>FR990028.1:1372628-2740256 GCA_905404135.1 Hesperia comma | reverse complement strand
GACCACCAGTTCCTCAGGATCCTAACATCAATTATCGATACCCAAACTCTCAGATGTTTAGAGGTCCGGTGCCAATGGGGCCAATGGGAGAAATGTGTCCGCCGGGGTCATTTCATTGCGGTTATCCGCCGGGTCCAACTAGAATGCCAATGGCGTTCGGCCCTAGGCATCCGCCTGGGACGATGCATCCTGCTGGACCAGTGCATCCTCTAGGCCCCATTCATCCTGCAGGTCCGATTCATCCTCAAAGGCCTATTCATCCTCAAGGGCCCATTCATCCTCAAGGGCCCATTCATTCTCAAGGGCCCATTCATCCTCAAGGGCCCATTCATCCTCAAGGGCCCGTTCATCCTCACGTTCCTATGGTTGCTCCCAAATCCTCCCCAAACTTCGGCAAACCTATGCCCATAATGAGTAAATGTTCAGACTCTACTACTTTAAAGATTTCCAATGTAAGTTTCTGGTTTTTAATATTTTTTTCTAGTTTTAAATAACTTGCTCCAAGCATGAAATTGTTTTGACTTGTAAGTATTATCGAGTTTCTCGGTATTCTTCCGAGTAAGAGCGTTAAAAATTAATTACCGCTTGCTTCGGAATGAACTTCAAAGCACCAGTACGTCGGCGGTTGAGCATGCGTTTGGTTTTAACTGAGTACCTACCGTGTTATACCGAAATGTTGCTAATATTGTTAAATGTAACGTAATTTCTCCTGTTTATTACCACTAGTTACCGCCAAATACATCGTTCGCGAGTTTATGCGAGAGGCTATCGACTTTGGCTCAGGTGACGTCACTAGAGTTTACCACACCGGGGTGTGCTGTGGTCAAATTTGCCAGCCCGGGCGACGCTGAGAAATGTTTTCGTATCCTTTACAATATGAATTGATGGTTAGTAACCATTGGTTACACACGCACACATAGGTACATGCACACTCGCATGCACGTTCATACGCACGTGTACGCAGACATGCACGCACGCATACATACAGTACGCAACAGGTCGACATGGCAGTCGGGGTATGAGGTGAGACGCAGGGGAAGGGACACCCCACATACCGCACGTCACCCGCGCGCCCCTTAGTATTAGTGTTGCACGAGCCCATATCGACCGCGTTTATCGATTTAAATCTCACCTACATTGTGATTTGGATGAATATAATATTCTTATTCTATATTATAGAATTATTAATATTCTTATCCTATATTATATTATTGATATTCTTATTCTATATTATAGAATAAGAATATTATATATAGAATCTATAACAACATAGTTGTAAATCTTCTTACTGGCTTATATTTTATCTACATGAAAATTATTTAAATATTTACTTGTCTGTCTATCAACAATATTAATTTTAATGTAGTCATAAGTGATAGTACCACAATAGTCGAAACTGTATCTGATTAATTTATATTTTACTTATAATAAACCTTATTTTATAAATGCTAATCTTATTTTGTTGCGTGGAAAAAATATCGATATAAACCTAACGTATGCGATGCCACATCACTTGAAAAATGCCATGTCAACCTGTCGCGTACTATACAGGGTGTCCCATAAGTTGTCTTTGTCTTGTTATTCCCTTAGTTTGTGTTTGTCTTGTTATTCCCTCTCTAAGCTTAGAGAGGGACCTACCAGATGCCATAAAGTCGTTTCAGTAAAAGTATCGCTGTTTTCAAGATTTTGACCTTTATTTTATTTTTCGGAAATTGAGCTCTCTTACGCTACTATTATTTGCTGGCTACATAAATGAGCAGATATTTTAATAGTTTTTTTGACGTACTCTCTGATAGCTGGTTAACAATTCCAAAATATGATTGAGTTCAAATTATTATGCGATTTCCAGAAATTCGGGCCTATTTAGGACTTTCGATGTTTTCGATTTTCTTCTATTCAACTTTGACGGTGGCTGGTAGACAAAAATACGAAATGTAAAGCAGATTATTTTAAAAACTTGCTTGGTATAGGTATGGAGATTTTAAAACCGTAAAACACTGGCTACTTTAAGAAGAAAATTTAAGACTTATAGGCGTTTTAATGTCGAGGGGTGTTCATTTGATGCTAATTACTTCGACAATTTTTTTAAGTCGGTTTAAATCCCCCTATATTTATTTATTTATATAATCATGGAACAGTTTGAAATTCCTATGTATATGAAATTTATTAAAAATTTGCGACAAATCTTTCTTAGGATTTCAATACTTTAGTTGGATAACAGCTATAACTCTTGAGGCATTAAAGAATTCTTAGTCATGACTTGGTGAACTGCCAAATCGATTTACACAAACCGGTATTTTCTGGATTGAAAATAATATAAGGCGACAATTTTTGAGCTTTATAACAAGTTATTGGTATGATATAATTTCCTGAATGATTTTTTAGAAAATTACACGACCATCGAACTGAAATAAGGGACGGCGAGTTGGTGAGTTTACCTTTGTATTTTCAACTTTTTAATAAATTTTTGCAATGCAAATAATAAAGTACATACTACTACTACACTAAGCTACCCACTAATGGCCTACTACTGAGCACGGGTCTCTCCTCATTACTGAGGAGGCCTAGAGCATACTCCACCACGCTTCTCCAATGCGGATTGGTGGAGGGGTTAGTGGCCAACCCAGTGTCGAAAGTTTTCAAGCCGCCCGAAGGCCTCCGACACGGCTTAACGACTGCTATCAATTGATAACAACCGGGACCGACGGCTTTACGTACCCTCCGAAGCACGGAAGCCCTCAAGATAATCTGCCACTAGCGGTCACCCATCCGACTACCGACCGCGCTTGTTGTTGCTTAACTTTGTCGATCGCTTAGGATCGACGCAAGCCGCCGGGCTATAAGCGCTTCAATAAGTACATAGAGTTATATTAATATGTACCAACTACGGATGGAATCGTTCAAAGCCATAGTGATCGACAAAAATAAGCAACTGCGGGCGCGGTCAGTAGTTAGATGATGACCGCTAGTGGCTAAAAATTCTTGAGCGCTTCCGTGCTAAGAGTATGAAGGGCTCTTAAAGCCGCTGGTTCCAGTTGTTATCTAGATATAAATAGCAGTTTAGCCTTATCGGAGTTCTTCGAAAAAATAGTCTAGCACGGAACAGAAAAAAATAGAAAAAAAATACTGTTCCGCGGTCTTCAGTGTATCCGTATTCCGGAGGCGTGCGGAATACGGATATGCATTCGCTCCTGATTGTTTTAATTTGACGAGAGTTGTTAAAAGAAAAAAAGTTCCGACGCTGTCGTAGAGCATACTCTAAGCCTCCTCAGAAACGAGGAGTGCCTCTTAGCCTGTAGTGGGTCAATAATGAGTTGAAGCTCATACCAGAGACTGGGAAATGTACCTAATTGTATATTGAAAATAATAATTTGTTTTATTTACCGTTCTGGATAAAACTTGATGAATCCGTATTTCTGAACTGTAATATTTGTTTTACAGTTTCCTATAGTCACGACTGATGGCCAAATGCGAGGTAAAGTAGAATTTATTGCTTGTGAAATTTAAGGGACACTTATTTTATAGAGTGAGTAATTTTAAGTTAGGTATGTAGATTTAAATATACTATTTCATAGGTTCTTTGTTTGAAATTTAAGTTCACTAATAAGACTTAGTGATCTTCGTATATTAATTTAATCATTTAAATGTTTGGAGTTTTCGCTATTACTCTAGAAAACTTACATTTTTAAAAAGAATTTGAATTCTTTGTAATTATACATATTAATAATTGTGTTTGAAGTATTTGTAACTATGCCAAACTTTCTCATTTGATCCATTAGCAAAATATTTTACTGTAAAATATTCTTATGTATCTTACCACTTATACCTTAGCCACTTTAAGAATGTATTGCTAACAAGTGACGTCATTTTGATGTTATTTGATGAACTCTGTTTCACTGTGCAAAAAGGACCGGGCAATTTTAGTTCTAAACGGTATCTGTACCGTAAAATAATAGTTTTTCTCTCGTTTTAATAATGCAATTAAAGCTGTTTAAGCTGTTTTAATCAGAAAATAATAGAGTTATAATAAACCTGCAGCCGAAACGAATGCATGCTCGCAATTCTTTCCATTCCTCTTCTTTCTTTAGCGCATCGCTAGTCAATTGGCAGAATGGCAGACTTTAGGAACGCATTCTTCCAGTGGCTAAATTGTAGCAAATATAACAACATTTTTTTTAATTAGCATAAAAGTTTTATTTTAGTTTCTTAACAAATGTGTCTCATGTTCCTAGTTATAAAATTAGGATTTTTATTAGATTTAGGATAAGTATTAGTATAAGTTTTTTACTTTTCGATTAAATTTAAGTACTTATTACATAAAGGTACCTTTATATGACTATTAATACTTTATGTATATTTTTTTTAAAAAAAGGTATACTACCTTCTAATTACTAGCTCATTATAATTTTATCATCTCATTATTATGAGTTTATTATGCTTAATATTTTTGTCAAGACAGGCGTTTAACATTATGGGTACTTTATGGACTAGTTTAAGGATTATATTTTGGCTAGGATGTTTTTTAATATTAATAATAATAGCAATAAAGAAGGGACTCTTATTCTAACTGAGTAGGGAACAGTTTTTGAAATTAAGGAATGATAATCTAATGTTATGGTTGAAATATTTAAGTAATATTAATATCGAGTGTGGATATTTTAAAATTTACATAATTAAATTACTATAAGTTAATATTACAAAACAATTCACTTTGGCTGACTATACACTATTTTACAATAATAAATGATCTTATCTTATGAATGGTTTGTTTTTTTTAGCATATTAATGTTATATTAGCTAGCACTCATAGCCTGGCGGATCGGAATTGCCACGCCCCGCCAAAACCAAACTAATTACCTGTGCTTACAGTTCAATTCAGCTTGGAAGAAAAAATTACTTAGGGCATTTTAAGATCCCGCGGTCAATCAGGTCAATCTTAAATGTACCTTAATTCCTTAGGCGGAAAGCTGCTGAAAGAAATTTGCTTACAAGCAAAATTTAACTGTGAGCTGTAATTAGTTTGTTTTTAGAGGAGAGTGGCAATTTATAATTATTATGCTCGGCGACATAAGTAGGTATATTACTATCAACCCACTTGGGTTAGTAGTACATAATATAATAGTAGTATACTGTATAGATTACTATAGATACTAGAATAGATACTAGAACCAAGGTAATAGAATTTTCTGTTTTCTTAATTTCCGCTTTGTCCATCGTCTGTACGTTTGTCGGCTATTGACATAAAATAACAGCTTATTCGTAAAATTGTAGCTTCAGGGCGAATTATGTACAAATTCTAGATTCGTTATTTTTTGTAATAGGATATTTCTTGCCAAATTCATGGTTCTAGGTCAACGGAAATTTAGTTTTGATGGAGCGAACAAGTCTGTTATAATGCAAATAGGCTCAGACCAATAAACTTAATAGGTATATCGAATCAGGTTTGACATTCAAATGAGAAAATAAAGAGTTCTTTTGTATCGTCACAGTTGTATGCTTTTGTAGATTTTGTTGCGATCGGTCGCGAAGTCAGCTATTATTTTAATATGGTTTCTATATCTTGGTGAGCAAGGCACTGGTGACGTCTTCAGTGTTATCTCTTATGGTGATTATTCACTAGACACTATTACCTAAGTGGCTCGTCAGCTAGACAGGCGCCAATCTATACTTATAATATAAAGCGGAAGAGTTTGTTTGTTCGTTTGAACGCGCTAATCTCAGGAACTACTGGACCGATTTGAAAAAATATTTTTGTATTGCACTACCAAAAGGAGCGGAGCAACAACTCTCCGAAATCGAAGCGAACGACGTCTGCCGGGTCCGCTTTTCAGTAAATACTTATACGACGTAATCTTTTAGCCGACACTGCAGTATTCACTGACAGGACACGTCACACGCATCGTAGACGCGTCGACTCTTTACTTAGACAATATCCTAGGCGCTTGCAAATAGCGTTGTGTGAGAACGGCCTAAATGTCCTACTCCTGGGCACAGGTCAACCTTCACAATGTGAGGGGTAGGTACAGCAGGCCATAGTCCACCACGCTGGTCAATTGCGGATCGGCGGACTTCACACATCTTTTGATAACTTAAGGGAGATTTTCAGTGTGCAGATTTCCTCTCGACATTTTCCTTAACCGCAGCTAGTGATATATATACACGCATTTTTATCGTTTTTTATGGAGGGGCGAACTTCCGGAGATCCAACGGTTCACCGGAGACACAACTCGACTACTTGATAGTTATATTAGGTATGTATGTACCTACTTATCAACATACATAAGTAAGTTTAATGGTATTTATTGGACTTCATGTTAAACGATATATCCATACATTTAACGATATTTCAAACAGTTAATACTTATCTATTTCAGAAAAATTTCCTATATACTTACCTATATATTTTTGACATCTAAGTACATTTTGTGGTTCAATACAGCTCACCAAGTGTTAAATGCTGCGTTGACACGTTCAAAACAAGTAGCGAATCAGCTACTGAAATTGTAATTTCGCGGGTTAAGTGGCGTTAATGACCCAAGTATCGCGTTCGAGAAAGGAAGCTAAGGATTCAATTAATAGGTATCCATGAATTTAATTAGGATTCCCTAATACTGTTTGTTTACACCTGCGACACGACGCCACAGGTTGAATAATGCCGCCGCGGCATTTTGAATTTGATCCTATGTTGTAGCAACCAAAACTATGATTGCGCATCGCATGTTTCCACGACAAAATGTCGGTAGTCTTTCTCATGGTCCGAGTTAATTTTTTATAGACAGTTAATAAGTAGGTATACCTAATCGTACCTTACACCTTTTTCATAACAAAATATTCGTATTCAAAAAAATTACAAAAATATAGGTACCTATTTATCTAAAAATATTATAGTGTAGCAGACTTTTAGACCTGTATAATTGAAACACCCGAGTAAATAAAAGTGAGCATTTTCATACAAATATCGCCTGTCGCCGTGCGACACATCGCTTCGTAGTCGCAGGTGTGAACAGGCACAGTCATCGGTCGTTTATCCTACGAAGCCTTTGAGATTGATTAGGGAGACCATTGAGTGTTTAATTGGGTTCAAATTTAGTAAAGACCGTTGTTAGCCCTTTGATAATTTATTTACGGCAGTTTCAACGGCCCGCCGCGCCGATAGGATGAACGATGGAATTGGATACACCTCGAGCCGGTTCATTGCCAACGTTTTGGGGTTCCGTATTCTAAAAACAGAATTCTTCTTTGTTGTATCCGCATTGAAGGGCTTAAGAGTACCGGAAAATTTATAATTAGGTACCACATCTTACATGTTTTAATCCATGTAAGAAATAAAGAAGTAAGTACTTACCTAAATAAAATAATGATAGGTATGTAAATAACGCTGCACAGTACCTATAAGGTACAATAGCTCCACAATTGGAATACTTACATGCATTGTGGGTGCCATGAACGATACACGAGAGATGAACACACTTCCAGACCGAGAACAGTTTAAACTTTACATGAAATTATCATGCATAAGTATTTCTTCCTCACTGGGAATCGAAACAAGGCTCTGGTAACATTTGGGTTACGCTGGTCGCGTTCGATCATGAAGCGAGAAGGTTTAGGTGCTCTTATTAATGCAAAAATGAAAGATTATCAGAATTTTGCAGCTGAGATCGGCATTTCCAGGAAGATTGGCACCTGTTATTTAAGTAAAACCTTATGATGTAAAACACTTTCGTAATCCCAAAAATCTCATTACTCATCCTTCCTCCGAGAATCAATTAAGAAAGGGTGCTTGGCGCTTCCGCTTATATTGATAAAATACGAACATCTTGGGTTCTGTATAAGGGTGTGAGAAAATTTAAAGTTTAATTCAAGATTATTAACATTAACACGATTATAATGTCTGCTTACAATGGGCTAGAGTAGACAAATATAATAATTTGGTCACGTGAAGTGTGTATTTATGAGCTAGTTTTGTTACGGATAAATAATATAATCGGTAATTCCTATGAAATAGTTCTGGTTATACTTAATGTGATATTTGAAAGGGATACTATTTTACTATGCCAGTAAGTATCTATTTATACATATATAGGGCTAATTGAAATTAGCGCACCACCTCTCGCAGGCACCCTTTCTACATCCCAAGAACATCGTTTAACGAATTTTTATCATAGTCATTAATTCATTGCCTCCTAAAAGGAAAAAAGTTTTCATGATCCCTCAGTTCAACTCAAATCTTCACTTAGGATTGATCTATCTGCGTTTGGAACCGATTGAAAAATGTGTGTTTCATTTTTATAACTATTACGGAACCCTTTCAAAACCGAGAAATTTAATGAGAATCTGGAACGGAGACTCGAAACAGGACCCGAGTCGTTGAAAAGGTTTAGGTACGTTGAGTTTCGTTGTAAAAGTCTTTCTTGAATTAAATACTACAGTAATTAGTTCCTTTCCTAGTCATTTAACTTGACTTTGGAGATAAACTTGCCTTCCATCTTTTTTACCGTTTAAATAAGGATAATTAACATTTTAGTAGGTACCTATTAACATTGAGTTACTATGTACATACCTAATATCTCAATGCCTATTAATTAGTTGGGGATCGAAGAGTTTTTATAAGCGATAGTGCCTTTGTGGAACTCATATATGAGGTAAGTATATAATATAATATTAATTTAAGTACCTTATAATAATTGTTTTTAAAAATGAAAATTAGGTACAAGACTGAATATGATAATGTTTGCGAACATGAAACAGTTACTTATTGTAAAAGAATTTTATAGCTTTCGTTTATTACAACGAGATTTATTTGCCTACATTATTCAGTTTGCCCAATGTCAAGTCTAGAAGGATGTCAATGACCCGTCCAGTGAAGAGGACTTTTTTCAGTAACGACTATGAATGCCGTATATTGACAAAGGTCCATCAACTTGGTGTCGAATGGAAAGTCGATACTGTTTAAACGTGGTTTAAATAGTCAGATAGGGCTGTTGCCTTGTAATGTAAATAATTTGACTACAATATATGTTTAGGGTTGTGCCAATATGTTGAATGATTTATCTTTTAACCAATCTAAATAATAGGTACCTAATACCGGAAAATTCTCGGATCGTTGAAAGTTTTAGACATAAATAATTTCATCTTGTGATCATGAATTCACGTCATACAATTGATATTTTCACTTTTCGTGCATGCAACTGCCGTTATCTGATTTATAAGACTTTATCACATCAAAAAATATGAAAGATTCCATTACTAGGTTAGTATTATGTTCAGTACAACTAACTAATCTGGACTCGACGTACACTTTCGTCTGGAACGAGTACTCTCGGCTCTCTGCGGCTCTCGTTGCTAGGTGTCCTCTACACTCAGTACAAATAAATCTAATCGAATCCGCTTTTGGTGCGACAAAAGTGCTCTGCGGTTTACACAGCTCGCACGATCTAATGGATACGTCGCTATTCAACATCAAATGCATCGAGTGCATGTCGGCTGTAGGGTTGCCACTTGCCAATTGCCAAACATAAACACTAGATTTTAGTCTACGAGCTAATTCGTTCACCTTGTTGCGATGATAGTTTACAAGAGCAGTGCGATTATTTTGATTTTTACAAATAATATTACTTTTAACAAAATAGAACCGACTTTAACGCCGAAAAGTAAAAATCGGTTCAGTCAAACGCGTTTAATATTCCTAAATCCTTCTCCTAAGTCTGATAAACACGATGCTGAAAACCGTATCAAAATCGATTCAGCCAAACAATATGCCTAAAAACTTCTCCTAAGTCTGACAAATACTATGCTGAAAACCGCATCAAAATCGGTTCAACCAAACGCGAGATAATCGCGCACAAATATACATACATTACATACCTGTACCTGTAGGTCAAACTGAGAACCTCCTTTTTTGAAGTCGGTTAAAAATGATCGCTGCCTATTGGTACCTACATAGAAGATGTTACAAAGACCGATGATTGGAAGCTTGTATTAATGCAATAGAACCCAAAATCATTGTTAGGTACAGTTTTTATCCGTTTGTGCTCGTTTCTGCGCGCTAATAGCAGAAAAAGCTTGTGGTAAGCTTTAATACCTAATTTTGTGTTTGTTTAATTTCAAAGTTCACAAATAAAGAAGTACCTACCTAATGTCAGTTTGAATAATCACGGTACGCGGTTCACATAAAACGATGGCAATAAGGTGTTCGCGTGTGCTGACTTCATAAATAAATAATTTAATAGATACTTAGTTATCTATGAAATAGAAAAATATTTTTTATAAGTATGTCTGGTCTGTTACAAAAGTTGACAATCCTAGGCGTTGCATCACATGCATATGACGCTGTTCAAACAAGGGTAACAAAACGATTTCCACTAACTTTGACTGTTGGAGTGACGTAGAATTTTAACTTTGCTGTTGTGCTTAAGCAAATAGGTAATGCAGAAAAGTAATAAAGGACCTCAAACAAACTTGCGTTTAATAATTTTGCTCTGGAATTTCTTTTGTCGACCCTTTATTGATGCTTATTGTAATGGAAATAATGGAATGAAATTCAAATTCAAATATTTATTTCTTCGTAGGTTTTTAAAAACTCTTCGATTTACGCCATCGCTACGCATCAATCAACCAATCTCTACGGTGAGTGGTCTTGGAAGAAGAAGCGGCAAGAAACTCCCAAGGAGTCTTTTTTTCTCTTTCTCCCTCACAGTTACAGGTTGCACTTACCAATTACGGCTAAAATACGAAACTCATGTCCAAGCTGTTTTGTCATCAATCCGTAAAGGAGACTTGGGTTCGAGTTCTGAACGCACCACGGCACCACTAATGTTCCAAATGTGCGTATAAAAATTTTATTATTACTTCGTGAAAGGAAAATGTCGTGAGGAAACCTGGATACATACTGCATATTTTTCGTAACGTTTTCAAAGGTGTGTGGAGTCTCACTAATGTAAGGCAAACTGTAAGGCACTGTCTCTGTCACCCACGCGCCAAAAGATCCTTGTACGACTATAGCGGGACAGTAATGGGTTATCATAGCAACGATGATGTTAATGACATGGATCGTCTGTCTGCTCATTGCCAGCTGCTATCTTGGGCAGACATAGACAGACATGGACCATGGAAAGACATGGAGGGGGGAGCAAAGGTTTTGAATGCCCGATCGGTATTGGGCAATTTATGCCCCCTTCCCTGCTCCTGCCTACTTACACCCATGACCACAGATTCGGTGACTGTGAAGTGATTTCAGTCTTATTAAACTTAAAGGTACTTAAGTAAATTACATTGTAAGTTATTTAACGTAACTAAATAATATAATAAACGGTTTGTAGAGTGCACAATAAGGATTATCCATCGCCGCATGATTGCTTCCATTTATTATTTTAAATAATCCTCCACTGCCGTGACATTGTGACGTTTACTCGTATAACGTTTAACGAGTTTTATTATAAGCCTTTTTAACTGCGATTGACTTCATACCGACGCGTCACACAACAAACGAGTACAGATTTGTAATATTTGTATAGACCACACTCAAATAAGATCCTTAGTTTATGAATGTGCAAAGTTCTACAGATGTCATATTGGATGGGAAAAAATTATAAGGTCGCGTCATCAACGTGGAAGTCAAGTTATAATTGACTGTATTGAACTCTTCCTAGAGTTCATTAATTTAATTCGTTCCGTCCAATAAAGAAAGACCGAAACTGCGCACTTCTGTTCAACATTATTAACTACCAATTAATAATTTAAAGTAACAATTACGAAAATGCATGCATAGATAATAAATTGTCATTTGCACCAGCGATAGGTTATCGTAAGAAAAATTACACACCACTGAAAGTCCTTAAGATTCTCTTAAAAAAACTATTTTACTCACGAGTGAGAAATCTTTTAGTTGCTCGCCGATCCCACAATCTTTCGCAATACAACACCTACGCCAAGTCTCAGTGCTGTCTCCGGCACTTTATAAAGCAATTTCCCATTACCACGTCTTAAAAGAGTTCCTCGTCTTTTTTCTAGTTCGTGGTGATGAAAGACGCATAATTGAAACTGTCTTTACTCGGCAGTAGGATTTTGAAAAAGAAAATACATTTTCTAGAGCTCTGTGTCAAAAGGATCCACTCAAGTCTAACTCTATTTTCTTGCGAATATCCTTGTTTTTTTAGCCTATGTTATTCAGATGCTTTGCAGGATAAAGAATGTAGGTAGATATTCGCTGAAGGTAAAAAGTACGATTGATACTTGAAAAAGTTGCAAGCTGTGCACTACTCTGTATTGGATGAGTATCCTTACAACAGTTTGATAAACCTAGTTTTAAAGTCATATATTATCTAAACTAGCTTCCACCAGCAAGCTTCGCCCACGTGGAATTCGTTTAAACTTCACCCCCCTATTTCACCCCCTTCGGGGTGGAATATCCAAAAATCCTCTCTTAGTGCTCCCCTACACTCCCCAAGGAACATACATGCCAAATTTCAGCTTCTTTCGTTCAGTTGTTTCGGCTGTGCATTGTCTGTCTGTCAATCACTCAGTAACGCAAGAGTTTTATATAAATAGATGATGTGCTATTTTATACAAATAGGGGTAAAAAGCATCTCAATCAACTGACAGGTAGTAGTCGTTAACTACCGAACGTTAGAATGTGAACAGAGTAGGTAAAGTGTAGATAATATGACCAAGACCAAAAGAACTCTGTCAATTATTTTATTATTATTATTATTATTTATTTTTGCATCAGACGTTTGTACATCCATATTTGTGTTAGTAACAATTATTCTTAAAAACCTATGTTAGTAAGTCTTAACCTATGCTAAACTAAACTATCCATACTTATGTTAGTAACAATTTTACTTAAAAACTATGTTAGTACGTCTTAATCTAGGAAACTTAAAAACTAAGAAAAACTAAAGCCTTCTTGTACTCGGATGCTGCACATGGAGCTCATTCCAGCGTACCCAAAAAGGGCTGTCTAACTTGTACGGCAATGTGCTAAGGATGGCGTTGCTGGTGCTTACGAGCCGGCTCATCATGGCTGCAGCACGCTTACGCACGATCGCGTGAAAATCATCCACATTTACACAAGCTGTTATAAAAACGTAAAGGATTTGTTTAATAGGTAGGAGATAAAGATTCTTATGAAAATAGGAACATTACCATCTATTTACCATTTCCATTTTCATGTGTTTTTCTTATGGAACTTGCGAAGGTAAAAAGCTATCTAAAGAGAAATTACGTTGTTATAAGGCATGCCACGGTTACAATGTTAAATTTCACGGATCGGTTACTCGTGTTTACACGGAGATATTTTTATAATAATATCCGTTCAAATAATGTAATAATAAGGAAATAAATTCATGTTTTGTAATCGAATGGACTTGAATATTTTTTTTACCTAGCCACTTGGTCTGAAACAGGGCTGGCTAGTAGGTACTAAATCCGAATGACACGAAAGTGATTTTATAATTTCGATAAGTAGCAATAACTCAAAAATTACCCGTCAGATGTCGCTCAAATTTAAATGGTATTAGACGTGTAGCACTATCAATCCACTGCAAAGTTATGGTGTAACACGCACTAAAACATTATTGGTATTTATTATTGTTAATATGTAAGTGTTGAGGAATCAGACATAATATTATGATTCCTTCGCTGCTCTATCCTCCGACATCGCTTCAGACGTCTTCGGGTTTACCATTACATAAAAAGGATAATGGATTTAAGACAGATGGATGGATTCATAATAAGACCCGCGTTAAATTTATAAACGCTCAAGAAACTGACACTCAATGTTATAATCAAACCCTTGTCCATTTGTACCAAAACAGATGCTGTCAGACGTTGTTAGACGGACAATACAATGACATTTTAAATATTGCAAGATAACGCTATATAGACGTAAGAAATAAAGACCTCTGCTGAACGTGCCAACATGAGATAGCACGAGAAAGTACCCACGATTGTATGTCGCACAACAATGTTTTTTACAGCAAAGTTCTTTGTCGTCATAGAAAAAAACTGTCATACATTTTATGAGAGGATGGTATCGTGATGTCTCTTTCTTCATGTCACTGTCGTAAGTTGCTCCTTTGTTTGCGTGAGTGAGATAGATGGCATCTCTACGTCTTGTACCTACTCTTCTATGCAGCTTCTATGTCTTTGCATTAAATATTGTAATATTCTTCCTCTACTCTTGTAAGGTTATACGAGTTGTTGCTACTGGAGCCCGTACTTAAAATGTCAGTTAAAATTACCAACTAAATGACGGTTTTAAAATAGTGTTCCTGTGTTCAGACTTGCGACACCGCACCGGTGTGACAGAAGCGCACTTGTGAATAGTATTGCTGCGGCATTTTGCCGCATGGTCCCATCAAAAAAACATGTATTTTTATCAAAGAATTTAAGATAGCATACGAGCAAGCAGCTCTACCCTTCGTATATTTTTTTATTCCTTTTTCCATCTAGAACTAACTGCATGTAGCAGTAACAACGGTTTTTCGTAGAAACTGAATAGCGCTTTGTTGTCGCAATGTCACATATTTGAGACCGCAAAATGTCGTACGGGTGAATAAATATGTTCATATACCTACCATTGTCCTATACGTAGGACAAGAATCTAACTTGTCCCTGCCAGTTGTGCGACTTTTGTCGCGGGTGTGAACAGACACTTAGATTAGCGAATTGAAGATTATACGAAGGTCATGCTTGGGTTTGGAGTAAAAGGATGTCTTATGTAACTTGAGAAGGTTTCGGCATCGTTGTAATAGGACGGAGCGTGTTACAAGGAGACGGACAGATGGGTACCGCGTTAGTAACATTTTGCCGCTTTTTATTTTTCTTTGTTATTATTTGCAGTAATTTTTGGATGACTGTACTTTTAGAATTAAAATTAAAATAAATATCAAGGATGCGTTGCCGCCCCAGATAAGGAGATAAAAAGGAGACAAAGCAAGTAAAGTATATAAGCATACTGATTATCAAGATTTTTTGTATGTATTAAAAAGCGATAAAAACCGGTATCTACTTCTTATTAATCTATCTATTTGTGTGTCTGTTTAAGATGTAGTTAGCCAATGGTAAAGCAGGAGGTATCATCTATTGGCGTTTTAAGGAGATTAAAATATTGTTCATCAGAGATTTGAATTCGTTAAATGGCAACGCGCACCAGTGCCACGCTTCCGCCCTTGTCATTAAGGTTCAATGTAAATTGACGGGGAGAATTTATAATGCCTTAAGTAATTTTTGCTATCAAGCTAAACTGAACTTTAAGAAAACGTAATAAAGTTGTGCGGGAAGTGGCAATTCTATATTCTCGGCGACTCAAGTACAGACTGAATTATTTTACGTAACGCCTTAACGCAGATCTTAAGCTTAACAAATGCTTGCATTTGACTTGTTAGCAAATACTGGTTGTGGGGAGAGTTATATCCTCCAGTTAGCAACTAATGGCTGGTAATCAGAGAGAAAACGTGAAATAAATTCTGTGCGTCTAAAGGCTAACGGCAGTGTTCGTTTTTCTTCGTGTTTTATAGTATTTTGGGTTTTTAGCTATTTAATGATACTAAACTAAAAAATATTAACATTTAGTATCAGTTTTGACATTTTCATTTTCATGCAGCTATCTCTTTCTGAATTGTGCGTTAGGTAGGGCGTTTTGCGAATAGGTCCAAATACGACTAAGCCTTTTGTAATTGTCTGCCACATTGAATTACAGTTATCATTACCAAAAGTGCGACTTACGTTTTGTGGACGTAACGTTCCCACAGTTTTAATATCTTTAGCTGCAGTAGGTAATATAATTGAGAAAAACTTTTGAGAAATCAACACCTTAATTAAATCCTAACTTTAACGTTATGTTTCGAAATATTAATTATAAACTTAAAGCACCGTAACTTATCACCAGCGGTTGTCATACCGCGCCCGCTACCATTTTGATAAATAAGTCTTTTTCTGGTATTACCCAATAAACGATAATTTTAATTCTTACGATATTAAAATTGAATATTTACTTTGTAACTAACTAAATAAATACTATTACGTGTCTATAGCCAATAGTAATATGACGTCAGGATTAATAAGGCGCTAACTTCAAGCAATTGCAGAGTGAACGCGCGATGCAATTTGTGATAGAATACAGCGAAGTAAAAATAGATAATACTGAGGATTTTTTTCAAATATTTCGTTATTTTTCTTTATTAAAAAAAAACTATAACGCATTTATCTTGAGTCGCGGATGGTATGGACTAAGGTGTCATAAGCATCCACGACCCAGGCAGGCTAACGTATGACTTACAAATAAATGCCTGCTCCTGCGCAGGCAGGGTCATTTCATACTACTACGAGACCATATAGTTGCACAAACACATTTTTTTAATTATTATCATCACAAGTACGGGCCCTTAATTCTACTTTGTCTACCATAACTTAAATATTACTTTCAGACGATAAACCTCTCTTAAAATAATACCCTTTAAACCGATTCTAGGCAATTTCAACCTTGTCTAATCTCACCGACGCCGACGGCGTGCGACGTGTCCTTGATTAAAACACCGCTTAAAGTGTCAAGTGATACAATGTCATCCTCCTATAATTAAACTGTATTCGGCGGAGCGGCGTTAATGAGTTATAAGAGCTCAGTAGTTTTCGGGTGAAGCCATTGTTCTCCATATTGAAACAACTAGAATATTCTCGTTAAGTTTCTCCCCGACACGCCTAAATCCCTACCAATACATCAGTGTTGGTACTTACGATTAAGGAGTAATATTTGATATCACTGCCACCCGCTTTGGTGGGAATTGATATAAGTTTCCTATATCGAACTGTACATACGAATTCATCTATCATAATAGGTATGCTAGTAAAAAATGTAGCGGGGTGATATCTACGTATAAATATTTTTTTGATATACCTAG
The DNA here is from genome assembly GCA_905404135.1 of Hesperia comma. Lineage (NCBI taxonomy): Eukaryota > Metazoa > Arthropoda > Insecta > Lepidoptera > Hesperiidae > Hesperia > Hesperia comma. The sequence continues at coordinate 2,723,358 of FR990028.1, read as the reverse complement.
AACTAGATATCAAAATGTTTCTGACTGTTCAGGAGATCCTTCGGTTAAGTCGTTTATGATTAGCGGATCCGACCACGGACACAACATAAACATTATATAATTATAAAAAAGTCTACTGATTATACAGAAGATACATCTACATTGAGAAATATCAGAGCATGGTATGAACGTAGCGAATAAAGTCATTTTGTAAGGCGTTATAGACGTAAAAGAACGTTAACAAAACCCGGGCGTAGAACTGGCGTAGCACTGGCGTAGCACTGGCGTAGCGCTGGCGTAGCGCTTGCGTAGCTCTAGCGTAGTAATGGCTAAGCTCAAACACTTTTGTGTAAAATTACACTAATTGTAACTTACACTAACCGTAAGTGTGGGATAAAATTTAGTAAAAAATTTAATTAACTACTTACAATTATAAGAATAACAATTATAAAAATTAAAATACGGTTATGACTGTGGCTAATAGTAACTTTTACATGTTACTCCACGAGATATAATCAACAATTTTGTATGCAGATACAAACTGTACGTTCCGAGATGGTCCTCGAGACGAATTTTATAATCTGTAATTTCCGTGTAATTTATTTACTTAAGAGTTAATGTTAAAATTGTTCACCAACAATTTTAACATTTAATACCGGATACCTACTGATAGGCAGACAGACAGAAAAAAATTTAGCCTCTATAAATAATAAAGCCTGTTGCACATAAAACAACCAAATGTGTATTTTTATCGAATTTCAAATTTATTCTTAGCCTAGATAGATAGGTGAACAAAACTTTAATAAACCGAGCTTAATAAGTGGTCTGTTAGAAACTCGATTGTGTCTTTTCGCTGGCGGTTTACGAGAATGCACGTTGGATTTTCCCGCGCCGCTAGAATTTCTAAAACTGTACAAGCTTGCTGGGTTTCCTAACTGGATGTTTTTCAAACAACGTTTTAACTGTGTGAGAGCAAACCAATTTTATGTTTTTTTTGCTATTCGGTCGTATACGTTAAATACTGCCAATAGCTTAAGGCACACTAGAAGTAAAATAAAACCGGTTTACTTAGTCGTTTGATGTATAGTAACTGTGTTACGCTATTGACTGTGAGTCGTAATAGTGATTTTTGTATTGCGTGATACATAGTTTATTACTGTTTTACTTGCCTATATTAAAATGGGACGTCGAAAGCGAATACGCCACATTTTGCGAGCGTTAGCTTTTTTATTCTGCTTGTGCTTTCTTGGCCAAATATGGCCACTCAACAAACAGTGATATTATTCGATTGTTTAATGTAGAGACAACTAACAAAGTATTACATTTTCATGTTCGTTTATTTTTTGTTATTATTTACAGATTTATGACGCGTAAAACTATTACTTAACAATAAATATTGTTTGGTAAAAATCATGAGCAAGAGATGTAATAGAAGGTATCAGAAGAGAGAATCATTCGGAATCTATTGAATTCCCAAAGTTAGACATAAATGTGAGAGATCCAGGCGGAAGTCTGGGAGACAAAACTATTCAATTACTGCAGTTCGTCGAGAAATGACAGCATAATTGGTTTGTTCGGCAAATGCCCTGTCGATAATTTAATTTATTATTCTCATCTCTTTTGATGCTCTTCGAACAATTATAATATTTAATTACATTGACTGGTAATGTTAATTACATTTCTGGCGTTGTTTATTCATCAATGACAAGCTACCTGCCTTTGCTTCGCTCCAAAAATTTAATTAACTTCGGAATTTTAACATATTTCACTGTTTTTAAAGTTTTGAGTGACAAAAAGGTTATTTTTTCAGTATACGCTGCTCTTGTAGTCCATTTAAATATAATAATATAGGAGTGCCAACATTTTATACAAAAAAAGAAAAAATCACTTTGTTTTCGACTACTTATTATCATATAAAAATATTTGCTTTTTACAAATTAAATCAAAGTTAAACTATGTAAACGAGTAGCTTATTAATTTATTCGTGTATTATTATTTATTTATTCATTCAATTAAGATTTTCGTTTTGAAATAAATGCTAAAATTATCTATTACAAGTATTCTATTCTATTATTATTGTATTATAACCAAATATTAAAAATTCTCTATAATTTTTAATATATCGAATATATATTATTCCGATGTCTAAGATTATATTACTGCAAATTCATGAAAATCCGTTCAGTAGTTTTTTTGCGTGAAAGAGTAACAAACACATACACACACATCCTTACAAACTTTCGCATTTATAATATTAGTAGGATGATAAGTACATATGTATGTCATGAGTAATTATTCCGGAAACCGGCAACCACGAAATCTGTTTGTATATTGACTTTGATATACACGGTTTAGTGGTCATTCACAGTGACAGAACGGTGATATTTTATAGAGATCACACGTGTGTCTGTTTATCCGTCTGTTACGTTACAGCCAATTATAATTTATTTTAAATAATTATAAGCACAACGAAAACCAATAAACATTTATTGTTTAAACTTTTAAATTTTCGTCGTGGAAAGTAAAAAATTCCGCGGCGATTTCAACTTTTGAGTGCTATGGCTTCAAATTCCAAGATGGTTTCCTTCAATTGATTTGATTCCCGGAAGGAATACAGTTATGACGTAAAGCGCCAAACGAGACAACTTTGCTTGTTAGCAAAACTTAACTTTGTCGTTGTTTAGTTATTAACAGTTAAATTGGAGAACATATTGGTACTTGATAACGTCTTTCGGATGAAGCACTCATTAAAGTTTTAACGAACTTCAAAAAAAGTTATTATTGGAACAGCAATATTTACTTACAATAAGTAATCTGTTAGAGCTTATTGTTTTATGTCAATTTTTCGTCTTGGTAAGTATTTTATTATTTGCTTTATTTCTGCCAAAGTTGCTATTTTGATTAACCTATATTTTCTCAATAATATTATAAGAATGTGAAAGTAACTCTGTTTGTATGCTTGTCCACGCTTAATCAATTTAGTATACAAGTGTAATGTAGCATTTTAAGGCCGGTAACTGAGAAAAAAGCGATTCAGATTTAACTTAAAGACATCCACATGAATGTCTGCGATGATGTGCGTTTTTAAGTATAACAAAAAAAACAACCTTAAATAGCACACAAAGAAAAAATTAAATAAAATTAAAAAGAAAAATCAAATCAGTACAGTCCACTAGCCTATTTTTCTTCTGTACGTATGTTGCTTACAAGAGATTGCTATTTAGCGATAAGGCCGCTTTGTATTTTGTATTTTTATTTCACATACAGTGATTATTTCTGGTGTGCAAATAAAGAGTTTATCTATCAGTAGATACCTATTTAGTCGTGATAACTAATTTGTATAGTTCGTTCGTGTACTTACGTACGTGTAGTATGTACGGGCGAGTAAAGTAAACACGACACCAACAGTAGCACAGATGTATTTGCACTAATAACAAGTTCGTACACACAGCAAATAGAAGGTTTATAAGGATACGATACAGTGAAGAGAAGAGATAGTTCAGGCACAGAAAGAGAAGGCACACACAGATAGGAAACAGTAGGAATAACTTAAATAACGGCGAAAGCAAGCGTAAGCGTAAGCGCGGATAGATAGCCAAACGACACGGGCTTCGCGTTGGTAGTTCGTCGCAGACTGAACCGACCGGCTGGTAGCATGGCCGCGCGGGCGCACGGATAACGGTACCTTGTATTGTACTGTTTCCACAGCGCGTTTAGACCGGTGCGCCCGGCACGATAAAATCTCGCCGGGTGAAGAACGTATGTAAATGTAATGTAGGTCTGCGTATGAATGCTAGATGGATGAATGTTTAAATGTAGATGTATGTTATGAATGTATGTATGGGTATGTATGTGTATTATGAAATAATTACAGTGTGTGTATGTTTATGTGCGTGTATGTAGGATACGCCACATCACTCCCCCCCAGAGCCCTGGTTAGGGGCGATAATAATTTGGAAAATGGACTTGTCGTCCAGATCGGGTAACTTTATAGGGAGCGGGAGGTTGCGAAGGAGAGGTTGGTTTGGGTGGAGGTTCTGGGAGGTGGTTACTGGTGGCTGGCGATGTTAGCGGACTATCTGTTATCACCTCGTCGTCCGCGAGTATGTGCGCTGGTTTAAGGCGATCCACGGACACAGTTACTGACCTACCTTTTAGCAATATTTTAAATGACTTATTGCCTCTCTCCAAAACTTTGTGTGGGCCTGTGTACGTCGGTTGTAGTGGGGGACGTGCAGAGTCTTCACGGAGGAAAACGTATTCCGCAGTTCCTAATTCCTTAAAAACAAAGATTTTTTCTTTGCTGTGACGAGACGCAGGCACTGGTTTAAGTTTTTCAGCGAACAACCGCAACCTAGCTGTGAAGTCCGTAATGTCTGATGTGCCAGAGATGCTTGGTTGGAAGAACTCGCCAGGGAGCCGCAAGGGCTCACCATAGACGAGCTCTGCGGATGACGCTTGCAGGTCCTCTTTGAAGGCACTGCGGATGCCTAAAAGGACTAAAGGCAGCACTTCAGACCAATTTTGATCAGCATGACATGTGATGGATGCTTTAAGCTGTCTGTGAAAGCGCTCCACTAAACCATTACATGCTGGGTGGTATGCAGTCGTCCTCTTGTGTTGGGGTCACCAGTTTAGTCGTGATAACTAATTTGTATAGTTCGTTCGTGTACTTACGTACGTGTAGTATGTACGGGCGAGTAAAGTAAACACGACACCAACAGTAGCACAGATGTATTTGCACTAATAACAAGTTCGTACACACAGCAAATAGAAGGTTTATAAGGATACGATACAGTGAAGAGAAGAGATAGTTCAGGCACAGAAAGAGAAGGCACACACAGATAGGAAACAGTAGGAATAACTTAAATAACGGCGAAAGCAAGCGTAAGCGTAAGCGCGGATAGATAGCCAAACGACACGGGCTTCGCGTTGGTAGTTCGTCGCAGACTGAACCGACCGGCTGGTAGCATGGCCGCGCGGGCGCACGGATAACGGTACCTTGTATTGTACTGTTTCCACAGCGCGTTTAGACCGGTGCGCCCGGCACGATAAAATCTCGCCGGGTGAAGAACGTATGTAAATGTAATGTAGGTCTGCGTATGAATGCTAGATGGATGAATGTTTAAATGTAGATGTATGTTATGAATGTATGTATGGGTATGTATGTGTATTATGAAATAATTACAGTGTGTGTATGTTTATGTGCGTGTATGTAGGATACGCCACACCTACATGCAGTAAAAAGCAACGAGATAACACAAATAAAAAACATTCGTATTAAGAACATCTTCTCTTTTTGAAATCGAACAACGTTTCGCGTCAGCATCCACGCCCAGAATTAAGACGGTTTAATCATTGAATGAATTATTACGCTCAAATCATTCGCATCCGTTTCCGTTGCGAATGCATACAGTTTGCATTCGAAAGTCAATTAAGTAAACTTAATTAAAATTGAGAAGAGCAGAGCCAGTCGGTCCATAATTGGTTGAACTCAGAAATAACAGACCATTTTCTGCGTTGCAACATCGACTTAAACCACATTTTCTTGGCAAATTAAGCTCCGGCTTTCTCTGTTACTTGATTATTGAGGAACGATCTCCTTTATTTGAATAAGCTTGTAACGTTTTCAAGTCTATAGAACATTTTTAACCGCCTTAAAGAAAGGATGACGTAGGTACTCAATTTCACTGTAGCTATATATTTGTATGGATGTAATAGAACTTTTTATTGCGTAAATCAATTTTGATAATTATTAGAAATAGAAAGTTAGTGGCTCGTCCCGTGGTCTCATTAATTTGAGTGACATACTATGACGTGTATTTTATGAGTTATCTAATCTAATAGATATGTAATTGACTTTAGATTACTTTAATGATGTTCTTATTTTACTACCTACTTGTCGACCTTCATGTCGATTTTTTTGTGTTTGAACTATTCATTAGTATTAATAATAAGTAGCGACAAGTAAAATTAGTTTTCAACGTTCGACTGCCAAACAGGAGGGCTTTGGTTCCAATCCTGTACTACCAATATTTAAAAATCATTTGCGTATTATAGGTACCTAATTGAATATTTTTTTAAGTGGAAGAAAACGTCGGGAGGAAACTTGCAAACTTCTCCATAATGTCCTCGAAGGTGTGTGAAGTTCGCCATTCCGTAATGAGGGTAAAGGCGTGTGAATTCGCCGCTAGAGGCGCTAGTGTAGAGTGAGGTCTGGCTGTCAGTGCCACAAACTTATCTGACCCGGTAAGAAGGGCGCTACTGTCTTTGTCTTTGTCTGACAACAGTATAACATTTGAATTAGTTCCAATTTTGGCCACCGGGTCAGATAAGTTTGTGGCACTGTCGCTTCTCACTTGTCTGAATATCACTTGTCACTGTTTATGTATGGGTGGGCTTTGACAGCAGGACCTCACTCGCCGGTGACGCCAACTGGTGAGTACAAAAACGGCGACCCTCATTGGCCCGTGTGGTCCCTATTAAGAGGCCGAATTCTTAACCTCTAGGCTGTCACCGCTTGTTTTTCGTAGAAACATCCAAATTATAATCCAGTAAACAGTAAACATACTTCAGTTTGAAGATGATTGAACAAGAGCGTCAGTTTTGAGAATTGGCTTTTCGTTTCGCCACTTGACCTCGGTATTATAATCGCAAATTGAAGCAGGAATATAATAGAGCAGCGGTAGAAACAGAGCATACCTTATGATCCTTTTCTTTAGTAAAATCCGGTCAAGTGCGAGTTGCAACCCCACACGTAAGGTCCCGTACCACTGAACGGTATTACCTTTAGTGGTCAATAACTTACCTATTATTGAATTGAATTGAATGTAGAAAAACTATTTATATGTATGACGATTTCCTTTGAAATATTTTCTTTGATAGCGGCCATATTAAAATGTATTCTGTGAAATCAAGTGGTTACCTATATCCGTTCAGGAAATAGAGTTTTGTCACAGACAGACAGCGAAGGCTTGTATCCTGTTAATACGTATTGAATAGGGTTCCGCTGTTACCTTTTTGGAACCCTAAAAACAACCTTTTCTGAGTAAATTGAGAAGTGGGTTCGAATTAACTTTGCTTTTGTGAACGTGATCAAAACTTATCGTCAACCAAATAATGAGTTTATTCTAGAGGGATTTAAAGGTGAAATTTCGGTAAAAGTCTGCCCATTGACTTCGATCTATACTTATAGTAAAAATGTAATTGGTTTACGTTTTTAAAAAGAAGGTATTTGAGAAAAAATGTGAGAAGGGTCTTTATAGGGTCAATAGAAGCCAAAATATTAGATTTAGGTAGAATTTTTGTCTGACTGTCTACAAATACTACCGTTACAGCACTAGGGAAAACATTTTACTATCAGTTACATTCCAAGTAGCTCCGAAAAATAAAAGAAGTAATTTAATTTTAGTTAAAGGAGCTCGTATATTCAGTAGTATTGAGATGTTTCTTCACGTTTTTTTTCACTGAAACAAAAATACCAACAATAGGTCATTGTTATTTTGTTGCCTCAAGGATACCTTTGGTTGATTAATAACAATTAAAATTCAGGTTCTTTAAAGGTTTTCTTTTATGGTTTACAATGAAGAGTGAATCTATAAATATTGTAAAAAGAAGTCCTGTTTTCAGTCTTTCTGTCTGTCTGGACGCGATAAACTCGAAAACTACGAATCAGATTTTTATACGGTTTTCAACAATAGAAAGAGTGATTCTTTAGGCAGGTTTAGGTATATAATTTATTATACTTTTATGAAAACCTCCTTCATTTTTGAAGTCTAAAATCCACGCGGGCGAAGCTGCGGGCGGCATATTTAACAATAAGTTGCAGAACGACGTTTGCCGAGTCTGCTAGTAAATAGATAAATAAATCTTATTGCTTTGAAGATATAAGTGGTTCCGATACACTGCGATCCATCTGTCATCTTAATTGGCTTATTGTTTCTCGCTCGTGAAAGAACTATCAATAGTCTACCGTATACAATCGGTTTGAAGATTGTTATCTCACAATAACATATTATTTTCTTTTGACGTATTTCATGTCATTACTTTACAAAAATATTAACCTGAGACCATTGAGATATTATGTACTAAAGTACAGTATCTCAATGCCATTGAGATATTATGTACTAACCTGAGACTTAGTAAATCACCTTATTAGGGAAGGGATTTCATTCATACCTACTTTTTTTTATAAATGTGAAAGTAACTCTGCCTGTCTTCTAAATTTTGCACTTGTAATGTAGTTAATTGTATTTTGTATACCGATAGTTTGGGAACCTGGAAAGTCGAGTCTAAGATTTTCTTACCTTTTTGGCCGGCAAATCATCGTGGATGCTTTTGGTTGATGGACTGATGTTCATAGGCCACGATGACCACTTAGCTTCAGGTGACTTAACTACTCGTTTGTCAACTATTAACATAAATAGAAATAGATTTATAACAATCTATTTTATTTATGTCCTCTAACAAAATTACCGAAGAGGATTGCCTTTCGTAACCAATTACGCAAAGTATTAATTTCAGCTTTTTTTACAAAAAATAAGAAGATATTTTCCTCAATGCTCAATTATGATACATATTTGGACAACGACGAAGGAAATACGATAAGGGTAACCACTCCATCGAACTGTCTAGAGACGTGGCCGAGGGGCCGCAAATTAAATGAGACGGAAGCACACAGCATTACGATTATTCCCGGCAGAGCGGCAACGGTGTTGTAAGCTACACGGTAGTATAAAAATAAAGCTTTTAAAGTTAACTTGAAGGAGTTATATATTTTAAATTTTTTGCTCATTATATATTTTTGGTTTATCTCATTTCCTAAAATAAATGCGATATTCGCTAGTAAGCCAGTTCTCGCTCAGCTTTTTGAAAAACATTGTCATACCTACTTTCATTTTAGCGTTCATATTATTAAAACGTGTTTCGTCGTAGTAATTAGATATTTTTCCAATAAAAATTCACTTCGATGCCTTCATTTGTGTTGACGTGAGAGATGGAGAAACAAAGACATCCTCATGTAAAATATTAGTATTAGTATATCGATAGTCGATAAACAAACAGACAATCCATCTGATGGTGAGCAATCGTCATCACCATCGATTAGAATCAGCTCATCCTGTCAAAATCTGTCCAACATCGTTTTAATACCAAGACGGCACAAACATGTTTTTGTAGCTAAACGAAGTGGATTTTCAATATTATTACTTGTACAATCGAGGAACGTAAGGAAATGATCAACTCATATTTTAGTCTTGATCAGTGTCAGTCACTGTTATCAAGAGTGACACCGAAAGTGTGATGCTCCATGCTCGTTTGCTAGCTTAAATCCATAAAAAAAGTTATAGAATTTTAGGATTCATTCCAGGAGGAGATAGAAAACTATCCTGATATAAAAGAATCCTATCACCTTGTACGGTATGGGGCGTATCACACATTCAAGGTTAAATAGAGCCTTCACTAAAAAGATTACATCATCACTTTGAGGGGTTGAAATAGGGTATAAAACTTTGTGTGAAAATCCGTCAGCTGTGAAGTTATAAGTTGGAAATTTCGCACACGTTCTTCAAGAAATATCAGGATGGCGTTTGAGTAAAAAGTTCTGAATAAAATTGGCCAAGTGCGATTATGACTTCCTCGTGAAAGTATTGATTTTTTACTTTGACTGAATCATTATTACGTTTTGACCTGGAATCAAACTGGAAACCCTCGCGTCACTACTATTCTACATGGTTGACTATTACTTATCTGGCATTGAACCATTAATGACTCAATACTGACCGACTACCTCTTCTCATGATTGAAGAGACCTAGAGCATACTCCAACAGTCCGTTCCAATGAGGATTGGTGGAGGGATGAGCCAACCAAAGTGTGAGAAATGGCTTAACGGCTATTACCTAATGATGACAATCGACGCGATGACTATAAGTGCCCTCCAAAGCATGGAAGCGCTCGAAAACCTTAGCCTCCTCTACATACCAACCGCGTTCGATGTTGCTTAACACGGACGATCACTCAGGATAAGTAAGCCGCCTTATTGCGCGCTTTAATTAATCAAGTTAGGTAGTTTTACAATTTAATCATAATTAAATGAAACGTGTACAGGATCTTAAGAAAATTATAAAAGAATAAGTCTATCTATCCAATCGTCTAGAGGCCAGACGAGCGAAAATTTAATTATATCAGTCCGTTGAGAATCGGGAGCAATTTCTGCGGCTGAATATTTTCTGATGAAACATAAAACCAAAGCGTGATTATGCCAAGGTCGTGATAACAGTCATGTAACTATGCCTAACAATGCGATTAAAAATAAAATATATCAAGTGAGAAAGCAATACTCACTTTTTCCAATACCCGCTCTCAAAGAACGTAAACTTGAAACTGAATTTTTGAGTTTTTTTACATTTTTGAGCGAAAATGAAAATTTACTAGTGTTATAAAACTGTTCGCAGCACTGTACGTGTTGTTATGTGGTGGATTCGAGCTTTGGTTTCCTTGCAAAAATCATGATCAAACCACTACAATTTATTTAACCGGCTAGTTGGTAGGATTGTGAAAGGGGCATGTGAAAGGCTAGTTACGTGCACTTCAGCCGTCCGTGGAGTCGTCTTGAGTGCAGGGCAGTTGGCAGGGGATCATTGAAGCCGTCGAACTTTTTTTTTTATTGAATTAAGGTAGTAAACGAGCATGCAGCACCACCCTTCCGCTGCCACCCATAGCAATTGTGACCGACTTAGAACAAGACCCAATTTAGGGACTAGGGTGGTTAGTCCATTTAGTAGATGGTGTTAGAATGTTAGTTAGTTTGTTAATAAGTGTGAGGACAGGGACTGTTAGTGATAGTTAGTCCTGTTAGTTAATATTAGTATTGTCCAGTTAGTAATGATTAGTGTGAGTCTTGTTCCAATTCGGTCACAGATGCGTTGCTACCCCTGAGGACTGAGATGGTCGCCTCTAAAAAAGTGAAACGGCTCTACACCTTCCTATCCGGAACACAATTGCTCTTAAAAACAATTATTATGACGGTAGGAATGGTACTGAGTACCTTGGCGGGCGGGGGTGACTATGGTACTACCCCGGGCGAACTCTAGGCTCTACCACCTAGCTAAGAATAAAACTTGGCTGAGTGTCGAGGCGACGCTGTATGTGTCCGTCGGCTGCGAGCGGTGAGATGAGGTGTGAGATGAGTCTGCCGCTATCAGCACTCAGAAGGGTGTTCAAGTCCCAGGGTAAGAAGGTTTTTACTTTATTTCGGCATGTCGTCTCCCGCCAGGCGAAACGACATGCCGAAGCCCTAACTGTCACTGTCAGGGCATTTGTGTCTGTCTGTCTGTTACTATGCTCAAGATTGTCACTATACAAGGGAACTCTACAACAGTTAACAGCATGATGCGCCGGAGCTTATACCAGTTATTACCAATTTATAATTGTGGAACTACCTATTAATTCATTAGTCTAAAGTTAAGGTTGCCATCTGTGAGATTTGATAAAAATAAATATACGTCGCACTCGAAGTATTTCTAATTCCTAATCAAAGGCCGCAGCAGGCCGGCCATGATCAGATATCTGCCCTTATTTCTGGTTCTCTTTCCAGCGAGACAGATCACGTAATTAATGTACTGTAGAGGACTCGGAAAATGTCAGTAATGTGTCGTGTGCCGAATTCCACACAATGGGTAGATCAGGATTGCTAGGGATGCGACAATCTGGATTTAGGTTATCGTATCCTATGCAAATTATTTCAAGTATTTGCGGGTTATATACGTACCGTTTTCGAATAAACCAATTAATTTACTTGCCTTTCTCTTAGTAATTCAGTTGCTTATGCATTTACTCGCATTTATTAACACTCTTATACATCTATTCATTTAGCCATTCATTTTCTTCATAGTTCACAAACTCATTTACTTCCTCCTACTCATTCATAAGTGTCTCACAAATACTACACAAAGCTATACAATTTCACGATGACTTTTCAATAAATCAGACCAGACCCATCTGAGAAATAGCAGCTCCAGTACCGGTTTATAAAACTATGTTTTTACCACTGATTCAATAAAAAGCTATTAAAGATAAAGTATAAAAAGAAGTACACATTCAGCCCCATTAAAAGTTGTAGTATGTACTCGTAGTTTGTAATAAAAATGTAACTCTAGTTGAGTGAATAGAAAGTGTAAAACAAATTTCACTTCCTACGATCCCATAGGAACGTCGTTACATAATATACCTACCTTGTCCTACACTTGCTTCGAACTGCGTAGTTGGTCGAAATAGGTATACGCATTGTAAAGGATACGGTCAAAGAACATCACTAGTCTGGGGTCAGTTTGGTTTATCAGTCGGTTCGATACCGGGATTACTGGACACAGATACGGAAAAATGTGCTCTTATTTGGAGTTATTTGGGCGTCCAAAGATTTTTTGTTACATTTTGAATTAAGCCTTTCTACAGCAGAGCTACTTAAATAAAATATTTATATAATTATATTGCGTGTTTATAAACTAAAATTTTATCGACCCATAGTGAGTATATTTGTGATGACTTAACAAATAAATGAAGTGAAAATCAATTGAATTTTTAAACAGTCCATGTATTTACATCACTGTTATAAGCCACGTTTTTGTTTACGTCTGGCAAAAGAGCAGACGACAAAAGGCTTTAAACTGACGTTAAGTTATGAGATAATTAGAGGGCATTATTAAGAATATCTCAAAAACTACCCGTCCGAAGTATCACAAATGTAAGTGGGACCAGATGACAACCTTTCGAAAAAAAATCAAAACCGGTTCACACAGAACCTCCTTTTTTGAAGTTGTTTAAAAATAAAATATAAGGTATAAAGCCTCGTTCATTTATAGCCATTTTAAACAAATCCAATCGATGGGGTGTACTTCCGACAGCCATTGGATTGTAGGGCTTGGGGTAGTTATTACTCAATTTCCCTTTTTGGATATTAAATTGGACGATAGCATTGCGAAGGTTCAGCTACTACGATTGGACACGACCTTTTGTCTGCCACGGGTAAAGGTAACCACTTTGCCATTGTTTTTTGTTTGCTCTTTTATGTATACACGGATTATATAAAAAATACATTACAATTTAAATGCAACTAGACTGAAATTTATTAACAAAAAATAATATAAACTATATTATTAACTTCATTCGCATTCGACATGCAGTTGATTTTAATGGCGATTCACACATATGCCAACTTTCTGCCCCTGTGATTTAGGCTCACTGTAGATTGACGGCGAGAATTTAAAATTCCTTAAACTTAAAACTTAGATAGCGTGATTCTGATTCAGGTTTGACGTGACTGTGTGGTGTTTGTTCGATGTTGCCACGCATAAATAACCCTTATCAACAAACAGATTGCCTTCTGTTGCTTCTGTTGAGATGGCGGCCAATATTTTACTCTTCTTAAACGGCGTGGTACCTAGAATATTGATGCTTTATTTTCTTAAAACTTATTTATATTTCCATAATGTCCATGGAATATTTGTAAATTTAATCAGTCTATCAACCAAATTGATATTCTATGGGCCCGCAACAACAAGTTGTTTTTAAAAAAGCTTTATTAAGAAAGTTTAATTACTTCGGTTGTGATCCTTTTGGCCTGTTACATAAATTAAAGTGAACTAATTAAGTTGTAATACAAATAAGTAATATCAAGCAGAAGTTATTTTTAAGCTAATTTTGTTGTTAAGGGTCTATTCAAACATGCGACAGTGACTCAACAAATTCACGCCGAACTACGTCCGCGTCGGTGGTCGCAACTTTGTATTTGAATGCAGCGCTTTATTCACAGTAACGATATTTTTATGTCTCGAGGCTGCTAATATTGTCATCTTTCACAGCGTCATCGCTTTATTATTATTATTTTTAGTCTGTTATTAATATTCCTAACTTTAAAGACATTTTTGTTTTTGTTACAAAATAGTCGTTATGTCGCAGCGACAATATTTAGGTACACGTGCGACGTCGTGTAGTATTGCTATTGTTATTTTATTTAAATAAACATTTTAGTTTTTAGTATTATACTCGTACATACCACATATTATACATACTACTACATATTGTTAGCCTTTATCTCATTATAACAAAAAGTATTAATTTTTATCTCATCGTAGTCGTGAATCAATGCACTTTATTTTTATTTCAGAGATACTTAAGTTGAAATTGAAGTATTACCTATATGTAAACTACGTATTCCGTCATTCATGTACATTACTTTTTATCATAATTTATGTAAAGATTTCAAATAACATTGTTAGACATGTTTATGGATGTATTTGCTAAAAAAGGTCGGTGTCCCCTGATGTCAGGTTGAAATGCCCTAATAAGACGAAAACAATGGACGAAAACCAGAAAATTGAAATGGCACGCTAACGACGAAGATTTATCGTGCAAAAAGGTTGATTTACGAGAATAAAGCTCATTTTTGTATCGTAAAAAACAAGACTTTTGTCCTTCGTAGCTAATACCTGTCGCGTGAGTTGAGTCTTTCCACTTCTCAATGTGAAGGTTGTACAGTACAATCAATGCTGTCCAAGAACATTTGAGGATATTATATATCAAGTGAAGTATCGTAAGTCTAGGCGGTAAATAGGCATTTGTAAAACGTCCGTAGTCGAAGTCGATTAAATAAGCATTAATAGAAATAGCTGAAAAAAGTTGTAAGATATCCATCCACCCGTAAAAATACGGTCAAATGGAGAACCTACTCCATTTTTTTGAAGTGGGGTAAAACCATAAAACTGATTTAAAACTCTTATAATTAAAACCGTTTGGTTACTGTAAGACCAAAACTACGAAAACCAACTCCAACAAAGCGAAACAAACGCTTTCAACAAATTAGTAAATCCGTTTTGACGAAGTTGTGGAGTGTGGAATAAATAAAACGGCAAATAGATAACAAATAATTGAAACTAGTCGTACCAAATACAAACACGGATAATGGATTTATTCAAAGTTAGTAATGGAAATGCCCATATTCGGGTGGTCGATATAAACGTCACAATCCCAGCTGGCTATCTACCAGCAAATAAAAAACCAAAACCACTTCATTCCACCATTCATTTCCTGCATTTCCACCATAATTTATTGATGTAAATATCACTGATACATTTCGGTATGCATGTCAATTTTCGCCATTGTCCTTTATAATCATTTATAACCAAATTGCTTTATTCAACTGCTTAACGATTGGTCGTGTTCCATTTCAATTGTTTTCTTTAATCTTTTTAATTTTTTTTTTGCTGCCCAGCAATGTAATGGTTTCGGTGAAAATGATATCCACTACTTACCTACCATAAGGTGTTTCGTCTATTCATTTGTCGATTAAAATTGTTCTAAAATTTTAAATATTGATTTAAGTTATATTTCGGTGACTCGTCCTTACCTAAAGCAATTTCGTTTTTTCAAGTGACGTATATGTGTCTAGTTCTTTATTGATTGATGATTTTTTTCATTTGAAATAAATATTAATTAAATAGATAGATAGATAGATAGATAGATAGATCACTTTATTTGTAACATAAAGTACATACGGCCAAAAAGTAATACACTGTTACAGCATGATACAACACTGAATTGTAGGTACCTAATGCTACAAAAAGGATTCTGCTCAGCATTATGCTGGTGTAACACCGTTAACCAGCGCTGGTCTTCCGCAGGATCCCTTTTGTGACTACACGGACAAATACTCCAATAAATATACAGATAGCGGATTATGACCTCATAACGAGGTTACCAGTGATCGGTGACCAGCTCCGTTACAAGAAGATTGTACTAAAAAGGTCTATTTTATCAATTCCCGCGGCTCACTGAATATTTTGCTTTGATGAGTTCATTGTTGAACTGAATTGGCCAAAATGATTTTGGTTGTTTACAAATTATACAAGTGCAAGTGTAGTAAAGATGGACAATTTGTTGTAGACGGAGGTTCTCAATTCGGCTGTACCTATTTTTTGTGTGTGTTACCTCATAACTTTAACTAACTATGTTGAATAGTTTTTATATGCTATTTTTATATGATTTTTTATTCGAAAGCTGGGTTTGTCGTGTGGTACCAGGTAAATTGAAATAAATGAGCGACATATGGCTAGTAGTTTTTGAGTTACATTATCCTTTTCGATTTTGAATCGGTTAGTTTTTGTAAGTTAGTAACTTATTCATCAGATTTGATGTTTAAATATCCATTCTCGGTATGGGCGTGTTCTTGTATTTGTGTTTTGTTCATGGTACCCATAAGTCGCGACTCGGAACTCGAACGGGGATATTAGTTGGTCAGTTAATAGGTACGAGTATAATAAGGACTTTGGCAGGGACTATTATTGATAGAAAATCCTGTTAGTTACTGTATTGCTACTCTTGAGTACTAAGTTTGTCGTTTCTAAAAAAGTGTGTATTGTAAATCACAAAAATGCTATACCGTAATCTAGTGCGTGCATATTGGATAAAAGGTGGCACCATAAGGCCGTCTATCACTTCACACATGACATAGTTCACGGTGAATTGCGGTCGTTTCAGCGCACTCATTACACTGAATTACCCCTGATTGCTCGAATTTACCAAACCCGGATCCGCACGTATGCGTGACGTCACGATAGTAAATTAACTATAAACGTTCTGCGCTAGTTTCGACGTCTGCTTCGTCTGTATTTGCTATAAGTATGTTCATCATAATGTGGAAGTATTTATAGCTCGGTGGTACGGAACCTCTAGCTGTCTTATTAATAACCGCGGCATAAAGTTACTTCAGGTTTAAATTTATTTTGTCCCTGTGAAATGATTCTCTAAAGACAAAGGTTAGAAAAAACAAAAATATTTAAACTCGAAATATCTTTACACCATGTTTATTAATAAGACAGTAGGTGTGTGAATATAAATCGCACTTGATAGGTTTTTTCAATACAGACAACATTTCAAATTTCAATACTGTGCCTTGCTGAGGATTTAAATTCTTTTGAATTTCAACCACTTTGAAGCGATAATGATACAAGGATTGTATAAAAACTATGAATATAGTTCTTTTGAAGGTAAAAGAGCAAAAGATGAACATAAAATGAATATTTATTAATTATAATATATTTAAAGAATATTTTTGGGATCGACAGGGAAAATAAAATTACTATACCTAAACAAAGACGAAATACATTTTGCGTGTATGCAGTAACCAACTATGTACCAAATACCAGAAGCACGCAGCGAGTTAGTTTAACCGTGGCATTATTTAGCGGTAATGCTCTTGTTATCTGCGAGCTGTCAGCCCAAATTTTGCGGTTCTACTGTGTTGGTTTACTGGTCAAATTATAACATGAGGTCGAGTGAGGATTAATATGACACAAATTTCATTCACAGTTTGATGTGCAGACCAAGTTTAAATGTTTGGTTCACGTTGAAACCCTATTAACGAACTGACCAAGTAACATTGTTTATAAATTTTTGCTTACTGGATTGACAGTCCTAGTCCTGATTTGAGACTTGTTCTACGTCAGGCATAGGCACGTCTAGCAGATGTTATATTAGTTAGTTTGATAATAAGATACGTATTACATTTCTTTCCTTTTAACGCCTATTTTTAACTCTGCATATCTGAGACTAC
Source organism: Hesperia comma (assembly GCA_905404135.1). Classification (NCBI taxonomy): domain Eukaryota; kingdom Metazoa; phylum Arthropoda; class Insecta; order Lepidoptera; family Hesperiidae; genus Hesperia; species Hesperia comma. Next base: position 2,705,773 of record FR990028.1, on the reverse strand, counting down.
GCAATAATTTTGTCAAAGGTGGGTGTAGTCTTCCGATTTGGTCAGCGTGGTGGCCTGTGCCCATAACATTATCCTACCAGTGGCATAATTATGGGTAGCAATGATAATAACAATTAACAACAAGATCAATTCAAGGGAAACCAAATTTATAAGGTCTCTCCTTGTGGAATCCAACTAGTGATCTATAAAATCTAGAATCTCTCAATTATTTCCCCAGCGCAAATATTTCGTTTATAATATATTTCCGACTAATTTGAAATTCAGAGCTTGATAACAGATAGATTTGGGCGTCAATATGGGAAACAGATTGAATATTTTATGTCCAAATATACCTAATGTCAGTGGTCGTTTGCTGTTTATTCCGATTTATCGTTGAAAAGCCGACGTATTCCCTTTTATATTCCTTTTATATGTTATTCAAATTGGTCATTTTGATATTCGAAGCAACTTTCGGTCTATTTGATTACAAATCAAATATTTATTTATATTACCGGATCATGACCCTTACGTAAGTCGATCCCACTGTTGGGTTCATCGCTCCTTCCACATATTCAAATATTCATATTGATTTAGTGGTTTAGATTATAATATACTTTGCATACCTAGAAAAATCACTCCAGCAAAAAAGTTAAATAAATTAATGAGAAAATTTATAATAAGGTTTATTCTGAGTTCTGGAAGTAAATTGACGCGTAATTAGATAACGCTAAAGAACGTCTATCCGGTACGACGGTCGCAGCTCGAATGCGGAAATGCCGATTGGTGTGCCCCGTTGTCAGCTTGCGCTCCCCACTCTTTCTCGTACTAGGGCACGCCACTCTGACGTCACAGCGAAGACACGCCACTAATTACAGTTTATTTTATTAGTTAATATGGCTTTGTAATTCTAGTGTAAAATATATGCAAGATATGTAGTAAAAAAAAACTTACTACTGCATGTCAGTAACTCGAACCTATAAGATTTTCGGTATCAAAAATTCCAAGTTTTCACTTATAGTACATAAAAGATTCAAAAAAGAATCTAGCCCTCTTTCGGTAGTAGACATTACAATTACATACATATTTTATCATACTTAGCACTAGATGGAATTCTTGTCAACCATTTACTAAAATCTCGGGTAAAAAAGGAAAAAATGTTTCTCCCTAACTTCAATAAACAGACTCATAAGATAGCCTAAAACTAGTAGAAAGCTTTTGAGAGAAACGCTACAAATAATACTGAAAGCTTTCGATGTCAGTTTTTATGATTAATAATGATTGGAGACGTTTTATAACTGCGTATAGATCATTTCTGAGAAATTGATAAAGGCATTGAACTTTTGAAAAGGGCCTTCTAACGACCACAGGCCCCTTGGGGAAAAAATGATTTATTCATTAATAGTAACGAGGGTTATGTTGTCGAAAAACAGTATCCTTCACAATTAGTTTTCGACACCCGAAATTTAATTACTGACTTTAGTGTCAGCCTAAAAACTAGATTATATTAGGCGGGCATAATTCTCTATAGACCCTGAACAATAGATTAAAACACTGCGCACATTAAAACAACGCGGCACCGGACCGACTATGTAAAACGACATTTCAATTATCAACTTTATGTTTTGGTTATTACGGTTGTAGTCTTGAAAGACGTATTACTCGCCGTCCTCTCCTGACCAACTTGAAACCAACACCAAGGAGTCTTTAAGTTTCGCACCAATTGTCTAAATCTATGAATTTTGCATCTACCAGTTTTGCTAGTGGTCAATAATTAAGTTATTCCACTCGATGGCCTTCAATGGCTTAACGTACTCGGTACTCTCTGAAGAACGGAAGTATTCTGAAGTTTTCTTGTCTTCGCTGAACGTCTATGACATCGCCTTTATGGTGAGATCCCATTAAACTTGACTACGATAAGAAAGTTTTCTATACTGCTTTCATATACCTATCTATGCATATTTCGGTCGTGAATGACACCTCACCTAGCTGAAATTGCTCTTGTCCTTTGCTAAACGTCCTTTTCGAAGCACAAAAGTGCACACCTGCCTCTACGGTTGCGATTGATCACAATATTGTAGCTTCATCATTTACGAACTAATCATGTACAAACGGTCGTGTTCTGAGCTCTATTGACAAACACTAAGACTCATAATCGCAATCGCATATGCTCTTCGAGACACAAAATGACGAAATAAAAGTTATTCACCATTGTGTGTGGTCGAGCTTGCGATTCCTTTCATTCGCGTAAACACCTCGGAATAATAGAGTGTATTTTCACGGACATTTAATTCCGAATGTGAAACAATAGGCGCTTTGCGTTTGGCAACTTGCGAAAAAGTTTTTACTACTATTCTAACACTTTCGGACGCGGTATATTTGAAAATGGAATGGCCATTTTAAAATTTTATTTTTAGTTTTAATTTGGAAAGAAATTTCTTTGGTTAGTTATGACATTTATCGGTGGGGTTCAATCCCGATTTTTGAATCGGGCAACCTCAAAATGATCAAATTCTCTAAAATCCCGATAGATTTTGTAAGACACATGCTTATATAATGCTAAGTGAAATATTATGAATGTAAAGTAATGAATTAAGACACTGTGCTGTTTACCATTGAGGAGTTCCCTTCTCTGTAGCCAATCCTGAGCTTAGTACCCAGTTACGCTGGTCATAAAATTGCATAGTCTTACTATACGGTAACAGAGCTGTGTTAACCTAGCTTGCAACATTTCACCCGAATATAAAATACGAAAACAAAACCTTGTAAAAAGTAATAGGTAGTTAAATATCTAATCTAAAGACTCTAAATACCAACTAATCAAATACATATATTGTAATATTTTACATTTTTGCCTGAAAGAAATAGCACCGCCTTTTTGTATAGGTATGTGTTACAAATTAAAATCCATTATTTGAATTTATTCTGGTAAACAAATCAAAATCAATTTATCGAACCTTACTTTGTCCAGGATTCAAACTCAATTCCTGCGATACACGCGACGCTCAAGTCCCCGAACTATCGCAACTCATGCCAGAATTGTCAGGTAAATATCCTAAACATTCGCCCAGAGCAACATATCTAATGCATTTCCTACAGCACGAACAAGCTCCGAGTCAAAGATCGAGTCTTATTTGAAAATTCTTGAAAGACTTTCGGGAAATGCAATAAAAGCACAGAGCGGGATTTGCTTCAATCCTTGTTTACAATGCCTTACCTGTATTGGAATACGAAGCCGCATAATAAGATGGCTGTTTAACATTGTCGATGTATACGATGTACATATTTATACAGCGACATGAAAGTAAAAAGTAATTCCATTATTTAGTATAGTATGGGGAATAGCGTAGTAATGAATACTTACTTTAAATGGTTTAGATTAGGAGTAGCGAAAATGCTTAGCTGTTATGCTTTAGTATTTATTGGTTTAGTCGTAATAATCATCTTTTTAACCTATAAAAAGGAGGTTCTCAATTGCACTGTTACCTTACAACTTTATACGGGTGAATTGTTATCGATAATTCTTTTTGATATTAATTGTATTGTATTGAACATTAGTTGGGATCGTAGTAAAGGGCGAACTTATACATAATAATATAAGATTAAAAGTCTAGTACTTGTCGTGTAGTGTTAAAAGCGACATATGAATATTTTGAGCAGTGTATTGGAATTCTACGAGTATGGCTACATCCCATTACTAAGCCCACTACTAAGCACGGGTCTCTCCTCATTATTGAGGAGGCTTAGAGCTTGAGATTGGAACTTCATCACATTAGTAGAAAAAGGAAAACATTTACGATTTAAATAATTACTAATTAAATGATTATTATTGTAACTTGAGCGGTTAACACTGGATACAGTTGTATATAGAATATATTTGTTGTATATATTTTATATATTTAAAATGTATACAGTATTGAACAAGATTGTTTGTCGTGGCGTAACTTTTTCTCCTCTGTAACATGACCGCAACCTCTACCAGAACATTTTAGGCAAACATATTTTGTTTATTTAGCCTTTTTTGTAACGTGCAAAGTATAAGAAAGCTATTTCTGTAGATATTTGTATTAGGTAAATGCAAGAGTAAGATAGTGATTTTCTTGAACAATAAAGTACCTACCTATTTATGGTTTAAGAACCGATCTTTGGGTTCATCGAGAATGAATCGCTGAGTTAAGAATAGTTACATGCGACTTGTGGAATTAACTTTTTTCTGAATAATTCTCGGCGGGTTTGAAATGGAGTTTTTGGAAAAACTCCATTTCAAAAAAATTGAAATTGAGAAACTCGTCCTTGGGTCACAAAATACTTAACGTAATAGTATAAATAAAACATGTCCGAAACTTGCAGAATGTTTCATTCATCGACTATTAGTAGAACGTTGCTAAATTATATACGAGTACCTACAATATAGTTTAAATTCCTATTGCAATATGCAACAAAACTTCCATACAATTTAAACCACAATCCAGAGCTCTCCTGGAATCTGATGAAGAAAGTTAAATCAAGTGTAACAGACTAGACGAAGTTCGACATATTTGGAGGAATTTGTTCTCTCAATTTAAACGTACGACACTGGTATTTTACAAACTATTTTACCAAAGCCTCACTGTGAACGCTCATCGGATTTATTGCGGAAAAGAAATAGAAAAAAAGATAGACGTTAGTGTTAGTTGGGAGAGGGCGACGGGTTAAGGGTCCCCGCAAACTGACTGCAGCCACCGGCGGCTGTGGCGCTGTGGCACTTCTTTTTGGTCGGTTGGCCGGATCGCGATTCTAAAAAGAAGCGCCACATCGCCACATTCGTCGGTGGCTGCAGTCAGTCTGCGGGGACCCTAAATCTCGTCGAGGGCTGTAAGTTGGTCGCTGTTTACTTTGTCGGTTGTCCTTACGTCTAGTCGGTATCCGTTGACCGTTCAAATAAAGAAGACATTAGTTACTTATGTAACTCTTCTTTACACCGACCGGATTGTAGAATATGCTCCAAATGGGCTGTATGCTGCAGCCTAAGTATTGGAGGGAATTCGTGTTCATTAGTAGTGGTTTTGAGGGGTAAAGGACTTCATATATTTAGAGTTTAAGCCAACTTACCTGTCCCTGTGGCAAGGAAAGCGAGAGAGAAAGAGAAATCGTAGTAAGTGCGTTCTAGGCGGAGGCATTTCCAGCTTGGAGATAAATAAACAATAATAAAAGCTAACACACTTATACCCCCGCAGTAGGTTATACCTGTGTCGCGGGTGGCATGGACTAGACATATACCTAACACAATTACACCAATGACCCGAGTACAAATATTTATCTGTCACATAAATATCTGCCCCGGCCGGGAATCGAACCCGGAACCCCTCGCATCGCAGGCAGGGTCGCTACCAACTAGGCTACAGGGTCGTCAAACACAGATGTAATCGTAATCTATCATTATGATAACAGATTACACATTTTTGTTTAATTTGGTAACGGAACGAAATTTGGTGATATTTTGACGTAAAAAAGTATTCATAGCCCCTCGGTACGATTCCTCTTGTGTAGAGATTGTTTTGTACCACAAACACACCCAGACCCAGACTAAAAAATTAGTATCATTATTAAAATTTCCTCCTAATGGTAATAGTCTCTTGGGTTGAAGCCATGTAACATTCAATGCACATGAAACTAAAAATATGCAGCATTTCAATTAGCAGCCACGTACTGCAATGAGATGCCGCTCGACTGATCCTGCCGACTCAATACCTCACACTAGGTGATCCATGAGTCTGAGCCGTGTTTCACCAATACAGGATATTTTAATAGTGCCTTAACTTTTTTATGTAAATAGCTAAAAAAGAGCCAGAGAGTCACTGTTGTCCATGGATAGCAGAAATAAGAAAGAAAAAAATATAAAGGAGTTGGCGGCCATGAAAAAAGGACGAAGAAACAAACAACTATTATCATATCTACAATAAGAAGTCGTTAAGCGGTTGAAAAAATAAAAAAGAACATTTCATACAAACCGGCTAAATGCATTGAGTTTTTTACCACCGGGGGATATTAACTCGAATTATAAATGATCTAGAACAAGGTAGATAAAAAATTAATGCTAATTTCTGGTGTCTACTAAATTCCGTTAAAGAATAGCCATTTTTGGTGTCTACCGATTTCCGTTCTAGAATAGACCCTTGTCATCAACAGAGGAGACGAAGAGTCCTGTTTGTCACCTATTGTTACCCAAAAAACTGTCCTAGGTAATTCAGTAACGATGGCGTCCGTAGCTGAACATGAGCGACATTCCCTCCCTTGATTCCTCGCGCTCCACTTATCTGGGTCATGACGGTATTTCGGTCTTACTACATTTTAAATTCACGATTTATGAATCTTGAGTCGTGAGTGAGTCACCCGCTTTCATTCCTCAGTTAGTTTATTTACGCTTTTGAGTTTTGCATCAATGTAGCTTGTACGTTCAGTTGGTTACAAGTGGCAGCTTAAGTAAAATTTTTCTTTAAGCAATAAAAATAAATATAAATTTATGATGATGAAGTTACACAGTAACTGGCGTTACCGCACCAACGCATTGATTTAGCGATATCCGACGAGATTTTTGGGAGTTATCCCTTATTTTTCGTATTTAATTGACTTCGATTACGTTGATGGTGTACTTAGTACTTAGTAGTAGTAGTAGTAGTGATAGTTGAAGTCAGATTTCTATATTAATAAAATCATTTATTTATTAATGTTGGTAGTTATTTATTAAACGGTTATGACCAAAATGTTACTAGTTTATTTCGCAAATAATTTGCGAAATATATTTAAAGTCCAATAAGAGCAAAAAATATTCATTTTGGTCTGTATGTATGTCCGCGTATCACTTAATACCTAAGCACTACATGAAATCGGATGCGGTAATCGCAATCAAAAAATGGCTGGAGATTTAAATACATTATAATATGTGCTACATACAACGTCCGCGGGGTCATCTCGTAAAATATAAAGACCGTAGAACATCTTCGCTCTACCCAAGTTCAACCATTCGGAATTTCGAAAAATTATTTTGCCCAATAGAACTGAGAAGCTGAACAAACAAGCATTAACAGATTATATTTATTGTACGAAATGAAATAAATTTCATAACTGAGGCTTTTGTTTTCTTTCCCCCAGTTGTATTTATTAGGAAGATACGAACTTAGGATTTATTTAACTCTCCCGCGGTATTCCGCGTGCTAACAATAAAGTTGCCTAACTTAGCTAAGCGTTGTAAAATAAACTAGATTATTGCATAAGTTTACCCCAACATCGTTATTCAGTCAGCTTTGCCTTTAATGCGCTACGGTTTGTTATCTTAAAGCTAATGTTAGGATAAAGTACACGTCTCATCATTAAATATTAATTTTATCCTACTGATATTCATAACTAGCTGTTCCGTGCGGCCTGGTCTGTATCTTTAACTGATTTTCAAAGAAACTTTCACCCCCTATTGTATACACTTGAAGGTGGAATATTATGACAATATCTGCTCTTAGCGGATGTCTACTATGTATAAACTACTTCCCTGACATATTTTTATTAGATACGTTAAGCTGTTTTCGATATTTCGTGGTGAGCATTCTTTAGCTTTAATATTATATACCTAGATAATATATAATTAGCACTAGGCAACTGTTAGTGCTGCTTCCCTACTCAAGTTGTCACACTTATTAACGGACTATTCAGCTATTGTTCTAACACCATCTGCTAACTGGACTAACCATCTCAGTCCTTACTTGAGTCTTGTTCTATTCGATCACAGCTGCTGTTACGTGTATTAAATAAAGTATGGTACCCACTGCATAGTAGATAGATAGATGTTTGCTACTCTTTTATGCAAAACTATTACATGAAACTTGATGACACTCTTCAGCTTATAGCTTATACACCGGAATTACGCAGGTTACTTTTTAATCCTGATATGCCTGCGGTATCGTGATGATGCGGGGAAAAATCAGGACGCAAACAAATATAAATATGTTAAGATTCAAAATATGTATATAAGGCATAATTATGATATTGATAGCAGTCAAAATCACAAAATGCCCAAAAAACAGTATATAAAAGCTGGTTATTAGAATATTTGAAAGCTGCTTTTTTGATTTAAGCATACAACACCACCGAAATAGAATAAAACTTAAATCGGGACTAGGACGGCTCGTTCAGTTTACAGAGAGTGTTGTTAGTAGTCATAATATAAATTATTAGTTATTATTAGTCACTTCACAAATTCCAAAATATTAACTTAGCTATGTACTCGTTGACCGCTCATCGCAAGAGATAGAACAACACAACAAGAAACAAACAAACGGATACAATAGATGAGCGGCTCTAATTAATAAGAGTGAAGGAAACAGATATATATAGCTTTAATTCGTTCTACTATTTCATTCTGTTTTCTTATGTTTAACCCTAATCAAAGAAGTCTAATCTCAGAATTTCTTTATTTTCTATTGAATAACCAGGTTCCGTAGATATAGCTGCCCATATATATTATGATATATAGTAACTTTCGGCCTGATAGTGACAGACAGACCAAGTGATTTTAAAGTTGAACTTCTTATTAGGTTCGGGTTCAAATCAAGTGGGCGTCTCAAGATTTGTAATAATTATGTGTTTTAGAAATTACTTGACACTTGCCTCGGTATAGAAAACATAGTGAGTACATAGTATGTACGAGTATGTATGTATTTGTGCATCTGTTTATTACTATAATTATTTAGTACTACTGAAACCGTCTTCACTTCGTTTCGGGAAACATATTATTATTTACGTTTACAAACAAATATTTATTTTAAGGTATTTTTCCATAGAAAAAAGATACTTTTGCGTGAAAAAGTAGACCATGTCCCTCGCCAGCTCTTCAAGTATATCCACATCAAAAATAATATTAATCTGTATCTCCATTCTGACGTTAAAGAAGGACAAGCAAACGCACTTTCGCTTTTATAATATATGGAATTTATTGCTGCTACATATTTTGCCAAATCCAAATGAATATTCCTTAGGCAATAATGTGACGCAATTTATTCTTAACATTATGGCGAGAGTAACGCAGAGTAGCTACAAATAACGACAATAATATATCAGTGAATACGACGTCGTTGATTTCCCGAGCCATAAGATAAGATGAAGATTTGAACAACGTAAGGCGATTGCTTCACCAGCGGCGATTACGTTGTACAACGCCAGAAGGTTGAAGATAAAGCTGCTTAAAACGTTTTTAGAAATGTTAGTTTTCGGTTTATCCACGTTGAGTATTTCTTTAATAAAATATAAAAATAAAAACGAAAAAACATATCTCGTATAGTTAAAGTAGGTACATATATCTGTTCCAAATGTTTAGTAAACAAGAATATATGGAAATTAGAATATTTCTAAGTAGCTTGCAAGACTAATTCCTGCACTTAAAAGCAACCTAATACTATCTAAGGTTAAGGTTAGATCACACAATTAACTTTTTGACAAGTGGTTTTAGTCAAGGGGCAACAATTTATAATAACTCCTATTTTTAACACTAATTGACTCTTTTTGAAAGTCATTGGTATAATCATGCTTTTAATTATTATTTTAGTTAGCTCAATGGGAAGGAGAATGGCGTTTACGGTACGAGATTCAAAGATTAAATAAACGTGGGAGGTGTTCTCGTTGCCTTTTATAGGTATTTTTCAATTAAGAAGAAAAGTTTCTTTCACACTTTTTCTCCATTGTATAAAAACCCTTTTTTGGAAAAGGTAATAAGAACAAAATTATATAATAAGTAGCTATATTTAATTGGCTGCTAGCTACCTCCCTCTTGCTTAAGTCAGTCTTGTCGTTTTCTGGATAGGAGCTCGAGAGTCAGGGTATTTTTCTTTCTTTGCTGGCAATGCATTGGACCTATATCCGTGGACGATGGTGACCTCCCACCACAGATGATTTTTTCAGCTGTTAACATAAAATAAAGTCTTTTATGTGAGGTGTCGCGAGGCGAGCCATTATTCCTGGGTAGCGACCGAGCTCCAACTGTTATCGGTTGGAACTTGTTTACATATGCGAGCAGGGTAGATACCGAGAACCAGGCTTCAAGTGACGTCACCGAGTAACTTGCAAGCGATATCGACGCAATTTTGTAACGCTTATCGCTTCATCGCTTACCAGTCAGTAATACAACAAGTGCACAACGTAAATGTAAGTACAATTACTGTAAACACGGCCGAGACTACGAAACTCGTGCTGTTGAATGGGAATAAAGTCATTTGGCGTCAACGGGAGATTTCATTCCTAATACAGATTTCGTCGACAAAAACCGTAATCATAATTTAGGATATACCGGTATACTCGTATGAGGTATTTAAATGGCAGAAAAGAATGGATATGGGTATTTTACGAGGAGGGTTAAGTCTTTACGAGTGTTACGTACAAGTGATAAGCAACAACGAGCTTGCAACTGGGTCGGGGGTAAAGAGATTGTCATGTTTTGAATAAAATTTAGCGTGATTCTAAGGTACATAACAATTCAAGCAAAGTAAAGAAATTACGCTACACTCTCATAAGAAGTCGCACGCACACAAGAAGTCTCTGTGTCGTCGTTGCCATGGACAATACACTTATAATAATATTTCAGCCCCTAATATGTACATTGTGTTAGTATGTTAGGTAGTATTTATTTATAACTTTTTATTGTACACCGAGAAATGACCTTCCTCAATATACGGACTATTGAAAACAAAAAGAATTTTCAAATCAAACCAGTAGTTCCTGATATTAGCACGTTCAAACGAACGAAAAAACTTTTCCGCTTTATATTATTAGTATAGATGTATATGTAGATAAAGACCACTAAATATGACATCTAATTATCTATAGGTAGACAATACTTTTATTCGCAGAACTTACTTTCTAAACTACACTTGTTAATTGCTTGTCAGTGAGTTTTTTGTCGTGGTTTATATTGTTGCTTTGAGTGATTTTTTTTTGTGCTAAAATGTCAAAAACTATTCACAGTCGTGAAAGAAAAGTGGTTTTCTATGTGCTAAATAACATTTCCTTTAAAATTACATTTATTCCCTTAAATATACCGACTCTGTTGTCAAAATGCCATGAGCGTTAATAATTATAGCTATTGTCGCCACAAAAAAGGAAACTATCGCCCTTAATACAGGTTTTCTATATTCCTGGTCAGGTTATAATTGGAATTTACACACGATTTCCTACAATCACTTAGCTCATTTGCGAATGGATATCCATAATGCATATCCCATTATTTATTAATCTCATTATGTTTAATTATGTTTCTCCCAATTTGCATTTCATATTTAGACAAATTTTCCTATATCTCATTTACGAAATTAGGCTTTTGTGAATATATAATTCAATAAACGAACGAAAGAGATAATTTGTTGATTTGATTCCCAAATTACTAAAATCCAATTTGGCTGTTTAACCTAAGCCAGTATTTGTTTTAATTTTGTATAATGTAGTCGTCAAAGGATTTGGAATTCATAAATATTTACGTACTGATTTCGATTTTGCAGGCTATACTTAAGGGTGCGTACAGATTATGTAACATGTTATATAACTTCTGTTTTATAACACGTCCACACTATCTAACATTGTTGTCTAACAATGAAACATGTAACAAGACCGTACACATTAAAATAACATTGTTGTATAACATTGTTGTATAACAGTGTTTTATAACAATTCAATGCGTGTCATTTCTTAAAATATAGCCTAAACTTAACATTGTTGCAAAAACTAATAACATGTTATTATAACTTGTTTTTGTAACACATATCGTCCACATTAAAAAAACATGTTATTTAACTATGTTTTATAACATGTTTTGTTATATAGTCTGTACGCACCATAAGCAATAATTTTGATAGGCAGGCACCGACCAAAAGACAATACTTTATTTTTACTTGTACGTTTGTCTAGAACAAAGAGGAAGCTGAGAGCAGGTTTAGAAGAATACTTATAATTTGTTTTAAAATCATAGCTCTGATAAATAGGTACTTACCTAAGACCTTAGATACTTTTCATTCCGCAAAACGGATTTATTAACAGCTGATGCTTAAACTTATGAAAATTGTCTGAGAACGAATATTTTGTATGAATTAAATTCAGCCGTGAAAAATCACACTCCGCTAAAAAACTTTTACGTCGATGGATGAAAAAATAATTAAATTTCATAACAAATAAATTAAATTAAACACTTTTATAACGTCAACCCCTATCATTCATTTTTTGTTTCCAAATAAAGCGCGCAACATGTAAATGACATTTTACAAAAAAGGTCGCTTCTATAGAGATATCTAAATTAAAAGGTCCGCGTCAAAAATGCCTAGTTCAATTTTCAGTTGACGTTCATTTAAAGCGGATTTCATTTATTAAGGTTTCATTTTCATTTATAGGGGTTAATTCATTTATTTAGATCAATGTAGCTCAGTTGGAAGGCTGATTGCGTATTAAGCTTCTAGGGTTAATTGTGATAATTGGTCGGGGCGAAGATTAGTGTGTTTGTGTCTAACACACTTTTTTATCTATTGACATTTTCATCCAATGTGGGTTTGACAGCTTTTCGAGTGTTTTTGTCCAACACACTTTTTATCTATTGACATTTTCATCCAACATGGGTATCACAGCTTGTTGATATACCTAAACCGTAGACGGATAACAAGATAGACCAATTGACCATCTATCACATTCGCACAAAAAAAAGAAACAACTTACGCAAATAACTAGAAAAAAACAGGAGACAATATGACACTATGTTTTGTTTCGCGTTGCGTACCAGTTTCCTTAAGGAAAACACAGTTATTTCACTGAATAAACGTCTGTAGTCCGCTGAATTTGTCCTTATACCACATACAAATGTACTCTCTCGTGCTATCTCATGTTCGCCACACTCACCAGATGTCTATATCATTCTCGGTCTATGATATATTTAAGTCGTATATTTATGTGTGCTATTTAATTTGCTAGCAGATGAGCTACCTAAAGGTAAGTGGTTATACCAGCGTCCATGCGAATAAGTATTATCAATGCCTGTGCATTGATTGCATAGTGGAAAAAAGAGTTCGGGATTTGGAATTATTATTTGCTTCGACATTGAGTCTACGATGGCCTATGTATTGCAGGGAGGAGGGGCGAGGGGTGGTAGCATTGACATCAGATGATCTGTCTGCTCCTTTGTCCAACACTATAAAACACATAAATTCAGCTGAGCTATCAAAATAATAAATGGTCCTTCGAGCCGTATTGTACCTGATCAAGTTATTTATTACTAAACAAGTAAACTTGTCTACACTCGGTTAAAGGACAGATTTCGAGGGTTGTGAGGAACAATCCAACTCTAAATTATTAGGACGTGTTTCTTGAAACGCGTACAAATGCACATACGAAGAGACAGAATTTCTAATTTTCATTATTTTTATTCGATAATTATTTTGTTGCATTAATCATAGCCTTACTAATAGATTTTCTCAAATGTCTTATTTATAGGGACAGCGATTACTTACATTTTTAATTTTTCACATGCGCGGATATAGACAGATTGAAGATTATTTACAAGGTCTTACCTCCAATATTAATTTAGTTAACACCAACACGCTGCCCTAGTGCTTGAATGGCCAATCGACCAATTTTATCAAAATCGTTTTTTTATTTCAAACTATAGCAATTTTGATTACGCACCTTACAATATATATTTTTTATTATTATTATTGACCTAACTTCTATTATTTAGCAAAAATAAAATATCCAATCTCCCATATCAAATTTGTTTTTAGTACTTGAGTGGTGTATCTCCTTATTTTGCTCAAATGAACGCATCCAAATATCAGTTTACGTGCTTGTTTGTCCAATCTCCATCGATTGACCAATCACGGCGAAGCATTCCGAAATCACGTGACGCAATTTTGATTTGTTATTTTTTGCTTAGTTTTAGAGTTAGCAGCATTAATTTAACAAAATTAAGCATTTATATTGTTTAAACACAATTTTTTTGTTTCAAAATGTCAGAAAAAAACGGGACAAAGTATATTAAACTAAGTAAAGTGGATTTTGATAGATACGTTGAGATTTTATCGATTTTCTGTTGTTTTAATTCGTTCATATTTATTGTATTTACTTAGGTGTTGTACACAGGATGATTTTAATATGTAGTATGTGAAGTAATAATAAAAACTAGGACTTGGATTTATGTCGGAGTGTTGGGAGTCGGGGGCACAAGAGTTGTATACTTGTGATAAATCTTTTTTTACCCGTAGGTAACAGTATTGTTTGTCCCCGCCTGCAGCACCATGAAGTATTTTATGTTGATATTGTGACACTTGTTTTTTCTTCTGAGTTCTTTTGTAAGCAGTCGGGTTTTTTGTTTTTAGAATAATAATTTTATTTCAGACTTTTTAGTGTTTTCACCGAAAAATTCTACTTTTTGGGATGGTTTTTGACAATTTGTGTTAAAACGTGTGCCTAAACGTTATATGATATGTATATTTTTAAAAAGGTCTTTTCACGATCTTTCATTTGATACCCATATTGCTAATATAACAAAAAACTCAAGATTATCCCCTCTTTCTTCCACTTTCGGGCGCCATTTTGAAAATTCATATAGCCTATGACACTTTCACAGTTCTGACGAATTCAGCGATTCCTCATATATGTCGAAATCCGTTCAACCGTTTGGGCTGTGGGGCGTCACAAATAAATGGACATACATACAAACATACATACACTCGAAAAACATAACCCTCCTTCTGACGCAGTCGGGTAATAAATTCTTTAATTACTATGTGTTTTTGTGCGTGTATCTACGTGCAAGTATACCTACACATTTGAATCTATTACTCTAGACCTCACTAGAATTCCTCTTATACCCCCCCCCCCTTCTATACCCCCAAAAGCTTAAAAAACGAAATAGGACTTTATTTCGTAGTAAACATTTTGATTCAATTTATAAAACAACATAATATTATGAAAGGTCTTAGGGCCGCGGGACTCCGGGTCCCCACGACCAGTAGTTATTATTTATACAATTTTATACACGA
This sequence comes from Hesperia comma, assembly GCA_905404135.1. Classification (NCBI taxonomy): domain Eukaryota; kingdom Metazoa; phylum Arthropoda; class Insecta; order Lepidoptera; family Hesperiidae; genus Hesperia; species Hesperia comma. The sequence goes on along the minus strand of FR990028.1, from coordinate 2,690,765 downwards.
TTTTATAGTATAAAATATAGCCTAATTTCATGACACTAAACCAAGTCTTGTCGGAGTCAAGTCTTGTATTCATATTCATATTGTATAAAATTGAACATACTGTATTGCACCAATGATGGTAGTTTGGACAAATAAGCACAAAACGTGCATGTTATTCTTAGGGCTCTATCTCCATGTCACTGTGCTCAATCTCCATGAACATAATTTTGTTAGAGACGTTTTAGCCAACCTCCAATAATAAAATGAAAAATAGCCATTACTATTATTATTATTTTAAATTACTATTTAAATATACGTAAAGAAATGATTCATGTATCTAATTCATAAAAGGTTTTAGTAAAATTTTTAATATTAACCTTAACTAATTAAAAAAAACGTCTCCTGTAAAATTTTATAAATGGTCGATTGGCCATTCAAGCACTAGGGCAGCGAACAGTTGTGATGGCAACAGGCCTCAGGTTTAATTTACCTGTTATTTGTTCCCCAGTATTTGATATTGCGGCAATTATATTGCGTTAATATTAATACCGAGATCTAATGGCGTTGGTTACACCGAATGTTCGATATTACTGTAACCATATAACATAGGATACGAGAGAGCGTGTTATTACCGTACTAGAAGTGAAAATATTTTTCAGTAGGTAAATCCCAAAGATTGGTTGTAACCTTCGATGATCCGCCTAGATGGAACATCGAAGCCACGCAAACGTGTCAAAAAATTGTGGCTAACTGTTAGCCACAATTTTTATATCATTGTATAATTGATCACGCACACATAGACAATAGACGAACGTGTAACGCCTGCATGCACACATGTTTGATATTGTTGCCTTGTTTTTTTTGTTTTCATTGTAGGGCGATGCTCAATCTAGACCTATTAGTGTCATACTATATGTGTGAAGCATACTTTCACTACGTTGTTCTATTCGGAATTGGCAGAGATAATGAGATTGAAGGAGTTAGTGGCTAACACAAGTATCAAGCTAACACGAGAAAACCTACGTTATTGCAATTTACCCCAAAACAGTTACTGGTGGAATTTTTGTCTCGTTTGTGCTTTGTGCGCGCTAAAAAAACGGCTTAACCGATTCGGATGCGGTTTTACTACTTCACTTAAGATTGAATGCTTGTTATATTTCAATCAGTTCATAAACAAAATAGTTGTCGGTTTTTCATCACTTTTGAGTGTGGGTATAAACAGAGCCACTGTAAGCAGGTGTGCAATTCGTGCATCGCACGCGAGTGGCATCTGTGGCGGGCAACAAATGAACTACGCTTGGGTGGTATAAAAGTATACCTGGCATCGAGTATACGACGACGTCATTTCAATACCAAACGTGTATGCAAAACGCGGGTGCCCATACAACTTGCGGCAGCCCTGGGTATAAAGGTAGTGTAGTATTTAGTATGTTTCCAATATCGCTATCCATTGAGGAACTTGCATAAACATAAATAATAAATAACGCTTGACACTCATAGCCCCACACTAGGATTCCCTGTGTCGTGGGTGCCATGGACAACACACAAGACAAGGACACACACCCAGACCGAGAACGGCAATTCAAATTCATCATTCAAATTTCCGTCTCGTTGGGAATCGAACCCAGGACCCTCGGAACAGCGATCCGGCGTGTTAACCATTGCGCCATCCGGGTCGTCATGGATCTACTACGCAATTCCTATAATGCTGGCACTAGGCCACGGAAATGTCATGTTGTTACGTAGGAAACGTCACATACATATGTTACTTAATTATGTTAACAGTATTATAAATGATTGACGTAAAAGCTAAGAGAGCCGGGACCTTAATATCGTCATAATTTTGTTATTGGAATGAAGTACGTTCCGGAGAAGGGTAAAAATTATAAATATGATTAAATTACAAGTACGTGCAATGGAATACGTACACGTCTAAAAATAATAGAATTTATTAAAAATCTAATGCTACCTTTTTTAAATAAATTTACCGAACTTTGTTAACCTACTTTTTTAGTTTTAGTACCTACCTAGGTCCAAAAAATATTCAGACTGCATCTTTTATACTTTGTCAGTGAGTTAGGTTTCTTCAAGAAAGGTGTTAAAAGAGTGCTCCTCTTGGGCTGACTACTTCTCTGGTGTCCAGAGATGAGTCCGGACATAGATTAAAAAAAATATTATTATAAAAACAAAAAACCCGACTGCTTACAAAAGAACTCAAAAGAAAAAAACAAGTGTCACAATATCAACATAAAATACTTCATGGTGCTGCAGGCGTTTTTTTCTTTTGAGTTCTTTTGTAAGCAGTCGGGTTTTGTTTTTATAATAATATTTTTATTTCAGACTTTTTAGTGTTTTCACCGAAAAATTCTACTTTTTGGGATGGTTTTTGACAATTTGTGTAAAAACGACGTTATATGATATATATATTTGAAAAGGTCTTTTCACGATCTTTCATTTGATACCCATATTGCTAAGATAACAAAAAAACTCAAGATTATCCCCTCTTTTTCTTCCACTTTCGGGCGCCATTTTGAAAATTCATATAGCCTATGACACTTTCACAGTTCTGACGAATTCAACGATACCTCATATGTCGAAAACCGTTCAACCGTTTGGGCTGTGGGGCGGTCCGAATAAATGGACATACATACAAACATACATACATACATTCACTCGAAAAACATAACCCTCCTTCTGACGCAGTCGGGTAAAAAATGTTTGTTTGTGCCTTAGTAGGGTATAAAAACTATAAGCACTTAAAAACACAGTTATTCTGAAATCACGGACAGTCATAAATTTTATTTGTATTGATGTTGTTTCAGAAATAATAATTTTTAAAGTAGTAATTGAAGTACTGACAGTAATTGGGAATGATTTATTATTGTTGTTCGCTATTTTCCGAGTCCTTTCCGATTCCCGTAATTAGAAGTTTAATCGAATTAAGCCTAAAATTATTTACCCTAATGAATTTTAACTTAACCGAATTTAAAATATTGCTTCTCTTAAAAAATTTAAATTGGATTATGACAACATAATATTTACAAAACATAGTACTTTCGAAGAATGTAGCAATCTTTTTTTGGTTCGGTTTGGTGTACACTTAAAAACAAATCTTGTTAAAAACTAACAAAAAAATCTTCGTGTTTTGGCTGGGGGCTATAAAACCAATAATAATAATCTCTTCATTGTTTTATTATTCTTCCATTGTTGAGCTCTTAAACCTAAAAAGTATTACTTAAGCATACAAGGAAATTAGAACTGAGATTTAGAAATTTAAAATAATCCAAAATTTATTTCTCATCCCATTCTCATCCTAAGAAATTAAATTTAAGGCATCATTTATTTGTCAGTTGGCCCCAATATTGCTGGTTCATTTTATGCCATCAATCATCGTTTAAATGATGATGAATGAGTGAATTTAATTCAATTCAAAAACTCTTAATCACTTTTAGTACGTTTCCAGATTTCTTCCATATAAAAATGTAAATAGGATTTTTCTTGTAACGTGATTTACTAGGTATCTAAGGTCTTATAACATCAGCTGGGATCTTAGTCAAGCACTTAACTTATCTTCACTAATATTATAAATGTAAAAAGTTTTTTTTTTATTTGGACGGGGTAGTCTGGAATTGAAAAATTCTTTTTGTGATTGATAATCCATTAATCAAGGAAATCTTGAGGTTATAACATCAGCACGACCAATAGAAGTGGAGCATCAATGACAAATACAAAAATGGAATAACACTCAATACTTGCATTACTTAAACAACAAGTCTCCCAAAGCGAAGCGAGAGCGTTTACTAGGAGATAAAAAACGTTTTTTATACTAAATTTAATTTAATTTCATACTTCAGCATAGTAACCGGTAGTACCACGAGCCGTACAGAGCCGTTCCGTACACTTGAACCGTACAAACATGTTACAGCGACCTTTATAAAGGACACGGCCGGGAATTCCACTATATCTACGTTCGCTAAGTTAGAGTGTAATGTGTTACAATATGCTTAGGCCATTGCGCATTCCAAAAGAGGGTTACAATATTATTTTATAAGCTAGTAAATCAGCATGTAGCCGCCTTGCGTGACCGACCTAGAAAATGACTCACCTTAGGGACTTTGATTGTTAGTTCAGTCAACAGGTGGTGTTAAACTATTAGTTGGGTAGTTTGTTATAAAGTTTTATTTTTTGTTTACAGGTGAAACTAAATACGTGATTATGTAATTACATTCGATTAAATAAACTTTCGATGTGATTAACGATTGATGCAATGAACTTTCGATGTAATGAAAGTTTGATTTAATTAGCTATCGATGAACGTCAACGGAATTTTTAATGATGATAAACTACGCACTGTTATCATTTGAACGCAGCGCCAGTTGTAATGCTCATACCTGCAGAACGCTTATGCAAAGGAAAATGGCATTTAAAATGAACTCTCGGAGCCATTTGTTACCTTAGGCCACAATACACGGAGAATAGACTTTTCAGCGACAATCTAAACAGAATTTATGCAGCATTTTTACAACGCACACAAAGGAATAGTTTAACAACTAACATGACATACGACAAGCTCCAAACCATTGAAATAGGGGCCAGGGTATATGTATTCTTAGAAACAAGAAGAATTTTTCTGCAACATGGCGGGCCTACCTTATATAAGGAGCAGAGATGGCGGTTATCGTTCATTTTGCCGGTGAACGCCTCAGAGTTAACAACCTCTCTAATTACGTGGAAACTCTGCCCGATTTTCGTCTCATTGTAATTTTTGCATAATATTAATGTCTTTATTTCATTTATAATTTAAATTGGTTTATGAATTTAATGTGTGTCTTTGATTCGCTGTTTTAATTGTTTTATTTGAAAATTATTATCGAAAATTGTATTTTGTGTTATTAAATTCATTTTTTTTATTTTTAATGATCTTTCATTTCCAAGATCAGAAGTGGGATACGGGGGCCATCATCCGCCTGTGCCACATCTGACTTTTAGCTATCTCATTATCGGGCAGGGTTAGACACGATGCCCTCTGACAGGCGACACGGCAAAACGAGAGGGAGGCGTCGTACACGGACTCCCTCACCTACTAATCAAATGGAGGAGATTTTGAAGAGGTTACAGGCTCTCGAAGAAAAGACACGTGCTGGGCCAGAGGCACGTGCTCCGTCCGAAGCGAGCGCGGACGTCGGTGACGCCTTGGCGTTATCGAGGGCGTCGCCGCGTGCAGACGTGCCGTCTCCGACGATCACCTGTACCCCGGCACCGTGCCCAGCAGCGGCAGCATCCGAGGGCGGGCGCGCCGCCGCCGCGACACCGTCGCATCAAGGTGATATGAGTAACGCTGCTGAGCGTTTGTTGGGAGCCATCAACTCTCTCCCGGTGAGATCGAATCAATATTTTGTCTCTGATTTTGACCCGAGTGTTCATGATGTCGACACGTGGTGCGATGAAGTGGATAGAGCTCGTAACTTGAACCGTTGGGACGATAGAGAATGCCTTGCTCGTGTGGGTAATTGTCTAAAGGGGGAATCTCGTACCTGGCTTAACCAGTGGACGAGTACTACACGTACTTGGTCTAACTTTAAACTAGAATTGAAAACTCTTTGTCCACGTAATGTCGATATTGCGAACATTCTGTATGATGTTATGCGCACGGAATCTGATAAATACTCTACGTACGCCGAATATGCCCGTAAGTCGTTGTTAAGACTGCGCGTAGTCCGAGGATTGAGTAGCGAATTACTAACGGCGATAATTATAAGGGGCATTACGGATCCCCAAATTCGCGCCTCCGCTTTGAACGCCAAATTAACACCTGAAAACATCGTAGAGTATTTATCCAACTTCGTCAATTGCGCAGCGTCTCAAGCAAGTACCAGTAAGAAAAATTACCATCCTATATCCAATCGTTTAAGAAATGTTCATAACCAAAGTAATTTAAAACGTAAGCCATTTGATCCCAAACCTATAAAGTGTTATGAGTGTAGCCAGTTCGGTCACAAGAGTGCTAGTTGTCCTAAAAGAGCAAAAACTGTCTCGGGAAGTAACGCGGACATTTCTACGCCGGTAGCATCTGTAGTTGATAAGTGCTCCTTCTGTAAAAAAATCGGTCATTCGGAAAGTGTATGTTTTGCAAAAGAACGGGTAAATTCGAGAAATAAGAACGGTGTTAACTTTTGTCGTGAAAATGAGGGTGTAACTAAAAATTCAGACGTCGTGGCTGCCGTAATATTAGGTGTACCCGTAGATATATTAATCGATAGTGGTTCGTGCGTTTCATTATTGTCTTCCGAGCTATTAAAGTATTTTTCGTGTCATGTAAAAACAACGTACCAATTATTGCGCGGTCTAGGTGGAACCGAGGTGGAATCGAGATCTCTTGTTACATTACCGGTGGAATTAAGTGATATTACATTGGAGGTTGATTTTTATGTTGTCGATAATAAACATTTAAATGTTCCCGTGATTCTTGGTACGGATGTTCTAAATAGAAAAGGTGTGGCGTACATTAGAACCGGTGACTCTCAACGTATAGTACACAGTGCGAATAGCTCAATTTGTAACGTGTTACAGGTGAGTCAAACATCATTCTTAGATAACATAAATACTCCCGTAACTGGTGAATATAAGCAACGTTTAACTGATTTATTGTCGAAGTACTCGGATTACTTTTTGACCGGCACAGCTACCACTACCGTTAAAGATAGTGAGATGCAAATAAAGTTAACCAGTGACATTCCCGTGTACTATCGACCATACAAATTGTCCCATGATGAAAAGTTGCGTGTGCGTGTTATTATTAAAGATTTGCTAGAGAAAGGTATTATACGTGAGTCAGATTCTGAGTACGCCAGCCCAATATTATTGGTCAAAAAGAAAGATGGGTCGGACAGGATGGTAGTTGACTATAGAGCTTTAAATCAAATTACTGTAAAGGTTAGACATCCTTTGCCTTTAATTAACGATCATGTGGATAGGTTAGGTGCCGCAAGGTGTTTCAGCGGTTTAGATATGGTGTCCGGCTTCCATCAGTTGCGTGTTAGTGAAGAATCCATTCATAAAACTGCATTTATTACTCCCGAAGGACACTACGAGTATTGCAAGATGCCATATGGACTTGCTAACGCTCCCGTCATATACCAGAAAACTATTACCAAAACATTAAAATCATTCATAGAAGCCGGACAAGTTCTTGTTTATATTGATGACGTGTTATTACTGACTGACACTATAGAAGACAACCTAAATTTACTTGATCTAGTTTTAAAAACGCTCACTGAAGCAGGCTTCTCGATAAATTTAAAAAAATGTAATTTTCTCACTAGTGAAGTTGAATATTTAGGGCGAATTATAAGTCGTGGTCAGGTACGGCCGAGTCCAAATAAGATCGAAGCGTTGGTCAAGTCGCCGAGACCGAGTAGCGTCAAGCAGGTTCGTCAGTTTTTAGGTTTAGCGGGTTACTTCCGGCGTTATATTCCCGGTTACGCAATTAAAACCGCTTGTATTGCGGCTCTAACACGAAATAATGTTAATTTTCATTGGAGTGACGAGCACGAGAAGGCGCGACAAGAAATTATTTCGCGACTGACGGATGAACCTGTATTGGCGATATTCGATCCCGAGCTACATACTGAACTTCATACCGATGCGAGTTCGATAGGGTACGGTGGTATTTTAATGCAGTTACATAGTGACGGACGTAGACGAGTTGTTGCGTATTTCAGCAAGTTGACTGCTGGCGCGGAATCCAAGTACCACAGCTATGAGTTGGAGACCCTTGCTGTAGTAAAGTCATTGCAGCATTTTCGACAGTATTTAATTGGCAAGCATTTCATAATTATTACGGATTGTAACGCGTTGAAAATGACTCAGCGCAAAAAGGATCTCCAACCCAGAGTTGCTAGGTGGTGGATCTACATGCAAGACTTCGACTTCACTTTAGAGTACCGCAAGGGTGTGCTAATGTCGCATGTAGATTACCTAAGTAGAAATCCCGTTAATGTTATCGATGTGGTCCGTAAGCCTCAGAATTGGGCGCAGGTAGCTCAGGCAGGTGACGAAGAGACGTTAACGTTATTGGACAAATTAAATAGCGGTGAACTGGACAGCAGTAGGTATGTGAAGCGTAATGATCTTTTGTATTACAAATACGATGTTACAGGCGAACAAACGCGTTACTTGTGTTACGTCCCAAAGGCATTTCGTTTAAGTTTGTTACGGGTATTCCATGACGAACATGAGCACTTGGGGATTGACAAAACTATTGATTTGATTTTAAAACACTTTTGGTTTCCGGGTATGAGACAGTTTGTTACCAAATATGTGACACATTGCATTGTTTGTGTTTCACATAAGCATGTCCCTCGCGCGCCTTTACAGCCGATAAGTTCGTGGCAAAAGATAACTGTGCCATTTGACACGGTACATGCAGATGTACTCGGACCTTTGAGGGAATGCAATGGATTTAAATTTGTTTTAATTATCGTTGATGCATACACCAAGTACTGCCTATTGTACGGTCTACATAGACAGGATTGTAGCGAATTAAAACGCGTGATGACTCGGACTATCTCGTTGTTTGGTTGTTTCAAACGTCTAGTATGCGACCGGAGTAGAATGTTCGATAATCATGAATTTATTAAATGGATAACTGACTATGGGGTTGAGATACATTTTATTACTCCTGAAATGCACCAGGAGAATGGACAGGTAGAACGGTACTGCAGGACAGTTTTAAATATGATTAGGGTTGAAGTTAATTACAATAAAAATGACTGGTCAGAAGTTTTGTGGAAATTGCAATTAATTTTAAATATAACTAAACATAAAACTACGCAATGTTCAGCTTTAAATCTTTTAATCGGTACCGAGTCTACTACGCCTGTTGTTAATTCTTTGATAAGAGACATCACTTGCGAGGGTACGAGTCTAAACAGGGAGGCCATGCGCGAACTTAGACGACAACGAGTTGAGGTCCTTTTGAATCAAAATAAAGAAAATCAAGACTCATACGTTAACAAAGGCAGAATTCCTCCGAAACGGTTTAATATTGATGATTTGGTGTATGTAATCAAAAGCTCTCAAAGTACTGGCAAATTGGACAGCGGAATGCGTGGACCATATAAAATTATTAAAATTCTCCCTAACGATCGCTATGAACTACAACTATTAGCTGGATCATACGGGAAGACGAGTCAAGCTGCTGCTGGGTACATGGTGTTGTGGCGAGGAGAGTGGACTCCTAGTACTTGTGCTGGATTTTTTGAAAGTTAGTTGCTACATGCATCTATGGATACTTTCAAGTGCACCGAACAGTATTTTTATCTTGCGCCCAGCTTTAGCTTGCTATTTTTATAAACTTTGTACTAAACAATTTCAGATAATTGTGAGATGTGATTATCGTTGGAACAGACCCATGTAAATCCTTGTGCACATGGTATTGGGGTGACCTTGGCATTTTTTTTAAGGCATTTTGTCACATGCCTAACGGAGGTATTGGGTTGCGTCGGTGGGGCCCAAGCTGACTAGAGACCTATATAAAGCCTGCCGAGTTTGAATGGGTATCGGAGTGACCTGTTACAGACCGATGTAAATCCTGGAGTGCGCACATATTTTAAAAGGTATTCGGTTGCGCAGGAACAGATCTGTATAAATCCTATTCGCGTGAAATTTGGGTTGTTCAGTACAAAGTTGGTTTAACGTAATTGCTAAAATAATTAAACAAATAGAACATCTCGTCACTTAGAATTTGTTGTAGTAACTGAATAATGTTTCAGGTTCCGATGAGGAGTCCACTGTTCCGAATGTCATGGCTGATGGCGGAGACGACGCTGGCCCGTCCGCGTCGTCAAGGGATTAACAAGGGCTGCGAGGACGCTGCCCCGTCAGGAGAGGCCGTCTTAGAAACAAGAAGAATTTTTCTGCAACATGGGGGGCCTACCTTATATAAGGAGCAGAGATGGCGGTTATCGTTCATTTTGCCGGTGAACGCCTCAGAGTTAACAACCTCTCTAATTACGTGGAAACTCTGCCCGATTTTCGTCTCATTGTAATTTTTGCATAATATTAATGTCTTTATTTCATTTATAATTTAAATTGGTTTATGAATTTAATGTGTGTCTTTGATTCGCTGTTTTAATTGTTTTATTTGAAAATTATTATCGAAAATTGTATTTTGTGTTATTAAATTCATTTTTTTTATTTTTAATGATCTTTCATTTCCAAGAGTATTTAAATGCTCTTGTTAATGAATCCTTAAACGCATTGTTTTGCTTTGTGGTTTCTTCCAAGCGACAATAAGGCTGCGACTAAATACAACTGCGTACATTGTATGCTTCTTTTTGTTTAATTACCGGTTTACTTACACTTAACTATAGTAGCCAATTACAATTACACTAGCTAATCAAGAAGCTCGGTTTACAAGGTGTTCTACCTCTTCGATATTAACTATTAGGAAAAGTGATCATTGTCTTTGATAGACATTACTAGTAAGTACCAAAGGCATTAATATTGGAATGAGAAAATTCGAGCCAAGTCTCCGTAATAACTTAATAAGTGAAAACCACCACCAAGGTTGATAGATGAAATCTAATTTCAGGAGTGTGTGTTACCATAATTTCAACATAATTCAAAGTTACTGCAAAGTTAGACCCTTTGCCGCAAGCAGACATTTAGATTTGCGAATTTAACTCCGTACAATCACTTTAACTACATTATTATCAATGTCCAAAGTTGCGGAGGTAAGTGAGATAACAACAGTTGCACTCGTAGTTGTAAAGTGAAGCAAATTGAGTCAATTTGTTGTTAACGACTTGTGCTGCACTGTTATAATACCACCGCTAAGGTTCAGTGCATACCAGAAGGAAAATCTGTGGCCAATTTTGAACGAGTTTCTAACTATCTAAACTACGAGTATTACTGGCAATAACTATTTATCACTAACAATCACTGTCTCAGTCCTTATACCAGTTAACGGAATGACCAACTAACGCTCTTAATAGTTCTGCTCCCATGAATAGCTATGCTAGTCTCGATGTGAGTCTTGTAGTGGGATAGTAACTGTTGTTATGGGTGTCAAGGGAAGAACGGTGTTGCATGGTCATTTGCTATTTTATATTAAAAAAGAAATACGAAGAAGTACACGTACAGCTAAAGTAGTGGCCCAAGCTGAAATCGCAACGATTCCTGTTGCAGTAGGCTTAACAGCAACATTTGTAGCTGTAGGCCCTGTTGTAGCTAAGCCAAATCGACCACAGCACAGGTTCGTAATTGGTATTACATCTGTAGGTATAGTCGTAGCCATAGCCGAGACCAAAGCTGTAGATGTAAGTATTGCTACTTGGAACAGCGATCCGGCATGTTAAGCATTGCGCTATTCGGATACCTTAAAAGAAATGAGGGCAGATGGATAGTAGATCAAATCTAGTTGGTATACTTATATTTTAAGTAACATACTACGAAATTTGTTTGGTTACATAATATTATTCTGAAACATTCGTAACAATGGAAACATAAAGTTTAATTCTGAATTATTCCTACATTAGACACGGGTATGGTTTTGGTGTTTTATTATGTGGGATGTTGGCGCAATTCGAGTTTCATTAGGATTTATTTTATGAAACATTGTTATAATGTTCGAGTATTTTTGTTATAGTTATAAGTTTACTTACCCTCGCCGCACTAAGGCGACCTAGGTCAGCACAGTAAAGTTAACAATGAACGTATATTACGAAAATTTTAACGAATAAATTCATTATGTATGTAGCATAGTCATAATGAATAATTTTATCAATATCAAACTAGTCGAAGTCAATTGAACATGCAGTATTAGGGACGATTTAAAAAGTATTCGTCAAATTGCGCTGGAATTGGACTAGCCTATATGACAAGCAACAGTTTTCGAATATAAACAAAATCATTCATATAAGTATACTTAGTAAAATATTTGAAGATAAGTATACTCGTACTCAGTAAAATATTTGATAGACATTAGATCAGAAAATTTGACAAATGGCTTTAGCCCCTGAATTTCCGACTACTGAGCATTTCCCCATCATCAGTAAGGGGCCTATAGAAAGCGTAGTCTTACACAACACTAATTGACACTTATGACTAATTGCTTTTTGTTATGTCATATTTTGTATTGGTATACCTACCTAAAGCACAACATGCTAAGTATGTTTTTTTTTTTTTAAGATTGGCTATGAGAGAATGCTTTTAGATGATGTTTGCTTATTTTGTTTCTACTGTTCTGTTATATGGTGCATAAAGTTTAAATAAATTAATAAGTTAATCTATATTTACATATAATCAAACTGTATGTGACTGGTGTCTGTACATGGAAGATTTATAAAAAAATTGAAGGAGTATTTATTGACGCGTTATGTGTAGTGTATTTTCAAATTATTATGACGCACAATCTCAATGTGGATAGGCGTAGGGCTTAGTGGCCAAACCAGGTCTCAAACGTCACTAGTACGGACTTTAATAGCTATTAGATTGTTGTCTAACGATAACAATCCACACCACCGTTTAACATGTCCTGCGAAGAATCGAGGCGATTAAGTTTTATCACTTGCGGTCACACAACCCAGTACGGTCTGCGCCTATTAAGCCAACTCGGTCAAACTAACAATCGACAAAAGCCGATCTGATTTCTATTGATTAAGGGTTGCTATTGATAAATTGTATCAGAACATTTACGTTGTATTGTGTGTGAAATATGATAGGCATATATATCTATTTACGATATGAGGGCCATTATTTCTCCTTTCCTTTACGTGTCTACTGTTATATTGCATGCGAGTAACGATAAGCTATTTTTATATTTATATCGACAAAATGAATTGTGTTTCACAGGAAAAGGAAGACTTTGCTTAACGTATAGGTCAATGGTGCCTGTTTGAAAGATTTTTAATAAGTTAGCAATAAGGCAAGTTGGATAACGTCAAAGAAAGTAACAAAAATATTTATTTTAGTAACAAAAATTAATTATTTATAATATAATTAATGAAAGTAGTTTTATTATAACTTTGAATGAATTTAATAACTAACGCGTGTTTTTAGCGATTTTAGTGCAGTTATGAATAAAACAATGTTCTAAAAATTTATACTCAAAACTCAACTCTGTGGAAAAGAGTCCAAAAATCTCTTGGGTCACATTCGGTTACGTTCTGGTGTGTACGGTAACAACTTCATCCCACCACATCTATTTATCTTTGCCGTTTATAGTCAACAGTCAGACAGGTGGGTAAACAAGTTGTATCTCAAATGTATTAGGCGGCGATGTATCGGATCCATTTTATAAAGTTAGATTGTCTTGGCAACGATTCCGCTTGCAACTTCTCCGTGAAAATGGCCAATCTTTTACAAGTGAAGTTGAAAAATGTTGTGTTGTCAAAAAATTAGTATGAGGAAGGTATCGATAAAAGCATCTGGGTTTGCTTCGGGTCAGTTTACATTGGTGAGTTAGAAATCGTTTTGAAAAGTAGTCTTTATAGTCTAACGAACTGGTGGATGTAATTTTGTATTTTGATTTTACTTTCCATTAAATCTAAATACTTTAAATCCTCGTAGAAGGATTCTCTGAATCGCAGATGGGTCAACATAAATCATTAATCATGCACACTAATTATTTTCGGTGTAGTGAATCCTAATGCGACTTAATGAGTGTGTAAGCATTTATTTTTACAACGTATGTCCCGGCCGGCAATAAAACCGGGCTACCGTAAATATGTATTTCATTCCAGGATACCTCACGTAGTATATCTATCTAAGACGATTGAATGCAGAATTTCCACTCTACGTTAGAACAAAATGTATCTTTGCTGACAGCTCAATATAACTCGTAAAATATTTTAAAATCGTCAATCCGCAATGTCCCTTAGGCACTTCTCACACAACGCTATTTGCGAGCGACTCGGATCTTGTCAATGTACGAAAGCGACGCGTCTACGATCCGTCTCCTGTCAGTGAGAAGTGTCAGATACAACGAATTTTGGATTGCGTTGCAGTCGCGTAGCTCATAAATAGCGTAATGTGAGAAGTGCCTTAATCACAGGGGTGGAAATGTCATGTCTGTGAGATGCAATTAAAATTTATTGCGTATCGAATGCGATCGCAGTCTTTATATACTCCGTTCGCATCAAAATCGTTTTAACGGCTCACTACACAATGTCACTTTTCTGCTCGTCTGATTAAGGTTCAATGTATACTGAGGACTAGCGTTAAAAATGCCTTAAGTACATTTTGCCTACAAGCTAAATTGAACTTTGAGCTCACGTAGTAAATTTCTTTTAGTGGGAAGTAGCAATTCCATATTCGATGCGTCTCATATACTTTTTTTACAACGTCCTTCATCTTAAACCGTTATATCTATCGCGTTGACACAATTTTTTACTCCCTCACTAACCAACTTCACTACCACAATGCCAAACAAGGTCAGTGATGAGCTCTTTTTATTGGCTTCATCAATCACCGTGTATCAACGCGGCATTTAACTAACCTCCTTTCCTGAGTTTTACGCCCCTAATTTTATATGGGTCTAAGGCTGCGTACTCACTTACTTAACCACTGGCGTGATATTTATAGAGCCCATTTCGTGTGTCCGAAGTTATGTCACTTATATTAATTTATTTGCTAGGTAATACAAAAAATATTTAGCCTCTAGCGGTCACCCATCCATCTACCGATCGCCTGCTGTTGCTAACTTCATCGATCACTTAGGACCGACGTCCGCCGGGCTACGTGCTCTTAAACCAAGATATTACCTACATTATTTTCTCAATGATTCACCTGTACGACTTCATTTGCAAGAGTTAAATAATCATGCCACACGTTACAGCAAACCGCGGCTTTACAAAGCCGAGCTCGTGGTTAATGAGCTATCTTCATAACTAATCCTGAAACAGAATAACAAAACCACTGCAAAGGTTTAATGGCTTATGTTGCGCTAATACATTTATGCGTGTAAATGTTTCAAGGTAAACTTTGCTTTCTGGATTTATTGTTTTAATTTTAGTGTTCACTAGCTGTGCGCGCGATTTTGTTCGCGTGGAAGATTTTCGGGCATAAATCATGATCCCGTGGGATAACTGGGATGTAAAGTAGCATATATGTTATCTTATAATTTTCTTTATCTTCCAGTAAAACCCCTCCATCAATTAGCATGGTATGCATCAATTAGTATGTTTCAGGCCTCACTGATGAGGAGACCCGTGTCAGTAGAGGGCTATTAATGGATTGGAGCGAAATGATACAAAAAAACAATGATAGCCAAGTGGATTCGAACAGTAGGTATCCAATCACTACCGAGCATCGCCAATACAGAACAATTATGTGCATATTGGAAATTAATTATATTATCATTTGTTTTGGTGATATATAGTCTAGAAACACCTGAGAGTATTTCTTAATATGATAAAAGGGGGTTTGAAACCTTCCAATTTAACCCTGGGTGGCGTGAGGGACTATGGTCTATACTTCTCACATTCAACCCAATAGTTATGGGTTGCGATGATGGACAAAATAGAAGAGCATCCAGGATTCATACCTGGATACCAACCTCCAGCAGCAGGTAATAATTGCTTTTGGTATGTGCAACATAAAGGACGAAAAGTAGTTAACATTTGCACTTTGGTAAGTACTCTCAGGGTAATGGTCTACCAGAGACTGCCTTCTGCAGTGATAACCATGCAAATGGTGCCATTAGTGTAATACAGAACCACATTCAGAATGGAAAAGTTTCTTGGCTACCGTAAAAGACATTTTCCAAATTAGAATTCTTGCAAAGTATTATATTAAAAGTGCTCTTAATTTTTCGGACGAGCAATTATTTGTCACGACTATACAGGAATAGTTCAGTAGTGTAGTTAAAAGTTTTATAGTAAAGTTAGTTTGCATTTGCTTGCCATTCTTGCTTTGGTATGGTTTTGAAGGAGTGTGAGGATTTAAGTTGACTTGTAGCATTTTAGAATTTGGCTTCAACTCATTATTGGGCCACTACTGGGCACGAGTCTATGAATAAAAGTAACATCAATGATAATTTTAGGTGGTAGGGCCTAGAGCTCACCCGGGGAAGTACCACCGCCCGCCACGGTACTTAGTACCATTCCTACCATGTCATAATTGTTTTAAGAACAATTGTGTTCCGGATAGGAAGGTGTGGAGCCGGTTACACTTTTTTAGAGGCGACCATCTCAGTCCTCAGGGGAAGCAACGCATCTGCGACCGAATTAGAACGAGACTCATTGAGTCTAGTTCTGGGTCGGTCACAGTTGTCATGGGCGGCAGCGGAAGCGGAAGGTGCTGCATGCTCGTTTGCTATCTTAATTCCATAAAAAAATCCTGATGCGTTTGTTGTGAAGAAGTAAGAGTCTAATCAGATTAAGTCCCCAGCTGGAGACCCGTTGATAGAGTTGTTGTTAGAATTTTATGAATTTAAATGATTGCATCGAATAGACTTCTAACAACACTTAGAATTCGTAGCTTAAGAAGTAAGTCACTTCAAAATTACAGCAGAAAATTAATTTATGAGTCTCAAAGTATATTTACGTTTACGTAAAGCATCTTGTATTCAAGATGGCTTACATAATTAAACGACCAACGTTACTTGAGTTTCTTATATATCAGAAACTTTGAGAAATCTTTAAAGTCTCGTCGGAAATTAAAAGTCTAAGACGCTCGTTGCAAACTCTATAAATAACGGATCCAATACGAAATGCTTCGAAATGCGGGACATGTGGGGATAAAGGCAAACCCCTGTAATCTCGGCAGACGGTACGGCGAGGATACACTTTAAACAAACAAAGATAGAAAATAAATAAAGATAGGAAATGAATTTACGAACACAGACACACTGTGAGTGGAAGCGTTTCATATTTTTTTAAAGAAAATCAATCGACTTCTATGTATTCTTTATTCTTTCTGGTGTCCTACGTGAGCGACGAAAACGACGCGACACGATGTTGCGATTTTGACGTAAGCGACCAAATCAACGGTATCCCTACTTGCGTCCTATGTGACAGTCTGCGACAACACGCTACGTTGTCATTGTCGCGTGTAGCATTGCGTCGTGTTGCGTAGCGTCGCTTTATTTAAATAAAGGTATGTGTACAATGTAGATACGTATGTGTTTAATGATACGCACTTCTAATATACATCGAATACATTTGTTGTCATATTAAAAAAGTTAACGAAACATTACCTAACATCTTCATACTAAATGTTTGAAGCCTAAATTTTACATAAACATTTTTCGCAGTCATCAATCACAAAATAACAAAGTCAGGACTTTTGGGCGAGACATCAGCTTTGTCGGGTGCAAAGTATGAAAAATTATCGCTAGGATGCTATCAAAGAAATATTTACAGCGTACAGCGAACGAGATCAAAATCCTTGTAAAATACTGCGGTATTGCAGCGAGGAATCGTTGGCCTTAAGCACACTGCGCGTATGATTTACTGTATGAACATCGCTACAAATCTGGACGATATTTAAGGCTGTGAAGTAAAGATTTCTTTTACAGAATTCAAAAGGAAGGTTCTCAATTCGACTGCATTTTTGTATGTTTCCTCTTAACTTCATCCTGCATGTATCGATTTTGATGTCTATTTTTATATTCCAAAGTAAAGGCCCTAATTGAGCAAGATCTGCCGAATAATTTTCAGTCTTCCCAAATAATGGAGATGTTTAGTTTTTTGACTTATTTTTTTATGAAACGGGTAATAGACTGCGATACGAGTTTCCAAATGGTTACCATCACTCGAACGTAACACTAGGAGACGTTATCTACTTTAATGTGTCGGAAGAAAATAAACTATTGATATAACAGAGACTCAGATCCATTCTAAGAAGACGTGGGTATTGTTTGCACAAGCAAAATATTTCTTTTTCACATTCTTACTTAAATAGCGCATCTACTCATAGCCTCACACTGGGATGCACTGTGTCGCGGGAGTCACAGGCAACACACAAAAAAAAAACAAGGACAAATACCCTAACCGAGAGCAGAAATCCACACTCATTGTTAAAATTTTCGGCCTTACTGAAAATTTAACTGAAACTCTTAAAATACTTCGGCATAATCGATTTACATACAACTAATATTTTTAACTCAGTATTAAACACAATTCCGTCCCACCTTACACACGACACAAGCTATAGTGTAGAACAAACTTACCCAATCGACCGTAATAACCGTACGGAAATGTATACACGGCATTTACATAACAATAGAATCTCATTGGCTAATAACATGCCAATTCAATGCAGAAATGCATTACACTGGCAGCTGAGTGAAGAAACCCGACGCCGACGTGACGAGAACACACACTGTAATTAGGTAATGCAATCGCAATAGAACATGGCTATTTATTACACAATGTTTCAAATAAATTATCATGAATATAATTATAATATTGTTTGCATGAGTGCTGATAATTGCGTCGATACTAATTTGCTCTCCCTATACCTACCTTGTTCTCGGGGTTTAATTCATTGAAATGCTTTTATTAAGACAAAATGATAAAGCAACGTAGCATTGATCTGGGCTCATCTGTGCGCAAATTTTGTATTCCACTGAATTGAAAATTCTTGCACGAGACGATATTGAGAGCGACAATAGACGACTCTACTGTTTTGAACAATATGAAGACTATATCGTGAAGCTACGCCATTTCTTACATCGAAATGTTTATCAGTTACCAGCTGTCTGCCATCACTTCAGTTCCGTAAAATAGATTTTAACTTTACTGGTACTAGGTATTATGTATTGGTAAAATAGCAAGACTTGTCTTTTGAGTGATCCCATATTGTTTCATATCACAGTCTACAGTTTCTAAATTTTCATATACTTCCTAAATATTGAACAATTCTCTCCATATTGGTCAAGTTTTGCTAAGCGGTATTTCGATGTCTACAATAGTTTGCCTGATCTCTACTTAGTCTTGACAACAGGTTACCACTGGTTCCAACTGCCAGTGTAAACGACTCAGAGACCGACTCAAACACCCAAAAACAATCTCAAAGTCGTTCAAATCGTTTATGAGAAGGTTAGTGCACGAACATCTCAAAGTAACTTTTTTTTTATGGAATTAAGATAGCAAACGAGCATGCAGCACCACCTTCCGCTGCCGCCCATGACAATTGTGACCGACCCAGAACTAGACTCGAGTCTCGTTCTAATTCGGTCACAGATGCGTTGCTACCCCTGAGGACTGAGATGGTCGCCTCTAAAAAAGTGTAACCGGTGTAACTAACTAAAAACGCAAAACAGAAAGACCCAAATCACCCATTTATTGGCACGCTGCTACAATTAGCCATTCCTTTGCATCCTCGTGTCCTCTTAGCTTCCTCCAAGACAAAGGAGACGTAAGATCAGCTGACAAAAAGCCACCATCTCACGTAACTTACATTGTTGACCCTTGTCAGACCGTCATTTATAGCATATTGTCTTATGAATATTCTGCCCTGATTCAGTAAATAATAGGTTTGTACAGTACACATGATACTTGTACTATGTACTCCTGGTACCTACTTGTAATAGTTGTTCAACTTGCAAAGGATATTAGAGTACATACATAAATGAATACATAAATGACAAGGATGCTTGGATATAGACATCCGCGACCGGTTCCACTCATGTTAGTATGTGTAAAACTGTAATTAGTTGTAAGTATGTATTGTTTTAAAAGATGTGCCGAGGAGTTTTTTTTTCGCCATTTTTTTCTCCTCCATTATGACTATTATAAGGCATTTACAAAATTGCGGTAGAATCAAAAATAACGTTCACAAGCGTATCGGCGATACCTACGTGAATAAAGCATATTGAGTTTGAGTTTGAGTTTGAGTTGAGTTTGAGTTTGAGTACAAAATCCTCTTTTTTATATTAGCCTTGTTGTACTGTTAGGTATGTTAGCATCTTGCTCTAGGCTAGGTTCGAATAACTTGATCGTTAAGACCTGTAAGGTCAAATATGAGCGTTATTCGTTCCCGCCATTGGTAGGGGTTATCCGCCTGGGTATACAAGATTTCTCGGCGGTACGGCGGTATATGATGTTTCAAAACAACAAGATTTTAGTACTGAATGATTCGTGAGTGTTCGATTTATATTGATTGACAGTTGCTCCTGATGGCGAACCTTGGAATCCCCAAATCGGAATCGTCACACGGTTACGTTGTCTCTTGGGTTCCTGTAACAAATACCGTCCACAGTATTAGTACTGTCCTTGGAATGTCACAGTCCCAGTGATTATTTTTGTAACAAAATTTTGTTGTCAGTTCCCAGCATAATAATACCCCTCTACCTACTCGGTACCACTTTCATCAGTGGTAGGGAAATGCTCAATTGCTCATATCAGAATAGATCCTTATGTTTCCGAATGTTTAACTATATTGGTAATTTTTATAGTTTTGTCTTTGATCAGTAATATCATTCATTCATCATTATCCGTAGGCTAATAAAACAAAGTTAAATATCAAAGAGCTACAAAAAACATTTTAATTAATTCTCAGCTTACACAAAATTGAGTAGGTACCTATTGTACTTTAAAGTTTAATACAATTTATTGTCAGTTTAGTCTATTGCAGTAAAAAACATAATTTTTATTAGTAATTGCTCTCAATAGTTATCTAGAAATATACATATAAAGTAGGCAGTATAGGTATTACATGCTTCGAATGAAGGAAAAATCGTAAGGAAACTTGCATATCTGACAGCATTAGGAATAATGTACGAAACAAACTAAAAAATCTTTTAGATGCTTCCTTCCTGTCCTAAAAAAGAGGATTTCTGCAAGATATGGGATAAAAGTAAGTTTGGAAATAGAAAGTACGTGGATTTATTCGTGTACAATCGCGTATAATGGGTACCTATTCGTTATTTATTACTTCTTTTATGCTCCAGTTATTATAGTTTTTTTGGCCTAATAAAATAGAACAATTTGTTAATATTTATGACTTTATCCCTCTCTACGAAACGGAGAGTGCAATCGACTGTATTTGTCAGTTGGAATCCGCGATACTTCAGTTAGCTATCATGGAATTTGTATTTTTTAAATATTTGAATGACTGTTATGACGCAGTAGTTATCATATTTGACTATAGTTCGAAGAGCAGGATGCTTCCTAGGTGGCTAACCCTTTAGATTTAAAATGGAAAGTTAAGTTTAAGTGGAAATTTTGATGATACATTTAAAATCTCTTTTCGTCATAGAGGTGTGCGTTTTTGAGTTTTCTATAAGATCCACGACATACGTAAGTGGCTATGTGTGTTAAGCAGTACCTATTTATTATTATTTATTATTATTTATTTATTACATACAGACATACCTATATACGAGTATATGTTAACATTACAGATGTTTATCCAATGCGTTTACAACGTCTCTGCATAACTCCTGAACGTTCTGCGAATTACAGCAGGCGTTGAAAAAAATAGATCCAGCGAGGGATCCCAAGCAAGAACACCATTAAGCAGGTTCAATGCTCGTATGCGATTCCCTTGCCATCACCAATCTTGAAGCCTGTACTGCAAAAGAGTATTTTATTATAGGATATATTATAGGATATTTTATTATTTTATAGGAACCTACAAAATTGAAATTTAAAACCAATCTTCATTATTCTAAATGTGTATTACCTTGTTCTCATGTTACAGAATGTTTTGTCGATTGTTATGAGTAATTGTCTTGTACTTCTTGACAAGTAGGTATACTTTGTAATTGCTGCAGAAGTTTTTGACCTAAATGTTATCGGCTTATTCCACAAATCCTTCGAAGATCTCCTTCGAAGGGGATTTGTGGAATCTGGTATCATAATGTGTTATCTTCATATTCCTAACCTATTACAAATTTTCTAGGTATAAATACGTATCGTTTTTGAAGTCAGGTTATTTTTTGTGAAAAAGTAGTTATTTTTATTCCTAGGTAAGTCATTATAAAACTTTACTCCCTCAAACAATTTATTTTTCCCGTAGTTTGTCAGAACATCTCGTAATAGAATTTTATATTTATTCTTCAAATTTTGTGTAGGGATTTTGCTTACGGATTACAAGTTGTTTTTTATAAGTGTTACAAGAGCTATGAAACTAATATCTTGTTCCCCCACGGCTTACTCCTGCAATGAATCAAAATCTCCGCGTAAATAAAAACTCATAAAACGAATGGTTTACTGCGTAGTTCTACTCCGGCGACAGTTTTACAAAAGTCCACCTTATGCTACGGGTACATCTGTGTTTTATCGCATAAATTACCGCGCTAAAGCTGTGATGAAGAAATTAGACTTGGCAAAAATATCAATTGGCAACAGAGTAATATTTTGACACGTTCAATTTCTTCTTAATTCACCAAATTAACGCATTTATTAACGCGCTAAGAAGCAAGTGTCGCATCGTAAATACTGCCGTGTCGAAGAGAAGGCCTTTCGTACACGGCGTCGTAGCGTAAGCGTATCGAAATCCGCGAGTACGACGAGAGCACTACGAGCATGAAGTCCGCACACGAAGCGTATCGTAAGTGAATCTTATGCTATGGCTCCATCTGTGTATGCGTTCATGTTAGTGTTAATGTCAAACTACGCGTAGCTTAACGCACTAAGGACGCTTGGCTACATCTGCGTATTCACAATAATTCAATTTTCGAATTTCGCGCTGTCCCGTTCCCGCCTAAAACATAGTAGGCGTACATCCTTGTTCTACCATATCGTGTCGTCTCGCTCTATCTTTATCGAAAAAACCGATTTAGCACTTAACGTTTAATGCCATTAGTGATGCCGCATACGATTAGCGCGCTAACCCCTTGGCTACATCTGCGTAATGTCAAATTTAGTGCACTAATTAACGCGTTAAGGCGCAGGTGGAGCCGAAGAGATAGGAGAATACGCTCAGTGTGCGGACTTGTTCGACAATGTTTATGTTCGTAGTGCTCTCGTCGTACGCGCGGATTACGATACGCTTACGCTACGACTACGTTTACGACCTGTGTGCGAAGGGCGTAAGCGTGTCAAAGATACATAGATTATTGTAAATATTCTTGTTTTCTTAGAAAGCCTGCGCAGCCTTCGTGAGTAATGTGCCTCATGTGTTCCACACCTGTTTGCTTGATAAGCTGTTTCGATTTTGCATTATTGGGGAACATATTTTAGAAGGTGAATAACTGCAGTATATTATTTTAAAGAATAATAGAAACTAATTGAATTCAAGTTTATAGATTAAAAAAATGCATTGATTTGCTAGAATCACGGTCTAAAGGCGTAGTTACAAGACTGTCTGTCGAGCCTATTACAACCTGTACACTAACACATTATTTCCTAATGTCTATTTTTTACTTATAATATATATAATTACGTAAAGTTTAGAGTATAGTTAGAGTTTGTGTGAAATGATGAATAATATTTAAAAATAAAGACATTATCCTTAGAATGATTTGTTAATCTATTAGGTACTATTTACAAAAATATTCCAAGGAATAGGTATACTTACATTGTAATGCAATTGGGAGTAATTAAAAGTCTCGTTTATATTTCGTATTTATCATATCAATTAGCGAGACGGTTTTAGCTCGTTAGTCAACTTGTCAAAGAAGCCATTAGGATTCGTAATTCCTAAGGACACTTTATTAATTACGTTTTCCTTTAGCAAATATTTCATGATTTTTTATAACTTATGTTACAGTGTCAAATTGTCTAACGAATCAGTAATGAATATTATAATTGGAATCGAATAAAAAATCTGCAATGATTATCACAATGTTAATCGGGGCGTTTTGCTTTATTTTAATTTCGTTTTGCTAAGATTTGAATTAATTATGATTATGATAATTTATGATAATTCCGATTATGATTTAAGTGTCTTTATGAAAAGAGTGAATAGTTAGTGCGCTTTACCACCCATGACTACGTTGCTGCTTTCCATCAGGTAGTAGGTGTAGTCAAGCATTAACATTAATTATATAAAGTAAAAAAAAAATATATGTATGACGGAGGTAGGTAGCTAGGTAGTAAACCTATGATACTGGTTTGATGCGATTAATCTGTACGCGATGATTAATAGTCAATCGGATAGCTGTCAATAGAGTTGGAAAATAATAAAATAAGGAAATGAATGTCTACCGGTGTGATATCTTGTAAAAGCTCCTTCTATGTTGAAATGCCGTGAATATCCAATAGTAATTGATAAGTAACGCGTGAGTCGCGAGTGCGAGTGGATCGATCGATAAATCAATATCGTAATGCCGTGAAGTATAAATCAAACATGTCATGATACTAAAACAAACCCTAAACCGAGTATTTATACTGAGCCGAAGAGATCATTGAATAAAGCAGTTGTCTACGTGTGATTGGCTCATCCCTGTGTTTCATTTGATATCCTGAGCTCACGTCCTGACATATGAAAGAAGCCCACATTGCTTATTTATTCAAGAATACCTATCTGGAATGTAAATAGTACGAATGAACGCCCACTCTACTACTGGACCCGATTTCAGATAGTGGGATAAAGAATCCTGAATTTTTTTTTGTGGATAAGGCTAAGATTGCCATCTGTCATGTCAGCAATTCTCATCACTGGTCCATGGAAATGAGGCTTATGTTTACAAACATTGAATGAGAAATATTTTGATAAAAAGCGATAGAAATTTAAAAGAGGAATTTGCAAGTTGACATGGCAATTTTCTAGTCATGTACATCACAAGGTATCAAAATGAAATGTGGAAATATCAACCAATCTATTGAAATGTTTTTGAATATTGTGGAATACAATAATTTTTGTTTATGAGCATTCTATGTAAGGAAAAAGGAATCTGCAACAATACATAACACAAATCTATTCAGAGAGAGATGTACTTGGAATTGCAATGCTTTAAGTGTTGTTACACTACGCTTCTGGATATCAGGTGATTTCTGTTTTGTTTTATTCATTGGGTAATTGAGGACCTTTAATGAAGTTGTTTATTGATGTGAATAATTAGAAAGTCTGTGTAGAAAATCCTAAATTGATATGCCTGTATGGTAATTCTATTGATGGGACTATGTGGCAAATCTATTGACAGGCCTCTGTGGCAATTCTGTTGATAGGCCTGAGTGTCAAATCTTTGAGAGATCCGTGTGGCATATCTATTGAGGATCCATGTGTTACCTTTTTAAAGACGTTTTCGGGGCTTAGCTGTTCAAACGCCTCTGTGGCATAACTGAACACGAATGCTTGCGTGTTATACCCATACTGATGCAGAAGTTGAAACACATGAGGTCGTGTGTGGATGTAGGACAGCCGTAACGTTGCACGTTGATTATTTAGTAGGTCAGGAAGGACCGAGCGTGGAGAGATACTCGCGTATGTGTTCTGTTGTTACAGGTAATCTTCAATGGCTAATACGTGTTGCCCCTGGTAGAGCGTGCTTGAGAATGGATCGCGGGAAGATGCGGAAACGAATACGGTTTTATGGCAGTGACGCGACGTTCCGATTAGAGTTATACGGCGACGACGTACCGAGTAAATGTTAAAACAAATCGCGCAAATAATGAATTGGTAATTTTGTTCTAAATAAGTGTTGTTATGTTATGGAGTTTCTTCTCACTCGCTTCTTCTCCATAGCGACACTAGCGAAGCGAGTGGTAGCTTACGGTAGTCAGGGTTAAAAAATGCAACATAAAGTTTTTGAAATCCACTCGCAGCAGTAGCAGCAGTAGTCATTTTTGAAAGATTTTGAGTTTTGTTTTGAATTGAAGTAATTGAAAATTGCGGGTCGAGTAATTGAGATGGTAATATTAACGGGGCGGAGCATCACCCGAGGACGGGCGATGAGTCAGCGATGGCCGTGACGGAGGTAGGTAGCTAGGTAGTAAACCTATGATACTGGTTTGATGCGATTAATCTGTACGCGATGATTAATAGTCAATCGGATAGCTGTCAATAGAGTTGGAAAATAATAAAATAAGGAAATGAACACAGGAAATGAATGTCTACCAGTGTGATATCTTGTAAAAGCTCCTTCTATGTTGAAATGCCGTGAATATCCAATAGTAATTGATAAGTAACGCGTGAGTCGCGAGTGCGAGTGGATCGATCGATAAATCAATATCGTAATGCCGTGAAGTATAAATCAAACATGTCATGATACTAAAACAAACCCTAAACCGAGTATTTATACTGAGCCGAAGAGATCATTGAATAAAGCAGTTGTCTACGTGTGATTGGCTCATCCCTGTGTTTCATTTGATATCCTGAGCTCACGTCCTGACATATGAAAGAAGCCCACATTGCTTATTTATTCAAGAATACCTATCTGGAATGTAAATAGTACGAATGAACGCCCACTCTACTACTGGACCCGATTTGTACAATATATTATCGACGTTCTTGCGACAAATGTAGACCAGAAAAACCGGTTAACTTCGAGTCGGATTCGCACAAGCCGGGTTATCGAAGCCGGTGCTATCGAATGATATTAACTCTAAGGGTTCCCGCAAACTGGCCACAGCCATCGATCACCGGTGGTTGTGGCGTTGTGGCGCTTCTTTTAGCGCTCCAATTACTACAATAACAGCGAGCGAGTTATGCAGCCGAAACGGCTGTCGGCCAGAACGCGCTTCTAAAAGAAGCGTCACAGCGCCACAGCCGCCGGTGGCTGTGGCCAGTTTGCGGGGACCCTAATTAAAACTATGTGGTCAAGCATAATAGAGATGACAAATGAAAAGAAAATGTAGGTAGGTATTACTTATAGAAAAAAATCGTGTAGGTATAGCGCGAACTTTGAAAAATGCATCATGTATCGGAACTTTTCTTGTGTTTTTTTTTTATTATTTGTTGTGATGGAGGCGATAATGACACGAACTTTGTAAAAAATCAATGATTCATCCCCAACGTCTTATGCGTAGTTAAGTACTCTATTTCATGGTTCATGAGAAACAGTAGGTGTACAACAAAGTGTTCTCTGAGTTTATTATTAGTCTTAGCGAGCTATATCACAGAAGTTTTCCCTAAATCTTTAAATACCGTAGCACTTCATTGGAGAACGGAGATATCGTCAGCCGCAGACTTCGGTAAATAACTTGATAGTTATTGACACTGCATACGAGCGCGATATTACGGATGAGCAAATATTTACGTAGCTCGATAGAAATCGCGGAATAAATTGTTTGGCCCCGTGGTGAAAGTTCACAAGTGCGTTTTTACGAAAAATTGTTACTAAAAAAAGGGTTCAAGAGTGTCTTGTTGTGCAAAAAATATTCTTATTTTTTGCTTAGTTACGGAAACATAAAAATAAAAATTTTGTATAGTTTTCCGAGGAAGAATAAATATGAAATATTTTGTATTTTTTTAAAGTTCAATACTTAAAGAACTAAAGATATTTATCGAATGATTAGGCAACGTGGAACGAATTTAAAAACATTTGCATTCTCGATGTTGCTGTTTCTGTAAACTAGAGCAAAGCTTACCTACGAATGCAAATGAGAAGCTCAGCAGTGGGACAATTCATAAAATTACAAATATTTGTTTTACTAACATTTGTACTTTGCACTTTTTACCGCGGAGTGGTATAAGTATTTCACGCCTTGTTTGCAACTGTTTTCTTACCAGACGATTAGTATACTGTAACTATGTATATATTAGTATACTGTAAAAATATTCTTGTTTACTATAAAAATCAATGTAAGTGGCAGCCTTTTGTCTTCCCTCGCAATTGTCGATACGGTCGATTGTGTAATTAATTTTTTAATTAAAAAATATGTATATTATGTAGAAATTGTACAACATTATTGTATTGATTGTTGTTTTCCCTTATACCGCGTATTATATTACCCGCGTATATTATTACCGCATGTGACAAGAAGAATGATGGACATGAATGTGAATGGACGAAGAGGAAGAGGACGACCAAAGAAAAGATGGATGGATTGTGTGAAAGATGACATGAAAGATAAAGGAGTGAGCGTGGAAGTGACGGCTAATAGGGAAGAATGGAAGAGAAAAACATATTGTGCCGACCCCAAATAAAATTGGGAAATGGGCAGGAGGATGATGATGATGTATATTATTACCGCAAAAAAGGTACGGTAAGGATAGGAAACAAAAACAAGCAAAATTCAAGAACACAGATGCACAAATGAAATATCTAAAATATTTATATTGTATCAAACCATTGCGTATTAGGTAGATACTTAAAATTTTTCCATATTACTAAAAGTTT
Source organism: Hesperia comma (assembly GCA_905404135.1). Taxonomy (NCBI): domain Eukaryota; kingdom Metazoa; phylum Arthropoda; class Insecta; order Lepidoptera; family Hesperiidae; genus Hesperia; species Hesperia comma. The sequence goes on along the minus strand of FR990028.1, from coordinate 2,662,609 downwards.
TATTATGTGTAGAAATAAAAAGAATTACATTAATTTAACCTTAACTAGATGTGGAAATATGGAATTTGTCGAGGCCAAGTTAAAGTATGAATACTTGAAGTACTGGAGTTTTGCAACTGTGTGAGGCTGAGGCGTGCAGTTGCCAAGTCTTGCGGAATGTTACTTAAGAAAAGTTGGCAACTTGTACGGTCTTTGCTCACATATATCGCGCCCGCGAATTGTGCCTAAGAACTGCGAGAAAATATAATATATACCTATTGCATTCGTGGTTCTTGTATTCAAATAGCCGAATAATAAAATACTTCTATCTGAGTCGCCGATTATAAGGAATTGCCAGTCCCCGCTAAAACAAATATATTTCCTATGATGACTATGTTAGGTTGTCGCTACAACTTTGCATGTCACAGGCCTAGACTGAAGAGAGAAATCAATGAGGCAACATCGCACATACGTCACAGTTTGACGTCACGAAGGCTGAAACCCGCTATCGAAGATTTCTACGCTCATCGCATGTATACAAAGTTCTGATAAGACTGACTCAACCGCCCTCTAGGCTTGTCGTCTCGCCTAGCGGTGGATGTCCCTTTGCCAAAGTAAGAAAACCATTGGGGGCTTTTAGACTTCAAATCATAACACGAAAAGAATTAATAATATTAGGAATATTACGTATTACCTAATACAAACACCAAATATTTATATAGCATTATACCGCTCTTCGTGAATATCTTTTTGGCATAATGGTTAGCTGGTAGAGAATAGCATTAGGGTGCTTTTCCACCAGAGATGTGCTATGCTACGTTGCTGAGGATGCGTTTGAGATCTACCAATCACATATATTGGCTAGCAACCGCCTGAGGGCTGAATGTGATTGGTGGATGGCAAACGCATCCTTAGCAACGTAGCATAGCACATCTCTGGTGGAAAGGCAGCCTTACGCTCGCCATATGTACCTCATTTGTTTTTGTGGACATTTAAGTTTAAATAATTAAATATTAATAATATTTTCCATACTTATCCATAGAATATCCCCAAGCGGATCGACTTTTGTCATTTATTGTGATCCTCTGATCTGCTGGCATGAAGCTTGGTGACTGGTGCCTGAAACTGTTCAGTAGGAAGCACCACAAACCAAAAAGCTTAACAAAATATAACGCGACAAACTCATAGCTCCATGCAAGAATTTCCTGTGTCATGGATGCAATGGATAACACACAAGACAGGAAGACTCACCTAGACCAAGAACGTTATAAAAACTCATTATTCTTTCTGCCTCGCTGGAAATCGAACCCAGGCCCCTTGGAACAGCGGTCCAGCGTGTTAAACATTGCGACATTCGGGTCGTCGGTTGATTGGTCTCAAGATTCCTCTTACCTCAGACCAATAAACTATAGACGGAGCGCCGTGAACAAAAGAGTGAAGTCAGCAAAAAGTAAGCCTAGCCTTGTATACACACGGCGGCTCTTACACCAATACGACTTTTGTGTTCTAAATAAAAAAAAATGAAGCTTTGTGTTCCAAAAAATAAAGTTTAAATTTATTGCGTTCAAACTGTCAACATTATGGCATTCTATTGGTGTTGATGTGTGCTTTCGGCTTTCTTTTGCCGGCTTCACTCTGAGCCTCTTACACCATAAATTATTCTTTCTCACAAAGCACTTTCTAACGCTTTTTTTCGAACTTTACCTGTTAATTTGCCGACGCATTTCTACGCTTTGAGGGTAAACATTTTACTTTGTAATGCCCTTATTCAACTGTGCCATATACATCTTCTTTTATCTGTGTCGTCAGCGTTGTGGAAAATGGGACTAAGATTTTATATTTTACATTCACGGATAAAGCTTGAGATAGCAAACGCCATGTAGCTTCTATGTAGATATGATTTAGATAAAATAACCTCAACAGCGCATACCATCGCTTCAAGTCATGACTTCAAGTACTCGCGGGAGATAACATGCACATACTATACTTTTGTACTTGAACCACTTCGGTGTTACATCACCTTTACACTATTCGGTCAAGATGTTATTCGTTTCTGTTTTATATTGCATTTTCTCTACTCAACTGTATTGTGGTTTGCTTATACTTTATGCTGTACAATATTTTGTTTTAAGTAAATTTTAGGCTGGTAGTTTTTTATGTAAGTAGGTACTTAATTTATTTATTTAAAGCGCATATAGCTCGGCTGCTTACATCGATTCTAAGTGATAAACTGAGTTAAGTAAGGAACGCCATCGGTAGCTGGGTGGTTGCCCGCTAGTGACAAAAAATCTTGATTGTGTCCGTGCTTCGTTGGAAATGGAACCTAGGACCCTTTGAACGGCAGTGCGGCATGGTAACTATTGTGTCTAAAGGCTCGTAAGAAGCCAATAAAGTAAGTATTACCTCACAAGCCAAGTTTCTGGTTTACGAGCATTTTTAATTTCTAAATATCCCTGAAAAAATTAAAACCAATTATATCGGACACGACATCAAAATCGTAGAGTGTAAAATGTTATCTTTTTGTTGTTCTTATAACCGTCGGGAAAAGTCTAGGGTTGTCGATGTCGGTACTTAACTTAGTGGCTGTCGGTATCAAGAAAATGGGGCGCGGGCAAAAACGGGAACAGGATGGGAAAAGGTTTTACGGCGCCGGAAGGTCCGGGCCATTTCTGTCCAACCATTGAGCGGCTTTTTAAACGTGAGGATACCTATTGAAAGTAATAAAAAAGTATTTACCAAACATGTTGTACTTTTATTTATATAGATAAATAAAAGTACAACAATACAATGTAGATTGTATTTTGAAAGGATGTGCTAAGAAGTTTGTTTCCGTTTGATCTCCTCGATGTTAATGAACCTTTAGGTATGAAACAGCAGAGCAAAAATAATGTCGAAAATGACTATTAGAATAAACGATTTTCAATTTGAATATCGTAACTACGCTAATTATTTTATTCTACAACTACAGATAACGTAAATCACACACAAGTAGGTAGCTTCCAAAACCAAATCACAGATAATATGTTGCCGGTTAGAAAGAGAAAATAAAAGAATAAAAGAAAGAAGAAGGTACCTACTTTCCCCCAAACCCCCAGACGGAATATGACGATATTTAGCAGCTAACAAATTTCTTATCTAACGTAATTTTAATAAGATCAAAATTCAATTATAATAATATGATAAGTAAGTAGTCGGTTACAAAAATCTTAATTTCTCCAAGGATCTCGAAATTCATCGTAAAATTCCTTTATTTTAGGAAGTCGTATTTTTAGGCTCTTTGTTTAAGAAGTCTTATTAAATTGTAAGATAAGTAATTACATTGGGAACCGGAAACTGATACAAATGATACCTAAGGCCATCAGCCTGATAGAAAGATGGCTTGATTCCCTCACATTTCAAAAGGAGACCTAAAACAGCAATGGTACAGTTATGGGTTATTAGATATGGAGGTCTTAAGGGTAAGTTTTCAAACTTGAGGAAGTTTATCATTGGTCATCCACACTGCAGTAATTTGGTGGAGGAAACATATGGCTTTAACCCATTTGTGCCTCATGCCTGAAGAAGCTTATAGCATTCTCTTCCAAGCTGCTCCAGAGCGGAGTGGTGGAGTACTTAAGTAGCAATCCAAGTCGCCGGTTTATGAGTAAGAAGTAAGCTCTTCCTTCTCAATTACAAGAACCTCGTATCTCGTAGTAAGCCGATGTCTTAAAGCGATTTACGATAAGCCTTTGTATACGCATCTCAATAAATTTCTGGTACAGAAATGTGGATATAAACATTCCCGATTTACTTTGTGATCTTCGCTATAATGTTATTCAGCTCGCGAAAATACTTTTTATTCTGTAAATAAAATTATTTGATCCCTCCGTTAAAAGAACATGTTCTGATTTGATATTCCTGGCGTAAATTTTGTTTCATCAACCGTGTTGTTTGATATAGGCACTTTACAGTTTGCCTAAGGCGAGGAAACAGGTAGAAAAATGAATATTGAATGAATGTCGAATTGAATGAAATTTATTTTTCGTTATAAATGTTTTCTTTACTTTCAGTGGACAAACCAGCAGGCGGATCTGGATGGTAGTTAGTCGCCGTCACTTAAGGCACCCTTAAATCTAAAGTCATCCACAAAGGGTTCGAAGAGAAAGGCGTTAAAAGCTTACTTTTTTAATCCACACTAGTTAAAATTACCTGACTGATGAAGTATGATCTAGACTTCCTCAGTACTAAGGATAAATGGCGCATTTTAGTGATTCAGTACCTCGATTGATATCTCAAACTACCTTAAGCCACAGATGCCTTCGGGTGTTATAAAAACTAACGACACTTATTTTTTCCGTTGACCCCTCTACCAATACTCTAGGCCTCCTCAGTTATGGGGAGAAATTCTTGCCCTGTACTGGTCTATAATAGAGTTGAAGCTAATGATTACATTCTGCTTTAGTCATCAACCCCTTTCATTTAAAAAAAAGCAAGTCAGTTAACTATGCCACTGGAACATTTAACAACATCACATCGTTTCACATCTAAACTGTGTGATTCAGTACAACTGAGCGTTATATTTTCAGCAGCAATGCTTCACTCAATTCCATTTACATAGAAGACTTTAGCCTTCACTCACCGTTCAATAGCACAGCCACTCATGCAACGTTCTCAGCAAGAGTGCAATCCCTTGAAACAATTTACAAGCAAAGCCTAACACAAAAGCCAGTCAGCCTCACGACACCTTTGTAACTGGGGTTTAAATGAAAAACTGTAATAAAAGTTAGCTTTGTCCACGAGCTTTGTGAAGGGAAAATGTTCGTAATATAGGATTTTTCTTATCATGCATATTTTTTGCATTTTTCCTTTTAAATAACGGTTCTGTCGATGTATTTTTTTGCGTTTCATATTTTAAAATTAAATTTTTTGTTTTAAAAACTGTTATAAAATTCTCAATTTTAAATAGAAGCATTAATTAAAAGAAGCACTTTATTAGTTCTTCTTTTCTATTTGACTCTTACAAAACCAGCACTATATAAAATTCTGCATAAAAATATCGATAAACTGTAATTGCCGGCGGTTCTAAACTCTGTGAAAAGGTTAGTTATGGATAACCTACTTTAACATCTTTTATAAAACTATTCCAATAGGTTCATAAATTACTACGTGATACAGTAAAACGTCCTATCCTTGGCTCCTAAATCAATAAAATAATATAAATACGAAACTAAAATAAACGATTAGCAACGGTTCAGGTGTGTGTAATAAAAGAAACAATTTACTGTACCAAAGCGAGGGCCGATAACTGTACTTATAAAAACCTTATTATCTGTTACGTTTTAACGAATCGGGTCTTGAAACATTTTTGCGAAAGATTGTAATATTTCGTGGTAAAGAGAACCCTAATATATTTTTTTGTGTTAATTAAAAATTCGGTGACGCTCTACTGACAGAACTTAAATTTGTCGCTTCAGAGGTTTTACAAAGCCACTTTTACGATTGAAAGAGTTTTATTTCGGTAATTAAAAAGGGAGCGATTGCTTTGACTTAAAGTAATGAAAAAATGACTACAGAGGTATAAGATATTACAGCGGTTATCGAAGGTTTGTCTGACGAAATGGATTGTGAACTGTCAGTGACCTTGTTCTAATAGTATGTACTTACTTTAGGTAATGTAACGAAGTAAAATTGATGGCTCGAGTTATAAGGATACTTTAAATTTAAATCTCCTGTCAAAAGCACCTTTAGGATGAAAAGTTAATCAAAATGAATAATTAATTTTTAAGACAAGATGGCTTGGACGTGAATTTGAGTCAGGTTTCTACGCAGGAAAAAGACCTAGGAATTTTCTTTAACGAGTTTTGCATGATGTACCATTTTTATACTTAGTAGTAATAATGCAGTAATGATAAAGACAACAGTCTATGTCACAATAGGGTTTTACTTTCTTTAAGAAAAAATCTAAAACAATATTGAGATAGTTTAGGCAATAAGCAGTCGGAAAATCATAGTTTCAGCTCTTAAAATTACGAAATTAATTTTATAGCCTGTTTAAATAATTTCGCTTTTATTATTAGTATTTTTTGTGAAAAACAGTAGTCGCCATGATATGACGTCATACAGTTTCGTAAACAAAGAGGTTTCAACTGTCAAATCTCTAGGTTACTTGTAGGCCTAGGCTTGTTGTTTGTTTACATGACCGAGTGACGTCATAATTGTCATAAAATGCTTTTTAGGTCACGTATCCATTGAATTAAAAAAAATCTTATTTTATTTAGTGTCATATTAGCACCTTGTGATAGCATTGAAAACACTTTTCAAAATAGGTGTAATACCCTACTACTATTACAGTATACTGAAATACGGCCATGTTTAAAATTTACAAACGGAATTCAAAAAAGGAGGAGGAGATTCTGAATTCAAGTTTACGTTTTTGGTATGGATGATACTTTTGGTAACTGAAATAATAATGCCTATTTAATTGACTTTGTCTAAAATTATGAAAATCATTTTATTATTTAGGTACTGATATTGGCGTCTGTTTAGTTAAAGTATTTTTTATTAATTCAGTGATTTTTAACATTAAAATGAAATCGGTTTAAAACGACCAACCGCGTATCGCTACTATAAATTACCTCGGAGCATTCCGCGGTTGTCGTCAGGAAGCAAAACGCTGTTACTTGAATTTTCATGAAAAGACACTCACGAATATTTTTCTGACAGATTTTTAAAATATTGAGGCCGTAATAGCGCATGGAGTTTTCAGCGAGCCTGATTATTTTTGGTCTCTGGAAGCCGAAAGGATTTTGAAGATATCTTTCAAAACGTCGGAACAAGTACAGGAAACATTTCATTTTAAATTGGGTACTTGTGTTATGTTGTTATTTAAAATTATTGCGACGTCGATGATTTCATCGTAGTTAATAGCGACTCGTTCAGGGAATGGCACCTGGGTTTGATTTTCTGGTACAGCTGCAGATATTTACATGGATATTTACATCTACGGATTGTGGATGGTGGCTTGCGTCTTATTGTACAGTTGTACACGTCCAACACTCTTGGAGCATTCTTCACGACGCTATTTTGTGGAGATGTATGGTGCCATCCTTTGGAGTTTTCGGGAGATATTCCGCCGCTCCCATGCCCCTGAGTTGATTTGCCGTCTGCTGTCTTCAGTGTCTTCTAATAAGCGGGACCGACATGCGGCTAACGTGCTCACCGAGTATCTACCTACTTACCCAATATTTAAGTGGTTAACATTAATTCAGCCTCTCTGTTGCGCCTGTAAATGCTCTATTCAGTCGATGACTTAAAATGATACTGCTATGAATACTTTACACCTTTTCTCTTTTTGCAGTATTATAACTAGTGGTAGTGATATATGAATATTGTTACTGTTTAATTGGTGTACAATAAAGTGTTATTGTATTGTATTGTATTCTATTTAAAATTTTTTGAGACTTATTGTTAGTTTATGATGTCTATTATTGTTCTTAATTGAAACTACACATTTAATTTAAAAAACTGTTAAAAAGTCTTAAATTTTTAAAGAATTTAGTATAGTTTCTAAAAAATATAGTGTTAGCGTTATTTAATTGATTATTCTCTTTTAAGAATATTATAGCCATGTTTATATGAATTGTTCCTGTTTGATTGAATAAAAATAATATGTATCTAAGATTGTAAAATAGTATCAAAGAATATTTGTTTTTTAATACATGATTAGGTTTAACTTTAATAATTAATTTATTGTGATACAAGTAATTTAATATCATGCAGTGCCTGGAATGACTTGCATCCGGCGCCATCTTTGCCTTGTGTTTTCATTAAAAAAAAACAAGTGAATAATGGCGGGAAAGAAAAGAGGAGCGACAGTATGGGTACTGACTAGGTACTGAGGTTTTGAGGGAACTATTGAACTATGCCATAAAACAATATTTGTATTATTTACGCTGTATTAGTTGCATCAAATATTATAATAGATGAGGAATTGATTATTGGAATTAAGAGAAGGAAAATAAAAAGGAGTAACAAAGGAAAAGGTGTTTGTATTTGGGTTGACCCCAATAGTTCAGAAGTGGGATTTTCGAAAAGGATATATAAAATTTCCTTCCACGCCTACCTATGTATATTAGTAAGTATGAATTGTTTTTTTTGCCGTTATTTAAACCTATTAAACATAAAGAGATTTGGTTAACTGACTACAGTTTTATACTATTTCGTGTTACGATTTAACTATTGCAAGCATAATAGTGGTTAACACAATATTTTTCCTTCTCTTAGAAGCTTTGGTTATTAGTGCAAATAGGAAAATAAAACATTAAATTGAGACTTTTAGTACAATTACATTTATTTACGTATTTGGCACCAGCCGTTTCGCTGTAAGGAATTTTGATTGCATCATCGATGTATGGGTTGTATTGTATGCGTATAATTTTAATCTGTGAACACTCATTTAAATGATAAACAATAAAGGATAATTTTGATCTACATTAAATAGTCCATGTAAATAATATACTTACTTATCGGATAAAGATTAATACTGTTTAGGAGAAAATCGCTTCGTCCACTTTGGTAACTAAAGTTTCGTAACCAGTTACGAAAGAGGAATTTTCTTTCGCTGTTTGGTAACTAGTTGTGAAAAGAGAATTATTTTTCCATTTTCGTAACCCTTCGTCCACTTTGGTAACTAAGGGTGCCCATTCATTAGTTACAAGACTTTTTCCGAGGATCTATACTACTAATTTTTATGTATAATTGCAAACACTTTTAAGATTTATTAAAAAAGAAAACATTTTAGTATTTAGGTATTTATACACTTTTTAACCGACTTCAAAAAAGAAGGAGGTTCTCAATTCGACCGTATATATGCTTTTTTATGTGTGTTCAGCGAGTTTTTCGTCGTTTGTGGGCCGATTTTGATAATTCTTTTTTGTTGTAAAGTAGATATGCAAAGTTTAGTACGCTGATGATGCTGACCAGGATCAGGACCAGGATGGTGTCTTGGAGAAATCGAGGGGAACTTTTGAAAATTGTAGGGACGACTAGTGTGTTTGTTAATGTTCTCATAAGTATATTAAAGCGCTACAATTTCATGAAGTTCTGGAGTCGATCTGATGTAGCCGAAAGACAGTCGAGGGAACTCCTCAACGATTTACTGCAGTTATCTAGTGTTTGGGCTTGATTCATTTGTAGTGACGAGAACTTTACAACTACATGTTAAATTAAGTGCCATCTGGCGAGTAGTTTTTGAGTTATCTCTTCTTTTCAAGGTTGAAGTCGGTTAATTTTTTTGTAAACAAACAAATTATATTATAGTAACAATGGCAATTTTTGGCAACAAATCAAGTTTCAAAGGGAATATAACGAGCCGCGAGCTCACCGTTGTTAAAGAAAACCCTCACACACCCCCTGCTGCCACCAAAATTTCCCTTCGTCCACTTTGGTAACTAAAGTTACGTAACCAGTTACAAGAGAGGAATTTTTTTTCGCTGTTTGGTAAGTAGTTATGAGAAGAGAATTATTTAATTTTGCCAAATTTCAAAAATGTTTCATGGCTTAAAAATAGAATTTGTAACATTTATGAACCGATTAAAAAAATATAAGCAAGTATTATGTGAAAAAAAGGTGGGTACAAAAGGTATCAATAAATGCTAATGTTTTCCTTTTTAATAAAAAATGTTAAATGTTAAAAGGGTTTAAGGCTATGTATAATTACATAAAAATTAGTAGTATAGATCCTCGGAAAAACAGTCTTGTAACTAATGAATGGGCACCCTTAGTTAACCAAAGTGGACGAAGGGTTACGAAAATGGAAAAATAATTCTCTTTTCACAACTAGTTACCAAACAGCGAAAGAAAATTCCTCTTTCGTAACTGGTTACGAAACTTTAGTTACCAAAGTGGACGAAGCGGAGAAAATAGCTTATGGAAATAAAGTACCTAATATTTTAAAATTAATAATAATGAGATATTAAAATATGATGTTCGGCACCGTTATTTCTTACTTTGGACCTAACTTATGTATAGGTATGTATGTACATTTCAATCTATGCTTATAAAATAACATGTCCTGATTGACTGACTGATTCATCATCGGGGAGCAAAAACTGTTACAGCTATAGAATTTGGTGAGTAGGGTCGTTTTATTGAGTAGACACCCACTAAGGAAGGAATTTTAGAAATTATAACCCTAAGGGGGTGAAATAGGGATTGAAAGTTTATATGTAGAAGTCCGTCATTTTCTAAGTTGGAAACATGAAATTTGGCATATTTATTCCTTGGGGAGGGTAGGGGAGCACCAAGAGAGGATTTTTGGAAATTCCACCCTGAAGGGGGTGAAAGGGGTGAAAAACTTTTACATGAAAGTTCTACACCATTGAAGTTAGTCACTTGGGAATTTGGATTTTGGTTGCTTACTGCAAAATAATGAATAGGTACGTGTATCAGATTTTTTTTTTGAAAGTTAACCCTCAACCCCTTCAAAAGGGGGTTGAAAGATTGTATCGGATTTAATAAAATTTTCAAGATAGAAATTGGTATATACATACTCTTTGTTGTAAAATAAAAAAAACTAAGTGTTTTTTTCGAAATAACCCTCCAACCCCTAAACATGCGGGGTGAAAATTTCTATGGTATTTTCGGTAGTTTCCAAGTTAGGAACTTGAAAATTAATGTCCAGTCTCTTGGTTAAGCTTAAAAAAATATGTGCTTCAGTATTTTTTTCAAAATCACCCCTAAACTTTAAAATTGAAGAGGACATTTCCGCGGGATCGTAAAATGCGGATTCATTAAAGGTGGCTTCCGGGCCGAGATGGAGTCGGACTTTCTTATGAAAGGGAAGCAGCAGGTATTGGACTGCAAGGTCGATTTTGCTCAATATTAAATTGAAATTGTAATAGGGTTTCAGCTTAAAAAAAAAGTATTTTGGAATGGGTCCAGGGAAGGGGCGCTGTCCAGTTCAGTGAAAGTGCGCGAGGTGGCCGGGTTCCACGCGGGCAAAGCCGCAGGCGGAAAGCTAGTTCATTCTTATGCATTTATGTAGGAGATAACTCTAAGTTTTAAAGTATTAAATTATACAATAAATATCTTTATATTGAAAACAACTAAAAAGGTATATCAGGTAGATATATTTTGGATTATTACTACGACAAGTAAATTGATAACTTACGTAATAATTTCTGTGGACTTCCATTTTTAACCAACTTTTAAAAAAAAGGAGGTTCTCAATTCGACCGTATAGATATATTATGTTTTTTATATGTGTTCGTGGACTACATCGTCGTTCATGAGTCAATTTTGACTTTTTTTTTTCGTTGGAAAATAGATATTTCGTAGGTGGTACCATAATAAGTACGCCAGGATTTGATTATGGCATCCCAGAGAAATTGAGGGGAACTTTCACAAATTGTAGGAATGACTTGTGCATTTGTTAATGTTTTCGTTAAATATGTTAAAGAACTAAGTACATTTTGATGAAGGAATTTCGTGTATTTTATTGTATGGTGTTGAAACATTAAAGTGTTAAATAAATAAATTAGGTCTGGAGTCGGTCTGATGATGGAGCCGAGGGAGAGTCGAGGGAACTCTTCAACGTTTTATAGTAGTTATTACCTTGTGTTTGGGCTTGATTCATTTGTATTGATGGGAACATTACACCTAAATCTAGATGGGTTAAAATAAGCAACATCTGGCGAATGGTTTTTGAATTATCTCTGCTTGTCGATGTTTAAGTCGGTTATTTTGTTTTTGTAAAATTATATCCGGAGAGAAAGTAGTTTCTGGCACCAAGCACTTAAATTACAATAACAATGATACGCTTTATTGTACACCATAGCAAGGACACAACAGCATAAGACATTTGCACAAAATGTTATACAACAGGCGGTCTTATCGCTAAAGAGCGATTTCTTCCAGACACCCTTAAGGTAGAAGTAGAAAATTGGAAATACAGTATAAGGGGCAGGGTGTACCAAACAAAAAAAAAGAAACCTAATTATGTACTTTGAATGAAATCAAATAAAAAAAAGAAACAACATAAGGAAAGATAGTGCTCTTTGACTTTTTTTTTCTTAAACGAGTACAAAGTTTTAGACTGACGAATGCTAGGTGGCAGTGAGTTCCACAGCCTAACACCATGTACTGTGAAGGAGTGGGAATAAGACGAGGTTTTGTGACGGGGAAAGTGTAGGAGGGATTTAATGTGGGTTCTGCAAGCTACGCCAGACGGGCGTGCATGGGTGAAACGGTTGCGGAGGTATGAGGGAGAGGAAGGGTTATTCAATATATCATACAGGAGGCACAGTATACGAGTATTCCTGCGAAAACGGATTGGGAGCCACTTGAGATTCTTGCAAAACTGCGACACACGATCAAATTGTCGTAACCCAAATATGAACCTTATATAAGTTTTGCAAGCGCTCAAGTTTATTTAAAAGCTCCTCTGTGGCATCCAAATAGCATACAATAATCTAAAATCGGGAGAACTAGAGAGTGACATAGAGAGATTTTTGTTTTAAACGGCAAGAAACTCTGAAAGCGTCGAAGCGAGTGCATGGTATGAAAAACCTTACGACTGACCTCCCCAACGTGCATCCTCCAAGATAAATTAATATCCAGAGTTAAGCCAAGGTTTTTAACAGTAGTAGCATATTGTAAAGGTGTGTTATCCAGACATAATGATGGTAATTTAGATAAGTCTAAGGATTTTTGATAATATTTCGAACCAATAATTATTGCCTGAGACTTCTTTTTGGGTTAATTAGAAGCCCTAATGATCGAGCCCACTCACTTGCTTTTTGCGTAGTGATTTGACATTTGAAGGAGTTAAGGAGCCAGCAAAACGAATAGATAAAGTTAAGGAGTTCCAGAGGCGGACAGCAGTAACTGAGAAGGAATGTTGATAGAAGGATGTGGAGTGTAAAGGAGTACTAACACAAAATAAGGATAGTACAGAAGTTAAGCTCATGTATGTACCTCGATTTGGGTTGCGTATGTGTTCGTGGGCCTTGGGGTTGACGACTCCGCAATGTTCTTGGATTGGATCTTGTTATGTAATTTATTGATATGGATTAAACGGGAAAGTGGAAATGGAAGTGTATGACTGGAGTCATTGGCATAGGGTGTAATTTGGTAACCATTGTTCATGTTTGTATTGTGATTGTAGACTGAGATCGTGGGAGTCCTTGGATGGCGGGTTCAATAACGCAGGTAATCCAGGTTATCTGTAGTAACATATTTTTTGTACGAAATAATGGTGCTTGCGCGTAATCGTTTTGATTGCACGTGCTTGTGGAGGAAGAGGACTTGGGGGGATGGGTGCTCTTTATAAAAATAAAATTGTTCGGTTTTGTATGTAGTGAGTATTGACTCATTTGGCTAACTTAGCATTTATTTCAATTTATTTGGATTCTATAATGTTTTTGTACGTCTATTAAGTACTTGAAAGAAAATAATAATCATATTATATAAATTAACCCTCAAATAAATAATTTTGCAAATTGTCCAACAATCCTTTCAGTTAATATTTATTAGAAATCGAAGGCAAATATACACTTTAGACATGCAAGGAACTTCCTGCCTCATACTTACATTGACTTGTGTTTAGTAATGAATCATTGAATTACAAGGAAGTAAGGACTTTTTGTGCCTTTCTGTAGCAACTGGATGTCAGAGGGATTGTAATGCGCAATTTAGAGTGGAATGGAAAAAGCTACTAAGATAATAATTATATTTTTTTTTAGGAAAAGTATCTTATTTGTGTGTTGTAAATGTCATATCGCTGGAAGTAGCAGCCGGGGTCCGAGTGGTCCGAATTGTTCTGATTATTGGTGTATGTGAGCCGTGTCTATGTGCGCGTTTGTTTGGCGCACTTTGTATGAAGCTTTGCATCTGTATTTGTCTAATTTGTGGTACTAAGGAGGTTTTTAAAGGAGCGGAGGGATTTGTCGTGTGTTAGGTAGAAGAATTTGAAGTTTTGTTTTGGGTATGGAGGATAATTTGGATCAAATAAAGATGTTATAGAGAAGAGTGAGAATGTGAGCATTGTGGCAAGGACGAATTGGGAGCCACTAAAACTAAACTTAAATAATATTAGTGACTAGCGAACCGCCCTCGCTTCGCTTCGGGACCCGTAAGTATCAACCGCGTAGGTCCCGCTCCCGTAGGAATTTCGGGAAGATAATAAACTATCACCAAAATTAATTCAGGTTAAATTAAATTAAACTTAGAAATAAAGCTTAAGACAAAATAATAGCAAAGTAGCAAAGGATCACAGCAAGATTAATTCAGATTAAACTTGGAAACGCGGCAAGTTTCGTATGGCAGTGGGTTCGACCAAATTTGATTACCATAAAAACGGTTCTAGTGTGTTAATCTTAAAAGATAGACATATACTGTCGTGGACATTTTTTTAGATCATTTCAAGAGGAATAATTCTTTCATACATATATTTTTGGTATCTTGAATCGTTTTCGCAACGCATGCAACGAAAGCCCTCGAGAATGAATAATTTTCCCCGTTTTTTTCCACATTTTCCATTATTTCTTCGCTCCTAATTGTTGCAGTGTGATGTTATATAGCCTAAAGCCTTCGTCGATAAAAGGTCTATTCAACACAAAAAAAAATTTCAATTCGAACCAGTAGTTCCTGAGATTAGCGCGTTCAACCAAACAAACAAACAAACTCTTCAGCTTTATAATATTAGTATAGATAATAAATTGGTGAAACCCAAATGAACAATTACGAATAAAATTTAGTCTTACTTGTTTCTAAGCTTATTGGTTTTGAGTTTCAGAGACAAACGGCAGTAAGGAAACCCAAGGACAAGGGTTGAGATCGGTTAAGGTAAAGGTTAAGGGCTTCACAAGGATAATACCCGAGGTTAAGGGTTAAATATGGATCATGCCCAAGGTTAAGGGCTTCACAAGGATAATACCCGAGGTTAAGGGTTAAATATGGATCATGCCCAAGGTCAAGGGCTGGATTTATAAGGAAATTACCCGAGGTTAAGGGTTAAAGATAGGACAAACAAGCACTGAGGCAATGAAATGGTGAATAGGGACGGCATATCGATGGAGAGACAATGGACGATATTGACAGAAGAAACGGAATTAGATAAAAACATTCGTGCAACTGTAATTAGAAGGAGAATGGGTGGACATCAGAGGAAGCACAGAGATTATCAGAATCATCAGGACTACGTCATGTCCGACACATGTCAGCTAATAATTGTTAGTTTTAGTAAGACGAGCCTATACATTTTTGGTACTTATATTAGATTTTTTTTATCTGTTTAATTACATCGAATGTAGGTACTGACATGTTAAAATATTAGTCTTTATCGATGTTGAGTAATGTTTTAATTTGTAAATAATTATGATACTGAGAGCTTCCATTCCTGGTCTAACGTCATAGATGTTTTTTTTATTATTTTAAAGGAGAAAGTAATTATTAACTTTTGCGCAATAGGTACGATGGGTTGGTCAAATAAGTTAAAGTTTATGTGAAGCTCATGTGTATTGGCTCTTAATTTATAATGTGAATAACTAATGTAATGTGTAAAAGGAGACCAGCAACTTTATTAAGGATCTTGGGCCTGGAATATGAACATGTAGGTATGAGACATCGTTTTTTTAGATCGAGGATATTGTTACCACATTGTGCATATTCTGTTTTTGCGGAAAATGATGGGAATAATGAAATATAGTCGTCTTACGCATCGCACACACATAGTGTCGCGACTTAGCGATGTCCAATACGTATCGCCAACGATGTTTTAGTATAGGTACCTATCGATACGACGGTATCTTATTTCGATGTAAACGTACGACATTTAGACGTAACGCTTCGCCGATAAGTATATTTAATCAAAAATATCGGATGGTGCCTCGTATAGGCTTGAAATTATAATGTTTTAATAATGATATGATGTAACTAGATTTTTAAATATGAAATGGATGGATGATTTTTAAATATAAAATGTACAAGATTATTTGAGGGTATTGAACAAGCTGTTCGCTCCAGGCCCAAATCTGATGTTCTCCTTTAGATTATCAAAATGTTTTATTTCTTAATATGAATCAATGAAATCATTTTAAGTGCCATATTTGATTTATGTAGCCAGGTTACTTTAATGAGACAAAGCGATGTAAGTAATACAAAAATTGTGGAATTATTATGGAGTTGTGCAAGCTAGTAGAGGTATCGATGCAAATCTGGTTAGACGATAAGGATTATATTTTGTCGCAACAGTTGTAAAACCGTGGTGGAAAAAGGTAAGAAACCCTTACTTTTTTCTTAACTACATACATACCTTGCAATTATAGCGTCGTCACTTAATTTTTTTTTTGGTTCCGTAATTAATGATACATAAAAGTAAATCTGTAACATGATATTATATTTGTAGTATTAGGTACCGACTCTCTGTCTCAAGAGGCTGTAGTAGATTATGAAGGCATTGCAGCTTTTAGACAAAATTCAGTCCTGGACCATTGATCGAAATTTTGGTAAAAGTTCAGTTGATGCAACGAATGATGTGGTGGACTTGCTAATATTGTAAAAAGAAATGAATTACCTACTTAAATGATGTTGCAGTCGTACCTAAATATTGACGATAAATAAGTAATATACATTAGGTACTGCCACAGACGAGTCTGGTAATAGAATTATTATCTAAAGTAGGTACGTACCTATTGTCTGTGCTGACTGGTTCTAACGCGATGGGACTCGCGATATACAATGTGTTTCTTTTACACTTGATCAAACGAAGTGTGCGGATACTAGACAAAAAATCACCGACAAAAACATTTTTTTTTATTTTTTTTTATACAGTTTCTCGAAAATAAGAGCAATTTAATTTTTTTTTATTAAAAACCTTGTTTTTGATTACTTTTTTGATTTCTTTGTCTGGGAACGGTGTATTTTCGTCAAAGTAGTCTCTTTTGAAAGCTAAGAAGTGTACCTACCTAAGCAAATAAAGTGAATAACAATATCGAACATAAGCTTCGAAAAAAAACATAAACTATTTGAAACAATAAAAATAAAACTTGATTTTTATTGATGTTTGACCTCTAACTTTAAAATGGGGTCGTTAACATAGTCGTTTTTGCACGTTTTATTAAAGTTCATGATCTAATGAACAAATTTTCTAAAGTAACTATTGCTCTATCTATTTTCGTTGTTATGATATTCACCGTCAAACTGACCCTAGTTTGACGGTGAATATCATAACTTCTATCTACCTTTGGCTATCTGTGGCATCATAGCTCCTGAACGGATGAAGCAATTTCAATTTAGTTTTCTTTGTATTAAAGGGGACTTACGGGCGCGTATTTTTAGATATGTTTGATGAAAATCGGTAGAGCCGTTTAAAAGTTGTTGGGGTTGAAAGTAGGGAAGAATTTTCACTCTGTCTCTTTGTGGCATCATACCTCCCGAACGGATGAAGCGATTTCAATTTAGTTTGTTTTTGTATTAAAGGGAACTTACGGGCGCATGTTTTAAAATATGTTTGATGAAAATTGGTTGAGCCGTTTAATAGTTGTGGGTGGTGAAAGCGGGGAAGAATAGCCGTATGTATGCAAATATACTCGTGTGGGGTCTCAAATGAAAGCGTACAGTAAGAGAATATTTATAACTGAACCCAGAATGTTCTTACCTATAAAAAGTATAAAATAAAAAATTAAATTAAAAATTTTAAAAACCCCCGACACAAACATTTAAAAAGTAAAAAATAATATCTTTTAAAGTAATACGTCGCGTTGGGGAACAACTTTTAAACGGCTCAACCGATTTTCATCAAACATATCTAAAAATACGCGCCCGTAAGTCCCCTTTAATACAAAGAAAACTAAATTGAAATCACTTCATCCGTTCGGGAGCTATGATGCCACAGATAGCCAAAGGTAGATAGAAGTTATGATATTCACCGTCAAACTAGGGTCAGTTTGACGGTGAATATCATAACAACGAAAATAGATAGAGCAATAGTTACTTTAGAGAATTTGTTCATTAGATCATGAACTTTAATAAAACGTGCAAAAACGACTATGTTAACGACCCCATTTTAAAGTTAGAGGTCAAACATCAATAAAAATCAAGTTTTATTTTTATTATTTCAAATAGTTTATGTTTTTTTTCGAAGCTTATGTTCGATATTGTTATTCACTTTATTTGCTTAGGTAGGTACACTTCTTAGCTTTCAAAAGAGACTACTTTGACGAAAATACACCGTTCCCAGACAAAGAAATCAAAAAAGTAATCAAAAACAAGGTTTTTAATAAAAAAAAATTAAATTGCTCTTATTTTCGAGAAACTGTATAAAAAAAAAAAAAAAAAATGTTTTTGTCGGTGATTTTTTGTCTAGTATCCGCACACTTCGTTTGATCAAGTGTAAAAAAAACACATTGTATAGGATGGCCGAGCTGTTCATTAATTGTTTTATATTTAATGTATTTTTCATTCTTTCAAGGAGTTACGTTATTTTTTTTATAAAAGTGATTATTATTTGTAAACACGTTCGAGAATATTATTATCTAAATAAGTTGGCACTTTTTTTTTATTCTAACGCGATGGGACTCGCGATATGCAGGATGGCCGAGCTGTTAGCGTTATTTAATTGATTATTCTCTTTTAAGAATATTATAGCCATGTTTATATGAATTGTTCCTGTTTGATTGAATAAAAATAATATGTATCTAAGATTGTAAAATAGTATCAAAGAATATTTGTTTTTTAATACATGATTAGGTTTAACTTTAATAATTAATTTATTGTGATACAAGTAATTTAATATCATGCAGTGCCTGGAATGACTTGCATCCGGCGCCATCTTTGCCTTGTGTTTTCATTAAAAAAAAACAAGTGAATAATGGCGGGAAAGAAAAGAGGAGCGACAGTATGGGTACTGACTAGGTACTGAGGTTTTGAGGGAACTATTGAACTATGCCATAAAACAATATTTGTATTATTTACGCTGTATTAGTTGCATCAAATATTATAATAGATGAGGAATTGATTATTGGAATTAAGAGAAGGAAAATAAAAAGGAGTAACAAAGGAAAAGGTGTTTGTATTTGGGTTGACCCCAATAATAGTAATGGTGCCTTTGAATATCAGCCGGCTGTGAGTTTGCTGAGCCTTTTGCTGAGTACGTCCCATTTCGTCAGAATTTCAAATTTATTTCAACATTTTATAAATACATTTAGTTCTCTTTAATTCTATAGTGTATGCTTAATGAAAAAGATGTACTTTCTTTTCATCTTCTTTTCTAAATGATGCGTGATTAAATTAATTTTATTTCTACTTACAGTGGCGCTATATCCTCGAAGATAATAAAAGTCATTCTGAATTATATCTTTCTGGTATTAAAGTCACAGCTTCGGGATTTTATCTTGAGTAATGTTTGTGGTCCACCATTCACTGAGAGTTACGTTTGTACGTGTTATTTTCATTTTTAAAATGGACTTGAGATATCAAACGATCATGCAACGCCACCTTGGTAATTTACCGTTGCTCTGCTTCGAGGGACCCGTGTCTTAATACATCCGTTCAGAACCGTTATTTTTCTTTGAATAACCGACTAAAATGCAAATAAGCCAACGAATAATTAAATTAATTTCGTCTATGGACAACATTAACACCAAAAGCTGATGCCTCTAATGTTAATCATCTTAGCGCTGCCGACCATTAAAGAATGAAGAAGCAAAAAATGAAGTGCGTTTAAATGTCACTCGCTATAAAGGCGAAGAAAAACATCGTGAGGAAACCTGCATGCCGGAGAGTTGCAAAAATCAAAGAAAATTTCAAATGTGCAAGTTTCCGCGCGATGTTTTCTATCATGGAACCAGGCATTACTTAGTTTTTAATACGTATATATTTTTGAAAAATAAGAATTACGTGTAGTAGTTAATCTGAAGGGTTAAGGTCCCACTATTTGAGAATACAATGTTCAAAACTCTTGGTTACTGATTGACATGATTTTGTAGAATAAGAGAAATCATAGATTTTAAGTTTGTAGTGATGTTCTCAACTTGAAGATCATTTCCCTAGTCGCTACAATTCATCTCCATATTTATCGCGCAGTCCGTATTAGCATTGTAACTACGCCCGTGTGAGAGACATGATTCATATTCATTTCTCGACTATTTCCATGCAAATGCCGTAATGTGCTTCCGTATTACTATTAATTAACGGCAATAGTAACCCATTAAGAACTCTTTCTAGACGACTGCGTCAGAAAGAGGATAATGTTTTGATCGTACCTAAGTTTGTTGTATGTTTATATGTATTTCCATTTCTTTGGCTGTACTGATTTTAACATTATTATGAAGTGTTTCTTTAACCATTACGAAATTGTAAGATTACTACTTATATTTTCAACACCCATGGTTTTTTTTGCTTTATATAAGTTAATGCTTGACTACACCTACTACCTGATGGAAAGCAGCAACGTAGTCATGGGTGGTAAAGCGCACTAACTTAGAAGCTGTTGGATTTTAAGTTTTTAACTTATTATTTGTTAGTTGGTTTTAAATATACCTAAACATACAGTATTATTATTATTATTCGATTATTCGAAGTTCATTTTATATTGAGAGCAGGAATTTAAAATGTAAGTAAGTTTTGCTTACAAGAAAAGTTGAACTTTGAACACATGATTGTTTTTAGCGGGATGTGGCGATTCCATAATCTCGTCGACTCAAGTGTAGTAGGTAATACCTTTTATGACACCCTGGTCTGCCAGAATACGTTTATGATCTGTATTCTAGGAAAATTGTAGATAAAAAAGATGTTACATTTGCCTACGCCAATAAATTTCAGGGAAACTCCTTAAAAACTTTATTCCACAAAGTTTTACATGTACATAATTAATGGTTCATTATTTAACATCAAATTCTCGTTAACTAACGCCATTATCATGTATTATTCATGTCTGGTCTTCGTAGTGGTACTGTTTAACTCGACTTAAGAAACTGCGCTTCCTAATAAAGTTCAATTCATTATGAAGCGTAAGTACAAAAGTTGAATGAGCGAACAACATTGTAAGCGAAATAAATGTATGAAGTTATAATGGATTTAACGGGTTACGAATTAGTAACTCCTTAAATGAGATAATGATCTGGAAAATTAATGATGCACTTAATTAATGTGCCTAATGGAATATTTTGATTTAATTTTCATGTGCTGCCAAATGTGACAATTAGTTTTGTTTTTAGGTCATTAACATTAATGATGTTAGCAAAGTAATAATTAATTCACCAACAGTATTAAAGTAGCTGCAATTTTCCAAGTACGGTACCACATACAAAGTGTATGTGGTACTGGAACGCTTTAAACTACAAAAGTGGACATAACTTGAAGTTGCTTAGGGTTTTAGGTGCCATTTCTTCTTTGTGACAACTACAAATGTCTTTGTATCCGGACAGGCGGCGTCTGAGAAGTGAGGAATGACCAACAACACTCGTGTCGTATGGGAGATTGATTTTTTTAAGTGTGTGAGTATCTATGTGTTTGTCCTTTTAGCGCATGTGTGCAGCTGTTTTATTTGAATCGTTAAAATAAAACAAATGATATTTTTGCGTGCTGAGGAGTTTCTTTCGTTAGTCCTTAAGCTCGATAATGAAGGTCCTTTCCTAGAAGGCTGGGTTTACTAGTTGTCGGATGAACCAATGCGATATATTTTGATGATTTTTTATAAACAAATTGTTAACGCATATTTAAAAGCTCTGGCCGCCCTTAGATTTGATTAACCCTTAACTAAAAGCAAACACAATTTTGCTCATAATAACATGAGACCCGCAAAAAGACAACGAATCTATAAATTCCAACCAATTCCCATACAGTTAACTCAAACAAATAATGTTTTACTTTTCCTATCCACTTAGATAGGTACTCAATTTTGTTTTAACTATGGCTTTAATAAATGATGAAACATACATTGTTTTAACTTAATTTTTTTTTGTAATTACACAAATAATAATTTTTTTCTGATCGATCTACATGAAAGATATTTAATAATTGCTGTTTTTTTAAGATAACAAGGTAGGTATGGCAAAGAGCTTCTTGCGTTCAGTATGTAATTTTACCTGTGCGTTGTCTGTCTATTACTCAGTTACTTTTTTATATAGATTTAGTGTTCGATTTTCTCTTCGTTCTTTATTGTGTAAGTATCAAAGCGCGTGTAACCTAGGTAAACAAGATAACTACCAAAACTATCACTAATTCCCGTCTACCACGACGCAGACATATTTATGTATTCTCCATAAGTGTGGATGAATATTTTAGCGGTATGAAACGTTAGACACGACATGCTAGCTGTCACCCACATGTGTTCGTGTTCCTAAGTTGTCTCGTAAGTTTGAACGCCTATGCGACAATTTAGCAGGCACAGCTGTGAAAGGACGTTCCGTTTAACAATCCAAAATGTGACTTTAAACACGGCTTTGTGCGCAGAAATCCTCGCATTAGTATTTGTGTTACTTACTATGTAATTTATATGACGCTTCGCTTCGGTAAACCTATGCATTTACTCTACGGCTACACCTGCGTCTTAACGCGGTGAGTAACTTAATGTGGTGAATTGAGAAGAAATAAACATGTCAAAGTTGTCAATTACTCTTAGGACACATCCACAGTTCGCCGACACTGTAGTGTTCACTGACAGGCACGTATCGTAGACGCGTCGCCTCGTGGTACTTGGTAAATATAAGGCGTTGAGTAACGGGCAACGCATGGACAATATATTATACTAGGTGCTTTTACATAAGTAAGTTGTAAGAACGGCCTGATTTTCATGTGTTAAAAATTAGGAAGGATAACGCTGGTGAAAGTGAAAGTCTGCAGACTTCCCCCTTACCCCCGATCGTAAGACATTCAAGTTCGGAAGTTGAAAATAATATCTAACAGGAATTGGAATAAAAATAAAGTTTCATTTGGTATAAAAAATACATTATGTCTAAGTAAAAATACAAACATAGAACAGATGAAACGTATAAAAGTATCAGAAAAAACAAGAGGCAAATTACATTATTTGCTTAGCTACTTCAAGTCAATGAAAATGGCAAGATTTGGGTAGAGAAATTCGAGCCTAACGATGTTATTTGAAGACAAAGAAAATATTCTGTTTCCACTTAATTCTAATGTGGGTGTCTTCGCGAAATAGGCTATTACTTAGTGGGTGTGGACCGCCAATTTGTGATGAGATTTCTTGTAGCTGCAGCGCAAATATATGCGACATGAGGGCCTATTTGAGAGTTACGAGTTTCAGGGCTACTTACTACTCACGCAGACATTATTTTGGAAGAACTATCTACAATTTATCTAAAATTGTCCGCTAACTATAAGTCCGCTTACATAATATAACATATTTTATTTTATCAAAGTTTTTCAAAAGTTGAACCGTCTGTCATTAATATTCCATAATCTATCAACAAACATAAATTTGCGGTTACAAGTGTTAAGTTACACAGTAATTCTAAGCAAATTAGATCGAATCAGACTAAAGTGAGGAATTTCCTAAATGGTTCAATTCCATGGCGTTAAAATTAATGACATAATTTAGAGCCATGTTTCGTATTACCGAATAAATAGCTCTTTAAACAGCCGCTATTAATTCTTGTTCTTGATTATTTATTACTTCAGTGCCGTAACCAATTGACAGGATCAGCTAATTTTCTTTCATCGTTCTTTTTTGTTTATTTATCCGTGTTTTCTAACTTAACAGATTTGTGTATTTTTGACCGTATGGGTGTTGTGACTACTGTACTTATACTTGAGTAACAGCGAATATGGAATTGTCTCTCCCCACTAAAAACAAAAAGTTATGCTCACAGCTCAATTTACCTTGAAGGGTAAGGCACTTCTCACATTACGCTATTCATTAGCTACGCGACTGCAACGCAACCCAAAATTCGCAGTATCTGACACTTCACTTTACACTCATCACGTTCACTGACAGGAGCTGCGTCTACGATGCGTCGATGTCAGTGAAAAGTGTCAGATACAGCGAATTTTGGATTGCGTTGCAATCGCGTAGCTCAAAAATAGCGTTGTGTGAGAAGAGCCCAAATTGACTTAGATATTTTTAAATTATCGACGTCAATCTATTATGAACCTTAATTGCAGTGGTGGAAAGCTGACTCACCACTGAGATCTTATGAGATCTACAGCATACATTTCTTCCCTAGTCAGCAACGCATCGCTGATGCCTTGGATGCTGCTGATGTCCATGAGCGAAGTCCACTTGTTTTGGATGCTTTGTCGGTTTGTTTGTTGCTTGTTTAATTAAATCTTTATGTTAAATATAAATCAAAAATATTTATTTATTATTTGTTCAAAGTCTGATTAATTCATTAAGTCGGTCGGTCAGCTGTGAAACTTTAATTAGAAAACGAACATGCCTGTACACATTCAGGTCACGTAATCACGAATGAGGGTAAAAAATGTTCTGGACATCTAAATACGAGTTTCGATTCAAATACGTCTGCAAAACTTGGAGTACGTAATTTATCAGTTTCGCTCACAGATTCGTTCTTGCACACCGACATTCTACATTGAACACAATACATCTCAAGATATAAACTTGTATTGGATGCCATTTATATGCTGCGTATATTTATAGTATATCATTGCCAAAAAATAGATTGTGTATTTAGTTCAATAAGGAACAATTAATCTAAATATGAAGTTACCTAATTTACATTTTAACGTGGTTTTAAATCATGTGTGAATAGGTTTCTGTTAGTGTGCTCTATCACACAAGATTACATCAACATTGAACACTAAACTTTGCTTGGGAGGCAGAGCTACTACCAACTACAACGGAGTCGTCAATATGAATAACCCACGATCGATTAACTATAAAATAAAGTATTACTACATTATAACTTACTTCTTGATACATTAGACATCTTACTAAGAATTAAGGAATGACAGAATCTTGAAAACTATTAAGTACCGTATATATTTAAAGCTATATTTAACCAGGATATATTTTAATAGGAAAAAAGCCTTCATCTGAAATATATTTTCGCCTGTAGTTCAAAAAGTTCTTTACACTTTAATTCCTATAAAGAGTTTTCAAGTATCGCTGAGCGCCTTGAAAAACCTGCGAAATAAAAGTTCAATGCGGGCATAGTCGAAGAAAGGGATCGTAAAGAGCTAGATTTCTTCTAAAAAGGCATTCGTTTTGTTTAACGTAGAACAGACCAATGTTTCTCAACCTGTTTCAAAAGGACGCTTACTTGCGCAGCAGGGATTAAGTAAAGCGGTAGAAAAAAAATAGGAACCATCTAGGGCCCAATTAATATTAATAATTATGAAAGGAAAGCCTAGATTCTAGGCCTACCCATAATTATTAATTAATTTATACAGTACTTTCTTACAACATTATGTACCTATAACATAAGATAGGTACACATTTTGAAATGAAATACGTTAACGGTATTAAATATCTAAACTAGCGGCACGCTATGATGGCCGGTTTGACGTTTGTCCGCTCATGAAGTTCCGTATTAATTGATAACGACTTTGAAGGAAATAATTGTATTACTTTATTGACGATAGTGATGTGCAGAGATTCATAAATTTTATCGAATGTAGTTTTAGGTTTAGGACTCAAAATTTATTTATTAAATTGATTTCTAAAATGTATACAAGTGTAGAAAAATCAGTTTGCACCATTTAAGGGGTGAATGTACTTGTGAATATGAACAATTTTCACTATGTGGACAAACCTCTGAAATCGCAAAAAAATATCAGCTGTTTCATACAAAAGGTAAAATTTTTATTTTTATATGATATATATACCACAACTCGGCATTTGGTTTTCTAAATTGAAAATTTTTAAAAATGGAATCTAATACGATCTTCACATAGGATCGCTGGCTAGCACAACTACTACCTCCGGCAAACTCGCGTCAATGCTCAATGCAAAACAAAGCAGTTTCGAGTTGACGTTGCTTCGAAAAGTATAAACTGTCAGTGCAATGCGATTGTGATATAGTTTTGACCTGGCTTTGGATTTCAAATATTGATACTGCATTACTGTTGACCCTTGCTCGTTAATTTGGACTCTGTTCAAGCCCTTTGTTGTGGATTTCGTCGATATGACCGAACGTACGCAGAGAACTGTTCTAAATAGTCAGACACGTGAGTTCGTAATACGCCTTCGTAACTATTTCGATCGTGAAGCTCAAAATGGAGGGCCAATTTTACCTATAACGTCAGTGGTTGAACGCGTAGCTGATGCGCTTAATATTGGACAACGAACTGTTAGACGGATAACTAAAGAAAAATATGGCGAGACTGGCACAGAAGAAAATAAACTTCACACACCAAAAAAGAGAAAACGAGCAAAACCAGTCGTAGGCATCGATAGCTTTGATGCCGATGCTATCCGAAGACATGTTTACGGCTACTATTTACAGAAGGAGTATCCAACAAGAAAAAAGTTGGTGCATTCACTGAAGGAAGCTGGATTATTCTTCGGTGGGGAAAGTTCTTTAACGAAGATTTTGAAGACCATTGGATTTCGATACAAAAAATGTAACAAACGCAAAATATTGATGGAAAGATTTGATATAGCGATGGCAAGGTATACTTTTTTACGGCAAGTGAAAGAAATCAAAAATTGGCAAAATGTTGTGTTCTTGGATGAAACATGGCTTAATGCTAACCATACTGTAGGCCGTTCTTGGAACGATGACACAGCAGCATCTACTTCCAAAGTTCCTGTAGGAAAAGGATCGCGACTTATAATTTGTCACGCCGGAACCATCAACGGGTTTGTCGAAGGTTCTCTCATGGCTTTTGCGTCAAAAACCACTGGAGACTATCATGAAGACATGAATGGAGAAAAGTTTACTGAATGGTTTACCTCAATGTTGTGTAGCCTCCCTGAACCATCTATTATAATTATGGACAACGCCCCATACCACTCGATGCAAATTGACAAGCCACCTGCCCAATCCCAAAAGAAAGCTGATATCGTCGCATGGCTTCGTAAAAATGGCGTAGATGCAAACATGAATATGTTAAAAGCGGAATTAGTACGTCTTTTAAAAGAAAACAAACCAACCAAGATCCGATACGTCATTGACGAAATAGCATTAGAACATGGGCACAGAGTTATACGGTTACCGCCTTACCATTGTGAGTATAATGCGATTGAGTTGGTGTGGGCTCAAATTAAGGGATATGCTGCAAGACACAATACAGAACCCCCATTTACCACAAAAAAAATGCTAAAATTATTAAAAGAAGCTTGTGAACATGTGACTAAAGGAGACTGGGAAAAGGTTGTGAATAGAACTGTTAAATTAATAAGGGAAGATTATGAAAGAGATGTGAAAATAGATAATATTATAGAAAACGAACATATAATTATTAATGTAGGTGATGATAGCAGTGACGACAGTGAAAATAGTAGTATGGACGAATCTGATTAATTATGGCCTTTTGTGGCACCTTTTTTGGTATCTTTTGTATTCATATGTTTCTTGTGTGCATATAAAGTATGTATATTCATTTTCATTCAAATATTCAGTTCGTTCAAATAAATTAAATAAACATTTACATTTTTGTTTTATTAAACCTATTTAATCAGGTACAAAAACAAAACTTAATTGTTTTTTGTTCGAGAATAAATTGACATTCCACATCACTGTTGTAATGTGTCAAACCGGCCATCATAGCGTGCCGCTAGTGTATAGAAATGGTGACGTAACGGCAACACGCCATGCCCATCTAGAGTCAATGTCACAGATAATGTGATATCAGGAGATATTTAATTACAAACGACGTTTCCACAAAAACATTTTCGCAGCTATGGACATATTTTAAGGCAGTATTAGCCTTATATTTACTTCATGGAAGGTTATTGATTGTTACTTTTGGACAAAGAGCTTATTTATGTAGCGAAGTTTAAAGTTCGATGATTATAATAATTTCTGACATTAACATAACGCCCTGGATATTAACAACAAAAAAGGTTATCATTGATGCATTTTCGGTTATAAGCGAAGGGAGAAGAAAGAAAGCTGTCAAAACCTACTTTATTTTATAGGCCAGTTTTTAGTTTAGGAAAGGCAGTATTTTATTCACTTAACCCGTAAAAGTTTGAGAGCCTGTGGACTGGAATACCATCTGGTACTAAACAGGTGCTTCAGGTCGCATCATGTCATATTATTTGCGATCGAATCTCTGCGGGCGGCAGATTTATGTAGACTGTCTTCTTACGGCAATACGCGAATAAAACTCTCTCGAGACATAATAAATGGCCCACCAGTTTCATGCGAACGCACGTGTTTCATTATCGTATCTATTCGTGTCAAGGTCGAGACGTCAGTAGATATTTATTGTCTCGATTAACTTTGTGATCAGTTATCACAATCGTTATCCGGACCGCAAATTGATGTATCCTGCCTACTTGTGTAACACAGACTTATAAAAAAATTATGCCAGTTCTGGGGGCTTTACATTATACAATTTGCAGAGCGCTAACTGAGCTAGCGTGCTAAAATCGCATTGTGTAAAGGCAGTTAGACAGTAACTAGAGCAGCGTAATGTATGAAAACACTAGTTAGTGCACTGAGTTAGCGTTCTGCAAATTGTATGTATAATGAAAAGCCCCCATTACAACTACATAGACATGCTGCACACATTGACATTCCCCATACAAAACATTCGTGGTCTACAAATGTTGTCTATGGTTCTCATACAAAAAGTGAGCTTCTCGTAGCTTATCAAAATGGTGAAAGTGCTTCAACCCCATTTTATCTATGTGTGCGTGAGTGTTGCAACAAGAGGAAATTGCGGTCTTTACCGTAGAGTTTACTTACCCTGATAATGTCTTGTGGTGTTGGTTTCATTGTGTGAGAGGGAGGGGGGTGTTTTTTTTCATGAAACACTGGTCTACACTGGATTTTTGCAAAGTAGAATGAATAAAATAATCTTAAGTTTGTAATAATTTAGTTACACAGAATATGATCAAATTAAGTATCATAAAATATTTCATTTTCATAAAATATTTCATCATATTAACCATCAATATTCTAATCCCTTTGATACCCTCTAGTATGTCTCACTATTTGATTAAAGTTGAAAAAAGTATTTACAACTTTGTACGTGGTCTGCGTGATTAAGGCTGAAACGATCGTCGGGGACATTCGGTCTTCCAATTTAGACCGTACTAAGGCAGATAGGTTACCGATTGTCAATAAATCTTGGCTGTAATCATGCTGTAATAGTACATTATGTTTAGTTGAAAGCTGAAATGTTACATCTTAATGTTCGATTTTTAGGATTAGAAATGAGTGAATAAGATAAATGTATTAGAGATATATTTAGAAGAAGAGACAGAGCTGTGATTTCAAAAAGAAAAAAAATGCTTCTTAATCACAATATTTAATAATTAAAATGACAAATGGATTTCGCGGGCAATTATTTTTTGACCGACTTTGAAAATTGGAGGAGGAAAATTTTCAGTTCGTTCGTTCGTGATAAATATTTATACTAAAATCCCGACACTTGGATAAACATTCCTGAAATTTGAATTAGCTACTAACCACCATCAATTCCCACACCAACACCCATGCTCAATACTGCAGCTAAAAGTTTATTCTATGAGGTAATTCTATTAATTAGACATGTTATCACAGCTGTCTTAAGGCTGATTTACATTGATACAGTAGCTGGTGCCAACTTCACTTGATTCCGGCGCCGGATCAGCACTGTATCAGTGTAAAAATGTTACAATCCAGTGCAGCATCCAGTATCCAGCCCTTGATTGAAATAGACCGGCCGCCTATTTTTCGATCCAGTGACCGCCCCTGCACGCCGCGCAGGCTTTGCTGTTAGCACTGGATCCGTATAAACACTACACACCAGAGATCACGATCCAGTGCCAGTGCCAGTGCAGAGCCGGAATCCAGTGATGCTGGCGCCAGCTACTGTATCAATGTAAATCAACCCGTAGTCAGACAAATAGGCACATGTGACCTTGAATGTGAACGGTAACCCCTGTCAATGTCAAGGTTACATTTATCTCGCAATATATCCATCCATCGATCCGAATCCTGGCAAGATTGATGGTCAGCCGATGTTCGTAATAAATTAGGCCTAGGGCAACCTTCGTTAAAAACTCACCGAAAAACCTTAATTAGTTGCACATTCTTTTAATTTTTTGTTTGTCAAAGAACATAACCGTTTGTTATGTTCTTTGACTCTTGAAAGAATTTCTTTTTTTCATAAGCACAAGCATCAACAGATAGATTGTAAATCATTTTTTAACCGATTTCAAAAAAGGAGGTTTTCATTTCGACTGTAGTTTTTATATGTGATCCAATTTTGATAGTTATGTTTTATTCGATAGACAGTTGTCATCTCTAACTTGTCATCTAAGTAGTGCCATATAAATTTGAGCGATATCTGACCGACATTTTTTGAGTTATCTCCATTTATTGATTTTGAAGCCTTTGATTTTGAAGATTTTGATTGTTTTTTGTGATTTATTTTGTTCACTTTTTCTACTTATAATAAGTTATATTTGTAAAGGTATTTTTTAATTATTTAATTAATATCTAATTTTAAAACCTTTCATTGAATTAATTAGCAGTGTAGAGAATATTGTAAGGGAGAGCGCGCTAATTTGGGAGCATGGCGCAGTAAATAAAATCAAGACGTCCATATGTAAATGAAAATACATATTACAAGGAATAATTAATTAAAAGATTCAGACAGACGAATCTCACAGCTCTAGAGACACATGGCCACAGAGACAGACAGATACAAAAATTGGTGAAATAAAATTCATGGAATATTTAATTGAATCACATCTTACAATCCGTGTGCAAATCCCTATGTATGATTTGATATTACGATATATTATACGTTGCTACTTAGTTGATAAAAAAGTGTAATCAGTTTTACATTCATTTTAACAGGAAAGTGTTTAAATCTAAGTATGAACTCACTTTTTTCTGCAACATCTAACTTAAATGATATTGTGCCTATAGAAACAAAAGTTAACGTGATCTTCTAAAATATACTTATTCAAAACATTTTACCATCTTCTATCAAAATATGCTAAGATAAAATACATATTATCTTAAAAAGACTTCCATCCATCCATCCATCAGCCTTTTGATGTCCACTGTTGGACGTAGGCCTCCCCTAACTGGCGCCACCCTAACCGGTCCTGAGCCCGTTGAATCCAGCGGATGCCCGCCGTCTTCATCAGGTCGTCAGTCCACCTGGTCGGGGGGCGTCCTATGCTCCTTTTTCCGAGACGTGGTCTCCATTCGAGGACCTTTCTTCCCCAACGGTTGTCGGTCCTCCGAACTATATGGCCGGCCCATTGCCACTTCAGTCGGCTAATTCTCTGGGCTATGTCGGTTAACCGTGTTCGTCTACGGATCTCATCATTTCTGATTCGATCACGCAGAGAAATACCGAGCATAGCCCTCTCCATAGCCCGCTGAGCGACTCTGAGCTTGTGCATCAGACCAATAGTGAAGCACCACGTCTCGGAGCCGTATGTCATCACTGGCAACACACACTGCTCGAACACCTTCGACTTCAGGCACTGAGGTATTTTTAAAAAGACTTACTTTCCCGAAACTAAATATTTCATTATTATCAAGAGTATCAGGCAATTATTAGGTACATTGAGAACAGAATAGAAATAAAGCTTGTACAAACGACTCCCAAAGTTCCTTGTGGTTTAATTAAGCTTTTTGGACTTGAAATATGATCCCAATTTGTTATACCGCAAAAGCAAATATTAATAAAACGTAAAATTTAAAACGACTTTTGGACATGTCGTAACGTTAGCTATTGTATTGTTAGTATTAATAACTCTTAAGGAATGTAAGAGTTTTCTTTTCAGCCATTATTGAGTCATAGCAAATCATCCGCAGATGTCAAAGCGTTTGTTTTAAAAAGACACCGACCTGATTTTAAAATCCGTCGAAATAAGATTACAATCTCAATTGACTGTTTTGCAACATATCACCATAATATTTTTATTATTAAGGAGAGCTTCTCAGTAAATAGATTGACTATAGTTTCCTTCTTGATCAGAAACATTTTGGAACTTCCTGGTATTTCAGATAGGAATAGTGAACAATGACTTTTATTTGAAGAGTTCTATCCATCAGTCATGATCAGACTCAAACACTAATATGAGTTGGTAAATGATTTAATTCCAAATGCCATATTAGCTTATGGTTCAACACTTCAATGAGTATAGTCTTACAAGGATTTGGCGATTAGGTGACAGAGACAGTGCCTTACAGTTTGTATTACCTGTAAAGCGCTGTCTCTGTCACCCACGCCGCAAAAGATCTTTGAACGACTGTATTGTCCTTTACCTATTAAATTAATTTCCAAAACATTTTTTATTATTTCCATTTTAGATGAGTAAAATGGCGAAATAATTATGAAGCTTATAGCAGACGGTAAGACGTGATCTTTAAAAATTACAGCGCTTTCGGAAGGCAAATTGAAATTAACTTCAGATTATATTAAACACAAATCATATTTTATTAAATGTCAGTCTTAAATATTTCCGAGAAGAATTTATTAAGTACAGAATAGTATCAATTCCATGGGTCTCATTTAATACTAGTTATGGTAAAGAGAATGAAAATCCCAGAGAAAGGAAAGGAAGGAAATTTTGTAGTCTAGTGGAATGTACAAATAATAAAAATCTAATAGTTATAATAATCTACAAATCAAGACAATATGTGAGGAAACTATATAATCTATACATACAAAGACAATTGAATTATCTGTCTAGGATTTCAAAATGTTTGCATTAGTTATTAACACGATACCAAAACGCAAACAGACGATTATAAAATGTTTTTCTGTCTGTCTTTCTGTTTGTTCTGGCTAATTTCAGGAACGGCAAAGAAGATTTTTATGGGACTTTCAATGAAAGATAGAGGATGTTATGGAATTAAAGAGCAACATAAATACAGGACTTTTTATTTCCGAATGTTCGCGGGATCGGGATTTAAGCGGAAAAACGTCCCACGCGTACGAAGTAGCTTGCACAGCTCGGTAAAAAATAAAAAACACGTTAAATAAATTACGCAACACACTAAATTACGCAATTTAAAAGTTAAAATAACACAGTTGTAAAACTTCTTACGCAAATCATTTTATCCTTACGAGAACATTTTAATAAAACGTCCCTCTTTATCGTGTTGTTGTTTTTTGTTCATTTGATCGTAGTCATTTGTCTAGTCGAGCGAAAAAAACCTACAGTTTTATAAGGGATGATTTTTTTGAGATGACATGATTTTGATTACAATTTATATTAAATTATAAAATAAATTTTAATATCTATTTAGTTGACTGCTAGGTATCAGAAGCGGATTAAGGGTGTAGAATACCCTTAAGTAAAGACCCACCTTGCGGCTTTGGCGACTTTTTTCTTTCGTTTTCGGCCTGTGTGTCTGTTTTATTTTATGCCTGGCACCTACGACACGTAAAACAATTCCTTATGTGGAACTATGAATTATTGGCGTATTATAGAAGAGTTTGAAATTATACGAAGAATACCTACGTCTGAAAATAATTATGAACGTATGATAAGATTGTGGTTAACTTAAAACGCATTTATCACCCGAACTAAGACAACATTTCTATTGTTGGTTGGTTGGTTTTAATGTTCATTTCAATTTCGTACGATAGGAGCAAGTTTTAATATAGTGAACACACTCATCGAAACAGACGTAAAGCCCTTCCTTTCGGATAACAAAAGAATATCAAAATCGGTTTAGTAAAAAGTTACCAGGTAACACTTTAAATAAACACAGTCGAATTGAGAACCACCTCTTTTTTGAAGTCGGTTAAAATACGACCCATAGGTACCAATAGAACAACAATATAAGGGAATATCGTACAAACTTCTAACCTATCATTAGGTACTTACATTAAGTTTATAAAAGCATTCCATCCAGAGCATATATGACAATATATTATTGTAGATCATTCCATATTCACAGTCCATTTGCTTCCCCGCAAATACTTACTCTCGCTCGACTAGACAAATGACTACGATCAAATGAACAAAGAGTAGGGATGAGCGGCTCCATTGTATCAGACGTGCCTTAAAAACTTATTAATTGACGGCCCTTTTAGTAAAACCTCTACGCTTAATGTTATCATAGATTAACAAGGTACAGATGGTAAAGTGTGTAAAATTAATAATTTATTGGATTAAAGGGCTCGCCGGCTTGTTCGATAAAATCTACAATATGTCTGTGGTAAGCCAAAATCTGAACTTGCTCCTATAAATTTTACCATCAGCTGTATGAAACATATATGTATAATAAAGAATAAAGAAAGTATGTAATTCATCGTTGTCTATACATTGAGGATATATGAAGAAACTTTATCGAAGGATCTTTATTTACGCAATAAAATTTTGTTCAAAGAATTTTAGAATTTTGCCTTGTTCTTTGTTTGTTTGTGGTTTTTTTTTGAGATGATCTCAGAATCGTATTAACAGATTTAGTTAAGTACTAATATACTTATTTATTATTCTGGTAAATCTCACTTAATATTTTATGTTTGTTACTAAACGACTTGGAAAAAATAGGTTCTCTATTCAACTGTATTGAACCAATGTGAACGGAACACCAACCAGGGCCCCAATTCTGCTAATTTATAACGCTTCAATAGTATCTCGATTGAATAGTCTGCCACATTTTATATACGGAATGTGCCGAAATAGCGTCGAAAACTATTTAAATTTGTACACAGAACGTACCAAAATGTGTCGATCTATTCAATTCTGTATACGAAATGTGCCAAAAATGTGTCAAACTCTTCAATTTTGAATACAAAATGTGGCAAACAATTCAATCGAGACACTATTGAAGCGTTATAAATTAGCAGAATTGGGGCCCAGGCTTTAATTGGATTTCAGACGCTAAAAAATCACGTCAATTTACCATTAGTCGTAAAAAAGTAAGAAAATCGCCAAAGTAAGAAAAACACTGAAGGTATTATTTATTTATTTGTTGCACTTTATTGATAATATCTATTTACCTCAAAAAATACCGATCGGATGTCACTCAAACTAACATGAGACTAGACGAAAATCACGAACTTTCAAATAAAATAAAAATATTATTATAAAAACAAAAAACCCGACTGCTTACAAAAGAACTCAAAGGAAAAAAACAAGTGTCACAATATCAACATAAAATACTTCATGATGCCGCATGCGGTGACAAACGTAGTACTTGTGATAAATCTTTTTTTACCGGTAGGTAACAGTATTGTTTGTCCCCGCCTGCAGCACCATGAAGTATTTTATGTTGATATTGTGACACTTGATTTTTTCTTTTGAGTTCTTTTGTAAGCAGTCGGGTTTTTTGTTTTTATAAAAATATTTTTATTTCAGACTTTTTAGTGTTTTCGCTGAAAAATTCTACTTTTTGGGATGGTTTTTGACAATTTGTGTCAAAACGTGTGCCTAAACGTTATATGATATATATATTTTTGTAAAGGTCTTTTCACGATTTTTCATTTGATAGCCATATTGCTAAGATAAGAAAAAACTCAAGATTATCCCCTCTTTTTCTTCCACTTTCGGTCGCCATTTTGAAAATTCATATAGCCTATGACACTAACACAGTTCTGACGAATTCAACGATACCTCATTTATGTCGAAATCCGTTCAACCGTTTGGGCTGTGGGGCCCGACAAAGAAATGGACATACATACAAACATACATACATACATACACTCGAAAAACATAACCCTCCTTCTGACGCAGTCGGGTAAAAAGAATTAAAAAAAACGGTTTATCCTGTGTGAAACAAACATGCAGTCGAATTGAGAACCTTGAGAAATTGAGGTTAAAAAGAAAGAAAAGATGAATTGAATTTATAAGTAATAAAAAAATATATTATATAAATGCAGTAGGCTAAAAACCCTATTGCATTGATACATAATCTCTTTCAAATTACTTAGGCGGACTCTCGAATCCTACAGCGTGTCAAATTGCCGCACATTAGAAGTGTGTTGACATTGCTAATATATTCTTTTGTTCGTTATCTTTTTATGTATGTACATTTTCTAGGTACTATCTTTTTTAACAACAGTTAACTGGGAATTGTAACAATTTAAAAGTTGTAATAATTTGTTCTATTCCTATGGCGATGTAGCCAAGAAGATCTCCTGTCACTTGAGGCATAATCTTGGGGAAATGTGATTACGTTGAAAACTCCTGTTTAAGCGAGTGATGTTGTGAAATTCGATAGCGTGATTTAGGTTTATGTCAACGTTATGGTGTCACGTATGTATGTGCGTTGTCGCTACAATATAGTAAGGAACATGAAGACACGAAAATGATCAGGCATCACCACCACAAGAGGTTAGTATTAAGAGTTTGTTTCGCATTTCTTCTCCTCTTATAAAGAGAAATAGCATCTTTGGAAACGGCGGTAGACTAAAAAAATGACGTGCATGAGTGTATTGAAGGAATACCTACACGAATAAATTGTTTTTTATCCCTCCTATTCGAAAGAAACGACTTAGTTCGCCTTTAAGTGCGCCCAAAGTTGGTGTTTTCTATGGGAAACTTTTAGCGGGCGGGAATGAGTGTTTCGTCCTCTTTATTTAAATCTGCAAGTATCTTTTCTGCTCACTTTTTGAGTTCAGTTCGGATTGTTAGAAATTCATGGTTTTATTTTGAAAAATGAATTCTTTAAGTGACTGTGAAAGTATAATTCCTGAATTTGAGGCGCCTTTTATTTTCTCATAGGGGGATGAAAAGTAGAGTGTATCGCTCGGGAGCAAATATTTTTGGCTCGGGCGACGTACTTTGAATCCCTCGTTACGTTTAGGATTCTACTAAAGAATCCCTCGCTACGCTTGGGATTCTACTCTAGAATCCCTCACTTTGCTCTGGATTCAAATAAGCGCCCTCGCCGTAAAAATATTACTTTGCTCCCTTGTTGAACAATCTACTATTGATGTTCACTTTGACTTTGATTAAATTGGGTAACAATATCTGATCCATGCATCCATGCTCCCTAATGAAAAATCATCACGAGGATGCATGAGGAAGAGAAAAGGTTATTTTGGACTCAAGGATGAATGGATCCTTTTACACCCAAAATTATACAACACTTTGTCTGTTCCATATTATAATAATTATTCACAAAGGGTGAAACATATAATTAGTAGGGTTGCTAGGGATGCCCTTTCGGATTTTTATTCGTATACAGAATATTATACATTTTTTTTATTAAAGATAATTAAGGTCTTAAATTTTGATTGATTTGAATACAGCTTACAACAAAATCCATATTATAATTATGATTAAACATCTTTATTTTGATAAAATAAGTAAATACACACAGTACATGTTCGTATATCTTAATCGTATATCAAACATGTATAAATTATATTAAATTTATATTATTTTATCATAACGTCAATTATTTATTGAATTGAATAAATGTTCATAAATCCATATTTCATCTACACGTTATATATGAAGGGACTGAATAGATATACCAAGGTATTGCTAAGATAACATTTCAGGTATTTACTGTTAAGACTTTTATTAACATTACAGTAGTAGTTTTGGCACTCGAAAATACACATTTTTATTTAAAATCCAAAATACGTAAGATTTCGGATATTGCTTTCGGATATGGATCTGTATTTGACAACGTAATATCCCTATTAATAAGGGCACACGTCATTAAGATTAGACAGGGTAGATTTGATTAGTGTCGGGTTCATCTCATAAATATGGGGTATAATTTAATGCAATGTAAGGCAATTAAAATTATGTAAATGACCCTTCTAGGAATTAAATAAATTTTTAAATAATGCTCTACATACAAACCCTTACTAGGATCCTCTACGTCGTGGGAGCCATGGACAATGTACAAGAAAAAGAACACACACCGTGCTCGAGACTAAAAAATAGATTATATTTTAATTAGTCATCGTTTAAATTTCCGGTTCTCTGAGGAAACCTCTTATATGATTCTCTGTTCTGCCCATGGGATAAGGGCAAATATTTTTTACCATACCAACATGGGCAAAGGTCCATCAAAGATAAACAGGTGGTAGGGCCTAAAGCTCACCCGGGGAAGTACCACCGCCCGCCACGGTACTTAGTACCATTCCTACCGTGTAATAATTGTTTTTTTGTTGTCCGGATAGGAAGGTGTGGAGCCGGTTACACTTTTTTAGAGGCGACCATCTCAGTCCTCAGGAGTAGCAACGCATCTGTGACCGAATTAGAACGAGACTCATTGAGCCTAGTTCTGGGTCAGTCACAGTTGTCATGGGCGGCAGCGGAAGGTGGGGTGGTGCTGCAGGCTCGTTTGCTATCTTAATTCCATAAAAAAAAATATTACTGTCAAAAATGGGCTTTTTTTCGTCATTTATTATCAATATTGTTAAAGCATCATTCTGAATCAGCAGTAAAAGTAAAAATTACTTGCATAAAAATCGCTGTGTCCAATAACCTGAAAAAGTGAAAAGCACTGTTCTGTGTAGTTTCTCAATCACGATTCGATTCGATTATTCCACTCAAACATTCAACTCCAAGTGAATTCCTTAGAGAGGGCCTAGTTGGCAATAGAGTTAAATTGACATTTCTATTGGAAGGTGAAAGTTGATATGAGGAAAGTAAAATGTCATGCACAACACGCATATGCTTCAACATACAGCGTTTGTATCTATACTTAAGCCGCCAAGGACATGTAAATGCCACGCCACGCTAAAAACAAATTTGTTACGTGATCTCAAAGTTCAATTTAGCTTGTAACCAAAATTTACTTAAGCATTTTAAATTGTAACCGTAAATCTATAATGAACCTCAATCACAGGGGCGGAAAGCTGGCATTAGAGTGGGTTCAAAAACGAATTCGATATCGAATGTGAATGGAACGGAAGTATAGTGAGGATTGTAAGAGTTGTCGGGATAGCTGGAGTTATGCAACGTTAGGGCATCGTTCACACTAACGTATTGTCCGCCGCCGACTGTGAGTATGCTTACTGTCAGCCCCAATATGAACGTGTACTCAGTTTGCGTATGACCGGTTCGATGTGAACGAGAAGTTGAATATATA
Organism: Hesperia comma; assembly: GCA_905404135.1. NCBI lineage: Eukaryota > Metazoa > Arthropoda > Insecta > Lepidoptera > Hesperiidae > Hesperia > Hesperia comma. Next base: position 2,623,535 of record FR990028.1, on the reverse strand, counting down.
GGGAAAAACAATAAACTGCGTAACGCGCGCTCACAGTCAGCGACCGACAATACGTTTGGTATGAACAATGCCTAAGTCCTGTAATAAATATGGGCGGATTCTACTTATTTCGGTAATGTTATCCGCCTGGGTACGCGAAACGCCTCTTCACTTGTAGGGCTAAACTAAAGGTACTGGCTATTTCTATCGAGTCTTTGAGTCGAGTGTATCCTGGTAGTTATGTGGTCACGTTGGTTTGCGTAACAAATTCCGTCCACATTGAGAGTATAATGTTACAATGCGAGTGATATTATTGGTTACAAAATTATGTGTAGGTAGATAAGAATAAAATTATTTTTTACCTACTTGGATACCACTACCTACTGTTGTAGTTATCCTTGCCTTTGTGTCCAAAATGGAGATAGATAGGAAGAAAAAACGTATTTCAATTGAAACGCAAAAACTATATCCTTAATTATTACAAGAAACAGCATTATCCTAGATACATATACATTTAACTTTGTAATAAGGAGATCCCACGCCTTTCCAGATTAACCTTTTTCTTAGTCAATCTCCTAAAGGCACACTATCTTCACGATATGCATTAGTTATGCTATCTCTGTTATAACATCGGAATTTTGTGGAAAGCGGTATTCGTGGAAGGCCTTGAATTTTTCATTACCTAACCCTTCGTCCCTGTAATAAATCTTGAAACGGCGGCTAAAGAGATTTTTTACGCTGACGAGAATATAATACTGATGATGCCAAGTAATCCTTTGCCGCCGGATAAATAGATGACAATAGGGTTAATGACATCGTTTCTGACGACCCTTGTTGAATGGTTGTCATTTTAACTGTCACGGGTACTCACGATTTTTATTATTGTATAAAAGCGAAAGGTCACTCACGTATCACGAAATCTCGGAAACCGCTCAACGTATAAAGATAAAATTTCGCTGGGAGGTAGCCCATAGTTAGGAGGTTTTAGATAAGTAGGGATTTTACCCCTAAAAGGGTCCAATAGGGGTTCAAAATTTACTGACTGAGTTACTGAGTGACTGACAGATATTGCACAACCAAAACTATTGAGCAACAAGCTGAGAGGCAGACATGATTCTTGGGGAGTGTAGGGGAGCACTAAAAATATTTTTGGAAATTCTTTCCCTAAGGGCATGAAGATCACAATAGAATTCTTTCATTTTAATTGTTCCTTTGACGTATCTTTGTAATGTGCGCAGAGCTTTAATTTTAAAATCACTTTTTTTAAACGGGGTTATAAAACAAATTCGTCTGACAATTCCAGAGATTAGCGCGATAAATAAACAACAACGCTTTTCAACTTTGTTTTATTACTATAGATTAAATTTGATGCGCCGCTAGTCAAAACGAGCAATTGGAATGACAAAAGTTTAGAATTACAATTTTATTCCCTTTGTCACGTCAAACTATTTTAATAACGTCAATAGGGATATTTTTTTTAACTTTTGTGACGCAATTTTCACCTTGGAGAACTAGTTAAGCATTTTTTATCTTAATACGCTGCTAATGTACCTGAGATATAAAAAACATAAATGGTTGCTGGGTCAGCTAGCATTAAATAAAGGTACTTAATCCATTTTCTAAAGTATTCACAAAATCATTCGAGTAATTCGAAACGCAATTGGCATTTTCGGTATCAAAAAACAGAGTTTAAAAAATAAGCGAAACATTGGATTTAAATTTCGAAGGGCCAACTTCTGAAATTAAAAACACGGAGGGTCCTTTACCAAACCAAATTGGTAGTCTGAGACCACTGCGTAGGGTTGTCTCAAGCAAGATTTTTGTAGATACTATTTATTGTTTTTAATTTTGATAATTAGGGATGCATGAATTATTCGAAGTCAGTTTCTTCTGTTGGGGGGTACAACTTGTTATAATATATTATTTATCATTCAACAAAAGTAATAAAATATGTTTTGTAATTTAACCTAATATTTTTACGGAGTTTCTCTGGAATCGTAAAAATTGTCTGCAATTCTGCACGGTGAAGGTAAAAAAAATATTTTCTATACTGCTAATTGCATTCGTTTTATACTTTTTTTCCTATAATAACAACAGGGCGTAACCAATTTATTGCATTCTTTATATGGGCGAAAAATCATCTATGAGTATGATATTGCATCTATAAATGAAAATAACATCAATTTATCGTATTGATATTTTAAAAAAGTCCTAGGTTATTTTAACATGTACCGTCAACCCTATTATTGCTCACGGCTCAGCAAAGAGAACATAATTACTAAAACAACCAGCAATCTATACATTTCTCCTTTGTTCCAAAGAGCCCCGAAGGCTACGAATAATAATCAGGGCCCAAAAATTTCTCTCAATTAGGTGATTGTTTTACCCATAAATAGGAAACTGTAGTAGGGCAGTTGGGCGCTTCGATTTCTGGCAGATACCACATTGTGATTGAAAGAGATCGTTTTATGATACAGTTTTGTGACCGCGACATGATACAATGCAAAATCGTTGCCGTGGTCGGACAAAGCTACTATCATCGACTGCGGTGAATAACGCACGATGTCACTTTAGAATGTATTTCAGTGGATATCGTGCGGTTTCAGATAATTTGTGTCGGATACGTCAATTGCCAAATATACTTTAAAGTTTTTGGTAATTTTGTTTCTGGTAAATTCCTGTTGCATACATATTTTTAATCTGCATAAATATTTCAGGACCTACCTACTACTTAAGGCGCTACAACCGTAATATGTAAAACCGAAATCGGCGTGCGCGCCACCAAAATAAAATCGCGGTGGCACAAAATGGAACTAAAAGTTCATTGCGCCGATTGCGCGTGGAACGGATAGGTCCTTGGAGTAGATAATGTAAGATAATTCGATTTATTTGATGTGAATTAATGGATTAACTGTTACATACATAAATTACATTATGTTAGAGATACATCGTTTTAACACAGGTTTTAACTTCGATGAGTATCGATATAAATAATAATAATAAATAAATAAACGCTAACACACTCTTACCCCCGCAGTAGGTTACTAGGTACCTGTGTCGTGCGTGGGTGGCATGCTGGCATGGACTACACATAATATAACACCCATGACCCGAGTACAAATATTTACCTGCCACATAAATATCTGCCCCGGCCGGGAATCAAACCCGGGACCCCTCGCGTCGCAGACAGGGTCGCTACCAACTAGGCTACAGGGTCGTCAAAGCATAATATAATAAGCATTTATTTAGTACATATTTCTTAGGTTTACATGAACACTTATAATACTTATTAACACTTATAATCAGTTGGTCGATGAATAGATATTATCGTCAATGTATTGTATCGAAAAAAAAATTCAACTCAACAATGTTATAATTTTTTGAATTTCGCCTAGCGCGTGCGACATCAAAGGACGCCGCCGACAGCTAAGGGCTCGGCTAGTCTTAAGCTCCATAATCTTAGACCCACAATTCTACAGCTTTTTAATTTTGTCGAAGAATCAATTATTTTTTTCAAATCTGTACCTGTCTGTTACTTTGGTTCGATTTAAAATATCTCAATAAATAAGTATGTGATCTTATTTACGTTAACGAGAATCGCAAATAACTAATACATCGAATTAGATTAAGTATCGATTTCTTATGTCAACAATTAAGCAATTTAGATAGGAAATAAGGTTTAATCAATTTTAATTAATTAACGGTTGCAGTTCCAAAGTATTTGAAGGTAATAGTTTATTGATGTCCAATACATCGTAGTATGAAGTACCTACTTACTGCAAATTTACGGCGGCTAACGTACATAAATAGGCCAAATCGTTTCAATTCTAAGTGACTATTAATCTGTGTCGAATAATAAATACCTAATAAGCAACCACTACCTACTGAATTTGATACTTTGTTACGAGTATTTTATGTCATAGTTACATTGTTCGTACCTTCATCCCAATGATGTTATAAATAGGTAGATTGAGCGTCGCCCTACTACAATGAAAACAAAAAAAACAAGGCAACAATTATCAAGCATGTGTGCGTGCAGGCGATGTTTTTCGCGTTCATTTATTGTCTATGTGTGCGTAATCTGTGCGTAATGATATAAAAGTCGCGGCCAACAGTTGGCTTCGCTTTTTTGACACGTTTTCGCGGATTCGATTATCCATCTAGATATTTATACATCATTGCTTCCTCATTCCTCGCACGCAACCTTATCGTAAATATGGGTTTATGTTTGTATTACTATTGCTAAGCATATTTATTAAATTATCGATTTATCGATCACATTATAAAAAAATAAATATCTATTTTTCAATCACAATTCACAACAAATGCACGGGAACCAATAAACGCAGCCTTATGGGCCGGGCGAATATGGCGTCTAAGATGGCGGCTAGAGCAGTGCAGCTTAAACGCGACCAAACAATTTTGATACTATTGTAGACAATGTAAAATTACCTATTTCAATATTATTTTTTTAGGAGTGCAGTCATGCACGTGTTTTCTTTTATTTCTAATACTCAAGATTATTATGGACAAATCCTTAATTCAGTATTTACTTTATGTGACGTTGGCGTAGGTATGATAATTAAATATTGGTAGGGATATTCTTTTTATATACATTTTTGTCGATCTTGTTTGTCTGTACAAAACTTATACATTTGCTGTCAGCTGACTATGAGTTGAGCAGCGTTTCATTTTATGTCTTCTGTGGTCCCAGTATGTTACATATTGTGGCAAATAATAAAATTACCATTAGCAAATTCTATCAGAACTTCCGTCTAGTAGTTTTAGGTCATAGGTTTTACATCGATTTTACTTTTGTAAACATTACGTACGAAGATAAATTAGGTAGGTACGTTACCATCGCAGAATTCGATTTTAAATCAAGGACCAAGACTGTGTAGACCTTGAGGTAGTTGTATGAATGAAATCGTTATCGTATTTTGTTTACGAGAATTTTATAGTTATGAATGAAACGAATTGGTGTTTAATATATCTTTGATCAAATTTGCTGTTTTTGGGGGATAATTTTACGTCTTTCGTTTTAATTTTTTTTCACGTAGACTTGTTGAGTGTCACCAGTAGATAATTATAGTGGAATTTTTTTTTCGGTAATTACAAACTAGTAGTGTAGATACAATGATGTATAAATATCTAGATGGATAATCGAATCCGCGAAAACGTGTCAAAAAAGCGCCGCCAACTGTTGGCGGCGACTTTTATATCATTACGCACAGATTACGCACACATAGACAATAAATGAACGCGAAAAACATCGCCTGCACGCACACATGCTTGATATTGTTGCCTTGTTTTTTTTGTTTTCATTGTAGGGCGACGCTCAATCTAGATATTTATATTATCATAGTGTAGATAGTAGGTATAGATAAAGTCACAGTTGTCATGGGCGGCAGCGGAAATTGGCTAGCCTGCTCGTTAGCTACCTAGAAGAAATCAATAAAAAAGCAAATAGAACCTTTTATTACGAATTATTACGAACTTATTACGTGTGCTTACAGTTTATATTCGAGTCGCCGAGCATATGGAATTGCCACTCCCCGCTAAAACCACATTGATTACCTGTGTTTAGAGTTTAATTTAGCTTGTGAGCAAAATTTACTAAGCGCATTTTTCGATTCCGCCGTCAATCTTAAATGTATCTTAATCGCATGGGTGGAAGGCTGACATTCGTGTGTCATGCAATTATAACGAATTTCAGATCGAACGCGATAGGAGTAGGTACCTATAGCTCGCACTGAACTGAGGGCATTTTAAAGTGTCATCGTCAATCTACAATTAACCATAATCACAGGGGCAAAAAGCTTGCATTTGTGTGGGTTGCCATTTAAACGAATTCCGTATTCTTCGCAAAAGGACTATAAATACAAAATATGTTTATTTATACCTACATTTTTATTAGATGAATAATTATGCATTAGATTATATTACTTATACTTTAATAATTAGATATATATTAATAAATGATATAATAACTACACACATATGGTTGCTTGTGTGCCTGGCTGCTATGAACAACACACTAGACAAGAATACAAACACCCAGACTGAGAACAGAAATCTAAAATCATCATTTTATGTGCTGCTTCGCTGGGAATCCAACCCAGGACCCTTAGAACGGCGATCCAGCGTGTTAAAAATTGCACTATTCGGATCTTCATAAAATGTATTGTATTATTTTTATAATATTAGTATTAAAAGTATATAATATAAATATAAATGTTTATTATTTACGAGTTTATTATAATATTTATTTTATATTATTAATATTATAATTTAATGAGTTAGTTTTACGCAGACAGGCTTTTAGGTATTTATAGACCAGGTGAGTATTCCATGTTTTGCCGAGTCTTTCTATGTTACGTTGGCCGCGAAATTCAAACTTGATTCAATAGTGGCACAAAATTTACGAATTAACTGTTTTAAATGGTCGTATTTACAATATTGATGTTATTTAAATATATTTAATTGAATACAGTAGTAAAACAGTAACATTAGACCCCATAATATAATTTTTATACATACGAGAGAAACAATTCGATTACGAAAATTTACCACCTTATTTTAACAAAACGAGCGTGCATTCACGTTGAGTCTACCCGGAGGAGTGAGGGGAGCGTTCTAAGCGCGCTAAATGTCATTGACGTAAGTGCCAATTGCATATTATTTTTTTCTTTCAAAACTGTTTCGGTTTTTGAGATTTCCATTCTTATGAAAACTTAGCTTTCATTGTTTACTATGTTTTAAAAATATTATCATCAAGTAATTGTTAAAACTTTCGTAGTAAACTTGAAAACCAAAACTATTTGGACCTAACTTTACGATTTTTTTCTATCGAGAAAACTTCACATTTTACTGTTTTTGCTCTTATGAGATTCTTTATTATATAGTGAAGATACATATATCTAAATATCGGAGACATAGACAGTAAGCTTTAAAAATAATTTTAGATCTAAAACTACCATATTTCGGTTGTAGCGCCTTAATGTCTCTGTGGCAACATCGCACTATAAGTCATACCTACAGTCACATCTTAAATCACGCTTACGAAGTTTTCCACACTGCTTGCATGAGTGAGACATCCCAACAGACATGATTATTGAGTCTGGTGTTAGATCTTCCTTTCTTGAAGTAATTAGTGGGTGACGCAATACTTTTAATCACTCCGTTAATTCTAAGGGTGGATTGCACCGTAGAAACCCTTATAGTTAGCGTAAAAAGGAAATTACCAGTGTTATATTGAACTAGCTTCCGCCCGCAGGCTTCGCCCGCGTGGAATTCGTTAAAACTTCACCCCCCTATTTCACCCTGTTCGGGGTGGAATTTCCAAAAATCCTCTTTAGTGCTCCCCTACACTCCCCAAGGAATACACATGCCAAATTTCAGCTTTTTCCGTTCAGTAGTTTCGGCTGTGCGTTGTCTGTCAGTCACCAGTAACGCAAGAATTTTATATATTAAGATTTTTATAGGAAGTTCGTTTTTCGTTGTGGCAACTTCACTATTCAGAGTAATTTCAGTTTTGTCACTGAACGTCAATGTGAGTTTTCATTGACATACAATTGACAGTAAGAAAAACTTTAACCAACCGAAGTCAATCGGTTAATGTTACTATTAAATATGACGTCATTTTAACAGTGTTTAAAAAGCAACCAATGAATGGTTCGATCGTTGATTTGATATGATTTGGACACAAAAATTTTACACTCCTTCGTTATCGCCGAAGTTATCTACTAGTTATCTAGTGTGTCTACGGTGCAATCTACCCTTAGTAGTTCAGGTATGTTATAGATTCAAATCATTAAAGATAGATCCAATTAGATTCTAAATTAAGTAGCAAATCCAATTGCACGTCTGACCGGGTTTGTACTCGGTCTATCCTATTAGTATTCAAAATAGATGACGCAGTCAAACTTAGTTTGATTGCAAGTAATGCTAACTAGATACGTCTACTGTATTCGAACTCACGTCGATCGTCGTGCTTTGATCAACGAAATATTTATACCTGAGTCTGGAGTATAGAGTTGCCACTCGCCGCTAAAAACATTTAGCTTGTCTATACTAATATTATAAAGCTGAAGAGTTTGTTTGTTTGTTTGTTTTTTTGGTTGAACGCGCTAATCTCAGGAACTACTGGTTCGAATTGAATTTTTTTTTTGAATAGACCTTTTATCGAGGAAGGCTTTAGGCTATATAACATCACGCTGCAACAATTAGGAGCGAAGAAATAATGGAAAATGTGGAAAAAACGGGGAAAATTATTCATTCTCGAGGGCTTTCGTTGCATGCGTTGCGAAAACGATTCAAGATACCAAAAATATATGTATGAAAGAATTATTCCTCTTGAAATGATCTAAAAAAATGTCCACGACAGTATTTATGTCTATCTTTTAAGATTAACACACTAGAACCGTTTTTATGGTAATCAAATTTGGTCGAACCCACTGCCATACCAAACTTGCCGCGTTTCCAAGTTTAATCTGAATTAATCTTGCTGTGATCCTTTGCTACTTTGCTATTGTTTTGTCTTAAGCTTAATTTCTAAGTTTAATTTAATTTAACCTGAATTAATTTTGGTGATAGTTTATTATCTTCCCGAAATTCCTACGGGAGCGGGACCTGCGCGGTTGATACTTACGGGTCCCGAAGCGAAGCGATGGCGGTTCGCTAGTGAGCAAAATAAAACGTTTTAAATTATTCTCCTCGTCAATCTGCAATGCACCGTAAACCCAGGGGCGGAAAGCTGTTATTTGTGTTGGATGCAAAAAGAATTCAATCAATTATCAAATATAAAAAAATCGTCAAAGTATGATACCTGAATTGAGGCTTATGAGGTGACATACCTACTTAAAAAGACGTAGTCGAAATAAAAGTCACTTGCTTTTCTTGAAGTTGGTTAAAGTGGTCTAGTGTATCTACTTATTTTACCTTACAACAACCTAGTCTGCCAGTACGTATATGATCAGCACCAAGGCATAAAGGCGTAACTTGAACGCATAACGCAAATCTGTATGTATAAAATTCTTGCGTTACTGAGTGATTAACTGACAGACAACGCACAGCCGAAAATACTGAACGGAAGAAGCTGAAATTTGGCATGTATGTTCCTTGGGGAGTGTAGGAGAGCACTAAGAGAGGATTTTTGGAAATTCCACCCGGTTTTGAAATAGGAGGGTGAAGTTTAAACGAATTCCACGCGGACGAAGCCTGCGGGCGGAAGCTAGTCACTTCTATAATGGTTCAATCTACCTCCAGTCCCCAAAAAAGTAATAACTTTTAAAATTAAGCATTACCCTGATCACGAACAAAAGCAATAAAAACGTGCAATCCACATTTTACAGCAAAATGAATCATTTTTATCGCACAAGCCAATTAAACTCCGTTCAAATACTTTATTTTCTTTTCATTATTAGTGCTTTTATGAACGTAATTAATTACAAATCTCAGTTCTCTATGAAGTCAGTGAAAGGCGAGAGTGAAATTATTATTTAATTTACTAACAGTTTCATTAGTTTAGGTTTGTTTAGTTCATTAGTGAAATAAGAATTTTTGACGTTTGATTGATTGGTGAATGACTAGTTATGACATTAGCAGGCGGGAACAGTAAGTAATGTTTTATTTATTTAGTTTATGGAATTTATGGAATAATAAGAGGTCGCAGCAGTTAATTATAAAGAATAATAATAACAAATTTAAAAAATCGAAGCGAAATCAGTAATTCCCCTGTTTTTGAAAACATTCAATAAATAATAAAACGTAAATGTCGTGGAACACTGTTTGAACGAAGTTATACGGTTGAACTTTAACTATGTTAATATGTATATTATGTTTATTTGAAATTGGAACTTTTTCACGGAATGTGTAAATCACGCTCTAGGTAAAAAGTTGTAACTCGGTTGAGAGAACAGTTACAATGTTTTGCTTTAAATTTTCCTCACTGGTTGGTATGTGTTAAAATTTTAAAAAAGTTTACACTGTAGAATTTTAAATCTGTCAACTGGTTTTTCTCCAGCTGAACGTAAATAAGCCGTATGAAAGTAAAAGAATCGTTTTGGAAAATTAATTTTCGGAACTGTTAATAAATTTTGCAACGTAGGCAAAAGCAGAGACAGACATTCCACTTCAACGTGAAGTTTAAATTGCTCTCAGCCGGATTTGTGAAATCCGCGTAACTGCGGATTTCATTTGCTTTTTTAATTACTTCCAAATTTTGACGAACTGGCACATGGCGGCAGTTTTATAAATTGTAATTTCTTTTTATTGCATTTAAAATTTTGCTGCATATTTTCCAGTAACGACGCTTGGATCAATCTATATAATACATATAATATATAGAAGCAAAGATCACAAGTGTGACCTTTTAAATGAGTGACCATCACGAAACGTTGCAAATCATTTGATATATAAACTAAGTTTGTAGTTAGTAGAAGTCCGCTATGGACGGATTTTGTCGTATTTTCCTATGAGGGTTTCCTATGGAGGTACGGGATGAAGGTTCAAAATCGAACCTAGACCCTTCGAACATTTGTTTCGCATGGTAACCATTGCGCTATTCAGATCGTTTGTTCAGTGAAATTGTAGATATTAAACTACATATTTTGCTTCAATGGATCAATGGTCCAAGACTCACTCAACCTAGGTCTCACCTCATGTTTGAGAAGGCCTTGGGCATGCTCCGTCTCGCTCCTCCGATGTGGATGTCAATCTAAGTTTTATATTTTGGCAATAGGGAGATCTCCCGCCAGGCGAGACGACATGCCTGGGGGGCGGCCGAGGCCCCGAGTGAATGTACTCGAGGCGAGGTATGTATGCGGGTGGGTAAAAATCTTCGATGCCGCGTTTCAGGCTTCGATAACGTCACCGTGTGACGTTTGTGCGGTGTCGCCACAATATTAAGCTTTAAATCGACTTAAAAAACAAGGAGGTTTCTTCTCAATTCGACTGTAGGTGCTTTTTTATGAATTTTTTTCTGGTCTGGAGTTGATCTGATGAAGCCGAAAGACAGTCGTGGAAGCTCCTCAACGATTTACAGAACTTATCTTGTGTTTGGGCTTGATTAATTTGTAATGACGAGAACTTTAGTAGTTTTTGAGTTATCTCTGCTTGTAGATGTTGAAGATTTTTTTGTAAAAAGCAATTATTATGCCTTCCAAAGGCCTATGATTTAGCTTAATAACTGCTTTCTAAACATAACAACAGGGGCCGACGGCTTCACGTATAATGTATTTTCTGAAGCCCGAAAATTCTGTCACCCATTCAAATATCGGCCACTCTGATGTCAACACCGTGTATCAGGGATCGACGCAACCCGCCGGGCTATGAACGCTAAACTATTAAGGTACACTAAAATTACATATGTTTTAGTGTAAATTCTCAGGACAATAGATGTGATAAATGACGTGTCGGCTCGGCTAAATATTACAACATAGTAACTAGTAACACCGTCAACAATAATTTATCATCGCCGTATAAATATTTTGACGTGGAATATTTTTATATGTTTTGCGTAGTCTGTGTTCAGTACTCAACATTTATGGTTTTATACATTCCTACATAAAAAATTCACTGTCATCAGTGCAGTATGGTCATTTTGACTAGGCTGATGTGAACTTAGTTTTCCGAGATGTTTGCGCAGGTACAGTAACTGACCAATCAAAACACGGCGGCCGTGACAGTGTTTTGTGATGCGCTACTTCGTATTTACGTATTTACGTCCATGGTATTGGCTAACTATCCTACCGCCCGCACTCCCCGCCCCCTACCACCATTTTTTCCTTAAAATCGACATCTACGCAGCCACTCGTAGCCAACTTCATATCAGCCGAGTTACAATGACCTTACTGTACTCTTCATAGCCTGGCGGCTTGCGTCGGTCTTAAATGTGATCGACAAAATTAAGCAACTATGGGCGCGGTCGGTTGTTGGATGGGTGACCGCTGGCACGTATTGGTCGCGTTTTTATCGATAAATAGGAGTCGTTAAGTCATGTCGGATGCATTCGGAGCTTGTGAAAACTTTCGAAACTTCTATTATGTCACGAACTTCCTCCAACTATCCACCTTGGAGCAGCGTAGTGGAGCATACGTCAATTCAAGGTCAGGGTTAGATTAAAGCGGAGCATTTTGTTTTAAAAGTGAATATTAGAATAACAATTAATTTTTCATTTATTGTACAGTTCTAATTTTATCCATAATCAAAAAATTCGTTTAAATTATAGAAGCATTTCTCGAGCAAGAATTACTTGAAAATGTTACATTTTCTCCAATTTTATGTGCTATAATTAATATCTATTAATTTATTGGTAAATTTAACTGTCACTCACCTGTTCTGTGACGTAGAACAGCCGTAAAGGCGTGAAGGCGTGATGCGTAATAAATTTCAGCCTCATTAATACTTCAAAAGCAGTGATAGCCACAAATAGCGTGGGTTCAAATCTTATTAATAAATTAATAAAGAAACAAGTCCTCACTTAGCTTCGAGAAACCTCTGTCACTTAGAATCCAGATTCGAAAATTATTAGACATAACACTTTAAACTGATGTAGGTACTTAGCTTTTTAATTTAACTGAAATAACATAAACATTTAATATTGTTAAGTGAATCTTACACCATTCATTAGAATACCACATCCAAATTAATTAAACTGTTTTTATGACACATAAGCGCGCGTAAAGCCAAAGCCAAGCAGACTGAAATTCAAAAATTAAGTTTTTGTTTTATATTTCTTTGAATCAGGCACCCAACGATATTTTCTCTCATAATATATCTTTCATGTACAGACAGCGATTAGCTATATTTCGGAATAAACCCCAAATCAAACGGCTTTTCCTTTCATCATCAGCGCAACCCATTAAGCGAGGTCCTCGCGCACAATATACGCACATATATTTTTGAAAACTTGAGGTGTCTGTAACATTCAAACGAAGTACGCTATCAACTCTCATGGACTCGTTTATGATTTTTGTTGACTAAGGGCGCTTTTAGTGTCATGCGGATTTGCTCACGCACGCGGGATTGCTCCGCATGCGTAGCACCCGCAAAGAACAATTTCATATATGAATTTACTGTACTATTAATACTAGTACTATGTATTGTACCAATCGTCTACGCAACCCGCACGTCAACCCGCAGAAGACTGAAACTTAAACTGCGTATGATCCGCAGCGTGAAATTTCACGCATGCGGAGCAATCCCGCGTGCGTGAGCAAATCCGCATGACACTAAAAGCGCCCTTAGCGCGAGGCCGCACCACGATTTTTTCCCGCGGCGGTAACCGCGTAACCGCACAATTCGCATACATTATCAGAAACCGCAAGTGCGGCCGCTTGTATTGCTTTCCTTGAGTTACAAAACTTACGCGGTAAGAAACCGCGGCGGTTTAGCCGTAGTGCAGCCTCGGCCTTAAGAAAAATTTAACGTATCAAGTGACAGGTATATTTCAAAGGACAGACGATCTATTTAATTCTTGTCACAGCTCGCTATAGAAGTGGCACGGGCCATCCCTGAATTTTAAATCTTGATCCGGTAAATGGAGGCGCAACCCGTAGCCCGGATTCCAATCTAATCCGTAAATTGACAAAACTTGATGGAATACATTTGTGGGATTTATCAGGGGTTTGAAATAACAAAGTGTGCCCGATTTTTATCGATGGAACGTGTGAATGGGTAGTGAAAATTGCGGCCTCGAATTTCTTTCAATTAATTGTTTGATATTAGCTGATAAACGAGCTGACGATGTTAATGTTTAGTGAGAATTGTACGAAGCACTAGATCGACCGCATAGAAAGGGAAGGGCCTGTATTCGGGTTCTTCGAATGAAATTTATGTACTTCGAAACATTGTTGGATGATAATCATTGCCATACTTGACGATAAACTTCGCGGGAGTGTGTGTGCACACTAGCCAAAAATATTTGGTTTTAGCAGTGCGGTATGCACAAGACGCGGGGGTTCCTAGCGGACATCATCACACCAGCTTGTCTCTAACTAAATAACTTGAACACTGTTACAGCTACTACGGTATGCGTGGATTTCCGCATACGGAACTCGGTATAATTGCGTGACACACAAAAGCCAGCTTTTCACCTATGCGATTAAGGTAGATTTAAGATTGACGGCTTGATCTAAAAATGCCCTTAGTAAATTTTCCTTCCAAGCTGAATTGAACTGTGAGCACAGGTAAATACTTTGGTTTTTGCGGGAAGTGGCAATTCCATACTGGCAAGGCGACTGAAATATTATACGCGTAGCAGCACACATACTTAAAGGTTCTTTGAAGGCCTGAAAACGATAGCGGTCGTTTGTGTACGTTCGATTGTTATGTCTACAAGACGATGACTTTTTAAATTCGAAGCGTAAAATATCGTTATTAAACATCCGATAAAAATCGGCATTCTTTGTAAATATCGATACATTTTCACTAGCCCATCCCTATGGTCCACTGAAAATGCAGTAGTATTTCCTCTGCATAATGCTTGCGTGCACTAACAAGCTAATCGTCGATAAACTCGGGTTTGCTAATTAGATTATGTTCATTAGCAACGTGAGCGAATATTTCATTTTGTGCATTATTTTCTATTTAATTAGTTTTGCGGTAACGAGTAGTTCTACCGTCAATTGCTTTATTTTGTTAATATGGTTCGGTAACAATTTTAAACCAAATTATATGAAATGGTTATACCTAATTTTCACATAGCAGTAAACCAGAAATATCTCGATAATGAGTCTGCTTGGTATTAGGGACATTATGGTTAATTTTGTTGGAAATTAGTTGTATAATCACATCCTAAGAGGAATACGTCAAATTGTCGAATTATAAATCACCCCAATAAAATTGTAACTGATCGCTGTCTTTACGGTACTAGTACATGGCAAGTATATTTAAAAATTCCTAATTGGGGGCCTTTATATACGCAGGAGAATTTTTATGGGACCAGATTGCAGTCATTACATTATTAAAATCGCGAAAGAATTATCAAAATCGGTTCACCCCGTACGAAGTTCTGACATAAGAAAAAAAAACATACAGACTAATTGAGAACCTCCTCCTTTTTTGAAGTCGGTTAAAAATATCCCCACTATAGAGACTCTGAGGCGGTCCTATAAAAGGGATTCATTTATTTTGGTACTTCTGTTGCTTAAATTCCTATAGATTTTCGAGTCGAGTCACAAGTACCGGTATTCACTGCAGTCTTCCCTTTTACCATTATATCTTAATTGCCAATTTGGAGCTGACCTCCAATCAGATTTGTCACAAAGCTTGTGGTAATTTCGCTCGGTTGAGATTATTGTACATCGGTAAAGGAAGCCGAATGTAGCTGAATGCGATATGCCAATATTGCAATTAGTTTGCCAATATATGCCAATATGTGCATGAGTTATCGCATCTCTCGCGTTAAATATAACGTCCTCCAGTATTCTCGAACCAATATGTTACGTTAATAATAATCGAAGGTTACAAATGACTTTGCAGTCGAGTTGGCATTGAGAATAATTACTCAGCTATTATTAAGAGGAGTTGCAGATGTAATTAAACTCGTTACTGATCAACATCTATACATAAATATATGTATATATTGTATAGTTGGGGCTATATTTGAACGCAATAGATTTAATTTAATTTAATTTCATTTCATTTCATTCTTTCAAGATCACACACCGTAGGGATTAGTGGAAGCGATGGTGTTGTTTGACTATCGAAATGTTTGTAAAAACCTATTTTGAATAAAAAACTCATTCATTCCTTCTTTCATATCAAAGATTTAAAAAAAATTGTTTGTATGTTTGTTACCGCTGACTAAGGAGGATTAGATATGTAGAGACACAAGGACGCAATCAGACCGAGAACAGAAATTTTAACTTCATGATTCAAACCCTGGCCCCTTTGAAGGTTAGTCCGACGTGGCGTTGAGCCACACGGGTCGTCTTATCTAATCAAATTCCATCAAGCAATATACCTGTAATCCTTGTAACGTTGTTATACCAGACGCATACATAATGCTTTGACTTAAATTTACTAGAATGTACGAAGCTTAAATCCACTAAGGCTTCTCTCAAAGCTCTTAGTTAACAAGAGCTATGTTACAATGCCTTGAATAGCTAAGGATTCAGCTTTGAACGATATTGATTCATTCGGTTATTAGACACTGTCGCTGTATTGATTAGAATTATCAAAAAAGTTTTACCCAGTAAAAAGTTTTGAGATATCACATCAAAGTACCTACCTACAGTCGAATTGAGAACCTCCTAATTTTTATAAAAGGACAATACGGTAAAGTAAGTCACTTAGTAGATATGTATAACGTGGAACAAGTATCCTAGCAGGTACTTATAAATCTACAGTCAAACTATCAATAGATGTAATTCATTTAGATTCTAGACTATTCAGGTATTCACACAATACCAAGAAATCGTCCCCCGAGGCCCAATTCAATTCTAACTACCATTTATCTTCTATTGGCCTGATGGGTTAAATTATAGCTCTTACAGTAGTTCTGCTCTATAAATCAAAGGTATATCATAATTTTCTTGTCCAATTAAGATAACGGAATAAATTTAATTTTAACTAATCTTAAATGGGCTAAAGGGATTAAAAAAATATTATTATTGTATTGCTTATTGTGAATTACTTTTTTTAATGTACTTACAATTTTCTGTAGAAACAGTGTCGTTTAAGGATTTTGGTAGCTTACTGGAACGCGCCCTTAGATTTCCCATATTGACATAAAATAAAAATAACGTATCCATAATTTGTCACAAGGAAGCTTAAACGACATTGCTAAGTTTTAATTTCCACAGAAAAAAACGAGTTTTTGGTACAACTATCTCGGATGTATGGCAACTATCTCGGAGCGATCGACCTCGATCCAAACCGCGATTGAAACCGCCCTGTATACATAATGTAAGTCAATTATCTGACCTGAATAAACTTTGGATTGACGGATTGGCCTCAAATAATGTCCATCAAAGACCAAACTAAGAGGTTAATTGAGTAATTTAAACAAATATTCGTTTTTCTACTAAAAACAGTAGATTAGACACTTTACTTACACGATCTGTTTTGTGTTTCAAGTCTGGTGCAAGTTTATTTTTCAACCGCTTAAGATACCTATGCTAGAAACGAGTAAAAGTTTATGAGCAAATACTTACATTCTGCATAACTATATCTACATACATACCTATAAATATTTGTAACTAATCGCTTAGTCAGCTGAGTCTACATGGAAGATTAATGAAAAAAAAATCACTAAAACCCATCATTATAAAACTGTAGTTTTGCACTACATAATTTTGGAGTCATGTTTATTTTAACTATATTTAACGTTTAAACTATATTTTTGCCTTTCCTTCTTTTTGATTTTTTTTTTCTTTTAGTCTATATTTATACAATGCTTTTAACTGTCTAAGGTCAATTGGAATCGAAGGGTTTTAGTATTAAGTTTTCCTTTCGTATCCTGAACTTCTGTTCCATCCATTTTTATAATTTTGAGCGACCTGATGGTAAGTGGTCATCGTCGCCTATGGACACGAGCGACACCAGGAGAGTCACCAGTGTAACGCGGGCCCTGAAACCCCGTTTGTTGAAACGCTAGCCCCGATTCTGCTAATTAATAAATGGATAAATTGGGTCTCAGTTGAATTGTTTGACATATTATGTATGGGGTATGTGTCGAAAATGTGTCAAATTATTCAACCAAGCTGCAATTGAAGCATTTATAAATTAGCAGAATAAGGGGGCAGGACGTTTATCGACCGCCTTCAATTACTATGCTATCAAGGATTACACGTGGAAATGGTTATACATGGAAAAAAACTTACAGTTTAGTGTTCTAGTGTTCTAGCGAGTCATTATACCAACCTTGCAATTTTGGCACTGGGCCAGTTGAATCGAACTTCTGCTTTTACATATTAGCGAGCCATCGGACTTTTAAAATTATCCCAAATGGCTACTTAAATTAGACGCTGCCTGCATTGACAATGTTAATGGCATTAGGTATGTAATGAAATTTTTAACGGGAACAAGAGAGTGAACTAATAAAATTCTAATTAACTTCAAGCTTTAACGGCAAGCGGTAGGTAAATCTCTTATTAGGATTTTATGTTAAGTTGCCCATTTAGCTTAACTAACTTAACTTTGATCCAATTACAGTTTGTTTTACCCTGTATGTTGAAATTCAAATTCAAATAGTTATTTCTTCAAAGTAGGTTTTTACAAACACTTTTCGAAACTTAATTTACGCCATCGCTTCAACAAATCCCTACGGTGAGTGGTCTTGGAAGAAGAAGCGGCAAGAAACTACCGAGGAGTCTTTATTTTCTCTTTTTCCACTCACAGTTACAGGTTCCACTTAGGTACTACTAATTACGGCTAAAATACGAAACGCATGTCAATCTCAAATTAATTTTTGCCCGCGTTAGAGACAAACAACAATTTAACTTTAAATTATCTATGGACGAGTGCACCTACGAGGGGACACCCAGTAAGGTATAATAAGAGTGTGCGATGTTAACGCTCGATTCACACATATCAGTGAAGTCACCGTTCCGTCACAGTTCCGGCAAATCTTTCACACATTCTTGGCACTGTCAGTGAAGTGTCAGTGCTGACAATGCCGAGAATGTATGAAAGATTTGCCGGAACTGTGACGGAACGGTGACTTCACTGATATGTGTGAACCTTCAGTAAAGGGTGAAAAATATGTATCTTTACAATACTGACATAAAGGATAGTTCGTGCATAAATGATTCGAAAAAAGTTTCATTCTTCCTATTTTTAAAAGCATTCCAAAAGCCGTTACACCGTTGAAACTCGCTCATTTGAACCAAATTCTTAATATAACTTTTATGTTAAACGGATAAAGTCGAATTTGTTTTGCATTACGCTATCACTTGACACGGTAACAGCTGGGTACGCTCCGAGTAATGCCCTTT
Organism: Hesperia comma; assembly: GCA_905404135.1. NCBI lineage: Eukaryota > Metazoa > Arthropoda > Insecta > Lepidoptera > Hesperiidae > Hesperia > Hesperia comma. The sequence goes on along the minus strand of FR990028.1, from coordinate 2,604,615 downwards.
TTGAATATTTCAAGGCGTGTGAGAGCTTATTTCCTTAGACAAGGTGTTAGTAACAGCGAAAGAAATTTTCTAGAACATTACCGTGGAGTTCGTGCAATTGAGAACCGTACCAAGTGGTAATAAGGTTAACAGTTGTGTGACTTGTTTAGAACGTAAAGGTTTTTAAGAGAGCAATATTAAGTTGACATTACAAAGTTATCTCAATGGGAATATTATATTAAAAAGTAGAATTGTAAAATACTCATGGGCATTTGGGCACAGGTATTCTTTTACAAATATTCACTAAAGGCCCAGCCTTTTGATGGCAGCTGATCGTTGCCACTTGAAGTGTTGGAACGTACCTACTCGTAAAACCAAAGATTTTTTTTTTCGAAATTCGTATATTACAAATGCAATTTTAAAGATAAACTACTATATACTATAGAAGCTTTCCCCGTTGGCTTCGTCTGAGTAGAATTTTTGTTTTCATTTTTCCCTTTTTATTCCCAATAATCCTCTACGTATTAGTGCTCCACCACCCTCCCCAAGAAACATACCTACCTACATGCCAAAGAGCTTCTGGCGTTCAGTGGTTAAAATAAGCCAATTTTCTGTCTGTCTGTATGTTTATTACAGGTGTTCGCAACGGCTATATATTGAAAACGCGATATAACGTTACGCTACTTTTATAACGCCTATTATTTTTTACGCTATAATATATTAGTTCGCTTCGTAGAACGACGCGTTTTGATTTAATCGTTGTAGAGGACGCCTAATAAAGAGACGTCTTTGGCGACAGATAACAAATTATTTTATTGTGTGCTTGTTATTTAAGGACACATTAAAAAAAATTAACTCATTTTCAGCACATTACTACTGTGTGAGCGAATTAATTGCATTTTAAATAGGTACATACTTAATTAAATAAATTCATTGAACTTTCCTTCGTACTTTTTGCAGGCTTAGGCAGTCCCCGACTGAAATTTTTATTTGCGATAAAATGTATTGAATGTATAAGATAATTCAACAACATAAATATATACTTTTAGTTTAATGAGCAAGTTGTTAGGTGAACTTAAAATTTTATTGATTCTATTTACAACAATAGTAATTTCATCGATCTGACCATTATTTATTTAAAACTTTAATTAAAATATATTATTAAAGCAATAATAATAAAACTAACATTTATTTACAAATATTCTCGTAAATATCACAAACACACGGTAAACTATCAATACGCGTCCTACGAGGTCAAGCGAGATAATCGCACTGATTTTTAATTTTATTCAAACAGAAAATATAACGCAAAAATAGCGCTTCAACGTTAGAATGAATATATAGCCGAACAAAAAATATATTCGTTAAATCAGTACTGGACATGTAACTGAATATAGTTCTTATGCGGTCATCTTAAAGCATAATTTGGTAGGTGACAAAAATATTATTACGGATGTTCGGTTGTTCCGTTCTCTTTCGTTCGAGTATTTCTGTTTCGCTCTCGCATAGAACATTCGTGATTTGAATCGTGCGATGTCGTTGTGAACGTGGCTATGGCTAATAATCGCTGAACGTTATAACTTATAACGCTTGCCAGCTATAATAAATAACCGGTTGAAAGATTATAAATAAATATTTGATTATTTTATCAGCTATCTAATATAACGAACACTTCTAATGTTTATCCAGGAATCACGAAAAACTACTGAACGACGTTTGATGCGGTTTAGAAATGTATTGCTGGAGGTCTAGTATAAGAGCTAGTGCATGTTTTATCATGCGCCGCTTTGAACCTGAGATATATACTGCAGGACAACTTCTGTCGGATCAGGTAGTGTTTGATTAATAAGTAAAGACTGCTTTGTTTCAGGGTTTTGCGAGGCCAAAATGTGTAAATGTAGGGAAACAAGTACCATGAAGCGAAGCAAAATTGGTTTTCATAATCCAACATCGCGTTAAAGCACTATCGTTGGCCCCAAACTAATGATAAAGTTGCCTCGTATGAAGGAATTTACATCGTGAAATATTAATGGCTCTAATTTAATGGCTCTATAAATTTTATACCGGGATTAGAACGCTTGTCAAGATTGCTGCTTTCAGGCTAGCTTATTTATGGTGTCTAGATTAGTCCTTTGGGTTTTATGGTGTACCTACATATCCTACAGGATCTGTTAGGGTTTGTAACTGGATGTTTTGATAAAGACGTGTCTTAGTGTAACGAATAAATTCATTTGAATTTTAAAACTAAAGTTAAATTTGAAGAATAAATAAAAAATATTGAGTAGGGGATACGAGATTAATTGTGTTAATAAATATATATTATTATATTATTTTATACGTATATTATTATTTTATTTTATATTATTTTATATGTGGGGCATCGTGGTATTAAATTGTTCGAATGTCAGACGTTAAAATGCCCATGGGATACCATGGCGATTTTAAACGTTAGTTGAAATAGACATAAACAATTTTTACTTCAACGTAATTTTCTTCAGTAAAACCAGTCTTTATGAAATTAACTCCATTCTAAATATACTACACTGGCCTAGTTGTTAACAAGTAGTGGCAATATTCTTCCGGTACTTAGAGCATCTTACACGGTAAGAGTGTCCCGAATACTCCACCAAACACGTGGACACTTGTGTGAAGCGCTCTCGTCACTGAAAGCTCTTTGCCTTGGCTGTCATGCCTACAATTGCAGGGTGGCCATAACGTTCATTACACTATCACTGTTTCATTTTAAAGGAATAACTGTTAATTAAAAATTACCGACAAAGAAAATCGTCTAATGAGCTGTTTATCAATAATCGCCTGAACAGATCTTTATGACTAAAAATGCCTTTCATAATTTTGAAAAACTGTGTCAGCTCTTCAGACTGTTGGACTACCATTCGGGAAAAAATAACCGCATTCAAATCGGTTTATTCATTCACGAGCTACGGCGCCACAACTTATAACTCGAACTTATAGGTCTTTCTTTCTAGGTCATGGGTTAAAAACAATTAGGTACCGTCAATAATAAAATGATAAGTATAAAATAACATTATGAACAAAACATACAATTTAAAATTCAAGCAATACCAGTTAAAATAAATTCATGATAATTTCCTTTAAAAAACAAACGCGTGTGTTATTTTTAATAACATAATTATAATTTCAACCCTTACCTTAAAATATTCGTTGAATAAAAGGCGAAGCCGAAATTTTTTCTTAGAAATATTTTAAGAAGCGTACACAGTAGGTACTTCGTTATAAGCAAAGGTGCTTAGCCAATTATTTTCTTAGCGGCTGTCTTAAACAGTGCCCCTGTTTCTTTATTCAAGGTTGCCTAATTAAGATGATTTAAGACGAAGATTAATATTAAAAATTAATCAAATAACAGCCATTGTTCGCATTAGAAGGAAGCGGGCAAAAGAAAAAGAAAAAAGTGAAAAGAAAAAACTTTGGTCATTATTTTTATACACAACGTTTGTAATAGGGTTATTTATTTATGACATGACATATTATGACATTTGTGTGTCATTTGAATTCCAGATCGAACGCAAACGTTGTTATAGGTCCCCTAGCTTTGCAAGCAGGCAACTGTATAAACTGAGCTACGAAATCGTATTTTTTTCAATTAGCGATATGTCGCAATATGAATGAGTTAAAAAAATATTTTTAATTCTTTGAATAATGTTATTTTTTAAAAGAAGTACGAGTAATAAGGAGCAATACCTTAACGGCCAACAAAGAAGTAATTTAAAAGAAAGAAAAATATTGTCGGCAAAAAAATGATTTTTATAAGAAAAAACCTACAACTATTCAATCATTATTATATGCTATAACTCAAAGGATCTTTAAGTAATAATAATTGATTTATCATAATCGAAAATAACGCCAGGTGTATAACTTTTTGTCCCGCAAATAAAGTTACAATGGTAACCCTATTAAACTCATGTGCTTTGAGTGAAGACGAGGGAAGAAGGATCGTATCGGAGGCAGAAACAGTAAAATAAGTACTAAGTGGAGTGTAATTTGTAAGAGAGATATCGAGAGATACCGATATTTAAACTATCTACCTATCTTCTATCGAAGTATATGAAAGCGATGAAAGGCAGAAAGGTGTTTATGTTAGTAGACGTCCGCTAATAAAGGATTTTGTCACATTTCAAAAGTAAAGTATAGCTTAACACAATATATATGAAAACGGCACTCATACCGCTTAAGCCGCTTCTGAGATTCGCTCGTACAAAAACCACAGTTAAACAGGCAAGATTTCTAAATATTTTCGATGTTATACAACGGATAAGTTATATAATATTTATTTTATATGTAGAAATCACGTAATAATTCCTACTACAAGGCTATGAGTACGTATATCTTAATATATATAAATCTCGTGTCACAATGTTGGTCCGCGATGGACTCCTAAACCACTTAACCGATTATAATAAAATTCGCACACCATGTGCAGTTCGATCCAACTTGAGAGATAGGATACTTTAAATCTCAAATTATAGTCGCAATTTTAATTTATTTCTAATTATTTGTCTCTTATTATTTGACAGTATGACAATTGACATGGCAGCCTTATTCACAGATGAACAGACACCTAGCGCCACACAAGAGAACTAAATTAAGAGTGTTATTATTTTTACAGTCACAATTATATGTAACAGATGTCGATACCTTTCGACTGGGTTGAGTAAGTAATCAATAGATGGCGCTGCTATGGTAAATCTAACTTGCACCCGTGCGAAGCCGGGGTGGGTAGCTAGTAGCGTTATATACTTATGAACTTTGTAGCCTAAAGTGCTATGTTGAACGCCCTATCAACGCACATTATAAAAACAACCCTTATTAAATGTCGGAATGTTAATATCTAATGTTATGCAGTCGTAATACCGATAACAGCAAGGTAATTGCCCGCGGTAAGGGGCGGGTCTGATGATAATCAGGTACTAAAGATAATGATATGATATGACGTGCGGGGAATGAATCTCGAATGTATTACAGCACGGCTATTCTGTAAGAAACAAATTCGATATCGAAGCTCACTCAGGTGAGTTGTGTCACTTCCATTGCGAGCTTGATTGGCGCGGCCGTCGGTTTTAATTTTAACAGAACGCGATGTACGTCAAAATCAAAATCTCACCGCGGATTCAGCTATCGAGATGTCAAAGATGTCCCTTACAGAATAGCCTAGCAGGACTGAGAATATAACGTACGCTAGGTTTTGCCCGCAGTTTCGCCCGTATGAGAGACTAACAACGAGATTATACCGTTAAAAATGATCCTAAGGGAAATGTTTACGAGGATTATAGTATCCTATACTTCAGTCAAATTAGCTTAAAAGCAAAATATACGAAGACATTTTAAATTTTCACCGTCAATCTACAATGAATCACAGGGGCGGAATATAAGAAGAGTTTGCCAATTCGACTGTATTTTTATGTCTAAACTTTTTACTGACTTAACCAATTTTGATAATCCTTTTTTATTCTAATGCTTGGCTTCTGTCAATCTAGTCTCTAATCTCTTATTTAATCAATCATTCAATTTTAAAGTCGGTATAAGTTAAATTTAAAGTCGGTTAAGTAGTTCTTTCTATTACTTAAAGGTATTTCTCGGCTGCCGCCATTAATAACGGTTACCCATACAACACTATCATCAAACACTACCACAGACTTTACTATCATTGAATCTTTGAAGATTTAATGTCTAGATGAAACATCAAATCCGCGCAAGTGTCAAAAAATTGTGGCTAACTGTTAGCCACAATTACACAATTACAAGCCACAAAGGCAATAGACGAACGTGTAAAACATCGCCTGCACGCACACATGCTTGATATTGTTGCCTCGTTTTTTTTTGACGTGATAACGTCTTATAAATTGGTTTGCCGGGTGGCACTTCAAGAAACTGCGTTAGTAGCTCCGCTCACGTTATGCGCTTACAATGAGAGCGAGTGAGAGGCACGCGTCCCTTCCACTCGGGCATGGTTAGTCCGCCTAAGAGCGAGAGAGACAGACATAAAAAGTGAAAGGCACGCGTCCCTTCCTCCTTAACATTACTTATGGTAGCTACGGCGTACACACGTTGGCGTGTTTCAGAAAATGGTACAGCGCCATCTCTGGAGAAGTAGAGTAATCTCGTTTGTTACCTCACTTAGTTGTGACTAATGGTTAATGGTCTAACGGTTAGCAGCGCAAGATGGCGGATGGTGTTACAATGTTTTAAATATAATTCTTTGTATAAATAAATGTTTTAAATTGTTACTATTATTTCATCCTTCTTCCTACTATACGAATGAATATTCACATTAAAATTATTTTACCACTCAAAGTCGTTGTCACGTAAAACTTTCGCCCGTATACCGACTTTACAGGCAACCAATTTTTTTTTTGTTTTCATTGTAGGGCGACGCTCAATCTAGACATTAGATCATCAAAGCATAGTATATTATGTTTAAATGTATAGGTATTTGATAAGTTTTGTTTGTTTTTCTTCTTTGTTAACTTTATGTACGCCGATACCCCTAAATGTTATCTGTGTTTCCTAGCTTTTGGTGGGTTGCCTGGAAGAAATCGCTATGTAGCAATAAGGCCGCCTATTGTTTTGTGCTTTTGTAATATATATTTTTTTTGTTTCTTTGTTTTATAATCCTGGTGTACAAACAATAAAGAGTTTATCTATCTATCTATCTATATTACTCATCGAAAGCACTGAGCGAGTCATACCACAAAGCAGATTCCGGAAGTTGGATTACCTTTGAAGCGGAACAGCGATAACTATTCGGAAACACACGCTCCGTTCCACGTTTAACGTTTCCTGATTGTTCCAATAGATTGTGACAATAGACGAACGGGTAAAACATTACCTGCACGCACACATGCTTGATGTTCTTGCCTTTTTTTTGTTTTATTGTAGGGCGACGCTCAATCTAGACATTAGATCATCAAAGCATTGAATATTACTCAGCGAAAGCAGTCTAAGCGATACCACAAAGCAGATTCCGGAAGTTGGATTACCTTTGAAGCGGAACAGCGATAACTATTCGGAAACACACGCTCCGTTCCGCGTTTAACGTTTCCTGATTGTTCCAAATTCGATTCTAGAATTTCGAATCGTTTCAAATTCTGTCGGTAATAGAAATGAATACCACTTCTGATTTTTGTTTTTGTTTTATATGATTAATTGCAGTTTATCAGGTATAAAATAGTAATCTGTGGTCTACGGTGCTGGTTAGCAATATAATAAGATTGTCTTATTTTGTTATTACTTAAATAAGCCCTGTTGTTAACTGTTTGTTGACCCTAATAAAGTGAAAAAAAAATCGTTTTAATAGAGTTTTCGATCGATTGTTTCTTGGCTACATTTAGGAGTACAGCGAATGGAAGTTATTCTCTTTTATTTCGTAACGACCCGTCAACATATTGGTGATGTTGCTCATGCCTTTGACATCGATGATTTGATGTTGATATCCATGGGCAACGGTGACCAGTTATCATCAGGTGCCTCGTCAGTTTGTTTGTGAGCTATTTACGTAGAGAAATAAAAATGTCTGAAGGGGGTTTAATTAATTTTCTTTAAAAATATCATAATTCAGTTTCAGTTATTCCTTGAAGGAAGCTATCTAACATCTACTATCACGCTCAAATATCGATCGATAGTCGACCTATTAATCTTAAGCCTTACATCACATTTTTGGCCCAAAATGCAAGCAGAGACTTAAGGGCGCTCGAAGAATTGCGGCAGTAGGGTCGACGTATTTGATTTGGCAGCGCGCCAAAACGCGAATTTGAAGGTTCGTTACGTAAAGAAAACGCTCAAATAATGCCCGTGATTCTTTATACTCTTTATAGGTTATCGAATGTGAATATATTCTTGTCTCAGTAGTCTACGATTTTGGCTTAATGTACTGATTTATGTAATTTGTTTTCAGGATTTCGGATTACGTGTTTAAGGTTGGTTTTCTATGCAATCAGAGTAGTAATTTATGTTAAGGTAACAATCAAAAAAATATGACTATGAATATTATGTAAATGCGATAAAATTATTGTGCATATGGATGCGAATTAGGTACGTTAAGATTGAGGTAGAAAGAGATGAAATTACTTTAACAAAAGCTATCTGATCGCCTCATTTTCATCGGGCTAGTAACACTAGTAGTAACATAGTAGGTCCTATTATTGCATAATCTTTTCTTTATTTAATACCTCCATAAACCTAACATTATCCACACAGTACACAATCACTCACTGATTAAACACAAATTCTCTAAACTTGCTTTACTTATGAAGATGAAAAGCAGGGACATAAGTAGTTTATCAGTTGGAGACGTCGCCTAAGAATAAATGTTGTCATATTTTCTACGAAGTTATTGCTCAATATACCCCAATTAGATTTTGAAGACAAATTCACACCCCTTTTTGTATTAACACTGGCACTTGGAAGAAGATCTATCGACATAGCCTTGTCTGTACAGACTGTTAGCACTAATAAGGAAGATTTACATTCAAGGATAGATGGATGGAAGGACAGATGGAGACTCCTGTTTATTATTAATGTTCTGTTTATTAATTTATCTTAATTCGTTTCCTGATTGCTCGAAATTCAATTCTAGAATATCGAATCATTTCAAATGGTGTAGGTAATAGAAATAAGTACCTACCTCTTCTGATTTTAGATTTATACGATTAATTGTACTTTCTTATCAGGTAGCAAAAAAAATAAAAGAAAAAAAAATTTAACTTAAATTTATCACTTGAAAAATAAACGATGATAGATAGGTACGCTGGTAAAATGAGAGATTAACCGGAACTATGTATTAGCATAAATAAAAGAGCGAACAGAACGAAATGTGTTAAAGCGAGCAATATCCGCCGGCCATTAATAAATTTTACCTACCTAAATGCAAAGTCGCGGAAGTAATGCATAAAAGGCGCTAAGTTAGTCCATTCTCCGAACTATTCGTCTCAATAAACACAATGAATAAATGGATTGTTCCATGATAAATTTACCACAATAAATTCATAATGGTGTTTAATGTGAAAGTGCTTTTGTGGTGTTAAACAGAAAGTTATTTAGTATTAAGGCTATTAATGATCCGACACCATTTACTTTGAAAAACACGTTTACCAGATATTCTTGATTTTTTGGATTCAATGAATTTAAAATATTAGGTCGTAATATAAAAACCCAATTAGCGATAGCCCAGTGGTTAAGAGTTCGGCCACTAATATGGGGGTCTGTGTTCAAATACCAGGACTTGCGCTTCTGAATTTTCGGAGTTATATGCGTTTTAATCATTTAAATGTCGTTAGCTATAACGGTGAAGGAAAATCCCGTGAAGAAACCTGCATGCCAGAGAGTTGACAAAACTCAAAGGTGTGTCAAGTCCACCAATCCGCACTTGATCAGCATCCTTCTTCTCCTTCTTATCCTTCTCATATTGAGAAGAGACCTGTGCCTAGTAGTGGGACAGTTATGGATTGCGATGATGATGAATACCCAATTAATGTACCAAACAAATGAATAAGTGACTGTACTCTATATTTATAACAGAGTCATAGATATTAAAAATAAAAACTCACTATTTACATTTCCGACTCAATAGGAACAGAACCTAGGACTCTTTAGGGACGGCAATCCTGGTAACCACAGTGGCACATGGGTCGCCCCACATCATTGTAATTAACCCTACTGTACCTAAGCCGCCTTAAGAAAGCTCGTTCGGGATTATTCTATCCCTTTATCCAAATGTATTATTAGTACACTTTATGATACTCTCGCAAGCGTTAATCGTAAGTGATCGATATAATTAAGCAACGTCCGACGCGGTCGGGAGACGGATGAGTGCCGAAAAAGCATGAGTGGTTTCGTACTGCAGCCGAAAGCTTGTCAATTTATTTCGTAACCAAAATTAAGCCTTTTGCTACAGAAAATGTATCTATATTTTTTCGATCATTTCGGTATTGAAAAATCAATCAGTTTACAAGACTTTAGTGAAAATTATACTCAAACTAATATGTTATAGTAAATAAATAGACAAAAATCTTATATGTTCTTCAATTGTAACATATTGTAATTAAAGCGAAGCTGATTTACAATAAGCGCATGTAAATAAATATTTGTAAAGAAGGAATTTTATGCCTGTACTTTAACAATTGTGAGGAGCAACATCAAGCAAGTGATGCTATGAGATGTGGCAAATCAAGGTCCGATTTGGCATGCTGGTGAGGCGCGATGTGGAGTGGAGAAGTACTATAGAGAGGAGCGTTGCTTTAGTATTGCTGTATGTTGATGATGGACTTCTAATTTCAAAGCATAAAGAGACAATTAATAAAGTTATATTTGAATTAGAAAAACATTTTGAAATGAAGTATTTTGAACCGAGAGTATTTGTTGGATTACAAATAGAAAAATCAGATAAAAGGGTTTTCATTCATCAGACCAGATATACTGAACAGTTGTTGTTGAAATTTAATATGAATGATGCTCACAGTAACTGCATTCCTGTTGACCCGCACACAACACTGGAGAAGAGTTCTGAAGCACCGGCTGAAAATATACCCTACCGAGAAGCTGTTGGCTCGCTGATGCACTTGGCTATAGTCAGTAGACCTGATATCATGTATGGAGTAAGTCTGGTGAGTAGATACCTTAATTGTTATGATCACACTCACTGGAACGCTGTGAAGAAAATCATGAGGTATCTCCAAGAAACAAAAACATATGGCCTGTGCTACACAGCATCATCTCAGCCAGAAGTTCAGGCTTACAGTGACGCAGATTACGCCAAAGATACTGAGACACGACGTTCAGTAAGTGGTTACATTTTTATGAAAAATGGTGCAGCTGTGACTTGGTCAAAACAGCGTCAACAAAGTGTTGCACTTTCAACCACTGAAGCCGAGTTCATGGCTGCATGTGCAGCCACAAAGGAAGCATTGTGGATTAAAAGTTTGTTATTAGATATTGGTGCATTTAATCAAACATCAGTGTGTTTAAACATTGACAATCAAAGTGCTATTTGTTTAATTAAGAATGTAGATTACCATAAGCGCTGTAAACATATTGATGTGAGATATAATTTTATTAAAGAGAAGTATATTGATAAACAAATTGATTTAAAATATGTATGTACAAGAGATCAATTTGCAGATATCTTTACTAAGGCTCTACCTAGAGATAAGTTTCAATATTTGAGACTAAAAATTGGTGTTATTAGTCATTTAAAAGATTAGTTTGAGTTTTGATTTATGTAATGTTTAGTTTGAATGTAGTAGAGTCTAGTAGTACCTAACAGAGTTTTATATTTTTATTGTGACAGAAAAGTTTAAATTTGGTGGGAGTGTTGTAATAATAAATTTAAAACCTCTGCGTTACAACACTACATACATGGTACAACACTATTTTATATTGTCTGTGATTGTGTTTTGTTTTTCGCCGCCATTATTCCTTGTAAAATTTTCTTACTGTTGTCCGAAACGTGTGAGTTTAAATAAAAAGCATTTAATAGCTAAAACTATTTTATTTTCATAAAACTCAACAAGTAGCTTTAGGACCTATATTTCTTATGCAATTACCAAGTCTATGGTTACAAAGCCGGATCGCCGGTTTTGATTCCCATCGAGGCGCAAACATGAGTGATGTCTTTTTTCTTCTCGATAAGGAAGCGTCTGTTGTACTGTGTCATCCATGAAAATCACGACAGCATTCATTTGATAGTAAATTATCAGCGTCCCCCATCTACATTAGTAAAAGCCATCAACGATGCGCTACGGGCCACGAGGGGGAAAGAACGTACTGGCTTTCAAGCTTCTATTTGGCGGCTGACACACGCAGCAAGATTCTACAAAGCGATCATCGATATAAGGAACAGTTTGCAGGATGTTTCAGATGCAAGGAAGTCGGTTTAAACTCGAGATAGAGCCAAAACATTGATACCGAATTAGCAAAGGTTTATAACTTGCAATTGAGCGGTATACATGTTCGTCAGTAAATACCCTTAAGAACATAGTTTACTCGAGTCGAGGAGGTGAAATCTAGGATACCAGGCTTAAAACTTTTCATGTTGCCGAACTTAGAGTAAGTTTGGGGAGCAACGCAAGGTTTAAGATACCTGATGAGAAAACTACTTAACTCACTTACAAACTTTGGTTACAAACACTATACGCTGTAGACGAAATTCTCGTGTTCTTTACTAAGTCTTGCGAAAAAATGATTGTATTTTTTGTGGGTTACCATAGCAACCTATAACAGCTGGGCTTGGTTCACCTCTCTCAATGCAAATACGGGGCATACTCCAAGTGAGGTCCTCTAGCCTAGTTAGAATTGAGACTTCAAACACCTTTACGAACATTATCAAGTCATCTAGAACTTTCAGATATGCGGATTTCTCAAGACATTTTCCTTCATCCTTCGGTGCCAGTTAATTTCCAATTCTTATGCATATTTTATTTTTAATTTAAACCTAACTTCAGGTGCCACCAAACTTGTCAGTTTTTGAAATCCGTCCGCCTAACCTTATATTTATTTTCATAATATCCAATTGTGTTTAAGTCATCCTGTCATAATATTATTATATTTTATAAGGACAAAAATGTTTACAATAACAAAATTGTGAGTTGATTAAATTTCTCTTTTTATTAAAAGGAAAGACTTTTGCAGTTCGTCGACTTTGAAATATTAGGAGTGACGCATTGAATGTTTTATAAGGTTGCTGAAAGCTAACATCGTACCATAATAGCGTTACGAAAATAAGTCTTATATGTCTTAAAAGAAACGCAAAAAGAAAACATTTATGTCGTCATTTTCTATTTGCTAAACAATTATTTGACGTCAGGTAACAACAGCGAATAAAAATCATGCCATGGAAATATAAATAAATATAGCCACTACTTCTTCTTACACTTGAATGATTCTAAGTCTATCCTATTGTAGGGTTATTTTCTAGTCGAGGGGATGATCAAAAATTTTAAAAATAATTTTGATGGAATTTCCTGCCAGAAATATTTTATTTATATTACTTAATGAAAAGAAGGAAACTTATTAGAAAGTAATTTCTTCGCCCTTATTGCCTATTACGTAGAAATTATAAAACATTCTAAAAATAAATATTAATAATGATGAACTTCAAATTATTTCCTTAAAATTTGTAGTGTTTTGCTGTCGCATTGCTAGTTAATAGGAAAGTACCTAAACCTCATGATATGATTCGCCGAGAAAATGAACATGTTTGACGCAAATTAATATTCGAGTACAAAACTTGACTACAGTTCGGGCAAAATGTAATTATGATGACAGATTATTATTTCATCTGATGAAGTGACGCCGAAATGTAATAACAATATTTATCGCATTTGGTAATAGTCCACTAAGAACACTCTATACCTACTTTAGTCACACAGGATATGGCATGCCACTGCCCGCTAAAAACAAATGTGTGTCCTATGCTCACAGTTCAATTTAGCTTGTAATTAAAATTCACTTACGGTATTTTACGTTATTGCTGTGAACTTTCAATGTACCTTAATCACAGGGACGTAAACCGGACATATGTGTGGGACGCAATTAAAACAATAACTTTCACCACTACAAAGATGTATGTAAGCATTAGTTTCTTCTTTTTCTCTCCCTTGACATGTACAAAGTCTATCTCGTTTATTTTTATTGTTGCAACACTCACTCACACATAGACAAAATGGAGTTGAAGCATTTTCGCCATTTTGATGAGCTACAAGAAGCTAACTTTTTGTATGGAAATGTTTTGTATGGAGAATGTCAATGTGTGAAGCATGTCTATGTAGTTGTTACTGGCACGCTTTATTCTCCCATATGTTAGGTCTGCTTATTTCTTTTTATAATATGTCTGTGGGTATAACTTCATTTACTCGAATGGCGTTTACGGAGCCTTTTCCGGGCCATCGTGTTATCGTGATTAAATTTTGTCTGTCTTTGCATAAAAACATAAACTGCTAAACATATTTAGGGTAAATGATTAACTTTCTACAAAAAAAGAACTGACTGTAAAATTGATAAGGAGATATGTCAAAAATTTCCCATCAGATGTAACTCTTTAAATAGCACCAGACGCGAAACACTAAAAAGGTCTTCGATAGGTCGAATACAAAAATAATTATTAAAATCGATTCACCCGGTGAAATGTTATGAGGTAACACACGTAAGAAAAAAACAAAGAACATTGAGAGCTTCCTCATGTTTTGAAGGCGGCTTAAAACATAATTGATGACAAAAAATGATAATCAGTGTGTGTTCCTTGTAAAAGCCAAACCATTAATTAAAAAGCATTATAAGGCTCGATTCATCATGTAATTTAGTTTCAGTGCTTATATCAATTTGTCTTAGTCTGAACTGTGATCGATTGTTATGACAGGGCCTTTTGGGGACACTCGGATATTTTAAGTAAGTTTTGAACATTTAAGAGACAGACTTCTTAATTATATCGTCCCCTTTGTAACTTAACTAAGTTATAGTGAGTTTATCTTGATAGACTACAGTGTTTTATTACGCTGTTAAGGGTTGAAATTGTTTTAGGTAAGTAGATTTTCTAGGACTTTCGACTTGTTATAGCTAAGAGAGTTTTCTGATGATAATTATAGGAATTTTGTTTCACAAATAGTAATGTCAAAGTATAGCATTGAATTTGTAATGAGAGATGTACACTTATAAAAATACTAGCTTCTAACTGCAGGCTTTGCCCGCGTGGAATTCGTTTAAACTTGACCCCCCTATCTCACCCCCTTCGGGATGGAATTTCCAGAAATCCTCTCTTAGTGGCTACCCTACACTCCCCAAGGAACATGCATGCCAAATTTCAGCTTCTTCTGTTCAGTAGTTTCGGCTGTGCGTTGTCAGTCAGTCAATCACTCAGTAACGCTTGGTTTTATATAATATATTCGTATAGATTAATGTCGTAACAATTCATTACATTACACAATTTTGCAAACTTGCGAGAGTTCGCAACACGTTCTGCGAAGTTCAATTTAGTTTGAGTGAGTACCACGCTAGGACGCCTAAGTACCTACATGTCCATTTATATTCATGGGGAATTACAAAACTTTGTCTTCCTATTGGGAAACTATCAATTTTGGGGTAATACGAGAACCTCATAAAACACTTGTTACTTAGGAAGATCGGATTAGGTTGATCTTAAGTGATCGACTGGGTTAAGCAATAGCGGTCGCAAGTAGTAGATGGATTGGTGGCTATACTTCAGTCGCCGACAATATGGAATAGCTATTCCCCGCTAAAATCTAACTTATTACGTGTGCTTATAGATCAATTTGGTTTGTAAGCAAAATTTACTAAATGCATTTTAAATTATCGCCATTAATCTATGATGAAACTTAATCATAGAAGCTAAAAGATGGCGTTTGTGTGAGATGTCGTTATAACAAATTCCACAACGAACGCAAACGGAGTAGGTATAGTTGCAAAATATCTGAAGCCCGTCCTTACTTTGGGGAGCATAAATAAAGCCGTCATTCTCGGTTGCTGTCATGGCAGTCATTAAGTCGTCTTGGAGGATTGCGTACCTAGTACCTATGGCATTAATTGGTTGAAATTGAAGCCAATCTTCGGAATAACTAACGAAGAGATCTATTTTAGTAAGGTACACTATGGCGGAAAATATCTATTTTAGTAGGTTACACTGTGGTATTTATGTACCTACAGGTCATGTGAAATGCATAGCTGGTTGCGCAACGATCTTGTATTGGTTCGTGGAAACTATCTTGGGCGGGTGAATTCGGAAACTCATTGCTTGTATAAAATTATTGCTATCTATAGATACTAATATTATAAAGAGGTATAGTTTGTTACTTTGTATGTTTTTGGGGGTAATCTTAGAAACTATTACGTTTCGGAAGGATAGTTAAGGTGTAGGTATATATTTCTTTAATTTGTTGAAAAATGACGATAGTTGTTCACTATCAAGTACCGGACGAAACCGGGGCGAGTCGCTAGTAGTAAATATTCATTACCTATAAGTATTACATTAAATTGGCAGTTTGGACAGAAATTATTGAAATGAAATAAAAATAACTGTTACCGAAGTTAAATGAATTACTAACATACCTATATAAAACGCGCGGACAGACATAGAAAATAATATTAAAATGATTTTCGACATATCTGACAATCTATAAGGCTTAATGGTTGGCCAATGATTCACATTGAGACTCAATTTGAGTCGTTGTCATGGGCGCTATTGGATACATGGAGCTCGTTTGCTGTCTTAAATCCATAAAAAAGTTAAACTTTTAGTATACGTGTAGGTATAGCCAAGTATCCAAGTAAGGGTGATAATCGTGTTGGAAATTGTTAAGTTTATTCAAAACATCCATAAAGATTAGCCCCGACGGAAACATTTTGTTTCTTATCAGTTTAGTGGACCACGGGGTATGCATTACTTCGGCAGCTCTAGAAGTTCGCGAACAATAATTGGCCCGACGGGAGAACAAGTTAATTCTACCGATTAAACAGCTTAAGATTGGTGAAGAGCCAACGGGTATAAGACAGTTATAATGTGTTCGTGTGTTAATATTCCTGTTATATTATTGGTTCATCGCCTTTGATATCGGATAACGGTAATAGGAATGAAGAAAAATACATTTTTTGCAAGATTTACAGCAATTTGGCTAGTTGTTATCAAGAGTTTTTTTTTGAAACTGTGTTTTAATATCTTAAGCGGTTAATACACAAAAATCACAGGAAAAGTAGAAAGGTCAAAGAAATAAGCATAAAAATAATAATAAGCAGACAAATAAACTGTCAAACAAACAGGCAAAAATTAAAAAATACAGTTACGAGACCCCCATCATTTAAGAAGTTCTCTTAATTTTCCTCACTCATCCATTAACAGATACCGATCACTTACACTTTTACTATACATGGTTTGAAGACTATACATATACTCGTATCGTCATTGACCATTCGACTACATACAACTGTGACAACTGACCACACGTCGCCATAAATTTATGGTCAGTATGTCGCTACCAGAACATATATTTTGTTCGCCGCAAAGCAGTCGCAAAGCTCAACCAAAACAAAAACGGATAAAATAACGCCATAAATAACACCAGACCACAGAATTCGATCAGTCGTACGTCGTATCTGATATGCGAACATTCACGAGGATATTATAAAAGACAAAAGCAAAAGGTCACTCACTCACTCATCACGAAATATCGATAACCGCTTGACGTAATAAAATGAAAATTGGTAGTAGTTTATAAATAGTTAATAGAAGTCCGGTAAGAACATAATATTACTATATCATATTCTATCCTTATCCTAAAGAGGATTTGAGAGTTTTTATAAAAGCCACTCAAAACGACTTCCGCGCAAGCGCATCAAGACGCAATATCTAGTAAACTCATAATTAATTACTTACATTCTGTATTACCGACTAAGTATACTTCATTCATTAAGGTTCATTTTAGAGTGACAGCGAGAATTTTACTTTCCTTAGGTTTTGCCTACAAGCTAAATTGAACTGTGAGGATACGTAATAAATTTGTTTCTAGCGTAGAGTGGCAATTTGATGTGCTCGGCGCTCAAGTATAGGCTACAGGGTCGTTATAACACTTCAAGCATCCCACCTGCAACGTAGGAATAAGTCTGCGTCCACAGTAGGCAAACTGTTCGCCGCCGACTAAGTGAGCTGCAAAGAAATTCGAGTCAGCTGCGAACTCAGATCAATTTGCAGACGTCTCAAGCATACTGTTCTGAGCTCTGCTACTGTCTGCCGCTCACTGAGATAGTCGGCGCGCGTAACGCTGCAAACTGCGAAGAGTGAGCGCAAAACTAGCAAACTGTGAACACTTCATTTCAAATATGTGAAGTGCGTACTAAACCGATACGCAGCTAAATCAGTCGGCGGCAAACAGTTTGCCTACTGTGGACGCAGCCTAAGTCTTACAAATACTTCAGTATCCAGGTGGGAGCTACATTGCTTTGTTTTATGCTTATATTACTTACAGTACATTGCTTTTGTTAATGTTTATGTGTGGTTATTTAATACCTATATATTTGCAGTCAATTGAAGTGTTAGAATTATTATCCTGTTAATATCTAATATTACATTCGTAGTGATATTAAAGATAAATAAGCAACCACAGCTTCCCTTTCAATAACGTACCACAGTAGCGTTAAACGTTATACCTAATAATAATATGGAAATGTCTCTGAAATTCATTAGGATGTGTTACTTCAAAACTTTTATAACAATTTAACAGCATTGAACTCGACAACTAACCCAAACAATAATAACTAACTTTTTACAAAAAAAATAACCTACTTCAACATTGACAAGTACAAATAACTCAAAAACAACCCGTCACATGTCGCACAAAATATGGGACTATAATGACATCCATTTCGTAGCACACTTTCGTATAAAAACAATGTACCTAACAATAATTGGTACACCCAGTAAAGAGTTGTGAGGTAACGTCCATAATAAATTAAACACATATTATTAAGGATAACTAAAAAAGGAACACCTTTATTGAAGTCGATTAAAAAACAGAATGCTGAGCCCCAAAGCCATGACCTAAAATAAAAATTTGGTGCTCTAATTCCGCTGTTCAAGGGAATGTTCGCGTTAGCGCCAAATAGGTCATAACAGCGACCTACAAGGCGATATGCAGCGAATGTACTTGGCAACGGAGGAGTAATTAATGTGTCTTATTTGGTCTTATTTGGTCCATATACCGCGGTAATGGCCCACTGTTGGCACGGCTCGATTATACCTGGCGAGGCCTAGGCTTTGGAACTCTTTGGACTATGACAGCTTTATCTAGTTTTTTTATTTGTCTATTTTTTTAATTTATACTTTGTTGTAGGAGTACATAAGAAATTAATAGTAGGTACTGATGTTTGAAGATGTTATGTAGATGGTAAAGAATGGTCGATGCCGTCGGTGGTGATTGCTGTTAGGATATGGGTTTGGTATTCAGCTGTGAGTGATTTGTGAAATTTCTTGGTGTTTCTTGTCGCTGTTTCTCTTTTTTATTAAGGGTGCGATTTGTTGAGACATCACAAAATGAAAATAGAATGTTTGCAATTTTAAACTAGCTTACATGGTTTCAGAACGCTATGATATAAACACGTTTACTTATAAAGAATTTATTTTGAAAAGTATCGCAGCCAAGCAAGGAAAATAACTCTGCAACATGCATGAATACCTACCACT
The DNA here is from genome assembly GCA_905404135.1 of Hesperia comma. Classification (NCBI taxonomy): domain Eukaryota; kingdom Metazoa; phylum Arthropoda; class Insecta; order Lepidoptera; family Hesperiidae; genus Hesperia; species Hesperia comma. The sequence goes on along the minus strand of FR990028.1, from coordinate 2,585,423 downwards.
GAGACAAAGCTAGTGCATTCCCGTGAGCTTCAGAAGATAACTTAAGTTGTTCTCATAGTCCGGTGGCATGCGATTGTGACAAGCATCCTGATGGTTTCAAGCCGCCTGAGCTACTCGTATGAGATCTATGCTCTATAGTGTGCCACTAACGGACATATAAGACTATTGATTTACTGAACTGTTCATTGCAATAATTGACAACCGTCTATTATTGCGTTGTTCAAATATCGAAGCGCTCTTAGGTTTGGTAGTGGTAGCGCATCAAAAAAGCAACTGGATATGGTACATACCTTAGACCACTATAGGCCTTTTCAGACAGAACTACACCTTGAGTTAGAAATATGATGAAGCCATTATAGCTTTTATATATTTGTAACCCTCGCTTACGCTTTATTAGGTAACATTGTGCCAATAAACGAAGTTGATCAACATAATTTATTCAAGATGATGATGACGATGATTCGTTTTAAGCAACCATGACTAATCGTTATCACTGGTTTTGTTTACTAGTTTGTCGGCTGGTCACATAAGAAGACTAAGTACCTACAGCATACAGCATTGCGACTATAAAAACCCCTCATATCTCGAAGACAAGTAACGTGCCATTAAAATACATAACACGGCAACGGATTCCGTCCACGACTTCCTACATTCATCACTCACCTGACGCCGCAATAACTTAAACACAATCTTCTCTACATGTAACAAAATTGGAGCTTTTCGATGTTTGTACATTGAAAATCTTGTAATGAGCTACTTGGTATTCCAATATGGCCCAAGAAATAAGTTAAGGAGATAAATTGTTGAAAATTATAGATAAAGATTTCAGTTTTTTTTTCTGGTTTTTCGTATTTTTTTGTAACTAGAGGTTAGGTAAGATTAGTGAGCGGAAAACATTAATGACGTTGAGAATTTTTGAGACGTTTATTACAGCTAATATAAGAAACGCCTACACTTTCGATTCAGCTTTCACCGATACCTGTTATTTTAATCGTAATTTATGTTCCAATCGGATCACTATAAAAAAATATTATTGTTGAAACATTTAAAACAAATCCGTTTAAATATGTTTCAAGAGGCTAAGATAAGGGTTTGTCGAAGCGAAACAAGGGCGGTAACGAGTCTCGAACAATAAATTTGGTAACATCACGTACGGGGTAGGAAGAATGGCATGTGATATCAGCATTACGGTGAAATTTCGTCACAAAAAGGCATTTTCCCTGAAGGGGCTGATACGTGATACCTGTACTTATTTTATAAAAGTTATTTTTTATTGCCCGACGTGTAACTTTAGCTTTGTATCGGATACCTTGTGCTAAATACACGCTTCTGTATACTGCTTATTTAGGCACTTTTAAGTCGCTTCGGCCGAAGTTTTTCGGTCGCAATTTTTTGTTTATGACTCGATTGAGACTGTTATTAGTGTTATTCCTGCATGCTGTTGTTAGTAATAGTCCAGCTAGTTATTGTTAGTAATAGTATCGTTCTAATTTGGCCATTGTGTCGTTATCGTTTAGACTCGCATTTGAGTCCTAAGACATATAAGATTTTCTGAAGTAATGAGGCATAGTCTTTCTGAAGAGAAAATATCGCGGATTATTAGTTTGGTCTATGAATTCTCGGTCACACCAAAGTTATTGTAGGGTCAGAGCAGATATTGAACAGTAGAACTTTCTTATTCACAGAGGAAACTTGTAATTGAATACCGGGAAAAGTTAAATAATGAATTGATATATCCGTGGCCCAACTAAATTTGGGCCCACGTTTCGTTACCTCCGGGAGTACGCTGGTTGGTGAGCAGTTTAGATCTATAACAATGTCGTGATAGTGGTAAAATAATAAAAGGTTTTGTTTCATACCTTTCTTATTTATTTTAAGTAGTTTTTGATCGCGGCTTCGCTCGTATCGAATCGGAACATGTCACAAGCCGTTAAAATATTCCAAGAAAATGGTTCAGTGGAAAAAGCGTGAAAAAGTAGCAGACAAACACTTATATAATTATGTATATAAGTACCTGGTAATGATCCATAGTCATATTTCAGTAGGACTACTAAGATCGCGATGTCCGAACAAACATACCTACAAACTGACAGAGAAAATTGTAAAAATAATATTTTGGCTTTTATTGACCACTAGCGAACCGCCCTCGCTTCGCTTCGGGACCCGTAAGTATCAACCGCGTAGGTCCCGCTCCCGTAGGAATTTCGGGAAGATAATAAACTATCACCAAAATTAATTGAGGTTAAATTAAATTAAACTTAGAAATAAAGCTTACGACAAAATAATAGCAAAGTAGCAAAGGATCACAGCAAGATTAATTCAGATTAAACTTGGAAACGCGGCAAATTTGATTACCATAAAAACGGTTCTAGTGTGTTAATCTTAAAAGATAGACATATACTGTCGTGGACATTTTTTTAGATCATTTCAAGAGGAATAATTCTTTCATACATATATTTTTGGTATCTTGAATCGTTTTCGCAACGCATGCAACGAAAGCCCTCGAGAATGAATAATTTTCCCCGTTTTTTCCACATTTTCCATTATTTCTTCGCTCCTAATTGTTGCAGCGTGATGTTATATAGCCTATAGCCTTCCTCGATAAAAGGTCTATTCAACACAAAAAAAAATTTTCAATTCGAACCAGTAGTTCCTGAGATTAGCGCGTTCAACCAAACAAACAAACAAACAAACAAACAAACAAACAAACTCTTCAGCTTTATAATATTAAGTATAGATATTACGACAATATGTATATACGACGTTTTGTTTACCTAAATATTTCCTATGACGGACATAACCCTAATAATAATAATCTTGTAATAGTAATGTAAAACAAGAACCTAACGCTCCTACGAATTCGTTTACTATATAGGGTAATCAAAGCAAACAATATTGGTATCATATTATCTTATCGTCTTAACATACACGCGACATAGATGCGACAAAATGTCGCACGAATTCTATGTTATTTGAATTTATTTATATTTATTGTTAATTAGAACGGTTTACATACCACTTACACTGAAATGAAAATGCCTAGATTTTATTAATACCTCAAATTGTAGTTAAATAGTTCATAATTCGGTATACTTTCGTTTGACACAGTGTCATTATCTGGGTATATCTAGCAAATGACATTATTATACTGCACATAGTAGAAAGAACATGTCTGTTAGACCATTAAAACTCTGCCCTAGGATTACATGTCTGTATTACCTACCTTGTGCGTCAATCCGCACTTGGCCACAGTGGTGTACTATGGCCATACATCACTAACAAGCATGAGCCAAAAACAAATATATACTTGTGACACAAATGTTTGCCCCGACGCGACCCCCTATATATTTATCAAGTTCCGCACATGAGGCGATGCGTCTACGATACGTGTCTGTCAGTAAACAGTGTCAGTGTCGGCGAACTGTGGATTGCGTCGAAGACGCGTTGCTAGTAAATAGCGTAGTGTGGGAAGGGCCATAGCATCACAAAGTCGCAGGACCACTACACACACAAACATCACAAACAATATTCTCGCTGTCGCGTCTCTGTTACGTGGCTGTCGCTGTCGCGTCGCTGCCGTGTCGCACGTTTGTCGAAACCAGTACTTTATTTACAGTTGCCTCGTGCAGTAGAGCTGTTGTTGTGAAATATTTGCGTATTTACGAAGGCAGCTAAATTTCCCAATCGTCATCCTCTCGTCAGCAAAAACATCGTTATTGTTCGACATTTCGACAGCATTAACTTGTTCAGTCTTGTAATGTTTTTGCTGATCGTAGATTTTCCTACCGAGCCGAATAATCAATAGAATCAAATAATTCAGAGAGTAATATACTAGGGACCATATCTAAGTGGTAGGTATATTTTTATTACGAAGTGAAGGGCGGCCGACATTGTGTTTAAAATTGTAATAAGTTTTGATCCACGTTTATAATTTTTGAGGTAAAGATCGTTTTCATTAATAGAGAGTAGGTAAATTAATGTTATCGAATTAGATCCAGACTCATAGTAACGTTTAGTTATCTACTAAATGGTGTGATTACTAACAACAACTAAAACGACTAATTTTATCACTGTCGTGGTCGCATTTCACGGACACACACAAATTATATATATACAATACACGTTAATGATATAATCGATCCTACAGATAAAAAGTTTTGTTAGTATAAAAATAGTGGATAGGTACTGCATAGGTTTCCCGAAGTGATAGCAAATTCACTAGCAATAGGTAATGTATCTTTATCTTTTTATTATTCTATTCACGAAACAGATTCACCACTGAAACCCCGAATAGAAAAACTTTCCGAAACACTGTCTTAGTCCGATGTTTGTTGAGGAGCTAGTTGCTGGCTTGAACTTAAAATTAATGTAGGTAGCTCTTTATATCTCTAGTAAAGTACCTCTCTAGAGAGCTAAAAAAAAAGCTACAACCCACTAATGGCCCACTACTGACGACGGGTCTCTCCTCATTACTGAGAAGGCCTAGAGCATACTCCACCACGCTGCTCCAATGCGGGTTGGTGGAGGGGTTAGTGGCCAACCCAGTGTCGAAAGTTTTCAAGCCGCCCGAAGGCCTCCGACATGGCTTAACGACTGCTATCAATCGATAACAACCGGGACCGACGGCTTTACGTGCCCTTCGAAGCACTGAAGCGCTCAAGAAATTTTTGCCACTAGCGGTCACCCATCCGACTACCGACCGCGCCCGCTGTTGCTTAATTTTGTCGATCGCTTAGGATCGACGCAAGCCGCCGGGCTATGAGCGCTTCACTACACAAGTACATCTCTACTAACAGAAAACTATTTCAGAATATTAACTACACTACCCACACAAATGCCAGCTTTCCGCTTTAGTGATTAAAGCACATTATTGATTGACGGTGAGAATTTAAAAAGCCGTAATTTTGCTTATAAGCTAAATTTAACTGGGCGTAATAATTTGTTTTAGGTCCGAGTGGAAATTCCATATTCTCGCTGACTTAGGCAGGTGTACGACCACGGGCGAGCAGCGAGTAGCTACGGGCTATTTTCTCGCCCAAGAAACGGACTTAAATATTATGATAATATTATATTCCGTATAAACCGCTGTTCACATGGCTGGCGAGTATACTGCATATGCATCTCTTTTGTTTACACGGAATATTATATCTGGTGTTTACAGCGAGAAAATAACCGAGTTTAAGTCGTGGTGGGACGACTGCCTTAGATATAATTTCTAATTTTCGTCGATTTACTGAGATCACCCACGCTTCTGTTAAGCCTTAGGTATTCTGTGTACGCGTAATTATTATTTTGTGTAGGTGTTTACATCGCAGGCTAGTGTTGGTAACCCACTAAAGATTCATTAACTCCGGGTTTATTGAACGTCATATTGGCTTATTTTGTATTAAAATATTGGCCACAATTCTAGCAATTCATGATTACGAATATGCTCCGAATAACATCACAAAATAGCATCAGGTGAAGAAACTGTGTAAAATTTTGCTATAGGTAATCCATTCATTGAACGTCCTAAAGGTTTCAGGAAACAGGTTTCTCAATTCAGCTAAAGAACTTTAAATTCCTCAAATTCAAATTAATTAATTAATTATTAAAATTAACGATTATAAGTATACCCATCATCATCTTTAATGTGCACATAAAAATTGGAAAAAAACTGGTGGCCTAGAATATTGACCACTACGTCATATCTCATTCTGATAGACCAGGGTAAGTCAGACACTTACATAAAAAGTCACTTCAGAATATGCCTCATTAATATTCCTGTCTCAAAACATCATGGATATAATTCTATAGGTATTATAATAATACGTAGTTCCTTGCGAGGCGACGGATGTCAAACCCAAAGTTAACCCAATCTGGATCAAGCTACAAAAGCTTCGCACATTGTCTATTCCGTACTATTCCAAGAATATAGACCCATTTATACCCCAGCACCGCTCGTCTTTCACCTAACTGCGACAATAACTAAGTCTTCCCAGTATACTGCATATTGGCAAGATATTTTGTTAAGCAAATACCCGACCAGACAGCTAGTAGTTTACGGCTTCAGAATAAGATTCTTATTTATAACCTATATATAAGGTTTCCTCGACTTTTATGAGCTATCAGAGTAGAACTTTGTACACGAAATTCTTGTATCTACAAATTCGATATTGAGGAAGTTGAATACATGAAATTGTAATATGTTTACAATTTTTTTCTGATGCCTAGCTGACTAACTACCACCCTATTGAGTCGGTTTTAAAACGACTTGCTTGTAGATATATTCCATCTGTTTCGGCTAAGGATATGAGAGTACTTTCTATTTAACCAATCAAAGATTTAAGATTCTTAATTCGACTGTATTTTTTTTCATGTGTATTATTTCATAACTTGGTAAACCGATTTTGATAATGCTTTTTTATTCGGAAGCTAGTGCTTGTCGTCTCGATCTAGGTGTGTGCCATGTTTTATGTGTTGTCCATGGCACCCACGACACAGGAAATCCTTATTTTTTTTATAGCCTAAGCAGGCAAACGAGCAGGCGGGTCACCTGATGGTAAGTGATCACCGTCGCCCTTACGTGGGGCTATGAGCGTGTAGCGTTATTTATAAAAAAGGAGACGGAATACCTACATGTAAGACGAAGGAAAAAATGAAGAATAAATAAAGTAATTTGATTGGTTACCCGATATCTCTTAATTACCAAGAGGGCATTCTATCCTTGAACTGAGACGCAATCAGCGAATAACCGTATTATAATTTCATTTTATATTAACGAATTCGAGTGTATTGCAAAAACCCAATAAAATTAACACACTGATTTTGTCGGTACCTACGGAATACGGTAGCGCTACGGAATACGATAGCGGTACGGTAGCGGTGGTAGCCTAGTGATTAAGAATTCGGCCTCCTATTTGGAGGGTCCGGGATCAAATCCCAGGGCACGCACCTCTGAATTTTCGGAGTTATGTACGTTTTAAGCATTTAAATGTCATTTAAAGGCTACAAACGGTGAAGGAAAAAATCGTGAGGAAACATGCATGCCGCAGAGTCAACAAAACTCAAAGGTGTGTGAAGCCCGCCAATCCGCACTTGGCTCATTCTGAGAAGAGACCCGTGCTCAATAGTGGGTCATGATAGGTTGAGATGACGATGATGAAGGAATACCGTCGCATAGTGTCGTGTCGTGACGACTCGGATTAGTGTGCTTAAGCGACTACTTTTGCAATGGTTGCTTACACTGAAAGAGAATTTAGATTGCGATAATGATATAAATAATCACAGTATATTTTATAATTAATATAGTATATACTATAGTATATACTGTACTATAGTATATACTATACTATAAACATCCATTGTATGCTGTTAATCCCCCGCGGTATTATTTTTAACTGCTTTTCAAGCAAATTTTTATTCTTTAAGGGCTGAATATGCCAAAATTATTTCTTACATCTTCCACTCGTACTCGTACTCGTACTCTCTGCCAAATTTCATCTTAATAATTTAAGTCGTTTTGGAAATTTCGTGTTAATAAGTGAGCAAGTGTCTTCTGGCTTTTACATACAATGATATGATTCTACTTTAAAATATCTCATCTTTCTTACTCCAGACTTTTAAAAATTCATGACCAAGCCGGCAGGAAACTTAAGATTCAAAAGATAGTTATAAGGGCGGCGCGGGCGGAGGGAATTCTAATTTAGCTGACAGCCATTCGCCTTGTGCTTCAATTTCATTATAATATTAAAGTTAACTTTTAAACGGTTTAATGGAATTGTCATAGTTAAATTGAGTTGTGTTAGTTTCTTATAATTTCTACGTCGAAAACAATTTTCAATTATAAGCCTATTCGGCCTTGGAGACGTTGTTTTCTACATCTTACATTTTGTATTCCCTATACTTAGCAATATTTACCTTATTTCTTTTTATAGCAGTATATTGATCTAAATCTAAAGTTACAAGAGTCCTAAATGCATGTACTCAGTCATTTGGAAAGCCCGCAAGGACGTAGGTCCAAAAATTATTATTATAAACATAATGAAAAATTACCTTTGCTGATATTTCATTATGTAGATGTACCCTATTTATGTATCTTCACTGTCCATTAACTTCAAAAAGGCCCTTGCTCTCAAGCTAACGAGTATCCATACAATCTTAACTGCATATTAAACTATTAATCCCCAAAATTTTAGCTTTGCTGAAATGACGTAGATCTAGCGGCCCAGGGATCTTATTTTAAACCTAATAATTAACTTTAGCTTACTATTGTTTATAAACACATACCTACATGTTGCGGTTTGTACTTTTATATGAAGGTAACCCTAGTTTTTTTAATATACTTTGGTTGATTACCCTGGGCGAACTTTATACAAAACAGATTTAGGCTCTATTACATATTTAAATAGGTGTTCCTACCAGAAGTTGCTAGAATATGTAATAATAAAAGACTTTTGATCTAATTTGTTTGCATCATGGGTCACGTACATTACACGTAGATTCCTGGAATTAAGCCCGAGTTGATTATATTCCCAGCAATTACAAGCATATTCCCGGTGACGCCCTATAAATTCCCAGCCCGTAGCATCTGTTCCGTGAATAATTTCATTATGTTCCGCGGGCACTGCGACGTAGCGAACGTCATTCAGGGCTAGCAATTAATTTAATATTTTACGGTTAACCGGCAAAAAGTTTGTAATTTTATTTATTGGACTAGTTAGTCACTTTAGAACATGCACTTATTAAATATTTTACTTGTGATTTTAAGCTTACTCATCGCGGATTGTACAATTTGTTATGCTGCGGGTAGTCACGATATTTACATCGTGGAAACGGCTGAACTTAACCGTGCTATGCAACTAAGCCAAAAAATGGCGCACATAACTTTTTATGGAAAAAATACTGACTTCAAAATCGATCAGTAGATCAGAAATCAACTTTAAAATTACCCGTCAGAAGTAACTCATTTATATGAAGACATTAAGCACTGGCTATCGATTAAACAAAGATTTATAAAAATCGGAAACCCAGTCAAGAGTTATTAAGTCAATGGTACTTAATAACAATAAATTAAATACGGATTATTAGGTAGTATAACTTTAGAAATGAACTACCTGTTAGATGTCGCTCAAAATATGGAACTAGACGTGAAGGGACTTTTTGAGTACCTACAAAAAAAATTGTCAAAAACAATTCTCCAAAGTGCAAGGTTACGAGGCAACACAATACATATAAAAATAAAGAAAAAAATACATTTCACGAAGTTGGTTAAAAACAGAATTTATGACTTTAAAAAGAAAACAAGGGTTATGTCATGGGTGTGCTCAAGAGATTCCCAAATCCAACCGTATGCAAAGCAACGCTGCCAGAGGGTTTTATTGCGAAAGGGTTCCGTATAACCCGATATCAAGGGGATTGAGTATTCTGGGAGATTTTACCCCAATAAAAGGATGAGATGTAGTGACACTTCTCAACTCAAATAATTTATTTTTATTCTTCTCTGTATTGTTTGTTTCCTCATCCGGAAAATACATAATAGCTTTATAGCTATTATGTATTTTCCGGATTATATTACGGAGTTTATACTACGGACACGTTTGAATGTGTTTCATAAAATATAATATAACGCTATACTCCGTTTGAATTCGATCTGGAATTCGTTATAATTGCATATCACACAAATACCAGCGTTCTGTCAATGCGATTAAGGTACATTTAAGAATGACGGCGTTATCTAAGAATGTCCTCAGTAAATTTTTCTGACAAGCTAAATTGAACTTTGAGCACAGGTAATAAGTTTGGTTTTGGCGGAGAGTGGCAATTCATAATGCTCGGCGATTCAACTATACACACTAAGGCACTTCTCACACAACGCTATTTATGAGCTACGCGATTGCAACGCAACCCAAAATTCGCTGTATCTGACAATGTTCACTGACAAAAGTGTTAGATACATAGAATTTTGGGATTGCGTCGCAGTCGCGTAGCTCATAAATAGCGTAATGCCTTACTGCCCCGCATTAGGGTTTCCTGTGTGGTGGGTGCCATAGACAACACATGAGACACCGACACATCCAGACCGAGACCGGTTTAAACTCATCATTCATATTTCTGCCTCGTTGGAAATCGAACTCAGGACCCATGGAACAGCGATCCGGTGTGGTATAGCGCCATTCGGGTCGTTTGCGTTATACTTTGCTCTTTACGGTCTGCTGTTGGTAGGACTGAAGCCTCAGGCACTTCTCACACAACGCTATTAATGAGCTACGCGACTGCAAAGTAATCCAAAATTCGCTGTATCTGACACTGTTCACTGACAGGAGACGCATCGTAGACGCGTCGCTTTCATACATTGACAAGATCCGAGTCGCATGCAAATAGCGTTGTGTGAGAAGTGCCTCAGACTGAAGCGCGTTGAGCGTTAACCACGAAACCACATTAGACATTAGTTCTACCGTCCCTCTGGTATGTTGTTTCGCCTGACTGATCTACCTTTGACAAAAGCGCTAACAGATTAATTTGTTTCTGCTCGTATATGGTCTATTTGGTGCAGTTACACGCGCACTTCAGATAACCGAAAAATAAAATGCTACTTAGTTCTATATGATTCTAATTAACACACTCTTGTTTGAAATAGCTGATAAACTTGTCCCGAATAAACAGAAAGTCAGACAGACAGATAAAATTTTTAAAATCGTTTGTTTATGTTTTAGTATCATGTTTGTAAACTATATGCACTTGAAAAACAACAGTTGTTTTGAAATTACAGAAAGACTGAATGGTCTTTTAATTATACTATGTAGGTACCTATAGATAATACGGTCACAGCATGGATTTCACTATATTTTTCTTCAAGCGTTGACTTTTGACCGCGACACTCACAATTTCAAACATAGAGTTCACTGAAGCTTCTTTCGAATGTACAGTGCTTCTTAAGATTATATCGTCGTCGCAGCTTTGCATACTATGAACGGTCACTGACCGCGTTATGCCAATAGCATACGTTAACAATCGTCTCAAGTAAAAGTACTAAATCAAAAAGAGCTGACAATTATGAAATAACTAGCTGTTGCCTGCGGTTTTGCTTGTGTAGAAGTAAATTTGAATGATTTTCATACAAAATTTCAACCCCTATTTGAACCATTTAGGGTTATATGAGGATCTTGGCGGACGTCTAATAACTATGAACTATCTTCTTGCAAAATTTCATCTTGATACGTCAAGCAGTTTTCGAGATTTCGTGATGAGTGAGTGATCTTTTAATATACCTAGATGTTATTATGTAGTGAGTTTGCAGGAGTCAAAAATACTTATCTCTAATTTTGTTTCTGGATAAAGATAAATAAAATATATTTTAATCATGAAAACTCGATCAGATACAACTAGTAGTTAGTAAGATCAGACACCTGATGGCATGTGATCACTTCTGAGTTACACTATCCACGGATCTCTAAGTTTAACGAGGAACTAAATACTTATTCGTTTTAGAAAATCTCCCTTGCTGTAGGTGCACTATAGCAAGGGATATTTGCTAAGACTCAAAATTTCCCTAACACTTCATATCTGTTTTAGAAACAAATAATCCAAAAATAGCTACTTCAACTCATACTTTTTATTTGAGGACTAACACAATAAAAATGTCAACAGCAATCTACTGAAATCTCGTCTGAACCATCCGTGCTAACGCGCTTAAATTAAAAATTCCTAAGTAAAAGCTTTCACCTACTATTCCTTATTGCCAACATAAAAACGGTGTGCACTTTAAAAACTTTAAAGTTTACAAATTGCCCCAGTCTACTCTGGGAAGTAGTTAATAAGTTGAGGGGCTATTGAACAACTATTTTTAACACTTTTTAGTCAAGCATTAACTTGTACGAAGTAAAAAAACTCATACGTTAGTTAGTTGAAAGTAATATAATAATAATTATATCGGTTAACAGTTTTTAAATACTTAGGTACCTAGTAAATAACAAAGATATTATAGCTTATAGCAGAAGCTTCTTTAAAATGTTGCAAAGAAGAAAGAAGGGGTTCAAAACGCAGAATTGGGTCAATTTCAGTTTCAGTATTAGTATTGGTTTCAATACCAGGACCAATATCAGTATTTTCGTTTGTTTGTGTTTTTGTTCCTACGTTCGTTCTTTAATTTTTTCGTTTGTTCGTTTATTCCTAAACTTTCTAAGATCTTAAAAACAATATAAAAAAAGCAGCGTAGCTACAAATAAAATGCAAAATATCGTCCATCTTGTATACTATTAAATTTTAATTGTGCAAGTTAATAACTTGCTCAAGTTACTTGAAGACTTACGTACACAAACTAGCCGAAGAAGCGAGCTTACGTGCGCGCTTGCTGCGTAATTGAGGGATTATCCGCGAAAATACGTTATGCATAAGTATGAGTATATAAGTATGCGTTTGTACTTGGATGATACTAAAAATTGAGCGAAGTTTAAAATTGTTTAAAACAGGTTACCTTACTGCTGTTGTTCGTGAAGCCATTATGGAGTTTGATAGGAATGAAAGTAACAGAGGCGAAATACGAGGAACAACTATTTATTTTCTTATATAAAATAATTGGACAGTAGGTTCAGTACTTACATAAGATAACGCGTTACAGAGCAGATTGCATGGAGAGAGCTCGCACAGATTAACTACAGTTACACATTTTACATAGATTAAAACAGGCATCCTTTCAACAGTGTTTTCTACTGAATAATATTTTTAACCCCCGACGCAAAAAGATGGGCGTTTTGATGTTTGCGACGCAAAAAGATAGTCCTGTCTGTCTGTCTGTGGCACCGTACCTCCTGAACGAACGAACCGATTTGAGTGCGGTTGTGCGGATTTTATTCGAAGGCCAGTTTACTTGCGGTGATAACAACTGGGACCGAAGGCGTTACGTGCCCTCCAAAGCAAGAAAGCAGCGGCGTGCACAGGATTATGACACTGGGTATGCAGCGGAGTACTAGGTCACAAAAACTTTTTCTTTTATAGATTTTTAGCATAGCCTTAATAGCCACGCGACGGATCTCTAAGTCGGAAACCACGCCAACAGAACAAGTCTTAGACGACTACTATTCATGAACATCTACAGCAACGCAGACAAAACAGCGATCGATCGTCGCGACGGAAGAAATTCTAATAAGTAAAATAATAACCTAAAATATGCCTAAAATATTATAACTATTCAGCTTCAATTTTCACATATTCAAGGTTCCGGTAACTTAAGATTTTTATATCCCGATGTAAATAAACGCAAGAATATAACAATATAAAAAATAAGAATATTATAGGTCACCGTCACCTCAAATGTCATTTTCAACACAAACCAATCAAATAACGTTTTAAAAAATTCAACAGACGCACTAGTAAAAGCAAATCACTACAATTGTTAAAGAAACGCAGTAATATAAACTGTTACTTAAGTAGGTACACAGTTTCAAATGTTAAACTGAACAATCTTCTGATAAAACTATAAATAATACTGCGCAAACCAAAACCAAAAAGTAAACATTGCTCATCACTCATGAAAAAGCAACATGGCTGGCCCCCGCGCCGCGAAGCGAAACACAAAACATTCCTGCTATTTAAACAAATAAAACCCTACTAAACAAAAATGCATAATGTGCATACCTACCTACGTTACTTATTCGGATTATAGGCGCGATAGCATGCCGCATGCCTTGGCGGGCTCGTGGCTTTGGATATTATATGGATGTGTGCGTTTGCGACTGTGTACGGACACCAAAATTACTACACACATGCAAACAAATGTCCTGCCGATCGCGGCGGCATTAGCTGTTGCTATCGTCAAACGGCAGGCGTTTGTATTTACAAATAGGTGTTATTTATAAAATATTAGGAGTTTTTAAGTTATTATATTTTGTTTATTCATTTATTTACTGCTAATTAAAGTCATCTAAAACGTCCAAACGCTTTATTAAAATATCGTAAATGGCAAGTAAAGCAGTGCATTTCTGCCTATAAGGAGCGCACGCCCCTGCAAGAAAGAGCTCAAGAAATAAAGCCACTAGCGGTCACCCATTCAACTGCCCACCGCGCCCATAGTTGCTTTACTTTGTCGATCACTTAGGATCGACCCAAGATCCTACTTCCTACTAATATTATAAATGCGAAAGTTTGTAAGGATGTATGTGAGTGAGTGTGTTTTTTGTTTTTTTGGTTTGTTGCTCTTTCACGCAAAAACTACTGAACGGATTTTCATGAAACTTTGCAGTAATATAGCTTAGACATCGGAATAACATAATTTGTTAAAATTTATAGAGATTTTTTAAGGGTCTGGTTCCCCGAAGCGAAGCGAGGGCGGATTTACTAGTTGGGCTATAAGCGCTTCAAAAAACTTCACGAGTCAAGGCCCCAAGCTCTGCTAGTGAGCAACTAATGGGACGAAGCCAACTACATCGTAAATAGTGTATAACTGTATACTATCGGTACTTCAAACCCCAATAAAGCAGGGGCTCGATTTTTGAATTTCACTAGGATACGAAAATCACGAATACGTATACGAATTTTATATTTCCTTTCTTTTTGAAATACGCATAGATAAGTTATTTAACGAGTGGTCACGACTATTTGTATTCTTAATTCGCTCGACAGAAAATGTCAAACAGTGCCAAAAAATCTGCAGTACTTACTCACCACAGATTATATCGCTATTTAACGTTCCGTTTCAGACTATGGATACGTTATAAATGTTTATTTCCATTACCGATTAGTACCGATTCACTTTTTTTCTGCATGAAACGAATAAAATATTTATTCATTTAATTACTTGGCAGCATACTTTCGAATGGTTCAAAAATACAGCAATTTTGACCACTCACTACGAAAGTCACATGCGACAATATTTCGTATACGAATATGATAAGTCATCGGTGAAATTCAAAAATCGAGCCCCAGGTCTGTTAACATTACACGTAGATACTCATAAGTATTCTCCGACCGAAGCGTACTCGACCGCATGTCTGTTATTTTTATTATTATGGAGGTTGTAAAGGGTCTTACTATTCACCTGGTCCAAGCCACTTACCCCCAGACACATTTGCAACTGGCGTTAAATAGATATAGCATATTTACGTCTAGGTTATAAAGTTAGTTGTTAAGTGCCGGCAACGGCAATTAAATGAAGATTCATTTTATTTAAAGGCTACAAAAATGGTATGTGTTAAAACTTTATTTATCCACAAATTGCTTCAAAAGACTGAAAAATTCATTCCGTTGCTTTTGGATTCCATAGTTGTAAATAGGAAAATAAAAACGCTACACACTCATAGACAAACAGACACTGAGATCAAGAACGCTTTAAACTCGTAATTTAAATTACCTCGCTGGGAATCCAACCCAGGACCCTTCGAACGACGATCCGGCGTGGTAACTATTCGACGGCCGCAAAGAACAAACGGTCATCTACAAAAACGTTAGTTTTCAGGAGAGCGTTTTTAGTTCAAAAATGGTATAACTTCTACAATTACAAAGATATCTTCGTCGATTTTGGAATAGTTAATTATTACAATATTAACTATTATTTGGTATAGGTAAATTATTAATAATTCTTTAATTTTTAAAATTACGGCAGATATCTTTTTCTACTTCGATCAAGAAAACAAGCAAATTGAGTCAACTGCCATATATTCGTTTCTACTTGGGACCTGATAATTATTTATTCTGTAACTATTTTATTAATTTAATGATTGATTTTTATTTTTATTGATCATATAAAACCAATTTCATCAAAACAACAAATATAATTATTATTGTCACTAAAATACTGTAGTTGTCTCACATTACTTCGGCATTCTTACGTTGAAGCTATTGGATAATTGCAGATATACCTAAACTATTTTGAGTTTTAGGGTGTCTTATAAAAAAAAAGTTTTGTGATTCTTGTTAATAATTGTATTTGTAATATAAAGTAACTAAACATTATAATTTCAAAGAAATAACTACTAATAATAATTATATTTTAACAGTACTTTGTATCATAATCATCATCTTTGTATCAGTATCATAAGTAACTCAATAACTACTCGTTTGACGAAACTCAAATTTTTACGGGACCTAACCTAAAGCCTCAGCTTTTGATTAAAAGAAGAATGATTAAAATCGGAACTCTAAGTAGTAAGATATGAGGTAACATACATATATAAAAATTATTAAGGATAATTCAAAAACCATTGGTCAGATGCCGCTTAAACTTATATGAGACCACAATGCAAATACCAGCTTTCAAATAAAAAGAGAATCATAAAAATCTGAACACTCAATAAAAAGTTATTAGGAAAAAACCATAAATACACACTTTCAAAAATCCTTACACATTATTCAAGTAAATTCAAAATTACTCATCAGATGTCGCTCAAATTTATATGAGACCTCAAAAAAAGTACCAGTTTTCAAGGAAATAAAGAATCATTAAAATCGGTTAAGCCAACACGAAGTTATGGGGTAACAAACATACCAACAAAGATAGGAAAAAAAGGTATAAATATTTTTTACATTTGTGGCTTGGTTGAATGTTACTTCCGGATTCAATTTTCAATTATTTTATTATTCCAATTGCAAGCAGTCATCATCAGACATTTTTTCTTGCTGAAGAGCCTCGAGACTTCGCAGGTTATTTTCGTAAGGACAGCTGGCCCGCCGCATTGCGCGACGTACACAAGCACAAATGGTATATGTCCGTTTGTACTTTGTCGAATTTTAAATAAGTAGTGCAGATGTCTTTTTGTACGTTGAAAAATTGGTGTAAAAAACAACATTTTTCGAGAAAAAAAAATATCACAAGATAGAACAAAGAATTCTGAGTTGAAATATGCAAAAAAACGATTTTGGCAAAATTGCAGATGTCTTTATGTTCTTTGCGGCCGTCGAATTGCATCATATGGGTCATTGTATTTTAATTTAATTAAAAATCTCATAGCCTCCCTTTATATTGTGTTTTGCTTACAAAATAAAATGAATTTCTCAAAGAAGAAATGTTCGTTAAATACAAAAAGAAGCCTTCTTACTTTTATTTCAACTGAAAACTACAATGGCTGCAATTTAAACAAACATCCTGAAAGAAAAAGAAATTTCCGGCCAGCGGGTATCAATGCTTTCAATATTTCCATTGATTTTGAAAGCAATCAATGCGCCAGCATACAATAGCTTCTGTGCATACAAAGGTTGTCACAAATTTATCAATATTGAGCTGATTCAATTTCCTTGAATCAATACATTTTGTGCCATAATGCCCCTACAAGGTAGGTGCTCGGATCGAGTAATTGCTGTGCTCGATTTGCTATGCATGTTTTTGTAGACTTGCTACTTTGTTGTTTTGCTTTATTTTTCTATCATTGAGACGAAATTGTACACACTTTGCTTGGAGACGTCATATCTGAATCACGCTATCGAAGTTTTCTATATCGCTCGCATATAAACTTATACAAATTTTGAACTTAAACATCCGGAGGTCAGCCGATTTCCAGACAGACTCTTCTGGCGGGAAATCCTCATGTGTGAAAATCATTAATCAATTAATAATATTACCTATACAAAACTTTGCCGTTCCTAAGAAACGGAAATTGGCTACGAGAGTACTAACAGAGGGTTTTTGGAAATTCCTCCTCTAAGGGTCAGCTCACACCGAGACGCGACGCGACGCAACGATACTGGAAGAGGCCAGTGATTTCGCGCTGCGCCGCGCGTCGCCGCGAGGCGCATCTCAATGCCGCGAGGTGCATCGTAAAAGTAGGCAATCTTGCACGCCGCGCGTACCGACGATGCACGGCTGCGTAGCGATGCACCGCGCTACGCCGCGAGGCGTCACGAGACGCAGCGCTGCATGAAGCAACGTATTCTGAAGTGTCACAATGAAATGTGTATCTTTTCGTGTAGAAAATAAAGTTCTATTTTGAGCCGCTCTTTGAAAGACTGCGCGCAGCGTCGCGTCGCGTCTCGGTGTGATTTGACCCTAATGGACTAAACTAAAACATTTTATTTCTGCAATAGATTCACTTGAAACTTTGTATATCTACCTTTAGGTTCTTCAGTTGACATGAATGAGCTCAAAGAAAGGATTTAAGGCAATTAAGCTGGAATAAGCAAGAATACTGAAGTTTAGCTTGACTCTTTATGATTAATCTACTTTACAACAATCCACGAGCACACTCGTATGTACGATGGTGTATACTCAGTATACTTTAATGCAAGTAGCTCCACCCTCCCTCCCACATAGGAACATGCAATGCAATGTTCAAAAAGGAGTTCTTCTTTATGAAGTCGGTTGATTAGGATTGTGTGGTCAAGTTATATCAGTAACAAAAACCTATCGTCGACAAATAGGCGCTAGTCTGTTCATGCTGTAATGACTTGGTTTAAATACCAGCGATTTACTGTACAGTTCCAATGACGGAGATAGAATTTGCTGCGGTGTGTCATTTTATGCGGTGTTGTAACTTGTGTTAGAATAGATAGCATGCTTTCTGCTCGCTTGTTAACTTGTCATCCAGTTAAATTGCTGCTTTTGTGGTTGACTCCTTTAGAACGGTCTTGCTTTCGTATTGTGAACGATGGTTTTGTGTAATTGCTACTGCTGTATACGTAAAAACATTTCTTTTACTAATGTGCTTGTTATCTTCTTGTTAAATTTGCTTCACTAGCTACAACTCTACTTCAGTCGTCGATATAAATATTTGATCTGTTAAATTTGTCGTTCCCCTGAAGCTACCCTAAATAATGAGCAATAAATAAGTTTCCGAGATTCAAGCATTGGAACGCCGTATTTGTTGTTATTGCTGGGCACAAATATTTACGAAGGCATCTTAATTCTTCGTCCCACTGACGGATGTTGTTAAGCCCGCATATTCCCTGAAAATCTGGGTGATTCTCGGTGGTCATACTGGGTTGTCCTACTGGTATGGCCAGTAAGAATTTGTGTGTTGAGATTTTCTCACTGGTCATACTACCTATTAACACCAGAAATTTAACATTTTCTTTCATCCTGTATAATATATCTGCAGTGGTACAGTCAAGCTAAAAGTGAGCTATACAAGTCTATAAGGACAATAAACATATCTCTGTTAATCCTGCAGTGGTATTCCCCAGAGGTTGTTTAGACAGGGTTTTTAACGTGTTTGAGAAAGCAACCGACCACGCAGCATCAGCCCACTGCCACCTGTGACAGTGAGCGACCTAGAAGAAAACAAAAATTGAGACTATGTTTAGTCTACTTAGCAGAAGAAGTTACAAACACCGAGAGTTAATTAGTTTGCTAATAGGTATGAAGACTTGGGGTAGAACGTTGTTAATCTCAAATGTTTATCCAGAGAGCGGATCTTTAGTAATTCTGAATCGACGTCCACAATTCTGCAAAATAAATGTTTTTGAGAAAGTTACAAAAATAATGAACCACCTATTTAAACTTCTTTGGTACATTAACCTCAAAGAGGGATGATGTAGATGATGGAATTTAGTTTGAAAATCAAAGTGTGGGCAACAGTTACTATGAAATAAAGTTAAAACTCACGCAAAACACATTACGGCCTACAGCATTAGCTGCGTTTTGTGGATGCTTTCAAACATAATTACTTATAACTCATTTTTAAATTGGTATTCAGCCGGTCTAATGAGTCGCGTTTGTAAAACAAAACGCGTCGCTTACACACCATACATAAATTACCGTAATGGGTATTCATTAACAGTATAATAAATCTGAACGCCAGTGATTAAGCGTGATTGGTTCGATTATATTAAAACGAGGTTGTTTTTGTACGGTTGTTATTAATTAAACGACGGATACTGGGAACATCTGTATTTACGCGTTCATTCTTTATTTAGATGATCATTTAAGCGGTGATAGCCTAGTGGCTGAAATTTGACTTCTTATTCGGAGGGACCTGGTTCGAATGCAAAGACGCGCAGTTCAGACTTCATGAAGTTATGTGTGGTTTCAGCATTTAATTGTCACCCGCTAATAATAGTGAGAAAAAACAACGTGAGGAAATCCGCATGTCGTAGAGTTCGTAAAAATCAAAGGTGTGTCAATTCGCGCTTGGCCAGCAGTGTGGTTAATAGGCTTAACCATCTCATTCTGAGAAGAGACCCGTGAAAAACAGTGGGACAACTATGGGTTGCGATGATGATGATGATTATTTGCTTTGGAGGGCACATTAAGCAATCGGTTTCTGTTGTTAATGTTAGATAGTAAGAAGCAGATAGTTAGCATTTATTGTTCTTCGGGCGACATAAATACTTTCGATACTTGTGTTGACTAACCCCTCCACCATTCCACACTGGAGCGGCGTGAAGAAGAATGGCCTTCTCAATTATGAGGAGAGCGCGCTCTATAGTGGACCTAATGCGTTGAAGCCTTAAACTATTGAGACATTTAATTCTATTCTATTCTACGATACAGTATGGTAAACGTTAATACCGAATGATAGAACCAGTGAAAACAGTACCGATTAGACTGAATGGGATAATTCCTAAACGCCGCAGTATCCCGGTCGGTATATCGCACGATATCCGAACCGACGGTACTATCAGATACTTGCCGATCCTTATCGATTCCTGATCTTGTCGTGGTTCGTCGGTGCTTAGTATCAAGGCATTGTAGTTAATGCACGTAATTTAAAGTAACGCTAGAGCTTACGCTACCTGGCGTAAATAACGAGCTGAAATTTATTATTTTCAGGATACTGGATAACATGATTGCGTTTATCTTCTTTGTATCCTCATGCTGGAGGTAAACCGTACTCTGGTAGCCCTTATTAGGTTGTTCTTTGTATCTTCAGGACGTTGGATTTTTATAGGACTTTCACGGGGAGATTGAAAATGCTGTGGAGAAACATATAGGGTATTTTTATCCCGGAGTTCCCACGGGATCGGAATTCACGCGGGAAGTAGCGGGAAACAGCTCGTTGAGAAAAAAGTATATTTTATCATAGTCTAGGTTGAGTGCACCTGTGTGCCATAAATTATCGCAAACTGGTAAATAATATTATAGATAGATAGATGCTTCCACGCCTATTCTCACTCCTTTACCACATAATTTCCACGACAAAAACTATTCTATATAATTTCCAGGACTTCAGGACTAAGACAGTGACTTATGCATTAATAATGTTTTATAACCGTGATAAAGTCAATGGTGCGTCTTATAGTCTTGGGTCAAGAAGGTAAACGAGCAAGTTATGGATTTCTCCCGCACAGATTGGATAATATTAAGTCGTCAACTAAATGGTCCGTAATCCAATGTTATTGCAATGCCATCAATAGAACCCAATGGAGACACATTCTATAGGTAATAATCCATAAAACTTCTCAACATATCCAAAGGGCCTTAAATTCGACGGGGTTACGTCGGAATACCTTTGGTCATTTAGTTCCATAAGTCATCTGAATGTTTTCACCCTTCCATCATCACAATACCCGCCGATTATTGAAGTTCCATCCATATAGATTGGACTCGTAGAGAATCTCTACGGTCCGATTCTCCCGTACTAGGTATTTGTCACGAACTTGCAATTGAATGAGCTTCTTTGTGAGGAATTCTCGGAGCGCTATGACATGGGGTTCACTGGTGACTTCTCTGATGTTACTCGTGTTCATAGGCGACGATGACGAATTACCATCAGGTGGCTCGTTTGCTTTTACGTCATCCCTTCAGGCTATAAAAAATGTGTGTCAATTTTTGTCAGTTCTAAGAAGACAATGGTGACTCACCACTTCCACTTTCAACTTTCTCCTTTTCTTTTTTTTCCACTTTCAAGAGGGAACGACTGAAAGGAATAGGTATATGTATATTATTTAAATTAAGTCAAGAAACCCAACACAATTATATGTAAATGTTCCATAAGGTTGTTTACTCGCAGAACTAACTCGTATACAAAGAGCAGAAGTTAATCTTACGCTTGTAGGAAATGGAAGACTTGTAGTTTGTCGTATGTTGTTTCCGCCTTAATAAAGAGCTCTACTGGCTATATTTAGTATTGCTGCTTTACACTAAGACAGTATAAGCTTTGTTTTAAGATAACACACAGAATTGAATCGTATTGTTTCTAGCAAAATCAATATTGTTTCGGTGAAGAACAATATTTGTAACCTGCTTGCCCAAAACTTTTGCAGAAATAGTGTAGTTTATGCCGTGCCGTAGCATACTTTCTGCCGTGTGTAAACTCTCTCAAATTGAAATTGCCTATCATAGCGGGCTGTGGCATTTGAATTTCATAACTGTACTATTAGATGCCCTCGCTTCGGAAAACTTGTTGTTCCGCTCCTGTTAGTTGTAGCGTGATGTTAAAGCCTTAAAGCCTTCTTTGATAAATTGACTATCCAATCCAAAATAATTGTCCAAATCGAACCAATATTTCCTGACTTTAGCCCGTTCAAACAAACAAACTGTTCAGCTTGATATGTTAGTTTAAGATAGACCGAAGTACTTTCACCCTCATACCACCGGTCTAGGATTCCCTTCACGGGTGGCATGTACTACACAAACCCTCATCCACCCCGGGACCAAATATTTGCCCGTCATATAAATATCTACCCCGGCCGGAATTCAAACCCACGGTCCCTTGTTTTGCTGGGCCACCAGGCCATTGCAAATGTATGCTATTAAATCTATAAGAGTTTTATTTTTATTCAATTCGTACAGTTGCTAATAATGTAAATAAATTATACATATACCTAAAAGGGTACAACGGAAGGCGACTGAAGACCCATATATTGTGTCGTATTATTATGTCTAATAATACGACATAAATCGCGGTAAAGTTTTAAGCCGTTTTTAGTATAAGTGACACGGAAGCAGGTAATCAGATAATAATATGGTTTACGTGGAAATGTAAATGATTGTTAGGATACGGAAATTTGAATGTTGCTTTATCTAAAATTCTGCTGAATTCTTTCCTTCCTGCTAACATAACATATAGGTACCTCATGACATGGGAATGGGTTTCTTCAAAAAGTTGTAAAAGTTCAAAATCCTTCCTACTAATATTATAAATGCGAAAGTTTGTAAGGATGTATGTGAGTGAGTGAGTGAGTGAGTGAGTGTGTGTGTGTGTGTGTTTGTTGCTCTTTCACGCAAAAACTACTGAACGGATTTTCATGAAACTTTGCAGTAAAATAGCTTAGACATCGGAATAACATAATTTGTTAAAATTTATAGAGAAATTTGAAGGGACTGGTTTCCCGAAGCGAAGCGAGGGCAGATTTACTAGTAACAAATAATATTTACTTGGTTTCGTACTGTTGAGGCAAAATCAAAATCATAATTAAATAATTCATGAAATTTTAAATATTTCAACGACAATAATCAATTATTGTCGTTGAAATATCGTCGTTGAAATACCTAAAAAATGTCTGCGTGTATCAAATACACGCAGACATTTTTTAGGTAACGTATATTTGTTTGTATAGTTAGCCCAGTTAATAGATGGTGTTAGATTGCTACTTGGAAGACTAGTTGGTTATTACTTGTAAGTTGGTAATAACAGTGCAGTTAGTAATTGTTAATATGATTATAATTCACATAAGTTCACTCACCTTAATATTTTATTCGTACTCGGATTAACACGACTTGTCGTCGTGTAAACAAAGCTCGGCACGAGCACGACCTTTTGTCTGAGCGTAATTAGTTATTTATTGTACTTGCGAAATGATTTGAGCAAGCCGTTTAAAGTGTAACGGTGTATAAATTTTCTTTTTATTTGATCTTAAATAGATTCAGCAAACTTTTGCAAATAAATTGGATACTGTTTAAGATCTTATGAACATAAGCAATGGAAGGGATAAATTTATTATGTACGAAGAAAAAGAGATAAGTATCTATATTTAAAGTGCTATTAGCTAAATAAGACGCGATAATACACACACAGACATACAATTTTTAGAGGCGACCATCTCATTCCTCACGTTTAACAATATATCGGAATTATTAATAATAATCTGGACTGTTACTATCATTAACGCCTTCTTACAAATTAAGTGACTAATGTTCTGACGCCGCACATACAAGGCAGGTTGCGACTTGCGGCTAATAGCATGGGCACCTAGGCACCTACATTCCCATTTCTATCACGCAAAAATCTTACACTTTTCATTTTCTAGCTTCCATCCGTACCGTGCGTGCGTGCGTATTCGGAAGTTTGTTCCAAAAAAATACTTGCCTATGTGAATGAGTAATACGAATTATGAATTCGAATCAAATGTTTGATTCATTGCATATTTACATATTTCTCCAAATATTTCTGATAACAGCTATTCAGTTATACAGCGCTTGTTTGACCCGATCCATCACATAAGCGTCACAAGCGCAAAAACAATTTAATATAATCAATTTGATTGTACACCATCCGATAATATTTATTTTATGGAACAATGTATGAAACTTCGTCTATCTGTTTGATATTCCCGATGAACATGCGATATGTATGAATGTCAGACTGCCTTCGCCCCGAATACAAATGGTCCATAAAAGTATTGAGATAACGCAATTCAATTTGGCAATTCTCTTGCTCGCGCTTGATTCCTGGTGTAAGGATTAGTTCATACGGTTGCAATTTTTCTGTGGTGGGTTTAATTATCCCTTTTTTACACGGTACACACTTAGGCATCGTTCACACCAACGTATTGTCTGCCGCCGACTGTGAGTATGCTTACTGTCAGCCCCAATATGAACGTGTACTCAGTTTGCGTATGAGCGTTCGGTGAGAACGAGAAGTTGAACATAATTATATGGAAAAACAATAAACTGCGTAACGCGCGCTCACAGTTAGCGACCGACAATACGTTTGGTATGAACAATGCCTTATAGCCCATACTACTATTATGTTAAAGTTAGCCAACGAAATGTGTTGGATAGAAAATAAATCTTTTGAAAATAAGAGAACTATAGAAAATGTCGTTAAACATCTAGTAAGTCTAGTGATTTGTCGGTTGTAGGTAGTAGTAGGTTGTACGAAACTATCGTTGATAATGATTGCAAGGGCTTCACAGTCATCAATACTTATTTATATTTTTATACCTATTATCAATTTATTTACTACAACAAAAGTAATAATACATAATAATAATAATAAATTTATACAATTATATAAAAAAAAATTAAAGTGACATCTAAAGTAGAGCAAACATTCAGTGGTACGACGAGGAGTTACAATTCTTCGTCGTACCACTGGTGGTACGAGGAGGAATGTCAAATTCCTCGTAGTACCACCAGTGGAACTACTGGTGGAACGACGAGGAATACACCGAGTTGCCTATGTCGTTGGGCCATGGATGACACACAAGACTATTGCCAAGACTGAGAATCAAATCTAGGATCTATGAAATAGCGGTCGTTTTAAGACGATGTTAATTGCCTTCTTGGTGAAGGCAAGGTCAGCCGCCAATGTGAGGGGTTCCAGAATCTACTCCCAGTCGGGGCTGATATTTATATAACAAATAAATTTAGCATAATCTTTAGATATTGTCGTACATCGGATTTAATTCCTAGATATCTCATAACTTGCTAGATGCCGCTCGGTGTATCAAATAAATTGATTATCATGAAATGAATCTAGGTACCTAAGATAATGACCCTACTCTATACAAAAGGACAGTATAGATCGCGCTGTGCAAGCATTTGTAATTCTTCATAATTATATAATTTCTACATAATTGTGTTCTTACTGAATTAATTTTATTAAAGCATACAATCGGAATAATTTGAACATTCCCATATTATATAGTTATTATTCGTTTTATTTTAATGGAGCCAGCTAACACCTCTCATAGCGACAAAACTTTTCACATTTATTCAATAGATGGCCATCCTAACCTGTCAACTTTTGGGACTTCCAGGTTAAATATGAGCACCCTCATGATTTAATACAGGATTTTTAACAAATTCGTGAGTACGAGTTTTTGTATGACTATACTCGTAGGTATTAGTCTTCTCAGTGGACGAAGCGGTCTATGGTGTTAGTTATGAGTAATGTGTCCATGCTACTCGCGGAACAGGGAATCCTAGTGCGAGGGTATAAGAGTTCAGCAATCACATGACTTGAAATCCACACGAGGTACATTGAGACATGGATTTCAAGCCATGCGATTGGTGAACTCCTCTCCGCTCCGCCTCAGTGGAACCGCACCCTTAGTATTTGTTAGGTATCTTATTATATTTTACTATGAGTATTACTTACTCGTATTATCGACTAGGGTATCAAAACCACGTCTCAAAGTTGCAACCGAAAGTTTATCTATTGTGATTAGTTGTTGCGGTTTTATGTTGCATTCTCAGCCTAAACATAATGCTATTATACATAAATGTACACGTGTTAGATAAAAGTTCTTAATGGTTGTTTATTGCAAAACATAACGGAAAACAAAACAAAACATACGGACAAGATACGACACGATAAACAATGAATTTATTACCGACACTACATACATACTTGAATTGAACCTCTGCTCGAGTCAACCAATATCAATGCAATAATAATAATAGATTTTGAGAATTGTGAGAATTTTTAGCACGTGTTTTGTCGGGAAGCTCGTCGCATTGTTAGGCATATAGAAGGAAGGCATCATTTGCAGCTATAAAATTTTAGTAGGTCGGATTTGTACGTAGCTGCCCTAACTTTCTTATTCAACTATTTATAATAACATTAATAACCCCTAAAGAGAACAATCGACTTCAACATCAAAATGTAAATGAGAAAAAAACTCATCGCCAGATCTCGCTCAAATGCCACATGCCAAGCATCAGTTTTCAGATATAAAAATAATCATTAAAATCGGTACATGCAATAAAAAGTTATGAGGTAACGAACATTAAATAAGTAAAAAAACAGTCGAATTGAAAGAAGAAAGAAAGAAAGAAAGAAAATACATTTATTTCATCAAAATATGTTAAGTACAAAAAAGACAGAAATACTTAAGTGAACTAAGTTAAATATTTGACGAAATTGGTCGCACTCAGCAGAAGGCTGTGGGGAAACAGCCGCTGATTTTCAGGGCGACCCATTGCAATGGGTAGTTCGGGCTACTGGCCAATTTTAAATTATTTAATTAAGAGAAAAAAAAATGCATTATTAACAATATACAGTGAACATTACCTTACTAATATTACTATGGAATTACTATAACATATTATTACGTTATTAATTGCTCTTTCTTTTGACCTCGGTTGTGTAAAAATATTCGCTAAACGCGATCCTTATGACGCAATGGTCACAAGGTCTGATTGCGCTAAGGGTCCTGGGTTCGATTCCTCGCGAAGTGAAAATTTCAAAGTTGAGTTTAAGTATCCGCTCACAGTCAGGGCGTGTGCATTTTACATTGTGTGCTGTTGTGGCAACATCACACACACGTCACACTATGATGTCACAAAAACTTGAATCATGCTATCGAAGATTTCTACACCGCTCGCATAGGTATATACAAAAGCACTGGCATTGACAGTCGGAGCCCTGTCCCCCAGAAATGTCGTTTCGTCTGCCGGTCTCCCGCCAGATCTCTCTCCGGGAGGTCTCTCTCCCTTTTCCAAATTGCTCGTGGCCCGTGGCACATAACTTGAATCCTGATGTTAAGCTATGATTGTGTAATGTAATTCTATTTATTTATATGATTCACGCACCGGTTAGTATGGATCGAGACACACGTGTAAAACATTGCATGAATTCATTCAAGTCACTGGATAATTACACTCGAGGGATTATCAAAAGTTACACTAGAGTACCAAGGGTTCTAGCACATAGATCTTCAGAGTAGGTACAACATAATTTAGTAATGTTAAATTCAGATTTATTAGACCAAAGAGGTCAAGTTATCATATGGCATAATTATGTTAACTTATTATGGTTACCCTTAGCGCGGCAATATAGCGTTAGTATCTATCGCTACCCTTCCAGGTTTCCGATGTGTGTATTGTTACAAGTTCCGTTTCTGACGAATCCGCGTCTGCCATTTTTGTATGGATTCCATTTTCCTACGCTCGACGGATGTACATAGAAAAATTATTAAATATTTAATTTAAATGATTTAATACAATTATTATAATAAATAGTTAATTCATACGAATAATCACAATATTAAGAACCATTAAAAATATTTAAAGTGTATGAAATGACTTCTCGAAAACTGTTATGTAATAATGACGGGACAGCCATCTTGAGTATAGAAGTAAAAGGTGTTATCTAACTTAACCATTATGTATTTTTATTTTATAATTTTGAATACGTCGTAATAGTATGCACTAAATCAGTCTAGAGGTCTAGACTTATTAAGTGCCTATACACCGTGAAGACAGATGATCTGTTCACATGACTTACGCTCTTATTGTACGTTCATCCATACTAAATCCAACTACCAAACTAAACACACTCACACACGGCTTTCTATTATAGACATCAAAACAAAAGTAACCTGTGCTCATAGTTTAATTTTGCTTGTATGCAAAACTTAATTACGGCATTTTAAATTCTCGCCGCAAATTGACGGTATGTACAGTAAGTTCATTTTAACTCGGCTGATGTGAACATAGCTACGAGTGGCTGCGCAGATGTCAATTTTAAGGCCAAAATGGTGGTATGAGGTGGGGAGTAGGCGGGCGGGCGGTAGGATAGTTAGCCAATACCATAGACGTAAATTCGTCCATGGCCAACACGAAGTAGTAGCGCATCACAAAACACTGTCGTCGCCGCCGTGCTTTGATTGATCTGTTACTGTACCTGCGCAAACATCTCGGAAAACGAAGTTCACATCAGCCGAGTAAAAATGAATTTATTGTAGGTACATGGAGGGGCGGAAAGTTGGTGTTTGTGTGAGATGAAATTGATGAAATGATTAAACCGCATTCCTTTTCAAACGCGAACGCAGAGTAAGTGCCGATTTTTCACAATGATTGTTGATGGTCCCATGGGTCCGACTTTCCTCTTATTTATGTACATTGAATTGATGCTGGCAGGTCAAAAAAGTTATAATATAACTTTATATTATAACTTCGATAACGTCTTTTATGCTTCAACACATTTTGACGTGACCATGGACGTGATATTTTAATTATAAATAACTGGATTTCCCTGGCTTTCGGCTGCCTAGAATTTATGTTTAGTATATTTTATATATTTTATGTTCCCGTAACTAATACCCTCATATTTTATTCGTCCTGTATAACGATTTGGTCGCATGACACAACCTATTAACAATTTAGCTCCGTCGCAAAACAGATGTTATACCTTATAGTCGGCACAATCATAAGATTCCGATATGACGTCTGTCATGTATGAACACAAACTAACCTTGTATGGACGTCTTCAACTTACTTATTACGGAAATATATTTTTTCGATTTGAACCGCTGGTAATGATACTATGAAGTGAAGATATTTCGTAGTGAATGATAGGTCAGTTTGGTTAAATTATGCAATGCACTATTTACTGTGCATATACAATATACAGTTTATATTTATTATCAATGCAGCTTTATAAGTAGGTACATAATGTACATGTGAATCCACCTCCTCTTCGCTTTGGAAAATCGTTTTTATGTTTACAGATAATAAACACTTCTTCCCATTTTTGCAACATATTTTATCGCTTCTATTGCTCGTAGCATGATGTTATAAAATTGCCCACAGTTTGTTAAATATTTTAATTAGGCATTAGTCCGTAATATTAAACGCAAGTAACTAGCGGGTTAAACTAATTGGAGTAATATTGTTTACTTACTACGAGTATTTAGATAGGTACTTACTTACTTATACGTACTTACATAAGTAAATACTAGAAATTCTGGCGAAATATGTAAACCATCCCTGCTTGTTTTTTATTTGTGTTATTTATAAATTGTTTAAATAATTTTATTTTATTTTAATCAGATTACTTCATAAATTGTGTAAAATTTAACAAATATTTAAGACGTCACTACAATGTTTTATAAGGAGGCTGGATTTATAGTTATGTGACCTCTTCAAACAATTTATGAATCGACCATAATCGATACATTACTATAATCGAAAGTATGTGCTACCATGTCACACTCAAAATACAAATAGTTATAGATTCCTTAATATGTCTAAAGCATTGCGATTTTTCGTAGCTATTATAAATTCCCGATATATACGTTTTTAAGCCTTTTCCACTCAAATTGGATAATTATTAACCGTTTAATAGTTTCTTCGTTTTCACTAGATTAATTAAATTTCCATTTTAATAACTGATATAATTTCCTCACCTTAACTTACTAGTCAAATTGTCTTATTATCCCTTTCGGTGTTAATCTCAACGCTAAATCTGTTTTTACCTGATTTTAAGAAAACAATCAGAGGTCGGTTTATAAATTATCGTTCCGAACTTAATTATTAACGAAACGATTAGAAAGTCTTATTACTTATAATCGGTTAAATTTATAAATCGGTTTATTTAATGCATCGATTTTTGTTCTACTTCACTATTGTCACTGTGATGACAGCCTTCATATCGGAATCTTATGATTGTGCCGACTATAAGTAAATTATTAATATGATAACAACTGCGCTATTAGTACTAGGCGTTACTCAGCTGAAAAACAAAGCTGTTATGGTTGTTTTCGAGCGACACTTATGAGGCATGACAAGTAAATGGATGTTATTTGCATACAACAGTATTAAAGCATACTTAGACGTAAGAAAACAGACCTCTGGTAAGCGTATCCAATATCCAATATGAGATAGCACGATTGTATGTGACAAAAGTACAATTCTTCGGCGTCATACAAAAACTAACACGCAATACGAGACAAAACACAGTTTTATTCTGTTTTTTCTCGTGTCATGCCCATGCCCATGCATAGCGGAAACGTACGGGTTTTAGTAGAATAGAACCACCGGGAAGCCTTCTCGTGGAGCGGTAGTAGTAACTCGACGAGCGTGATTCCGCAACAACTTTTTTCACTACATAGATGGCGCATGCGTCGCGGCAGAGTCGACTGGTTTCACGTGCCCGGTGAAGCAGAGTAATTCCCAAGATTTGTTTTCCTCTAGCCAACAATCCACAGTGACTGAGCCCGTTAAGGCTTACACTCGTAGGATCGATGCAAGCCGCCGGCCCATGTGCGCTTAACTTCATCTACGCACTTTAAGTTTTGAATATTGCTAAAGTTCCGATGACAATATCACTTTATTAAAAGCATGACTCGATACTACTGAGTATTGGCCCCAGATAAAGGAACTTCTCAATGATCAACAGTACAGTACTAACTGCTTTTCGTCTATAGTTGAGTCATCGAGCATAATTATGAAATTGCTACTCTCCGCCAAAACAAAACTTGTTACCTGTGCTTACAGTTCAATTTAGCTTGTCAGAAAAATTTACTAAGGACATTTTTAGATAGCGCCGTCAATCTTTAATGTACCTTAATTGCATTGGCGGAACGCTGGCATTTGTATGCCATGCTACTATAACGAATTCCAAATCCAGTTGAAACTGAATTCACTTAATTTTATAAAATCGTGTTCTTAGATTTTACCCAATTGCGTTAGGTGTCGCACGTACGTACGTACCAACTTTACAGTATTTTTATTTTTTAGCAGACAACTTTTACATAGGTAGGTATATTAATAAGCGTAATCATACTGGTGGCTTATGACCAGCATCACTCATATTGGGAGAGGAGACTCGGCAGTATGACAGTTAGTGGAGTGCCGAAGACATAAAAATAGCAAAACCTCGGAATCCAGGGACTGAGTTATTTAGAGTAACTCAAAAACTACTCTTCTGACGGAACTCAAATTTTTACGGGACCTAACCTAAAGCCCCAGGCTTTCAATTAAAAAAAGAATGATCAAAATCGGAACTCTAATAAGTTACTTTGAGGCTACGAAGAAAAATAATACAAATTTCCATCACTGAGGACACAAAGAGTAAAGAAGAACAAACGTATAAAAGAGACTCTGTAAATACTTAAACTCAAATGTCTTCGCCTGTCCTATATTTTGTCTTAATAAAAGGAGCAAGTCGGGTGTACACTTTGCAATGTTCATGCTCGTAGACTTACCTAGTATGAGCACTGCAGTGAGAATATTTAGGACAAACGCAGTCATTACTTCTTGCTTTGACAAAGAAGTATCCAGTTTTTGAAGCTCGATTTTGGGAGATTCACCTATACATATGTATATTAGGCGTAAATTCAAGTTTCTGAATGCTTCGGTTTTCGTAAAACTGATGGACTCTTTCAAGGGGTTTCTTGAAAAATACAAATGTAAGTGACCGAACAGAAGTATCTAGTCTAATAGCAAGCAATTTCATAGAAGCCCTCATCTTAGAATTTTCACTAGTGGCTTTAATAAGCTGTTATCCTATTTAAGGGGTATTTTAATGATTAAACTTTATTGCTTTCCATTGGAAAAACACTAGCAACTTCTTAGGTGTTTTGGAATAAAAAGCTGATGTGGAATGTATGAATATATTTGCACCACTTTTATGAGAATATCAAAATCAAAATCAAGTCTGTATGTATTCACAATATGCCTCGTTTTTGCTCTCTAATCAATTCCTAATCACGAGGAGGTAAGGTTTATTATGATTGGAAGGTTGATAACACCAGATAATCTCTAACACACTCATAGATTATTCGAAACCCATCTAAAGTGATAAGGCAACTATCCGGGTCTATCCTAATCACATTACAGAGTTTCATAGACCTCAGTTCGTAATGTCTTTGGGCGTACCATTCGTACCGAGGACCTTAAATCTAGGGTGAATAAGAGCGTTTACAAATACGTATTCGGTTTTGAGTAATCGGCTTACAGATGGGTCGATCATGAATATTTGCAGTCTTCAATTCAAAACCCTGTAATCATGTTACCAAACACCGTTGAGTCGCTAGTACGAATATATCGGGAATTTAATCTACACGTTGTTCGTTGGGGCTCGCCTGGTCTTTATCCCTGCTTGTAATCGATTCCCGTTTTTAGTGTATAAATGTGTAATGGAGCATAGCTAGATATTGAACCGTTAGAGAATAATTAGAGAAACGTATTGAGGTCTTGCGCCTTCTTCCTTCGGCACACTCAAATATTTTAGTTTTATTTTTAAACCACTTCAAAAAAGGAGGAGATTCTCTATTCAAATTCAAACATTCCTAAAATATCCAGAAGTTTTAGTTACAAAAATAAATACTCGTAACTTTATGCATGAGAACTGTTTTGTTATCTAATCACAAACAAACACTTCAATTTTATTTATATGTATATACATACGGACAAACCACAAATGCTGGAATGAAGGCCGCAACTCCGGACGGTCAAATCTAGATGTCTGATATCCCTAGCCTACAGTTATAAGGAATACTCGCTAGCACTAGGCGTAGGTGATTACATGATAACATTAGTCTGAGTATTAGTTTGGGTAAGTAATACCTCAAGGCTACATTATAATGTAATTTGCAGACCGTATCCGACCCATATATCGTATTTAGGCCTCGCTATATGACTTAGCAATGTTCATAATATCATATGATATCTAATATCTTTAAACGAGCAATTCTTGTATATTTATTTATATATAATCACGATCTCGGAAACGGCTGCAAAGATTTTCATGAAAGTTACAGATTAGGGGGTTTTCGGCTCAAGGAATCGATTTATCAAGGTCCCAGGTTCGAGAAAAGCTCGGTTCCCGAGATAAAGAGATTTTAAAAACATCATACTGACGTCATCTATGAAACATTACGATAACTTCTATGAGGTACTGTTTGTAACGTGTTGAACTGACGCCATCTATGAAACATTAGGATAACTTCTATGAGATACGGTTTGTTTGTTTCAGTAGTATGAAACTAGATGGCGCTCGAATATATTTTTGTTCGGCTAATATTAATATTAATATTCATTCTTACGTTGAAGCGCTATTTTTGCGTTATACCTACCTATTTTCTGTTTGAATAAAATTAAAAATCAGTGCGATTATCTCGCTTGACCTCGCAGGACGCGTAGTGATAGTTTAACGTGCGTTTGTGATATTTACGAGAATATTTGTAAATAAATGTTAGTTTTGTTATTATCGATTTAATAATATATTTTAATAAAGTTTTAAATAAATAATGGTCAGATCGATGAAATTACTATTGTTGTAAATAGAATCAATAAAATTTTAAGTACGCCTAACAACTTGCTCATTAAACTAAAAGTATATTTATTTATGTTGTTTAATTATCATAAACATTCAATACATTTTATCGCAAATAAAAATTTCAGTCGGGGACTGCCTAAGCCTGCGAAAAGTACGAAGGAAAGTTCAATGAATTTATCTAATTAAGTATGTACCTATTTAAAATGCAATTAATTCGCTCACACAGTTAACTTCTATGAGGTACTGTTTGTAACGTGTTGAAATTTCAGTAGTATGAAACTAGATGGCGCTGTACAACTTTGTGAAACACGCTGTTGAGATCCTTTGGCCGTAACATAAGTAAAATGAATTTTGTGCTCAGTGAACAGTTGTATGATTTGACTCCTGAATAGATGGCGGAATTCCTCGTATTTCTTGCGATTCATACTAAATATAATTTTCAACCGAGCAAAGCTCGGTCAACCAGGTACTGTAATATTATGACAGAATTCTCATGTAGGTTACAATTTCGCCCTTTCTCCTTACTTCTGAAAATAACCTTACATAAATAATATTAACGCTACACACTCGTAGCCCCATAAGATTTCCTGTGTCGTGGATGCCATGGACAACACACAAGACAAGGAGACATACCCAGACCGAGAACGGAAATTTAAATTCCTCATTCGAACCCTCCCTAAGAATCAAACCTTTTAGGTACGCTTGGGCAACGATCTGATGTGTTAACTGTTGCGCTATTCGTATCGTCATATTTTTTCAAATGGTCAGTTTCCTTGTTAGTAATGAAACTCACTCAATAATGAGACACAATGATGATGAAATTAAACAAGAAAAAGGGTTTTGAAATTAAACAAATTCTAACTACGTCATCCTTTCAAATACAAAGGTCTATAAAGGCCGAAGGTAGAGATGGTAAGAATTGGCCCTAATAATTGGCTCAATAATAGCCCAATACAAGACAGGAATCTCTTGTTGTATCTAAGAAGACCTATAAGCAGTCCACCACATTGATTCAGTGTAGTTTTTTGTAGGCTGTGTAGATTGTTGTGACAATAATTATTGTAACCACATACATAGTACCCATGCATTTAGCATACATTGATAGTAACAGATTTGTTAACTCTAACCGCATCCTGTCCTTAGTTCTGTCAATTGCTGACCTAGTAAATAAGGTCCGAAATTCCTTGCAGCATTACACTTACGTCTTATTGCTTGTATTCAACATGTTCACTGAAGACAACAGGAAAGCTTCAAGATTTCGATGAGATTATTTTATTCAGCAGAATTTATTCAACATTTTTTCTGAACATAATATTAACTAAAAGATTAAGTCGGTTGTATATGAGATCTGTCTTATATCTGTATATTGTACCTGTTTGTGCAAAGATTTTGATTCATCTGATTTATTTTGTAGCTATTTTTGTGACAGATACCAAATAATGATTACAGTGCGCCCAACTTATCTCTGAAATGGCAAAAATTGGAACTAACAAAAAGTCATTTATAAGTAAGTTGTGGTCATTCATCTGTCAGTTACTAGTGTGCAATGATTGGACAAATGAATGTCAAATGCGTCCGACAGCGCCTCTTTCGTTTCAATCTTAAGTTGGGTTTACTATACAAGGTATTTTTTATCTTTAGCTTAAAAAACATCCGACTAGGCAACCATAGTTCATGCCATCTAACTTCAAACTAGGACAAGGTGTCGTCTATTGTGTTGTATTCAGATGTTTCTTTTTGTGTCTAGTTGCTTAGTACCTACCTCAGCTTAGTACATCATTATTCCTGAATTTCATACGAGACAGGAAGTCCGGCGCTTCTCTGAAATCGCTAATCAAAAGCCCATTAAATCCCCAAATAAAACAAAAAACTATACAATGAAATTTTATTTCCAATTAACTATGTATAATTTATATATTATTTAAAATCAAATCATTATTTTATATACTTTATTTACAATATATCTGTAATAATTCATCACGTAGGTAACAATATTACCTTATGGCGATTAAATTTGAGTTCTTGGGCCCTAACTTTACGGTCTAAAGCTGCGTACACAATAGCAGTTGAGAATACCTGTGACTGATATATGATTAAAGTTACTAGTAGGGTGGTGGTCAGTTTGACTGATGGTTGATGGTGGCTGCTGGCGGCGTGCAACTCAGCTAGGCTTTCTTCTGGAACAAACGTTAATGTATTAGTTTTCAATAAATAAATAAGTACAATCGATGAGACTGAAGGGTTAAAATGAAACAACGGAGTATGAGAAACGAATGGAGTTGGACCAAGAAAGTTGGTTGGAGTTTTTCTTGTCTCTTTTTATTCTTTCTTTTTTTATTATGTATTTAAAACAAAGTAGTGTTTTATATTTATAGTAAGGGAACGAATAGAGAGGATTAGGGTGCGGTTCCACTGAGGCGGAGCGGAGCGGAGCAGTGCGCGATTCACCAATCACATGGCTTGAAATCCGCACAAGGCGCAATGGGCTGGGATTTCAAGCCATGTGATTGGTGAATCGCGCACTGCTCCGCTCCGCTCCGCCTCAGTGGAACCGCACCCTAACGTCCATTGGCGCAGTTTCGAAGCGAAGCGTTGCCGTGAATACTTTAAAAATATATTGAGTTCTATAAAAGTGTTACTACGAAGTTTTAAGTGGGTATGTGTATGTGATATTTTTAGCGAGGATATGTTTCGACTCTGCGTTAGTTGGAATCGAGCCGTTCCCTTTCCTTCTGATCTGATTGCTATCTAACGATAAAAATCGTACATAAAAATCATCATAATCTAACGATAAAAGTCGCTAATGATTTATGGAATTACCACTCCCCACTAAAAACAACAGTTCAATTAAGCTTGTAAACCAAATCTCAAGGATTTTAAATTCTCACCGTTAATCTAAAATAAACCCTATTCACAGTTGCTATTAAAACATGTTCGTTTCGACCGCACCCGCTGCTGTTTAACTCGATCGATCATTCTTGATCTACGCAGGCCGCCTTTCCCATCACAAATCTGCAGGACGCTACAGGCCTACTAATGACCTTCAATTCGCGGCGGTGGGCCATTAAAGGCAAGCTTTATATTATTCCCTATCATTCCCTTTTCTTACCTCACTGAAGCCGTTAAGCTACTATCTGGGAAACTTTTAAATGTTACCAAGATTGCTACGTTTTAAAGTGAACGAGTCTGCCGTTACTTGAATGAAGTTAAAAGTTACACAAATTGTATCTCTTTCCAAACATCAACAATGGTACTTGTTGCTTCTGTGGCTGCAACTTTGCTGTATGCTTTTATATCGTCTTACTTTTAAAATACAAAAGTGAAAAACTTAAAATCCACAATGCTATAAATGTGTTCACCGACTTAAAACAGTTGTGAATCCTAAACACTTATTTGAAATAAAACATCATACTAGTAATCAGGACTTTCATATATTTCATTTCGATTAGATCCTGATTAACAGTTCCTTGATCGATATATTTGTTATTTTTAAAGAGAGTTCAGTTATATCTTTAAATTATATTTTTGAAGATTTTGTAGATGGCTAATACAATGTTTATTACAGGACAATCACGAAGCCTTAAAGTCCGTTAAGATATGCAGTTATTATAGGAATTTATTATATTATTTATTTATTATAGGAACGGTTATCTGTTTTCCCAGAATTTCTGAACCATTTATTATGATACGATGAATCTTGTAGGTATCCTTTGAAGCGTTCATCGTCTGCTGGTTATATATGGTGTAAACATCACAAAATCCGTCTGACGACCTTTGAAGGATATTAAGTTATACGTATAAAAAATATAAAGGGCCCTTTTTTGGATTAAATTGTAGGCCTCATTAGGATCTTTATTACATTACAGAGCCTAATTTTATGTTCCTAATGTATACCTATCCTAATGTACCGGTTTAAAGGAATCATTCCTTAATTCGTTACGTCAAAAATAATCTTGTTATAAAAGGTACGTAATTTGATCTTCTTTCCCACGTTAAAAGACTTCAAATATTCATTCCAGGCATACACCAGTGAAACGTTAGAAGTTTTCCAGCTTTAAATATGGGAACATCGTCATATTATTGGCTCGTGAACCGTAGCGGTATAACGGCTCGGGTGAGCACACTTGTCCCTTGTACACTTCGGGTTAGCGATATTTGCATTTGAGATACTTTTAATGTTGTTAACGGTGGCAAATACAGAGACTGTTTTGTGAGTCTCAAAAATATTTTAACCAATTTTGTAATTATTTAAAATATTAGTCGGCGGTACAAAATTTTTCGCTATTGCATTTTTAGGGGATTAAGTTTTAAAAAAATCAGTGTTATAAAATTTTAACGTTATTGTAATTTTGAAAGGATAAATTTTAGGAAAATAAAAACAGTTTATTTTTATTGTTCATAAGGAATTGTTTGTTTAATACTCTTGCAATAATTTAGTGAAGGAAAGTAAATATCAAATTTTTTAGGCGTAGCGCATGGCACCGGAAACAGAAAGAATTATAAACCATTTTTAGCAGGCACTATATACATAGGTATATTATGTTTATCAAATTTTATATAGTTTCAGAAGCCTGGTTTCATTATTCTTCACTTATGGGGAATAAAACCATGCCAATAGATTCATTTTTCGGGATGAAACATTCTAGACAGTCCACAATTTAAACTACGAATATGCCTAATATCCTCTTTTTACTAATTTCCAGTCAATGATCAAATCGGTAACAAATACACAGACAGACAGACACAGATACCGATACCAAAGGCTGTCATTAAGTATATGGTTTTCTCAAAGTTTTATTGTTCGTAGACTATTATTTTTTCTTGCTATATTGAAAAATTTAACATAGTTACAACCAAAATGGTTCTGAGAATAAAAACTTGGCAATACTCTAATGACGTCGTTTGTGACAACTTTTCTTGCCAACTTTTGGTACTCAATAGGCCATTTGCGAAGAATCAACTTTGTTTACAATGAGCCGAGTAAATTGTTCGAAAGAAAACGATACAAAAGACTGAAAGAAGAATTAAAAAGTCATTAGGTAATTATGGTAAATATTGTTATTGTAAAACGATTCATATAGATTAGGAATATTGGCAAAACATTCAAATGGCTACGTTTTGAAGAATCTAGGGCACGTACCTTATTATTATGTAACTTATTTATCCTTGTTATTTATCTCTGAATCTACTTGTTTAGTCCTTTATTCTCTACAAACTATCTCATTGATTCCCTGTCTGTTTATCTGAGATAATGATACCAATACGATTTAAAAGTCAATATTTTATTTTCTCTTGTTGTGTGTGGTGCTATGCTTGCTTTATCTTGGTGTTTTTTTCTTCTTTTTAATCGGTTGTTTGGAATTATGAAATATTGAGCCATGTCGTTGAATCAAAAAATCGGCATAATGTTAAAAAATCTATTTTTGTCTCTGGCATTAACGTTGACTAATATCCGAAATTAGTAAAATTTAAATTCGAAGTCATTTAAAAGATTAAAATTCCCAAAGACAACGAAAACAAACAATGTTTTTATGAGTTTGATCGAACGATGACAAAATTAAACCCTAACACGGCTTTACATGTCAATCGTTTCTAAACTGCCCTCGTTATATTATATTTGATCAGTTGTATCACAATTGACAAAGGCCGTCGGGTCGGGCCTTATTAAGAGCTGCTTAGCAGCCCTCTAATTACGTCGTTAGTGACAATCCTGCTCCGAATTTGCAATCTAGAGCACTTGAAACCGTATATGAATTAGAACCTGTTATTCAAAAAAGCCTTTGATAAAATGAAAGGCCCCGAAACATCTTATTTAGATACAAAAACTTGGCCCTAATGACATCGTTGTGACGCCGCTTATGCGCGCTTTTGGGCGGTTCATCGCGATAGCCTATTTGTGTGGAGCCATTTTTGTTTACGAATGGATGAATAAAAGTTTTTGCTCCATCTATCATTCAACAGCAAAAATATATGGCGTTTTAAGTGTGTGCGTATAAAAAGATGCCTTTTTTGATACGTATTCGACACTCATTTTAATATTATAACCAAAATTCTCGACTTAAAATTGATCGATGTCTAATAATAATATATGGAAGATATTTCAGCACCAATGATGTTTTAAATATCTAGATTGAGCCTCGCCCTACAATGAAAACAAAAAAAAAAGACGTGTGGCACTCGGAGACTGCCGCGGTAAAGCTATTGCATATCATTATATATAAATTAACAAAACAAAAAATAATACTGCATTTTGTGATAATAATAATAAAATGAATGTATATAGAGTAATAACTCATTTTCTTTCACAATTTTTTCGTGACTTTCTTCATTAATAAATGCACTTTGTTTATTCATATTTAAAACACTTTGTAGGTACACAAATTATACGAGTACAGATATTCACTGTTTTGCAGTGTTTCATAGGCAATATCACTGAAAGAGACGCATAATAATGACGTAAGCCTAATTGTTATACCGCCAACAGACTCACGCGAGAAGTCTCGAAGAGAAATCTTGCCGCGAATTTGCGCGAGAACCGAGAAAGCATCTACACTCATGCGACCTTCTCATTCGCATCCTCGATCGTCATCCGGAATGGACGTCAGTGCAGCGGCTTTGGTTTTGTGTGCATTAATATACTATAATCTTGTGAATACTAAAATAAGAAATAAATTAATATAAGTACTAAAATAATAATAATAATTGGTAACCACAGACAGTAGATAATTTTAACTAGAAATGTAAATTTTAAATACAAAAACACACAACGGTCCCACTGAGACCGAACGAGAATGTGAATACGGTTCTCTTTTCTCGCCCGAGAAACCCTTTGAAGCGGGCAAAAATACCGACACCGATCCGAGCACAGGCGAGCCCGAGAACGAGACTGCGAGAAACCGATCACATTCACGCTTCTCGGGTGTTCTCGGGGGTTCTCGGCGTGAGTTTGTAGCCGCTATTAAGAATACGTACATCATAACGTCACATTATAGGTGCAAGACATTTTAATCTTTATTAGAAACGGATAATGCATTAATTTGTTATAAATAATGCATTAACGTGTGGGTGACAGAGACAGTGCCTTACAGTTTGCCTTGCCTGTATGACACTGTCTCTATCACCCTCAAGTCATTAATATAGTGTCATTATTTTATGTCATGTTATTATTTTGTATATTTTAAATCTAAATACGCGATAATTCGACTATTATGAATACATGTTGTCGATTCCAACGCCTTATTTAATCCAGATCTACATGTAATTATTCTTAAAACACCGAACCGACGGGGCGAAAATCAAACGTTTGACAGGTAAGATTTGTATGGGAAATTAATATTTTCATTTTTAGTATTTTGCTCGAAATTTTTCATATTTTCTCATCGCTGCAACCTTCCCTGAACTTCCACGAATATTTCAAGACTAAAATTAGCCAAATCGGTTTAGCCATTATAAAGTAAAAGTTAGATAACTCAGTTAAAAGTTCTGGTATTTATCGATGTGTGGGTGCATAGACATAGTAACTATGTCTGTGTGTAGGGTGTAATAAATTTTCGTTACGAAATTTTTGAATTCGGTCCCCGCGCCCAAGGCCCGCGATAAAAGCTATACAATAGCTTAACAAGCCAACAATATCAAGCATGTGTGCGTGCAGGCGATGTTTTTCACGTTCATTTATTGTCTATATGTGCGTAATCTGTGCGTAATGATATGAAAATTGTGGCTAACAGTTAGCCACTATTTTTTTACACGTTTTCGCGGATTCGATGTTCCATCTAGATCTAGATATTTAAAACATCAAAGTTAAGCACTTTTACTGGGCGTATTTAATAAAACGGTAGATAATAATGATCGTTTGAATAAAATAATTATGTCTTGTGCCTCTGTTCCCGCTTATCTTCGAAATGGTTTAATCGATTTGAAATAGTTGTCTCTACAATGAGCTTGAAGTAACTTTTATATTTTATTTAAATCATTCAATAAATGAAAAACAAAAATTCATTAGAATAAATTATTATTGAAATTGAAAACCCTTGCATAAATACAGATTTGACAAATATACCAGTTTAAAACCACAGTAGGTATTAGATAAATTAATTTTATATGATTATTTGTGTATTGAACTGTATTTCCAAACATGATTTATTTGATCAATCACATTCTCGTATTCTATTGGAACATGTCAGTAAGCGACATGAAATATTACAAAACCACAAATTTGACGATGTCACGAAAATTGTACGTACAAAATATTTCGTTTGAAGTTTGCAGCGAGTTTAAAATTCATATTTGCATTTTTCGTAATATCGCGGTTTTGTGGCGTTTGCACATGACGGAATAGCGGTTTAAAATATGAACCAAGATACGGTTAATATAATCCTAAGTTCAAGATCATCAGTTTGTGTAAACGAATAGTCTCTCAAGAAATTAAAAGAAGCAACATCATCAAAAATTAAAAATAAATTATATTCCAAATAGGTTCAGTAGATACGACTTTATTTGGATAAAATTAATAGAAATTATGAAATTAAATTTTGCAATAATTAGCCATTACACTTTCACTTCTCTTTTCAACCAGTTAAGGGATGTTTTCGACATGACAAATATTCTATGTCCTTTCTTGAGTCTCAAACTATCTCCATACAACATTTCATCTTAATTGATTCACCAAATCCAGCGTGAAAAGCATACAGATAGACAAAAAAGAATTATTTATAGGGTGAAATCCTATTGGAGGTATTCGTCTATTTCCTGCTTTCACTGGTATACCTACCAAGTAATGGTGTTTTAAGGAAAAGATTTTCCTCCAAATGTATCTTGAAAT
The DNA here is from genome assembly GCA_905404135.1 of Hesperia comma. Lineage (NCBI taxonomy): Eukaryota > Metazoa > Arthropoda > Insecta > Lepidoptera > Hesperiidae > Hesperia > Hesperia comma. Next base: position 2,542,526 of record FR990028.1, on the reverse strand, counting down.
CAATACCTTTAGACGAAACGATAAAGAAATACTTAAACATAATTCTTATCGTTTCATAAAACTCAATATTGTGCACATTCCTTCAGGTAAATAAAATTAAAACTTTGTTCGAGCTTAGCATGAATTTCTCGTGAAAAAATTCTGGATGAAATTAATAACGTAACGTCTATAAAACATGAAGTATTTCGGTTTGAGCTCAGTTTATTACGAACACAGATATTCTTTTCATGCCAATTAACTCTGTGATTTTAAGAATTTCCAACCAATTTGTGTGTAAACAACATGAAAACCTTTATTTGTTACTTTTAATTCTTTTAATATTTAATAATTGGAAAATTAATTAATGTTATCTTGGTATCATGTTATCTCACTCTTTAACTTATTTGTGATACTCTATTACTTCTCACGTCATTAATCTTCGAGTCATTACTATCCTACAACAGAACACGGTCTTCCCACGGCCTACTGTATACTACGGTATCAATACTTGAGGCCTAAAGTAGGCCTACTTTAGGCTTTACTCCACCACGTTGCTCCAGTGCCTCTTTCACAGTCCCATTGGTTGATGCGATGATGTAGATGATGTGGAAGTCAACCCGCCCTCACTTCGTTTCGGGAAACCGGTCCCTTAGTAGCCATATTTAGAAATTGTCATGCGTAATTTCTTAGACTGTTGTAACTTTTTATTTATGAATCGATTAAAACATTTACCGCGGAAGGACCCTCCCCAAATAAATTAAGCTGTTTCTGAGATTAACGCAAACGAACTACCAACTCAAATATCATTGTTTTAGGTTCTATTTCGTCAACAAATTTTTGAACATGTTTTCCATGTACAGAAATCGATCAGTCACAGATTTAGTATTTGAATAATTGACTCATACCAACTCTGATTAATTTAGGTATATTCATACTAATGGGTGTATTTACAAATAAAGCATATTTGCTATTTTATCTATTTATTTGGAACGGAAAAGCTCAAAAGTAGTCTGGGTTGGTTTCCAAAACCTTTTACCTACAGAATTTCACCAACATTTTACCTACAAGTAACATGGGTTATATCATAATTTAAAATTAGGTATTCCTAAGGGGAAAATTTCAGTAATGAGGTGTAAAAATACGGGGTAGTAAAAATGCCCTGAAAAGTTTTTTATATCACATGTGTTTGTAATCTATTCTATCTAATGTTTGATTTTTTCAAGAGTTTTTTTTAGCTTAAGGCTTTGTTTTCCGATGCAAGTGAGGGCGGCTTACTACTTCTATATATAAAACAGAACAACACTTTTTTTCAATGTTTGACAAATACATTCCGTTATGAATAGGTCAAACAACAATTTTTTTATTATTAAAAATGCAACATCGAAAACTAATATTGTACGAGCGGTACTACTACTATTGTCGATTTCGTTTATAAATCATATAGAATTAATTCAAATCATAAGCCATTTCCAACAGAAATAGAATTTTTATTCATTTCCCTTCCATTTCCATTTGCCCATTTTCCTTCTTATCAAATTGATTCACATTTATTGTCAAATAATATTTAATCTCCATTTAGTGCTACCCTATTGCCCTCGCTCTTTATTATTACAAAATAGGATGTATTTATCCGCTTTACCAAATAGTAGGCATAACCATTGAAGTGGAAAATTGTATGAAAATTGTTCGTTTAACCACATTTCAGGCCCTAACTGTTGGGTATGATAATATAATATTACATTGTTACGCGTAGTAAGTTTATAAATTCAAATTATTTTATCTGATATTAGCGTAATAGAATGGCTACATTTGGTACATATTGACCTTATTAACTCTGGCTTTAACCCATTAATGATTTATTACAGAGTATTGCTCTCTTTTATGTGAAAAGGCTTAAAACATAACCATAGGTTTAGTGAGAATTGGTTAAGGTTTCTATAATTATTTACCGTCAAATGAGTCATAGTATTTATTTATAGGTACTGGGTACTCCATTATTGCTTAAAAAATCGTAATCTTTCTCTTATAAAAACTGATAAAAATTCTCCTATATACTATTAAAAGTGATCTCTAGGTTCATGAAATGAACCATTACCAATTAAAACAATCTCAAATTTAATAAAATGGTCCCATACCGATGAAAATGATCTCAACCTTAATGAAGTGAAATACCATACCAATGAAATTGATCTTAAACATGAAGTGGTGCGTTATTAATTAAAAATAATAATAATTATTATGATCTCGAACTTACAATGATGTCAAACTTAATAAAAATGATCGCAAACTTAATGAAAATGACCTCAAACTTAAAGAAAATGACCTCAAACTTAACGAAAATGATATGAAACTAAGGCCCTTCGTACACAAGGCTACGCAAATCTCCGAAACTCTACGAATTTAGTCTTCAAGCAACTACCGCCATACAAATCCATAGAGGTTCGTACACAAGTCGCGTCGCCGATATTTGCCGTTGGCGGTAGTCGCTTGAAGACTAAAATCGTTGAGTATCGAAGATTTACGTAGCCTTGTGTACGAAGGGCATTAATGAAAATGATTCAACATTCATAACAAGCCAGTACAAGCAACCTTACCGTTAAGAACATGCACGGAGACAGTGTGAGGGCGCGCGCCGCGCACCGCGCACGTGTAGTTGCCAGCGTCGCTGCTGTTGACGCGCGCGAGCCGGAGCAGACTGTCCGCGCCACCAGGAACTTGTTCCGTTTTCACACTGCAACAGATTGGTGGGTTAAGGTTTTTAAATGCTAAAGTAGCTCAGCATACTGGAGAGAATGTTTTTAAAAGGTCTTATCTAGTACTGCCCGGACCACCAGGAACTTGTTCCGTTTTCACACTGCAAGTAATTGGTGGGTAAGGATTCTTTAATGCTAAAGTAGCTCAGCATACTGGAGAGAATGTTTTTAAAAGGTCTTATCTAGTACTGCCCGGACCACCAGGAACTTGTTCCGTTTTCACACTGCAACAGATTGGTGGGTTAAGGTTTTTAAATGCTAAAGTACCTCAGCATACTGGAGAGAATGTTTTTAAAAGGTCTTATCTAGTACTGCCCGGACCACCAGGAACTTGTTCCGTTTTCACACTGCAAGTAATTGGTGGGTAAGGATTCTTTAATGCTAAAGTAGCTCAGCATACTGGAGAGAATGTTTTTAAAAGGTCTTATCTAGTACTGCCCGGACCACTAGGAACTTGTTCCGTTTTCACACTGCAACAGATTGGTGGGTTAAGGTTTTTAAATGCTAAAGTACCTCAGCATACTGGAGAGAATGTTTTTAAAAGGTCTTATCTAGTACTGCCCGGACCACCAGGAACTTGTTCCGTTTTCACACTGCAAGTAATTGGTGGGTAAGGATTCTTTAATGCTAAAGTAGCTCAGCATACTGGAGAGAATGTTTTTAAAAGGTCTTATCTAGTACTGTCCGCGCCACTAGGAACTTGTTCCGTTTTCACACTGCAACCAATTGGTGGATTAGGGTCTTGGAATGATACAATAGATTGGCTAAGGATGCTGGAAAGAATGTTTTTAAAAGGTCATGTCTTGTCTTATTTTGGTGGTAAGAACTTAGAATTCACTCAATTGGTGTGTTAGGTTCGGTTAGGTATTAGAATGGTATGTGGCTAAGGATGGTGGAAATAATATTTTTAAAAGGTTGTATCTAGTTTCGGTGGCAAGAGCGTAGTGTTCTTCCAATTTGTGTATTCGAATCTTGGAATGCTAGAATGGCTCAGGATACTGGAAAAACATTTTTAAGAGATGATGCTGCATGCTGATTCGCTACCTTAATTCCATAAAACTATCTTTGAATTCTGGAATGTCCGCTCAGGATGCCGGAAAGAACATTTAAAGAGAAGTTTTAATCAGTTTCATCTGGCTTCGTGTCTTAATTTTAAAGACATACTTTTCAATTGGACATTTTAAAGTTTGCATACTATAGTGACTTTCTAGATATTCTAGAAATTCATAAATTTTGTGATTTTTTTGGTGACAATGTAAGGCACATTTGGCACAAGAACTGTTTAGCAAATCGGAGCTCAACCGATGATTTCACACCATTCTGTGCACCTACTTGGTCAATTTCACCGTAGTTGTTGATTTCGGATTGCATTACCAAGTCATGTTCGATTGAGCTGAAATACCGTAAATGTATGTAAATCGGTTTAAAATGATGTTACCGAGCTGATTTGTTGACGGAGGCTGAATTTGGCCATAGAAACTCTGAAATAGAACAATACAAACTGTGTAGAGTTTTGTCTTGATTTATTTAAAAAAGTACTTTTTACCTCAGAATCAGGATATGATTACGAAGATGGAAGGTCCATTTACCATGAGGTCTATCGTCGGTAATTCGTTGGCTTTTTACGTAAAAACTAGGTAAAGTAATTTTAATTTTGAAGGAACAGCGCCCAAAATCATAATGTACCTACTTATTTCGTATTTTTTAACACTAACCATCTTCGGCATAAGTATGATAAATTAGGAATGTATCACATATATTTTATACATTTACACCGAGTGCGTATGCCCTGAATACTTCAGTGCGTGTTAGCGTCAAGTTCCTCCGAGTCTAATGCGTCCTGCATATTTTATTATCCTGGCCGAATACTATGGCTAATGTGACCAATACCTGTGTTACATGTCAATGTTGGATGTTTAATTAGATCTTCTTAGCATTTTGTATTGGTTTCGGAAATAAACTACGATCCTTGGAACTCGATCGTTGCGTGTTCAAATCACATTGGATTCATCAATTGGAGATGCCTTTGATGTAAGTATTAGGCCTGAATGATAAATAAATCTGAAGTCATTGTATTTTTGTACTAATAAACCAGACCCAGACATGAAAACTGTTACACATGAGTCGTAAAATTGACATACCTTAATTTATGAGACAAACGACATAGAAAAAAACACATTTTTTATGTAAAAACTGCATCAAAATCGGTTAAGCCGCGTCTGAAATTAACATTAGAAAGGCATGTACAAAAGCAAAAAATCTTACATTCATGATTTTGCTACTGTGTTAATAAAGCTCTTCAACAATTATAGTTTTATATTAATAACAAATAAATACTATGCTTTATCTACGTTTTCATAACTGCCCCACTGTTGGGATTGTTAAGAAGCACGGCTCAATATAATTGATTATAAAATACTTAGTTTCATTGTATGCCGTTATCTATTTACAACGTCAAAATATTACAGCGAAACATCTATCTTATCCTTAACAAAGCAAAAGCGAAATACCCCGACGACAATAAATACTACAATAACAAATCTATCACAATTCTTATATCACAATACAGGGATTAATATTACAAGTAATAAACGTACATTATGACTCAACGACAATGGCTAGAGTTATTTAATGGGTAATGTAGGCAGACAAATAGTGATATGTTAGGTGTGGAGGTTATAGGGTTTTAATATTTCCCATTGAACAATAGTTACCTACTTGAATTTAATTACAAATGATCGGGATTTCTTGCTTCTATTTCTGCCAGTAACGCATTAGTGACTTACTATTTCATTACAATTCTCAGTAGTTTCAGACATTCTAGGTCTTTTTATTGATTATTTTGCCATGACATCTTGAGGTGTTTTTATATAAATATGTAAGAAGTTAAACAAACGCAGACACGTTTCTTCGTGACTGAAGAAACTAACAGCTAATTTGATCACGCTTTAACAATGCAGATATTTTATGCCACGTCAAAGCCTCGTACACTGCTTGACTAGGTACTGCTACCTAACAATATCAGAAGGCTGTAAAGTCCTCCGAAGCATAAAAGCGCCCCAAATTTATAAACATGGGCACATTTCCACGTACTGACCACGCTCGCAAATGCCTGACTCTATAAATCCCTTAAGATCACAAAGCTATGGGCGTTTAAAATAACGTAATTGTACAATTTTCCAAGATAATCTCAAAAAAACATGCGATTACATAAACTTTAATCACGTCGCATTGTCGCAATATCTGAACGTGACCTTATTTTTTTTTAGGAGGCATAAGATATTAAGTACATTTCACATCAATGGCGAGAACAAGATAACCGATATTGTATTATCAGGCCTGAGGCGTTCTCTTCTCTGAGAACAAAACATTACGCACGTCTTCGGGGCATTTTGGATTACAATAAGATTGGAGTGGAATATCTCTCTTGGCATGTTTCGTAACTGTCACTACTGATTGGAAGAGAAGCAGAGCGATAACATTGAGTAAATTACGAAATTCATTCGCTTTGTATTTGATTACTAGTGGACCCGGCAGACGTCGTTCTGCAACATAATTATATTATTAAGTAGATGCCCTCCCTTCGCTTTCGGAGACTCCGCTCCTTTTGGTCGCAGCGTGATGTTATATAGTTTAGCCTTCCTTAATAAATGGACTATTCAAAACAAAAGTTTTTCAAATCGGACCAGTAGTTTCTGAGATTATCGCATTAAAACGAACAAATAAACTCTTCTTCTGTATATTATTAGTATAGATGTTTCGGAAAGTAGTCAGTTATTTAATGCTATATCAAGTTTTAAATTATCGCTTGGCTTTATTTTAGCCTTGACAAATGGGGATTTATAGTGCAATCATTTATGAAGTGAGTAATTTAGTATCATTTACTTGTATCACTGATTGATCTCCCATATAATCGTCTACCTCACTTTTCATTTCAAGGGACGATTCCCAAAATAAAATCTGTCCCATATTATTTTCTAATTCCCAAGCGATCTCTATACCTTTCAACTAAATTAGGTAATGTATTGAGTGTGAACAGGTACAGACAGACAAGAAGAGTTACTTTCGCATTATATTAGTGTGATATAGTAAGATATAGCCTAGCGGCTTGTGTTCCAAGTGATTGACAAAGTTAAACAATTGCGGGCCAGATTGGTAGATAAATAGGTGATTGCTAATGGCAAAAATTTATTGAGTGCTTTTAAGAGTACGTAAAGCTGTCGGTCCCGGTAATTATCAATAGATAGCACTTGTTAAACCATGTTGGAGGCCTTCGGGCGGTTTCAAGATTTCCGATACTGTTTGGCTGCCTTTCCACATATCCGTACTGGAGCAACTTGGTGAAGTATGATCTAGGCTCAATGATAAAGAGAAACCCGTCCTCAGTAGTGGGACATTAATGGGTTGAAGACACGCTTAGTATAGGTATGGAGTATGACTGGATCTCATTCCTTGTAATTCGATGTTTTTATCATTGGCGAGCTATATTGTTTTAATCGTTACTCGCTACTAATCAGTGTATGACACACGGCTTAATATGATTCTCACACGATCATTATTTATTTATAATCTGTCGTATCCTTTATGCGTGTAAGGAGCTTTAGCGTGTCATATCACTTTAGCCGAGCCTTGTGTAATGGGTGTTTAGGGTTCGAGAATTTTGTTTATACAATGGAATAACATGAAGGAGATAAGTTTTATAATACCTACTAGAGAACCGCCCGCGCTTCGCTTCGGGACCCGTAGGTCACAGCCGCGTAGGTCACGCTCCCGTAGGAATTGAGCCTAAAAAGTATCCTACTACTCGCTCTAGGGGTGTCTCTCGCGGCCCGTTAAAACGGGCCGGTCCTTGGGTTGGGCCCTAAGGCCCTTGGTTGTCCATCTGTGGTTAACCAATAGGTCAAGTCCGATGAGTGGCGGCCTTTTTACAGGCCACAGAGTCTTAAACGGGATGGGGTTTATCTTCGCGCCGCCCAGGCGATCGAGGCCCTACCGGGTGAATCCCGCTGGTGGGAAGCCCAGCAGGAGCCGATCAGCGCCGGGCGATGACTTACGAAGCCCCAGTATCAGTCAGTGCTAGGCCCGTCCCGCGCAACCAGCAAGTCGCGCGGAAAGGCCCAGCGGTCCGGTGGACGGGCGTGGAGCGGCGCCATCTGCAGGAGATGCGGGAACCGCGACGCGTCGACACGCCCGAACATGTTGCGTGCCAATCTCTCGATGAAGTCGTCCAGACTCTCGATTCGAAGGTCCCTCTGGATGACGGCGTTCCTCACGTACCTCGGCACACCAGTCAGCCGGCGGAGCGCAATTGCCTGAACCGCGCGCATCCTCTTGCGCTACGGTTCGCTGGCGAGCGCGTACCACGCCGGTGCCGCGTACGTGAGGCGGGATCTGATGTAGGTCTTGTAGACCCCGAGCTTCATTCCGAGAGAGAGGCTCGAGGAGAGCACTGGTTTCTGCCATCGCGCTCCTGGAATTCGCGACGGCTTTCGTAACCTGTGGCTTCATCGAGAGTCTTCCGTCGATTTTGCCCGCAGCTATTTGGCCTGTGGGGCCTATTGGATATCTTGTCCGTGAAGCTCCAGAGTAGGGTCCCACTTGTTGAGGTATCCTATGTTCACGGCCTGCGTCTTCCCGACATTCACCGACAGTCTCCACGCGGCGAGCCATTCGGGGAGGGCATCAAGCGCACGCTGCATCTTGACTTCCAGGCCTGCGGGAAGGTCCCGTGCGAAGGATCCCGTTAAACAGGCGCGTGGCTGCTCCGATCGTCCTCTGAGGGAGGTGCCGCAGCGCTCTGTTCGTGATCCCGTTAGCACCGTTCTTGATGGTGCGCTGCACCAAGCCGGGAGAGATGACGATTGGGTCTTCTTCGGGAGCTATAGGCAGTGCAAAGTACCCTTCCAGGTGTTCCTCCCAGCTCTCAGTCGCGTGTGCATCTAACTCGGCCTTGAGTCGGGCTGCGGTCCGGTTGACTCCTGCCAGCGTTTCTGCAGGCTGCTGAGGTGATAGGGGAGAGGTGGAAGTTTCCCCGGAGCTTTCTGCTCTCTGCTTGCAGCTTGCAGTGCATTCTGCTCGCTGACAGTGAGCTCAACCGCTAACTGGTCAACGTCCGTATCCGTGCGGACAGGCTGAGTTGGCGTGGTGATCTCCAGTTGCTTCTCGAAGGTTGTCCAGTCCATAAGGCGACGGGGCCTCGGCAAGACTCTGCTGGGTTCCTCCGCCAGAACTAACAGGACAGGAACTTGGTCGGACCCCATACTGTCCTGTAGCGTCTCCCATCGTGGCTGGCAATGGAGGCCTTGGTACACCGCTATGTCCAGAACGTCCGATGAGTGTCCCGCGTAATCTGGGAAGTGCGTCGGGGAATTCAGACCACAGACGGTATAGCCGTGCTGTTCAGCGGCATCAAAAAGCAGCCTTCCACTTCTGTTGGCAGCTAGGCTATTCCACCCTGGATGCTTGCAGTTCCAGTCGCCCGCGCCCACCACCGGTGTCGGCGAGTCCAGCAACTTGCGGACATCAGCCAACAGGATAGTGCCAGCGGGCGGGCGGTACACTGAATACAGCCGGAGCGGGGTGTTCTCGAGGCAGAGCTAAAGTAGCCTATTACATTTGCCTATGACTTAAGTAAATTACATGTAGTATTTGATAGCGTGATTCAGAACATGCAAATGAATTTTACTAATGCCATCTATTAACAACTCCGAAAATAAATATCTAGCAACTAATAAAACATCGATATTCCCATGGGAATGGGATGTTTTTCCGCGGTAAAAAGTAGCCTACGTCACTCTCCCTCCTAACTATCGCTACACACATAAACCTTACCATATAATAGCTTTGTTGCGACGTGAAAGCGTCACAAACAAACAAACAAACAAACACACTTTCACATTTATAATATTAGTAAGGATGAGACTAGGGTTGTTCTTAGACTTTAATGCATTATTTTATGAGCTTAAAAACGTTAGGAATATGCGTTCTATGGCTGTATTTTTTGTTTTACACCAAAGATTATGTACTAACGTCCTAAATTTAAATGACACGATTTTTGTCGATATGCAGATGCAAATATATGAAAACATGGAGTACAAAACAATCAAATACCTAACATACAATTTAGGCACTTTTCCTATGTCATTGTTTTAGTATACAAAGACAAAGGAATAACCATACAAATCTTTTACTCACTATTGGGTTCAGAATAACCTAAGCTCAGACGGGACATACGCCACATCGAATTACACTTCAGTTTTTGAATTTTTTCGGATACTCCCTCTCGGATTTATTGTTAGACCTAAATCCACGACAAATTCACTCTGACAACCAGCTTTTCCATTTATTTTTTCAAGAGACAACACAAATTTTCTTTAAAACTCGTAACTAGCAAACATAGGTACATAATTATATTGTTTTATATTTTGGCTGATAATCGTATTCAAATTTCCTTTTGGTTCCGCTGTAGCCAGATGGAGAGGCATCAACTCACCTGATCCCACCTCTGGTAGTATCAGCGTTGAGAGCTCTCCCTTCATGCAGCCAGGTCAGCACGGCTGGAGTCTCCACGTCCCTGGCTCTGCAGACCAGCGCCAGGGTTGACTCCGCTTCGTAGTACTTCTCCAGAAGCGGTGCTCCTGCTTCATCGACGACCCACACTTGAGGCGCTGTATCAGTAATTATTATCAGTATTTTTCAAGTAACATCTATTGTTTTCTATTTTTTCGTGATCAGTTAGCTAAGCTAAGCTACAACCCACTAATGGCCCACTACTGAGCACGGGTCTCTCCTCATTACTGAGGAGGCCTAGAGCATACTCCACCACGCTGCTCCAATGCGGGTTGGTGGAGGATCAGTTAGTAAATGGTCATATTAGTTACTAAGTGGTTTTTATATCTGTCCATCGGTGTGTGTGTTAGAAGTGGTGATTACTTACCATTAAGTACCGCAATCTCTCTGACAATCTACAATTTGTCAGGATTTACTCAAAAAGGGTATACCTAGTATAAGGGGGCTTCATGTCTCTTGAGTCCAAGCCAACCTCTTTCTTTTCGGAGGTCTTTGAACTTTGTAATAGATACCATCGAAATTTCGACGCTATTTATGCAAAGTAGGGTCTTAATTTGCCTGGCTGACCACACTTTTTCTAAAGTCGACCGTGAAATCTTTATTACCTTGTTCGTTTGCAGAGTCTTATCCAGAAATATTGCGGGTCTACAGGCGTACTTTTCGACCGGCAACAAATTGGCGTTGCCTTCGCTACTACTAATGTTCAAGGGCGATAGTGACGACTTACCGTAAACCCAGCTACGCATTTGCGAGCTATTTACTTCACAAAGATAATGTTAACGTCCTCAAGATAATATTATCAAGCACAAGATTATCCTTAACTGATAAAATCTTAAGAAAATTCAGGGGAAAACAGGGATTTCTTTGACATTGTTATGTTACACGCATTTTGTCTTACAGATGAAGACGGCGACTTTAATAAGATTATTCATATACCTACCTACTCTGTAATACATCGCGAGTTATAAAAGTTTTAAGGGTTAATAATAAAATACTTTTTCATGATCCAATTTTCTTGTACATTTTGCCGTTAAATATTCACATTTTTGTGACATGAAATACTCCTGCTACTTAGTAAATGTTTTTGAATAATTTTATTATTCATAAAATGAACGAAGGCACTTTGAGTATCAAATTAAATAATTATGTTCCTTAAAGAGTACCTCGTAGCTTGAGTCTTTACGCTATTGTAAGTAAACATGGTTTGTATCCGGGATACAAATTCCGATCGGGGTTGAAATTAAGTTGACATTAATGCTAGGTTTTACAAATTTGTTATGTATTGTATAATTTGCGCATGCCCAAAGTGGTCGTAGTTAATTTGGTCTACATAGAATAGGCGTTATATTGCCAAGTCTTACTAACATTAATTACGTTCCCCTTCACACAATGTACTCAAAACAGCATTCAAACCTTCCTCTTATTATTACACTTGATACTTACTGTTGACATGTAAAAAAGTCCGGCTGACTCTAGGCGGATGTGTGCTGATCTGACACTCGTAGACGCCTTCGTCATCCGGCTTGACCTCCCTGACCAGCAATTTCCAGTTCCCAGGATATCTCTTCGCCACGGTGATTCTGTTGTCAGCTGCGTACGTCACAGCACCTACCGTCAGCAGTTCAGGGATCTCATCCCTGCCACGTCGACGGACCCAAGATACCTGGAAAGTTAAGAGGCATGAGATGGAACCATGAAGAGAACTAATACCTAACAAAGACTTAACTTATTTAAGTCACACGACAGTTATATCCCCAAAGAATGAGATTAATCTTGAAAATTTCTTATTGTAAGATTAATCTTAATTGCTTCTAGAATAGCCGCTATTTTGCGAAACTTACAATAACCAACAATAATAGCTGCATGACGCAAAATTAAATATTCGAAAGTCTCTGAGAACATGTATAAGTTCTATATACGTAAAAATTTTTATTTGTACGAAACTACTGATGCCAATAAGTATGACACAATCAAACAGAAACAAATTTGTTTTATTTTTTAGCATTTTTATTATTCCCTTGCAATGCTCATAGCTCCTTGTCTCTCCGGCAATAGAGTAATGCGCAAATTTCATGCTTCAGGGGGCATTTCATACTATCCTGGCCATTATCGTTAAATGGTAGTCGTTAAGTCGGGAAGTTTATGCTCAGATCGGACAGTAGACACTGCTATCTACCCAAGAGAAGGATTCAGGGCTTCTTAATCACGTGGCGAGACTTATGCCTAATAGTGAGTCGCTCACTAGTTCAAGCCACATTTCTTTCTGAAAATATTACACACGATGCGTAAGTAAGACAAGGGTCCGTAATCCTTAGAAATGACAACACTTTTACGAGAAACGAGCAAAAATCCTCGGAACTATTTATCGCTGGAAACGGTATGGCCTGATAAAAGCCAATCATCATAAAACTTCATAGATCAATTCTTATCAAATATCCTAAAACTTGAACTTCTTTAAAGTAGTTAAGGATTTACCACAATTAATAAGATAGGAGAATTGGTAACGATGTTAAAAATGTTCATTGTTTCCGATCCTTTGAGGTAATTACAAAAATTGTTAAAAGCATCAAACAGGAAACTCCTGGGGCCAATTACAAAGGATTCCATAATTTATGTTCATTTTGTCTTGAGATAAGAGATGTTTCGTACAACACGATTAGTATTCGAGTCGCTTTTGAAGGAAGTGAATTATTACGATCCATCGTTTCGAATATTGCGCTTCTGGAGAAATTATGAAGAACAAAAAGTGAGCATTTTAAAAGCAAATTTTAATAACAAGGTTTAAATTTCCTGCTACGAGTTCCTATTGCAATTACGAGGAAAAAATAGAAACCCATTTTATAGAATTAAATGTTATGTTGCGTGAACACGAACGAAAAATAGAATTTAACGATATGTAAATCCATATTGCAGTTAAATTTAAATATGTAATTGATATTTTATTTTTTACGTATGCTATTTCAAATTCATTTTGTTTTCGGGTGCAGCGTAGGATCAAACCAATAATGGGAAGGGGAATGGGAAGGCCTAGAGCATACTTCACCCACCATGCTGCTCCAGTGCGGATTAGCCGAGAAATTGGTTGCAAAAGTTTTACAATTTTTAAGCTACAGAAAGGCTTCCGAAATGGTCTTAAGACTACTACCTAATAATAACGAGATTGATGACGAAAATAAAATGTCCTAAGCATGGAAAGCTCCCGAAATTCTCCACTACCAGTCACATTTTCTATGTACGGACAATAACTTGTTACCTAAAGTGCTACTAAATGTGCTTGCAAAGCCATATTTACCGTGTGGGAGGAAGAGAGGTGCTATATGTATCCACAGATACGTGTATACACCATCAACTATCATGTTTGCGGATTATACTTAATACTTACATAATAACAATGGATTTCACTAAGACTACGGATTAACGCCCAATATTATTTACTATCGTGTATGTACTATCATAATTCCAAAGAAGACAACGGGAAACCGTTGGATTCAAAGGGTTCAGGACCGGTCGGAGTGGCGCCAATTAGGGAAGGCCTATGTCCAGCAGTGGACTTTGATAGGCTGATAAATAGATAGAATTTCAATTGAATCATAGTCGAGAATATTGTAGAGAGTGTCGATGTCACAAATACCTTCGCTAAAGAGGTTCGCTTTAAAAGTGAGACTATTCGAGACTCGCAAGTTTCCGATCACAAATACTCGACCGATAAACGCCGCTTCCCGCTCAATGCCTTGTCGAAGACTTGATTTACGACGTGCTGAAATTCAACGTGACGCTTTGCTGAATTTCACGGTGAATTAGAGACAACTTTTCATGCTTTAAATTTTGATCTGATTCCTTTTGGCATAGTTAGTACACATTTCTAACTACCGCTTTTTAACTATCATTCACAGCGCATTTTATTCCTTTGATTTTATTTCATCAGCTTATTCCAATATCACCTAAATGTAAAATAACTTTCTTTGTATAGAAATGCCTCCCAAAAATTGTAATATTTATTACAAAAAAGAATTCTCACGTTCTCTTAATGTACTCGTCGATCACAATTACTTACATTTCGTGTCGAATGTAACTATATTTCTAAGAATTGGTATCAAAACAGACTCGGCTGGCTCTGCTACAAAACATTCGGGGAACGACGTCGTACCCTTATCTTATTGACAGGCTATACGATTCACACGACATTTGCATCTTTTTGTCTCGCTCCCAAAGCCAAGGATTCATACTTTGGTGATTATGATGTAGGAATATTACTTGGAATATTTCAAGTCAGAGAATCTTAGAGTATTGGATATCTACTCTAAGAAAGGAATATATGAAATGATATCCAATGAAATTTATTGTTTAAAACGATTTTGTAATCTGCATTGCTGTTACAAATCCCTACAACCAACCTGGTCGAAGAAGCGCCAAGAAGTATTCGAGGAGGTTTATTTACACACACAGAGAATTAACCGGCTAAAGTAATAATGGGCTGATATAGTATACCGATAACATAATCTTTACCGAAGAAAAGTACACGAATGAAGACCACGTCTTGAAAATAGGAGCATAGAGATATAGAGCATAGAGGCGTAAGATTATTGGCAATAAGCATTATCAAGTAAGCAAGTTTATTGACTTTTTGTTAGTTTTTTATTTAGTAGACGTCCGATTATAAATAATGAAACGCCTATTTCTCCGTCTTTGGTAAATCAACCCCTAAGAGAGCAAACTGAGAGAAGAAATGATGTCCGTTTTCAGTTTGCTAGTTTTTTCTCGTGTTTGTACCATTATTGAGTGATTACTCGTACATTTTTATACATTTTGGAAAATATTTAAGGCTTATTATTATTATTTTTCATATAAGTATCGCGCCGTGTTGGGGCAATCGATATAATATATAATGGGGCAATCAAGCAATATTTACTAAAAGGACTCGACTTATGGTAGAGTAGATTCGTGATGTTGGAATCAGTGAAGCGTGGTAATATCCACCGAAATTTTCATTTAAAGTACTAACTTATCTTAAGACGTTCCATTACAGAAACAAGTTACTCAATTTCGACAAAGACTTTTCTCATTTAATTCTATTGGCGAACTATAAAGAACTTCATAATTGGTCTAATTACTAAGCTTTTATCCTAAACGAGAAGTACAAGAATTCAGAAATTCTACATTGCTTTTTCGTTGTTTTGCTCGAAAAACTGCACGAAGACATTATTGATGATATTGTTATTGATTACCTTTTTGAATTCTCTGGTATTCCGTCGCTGAGAAATATTCTTTATTTTATTTGCACCATTAGTCGACCTAAGGAATCACGGAATTAAGGAATCGTAAACCTGAGAATCCTTGATAAAATTTTCACAAATATTAACAAACAGCAGTCAGTAAACGTGGGGACCTTAAACCTTTAAAATTCTCTACACCTTTAATATTCTCATTCGCGCAAGGCATCGGTGAAGCTTTCGGTGATACTGATGCCCATGGGGAACGGTCACCACTTAGCATCAGGATACGTCTGTTCATTTGCCAGCATAAAAAAACAAGTAAATCAGATGAATAGTTAAATCTCGAGAGGTTGATGTAAAATAAGATACAGAAATCTTGCAGGATGTAGTAAAAATTGTAAAGTGTGTAAAAATACAATATTTGTTTTATTTCAAAATTAAAGGGCTTGTTCCCCATAATAGAGAAACTAATAGTTCAACTTTCTTACCGTTTTATCCTGCAGAAGACTTATCCTGCAGTTAAGATGAGCATCTTCCCCGAGTTGCACGGTAATTTTAGTGATATTCCCATCTGGAGTATCCTCAAACGACGGGCCATATCTACGATCGTGATCAAAGTATGTGTTCTTGACTGAGACTACGTAAGGCACCATTTCTTGCCTAGCATTTGGTGGAACTGCGAGGGTCCCAGTCGGAGACTCTTGGGAAGGTTGAGGCACTTTGAAAGCCTTGGTGCTGTCGATTGTGGAGTTTCCAAGCCGTAACATGACAGGCGCTGGAGCGATGCCAGTGCTGAGAGCGTAGAACGGCGATACGGTCTGATCTTCCTGTGTCGTTGACGTTGATGAATTTTCTAGAAAAGAAAAAGAATTTTGTTTAAATGATTTATAACAATCCATAAATATATGAATTCTAGAACCGCTCCTGTGAAATCCGTGGAGTGAACAACAATATTCAACAGAATTTATTTTACATAACATTAAGATATCTGCAGAACTCTTAGGTATCAAAATTTTCTGGAGATGTTTTTCTTTACCCAAACTATGTTACAGTTATAAACAACTCACAAGGACAATACTAAAGGTGGGTGTAGGATTCAGGTTAAATCGATCAGTTACAAAATATTAATTCCCAGGTATTAAGTAGCTATGGCCATTAAGTTTCTCGTGGCATCAGATTAATAGGGTAATTAGAAGTATGCTCCCAATAAAACTGAAATTTATTTATCTAATTGTAACGATGGTAAACAATATTCCCTCTTTATGGTAAGTTGCGGTGAGTTTCTTTTGACCACACTAAATTAATTTTAGCTTATTCACTGCTTTCTTTCAAACTTTCAACTCATAGGTAGAGGGCATGCATGGGAATGAAGAGGCATACCGCGTCGATTGGATCAGCGAGACAGTCACAGGCCGGTTATGGGTGGGGTTGTTTGATGGATGAACGAATTATGGGGATTACTTCGGAAAATTCCTGCGCACTTCGTGCAAAACGCACACTATAGAAGCCTAGGGACTGCTGGACTCTGCGCTCTACTGAAAGTTTTATAGGCTTGATAAGCTCAACGTCACCAATAATTTTCTGTAATAGGTGCAAATAGGTGTGATAGGTGCAGACAATAATCATAATGACAATTTAAATAAAAAATTAAATACATAATTTGAATTTGATTTAGATTGTGTTTTTATTTTTTAATTTCCCAATAGGTAAATCACTTTATAAATCATTTTGCGATAATCGACCCTATAAAATATGGCTGCACTTTATGTAGGCTATAATAAGAGACGACAAAAATAATACCTATTTTAGTATGAAAATTTCTTGTAGGTTTATTAAGCTTTTACATAGCTATTAATATTACTTTAATTAAAAATGTCTCCGACAGTTATTATGAAAAAACATTATTGTAAAGAAAAGGGTGGTAATAATAAAAAAGTGTACCTGTTGTGAATTGGCAGAGGACTATCTGTGTAAGGAAGAACACTCCCGCACTCCACATATCGCCCGAGTGAGGCTGCGCCCCTCTTGGGGCTTCATAATCTGAAACAGAAACCTTAATTGGAATAACACTTAACAACACAGAACAGCGTCTTCTAGTTTCTTTCTGACAAATGGATAAAATAGAAGAACACGAACTTTGTTTCAAGAATGCTTTACTGAAAGCTAAAAGTGTATTCTGTAAATTGTAGGTCAAGTTGAAATTTTAATAAAATCGGTCGAGTATTGTTAAAAAATTTACATTTTTATCGTGATTCGAATTGAGCTAAAAGATATTATTTGAGTATTTGTATACAAGATAAACACATGGTACTAAAAGGTAAGTTTACTAGTATAAAGTCATCGTTTTATTTTGTAGCGAATAATAATTTTAACATGCATTTCTCAGTTGATGTCTCCTCTCAGTAGATCTGCTATCAGAAACTGTCGTATTATGTTTATACAATATTGTACTCAGTAAATGATTAACTATGAACCCACCTGAGAAAGTGCCGATGCAATTTTGGTAGGTAAACACACAGGAAGCCTTGTTACTGTTTACGGAAAAATTCTGAAAACATTAAGTATTCTCTTCCTTTACGGTAGTATTACAAAATGACGAAGCATATAGCATGTCATCTGAAGGGATGATTACGACGGAAGGATACGTATTGACGTCATCGCTACATCCATTAGTCAAAAGGATCACGACAAGCTTAGGATGACTTGGACATAAGAATGTGAAAGGAACTCTCTAATACCCATTTCAAATACTCTGTACAGTTTGTAGCCCTTTTAGTACCAAGTACTCATAACCACAACAAATTTATTTAAACTGAGACTGAAAAATGAGCGCATTCATTTAATGTGTTCATTACGTCGGACTTACGAGCCAAATTTTTTCTCAAGGAAGCCATTAGGTCCAGAATAATTTATGACAATGGCGAATTTTTTTCAATTAGTGGAGGGCGTTTCTCTTTTTTTATTGTTTGTATTATACTGTTAAAACAATGAGTCATTACACTAACAAAACGTATCTCAGTGTTTGGGAGCTTTTTGGACTTCAGTACGTCTAAAATACGAGTAGAACGAACCATTTGCATTTGATGTCTCTATTTATTTGTAAGCTATGTTCCGTTTAGTCTGAACGAAGCAGGAGTATTGTTTTTACGGAAGTGATGGTGGAAGATAGCGATGGAAAAACGACTTATTTTTGCTAATGATATTTATTTAACACATAATAAATTCGTGTGTTTGTCTGGTCCGTCTTCTTATTTTCATGATGTTATTTTCAAAAAACACCTGATTTGGATATTATTTTTAATTCACTTATTTAAGGTTATATACGTGTTTTTTGTTAAGTATTATTTATTCATAAGCAAAAATCACATGTTTATCAAAGATTTTAAAGAATAACACCTAAACTTTTGTATGAAAAATATTATGATCTTGATTCAGAGGAAAGTTTAATTAAATTATTTTGGATGCTGGTCAACATCAGGAATAAGATAAATCGAAATCGAGGTATCTATTACGTATACATAGGTCTTCACCTTTAAACATTTTTTACTTTACAGTAGAGGTAAATCTTTATAAAAGTTGTCTGAAAATTTTGCACAAGTATATAATTATGTATTTAGGGATTTTGTAAAGAACTTAACTCGTCCTTAGGCGTCAACACCTAATAACTACCACTTTCTTTTTGCCTACATAAACTACAGATTCATTTCCCAGGTAACAAAGACTTAAACTTGTTTTATTCAAATACTACTCCATTAGACAGAATAACCTTCGGAGTTACCACAATACAGTGGTTTCGTTCCGCTGTAAAAATACGAAGCCCGTGCGAATTACATACTCTCGGAACAAAGGCTCCACGTACCTTATTGTCTGCTAAACAACGGACAAATTACTTTACTATTTATCTACGTGACTTCCTTGGCTTTCTCCGAAATAAAACGAGAGCGGTTTTGTTCTTCGACTTTTTCTTTTACACGTTTATTTTTTCACATAAAATAAATTAATACTAGACAATAATCCCATTATAGTAAGTGATTTGCGCTCTCTAGATTTTAATCTTGAAAGCTAAAGATAGATAGTGTCGCTTTAAATTTATAAGGCATGAACAACAATCGGCTTAGTGAATCGTTGGTGTCGTGTCGAATACAAATGATCCCAGAAATATCAATGGAAATTATTTAGACTAGATATTACTTTGGATGTTGATTTTACTGTACATCAGTCAGCGTTTAATGTGAATTTTGATATTTTTTTGTAAAGTTTTGTAACGTCTACACTCGTCTTTAGCACTTCAAATGTACCTATTTGTATTTCTTGTGAGCCTAATCAGTTTTCACAGGCCTTGTTAATTAAATTATAAATAAGAGCCAATATATCAAAATCTAATTTTATTTTCCGCCAATTTAATTTTATTAAGCACGAACACTTCGGGCATTATAATATTATAAGAGTGAGTAATTTCCTCTGAAATTATAATACTTATTCTATAATATTGTAACGTTAGATTGAAGTATTAATCCAATTAGTCTCATCCATGGCAAAATTCTCACCTTATAAATTAAATGAACTTTAAACTTAATCCTTAAGCAATGACGACGAAAAATGTCACCAGAAACTGTCCACGTCATCATCAATTAGTCCTTTGTAGGCAAAAGAGCGCAAAGCTTTTGTGAACGGAAATATCTATCAGAATTGATTAAACCCTCTCTTCATCCATTAGGTGGATGGCTCTATTTACAGGGGTATTTCAGACCGTTCAAAGGCCCCGTCGGTCGCCTTCTATTTTTGTGCATAACACTAGAATATGTAGTTCACACTGTGCACACATTTTTTGTTTGGTAAAACCACAGAGTACCTACATTTTTGTCTATTTTGTGGTAAAACTATCAAATAAATGATACGGTTTCTGTCTATAATTTTGTTCGTGATAAATTACTGACGAGAATGAGAAGAAAACTGAGAGTTGCCATGGTGTTTTCAAGGATGCATGAAGTGTGCAAAAGCGCACTTGGCTCAAACTATGGTTTGACTTGGGTGACGAAACCCCGATACCAGCTGTGCTGTGATACTTTTGAGGTGAGACGATGAACTTTTTACAAAAAGAAAATCGACTTTTACGTTGACTTGCAGAGTTAGTTTAAAAACAACTCAACTTGAACAGGAAAATAAGTCGGAAATGAAATTAACGTCACTTTAATTTCAATTTAATAAGATAATACGACGGGCACCAGCTTTCGAACAAAAAAGAATCGTAAAGTCGGGACGCTCAACAAAAAGTATGAAGTAACGACCATAAATTAAATAGGCATTATTAAGAATAATGTAAAAATAACACGTCAGATGTCGCTCAAATTTCAATAGGTCCAGATGAAACTACCTTTCGAATAAAAAAGAATTATCGAAATCAATTCTTACAGTAAAAAGGTGCGATAATACTAAATACAATCGAATTGATAACCTTACTGTTTTTGAAGTCAGTTAACAACCTTAAAAATACCAGTCCAAGTCCAAGTCCGCTTAGCGACTAAAACACCCGTATTAACTTTTATTTATTTATTTATTTATTTATTTATTTAAGGTTCATCAACAAAATTACAAGTAATAGTGCTTATACTACAAAAAGTCCACATTTGGTTAGTTTAGGTACAAGTAATTCCACTTAAAGATGAACACAACTTATGCTTAACAAGTGCATATACATTATATTAAATTACTCTGCAATTATGAGACAATGAAAGGATTAACAATACTATGGCAAACACTAAAGTATATCTATATGAAATAATAGTTTGATTAGTTAGTTATGTAATTTATTATTGATAAAAAGAAATGTGGCGTAATATAATTAAATATATATATGTATATATGTGTATGTGTGTGTGAGTGTGTGTATGTGTGTATGTGTATAAGTGTATATGTAATATAATGATATAAATTATGATATAGTATGTATATGTGTATAATGTTATAGGAGTCTAGGAGAGGCTGGATGAACAATAGTTGGGTACAATACCCGTTTGATTTTCTTTTTGAATTGAAATGGCCTATCATGGAAGACATCAATGGTGCTATCCTTGGCTAGGAGTTCATTTAGCAGTCTGGACAGTCTTGGAATCAGAGAGTGGTGTCCCAGATTTGTTTTGTATACTTTATGTGTGAGTAAAGGTTTTGGTTGCCGTGGCCTTTGCCTTGGGACACATAGAAGGATTTGGCTTAGCAGTTCAGAGTTGTCAAAAACATTATTAATGTGTTTGTAAAGAAAGAGCATGTCCTGTAATTTACGCCTGTCGGATAGTGTCATTAAGTTGAAGATTTTTAGCCGATCTGTATATGGTGCTTGTTTTTGCTTTCCATGTAAAAATAGTTGAGTGAAACGTCTTTGAATACTTTCAATGCGGTTTTTATGTATTTGATAATTTGGGTTCCAAATAGTGGCACCATATTCAAGTTTATTACGGACTAGGGTGGTAAAGAGTAATTTTACTGTGCTTATTTTTTTAAATTCCTTTGAATTTCTAAGTATAAAACCCAGAGTACTCCTAGCTGCTTTACATATGTTGTCGATATGCTGGATGAAGTTAAGTTTGGCGTCAAATGTTATGCCTAGGTCCCGTACAGTTGTCTGTTCCTGAAGGGTGGAGTTATTGATTTTGTAAGCTGAGTTCAATTGTTTATGATTGCGGGTGAATTTCATGAAGGAGCATTTGTTGGGATTCATTACCATACCATTAGTTTTGCACCATGCATTTATTCTGTCAATATCATCCTGCAGTTCTTTAATATCGTTATCAGATTTTATTTGTTTTGCAATTTTTAAGTCATCAGCAAATATATAGTATTTTGAGTTGTGTATGATCTCTGTGATGTCGTTCAGGTACAAGTTGAAAAGAAGAGGGCCAAGAACTGATCCTTGAGGAACACCAGAGCTAGCTTTGAAGGGTAGAGATGAGTGCCCTTTAATAACAACACATGAAGATCTATTACTTAGATATGATGAAATCCAGGATAACAGAGGACCACCTAATCCAAAGCCTCCTAGCTTTTCGATAAGCAGGTTGTGATTGACTCTGTCAAACGCCTTGGAAAAATCAGTATATATGGCATCAACCTGAATGCGAGAGTCCACAGAGTCCGTAAGATATGTTATGAAGTTAGAAAGATTGGTGACTGTAGATCTTGAATGCATAAAACCGTGTTGTGATAATGACATTATGTGTTGTACATGATGAAAGAGAATCGGATGCACTAAAGCTTCAAATGTTTTTGCTAGAATAGAAATCATAGATATAGGTCGGTAATTGGTTATGTTGTCCCTACCTCCTTTCTTGTAAATTGGTATAATATTTGCACGCTTCCAAAGGTCTGGGAAAACACCAGATGCAATTGACTTGTTGTAAATAATACATAAAGGAAGTGCTAGAGGCTTTGCACATCGTGATATGAATGCTGCTGGAAGGTTATCGGGACCAGCCCCTTTATGTATATTGAGTCTTTTTAGTTTCTTGTAAACTTCAAACTTCAAACTTGTTTAAGCATGACAAATTGCGGCTAGTCTGATAAAGAAAATGATGTTCGGAGCAAGAATTTAATCCTCTGTACTCTGTAGTAGGAGACAATGCAATTTTATGTGCAATTACGACGAAAATGTTTAAAAAATTCATGTTAGGTTTAACGTTCCGCCCCTAAATTACTAAACACAAAGCTAGATTAAGCTTCAACCTGGGAAGCTTTGTGTTATTTGTTAATTTAGATCCGAGCCGCGTGACGGCAGATCCTTGAAATATTCTCGGCAGAGCTTTGTAAATAAACTAAATTTAATTAGAAGCAGTCACAGATGAAATGACGTTTTTTATGTTACGGATTGATAAGATGTGTGGGTCATCTAAATTATCGTTGGATCACTGTTTTCATAATTGTAAATATGTCCGGGATAGACTTAGCAAAACTGGTGGCTCTTTCATGGGTAACTGCATTAACAATAAAGTTCCGTTGCATTTGACAGAAATGCCGTACCTACTGTAAAAAATCATGTCAAAAGCTGATTATTTTAAAAATATAACAGCTTGGACATGAGTTTCGTATATTAGACATAAGTAGTAGTAAGAGCAATCTGTAACTGTGGGTAAAAAAAACTCCTTGAGAGACCACTCACCGTAGGGATTTGTTGAAGCGATGGCGTTTGGCTTTCGAAAAGAGTTTGTAAAAAACGTACTTCGAAGAAATAAATATTTGAATTTGAAAATACGTATAGCGATAATTTAAGGCTAAATAAAACATCAAATCACCACCCTTGAAGGTCCCCCTGTATAGTCGTCAATCACACACGCATACTCAAACCCCAAATTGTCGCGTTAATTTGTAGAACAGACTGTTAATATACAGTCTACATTTAAATATAATTTTGCAGATGAACATAATATTTTGACGGAAAATTAAATCTATTTGACTTTATTTTTCGTTGATATTCAAGAACATAATACTACAATGATGTTTGAATCAGTAGATATAGACAAACTTTTTTATTAGTTACATTACATGTACTACTCAGCTGAACTAGTCGGAATCACCCTTATTATGATGTTTTTGCGAATACCCACCTACACGTTTCAAATTCTTAACTCGGAAACCTTGCTGCTAAATATAAAAGGCCTAACAATATGTCAAAGACACTGAAACTGCGTAAAACAAACATTTTTCCCGCTTTTCATACACCGTTACACCGTCTGAATAGTTAATACCTACGAGTATTCGTGGGCAGGTCAAAATTAAAGTCCAGGATTCATTTATAACCAGTGTAATTTTAGGGAATTGTGCAGCGCGTACTTTAATCTTGGGGATTAATGGTGCACAAACGAGTAGACAAAAGCATGTGTAATTCCGTGAACAAAGTGCTCGTAATACATTGTAATGTGCTCGTAAATGTATGCAAAAAGTTGAATGTCATTAACGCGTTACATTTCGTTACGTTAAAGGTTACACGCGACCTTTGGTCAATTAATGAAACATACCAACAGTTTTGCACTAATAAACTACGGAAATACGCTATCGGTTTTAATTTAATTGTAATAACAATATTTATTTGATTAAAGAATGCAATTAAATGTACATGCATTAAAACTAGTAGGTATGCATTTAAGATTATTATCTTATATACTCTTATTAGAATGTAGGATTTCCTCAAGGTCATGATAATAGACAGTTTATTGACATTGATAGAATTTTCAGTTTATTACCGCTAGGCTAACTTTAGTTTTTACTAGCTTCCGCCCGCAGGCTTCGCCCGCGTGGAATTCGTTTAAACTTCACCGCCTATTTCACCCCCTTCTGGGTGGAATTTCCAAAAATCCTCTCTTAGTGCTCCCCTACACTCCCCAAGGAACATACATGCCAAATTTCAGCTTCTTCCGTTCAGTAGTTTCGGCTGTGCGTTGTCTGTCAGTCACCAGTAACGCAAGAGTTTTATATATTATGAAGATAGGTAAATTAATGCAATATAAACGTTATGTGCTTGTTCAAAACGTTCTTGTATAACATTCATTGATACATGTACAATGTACATGTGCCGTATACAAGCGTTCGAGGAAGTCTTTTTGAGAATAAAATAGCGCTATACGGAAAAAGGGAGACCGAACCAAGCACTCCGATTTTATAAGTAGCAACACTGAACTTTATCTACAAACTCGTCTACGAACCACAAGGAATGCTGACAAACTTTAGTTTTATAGTAGGTACTTGACTGGGACAACAGATAACGTTACTTTATACACTAAAATTTGAAGGAAACATACACAGCTGCCATTTCACAGTAAACTCTGCCTTTTTTAGCTTACTCCGCTATACTTAAGTCACCTAGTATATGAAATTACTACCTACTCCCCGTTAAAACAACTTTGTTATGAGCGATCACAGTTTTTAGCTTGTTATTATAGCAAATTTTACTTAAGTCATTTAAAACTCTCGCCAGCAATCTAAAACATACCATAATCAAAGGGGCGGAAAGCAGGCGTTTGTGTGGGTTGCCGAACGAATAATAAATAATAAATAAACGATAACACACTCATACCCCCGCAGTAGGTTACTAGGTACCTGTGTCGCGGGTAGCATGGACTACACATATAACACATTACAATTACACCCATGACCCGAGTACAAATATTTATCTGCCACATAAATATCTGCCCGGCCGGGAATCGAACCCGGGACCCCTCGCAGGCAGGGTCGCTATCAACTAGGCTACAGGGTCGTCGAATGGAATTTTGGAACGGAGTATAAACGAAACGTTCCAAGGACTCTTATATCAACGCAATGTCATGAAAGTCTAAAGAAAACGTCCATAACACTGATGATCAGCAATAAATTATTTAAAGTAAACAAAGAAGAATTTTCAATATCAATTTAATTTCTAATTAAAAAGTATTGAGGCGGAAGCCCTTTGTGAATTTCGTTTCACGGCCAACGGACAACCGATCTAGAATTATTAACTAATTGAAATTTTAGGACGAAGTAATTTAAGGCGAATACAATTAAGACGAGCAACATCCGTATACCGGTAAACGTTAGGTAATAATAAAAAACATGCAACCTGATTGATCTTGCATTGTCCATGGCACCCAAGACACAAGGAGTTTTTAAACAGAATATAAAGACTTAGATAAAGAAGAAAATCAGTGATCTTCTTATTATATAATAATATCTTCATAACAACGAAAGTTTCTACACTGTTACCTAATTAAGAGAAGGTTACAACGGAAAAAATATTAACTTGTTTGTGACAAAATAAAAACCCCGCTAATTGGGTGTAACAAAATTTCCCCAGTGCGAGCCGGATTGGTAACAACAGGTTCCGTACCAGCACTACCAGCAAGCGATATTAGATACCAGTAATCCAATCATTATCTAGATAGAATGTAGAAATATTCCAGTTTTTAGTGTACTTGTCACCTTGGGGGACACTAATTTCTAACTCTTTTATTCTTTGTCGCGATAGTGACACGCAATCTGCTTAAATTTCAGGTGTCTACCTATTTTAGTTCAAGAGATAAGGACCTGTGGTAAATAGACACCGGAGGCATGTTATTAGTGTCCTCTGTCCACCCTTTGGATACTTAACCATAAAAACGTACTTTAAAGTTCCAACCCTAAATACTCAGAATTTAAGCCGGTTTTAATTTTTTTTTAATTTTGCATGATGAGCGAACGTCGACCGCGCCAATGTGAGCAGCGTAAAAAAAAATTCAAAAATATGTACCACTGTGTTCCAGTTGATGGAAATTACTGCAATAAGTATTGAAATGGTATATAAGCATGAAACATGGAGAAAAATGCATAGGTGATCAGGAATATTATAAGGAAGAAAGACAAAAAGAACTAATCTTATTATACAGACAACTTCTTCTCATTCTGTGAGGAGACCCGTGCTCAATAGTGGGACATGATGGGTGGTTGAGAAGAAGAAGACAAAGTTTTTCTACGAAATAAATCCGAGGCAGTCACTGTAACTAGATTTGGAGAAAAAATTATCAGGTCCCTCAGCCACTAACACAAGTAAATGCAGGCATGCTAAGTCGTGTGGACCACCTGATTTGCAAGAGGGCTTCTTTCACCCAAATAAAAAAGGTCTGCTACGATCTACGTGGTAGCCTACGAGGTAGTAAAAATAAATCGCTACGAAACGGCTAATATGCGGCAAATTAGGTATGTAATACGGCACGCCCGAGTTGCGCAGATCTGCGATACGAGTCATCTCGACGCTCTGGGTTTCGTAAAATGTCGCCGAGATTAATCCTTGTCTGTCTGGATCTTATAACGTCAAACGTATATCATGTTTATATGGTGGTATGTTCTTGAAAATTGCTCTAATGATGCCGATGATTTATAAGTTAAGGTCTTTTGACCAGGAAATGGAATTTCAAGTGGTGTTTTCGAGGTTCCTGGGTTCAATTCCCAGCGAGTCGGCAATTTGAATGATGACTTTAAATTTCCGTTCTTGGTGTGGGTGTACTTATGTCCTTGCCTAGTGTGTGGTCAATGGCACCCATGACACAGGGAATCCTAGAGTGGGGCTATGAGTGGGTAGCGTTATTTATTTAATTCATTTGATGACCCGCGTGATATATTTGGTACTAAGCTAGACTGTTCTTAGAAGTTTCGTGGATGTTTTTTCCAGTGAGGCCGGAAAGAAACATGAGTTTGAAACATTCTTGGTCTACATGTTTCTTTAAGGCTCTCATGATAACGAGAATCTCGGTTCGTGGCTATGAGTGTATATTATTATTTAGGTTCAAACGGTACGGATCTCCAAAATTGTCGTTGAAAATTCAAGATGAAATAAATAATTGAAACCTAATTCCACACTTAAGTTTTAGGCCTTATCTTAGAGAAATTCTCCGAAAAATAATAATAGGTACCTAATTGAGAAAATATAAATAATAAATACTAAAGTGATTCCTATTGTTTAGCAGACAATAAACCTCTGGAATTCTTTGTTCCAGAGTGTAATTCGTTGTATTTTTACGACCGCCTGCGGAACGTATCCACTCAACCCCGACATAGTAAATCTGTATAAGAACCGAATAGATTTTGGTAGCGGTGATTGTAAATAATGAAACTAAAATAGTTGGCAATAAGAGATATATTCGTAGGCATAGAGTAATACTAATACGCATAGATGAATATATTCGAATTCGTTCAAATGGGAAAAATGGATGCATATTAAAATTATATTATTATTTTTCCATGAAGCCTGGCTAGCTTCTTCGCGTATTCCGGCTGAGAGCTTTAGGCACTTCTCACACATCGCTATTTATGAGCTACGCGACTGCAACGCAATCCAAAATTCGCTGTATCTGACACTTCTCACTGACAGGAGACGCATCGTAGACGCGTCGCTTTCGTACATTGACAAGATCCGAGTCGCTTGCAAATAGCGCTGTGTGAGAAGTACCTTAGAGGTAGGTAGAGATGTTCTTTCTTCTTTCCATTTTTAACCCGCAACGCATCGGTGACACTTTTGGTGCTGTTGATGTCCATGGGCCATAGAGACCATTCACCATTAGGCAGCTAGTCTGTTTGTCGGCTATAAAATTACTATGGAACAAAATTTAATGTAATTTCAGAACAGAAGGCTACTACCATTTAATTTAAAGCATGGATCTGAAACTTGACTGACAGCGAGTTTGACGAATGGAACCGAACCCATACCGTCATACTTGCACACACTTATATGTACTAATTCAAGAGATACATCAGTATTAGGTCCACCTAGTAGTACCTACTAATGTGTTACTAGCTATACCAGTACGAAAGCTTCGGGTTAAACAGGTATATTATATCTGTAAAAACCTGGAACTTCCTAAATCGCATAAAGTACCATGTTCTTTACCAAAAAAAGCGTAATGGAAGTCCCATTAGTTGTATTGTAACCAAGCAGATTAAAGATGAAAATATTCCTCTCAAGCTGATTTCCAAATACAGTAAAAACAAACAAGAAAAGACCTTTTAACGGTGAAGCGACTTACAGCTTTCATGAGATATTTATCATCCTGCCTTTTTATTTTCACACGATCCTCGACTCTTTGAGTGTTGCTCTAACTTAGGACGAAATATTCCCCGTTTTTTTCATTCCGCCCGAAATTCTCGACTCACTGCTAAATTATGTATCTGTGGGCTTTGCTCAAAAAATATACTATAAATCTTGTTTATTTGGCATGTCACGAGTTTATAACAGGCGTAATATTTTGCACAATTTTTTTTACTAAAACAGATTATTATTGACACTGGTATGCAGACTGGTTTATATACATCGTAGTTTTTTACTAACTTTCTTACTACTAACATTATTAAGGTGATATTTGTTTATCAAAGGGATAGGATTTGTAACAAAACAGTTGCAGTCGATAATGCAAACCAAAATCAAAAAATCTAATTAATGTTGTGTATAATTATAAGTTGTGACTATTATTACTACTAAGTATGTAGATAACTTTCTCTTAATTTATGTCCTTAATTGAATGCTTATAGGTTAATTTAGTTATGGAATTTAAAACCTTGTTAAATACAAAAGTAGTTTCTTATACAATCTTTATATAACAATTCACTTCCATAAAAATATAATTTCGTCAACTATAATATAGATAATATTTTTGTCCTGACCATTCTGAAGTGTATTAATATTATGTGTGCCGGAATTCGAACGAGACTGCAAGAGTCATTAACTGGACTACTAGTATAATACTAGCAACTACTAACAAAACTAACAAACAGTTCCTATCTTAGTCCTCATACTATCCTAGCAAGTCGGCGAGTGCTTGAGGCGTCAACTCCTGACTATATTACGGGTAGGTTTTGAACCAACATACATACAATATTAGCTGTCTTTAGAGATAATGTTTACTCACAATTTATTCAGTACGAGATTGTCAGATAAGTTATACGACCCCAATACATCGTGTATTACTCAATCTTCACATTCCTATCCAATTTACACTCGATTTCTAGACTTTATCCCTTTGGTTTCAGTAAACCAAGATATATGCCCGTATTGGAGTTACACGAAACCAAAGTCTCAAGTCCGCAGAAAGTGAGCCACGCGTTCGTTTAGTTTTTTGTATGTTCGTTTCGTATTGTTATCGTTTTCGTACACTGTGTTGTTGTTTGTACCAAGGTTCTTTTTTAACACATATCTAAAATCATAGCCTTTTCTAAGATCGGAAGTTTAATACAGACAGGCACTTAAGTTAGGATAAGCTAGTCCCTAAAAATTTGATATTAAACCAACGTTATAACATCCTATCCTCAAATATTTGGAAAGAAATATAGTAGGTTTCTGAACAGTATTTTATTTTGCAATTGTCCAATTATATATCGAAATCTGATGAATGATGATGAGGTCTGATGAAAATGATCTTTTGGAAATTTTAAATTTCTTAGGGTGTTACCAGACCAATCGATCGATTGACGACGACGTTTATATTATTCTCTTATACAAAAATATAACGAACGCACAAGTGCCTCCATAAAATCACAATATAGATGAGACTTATGTCATACCATACAATTCCATTAGCAGGAAATTGCGTAATGTAAAGAGACTACAAGGAAAGGCAGGAACGTGTGAAATACCCGGTTAATTGAGAATGGGAGAGAATAATTTCCTTATCCCGAAAAAGATTTTTACTGCGTACTGTAAATTATTGAAGACATTACGCATCATGATAAGAGTTTTTGATGTTGAAAATTTTATAAAAAATTCTGTCAAATGTAAATTATTATGTTCGAATATAGAATTATAAATGTTGTTAAGATGAACAGTTCATTGTCGTCATCGTCATTGCAACTTGTCCCAGTGGTGGACACGGGTCTCTTCTTAGAATGAGAAGGTTAAGGCCAAAGTCCATCACGCTGGCCAAGTGTGGATTGGCGGACTTCACGCACCTTTGAGATTTGCGAACTCTCATACAGATTTCCCCACGATGTTTTCCCTGACCGTTATAGTGAATGACATTTAAGTGCATAAAACCCTTACAACTCCGAAAATTCAAAAGTGCATGCACTGAGATTTGAACCCGGACCCTCAGAATAGGAGACCAAAATCTTTACCACTAGTAATCTTGATTACATTTTGTTTAAACCTGGTTGTATTTGAAGTTTATTAGGTATTTAATGTTTTCTTGCAAGGCGAAGCTAAACAGGGGCATGTTGGGCACAGCTTCTCTGGGCGCAAAAGTGAGGCTGCGGCTAATGTTGTCTATTAAAATTGTTTGGCTTACTATGCAACCTTGTAAATAATTTAGGTTTCTACCCCATAGACCTGGCAATTTAATGGTTAACCTAATAGCCGCATTAAAACATAATGGGGATCTCACAAAACAGAATTTTGTAGTGCGCAACATAAATCCTCAGCACGACTTCCTCTATCTCATCCCGTGGGTAATAAACCACGCCCTTTGTCGATAAACTTGCCGATTATCTAACAAGGTAGTTTAAATTGAGTTTCGGAAAATAAAGACATTTTTCATGGCTTGTTATGGCCAATTTTCTCTACTCAGAATAAGGGTCTTTTCTTATTTTGAGCAGAGACCCGTGTCTAGTACCTAGTGAGGCAGTTAAGGGTTGAGATGATATTGACGATGATTCAAGATCACAGATTACAAATGCGCCTGGTTCAGAGATGGACAGAATGTTATCATGATAATGGATCACTATTCCATCTGTAGGCATGGAATGTCCTCGCCAAAAACGCTCTAATAATTTTCTCGAAAGGCGACATTTCCGTGCCTCTAGATGTACTTGTAATTTGAAATTATGATAACACTAGTAAATCCGCCCTTGCTTCGCTTCGGGGAACCAGTCCCTTCAAAAATCTCTATAATTTTTAACAAATTATGTTATTCCAATGTCCAAGCTATATTACTGCAAAGTTTCATGAAAATCCGTTCAGTAGTTTTTGCGTGAAAGAGCAACAAGCACACACACACACACACACACTCACTCACTCACATACATCCTTACAAACTTTCGCATTTATAATATTAGTAGGAAGGAAGTAGGATTTTGCTCATTCCTGTCTGCAACCCACGAAAAGGCCACGCATGACACATACGACGTCTGCGCACGCAGTACATAGACCCACGGCTTTTAGCTGGTAACCCATCGGCTAGTTTGTTTAACGACGTCATTTCGTACGTTGCAGGTTGCAGTGGACGTTATTTCGCGGTGTCCCACGTGAGCGACAAATACGACGCGACGTGACGTTGCGATTCTGACGTACGCGATCAAATCAACGGTATTCCTACTTGCATCCTACGTGACAGTCTGCGACAACACGCGACGTTGTCATTGTCGCGTGTAGCATCGCGTCGTGTTGCGTAGCGTCGCATCGTATTCGTCGCTCACGTAGGACACCCCGCATTTTCTTGCAAAGCTACACGTGTATAGCTTCGGCTTAGGTTAGGGTTAGGTAATGATATTAGTCTTAACCATTTTCTTGCAAAGCTATATACACGTGTATAGCCTCGGCTTAGATTATGGTTAAGTAATTACATTAGCCTTCACTAGATCGTATTTACAAGATAAAGTTGCTTCTCAGGTCTGCATGTCTCCCTACGTTTAGATCTTATAAAAGCATCGGAATTTGATACAATTCCCACTCTCATTAACACATTTCTTCCAGATAATTAAAAATATTCTTTGTTTAGCACTTTCATTGGTAAAACTAACAGTGGCGATTCCTGGTGTTTATAATTGGGGTGGCTCCAGCTTTTGTTATATAGGGTGTAGTGTTAAGTGCGCATAACCGGAAAACCATTTCTTCAGACGGTCAATCTAACAAACTTGCAGTCTTTCATTAAGAAACCTACTTTGAAATCGCAAATAATAATTGCTTTTTACAAAAAAAAATAACCGACTTCAATCTTGATAAGTAGAGATAACTCAAAAACTACTCGCCAGATGGCGCTCAATTCAACATGTAAGTGTAAAGTTCTCGTCGCTACAAATTAATCAAGCCCAAACACTAGATAACTGCAGTAAATCGTTGAGGAGTTCCCTCGACTGTCTTTCGGCTTCATCAGATCGACTCCAGATCTTCATGAAATAGTAGCGCTTTAATGTACTTATGATAACATGAACAAACACACTAGTTGTCCATACAATTTTCAAAAGTTCCCCTCGATTTCCCTGAGATGCCATCATCGGATCCTGGTGTCCTTATCACGGGACCCCACTGCGCATATCTACTTTAGAATAAAATTTACTAAAGAATTATTAAAATCGGTCCATAAACGACGAAATAATCGCTGAACGTACATAAAAAAAGCATATATACGGTCGAATTGAGAACCTTCTTTTTTGAAGTCGGTTAAAAAGAAATTTCATACAATTTGACATTTTTATTTTTGTATGAAATAGCTAATGTTTTTTTGCGATTTTAGGGTTTGTCCCATAGTGAAAGTCCATTTTCCACTATCAACCGTTTTTCGGCAAACGATCTCGTCGTGAAAGGTCTTTCTAAAAGTTCTTGTATCACAGATTTTGTTGAATCACTCATAATTTCATGTCATTTCATTATAAACTAATTACCTACTAAATAAAAAGTAAATTAAATCAATAGAAAGATAGAAACCGTAATCACAAATCTACACTATCACGAAAAACATGCGAAAACTCGTTAGGTAATGCGCCATTCCCAGCGCCAGACCTGCGTTTCAAACTCAGTGATACGCTGATACCACAGTATAATTTTACTATGGTGATACTAAGCGATCGAAGAGGCGCGGGCGGCGCGGGCCAACGACTTTGTATGGACTAGGCATGCGCTGGCTGAAGCGCATCGCTCGCTTCGGCCGCGCTCGGCGCCGACCGAACGCGAAGACAGTCGCCGCGAGTCGCGTTCGTGATAGAAGACCGCAGCGCTCGTAAAATGTAATTATTGTACTTAGGTCTAAATAATTAGGTTGTAAATATATGATTTTTTACATTTTATTTAATGCTTAAAATTTATGGTATGGCGCCGCCATACGCGCCATCTTAGAGAAATCGCCACTGAAAACTAACTACACTTTACAAGATTCCTCATATAAATTAACCTCGTACCTTCACACCAGGTTTACCTGTTACACATGACCGGACTACAAACATTTATCTATTACATAAATATCTACACCGGCTCAAAATTCAACCCTGGATCTCTAGTTTCCAGGAGGCGCTATCAAATACACTGCTTTCACGTTCGATATAAAATTATTTCTAAAGGCTATCCACACTATACTAGCTTTCCATCCCTGCGATGAGGTTCATTGTGGATTGACGGCGTGAATTTAAAATCCCTTAAGTTAATTTGGCTTACAAGCTAAATTGAGATGTGAACACACGAAATAAAGTTGTTTTTAGCGGGGAGTGGCAAGTCTATACCCCCGGCGTCTTAAGTAGGTTTATACGAATGTTTACACGAATGTGTGGAAGACTACGTGAAAACTGTTACAGCTGTGACAGCTTGTAAAACCTAGAATTTTTCAAAAACTTCCTATAATTATTTGCGAAGATTGTCCAACACTTGTGGGCCTTGTGGCTTCGCGCATTCGTACGAATATGAGTCCCCGGCCTTTCATAAAGACACACAGTTTGTTATACATATATAACCTAATAACGAAATAGACATCTCTAAGTCAAATAGGCCCATTAAAGACCAACTTAGACTGTAATAGATCCCAGGGGCCTCTTTGAGCACACCGAAGGTCAAACTGTTTCAATTGATAACTGTGCTACTGCCGTTGATAGTTTGCGTTTAAATCTATATTGAGATTAAGTTAGGTTATTCCAGAAATGTTCGATGAGAAACTAATCATGAATAGATCCCCTAAGATAGATAGAATCCCTAATAATCATTTTCTAAATACATTTATCTTTACACTCAGTTTAAGTGTACAAAAGATGCGAAAAGATGTTTCTTGGTATCGAGACCTCTCGCTTCATTAAATCGAACAAACAAAACGACAATTATAACTAAAATCGATAACGTCAATTATAACTTGACCTCGAAGCATGCCGCTTGCCGATCTGCGGCCTGAGTTTTTTATCATACCAATAAAGCCCGACGCAACTTGAAACTTTTTCAACACTGTAATCGTTTAATATTTTTTTGATTCAATGTTTTTTAAAGTTTTGAACTATTTTAACGACTTACTTACTTACTTACTTACTGAATAAAATGTCCTTGGTTTGATTTCAGTCAGAACAAAACTTTATGTGACATATTATTATTCCTGGCCCTTGGGTGTCGGAATGTCTTATCTGTCCATGCCACCCGCATAACCGAGAAACCTGAGGAAATATGAGAGCGTTTATTATACTTCAACGATGAAAACATAATAAAAAGCAGACCTTAATCACAATAGCGTATCCCTCGTCAGGTCGTCATGTAATATCGTCCGGTCGTTTAACATGGGTCTAAAGATCATTCTCTCTAAATTGAAAACAATCCATTACAACGTCCACCAAACAGAGATGACCTTCAAGAACAGATGCTATTATTTGATGCCATCAATCAAAGTAATGTTTGCCAATAAGATGGCAGACTCTGGATCTAATAATTGTTGATAAATTGTTGCTTTAACTTACATCTTAACTTTAACTTGGTTCTTGGGAGTGTAATAAGTTAAGGCTCCTTAAAGATGGGGGAAAAGCGTTTCATTGGCATCTCTTTTGCTGTTGAATATTACGTCCAACGTAAGATGACCTGTTACCTTTTTCATAGCCTCTCGGCCGTAAAAATGTAACAAGATGAATATTTAAAATGCGGATATTGTACACGTTTACTTTAGTGGATTAATTACTTGGATGTTTTACACATAAAACGATAAATCTGACGGTCAGGAATGAACAAATTAACGTATTATTCTTAATAAATGATCTTTTTATTCAAGACCTGCCAGAGTTGATTTGGCCATCCTTAATAGCATTAGCAAACAATGATTTCGAAAACCCAGTCACACCATTATCTCAGATAATTGTCGTTAGATAACCACCTATCAATGCATATTTCATAAATGCTATACTTATCGATAAATAAAAACTGGAAATGTAGATATATCTACTCTTAACATGTTTGGTATTTCATAAGTTTCCTCTTTCTTTCTTTTTTAAGGTGTTGCTAGTGTATACATAAGCAACAATATATTACATTAAGTTTATGTTAGGTTATATCTTTTCTGCTATCGATATGAAAAAATATTAAATATATTTCAAAAGAAAATAGAATGCACGAAAATATTACGCACAGTTCGCGGCGCCTCGAAAAGTTTTCTAAACCGATTCCATAACAACGATATTAGAGTTCTGAATAAACAGGTCCGCAGTTTTCCATTCCATTCTCCAAACAATGTTGCCAGATTCCAATTTCACCGCACGATAATAGGATAGGGGAAGCTTAGCCGTTTTAGGCTGCGCCGCAAACTCGTGGATTCGGTGTAGATGGCGTCACTCGATCAGATAAATAAATATTCACTTCACCCTTAGATAAAGATAAATCTGATGGACTGAAATTCAAAAAAGTACGAGTAAACCTGTCCAAGTTTTACTTCGGATCGCTTCTACATGTTTGTAAATACAAATTTCAATCATCATTCATTCAGAATTAATTAATTTGTCATTAATTATTCGACAATGTATCATTTAATAATTCTTCATTCATTCAGGAAATCTGTCTCGAAGTAACCACGCTCGAAAATTGGATTTATTATGAAATTAACGTGACTGAACTTAAAATCAAAGTAAAGTTTATAACCAAACCAAAATACATGGATGAAAACCGTATATCAAACAATAGAACCATTTCTGGGGGCACTGGTGACCTGTACCACAGGTTTTTATTATAAAATATCTATTTCAGGCACCAGGCTCTCACAATATAGGTTTAAGATACTATGTAATACTCTAAGGCACAATTTGTTGTATATATAACCCTTTTGTGAGAGCAAATAAATAAATTATAAATAAATAAATTATAAGTAAAATAAAATAAAATTTCTGACATTAGCACACACAAATGCAACAAACGGTCAAAAATCTAACAATAGCGTATGTGATGGTAAATAATCATCGCCGCCGAAAGAGATGAGCAACACCAGAGGAGTCGCTAAATCAGCACAGGCCCTGAAGAAAAACTCTTTTACGATTTGTTAAAAGAACTCACGGCGTGTTCCGGAAACATCTCAGAATAAACCTCTTTCCACACTTTACTTCCTCGTAACAAAAAGTATCTTGAGAATTAGTTAAAAATTATTAAATTTGAAAATTAGTTAAAAGTCCATCCACGTGGGCCAAACCTCAGGCAACAGTATATTGGAGCTTATTCTTGCCCTTGCCTTCATCATCTCAACCCATCATGGCTCTCTACTGAGCACGGGTCTCTTCTCCAAAAATTAAATGATGAGTTTAAATTACCGTTTTCGGTCTGGGTGTGTGTCCTTGTCTTGTGTGTTGTCCATGGCACCCACGACACAGGGAATCCTTGTCTGGGGTTATGAATGTGTAGCGTTATTTATTTATTTTATTTTATTATTTCCTTCACCGCTTGTGGCAAGAGACATTCAAATGTTTAAAACGCAAGCCCTTGCTTTAGCCCAGAGTAATTCTTTACTCTGTTAAACGACGGTTAAACGTCGGTTACGATTACTCGTTTCGTCCCCAGAATAATTTCCTTTTTGGAAAGACGAGAATACTAACTTAACTACGAAAGGGTTCTCGAGAATGAGGTCTGTGGCTATATAAAAAACAGATACAAACTGGATAGGCTGTAGAGGTTAGAGTAGTACAGAGAAGATGCTTATTAGAATAATGGCTTCACGAAAAGAAGTAGATTTATAAAGGACTGGGAAAAGCAATCAGAGCTTCAAATACACTTTTACAAATAAAAGCGAAAGTAATTATAATTATGTTGCTTTAAAAAGTTTTATCTTATCTTATATAGGCACCTATAATTATTATACGTAATTATTATTACATATTGAAAAATCTTATACCTACCTGTAAATGAAAGACGCAAGAGTGATGGGCTATGATGTGTACAAGTAATGTAATTAACATCCAGGACAATTGAAGAAATTAAAAAATGTGCTTAATTTAACGTTACTTAATTAAACGTAAATAAGTTTATAATTAATTAATTTAATGTAAATTAACTTATCGTTACTTAATTTATTGCCAATTAATTTAAAAGTAATCATTTATTATTAAAAAATTATGATAATTAAAACCAACGATTATAAAATAATATTATCGACAGACCCGCTCTAATTATATTGAGACCATCTCGGGACCCACCCAAAGATGCAATTTGAAAATTGAGTTTACTCTTAACTTAAGCATCGCCCTTTACCGCCGCAACTTTATTATTAGTTTAACAAATTAATTGATATCCAACTTTCAAGTTTAACTCAGTACTAAATTAGTTAATACTTGACTATGAAATTGGTTCTTGAAGAAAGTTGCAATATTGTAAAGTAAAGAGATAGGTAAATTGCGTTTTAAAATAACTTGGATAATACGTGTGTTTAATATTATGTTCCCTATATTTTCCCTATATTGCACCGTGTACATAGTTAGGAGTACATGAGACAATAGGTATAATATGTAGATGAGATTAGATAGTAAGATTTCCTTTTATGTGAAACGAATGCGGATAGGATAAGACATTTCGAAAAATAGCG
Source organism: Hesperia comma (assembly GCA_905404135.1). Taxonomy (NCBI): domain Eukaryota; kingdom Metazoa; phylum Arthropoda; class Insecta; order Lepidoptera; family Hesperiidae; genus Hesperia; species Hesperia comma. The sequence goes on along the minus strand of FR990028.1, from coordinate 2,503,811 downwards.
CGCACAAAACCGATACAGAGAAATCGCGAAAGAGACAAAAATATAAGTCTATTTTTATTTATCTTCCATGTAAAGACATCGATTAGTTACAAAAAAAAGTTCAAAAATAAAATAGAGCCTAGTGACTTATAACGTGGCACACCTGGCGTCATAATCCGTCCAGGGTTCACAAGGTGTACTAGGGTACGTTAGCCTCTTCACTCCAATTTACGTATATGAATAGATTAACATAGGACAATTTTCCCCAGTATAATTTGTTTACAAATAATTTCAAATTATAATAACGAGTGTTATCATACGATTTTCATAAAACGTCACATCACGTCATGTTATAACCATCGTCGTCAAGTACGAAAAGCCCTAATGATATTCAAACAACGCTATTGATTCGATTCGATGAAACGTTTGAACAAAACATATATTTAGCCATGACGTTTAACATGGAAATACATCATGGCATGTAAAGTTTATCAGTCAGTTATATCTGAAAAGCGGGGGAAATGTATATGGAACAGGTGTTGTTTTGTGACATGAATGTGAAATTATTTGTAGTAATGAGATAATAGAATGTTTTAACCGGTTGTTTACTTATTCGATCTGGTTCAAATGTATGTACATAATGTCTTCATATTACAAGATCATTCTTTAGACACGAATGGATTCCTTTCTCTACTTCACTAAATAAGTATGAAACAAAGTCGTCTTCCGCCTCTGTCTGTCTGTCTGTGCCTTAAGTCTTCTTCTTCTAAACCATTGTTATTACTATTAGGTAGAGTATTTTTAAGGAAGGTTTCCATATATTATAGAGAGTTTATGTGAATTCTTATGTAATTTACTATGCAAGGCATTGTAGATTTCCTATTTTACATTCAGCGAAGCAAGAGCGGATCGCTAGTTTAATTACACAAAGCAGCCGCGTTCCCACCGCAGCAAATCTGAGCGGTACTAATAGTGCGAATGAGACGGCAACATTAATTAAATCATTCCAGGCACGCACTGCGATTAATAGCGAGGGATTGGACCTCTTTCACTATATTGATGAAGTATTCCACACTAATCAACGCTAACTTCGGATCCGATTCAATAAAGAGTTCGGTAACTTAGTTCCCAGCAGTCACATCTGTAAACTTGGGACGCAACTCTTTCGAGGGTTCAGTATTGGGAAATCATAAAAGTGATGAGAAGTAATTAAGCTAAGTCTGAATGAATGCGATAATTAGGTACAAGTACTGAGCGGGTTTGAATGCAACTAGCTTTAGTTGTAGTTAGCTTTTTTATGGAATTAAGGTAGCAAACAAGTAGGCTAACACTACCATTATTTATAAATACATTAAATGAATAATTACACCATTGTACACACATACACGTTTTAGTGGACGTTTGAAATGTGTGCGTTTATAATGTTAATTGTGAAACGATCCTGCGACAGCAAGAATTACGATTGAACTTAAAGCGCGGTATGGGTCTCTGGTTTGGGATAAAAAAGGAGCAATAATTGTAAATAATACAATATTTCTCACGCATAAAACAAAAAATCTAATAACTAACGTTTAGCGTTGCATTAAGTTTTGTAAAGTTTTTTTAATAATCGTTTTCTGCAGTACACTAATTATAATCGAGTTTGCCTATAAATCCAGGCCGAGAGACATAATTAGAGACATGCAGCCATTACAATTTATTTCTATAACAGTACGAGATGACGTCCCTCTATGTAATGGTTATTTAATGAAGACGTATTATTATTAATGTAATTAATTCATCATCATTATTTCAGTTTCTGTTCGTTCCAATAACGTCCATAATGTATATTAATAAAATAAGAGTAATAGAGCGAATTTGTCTAAAATATTCATAACTGCATTATACCATGAATAAATACGAGTACCAGCCACGCTACTTTAAATAGAATTAATGGGGGTGGTTGGACTGAGATCAGATGTCACAGCGTCTTTAAATTAAGTGACTATGATAATTTTGGAAGATAAATAGTTTATATTACGCTCATTTTCGCTCACGCGTCTGTCAGGCCTTTACTTTCAGACCAAATGTCTGTCACAGACCAATTACTTTAGTAAAAAAATAAAATTCCGAAAAATTTTGTTTTCAATTAATTACTTTTGAAATAGAAGTAACAAGACAACAGTTTTTGCGATGACTCTGTTTGATTATATTTTTAATTTTACCGAAAAAATTAGAGCATGTAAGCAAAACTTACTGTAACACGTAACTATATCTCGTCAGGTTTGATGCAACATTTATGTTTACCTAACGAAACTGACACTTAACATCACATTTCTTGTAACGCTATTTATGAGCTACGCGACTGCAACGCAACCCAAAATTAGTTAAAGTCAGTAATGTATAAAAAAAACTAAACAGAAGTACTTATTAGGAATAAGTACTAAAAGAAGCTAGAATAGTGTGTTAACTAATTTTAAACTGTCATGTTTATTGGCATATAGTTTGTATTTAATCGATGAGCGTATCTTTTGGATTTCATATATAAACATACATGTGTGAATGATAAGTACAGGTGAAGCTCCACTTTACAACTTTGCCTTTCCATATTTGCATGCGAATACGTCGACAGCTAACCGCGGAGTTTGTAAGGGAAAATTTCGTTACATACATACATAATACGTTTAAAAGCAATGTCGAACACCGTCCTTTGGGTATACATTTCTGAATGTTGATTTTTCTCGTGAGTTACGCCAGTTTTTCCAACCGATTACAAGGAGAAAGAGATAGAGGCGCGTGAGGAGCTTTAAGTACCTGTATCTTTACTTGTTTATACTTTATTCACTAAACATTTTTCAAAATTACTAACTGAACTATTACTTATATCTACTAACTATCAGAAACAGCCCCTGTTCTCACACTTATAAACAAACTAATCGATTTATAATTCTCGTACCATCTACTAGGTAACTGGACTAACCATTCTTAACTATTTTACCTAAATCGAGTCTTGTTCTAGGTCGGGCGCAGTTGTCATGGGAAAAGCTGCAAGCTCCTTTGCTACATTAATTCCATCAAAAATAACAGTTTTAAGTGTTAAGTTCTCGGTCAATCTTTGGTAGTTGGAGAATATTATAGACAACTTCAAACAAAGACACTTCAAAATAATTGCTTTTTACAAAAAAAATAACCGACTTCAATCTTGATAAGTAGAGATAACTCAAAAACTACTTGCCAGATGGCGCTCAATTCAACATGTAAGTGTAAAGTTCTCGTCACTACAAATTAATGAAGCCCAAACACTAGATAACTGCAGTAAATCGTTGAGGAGTTCCCTCGACTGTCTTTCGGCTTCATCAGATCGACTCCAGATCTTCATGAAATGGTAGCGCTTTAATGTACTTATGATAACATGAACAAACACACTAGTTGTCCATACAATTTTCGAAAGTTCCCCTCGATTTCTCTGAGATGCCATCATCAGATCCTGGTTTCCTTATCAGGGGACCCCACTGCGCATATCTACTTTACAAAAAAAAAAGAATTATCAAAATCGGCCCATAAACGACGAAATAATCGCTGAACGTACATAAAAAAAAGCATATATACGGTCGAATTGAGAACCTCCTTCTTTTTTGAAGTCGGTTAAAAAGAATAATTTTCATACGTAGTACAATAATATTTTTACTATACAAAAAACTATATCACGTATTGCTACGCCGTTTACGGTCATTTCTCTTTGATAAACATTAATAGTGCAGATCTAGTGTAAGTGCAACCGTTAGTGTATTCCATTGTGGGTTTAACTGCCACAGAGACAGTGAACGGACTTTAAACGAGAATGTTGCGTGCTTAAGACCGGTGCTTAGTTTTAAAACGTTCACCGGAACATTTGTGCGATCCAGCGATTTAAGCGCTCACAGATTTAGCTCGTTTGACTTTATAGCTCCTATTTAGAATGTTATTGAGTTATTAAAACGAGACACATTTTAGTTATATGGTAAAATAAATAAAGGCGCACTAAATAACACAAATAACGCATCAATGATATGTTTTTAAGTCTCGAAAGCGAATTTTTATCTGATGCCGCCGGAAATCGAACCCGGGACCCCTTTGCATCACAGGTAGCCACTACCAATTAAGCTACAGAGTCTTTGAATATCGTATTAGTCTTTTAATTGATAATGGCTAAGCCACAATCCATGCCGTTGGCCAATGGCCTAGTAACTCAGTTGGTAGAATTGCCTACGAAGTAGGTCCCAGATTTGATTTTCGGACCGGGCAAAATTTATAATAGATGGTTGTATGGCTACATACAACACCTGGTGACATTTCGAAAATTCTGAATTACTCTTTAGAAATATATCTATAAAAAATAGTAATTGTTTATTTCAACATTTGACCATTAATTTAATTTTAAGAGAACCATCCAAAAACTAAAATAAAGCAAAGCGCACCAACACACACACACACACACACACACACACACACACAGCCATCCTTAAGAAACATGATAACTTATGATGTTAAGACTCAATCACGTTATCTCTATCATGAAATAGTGAAAGAAAAATAAAGATTATTGTGTTTTTATGCAATAACAGACAGCTTGTTAGTCATAGCCTTAGTGGAAAAGTAAGTTATAGGCAACAGAGTCGTTGTAGGTTAATAGGAGCACTGATAGCCGCTCGCTGCGTGATCCAAATTGATCAAGAACGCTCTCAATACAGTTTTGGGTCACTAGATAAATAAGCACTCTGGTCTTATTACTGTTCAAGCAGTGGATCCGTTGAGATAAATAATGAAATGTTAATAGTGGAACACAGTATCGTTTGAATGAACCCTAGAAGCGTCTAGGGTTCCGTATCTTTGTCCCTGTAGCTCGGGACCAGAATACGAGCTTCGGTATCCCCTGCCTGTCGTAAGAGGCGACTAAAAGGGGACTTTCGGGGTTGCGGGCGGCTAGAGTGGGAGCTCGAACCGTCCATCAGCAACCCCGGGAAGGACGACGGTATGTGTGGCCGCATACCGTTGTAAGGCGCTGGCAAGCGATGGGGCCTTAGTCCCTCGCGGGAAGAGCCCGAATATAAGGGCGCCGCGCTTGGAGGACTCCGGTTGTGTTCCTTTTGGAGATCCCGGAGTTCTCCACAAGCGCTGAGGAAGGCCACCGGGGGGGTTTTAGTGGGTAAAAATCCCACATCACCCTGTGTCGCTCCCACGTTTCCCCCTCGTCAACAAAAAAAAAAAAAAAAAAAAAAAAAAAGGGTTCCGTATCTTAAGGGTGAATATGGAACCCGTAAATTTGTTATGTCTGTCTGTCCGTCCGTATGTGACAACTAAACAAGAAATACGTAATTTCTTGTTTATTAAGGTCACGCAGTTGAAATTCAGTCAGTGGATGAATTTTGTAAACCACTTTATACAGAAATGAAATAAGGGGGCAGGGGCCTTGGATTCGAAAATTCGTTCAAAAACCGCAAATATTAATTATAAAATAAACGTCTAGCCCCATGTTACTTCATACTGATCTATGCTTTCTACTACGAAACTTTTCATGAGTGAATCTGTTTCGCACTTGGCCACTTTTTTACGCAAATAACCACCAAACGAGTGGACGAGCATAATAATTGAGCAATGTCGCCCATGGACATTTTTTTCTTCCTCTCTTTATTTTTTTGCACTCTATCTTTCTTATAAGCTTTTGTCCAACCACGCATCACTACGATTTTTTTCCATAATTATGCTACGGCTATACTTGTGTCTAAGGCGTTACCTAATGAGGAGAATTAAGTAGAAATTAGACTTTTCAAAACTGTCAATTACTTTTATTTTCATGTCCTACGGATTGATGGTAATAGGTCCCTATTATAAAATTTTATTTAACATCAATTCCTAATACATGAAACTTCTTAATTAGTGTCAAGACGCAGGTGTAACCGCGAAGTCAGACTAAGCAAATAAAGTCACATTTCCCAACATCCCATTTCTATCGAGCACAGTTTAGCCGAGACGAATTTTATTAGCACACTTAACTTCAAACATGGGGTCTAGCCACCTAGCCACCTGGTGGCGAAAAAGGCTCTATTAATCTAGCGAGGGCGCTATTGAAGTCAGTGCCGATTTATCGAGGTCTTTTACGGTATTAACTTGTTTACTGCTATTGAGTGGAAGCGTTTCTGGCTGAGGTAGGTCGATCGTAAACCTATATACGAGAAAAACAAAAGTGATTGTTTCATATCGAACACGGATCCTGTATTGCTGATTGTGAAATACCTTTTGTATAGGCAGTGAGCCTATTTGAAACGGTCTTTAGAATTGGGTGGAAATCCGAAATAAATTCCTAGCTGTAGCCAGTAACCGGTCTCGCATCGGTTCGGGAAATCTATGGCCAAAAACGTGTTCTCGGAAAAATGTTTGGACGTTATTCTTTATATTGAAGACTGGCTCAGGCTCAAGGATGAATTTATCCTTATATTGTAAACGCGAAAGATAGATTTTCACGTCTGTATAAAAATGAAAAATATTGCGTTGGATGTCAAGAAGAACCACAATAACCTTGACCCCTTACATGCTGAAAGAAACAAGAATCTTAGCACCGTTATGGGCTATGATGATGAAAATAAATAATTCCTAATGGCACTAACGTTACCCTCACGTGCTTTCTGTCGGTACATAAACATTGTTTATTGTTATTGTTATATAATACTGGCAACAAGAAAATACTGAAATTGTATTAGAAAATATTATCTACTAGCTGACCCGGAAGACGTCGTCCTGCAGCATATATTATCAGATAAGTAAACCCTCTCATCGCATCGGGAAACTTGTTGCTCCGCTCCTATTCGTAGGATGTTCAGCCCTAAAATATTTTTTCAATTCGAACCAGTAGTTTTTGAGATTAGCGCGTTCAAACAAACAAACAATCTCTTCCGCTTTATATTATTAGAATAGATTTAAACTGTACATCTGTAACTGATCGCAGTCTATACATGGAAGATACATGGTAGGTACATCACAAACCAAAAAATACTAATTTTTATCTGTGTGTCTGTGGTTTAATCGCGAATCGCAAAAAGTTAACTTAACATCCACTCAGTATTCGCTCGGTTCATAAGTAAAAAAGTTATGTCAGTTTAGAGAATGACGCCTGACACATTTCGAGTGTTAAGGGTTTAAGGGAATTCCATAGAAATTGAGGAAAACCGTCAGATATTTATAGGCATAGCATAATATTTTTAGGCATACCTATTTCTGTATTTTATTGTATAATTTTTATGTTACTTATGATTAAGGTCAGGTTAGTTTGTTATTGTTGTGGATTAACTGAATGTTTTATTTTTAGTTACTTACAGTTAGTTATTTGTGATTCATTGCGAAGCCATTTTCAAAAAATACCAGCACCTTACCTGTAACAGAAAAAATAATGTTTACACAATAGTATTCTGACAATCAAACACAAAACACAATATTATTAGACATTATAATTACTCATTTTAAAATGCATTTTATCTAAATAATTAATTTAAATGCAAATTTTTGAGGTCACGTATCAAATATAAATTATGCATACCTAGATTTACAAACGTCAGCGTTTGCTCAATCTATTAAAATGATGTATTTTTTATCTTTTAATGTTAGATATAATATCACCTTATGATCAAATTGAGACACTTTCCAACAATGGATTTAATCCACAAAGTAATATCCGCAAGAAAGGTAAGGTTGTAAAAACAACTTTTTGGTGTATTATTTTACGACACACAAATTAACCCTGTAATTAAATCGATTCAAGTAAGTCAATTTAGTAGCTAGAGCGGTAAATTTCGGCATATAAACATGGAATAAGTTTCGTCTACATCACAGACTTATAAAAAATAAGCAGACCTAACGTATGGGAGAAAAAAGCGTGCCAGTTACAACTACATAGACATACCACACATTGACAATTCCCATACAAAACATTCGTGGTCTACAAATGTTGTCTATGGTTCTCATACAAAAATTGAGCTTCTTGTATCTTAAAAAAATGGCGGAAGTGCTTCAACGCCATTTTGTCTATGTGTGCGTGAGTGTTGCAACAAGAAAAATAAAATAAGATATTCTTTGTACGTGTTATGGGATGTGAAAGGGACGAAACTATTGCTACCTATGTCTTTGTAGTGGTGAAAATTATGTTAAGTCTGGTTGTTTTATAAGTCTGTTGGCTACATAAATATTTATTTATGAACGCAAATACGACGGATGTCGTCCGCATTGTATAGGTCTGTCATACTGGAATAATACGAAAAACGTTGTTTTATTTGCGGTAAAATTCAGTAAACGTATAGACACATTACCATTACATAAGGGGATCCAACTGCTTTGAGAATGTTTTTACTGATAACAAAACAGCAAACGTGACGTTAAAGGAATTTGATTACGTGTTCCTATGATGTTCTTGTATTTATGTTGTGAAATATTTTGTTAGGGATGTAATTATGTGCTGAGGTACACGGCATCGTAGAAAGTATGCAAACAGTAAGCGTCGGAAAGCATGCAAGTTTCGGAACAAGCCCACACACGAAGCGCATCAAGCGTAGCAACGCATCTGTGACCGAATTATACGAGAATCTTACTATCAATTCCTAACTGGACTACACCAAAAAATCGTAGGCCTATTATCACTGACAGTCCCTGTCGCATTAACATTACATTTTGAGTATCATCGAACCACATTTTGGTTTAACTTACATTATGTAGTTGGCAGGTAATTACGTTGGTTTATCGGTTATTCAAGTTCAAATAATACAATTATTTTGCAAAATGTTTTGGTTACCCACCAGATACCAGTAACATAAACTTAACCTCGTTTCGTAAAGCATAATTGTATTATCATTTCGCTCCCGAATAGCTGCGTAACGTTGTTTCTCATTTTTATAGGGAATTTTATACTTTTATCTTTTACGAATAAAGGCCGTAAATCTCACTTCATGTCAAAATCATTCCTGGGGATCGTATCATTTTAATGGGTACAATTAAATTCTGGAGCAACATTCGCAGATTATATTGGCTCCAAGTCATTAATGGCCCACTACTGTATACGAGTTTCTCTTTATAATTGAGCAGCTCTTGAGAATTTTTACCACGGTGCTCCAGCGCGATTGTGGGGAGAGGTTAATGGCTAACCGAAGTATTGGAAGTTTTCGTGTCATTCAAAGGCCTCCAACATAGTTTAGGGACCGATAGCTTAACGTGCCCTCCGAAGCACGCAAGCGTTTTGCCACTATTTTTGTCTCGCTGTTATCCATTCAACTGCTGACCGCGCCTGCAGTTACTAACAAATTTAAAGCTAATTTACTTTGATTCGCAAATGTGAATAAATTCTTATAAGAAGTATTTAGTTAAACATTGCATGAATAGCATTTAACTAATATTTTAACTTCTCTGCGAAAGACATTTATTTATTTACTCATACGAATACCTCTGAAATTCGTGTAAGCATGGGGAGTACAATGTAGCTGTACTTCATACAAAGGACAATCTCCGAGAATGCTCTCTCTATTTACCTTCAGGAATGTTTCTTAGGTAACACAAGAGAGAAATGGGCTGCGCGAAAATGTTAATTGAAAGTAGCAATTTCCAGAGGCGTGTATGTTGATGCAGATATTGAAATTAAGCACTTATGTTTATAGGCATGAATCTTTTGTATGAGTATAACTTAATAGGTAAATATTACCACCATAGAAAAAGGAAAAAATAAAAAATATATATCTTTTAAATAATAATTGCCCAATGAAAAAAATTGTGCTGGCATTTTGCTACTGTTCGCGCACTTTTTACACGCTTTATATCAGACGCTTGCTACAATACAATAGTACAAACACATGGAAAAACCTTGAAAAATATAAAACAAACACTAGAATTTTAAGACCTATTGCATTACATAATTATTTTAAAACTCCTTGTAATAGTTTTCCTCAAATATCTATAGGCATTGAAAGTTTTTTATACGGTAAGTTATTACTATTACATAGATTAATATTATTCTTACATTCTATTCGTTATGATAATATCCTAACACACATTATATACTTACCTACCCACTGACGAGCACGTTAATGTTTTCAAAGAATGTATCTGCGAATAGCGCCTAAACACGGAGTGAGGACGTCTCTCATATAAGGGATAATCTTAGAAAATCCCGTCTTATTTTTTGTAGTGAATGTCTTCAGATTGAATTAATGCGCAAACAGGCATTTCCGTGTGTGGCGACATCACACACACATAATAATTATGGTGACGTCACGAATCTGAATCACGCTATCATTTTTTAAACCGCTTTCATGTAAATAAGTAGCTATCTATCTCACTTTGGAAAAAGTACTATTTGAAATGAAGATTTTGTTAACACTGCACACTAATACCTCCTCACTTAATTACCTGATTTGGGGGTCCCTGATGCTGGATCCTTCGAACCACTATGCTATACGTAAACTTGAAGAAAAATGTGTTTGGTATTTTATTACATTAGGTAGGTAAACCTTAAATTATAGTATACCTACCCGAATAAGAATTTATTGTCATTACATTCTCTACCACTCCTGGGTGAAGAAGTAAAGTCAATCTGTCATCAAAAGATAGGTACATGACTGGTAGGAAAATTTTGATCGTCATCAAACATTTTATCAAAATAAAACTTACTATGACTGATAAGGTAAAGTAAGGTACCTACCTATAGCCCAGCAGACTGACCAAGTGCGAATTGCCTTGACACGTTCAAGAAGAAACCTCTCAGAATCTATGTATATCCGCCCATTATTAAGAATTTATTCTGCGCACATGAAAACTGTGGAAACTTTTTTATAAGGTATTCCCGAAAGGTCATGGCACGAGTTTGTCAGGGTCGGCGTTGCAGTAACCTTGTCTTGTGAAGCACTGGCTTTCGAATGAGAAAAAATATCAAAACTGATGCACTCAGTAGAAAGATATGAGGTGACACAAATAAAAATACAGTCGAATTGAGGACCCTGTTCCTTTTTTTGAGTTCGATTAAAAACCTATAGAATTCAAAGAAGCCCAATGAGGAGTGACATGTTAGCAGATATTTATGTGACAAATAAATCATTGTTCTCCGGTTTTGGATATTTGTGATTTGTGTTGGTCACCCGCAACTCAGGATATCCTGTTGCGGGCGTATGAGTTGGCTTTACTTTATTTATTGGTGACCCATAAATATTTGACATATCTACCGATAAAACAAAGGCATAAATAGAATTTAAATTCGTCGTACTTAATGCAATTTCTCATCCACATTCTCTTGCTCGGCTAAACATGGGTTGTAACTAATTGGTATTCTCCACACGCCAAATGGGCGAAACCTAAGTCTAACATTTAATATGCAATGATACTCGTGTTTTCAACATCAGCCACGCTACGTGTCCTAGATATGTAATATATTCGCAATTTGGATAAAATTTTCATATGAAACAATTTGTTCGCAGCTGCAGGAAATTGTAAGAAAATTTTTGCTATGAAATTGTTATATTTTGTGCAATGACATAAGATCCTTCAAGAAGCGGGTCTTTTGTTTTCTTCTTGGCCGGCAACGCGTTGGCAACGCCCCTGTAGTTACTCTGTCGACAGTGATCGCTTACTTTCAGTTACCTATCTGCTTCTGCTAATATTTTTTACTTGGTTTTATCTTATGAAGGTTAAATGACCAACTTTTTACAAAAAAACAACCGACTTCAAAATCGTGTACCCATAAGCAAAGATAACTTAAAAACCACCCACCAGATGATGACGAGCGTTCGAAAAAAGAATTATTTAAATCGAAACACCCAGTCAAAAGTTATGAGGTAAAACTTACAATACCATCGAATTGAGAACGTCCTCCTGTTTTTGAACTCTGTTAAAAAGCTGTTAATTTTGTTTTTTACATTACCATTATTTTTTTCTTTGATATATATCACTCACACACCTAAATATACCCAGGGAATGATTGAATGTTACATGGGTGCCGGCAAGCAAGGACGGAAGTAACCCGCGCAGCAATTCTGTAATCTCATCAATCACACTCACGGCTAATTTCCGGATGAGATCGCTGTAATGATAAATGTAACAGCGAATTTATCCACGTATCATGATGTGAGGGTGAAATTAACAAAAATATGTAAAAGACAAAACAGTTAGATACTTTATTCTATGTAACGGTGAACTGATTTTCTAAGTTCATATTTATCCTTTATCTATTTATTATGGTTTGAGACGTCAATTTGTTTAACAGAAACGAAAGTAGGTATAATTGTAAACTAAAATCATAATGACAAAAATATTTTCATAATTTTATCAACACGACCTTATTAGCTTGAGCTGTATGTAACGGTCAGCCTAATTTACATCAATTTCAATAAGAAGTTTGATAACCTCAAAAAGCAACAAAGGTCAAGCGCAAGACAATGCAGTAGTATGACAAACGTGACCAAATATGTAGAACGCTCAGAATTAGCTCCATATGAGGGATCTTCTGAACAGTTAAGGACCAAAAATTGTCACTTGTTTTCAAAAATAATTATTTCCCGGTATAAATTACTTGTCTGAAGCGCACCCAAAGTCGATGTTGTCTTCAAATATATTATTCAGGTTAGTAAACCATCGCTCCAATTCACTCAAAATTCCAGGCACCAATCGGTAAATTCAGGAATTTGGAATTCCGCCGCAAGAAGTCTTAGTTATTCGAACGCAAAAGGTTAAATAGTGAAAATACTCGGAAATAAGCGTTTTATTCGTTCGCTGTGGCTACCGAAACGCAAATGAATATACTAAACATGAGAAACGAACCACCTCGTATTTTTAGATTTGAAATATGTACAAAATTCTTATTTAGGAACTTACAACAAGCTAGTAACTGTTAACACATTCCTCGGTTATTGTTGATAGCAGTAGTTCTTTACACTGTAAGTATGTTGGAGGCCTCCAAGCGGCTTGAAAACTTTCGATACTGTTTTTTTCCATTAACCCTTCAACCAATCCGCACTGCAGAAGCGTGGTGGAGTATGCTCTAGGCCTCCTCGATAATGAGGAAAGACCCATGCTCAGTAGTGAGCCATTAATGGGTTGTAGCCAACTCCTCCCTCGCGTCACTGTGGAAACCAGTACCTTAATATGCACAATCGGGAATTGTTAGCACGCCTAACAATTTTTGAACTAATATAACTGTTTTATTAATGAAATATGAAACGAACTTTCTCTATCGGTATTCCCACAGTACTTTGACATGAGAAGCAGGTTCAACGCTTTCTTCTTGGGCGGCAACGCGTTGGTGGCGCCCTTAGTGTTGGTGACTTACCATCAGGTAACCCGATTGCATGTTATCAGTTTAGACTGTAAAAACATTTCTTTTTTCTGTATGTTCTTTATATTGTTAATTAAATATTCTGTACATTACATAATAAACAATAGAGTGGATATAATTTGTAGAGGGTTTTAACTTACCTATTAAGATGTTATAAAATGTAACTTACTAGTGCGTGCTACGGATGTGTACATTTCTTCCTATTCTTAAACCGTAGTGTTTATCTTCTTGTGTACACAAACTTAACTGCTGGAGTTTAACTGCAAACTGTATCCGATCGTAACCCATTTACTAAATGTTCATGGTCATACGGGCAATTCGCATTGCGATCATGCGAAAAGCTTTTGCTACGCGCTTTTGCGAATGCTTTTTGCTATTTTATAAAAATTTTACTTAATCCTGGTCGCTTTTTATAATTTTATATTTTACAATCAGTATCTGTGTTGAAACGGATTCAAATTTATGACAATTAAATTTTTTTAATATTTAGTACCTACTAATTGATTCTAGGAAAGTATTATAAAAGTTTTGTAGGTTACAACTTTTATAATACTTTCCTAGAATCAATTGCGAAGAATAAAAATATTATTTTCTTGACACCCAATATATTTTTTCTTAGAATTTTTCCAGTCAAGCGCAAAATCCACGTCTCAAGATACTTGTTAGTTGTATTCAAAAAGAAAAAAGTGAGACTAAACTTATTATTAACTAGCGAACCGCCCTCGCTTCGCTTCGGGACCCGTAAGTATCAGCCGCGTAGGTCTCGCTCCCGTAGGAATTTCGGGATAAGCTCCCGATCCCGCGGGATTTTCGGAAAGACAGCCTTGTTACTTTTATATTAATATGTTTGTTATGAAGCTATACCCATACTCGTCGAAGTTTTTCCCGCGTAAAATCGGATCCCGCGGGATTTCCGGGATAAAAAGTGTCCTGTGTTATTCTGGGTTATAAACTATCCGTGTACCAAATTTCATCCAAATCCATTCATCCGTTTTTTCGTGATTGAGGACCAAACATACAAATCTTCACATTTATAATATTAGTAGGATGCCACAGAATTCGCATTGTGCGAGTATTTTTGGCGCGCGAAAATGTTTAATGAATTTTTTCACAAGTTCTACAGAGCAGTTGAGTGGAGGGAGTTTTTCCCGTGTAAATCTCGATCTCGCGGGAAGTCCGGAACAAAAAGTAGCCTATATACTGCTCCATAACCTTCTCTACCTTCCACTGAAAGTCCCATAAATATCTGAACCCGCGACCTATTTCCCGAATATGAGTTTTTCCCGCGTGAATAAGGATTCCACGGAATTCCGGGATAAAATTATCCTGTATATTGCTCCAAAACTGCCTCTATCTCCCAGTGAAAGTCCTATAAAAATGAAACTCGCACCTTCGCGCATAGTAGTTTTTCCAGCGTGAATCCTGATTCCGCTGGAATTCCAGGATAATAAGTGGCCTATGTTTTGCTCCAGAACCTTCTCTATCTCTCAGTGAAAGTCTCACAAAAATCTAAGCCCGCAACAAAAATGACAAAACTTAAGTCAACTCGAATAAACACTGCACCTCTAATTGTACCAACTTTATCCCCATTTTTGCATCCTTTGCTGGCTATTTTTTAAATACTGATTTTACATTGAAAATTACTTATTTCACTGTAATAATTTTTAAACATGGGGTTAAAATCATTTTCAGTTTAGTCAGAAAGTTACCTTAAAAATTTACAAATTCCCGCATTCTTTTGTGTTTTTTTTCTTTTCCTTACAAAATATCGAAAAACTGAGAAACACGTATTCTATTAATTTAAGTGATAACCCTTTGTTGCAAATTTGAAGTAAATCGGACGACGTTATAAAAAAATTCCATACAAACTTTAGTCACCTATCCCTAGGGAACCTAAATATTATTCGAAAAAAAAGTAGCCTATAATAGACACCAGTATATAGGTAATAACTTTACCAAGTTTCAATGAAATCCATCCAGTGGTTTAAGCGTGATGATCGGTCAGACAGACAGACAGACAGACAGACAGACAGACAGACAATAAATAAAAAAAATATAATTTTGAGTTCTATCTCGATATGTAAGTGCCCCTTAGTCGAAATTTCAAAAAAATATTCAATGTACAGAACACGTGCTCCTACAGTTTTATTATAGTATAGATTAGTTACCTTATTTTCAGTGTAAAGCAGAAATTATTAAGTTTTAAAGCATTACAGTAACTATTTTATTTTTGTGCGATATAATGAAGTTCGTCGCGTCGCTAATGGGGTAACAGCCGTTTTCACCTATGTTTAGATTAAATTCAGGCTGATAAATGAGAATTCCTGGCCCCGTTCCTCTTGACTGAATTTTCTTCTTCGTCAGCATTTTAGATAACATAATAATAATGGGGATGGCTTAATTTCCTTGTGTCAAATGATTTTATTATCTATCGTGGGCGTTAAAAAAATGTCAAGTGACCGAGTAGATCATGAGGTAGCTGTTGTATGATAGTATGTGGCAAAATAATCCATACTAATATTGTAAATGTGAAAGTGTGTTTGTTTGTTTGTGCCTCTTTGACGTCGCAACAGGGCTATTATATGATATAATTTATGTGTATAGAGATAGTTGGGAGGGTGGAGAGTGACGTAGGCTACTTTTTACCGCGGAAAACATCTCATTCCCATGGGAAGATCGATGTTTTGTTAGTTGCTAGATGTTTAGTTCCGGAGTTGTTAACAGATGGCGTTAGTAAAATTCATTTGCAAGTTCTGAATCACGCTATCAAATACTACATGTAATTTTCTTAAGTCATAGGCAAATGTTATATGTGAAGTTTCAGTATATCATAATATAATAGGCTACTTTTTAGCCGAGATTCCTATGGGAGCGGGACCTAGGCGGCTGTTGTCTACGGGTCCCGAAGCGAAGCGCGGGCGGTTCTCTAGTATAGAATAATGTCCAGCAAAACCGTCACGCTACGCAATACAAAGGATGGTATCACTTTGTCTCTTATTTCATTCCTTGCGCGATAGATGAGGCTTGTGTTGTTCATGAAATAATAATGTCAAATAACGTTATTATTGCCTTTGCTAGATGGCTTCAAGTGAGGTAAGTAGACTTTTCTGTAATCTTGGCGCTAGGAAATTGCTCTCCAATTATGAGAAGAGATCGGTGGCTTTCGCTGAGGCACAAGTGTATTGAGATCCAATATATTATTCCCTTTTATATAAAGTTAGAAAATGCACCTAATTTTTAAGTATGCAACAGGAATTAGAAATATAAGATTCAAGTTGTCAAAAGTCCCTGAAATTTAAAATTCTTATCGCGTCTTGTGGTTGGTCGCATTTGTTATTCATAGAGACGAAGTCTAGGCGACTTTAGCGCAGCCAGATAAGATTCTACAAATCTGTAAATCGAATGGGATTTAAAGCATTCTTTTATATTGCAACCAGTAATATTCTCTAGGAAGACTCCATTTTACGAGATTTGTTTTTCTTATTGGCGTTTTTGAATTTAGCTTTTTTCAAAGTAATTTTAACAGTTTATACCATTTCTAAAAACAATGTTTACTGTCAGATCTTTGCAATCCAGGACAGTTTCAACCTATTATCCAAATTATCTATTCGCCTTAATTGACTAAAATTTATTGAATAAGCAGATAATTTTGGCGACTTCTTTTATCTTCTTTTAAAAAACTATGAACAGTGAAAAATAATAGGTACCTAAATATATTATTCGCGTAGTCCTTTAAACCGTGGGCGTAAGTTTTAACCCAAGTACGAGCTGTGGTACGAGTATATAAAATTCTGATGAAGTCCCGTTTTCCCAGTTGTCATTTGTCACAGAATCCACGAGAATCTTACAAGAGCTGAGCTTAGCTGATCTTCGCTTTGATGGGCGCTCGGTGTGAAATGAATTTAGTTATTGAACCATCAATTCAGTTCAAAATTGTCTGCATTTATCAAATGGACCTAACGCAAGGAATCTAATAGAAAATAAAGGACTTATAATGGTTTCAAAATTTTCTCTAATTTTAAACGTAAATGGAATTCTTACGTAGATTACAGGTAAATTGGAGTTTATTGCGACTTTACCTTCTCCAAAAGAAATCCTTAATTTACAGGACACTAAAGTTATTAGTTGCTTTGATTTGTCATCTATCAAAACGATTTGAAAAACATATCAAATAGACCTACGGTTCAGAATCCAGCATATTATTTGTCAACATTATGGTAATAATGGATTTTTCGTTAAAAAGAGATTAAGAGGCTCAACATTTTGTGTAACGTATTTCGTAAGCGACGTGCTCAAAGCTGCTGAATATAAAAAGTCTCATGGATTACGTATAAATATTTATGTTCCATGCTTAAACCTCATTTAAAAATGAAATTCTTATTGTTAAATTGCTAAATAATTTCGTGACAGTCAAAGTTAAAAGCATGCCAAAATGATAAAGACGATGAGTGAATAATATGAATTTATGGAACGAACAGAAAGAGCAAAAACAAAAGAAAATTAGTTAACGTTAGGTATATTAGATTTTAGGCTGAGGCCGCACTACGGCTAAAAGCTTTAATTTTGAAATTTGTCGATAATTATAATTCTCTTTGAGACAACAAAACAAAATATCTAACTCACATATTGGTTTTATCTCCAATTATTTAGTACTACCGTCTATTAAAACAGAATCTCCTTACTGTTTGAAAGCGTAGATTAAGCCGTAAGTACGGTTAGATTAAACAATTTAAATTTACATTTGAAATTTTGTTAACTACAAACTGTAAAACAACATTGTAATGAACGAGTTTTGACTATAATGTTGATATTTGAGCTAAGATAAATCAAAACAAAAAATAGTCACAGACGGTAAAGTAGATACTAGATATAATTAGTTTTTGTAATAGTTCAGAACAAACTTTTTCGTCGGAATATTTGGATAACACAGAGGTTTGTGGCCCTGCCTGCGCAGCGAGGAGTCCCGGGTTTGATATCCGGCCGAGGCAAATATTTGTGTTCCACATGAATGTTTGTTCTGTTTGTTAGGGCGCCCACAAAAAACAGCGATGCGACACGAGTTTTGTGTAGGGGCCCTTACATCACACTTGCATCACGGGGAAGTCTAGTGCGGGGTTATGTTAGTAATCTTTTGATTAAAAAAACCGCACTTAAATCGGTTCATCCATTCAAAAGCTACGGTGCCACAGACAGACACGCTTACAAATAGACACACCTAGACGGGCGGAACTTAAAACACCCCTCTTTTTAGGTTGGGGGTTAAAAAGAAAAATAGGTACCTATACCTACTAGAAAAATATACTATTCTATTTTTATAAGCTTCTCCAAAATTGACAAGTTCATGAACATTTAAAATTCCGATCGGTTGCAGTCGCCTCGCGGTCGCATTTGTTATTCATAGAGAGCTCGCCGCGGTTTGAGGAGCGCGACTCGTGCTCGTAAACTCAATAGGAAATCCGCGAATTGAATGAAATTTACAACTTCTATGAAACAACAATTTGTAGTTCAGTGAGTAGTCAACTTGGTTGGTGACCGAGAAGTCTTGGGTGTAACGAACCAGATATAGCGATTGTGTTTAAAGATGCACTTTTCTTTGAGTCCAGTTTGTTCATTCTGTAGTCAAGCTATTCGAGATATGGAAACTTGGACTGTAACGTGATTGTAAGTTTAAAAACTAGCACAAAGCTAAAATTATCTAGCGTCGAAGCGAAGCGAAGAAGGGAAGTGACGTTCTAGATTACGATATTAGAATACGAGTAGTACATAAATAACATTTCTTAAAGATACTTGATAATTGTATTTTAAGGGCTCTGAATTTGTACCGAACAGTTCCGACACTGAGTTTGGACATTAAACCTTTACTAGTATATAATTATTTATTTATTATTTATTTATTTAGTCTTTATTGAACCCCAAAAGGTGGTACAATTGGCGGACTTAATGCTAAATAGCATTCTCTAACTGTCAACCTTCAGGAGGTGCAGAGAACGGTATAAGGCAATTATCATAGTGCATATAGCATAGTGCAGCATGGTGCTGTATATTAAAGACTTCATCGATCGCAAAAGACTTGTGCCCGATAGTGGGCCATTGGAACTTGAACCCAATGGTAAACATTGTTGTCTATCTACCACATCTACCACTTCTTAAGTATGAAAATGTCACTTCTTCATAAGTATGAAGATATTAATTTATTTTTTCCGACGAGCAAACAAGGTACGGTTATCAGAAATATTTCCGTCGTGAAAATGGAAGACACAGAGCTTTTTCCGCAATCGAAGATTATCAAAGCCTCAAAGCCACCACTGAATTGTTTCTCAGGTGAATATTATGAATATCTTATAAATGTGATTATGAGAGCTTTGGTTGTGCTGTTTAAATCAATTCCATTTTATTCGTTATCTTTGCGCAATATTTTCTTCCCGTTTTTGGGACTTGGATTCGCAAACAATTGGGAACATGAAAATGTTTATTTCTTGAAGAAATAACAATACATTACAATACAGTAACACTTTATTGTACACAAATTAAACAGGAACAGTACTAACAAAAAATATATACCTAAACATATTTATGTACCTAAACTAGAATTACAACGACCAAAAAGATACGATGTAGACAATAGGCGGTCTTATCGCTAAGAGCGATCTACATCAGACGACTATGGTATAGTCCTATGGCCTCTTACATAGAACTTTCAAGAAAGGCAGACATATGAATTATACGGGTGACACTAGAGCAATGAATGCAAAATTGAGACAAAACAAACGAAAAGACCAGACAATCATTGCAGACCGTCATAGTTAAGGAAACAATACAAAGGTAAAGAAGAAGATTAAGAAAAAACGAACACACAAACAATTTCCAAATATTCTGAACTCGTACCCAGGACCATTGGGACCACATTCCAACATACAACATATAAACACTTCACCATGTAATGGTCCACAACTGAGCACGGATTATCGAGTAGGCTTAAAGCTATTGAGGAGTCTTAGTCAATTAGGTAAATACCTACAAAAGAAATTCGCTGTAATTTTTCTCGACAAACGGAATCACTGACTAACGCATAATTTTACACCTCGTCAATTATGAAATTAGGGTTCAAAGGCGAATAAAATCCTTCACTGAGAATAAATTGTCGCTCGCACGGTTCAGATAAGGAAAAAGATGGCGGCATCGACTAAGTACCATTCTGTTCGGGACTTCAGAAACACCGCCTCTCTTCTGTAATTTACGTATGATTACAGGGCGAAAAGATTTCTTTTACATTTCTGAGTGAGGAAATACGTTTTTAACAAGTTTTACGGGCAAGCTAGGATTTGAAGTATTGATGACCCTACTTTCAATCCGTAAAAACCAGACACAAACTAAATCATGGGTACGTATTTCTTTTAGGAAAGGTTTATGATTCAGACCTTCAAACCCTTACATATATTATGTATTTCAATATATTTGATACACGAACCTTTTCGACTTCCATTTTTGCATTATAATTACCGAACGGCGTAAGATAGAAAAACGTGGCGTACGTCGTTTAAAATAATGATGCTATACGACGTAATATCACGTCAACCCTCAGGATCTCGTTAAACTGGCTTGTTACCCTCTCGTCCATTAATTCCTACAGCAACAAGCTCGTATATCTACGGTGCGTGCGTTATCTGCCATCGCGGCTAAATCCGCCAAACAATTCCACGTATCTTCTAAGATCAATGCCTTGTAAAGTATAAAACGTATTTTTACGTTGGATAAAAATTTGGGCGAGTAACGAGGTTTTTGGACTAAAGATAGCAAGCATGCAACGTCATTTTACGTCTTCCGCATCCGCCCTGAGCTGTTATTGTCTCATAAAAAACACAAATCAGGACGAAGTAGGTTAGTCTAGTTAGTAGAGGAAATTATTTTGTCAATTCAGAACCCAAAGTTTTTGAAACAGTCGTTGAACAGGCAAGTCCAAAATGCCACACCGTATCTACATGACTGTTTATATTGTACCTATATGTAATGAAATATTTAGTAAGTACCTAGGTATAGATACTAAAGAGAAATAAAAAGTTCGACATCGAAAGTATCATTTCAGTAAGTTTTGCAGCACAAGTACTGGATGTGAACTGGAAAAGTTACAAAATGTAACTTTTAAGTAACAGGGTAAGGTGTTAAAAAACTCGAAAGAAAAATGTTGCTCTTAAAATAGAAGTTTGTAAGATTAAACTTATTCTGTTTATTGGTCAACTGAAAATGTTTATTTTTTAAGTTGTTTGATGTAGTGGAAAAATACCATCAAGGGTAGCGCTCGTTTAAAATAACGATTAATTAATTAATAATCAAAAGTTATCCTGAGAATTATAACTTTCTGGTATATCGGAAACCACAGTTTCAAAAAGAAGGTACCTAAGTTTTGCCCTTGCGCTTTGCAATAAAAATTTTAATTGTAATTAAGTGTAACTAAAAAGTAATTGTCTTGGAGGAAGAGGACTGTGCCACAGCCCGATTTGAAAACCCCCTCCTTTATTGAAGCAAAAAAAAACTTAAAAGTACAAAGTAACAAATAACTTACAGTAGCTTACTTTATTTCAGGCTGTTTTAAACCCAGAACCTTTTTGAAACACTGACAACCCCAATGTTTTACAGAAACGAAACTCATTCCAAAATTCAGAGGTAAGTACGAAAAGTAAGGTCTTGCTATCTTTTTAGCTACTGTACAGGAAACAAAAAACTTGCTACATTTTGAAACTGGGCCACAAGAGTCTTTGTTAGCTCTTAGTTACGCCTACATTACCAGACCAAAAGGAATGACCACTTATCTCGACCTTTCTTTGGTCCCACGAATAGGTGTAAGGAACAGTAGAACAATTGTTTTCATTTAGGCCTAAATTACATGAAGTTCTGGTGTAATAATAATAAGCTTTCAACAGTTTGAGAAATAGATAACAATTAGTATTCATTACAGAAAGAAAGAATGAAGAAAGAAAATATTTATTTCTTGCTTACATACAATCATAACACTATGACAAAAACAACAAAGTACTATATAGCTAGACCATAAGCGAAACTAGTAAGTATAATTATCATTATTAAACAAGTAGTTAAGAATACATTACGCTATACATACATTACACCATGTATGTTTTGTAAATTGCTATAATACATTCATACCGTACTGAAATGCCCTATGTCGCGAATTTGCATTGATCATACAAATAATACATGACTACATCTGACCAGGTCGGGAATCTAACCCGGAACCATAAGGCCTAAACCTAGAATAACCAAGTATGCTTCGAAGTCGTGGTTTATCTCCGCTATTTTGTCAGTAACAAATTATGCAAAACCTATTGAATTCAAGTTAAGTTACAAGCACAGACTAATATATATCCATGTACATACAGACAGACACAAATACACACACACACCTGCGCATGCAGACGAACTCATATACGCTCACATACGCGCACACACACAATTCGCAATCATGGTTTACTACAGTAAGGTAGCCATTGACGATACGTCCATTTGGAATGCTTAAGCTTACCTTCATAAGGAAATCTTTGAAATTTTGGAAGACGTCTGTTTGGAATGCTTCTAAATGACATATTTCCTTAGGAAGGTACTTTCATATGAAAATCTTCCATATAAAAGCATTCCAAATGGACGTATCGTCAATTGCTACCTTAAAGATTGAGGTTACCTGATTCTTAACATTATTTGCCACTCGCCTGCTTCGAAGGTACACTAGGCCACAAGTCTCTTAATATTCGTTCGGTTGCATTCGTAAGGTCATATTGAAGGCATTGGACCGCATAATAATTTCCCACTGAAGCGATCATGTGGTCGACCAAGTTAACTGCACCGCACCCTGACTACTAGTAGCAAAACATATGTACTTGAGTATTTGAAAGAAAGAAAGAAAGAAGAAATCCTATGTATCTAAGGGCATGTAAAACCGTTGGTCCCGCTTAATTACATTAAGTTAATAGTCGTTAAGCCATTTGAAGGCCTTGAATTGAATTGGCAACTAATCTCCAAAATGGGCATTGGAGCAACGTGGTAAAGCATTTTTTCCTTATATCAAGTATTATACCTATGTACTAGGCTTAAACTAACAGCCTAAGCATTGGAGCCCTAAATTTGGAGCCCTAATAACTTACAAGTTCACTCGAATAGTCCACTAATCCCCACTAAGTAACATGATGAAGTACTAGCGAGATCGCCTTAGCTAAAAGGAGAGACCCGTGTCCAAAAGGCAGCTAGGTATTCGAATAGATCCATTACATCATTATACTGCATAATGTCACTCATATTGTTTTCAGTAATATTAAATTTCATCAGAAAGTTTTAACTATCGAGAACTTCATCCAATAGGTGTACCTATATACCTATAGTAAAAAGCTGTGTACTGCAGTGTAGTATATCAGTAGAGAATTATTTTAATTACATAAAATTTGGAAAATTAATAACCTTCCAATATATGAAAGAGGTAACCGATTTCAAAAAAGACCAAGAACGGAAATTCAAACTCATCATTCAATTTCTGCCTTGCTGGGAATCGAACCCAGGACCCCTGGATCCCCCTTGAAACAATTTGGCACGTTAACTATTGCGCCATTCGGGTCGTTGTAGATAAACTGAGTTACTTTCCAATTATAAGATAAGTAAGGATCGTCCCACTTTGTATAAAACATTACATATGCAGATACGACAATAGTACGTAACTTCTTGTAAACTCTGTTAACGAACAAACACGCAAACAATGTGTCAACATGCCGGGACGGAAATTCTCCAAAACTATGTCAATTGACACAGAATTAATCTGTCGGTGTGACCGATATACATCGCTTTGTGGCTTAGCCGTTACATATTCATGTCACCTCACGATTCCTTTGTTTTTGGCAAGAGACAACTCGACAAGGTCACGTGCCCTGAAGACAACTTTTTAGGGTCGTTACGTTATACCAGGTACTTCAAAAATAAGCAAGAACGTGGGAGCGAATTTCTAAACGCTTTACTGCGGAGATTTTCGCTGCAAAGATTTTCAGGGAAATTTCGATGTCACGTAATCAGAGACAAGTTTCTATGTGACACTTTTTAGTGATTTTGACGTTGAGTAAATCATTTCTTTGTTTATACAGTACAGTCTTGTTTGGGAACATTTCAAAGGTTCATAATGACTGTGATGTACTTCCTAAGCAGGGTGATTGAGAGGAATTGAAGACGTAATGATCTATGGTTGAATTGTCGTTTGCTCGTATCAACATATAGGTATTAAGGCATTATTAGGAAAGGCATGCTACATTTTCTTCGCCTCTTCTTCGGAACCCACGAGTCCACCACGCTGGCCAAGTGCAAATTCTAGGCTTCATACTGCTTTGCGAACAATTCGGAATTCGAAGTTGGTGTTCCCACGTGGTTCTGACGATGTTCTTTACCGAAGCGAATACATTATAATAACATAATTTTTCAAAATGAAACTTGCGTGCAGAATTAAAAGCTCCACCTGCTCGAAAATCCAAATTTCAGAGTATTTGTTAGCTAAACTAATGCTGGTCAAATCGTTGGTCTCTATTGACATCGTTCTGTATGAATTTTAGATACCTAATTGGGTTGGTTAATAATGCCTCTATCAACTGTGTTTCGCGGAATAAGCTATAAGCTTTCTCATTTTGAGCATAGACCTGTGTTGTGCATTGGACTGCCAAATGACTAGTTTCTAAATCGTTTTATATGAATGTTGAACGCAATATTGATATTTGCCTACTTAGAGTTTCTGAATTTTTTAATATGGACATGGATTTGTTGACAATTTTCAATTAATCTATTTAGCAACCTCTAAAATGAAATGGTTGGATTCTCAATGATACGAAAATTTAAATAATTTAAATTTATGTTCTATATAATCTATAATATAAAAATACACACATCAAAAGTGTCTAGGGATCAAGCATTTTTATGCGGATTTCTTGAGATTGAGATGTGGCTTTTATGATTTTATAAATTTATATGGATCCTTTTTGGTGCATTTCATAATTTGAATCAGGAACTGTCAATCAAATTCGAGTAAAAGATGAAAATCAGCTGTCAATATTTTCCCTATAAAAACATACAACGCATTGAAGACATTATTAGTGCTACTGTTTCCCTACTACTGATTAAAACCAACGTTATTATGGAGCGGCGACGTCATTTAAGCAGGGAAGAAATGCTCAGAGCCGTGGGAATGATAGAAGCTGGTTCCCGGCAACGTACTGTGGCTTTATCTCTGAATACAAGTCAGAGTGTTATCAGTCGACTTTGGACACGTTACCAAAGCACTGGTACCGTGGCTGAGCGCCATGGAGGACGGTATCGCTGCACCACACGGAGACAAGACCGATACATTCAAATCTTAACTCGAAGAGCTCCAACAATAACCGCCATGATGTTAGCCGTGAGGCTTCATCACTCTTCAGGGAACTTAATTAGCGACCAAACAGTCAGAAACCGCTTGCATGAAGTGAACCTTCATTCCCGAAGACCGCTACGGGTACCACCTATAGCAATGCACAATCGTAGGATTCGATATCAATGGGCTCTTGAACACAGAAATTGGGCAGAAGAACAATGGCGTTTCGTGTGCTTTTCTGATGAGTCTCGTTTTGGTATGAGACCGGATACAAGACGTATCCGGTCTTGTATCCGGAGAACCCTTGGACGCCAACAGCGATTAAAATCCTGCCAGGAAGTCCATCCTTATAGTGGTGGAACCATCATGGTATGGGCGGGTATTTGGATCGGCGGAAGAACTGAGTTGATTTGGATCAGAGGCAACCTCAACGCTCAAATTTATGCTGAGACGATTGTATCAGACGTCATCGTTCCTCTACAAGTGCAAATCGGTCCCTTATTTCAGTTAATGCATGATAATGCACGACCGCACACCGCAAGAGTTGTAAGACAGACTCTCGCCGCAGCTAACATCAATGTCCTGCCCTGGCCTGCTCAGTCGCCAGACTTGAACCCGATTGAGCATACATGGGATATGCTACAGAGAAGAGCTCTGCCGAATATGGAGGGTATCCAGTGGCAAGAAGACCTTTTTTTGTTGTTGCAACGAACATGGGCGGCCATTCCACAGCGTGATTTGGATGAACTCATTTTGAGTATGCCAAACCGATGTTCTTGTGTTGTTAGTGTTCGCGGTAGAAACACGGATTATTAATTGTTTAAGTTACCCAATAAAATTTTAAAGAAAACTGTTATTTCAGTCTTTTTTTCGAACTTTAATGTTAGTGGTTCAAATGTCAAAAATCCCTTTATTAGGAAAATGGCAAATTTCTTTATTAATGCAAAGGTGACTTGGTTTATCGTTACTATGACAAACGAAAACACTTTATTTGATGAATCCTTAAAGAAAATTTTAATTAATATCAATCAGGAGAAAAGTTATTGCAAAAATATTTGTTGATCCCTAGACACTTTTGATGTGTGTAAGTCGGGTTTTCCTTCCTGACGCTATATCTCCAGAACGCACGAACCGATTTTCACGGTTTTGCATTCGTTGGAAAGGTCTCGGGCTCCGTGAGGTTTATAGCAAACAAAAAATTCAGGGAAAATTTCAACAGAAAAGGAGGAAAACAGGGAAAATCATTTTTCACATACAGCGCCATCTCTGATACATAGCATGTAGTACAAACCAAAATTTTATTCCTTTTCAAATATAAAACAAAAAAATAATATTTTTTCTTTAATCCCCAAACGAAATGTTACAAAAAACGAAGCCATCTGGTGGCGAAACGAAGTTCGCCGGGTTTGCTAGTAAGTTATATTGGTAATGTTATATTGGTGTGTTGGCCCTTGCTCCCAAGACATTGAATCTTTGTGTAACGTTATGAGTAAACTAGTAAATCCGCCCTCGCTTCGCTTCGGGAAACCAGTCCCTTCAAAAATCTCTATAAATTTTAACAAATTATGTTATTCCGATGTCTAAGCTATATTACTGCAAAGTTTCACGAAAATCCGTTCAGTAGTTTTTGCGTGAAAGAGTAACAAACCCACACACACACTCACATACATCCTTACAAACTTTCGCATTTATAATATTAGTAGGACAATAAACGTTACTTATTTATTTATTGCCAACTTACTAATTACTACTAATTATCTCCAATTTTAATATAGATTGCTTTTTATATCAGTACGTATAATTAAGAGCACGTTTTGCATGTATCGTAAATAAATAATAATATCTTTTGACAAAATGCAGTCACAAAATGGAAATTAAATTAGAAATGGTCTAGGAAATTCAACACAAAGGCAGAAAGACATCCAGACCTCGCTGTCACTTAAGTTGTCACTGTTTAAGCGAAATGACAAGGTTTGCACTTGCGCAATGAGGGTAACCGTTTTTGTGCTCACCAGTTGGCGCCACTGCAGACGGCGGTCATGCTGTCAAAGCCCGCCCATACATAAACATTGACAAGTGACACTTGTCTGAATACTATTCAGTGAATAGACAAGAGAGAAGTGACAGGCAGACCACCCTCTACACTAGCGGCCTCTAGCGGCGAATCCACACGCGGTTACCCTCATTACTGTTAAGGCACATGTCTCACCGAGCGATTTCTAAGCAAGGCAAATATCG
The DNA here is from genome assembly GCA_905404135.1 of Hesperia comma. Taxonomy (NCBI): domain Eukaryota; kingdom Metazoa; phylum Arthropoda; class Insecta; order Lepidoptera; family Hesperiidae; genus Hesperia; species Hesperia comma. Next base: position 2,475,900 of record FR990028.1, on the reverse strand, counting down.
TTACTATTGAAAGCAGAATTTATAACTTATTTGTAGGTGTGACAAAAGAGCAGAAATATAGTTTATTAAATAGTCGTTCTAAAACATCTGTTTTAATTTTTACATCCCCGATATAACCCAAATTCTATAACTATTTGCCTACGCTACTCATACATACCTATTTAATACCACAATTCTCTATTGTTATCTTTTGGATAAAAAAGGACATTCAGTGTTTAGCAGAGTCAAACATTGCGTGCTTCGTGAAACACACATGTACCTAACTATATTTGAGGTATTCGGTATGTACTTCTATTTATTACATACCTGGTCTATTACTATTTATTACATAACTTAATCTAATTAACAAAATTAACAAAAAAAAATCGCAAATCTATCTAATTCTAAATTCATCATTATTTTTACCCATAAACATCGCACGTCGTTTATGAATTTTCTCACAACGACCAGATGGCGCAATGGTTGACACGCCGGATTGCTGTTCCGAGGGTCCTGGGCTCGATTCCCAGCGAGGCGGAAATTTGAATGATGAGGTTATATTTCCGTTCTCGGTCTGGGTGTGTGTCCTTGTCTTGTGTGTTGTCCATGGAACCGACGACACAGGGAATCCTAGTGTGGGGCTATGCGTGTGTAGCGTTATTAAAATAAGGATTGTCCTCCTTACCAAAACGATGTTCAAGAGCCGATAAGCTTCATAAACCGTGTGTGACTATTATGAAGAATATATTCAGATGTGCAGATATACGAGTACTTTGTTCAACTTCGTATCTATATCTACAATTTTTATGGAGCCAGTAAGATATCGGTGATCGTATTAGAACTAATCTCTTACGAACAAATTCTAACTGAACTATTACATATAACTGCTTACAGGGTACTACTAATTTGCTACCTTAATTCTTTATAAAATGGATTTCTATTGGGCATAGCATAGGTATAATTTTGAAAACTAAAAAGTGTGCGGAAGACTTTATCTCTGCCTTTTGTTTGGAATTCTAACATTGAAACCTTTACCACATTCTTTTTTAAACTTTTTTCTCTTAAACTAATATTTTCGCTTAATGTTCGTAGTGCAACCAATACCCCAATGCGGAACACAGCTTGCACCGCAAAACGAACTAGTGGCCTATGGAATTCGATTAGTCTTTTAATTAACTTGAATTAGTCTACCATTTTATGGAGACATTACGGTAATTGTGAGGGCTTTAACCCATTAATGGTCCACTTTATGACACGTGTCTCTTCTTATCATTGAGGAGACTAAGAGTATACCACCACGTTGCTTCAGTTTTGGTTAGTTGGAGGAGTTAGTAGCCATTCCAAATATCAAAAGTTTTTTTGCCACCAGAATGTCTCCGACATGGCTAATCATCTGCGGACCTCTAATTAAATAGCAGATGGCTTTAGGTGTTCTCAGAAATTTGGTAACTGATGATTGGTGCTGCTTCGTGCCCTCCACACGGTACTTATGTATAGTAGAAAGATTCTATGACGGACACATTCTTCAATAGAATGAGGCATAAGATTCAATATTAGATTTATAATAAAATCGAGCAAATTCAGTACTTATTGGTGTCAAAGTTATTGTTGTAAATAAAGTACGAGATGATTTACCAATAACACCAACGACGGCGAGCCGAATCCAATACGAAATTAATATAACAAAAAGCATCGGTAATAAGCACGGAGTAATAAGTAATTTCCCGACGGACTTTCACCAAAATTAATAATTTGCGACCGGGGAAATCATGCGAGATAATAACATAGTGACACGGCTTATACTAGATCAAGATTGATGTATGAAATTTGATTTTGGTGCCAAATTAGGGGCAGATGTAACTAAAGGAGTAGGTAGCCATAGTTTTATGCAGGTAAGTAATATCAAAGACAGATGCATCGCCGGCCAATAAGGAAAGAGGTAAGAAACTCAAGTTCTCAGCCGGAATACGACCATTCGTTAGGCACTCAAGAAAATCAACCAATCAGGAGCGAGGTTGTATCATCTCGTACCTGTCCTCGTATCCTGGCCCGTTACCATGAAGAGCCCAGTATTACATAATAGTAGCATCTCTGTACCATTATCTCACTCTAGTATCTCATGGGATTAAGAGTGAGTAAGTACAATTTGAAAATTGAGAACAGGTGAACCTGCAATATAACTGAATAGTTTTAATTTAATCGAGGAGCCTAGGAATGCAAGCGTTCAGGGATATGACTCTTATGAAAATCATTACCGATGTAACTATCTATTACTGGTCAAAATAGACGATAGAAAAGGCAACGAAAGAAAAAGTTTCATCTACTTAATTCATATATTATAATCTAACTACTCTTAGGTATGGTAATATTACGGTAATATTCTCTAGTATTATTTCTTTATTTTTTCCTTGTCCTTGCTAACACGTAATGACACATAGCTCATAATAACACATAATTAAAAACTTACGTGTGCTGTGTACCCGAAAGGTATAATAAATAATTATACGGTTTTGTCCAAAACTAGGACAGAAACCGAAGGTTCAGCTTCGCTTGACTATCCGGTTTCGATCGATTACTAATAATGATATACAGTTAACTTTTTTATTCTATCATTAAAACTAAAAAGTACGTTGATTTTCTTTTTAAAGTTCATTTTTAATGTCATGAACAGTGTCAGAGCGAGTTTTAAGTTCTTTATACAGATTTTAAAGTTTTCTTTATTCTAGAGCTAGACCAAAGTTGCGCTACCTTTTCGGGAAAAAGATTTCAAAGTAAAAAGGAAATTCTACGACATAGTTTGCTGCAAAAATTTCTTTAATGCACCTTTCAATACACTTAATGCCTTTCAATTGCATTTCGAAAATGTCATTTTGTGCAAGTACAAACTTTTTGCTTTTGAGAAATGTAAATGATGCCTCAATGGTCACTCAATGATGCCTGAATATCAAACTTGCTTGAATTAACCGCCAAACGACTTGAGTTTTGGCTGGGGGCTTGAAAATATCGGTGAAACATTTAATATTACTAATGTTCATTGAATCATTGACCTCTTACACGCTTGGCACTTGTTTGTACGGCAATATTAAAGTCGGATTTTTTCTAAATATTACATAATACCTATAAATGCTAATACCACCACTGAGAAATACCCAATTCAGCAGACACAGATAATTCCGATGACAAGTTTGTCTGATCGCAATAAGAGCCGCGCATGTCTGAAATTCATTTCAGAAGTAGGATCCAAGACAATTAATCTTCGGATTGTAATATCGAGCGCTGAATGTCGATGCAGGCGAGAAAGGGAAGATTCCCGAGAGCATTGTGACCGATGAACCGTGTTTGTCGGTCGGAATTTTCTTGACGCTTCTAGAAACTTCGGGAGCGTGACTCGCAAATGCAAAGTAACTCTTAGCTGGGTGCCACTAATTTGTCGTTGCTTCGAAATAGTTTTGTCGAAACTGGGAATGTGACGCTACGTTTTAGCTCAAAACATTCTACTGATTAGAAGGTGACTTACCTCGTGTAGAATTTAAATTTATGTTTGTAGAGGTATTATTGTTTCACGCATGGTGCAAGTTTGTTTTACCATTAATTTTAAATTTATTAACCTATCAACTTTACCTATCAATTTGTAAAACGATGAGGGTTTGACCAATGTCATGTTCTTAAAGCTGATAAAAATTATCAAGTCATGCACAGGTCAAGCTAATAAAAAAGTGTTAAAAAAGTACAGTAATAATCAGATTTTTTCAAAAATTAAGTTTTACCTATTAACATTCCAGCCAATTTTTCTAGTTCTTTAAAGTTGTTCGATATTCAAACTGAATTATGATCAGACTGATAGCAATTTCTAAGAGAAGTTTGACCTTATCCATACTAATGCGACACTATTCAATTAAGATTGTGAGTTCGAGTTATCTGGATAAATCTTATGACGTCACCTGGTATAAAATCCCGAGTGATTACAAAGTCAGTAGAGTCGCACGTAATCCGGATTTAAGACGTTATGTAAACCGCTTCCCACTGGAATTTAGACGGACGTGGCATGGGTGGGAATGTAGGAATATATTCCGTAGACACGGATTAAGTTTAAATTGTAAATTATGCCGTGAATTATAATTTGTAAAGCGCTTGAATCATACCTGCCTAAAATAAATATGTAAAAATGGATTAGTATGGTACGGTACGGTAAAAACAATTTTATTGTTATTTACATTTATTACAGAGGGGCTCGGATTAGAATTTTACACGCACTTATAATTAAAAAAGGCGGATATTATAAATTATTTATCCACTATCATTAGTTCCAGTATATGTCCAGGGTGGTGGATTTTGAAAGGAAATAAAGAAAAATGTTTATTCGCATTCTTCTTACAGCAGCTGGACACATACCTACATATACAACGACAACAATATGAATAAAACTAATTCTAACACATGTTAAAATAAATCTAGTAACAAACAAAAAAAACTACCACAATTATTAAAACTATGGGTAGTGTCCTGAAATTATGAAAGAAGACTCGAGCCTAGCATTTATTAGTTGCAATAATAACAGTAACTGCACATTTCTATTAACAAAATTGTACTGACCTACTAAACTAAACTAAACTAAACCTACCTGGAACCTGGTCGCTTCACAAACAGCCGTTAAAAGTTCTTTAATTACTAGATTGAAATTGAAGAGTGCGCGGAAAATTAAATACAAATAACTAAGACCAGGAGCTGTCGTATGTCGTTAGTTGAAAATGGATATTTCCTTGCGACGACAATATCCATACACATAATTCTAACTGATTTTTTCTAGAATTTTTAAGAAAATTTTATAACTTTTTTATTATTTCTTTATTGGCTTTGTTATTTATTAGTTATGGCATGGAGTCAATGCTATAGTTCTTGATAATCTTGGAAACGGCTTGACCGATTTAAATACGGTTTTGACTGATGTATTGTAGTAAGTTAGTGGTTTATTATTTGACTTATTTTAATCAGTATACAAAGAAAAAACAAAACGTCTTAATATACGAAACATTACAACTTTAATAGATTTTCTCTTGCAAGAAACTGCAAAACCTTTTTACATTGGACAAGATGTAAGTTTAAAACTTATTTAACGTAAAAGTCGCTCTTTGAATTTCAAATATAATAAAACGTGCTAACTTATCCCTTTTATGTCATACCCAAGAAGTCACCTTGTCCAACTTTATGACCTCTAGATAAAGTGTAGTATAGTATAAGTATCTACCTATGTCCTTCGTGATAGCTAGCGATCGATCAAAACGCTAGTAATATATCTCATTTTCTACGGTAGTAGACGAAAATTGGACAGATTAGACCTGAAACAACTACCTGAAGTACCACTGTAAGTGGTCACCGACGCCCTAGATATCAACACACCGATGGCAGCACCAATACATTGCCGATCAAAAAAAGGACGAAGTAAAGCCAGAATAGACAAGTCATTTGGAGTACTCTATTGCCATTAAAATGGTTAGAGTCCACAATGATATACCTATGTTTAAAATCGTGTGATATGTAGTCAAGAAATTTTACTGGAATATTGGAACAGAATCAGGTTGAAAACGCAACCTTATTTACTTCGCCGAGTCACTTAATAAAAAAGATTATTAAAAATAGAATTTATGTTTTTATTCAGTAAAATATATACTATACTACAGTACTTCCGGCGGTTACGCGAGATTCATTCATTCTTTTGTTCACAAAATTCTCTGACTGACATTGAATGGATTTTATTGAACGTCGCTTTGTTTGGCTCATCGAATTTGTTCTATTTTACCACGTTTAAAAAACAGTGAAGTTAAGACAACATAATGTTGCATAGTGAAAACCGTCAATAAATTGTGAAATAATCATTTTTATTTTCGTGTGTTAAGTACCTATTAAATGTGTGTTTAATTCCATAGTTATTTTACCTTTCCTAATTTACTTCAAGCGAATTAAGAGTAAAAGCAGTCACTACCTAGTGATTAAGAATTTTTGCTTCTTACTCGAGGGATCTGGTTAAATCCCAGGGCGCGCACTTCTGACTTTTCGGAGTTATGTGCGTTTTATACTTTTAAATGTCATTCGATCTAACGGCGAAAGATTACATCATGAGGAATCCTGCTTGCCGGAGAGTTCGCAAAACTCAACGGTAGAGCACTTAGATAGCGTTGTGGACTATGAAATTATCCTTCCGATGAGGAGAGGCCCGTGCCCAGCATGGATGAATGATGAATTAAGATAAATTTACATTTACATCCGTCTGATTCACCGACGGTTGACTTTTGATTTTTCTGCCTCTTCTGCGTCGTAAAAGTTCTCTTCCATTTATTTCACTACGAGATTAGTTCTTCAGTTCTCATTGTACTTTGCGACAAAGGAAACGTGAGAACCAAAATGCAGCGTGCCTTCGTTAGAGCTGGCCCAAATACATGATAGATTTTTGAACAGCTTCTGCAAGCCACAACTTTGGCACGACTATGAAACACAGAGACGATTTTACCGAAGGCGTCGAACCTGTGCTCATCAGCTCTGATATAGAATACGTTATGTAACTCTATGACAATATAAAATTTAACTACATACATATACGATTTAATTACCAAATAAGTTGTGTTATTTATTATACACACATTCAGCGCAATGTAAAATACAAGTTATCGCAAAATAGTTTTACACACATCAACACCTAATCCATATTAGTGCGTAAAGAACATTTTTTGATCAACATATTAAGAAGAAAATTACGTGGACGAGGATAAGAATAAAAAAAAATTGGGTAGTTAAAATTTATACGGAGAAATGCAGTAACTGAATATTTTACAAAATAATTCATTAATAGTACATAAAATAAACCATTACAAAAGTTATCTACTTTATGCTTTGCGCACTGCCTTAATTTATTATGCATGATACAACATAAAAGGTTTATGTTCATAACGTAAATAGGAAGTAACCCGGATAGAATAAATTATTATTTAATTTGGAGCGCAAAGTTGGTTTCCAAAGATAAAAATCCCAAAGGATTCAATTATTAAACTCACTCAAAACAATAAGGTAAACAACGAAACAGTTGTTGGAAATGGCGGCGTTTTTCCAATTTATTTCATTCATTTCGAGAAAAGCACTATCGGAGAACCATTTTGTAAGACACCTTCGGTTTATAGGTACTAGCTACAGATTCAATTTAAGTAAAGCGGTTTAGACCGACATTTCTAAAAATTAAATCGATAAAACCAAATTAAGAATGTAAATTTGAGTTGAACATCAAATAAAGTGAACACTGAAGTTGGCGACACTAAAAGATTCATCGTGTCACAGTATTCATCAGTTTGTCAAAGAAAAATTTAATGAAAGAGAGAAATATCCAGTATTTCCTAGCAGAGATGCACTTTTTGTAATTTCTTAAAATTGGAAAAATTCCGTATACGAACTAGTGTCTGAGATATTCATCATATTATGGATGTTACAAGCATATAAATGAAATCAATTAAGTGTGTATTTAAGTAGTAGATATCTACCAAAGTACATGAAGCATAATAATGTTTTCAACACACTTGCTCGTAAAGTTGCTATTTTTCTTTTGTCTTACGCCCGGAATGCGGTTTATTACACACTAGTGCGTTTTACTTTTCATTGCCGCACTAGTGTTTTTCTTATTCCACTTTTTTTTTTAATATCCGTAAAGAGGTTGTTACCAAAAGATTTGTTATTTTGTAAATAAATAAACTTGTTGTACTTAGTCAAAATCTGATAAGATAAGATTATACTTCATCTAATTATCTATTAAAGCATTTAAAAAATACAATATTTTAAATCATTAATTACCGTAAATTCTTATTAGAAATACATAATTATTTAGTTTAATATAATATTGTGGCTGAATGTTCGGTGCCTCTGGACTTAACCTGCGCGCGCATAGTTATTCAACCAAAGATACGGCGCGCGAAAAAATAAACCGCGCCATTTTGTGCAAACATTTGTTCGTTTATAATTTGCTCATTTGTGACTGAAAAATGTCGATACCTAATTGTTTTTTTCCTCGCAAGTGTGTTGAAAAACGTCGTATGATACGCGTGTGCTTTGTTCATTACAGTCTTGGCTCTATTACAGCCCTCGCCTTGCGGCTCGGGCTCAATACCGCCTCGACTGTAATGACCAACTTCGCACACTTGTATCATAATGTACTATTATTAACATTCACTTGATACGATAAAGAAAAATCTCATGAGGAAATGTTCATAATTGACATTTATTTCTCTACAACATTCTGAATGATGCTTCATACGCTCGCAATTTTAAAGTAGGTATATTAATAATAATATGCTGACGTTATCGTAATTGGGTGTTATTAGCACTTTCTATGCTTTATAATTAATGTTCAGTACCCATCTATATTCCTTGTAATATTCATATTATGAGTTAGTAATTATTACATGTTTCGGTGAAGGAAAACATCGCGAGGAAACACTTGAGATTTCTCTGCAATGTTATTAGAGGCGTGTGATGCTTGGCAACTCGCAATTTCTCATGTACTTAGCTACAACCCATTAATGGCCCACTACTGAGCACCGATCTCTCATTATTGAGGAAGCCTAGAGCATACTCCACCACGCTGCACCAATGCAGATTTGCGGAGGGGTTAGTGGTCAGTCCTGTATTGGAAGTTTTCAAGCCGCCCGAAGGCCTATCGACGTGGCTTAACGACTGCTACCTATCGATAACAACCGTAAACATCACATCACTACGAAATGGTTTCATGTAACCATTAGGCCTGTCTGGATTAGGTACTATCGATACCGTCATGTCTCGCTCCTGAAGTCAATCTGAAAGACATGTATGCATCTAACAGTAAAAAATCTTATATTTTTTATATCGAAAACATTCACGAACTCTTCTTGACATAATAACCATTCCAGTAGCCCATTGTCAAAATAATAATGATGCATACATGCTCAGAATATATTATAAATATCTTTCACATAAACGTAGTATAAAATTATTCCATGTTTGAAAATTTTCCTCCCAGTCATTATGATTTTCTGAAGTCAAAGGTAAGAAAAGGACCAAGAAATTAAACATGGAATAACTTTATACTACGTTTATTAGTGAGAGAGTTATTTTATTATGATATTGCATTCCTACGGGACTACAGGTATGAAATAAGTTCAAATGTCTGAATAGTCTACTCTCACTGGCTAGTGAAGTGGTCTAACTCAGAACTCAAAAGTTGATCTACAAGTCCGAGTTCAGATTTCCATTTGAATAAATTCTATTCGAATTCTGAATTCAAATAGGACTTGTACTGGAGCTCAGGTGCATTGCTTTCCCTTAGGACAATAGTGAACACTTCAGTTACAAAGTCGTTTAAACTAGTTTGACAAGTTAAAATATATTCTACATTAATGAACCTGACTTCACTCACATAATAATAATACCTATAATGTGTTGTATTAAAAATTTAAAGATAAGTATACGTGATTGCGGTAGCTTCATATTATTTAAACTTAAATGTATGAGCACAAGCAAAAATATGCCAAAAATGTACCAAGTAATTTTGGAAGAATAAGAAGTAGAGCTGGACGGCCCTGAAAGTTTGAATATTAAAAACGTAAAAAAAGTATAATTTATGATATGTATAACGTAAGAAACATATACCTAATACAATAACAGATATGTTACAGGAGATTTTTTGTCGTGTATTCGAAAGAGGATTTATGACAGATCGTAAACCCGTGCCGGGTAGAGACAGGGCCAAGACAAGTTTATGCGTAGCTGGAATATTGTCGTGTTGCTGTGGATATCGCATTATGGGTATTCCAGATATCGCACAGAAATGAATCTATTTTTACGGATGGTTCGCGTTTTATTGTTTCGTAGATGCAGACATTTGTGATGTCTGCCCCGATTAAAGACACGCTTTGGTTTTAAGAATCCCATTTTGGTTTTGGTACCATTATTAAATTTCAGTATTCGTTCTTATATGAATCGTCTGATATTAACTTACTTCGCCTGATAAGACATAATTAAAAATTTAAATCATTTTACGTTCCTCAAAGAATTAATTAACAATTTCAATACTATGACACCCACGGAATAATCACTATTCCGTGATGACATTTATAGATTATATTAAAAAATATTATAGAATTATTGTTATCAGCTAATAAATCTGATGTCAAACGATTACTAACAGAATCATTAATTTGAAGATTTAAAATCATTCGGACAATTAATTAGTAAGTAACTATAAAGAAAAGTAAATCCTAAAAATATTAATTAATATTAGGTAAGTACATACTTTAAACTAATATTGTTGTTTGAAGATATTTTGTTAGAAAAAATATATAAATATTAGTATAATTTAATTAATTTTCCTCCTAATATTCTTTCGAAAAGTTTCATCGTAATTAAGACGAAACGGCAAACAAGTTTATCAACAAAGCTTTGAAAATAATATTAATAACAATTAACAGATAAAGGAATATTTCTACAAATCTGAGAAAAGTGATATTATATGTGATATTATTGTGTATTTTCAAGCATTAATGTAATGCGTATGTTGAGGCCTACTTTTTAAAACGTGCCTACAAAATCAAGGGTTCCGGGAACTATATCCGACCGGGGCAGATAAATGTTTTCCTCAAGATATGGGTCATAAAATATATGATTTTAAAGAGCAAATCATGGTGTTAAAAATATATTTGTAAATTATAATCATTTGTAATCATTCATTATCGTGGACTGTTGAGCTGACATTTTTTGCCGCGATTGAGTCTTGGGCTATTTTATCGCATTATTATTTGCTACTTCCAGATGAACTTAATATTTCTAAAAACTAAAATACCAGACCATGAGTCTGTTTGTATTTAAAAAAATATATTATGGTCTTTATTTCATAACTTTCGACTGGGTATTCAGATTTGTATAATTCTTTTTTTAATCGAAATCTGATGCCTGTCATCTGATCCCATATAAATTTCATTGACATCAGACAAACAGTTGACTTATTTCTTTATATCATTTTGAAGTCAGTTATTTTTTGTAAAAAAGTATATTTTCCGATAAGTATTACTCGTATAGCCTTATCAAAATCCTTTATTGGATAGCTCTTAGTATAGTAAAACCACGTTAACCACGTGAAATATTCTGTGAATAAAATACGCTAATACATATCTCAAACCAAATAGAATCAGTAACACGACCTCAGATCCAATAGACAGTTGTCGAAAAGGATAAATATTCACGAGGCAAAAGCAAATTGGATTCCTCTTTCAAACATCTAATTCTTTCAGGAGCCGATTTCCGTGACTAATACAATAATTTGTAGGTTAATGAAAAGCCACTTATGTCGAGTTTCATAGAAATTCGGTTTTGGATCCAATATGTTAAGATCCAGTTACTCAATTTGACATTACCAGTGCAGACAAGGACGATTCCTGCAAATATTAGACTGTTCCTGTAGGTTCAAAGACTTGTCATAGTACCTACTCGTCTTTATTGTGATCTAGGACACGTGGGAGCGTGTCAAGCCAAGTTTTAGCTAACATAACTGGCGTGCAGAACCGTGTGTATTACTTTTACAGCTTGTATTTAATTTCAACATCATTAAGCTACGCTACACTTTTTTAGAGGCGACCATCTCAGTCTTCAGGTGTACCAACGCATCTGTGACCGAATTAGAATGAGACTCATACCAACAATAAAATTAACTGAACTATTAAGAACACCAACTAACAGTACTACGAGATTATTTATCATTTACAGTCCCCGTCCTCACACTTATTAACAAACTAACCAACTAATTTAAATGGACCAACCATCCTAGTCCCAAAAATTGAATCTTATTCTAGGTGGGTTGCAGTTGTCAATGGTGGTAGTGAAAGAGTAGTGCTGTATGCTCGTTTGCTACCTTAATTCTATGAAAAATTAAGGTTTTTCACAGTACCACAGTATTACATAATATGAATACTTGAAACGTTCATAAGTTGATGTCCTATATCGATCGCAAGCGTAAGCAAATGTAGGCACGGTCGATAGTTGTATGACAAGTAATGAACCGGTTGTTAAGGTAAAATCTAGGTGGGTAAGTTGACGGCCTACAGTCAGCACAAAAGCTTTCGTCACTTTTGTTATTATTAGCATTGCAGCTTCATGGGGTTTCCAAGTCGTTGAAGTTTAAAAAAGTCTCATGCCGAAAGTCTCATGAAATTAAAATATATTTTTTAAATTTTTTATTACAATTGCTTGTACAAAGAAGAATTAAGTTTTTAATTAGTAAGTTGCTATTCGGTTCAGTTACTAGCATTAAACTACCAATATTTTCGTAAACCTTGAAGAATTAAAGATGTGAGCATTTCAGTGACCGTTAAGAATTAAACCTAAGGTTAAACTTCTTATTGATATCCGATTTATATGTATGTCCATACCTTCTGAACACAGAAAATAGTAGTATGAGGAAGTGCTTCACCTTTTATTTATTTATTGTATTTATTAGTGATCAGCTTCAAACAAGATAGCCGAGTGATTTTAGATTGGCTATGAATTTTCAAGCGTCGCGGTGTGCACTTATAGCTCGCTGCTTGCTTATTTATTATTGGAGATTCCACGCTAGTAAAAAATTGTTTTTGTCGGTGTATGCACGACAAACTAACACATCAAAATGTTTGACGACTATTACCTTTGATCATAGGAAACACGTTGTCATTTACGTCATGTTAACCAAATATACCCCTATCATCATCTCAACCCATCGTGGCCCCACTATTGAGCACGAGTCTCTTCTCAGAGTGAGAAGGTTAAGGCCATGGTCCACCACGCTGGCTAAGTGAGGATTGGCGGACTTCACACACCTTTGAGTTTTGCGAACTCTCCTGCATGCCGGTTTCCTCACGATGTTTTCCTTCACCGTTTGTAGCTAGTGACATTCAATTACTTAAAACGCACATAGGTAACTCCGAAAAGTCAGAGGTGCGTGCCAACGGGACCACGGGTAAACACCCGTGCCCTGGGATTCGAACCCAGGTCCTCCAATTAGGGGGCCGAATTCTTAACCAATAGGCTATCACCGCTACTTAATATACCCTATATTAAGCTTAAAATCATTTAACATCAGCTGATCCGATAGTTCAGTCAATCGAGCAACAATGGTTCAAGTTATGGCTATAGCGATGTTCGATGTAACACGATGAAGTCTGTCTGCTATCAAGCTTCATAATTGGATCATCTATCCAAAGCACTATAACTCAAGTCCCCTGTAACCCAATAATGCCTGCCTAAGAACCAGATTTGGATTCCGGATCAAACTCGTTTATCAAAACTTGCCTTGTTTAATGGATGAGTTAAATCTTACAAGATGAATTAGAACTCCCTTTTAAAATTTCATATTAGATAACTTTAATGTCGTTGGTGATGTTTTGTTATGAGAAGGGAACTCCTTAAACAGTCAACTACAAAAAATATTTTATGCTTTTTTTCAATTTGTTTACAATTATTTCACTTATTATATAATATGTATTTGTATCATATTATGTAGTAAGGGAAATCTTATTACAGTGAAAGAACTTGATCATGTTCTTCGTGGTATCGCACAAAATTTCTATAAATAGCTTAATATTGAATTAGATAAATGTGAAATTGTAATAAAAATATATCTCCAGAGAACATACATATTATATTATAACTTGTTGAACCACATTTTGATCCATTGATTGGTTTACCATTACAGAAGTTAGGTATCTCCTCGGTATAAGAAAGCGTCGAGTGTACTCCACTCCGCTGTTTCGATACGGAAAGGCCTAGCCAATAAGACGATTCATCTTACGATTGCTACAAAGATCTTACGTTGAAAACAACTACCTAATTTCTTATACAGAGTTTCTTATTCGGAGTATTTCACTTGGTACTTGGACGAACTTGGTAACAACAAACGTAGACTGTCGTCTCATTAATAAATAATTGACGAGTAGCTGACGTCAGCGAGACGAATGTGTAATGTCATGTGACGTGTTCTCCCAACTAAGGCTTGTTAACAATCTGGGCCCAAACAAACATCCAAACAGCTTATCGTGTCCAGACCTTTACAATGGGTCCGCTTAAATAAACATGACAGGAGGGTACGCGCCATTATTATAGTGAAACTTTGTAGTACGTTAAGTAAAATGTTCGCCCGAGCTAAGTTTAGAAAATGTTTGAATCATACATTTGCGAGAAAAGACGGGAAATTGAAAATCGATAGTATCTTTTCAAATTCAAAAGACGGAGACTAGTGCTGTCAAACTTGTCATAACCCGAATAATTTGTACGTCAGCAAAAGTCAGCAAATCACAATAATAAAGTTCTAAGTTTTCAGCACAATGTTCCATAATAACACTTTGGATTTATATTGTACTTCATGAGAGGCCAACGCCACATAATGGTTTGAACACGCGACGTACTCGTATGTTGAAACTCATCCTTTTTACATCTGTTTTAACCCTTTCTGCTGACCGCACGAATGTCGGAACAAATGAAAACGAGACCGGGATGATTGTAGTACCTACGGAACGTGGAAGTTCGTTATTATCGAGAATAATGTTTTTGTTTTTCGTAAAAACATGGAGCACAATCCTTACTAATATTATAAATGTGAAAGTATGTTTGTTTGTTTGTTTGTTTGTTTGTTTGTGACGCTTTCACGTCGCAACAAAGCTATTATATGGTAAGGTTTATGTGTGTGGCGACAGTTAGGAGGGTGGAGAGTGACGTAGGCTACTTTTTACCGCGGAAAAACATCCCATTCCCATGGGAAGATCGATGTTTTGTTAGTTGCTAAATATTTATTTTCGGAGTTGTTAATAGATGGCATTAGTAAAACTCATTTGCAGGTTCTGAATCACGCTATCAAATACTACATGTAATTTACTTAAGTCATAGGCAAATGTAATTAGCTACTTAAGCTCTGCCTCGAGAACTCCCCGCTCCGGCTGTATTCAGTGTACCGCCCGCCCGCTGGCACTATCCTGTTGGCTGATGTCCGCAAGTTGCTGGACTCGCCGACACCGGTGGTGGGCGCGGGCGACTGGAACTGCAAGCATCCGGGGTGGAATAGCCTAGCTGCCAACAGAAGTGGAAGGCTACTTTTTGATGCCGCTGAACAGCACGGCTATACCGTCTGTGGTCTGGATTCCCCGACGCACTTCCCAGATTACGCGAGACACTCATCGGACGTTCTGGACATAGCGGTGTACCAAGGCCTCCATTGCCAGCCACGATTGGAGACGCTACAGGACAGTATGGGGTCCGACCAAGTTCCTGTCCTGTTAGTCCTGGCGAAGGAACCCAGCAGTCTTGCCAAGGCCCCGTCGCCTTATGAACTGGACAACCTTCGAGAAGCAACTGGAGATCACCACGCCAACTCAGCCTGTCCGCACGGATGCGGACGTTGACCAGTTAGCGGTTGAGCTCACTGTCAGCGAGCAGAATGCACTGCAAGCTGCAAGCAGAGAGCAGAAAGCTCCGGGGAAACTTCCACCTCTCCCCTATCACCTCAGCAGCCTGCAGAAACGCTGGCAGGAGTCAACCGGAACGCAGCCCGACTCAAGTCCGAGTTAGATGCACACGCGACTGAGAGCTGGGAGGAACACCTGGAAGGGTACTTTGCACTGCCTATAGCTCCCGAAGAAGACCCAATCGTCATCTCTCCCGGCTTGGTGCAGCGCACCATCAAGAACGGTGCTAACGGGATCACGAACAGAGCGCTGCGGCACCTCCTTCAGAGGACGATCGGAGCAGCCACGCGCCTGTATAACGGGATCCTTCGCACCGGGACCTTCCCGCAGGCCTGGAAGTCGGGGAGGGTCATAATGCTGCCCAAGCAGGGGAAGAACAGGCTGAAGCCGGAGAGCTATAGGCCAATCACCCTGCTTCCCACCCTATCCAAGGTGTTCGAAAAGCTCCTGCTGCGACACCTAGCGCCGCATATTGCCCCCAGACCGGAGCAATTCGGGTTCCGGCCGGAACACAATACGACTCTTCAGTTGTCGAGGGTGCTGTTACACCGTTACCGCGTCTCTGAATAAGAGAGAACGCGTGTGTGCAGTATTCCTCGACATGGAAAAGGTGTTCGACCGTGTTTGGCACGACGGCTTGCTCTACAATCTCGCAGTCGTCGGCGCCCCGGCGTGCCGTTAAGGTGATCTCCAGTTTCCTCGAAAATAGAGGCTTCAGAGTAGTGGTTGAAGACGCGGAATACTCTGGAGCTTCACGGACAAGATATCCAATGGGCCCCACAGGCCAAATACCTGCGGGCAAAATCGACGGAAGGCTCTCGATGAAGCCACAGGTTACGAAAGCCGTCGCGAATTCCAGGAGTGCAATGGCAGAAACCAGTGCTCTCCTTGAGCCTCCCTCTCGGACTGAAGCTCGGGGTCTACAAGACCTACATCAGATCCCGTCTCACGTATGCGGCACCAGCATGGTACGCGTTCGCCAGCGAACCGCAGCGCAAGCAATGCGCGCGGTTCAGGCGATTGCGCTCCGCCGGCTGACTGGTGCGCCGACGTACGTGAGGAACATAGTCATCCAGAGGACCTTCGAGTCGAGAGCCTGGACGACTTCATCGAGAGATTGGCACGCAACATGTTCGGGCGTGCCGACGCGTCGCGGTTCCCGCATCTGCAGGACCTGGCGCCGCTCCACGCCCGTCCACCGGACTGCTGGGCCTTTCCGCGCGACTTGCTGGTTGCGCGGGACGGGCCTAGCACTGACTGATACTGGGGCTTCGTAAGTTATCGCCCGGCGCTGATCGGCTCCTGCTGGGCTTCCAACCAGCGGGATTCACCCGGTAGGGCCTAGATCGCCTGGGCGGCGCGAAGATAAACCCCATCCCGTTTAAGACTCTGTGGCCTGTAAAAAGGCCGCCACTCACCGGACTTGACCTATTGGTTAACCACAGATGGACAACCAAGGGCCTTAGGGCCCAACCCAAGGACCGGCCCGTTTTAACGGGCCGCGAGAGACACCCCTAGAGCGAGTAGTAGGCTACTTTTTAGCCTAAATTCCTACGGGAGCGTGACCTACACGGCTGTGACCTACGGGTCCCGAAGCGAAGCGCGGGCGGTTCTCTAGTTTAAATATATTTCCGGTTACGAAATACTCTTCCGAACAAAATATAATTATAATATATTACATACCTACATTATACCGGTCATCTGAACCTTAAAAATTAAGTCTGGAACAGTTTTATTTTTAATGATATTTTAGGATGCTGCCAAGTCGCAACGGTTTGGATACATCACTAATTTTAATAAACTTTCACCTAAATCATTAAAAGTTTCTTTGTACGAATTGTGCCTAGTTTTTGAACACAAAAATCTAATGTAACTGATATTTGAGAAGTTTAATGCGCAGGGCGCCATTTTTTCCCTAGCTAAATAATTTTTCCTCTAACTTAACTTTAAAATATTTTCTGAAGTAGCAATTACACTATGTATCCCTATGCTTTTCTTTGCATTAACAATAGTTATGTCTTTCTACATGATGTGTATAGCGCAATAATAGCTACCATTCCGGACTGCCTTTGAAAGGTTTGGCGTACTAGCTTAGAATTCAAGTCATTAACAAGCTTTTTATTTTTAATATCTGTTCTGCGTTGAGGCACAAATTATCGACTTGTAAGATAAAAAGCTTGATATAATGGGCACTCGAGCAACGCACACATAGACACCGTTCACGGATACGAAACATGCACGAAACATTGTTCAGTAGTGGTTCAAAGTGGTCCAAAGTGGTAGTAGTGGTAGGTATAATTTATGGCCGAGGTTTTGTGTTCTTATCTTTAAGTGTTGTCCATAGCAACTACGACTGAATCTTCAGCTTATTCTCGGTGTGTAGTACTATTAATTTGTCTACATACCTATAATACGAGCACCGCGGCATTTTTCTATGTCAGAGTGTAATTTACACGAGTACATCCCATGCGTTATATAAAACTGTGCAAGGGAGCACCACGATAACGATTTTAAACAAAAGGAAAGAGAAAAAATACATTTTAGGGAAGGTAGGTACTTAATTTTGTTGGAGTGGTGGAGGTTTTGGTGAGGTTAATGAGAGGCAGAAGAACTTGTAAAATAATTATTTATTTAGAGAACATAAAATTAACATCTTTCTTGTTTACGTAGCTAAGGACAATATTATTGACAAGCATTCATATTTAAATCATAGAACTAACTTGAATGAGGTCTCATATCAAGAATATAATATTTACTATATTCCGACACGCCTCCTTAAATTTATATTCTTGATATTTTCTATAAACATTACTTTAACAAATTACAACAAATCCTACATACTAACATAATCTCAACCCTGACCTATGTCTCAAAAATTGGCTTTTATCTAAGCTCTTAGTTAACATGTCTGCTAAGTTAAGTTTTGAATCAATTTTCACAGTATCAATTATACCCTTTTCATAGTTTTCATTTATGTAATGATACTGCACTTCAATGTGCTTTGAGTTCTTTGTAAAATTACCATATTTAGCAATCGAAATTGCACCTGAATTATCTTCATACAATGTTATCGGTTTATCAAACTCAATACTGAATGACTCAGTTAACAAGTTTTTAATGAACAGTATTTCTGTCACCGCTTCTGACATAGCAGTATATTCTGCAAAAGTTGAACATTTAGTTACTGTATTTTGCTTATGAGTTTTCCAAAAAATTAAGTTACCAAAAAATCTTATAACAAAACCTGTAGTAGATTTTCTATCTACGTTATCTCCTGCATAATCAGAATCTACCATACAATCTAATATTTCTGTATTTATATTATCGTAGTAGGTTAACTTTAAATCTTTAGTCTTATACAAATATTTTAATATTCTCATTGCATATTTGTAATGTGTTTTGTCGTAGCAACTTTGAAACCGACTCAAGTAATTTACGCTAAAAGCTATATCTGGCCTAGTACCACTACTTATATACAATAATTCGCCTATAATATTTCTATATTTTAAACTATCATCTACTTCACTGGCCTTTTCCAGTTTTAAATTTGTTTCCATTGGAGTATCATACAACTTATTGTTTTCTAGATTATATTTTATAGCTAGAGATTCAATATATTTTGTTTGACTTAAAGTCATTTTTCTTCTATCGTCACTATAATCAATATCTATACCAATATAGTTCTTAACTTTTCCTAGGTCTTTCATTGCAAATCTTTCCATTAAACTAGCTTTTACCTTTTTTACCTTGCTTTCATCTTTACAACAAATTAAAAGATCATCAACAAATAAGATTATATATATGCAATCTTTGCCTGTTCTATTTACGTATAAACAGTAATCATAGTTACTCCTAACAAAATTTAATTGTTCAATGAATTGATTAAAACATTCATACCATACTCTTGGACTTTCTCTCAGACCATATAGTGCTTTTTGCAATTTATAAACTTTATTGTCGTCAGTTTCATAACCCTTCGGTTGATTAACATACACCTCTGACCTTACATAACCATTCAAAAACGCTGTCTCAACATCCATTTGTTCTATGTACAAGTTATATTTACAACAATATGATAATAAAATTTTTAATGTTTGCATTTTACTTACTGGCGAATAAACATTCTCAAGATATTCTTTTTGCTGAAAACCTCGTACGACTAATCGAGCTTTGTAAGTATTATTACTTTTCTTTCTAAAGACCCACTTAACATCAATAACCTCTTTACCTTCCGGTCTTTCAACAGTTTTCCATGTATTATTTTTGTTTAAACTATTTATTTCTGAATCCATAGCTATTTGCCATTGTTTACTTTCGCAGGAGTTCATCGCCTCCTCAAATGTATTAGGTACATTTGCATCAACAAAGTTTATATAAATAAAATGTGAGACTGGATTACCATATCTACAAACTGGATTGACTTTTCTTTTTGACCTTCTTTCTACAATACGTTTGTCACTGCTAGTACTAACATTTTCATCATTAACTATCTCTTGCAAAGCATCTTCAGAACCAGTATTTTCTGCATCTACATATTCTTCCTCAATTTCAGTTTCAACTATATCATTATTACTATCTGAACCTGAACTTTCATTCACTTCCATATCCCTATCTTTTTCATCATCAAGCTTTTCTAAACAAATTAATTGTGTATTTTCTTCAACTACTTGTACATGTCTAGCATTAATTATTCTATTATTTAATAAAACTCTATAACTATTATCATTATAACCTACTAATATTCCTAATTGAGCTTTATCATCCCATTTACTTCTTCTCAAAACTTCAGGAACCCTCACATACACTCTACTTCCATAAATCTTCAAATGCTTCACATTAGGTTTAACACCAAAAAATATTTCGTAAGGAGTTTTATTCTCTACTGTATTGGCAATAGTTCGGTTTTTTAAATATGCAGCCGTTTTAACAAATTCAGGCCAATACCTCCTATGTATTCTAGCTTCTTTCATTAAGCATCTTCCTATGTCCATAACAGACCTATTATACCTCTCTGCTACTCCATTCAATTCATGAACGTAGGGTGGACATGGTAATAACTCTATACCCTTTTGCCTAACGAAATTATAAATATCTCGATTTAAATATTCTTTGCCATTATCACAATGTACTTTCTTTACCCTTTTATTAAATTTATTCTCAACTAAATTAACAAAATCTATAAAACAATTCGCTACTTCTGCTTTACTTTTAATACAATAAATTCTCGTACATTTACTATAATCGTCAATAAACGTCAAAAAATATTTTTCTCCGCCATAACCTGTTGTTCTGTGCGGACCGTTTAAATCAGTATGAATCAACTCTAAAATCCCCGTAACCTTAGTTCTATTATTTTCAAAAGGAACATTAGCCATTTTACTTTCAATGCAATTCGAACATTTCATTACCGTGTTTTCAATCCTATCCGGCAAACCTTCAACTAACTTATTCTTAACCAATTTATTTAAATATTGAAAATTGACATGACCAAGTGCCCTATGCCATTTCTCTTTATCAGTTAATTTAACACTATTAACATACGTTTTATTACTTTCATTTTTTAAAACAAAACTTTTAATGTAATATAAATTATCTATTTTATTTGCAACAATAATTAATTCTCTCGATTGGTCATAAATTTTTGCAGTGTCATTCCTCGCTACTATTGTGCAAGTTTTAGTTATTTTGGAAAAACTTAACAAATTCTGCTTTATACCTTGTACAAAATAAACATTTTTAAGATCAACATGTTTTTCATTATATTTGTTTTTAAAATGAATTTTAACCGTACCTTTCTTGGTTGCCTTTAACATTTTACCATCTGGCATTTTGACATCGATAGGAACTTTTAAAAATTCATAATCATAAAATAAATTATCATTTTTTATAATATGGTCTGTGCACCCACTATCTAATAACCAACTTATTACATTAATGTCATCATATTCCCCATCGTTTAACCCTGTTACCTGGTTAGCTTCTGATGTACATACTTGAGTTGTCCACGATGCGCGATTGTCCTGCTGAGTGCCTGATGACTCGCCTCTGAAATGACCTTTACCTCGGCCTCGTCCTTGACCCTGAAAAAATCTTCCTCTACTGTAACCTCTATGTCCTTTCTTTTGTCCTTGACCATTTTTCTGACCATACCAACAATCCTTCTTTAAATGTCCTGCCTTTCCACAGATGAAACATTTTTCTTGAGTCTTAGTTATAAATGTGCTCATATTTTTCTTGTCCATTTCACCAGCACTCATATTTTTCTCTTTTATTTTAGATTTCACATAATCAACTGTTCTCTGTTCTTTTGGAATAACATCAATAAAATCTCCAATATAACTATAACTTGGAGGTAAAGCTCGTAGCAAATATCTCATCTTCTCGGCTTCATCTATTTTACCACCAGCCGCTTTAAAATCGTTCGTTACTTTCTCAAAATCAACAAAAAAATCTTCTATGTTATCATAGTTGCTTAATTTTATATCTTCTATTTTTCCTCTACATATTATTTGCATAGCAGTAGACTGTGTTAAATACATTTTGTCAAACTTTCTCAACATATCATACGCTGTCATACATTCCGCAACATATTCTAATTGTTTATCCGATATTGTACTCATTATTATTGTCCTAGCTTTTAAATCCATTTTCTTCCAGGTTGACACCTGATTCTCATATTCAGCAGACATTGTCCCTAAGGCCGGCTCGTTGCATTCCTTGTATTCCAGCAACGTCAATAATCTCAATTTCCAGCTTGAGTAATTTACCCCGTCAAAAATAGGTATCGTTATGTCCTCTATCCTTGCTTGCTTAGCCATTTTAATATTTATATCGTTACACAATAATATCTTAATAGGACTTACGCGAGTCGTAAAATTTTTCGTGTCCGCCTTTTGACATTTCTTCTTCACTCGTAGTTTTCAATTTATTTTTCCAATTAACCACCAAAACCACTTAACCACGCTCTGCTACCATGTTGGAGTGGTGGAGGTTTTGGTGAGGTTAATGAGAGGCAGAAGAACTTGTAAAATAATTATTTATTTAGAGAACATAAAATTAACATCTTTCTTGTTTACGTAGCTAAGGACAATATTATTGACAAGCATTCATATTTAAATCATAGAACTAACTTGAATGAGGTCTCATATCAAGAATATAATATTTACTATATTCCGACAAATTTAATTTTGATTACTTAATTTTGAGTTTACCGTCTCTTAGAGCCTATTAACATGGACCACAACCAACCTACAGTGACAAAATGTAATCAAAAAATTAGGTAGTTATACTAACCACATCTGCCAGGTATTTTTCCTTATAATAGGCAGAGTATAATTAAATTTGTAAGTACTATAACTATAATTCTTGTAACCACAAATTCGCGGTATCGTGTATTTATTGGTACCTATAAACCAGAATTAAATTGAGGAAACTTTAGGTAGAACTGAATAGTTTGTTCATAAATCAAGATTATCTATTTGACTAAAGCCTAGTGGACCAGAACGTCCCGAGCCCTAAGTAAACGTTTTGAAACGCTTATTGATGAATATTGATGACGAAACAGAATTAATAAATCAACTTTTAATAATTCCACTTAGGCCTTCTATTTCCCAACAACAAACGGCAAAGGAATTTACATTCTAATCAGGTAATTATTGTTTACTTCATAAAACGCTTATTCACAATGGAACTAGTAAACCAACGCTTTCTCAAACTCAACTTAAACTTTTTATTAAAATTTAATTATAGGGAACTTTTTAAAATGCTTAAGAAACTTAAACGTTTTTAATAAAAACGGTTTTTTTAATAAAAAACCGTGAGGGAATTCACAATCCGATTGGGTAATTATTGTAAACTTTTTTAAACGCTTATTCGCAATGAAACTAGTAAATCAACGTTTAATAAAACACAACTTAAACATTCCATTTTCAAACAACAAACGGTGAGGGAATTCACAATCTTACAGAGGTAAATAAGTTTGTTGAAACGACTCCTCAGGGTAAAATAAAGCCATCACATTACCGTAACAAGAACAACTTCACGCGGAAATTACACTGAATAAATCCCACGTTTATAAAATTAAATTGTTTTATTACACTGTATCTAGAAGTAGAAATGAAATTCTTTTGCACACACTATTGTTTTAGTTATTCAATTATTATGTCTATGTGTCTATCTTTTGGCTTCCCCCTCATCAAAAGTCGAGTTCGACGCAAAGAGTATGCTCAAATTCGTCAGCTTTCTGTTTGGTTGTATGAGCCAGGGTACTTATTGTCTGATCTGCGCAGAGGTGGAAGGGACAAATCACAGAAGTAAGCCTGTATGGCTTTGGCTAGAGAACAGATGACCTGATTGTCACACCAATAGCCTAAAGTCTCTTGCCTATTAAAGTGACTTCCCCGTTTTGTGAATTGAATTTTACAATTTACGTATGAATTTAAAATTTACGAGGGCAGCCAGTACTGAGGGTCAGGTTTCTTGAAGCGACACAGAACAAGTAAATAAATAAATGCGGTCAAAGATAATTATATTGAATTTTAATCAATAATAATTAATATCAATTAATAGTTAAGTTCAGTAAGCAGACAGATTCCGACACACAACAACTTAACACCGATCATAAATAAAAATGTAAAGTTACTTAATGGAGTAAAAATAAATAATTAACTGATTGATTGATTGAAGTAAGGATGAATGCGTGAAATAAGTGGAACTGCCAACTGCAGTTACCAAAATTAAATCGTTTTAATCGTAAATGGTATTCCGAAACGTAAAATGCTTGCCAAGAGTTTTTGTTCGTCACTTCAGTTTCGTAAATAGTGTATGTAAATTTCGAAATATCGGTGTAGAAGTAGTAAATGCATAGGTATGCATTTAGACGAGTAGTTTTTGAGTTATTATTAACTAGAGAACCGCCCGCGCTTCGCTTCGGGACCCGTAGGTAACAGCCGCGTAGGTCTCGCTCCCGTAGGATTCTCGGGATAAAAAGTAGCCTACATGTTATACTGGAACATAAGTTATAACATTTACCTATGACTTAAGTAAATTAACGATACATTTAGTATTTGATTTGATACCGTGATTCAGAACTTGCAAATGAATTTTACTAACGCCATCTATTAACAGCAAACTAAATATCTAGCAACTATCAAAACATCGATCTTCCCATGGGAATGAGATGCTTTTCTGCGATAAAAAGTAGCCTACGTCACTCTCCACCCTCCCAACTATCTCTACACACATAAAATATATCATATAATAGCCATGTTGCGACGTGAAAGAGTCACAAACAAACAAACAAACACACTTTCACATTTATAATATTAGTATGGATATCTAGTAAACGCCCTCACTTCGGGAAACTTATTTCTCCGCTCCTATAGATCGTCACGTGATGTTAGACTAAAGCCTTCCTCGATAAATCGACAATCCAACACAAAAATAATTGTACAAATAGAACCAGTAGTTCTTGCGGTTAGCCCATTCAAAGAAACAAAATAAATTCTTCACTTTTTATTATTAGATAGGTACTATACTTTAAGATGTGTATTAAATTTGCTTTTTACCTCATAACTTGTGATTAGGTGTTCCGATTTTTATACTTTTTATTATTCATAAGCTTGTCGTCTGACTTCATACGAATTTGAGTGACATCTGCCGAGAAGTTTATGGGTTATCTCTACTAATGCATATTTAATTGACTTCGACTGCATTGATGATGATCATTTCAATACTTGTTAATGTTAAAGTCGTCTTTATTGTTAAAATTGGGTTTCTTTTAAGTTACAGGATATGTACAACCCCAATATCAATGGGAAGTTAAACTTAAAATACCTATTACTCTCACAGCTATACGCACTTGTTCAGGTAGACCGTTGAACTAAATCAATCGCTGCGCTAAAGCTAACGAGCCATAGCATATTAATTGGTCATTGTTGGCCGAATTGAAGTGAGTAATGGCCGGAGTTGGCGCAGTTATTTGTGAAACTAATGTTTGTTTTAGTTCTACATTGACGCTACCAATAAATAAAATATCGTAAAATACATAAAAGGCAAACCTGAATAAACGCTAAACGCTCGCACACTCATACCCCCGCAATAGGTTAACACATTACAATTACACCCATGACCCGAGTACAAATATTTATCTGTCACATAAATATCTGCCCCGGCCGGGAATCGAACCGGGGCCCCTCGCGTCGCAGGCAGGGTCGCTACCAACTAGGCTACAGGGTCGTCGACAGAATCACTGACTTATCAACGCACAGCCGTACCTACTGTACCTAGATACTTATTTGGTACAGGAGTTTCTCCCATTCTGTAAGTGAGCACTTAGAAAGGATTTTTAGAAATTAAAGACCAAAAGGGGTGAATTTCACCGACGAAGCCGCGGGGGAAGCTAGTCGTAAAATATAGCTTTTGCAACGTCCCCTGCAATTTTATTAACTAGGTTATTGAAGACTGGAATAAAGTTTGTGTATTGTGTATTCACATGTTATTTGAGTCAACATCATTTGAGTAAACATAGGTTAGGTACGAACATCATTATATTATAGCATGAGTTATTATGAAATTCTACCTTGTCGATGTCTTTATTGCAAGACATTTAAAAACATCTGTTTTAGAATTAATTGTTGTTCTGTTTAACTATTTGTATGTTTATATTTTTCGATCTTTTCGCTTATCCCAAAACCGCCCAAAAAACATCACAGGCGGACGTGTCGCGCTTCCAAAAGTAATGCCACTGACTGTAAGGCAATCGATGGGCAGCGTAGAGGATTTAAAAAAAAACCGACTTCATCGTTGATAAGTATAGGTACCTCAAAAATGACTCGCCAGATGTCGCTCAAACTTATAATAAAATTAAATCGGTTCACCCAGTACAAAGCTATGATGTAACACACATAAAAATACAGTCGAATTGAAAACATTTTTTTAATTCCCTTAAAAAGGTAGCATCTGTAACGTCAACGACTGTAGTTTTCAGTTTTGTACGTACTAAGAGCCCCAGCACACGGGCGTATTTTAAGGAGGCCTCCTGGCCCTTTGTACGGCCATCAAACTAGTTTCGAACGCGCTTCATACGCGCATATGTATCGCGTTGAACGCGCGTCGTCAGCACGTTTTAAAATACGCCGTGTGTTGGGCTCTTAGATTATGGTTCCCGAAACAAAGCGAAGGCGGGTACCCTAGTATATAGCAAAGCAAGATCATTAACAATGAGCGGGCCTTTGTAAATTTACTAAAGCTGCCTGGTTGTGTTGCTTGGTCAAATACTTCATAAACAATTTGAGCAAGCAACTGTAACTATGTACATTAGGACCCTAACGAGAACTTTCAATGAAAATTATTTCACGGATATCAAAATCCACAACCATAATTAGCACATGTTTAGTCTTGGATAATATAATCGGAGCGGCAAAGCTCCAATCGCTATTATTCGGAATTTTTATATATGCGAACAATGTAGAAAACTTCCATAGCGTGATTAAG
Organism: Hesperia comma; assembly: GCA_905404135.1. Classification (NCBI taxonomy): domain Eukaryota; kingdom Metazoa; phylum Arthropoda; class Insecta; order Lepidoptera; family Hesperiidae; genus Hesperia; species Hesperia comma. Next base: position 2,448,937 of record FR990028.1, on the reverse strand, counting down.
GATTGACGTGATGTTACCCTGTGGCAATGTATCGCAAACATGCCGCATGATCTCTGTGTATCAAACTGAAATTTAAAATAACATCATTGCATTGGATCGGCGTGTCATGAGCAGAGATCCATGCCCTGTAAAGGGACAATAATCAGCTGAAGCCAGACATAGTCAATACTTATAGTACTTTATCATATTTACCGATTACAATTTCAAGATACATTTTGCCCAAAATTTAATCAAGATTACGTATTCCGATTTCATTATGAGGGCACAGAAATGCCTCCGTCAAAAACGTTTTACCTACGTTTTTCAATTCCTTATTTATTGCCTATTACTAGCTGTTGCGCGCGACCTCGCCCGTGTTTAGGAGTTTTTCCCGCGTGAATCCCGATCCCGCGGGAATTCCGGGATAAAAAGTAGTCTATATGTTACTCCATAACCTCCTCTATCGCCCAATGAAAGTCCCATAAAAATCCGTTCAGCCGTTTCTGAGATTAGCGTGCACAAACCTACAGACTAACAGACAAAATTAAAAAAACATTGTTTTCGGTTCTATAACGTATATAAAGGCCCCTATTATATTTTTTGCTGAATATATTTGTCATACCTATTGTACAAAAAAATTTTAAAATTCCAACATAAAATAGATACACGTACAACAAATATGGGTACCTCTACCTACCAACCAATAAATCAACATAATACAAAACTATCTTGGAATACGCTACAACACTCCCAAATCAATTAATCCCTATAAACAAAGACCCAAGTTGATCACGTCAGCCATTCTGCCTGAAGTGGGCCGAAAGTAGTGAAACTCGGCCATTTAGCTTCGTCTAGCATTGTCCCGCTCGACTGTACCTTTTAGTGAAGGCTTAACGTAAAGCTTTGTTAGGAAGATTAATTTAACATGTCTACTCGTATATACAAAGCGTTACCTTCGCGGCCGGATACCGCGTGTATAAGGTACATTGTTTCCTATATGGGTTTTTATCATGATTTAATGATAATTTATTTGTAACATAAAAATTAGTTCTTATACATAATATGAATAGTGCTGTAGGTATAGAAATACTCGTATGTAAAAGAATCTATCCGCCTAGTGACAGCTAAGCTCTAATCGGTCTCATCTGTAAATCGATAGTCGTATCTAAGTTTAGGGGGAATTAGATTATACATTAGATAATTATTTGATGAATAATTTAAGAAAATCCGTTGATGTTGTACCTACGCATTATTAAATTGTCAAAAAAATACATTTTTATCTTACATGTACCTACCTTCGTCAGTCAGAATTCCATTTTCCTAGCAGACAACCAAAGTACAAACCTACTATAACAATTCAATGCAAATTTTGTCCATCCTCCTAAATCGTAAAGGATCTCTCGTATACAAAACGAATCACGCTAAAGGAGGACTCGACTAACACAATGGTTTCCAGCTGTCTAGATTTTCCCGGACTATTTAGGACTTTTGGCCTTCTGTTAAGTTGTTGATTGTGTTTCTTTATTTTTCTGAAAATCGTAAAGATCGCAAAGATTTCAATAAAAAAAAATAAAGATAACGCAACAAGCTTTTACCTTTACTTTTACTAATCTATTAAAATATAATTATTTACAGTAAACGTAAAGTAAAGTAGTACAGTAAATGAAAAACAATTACCTGTGGTTCACTTCTGATTGAATTATAACATAATTTGAAAATCATAATTAATTTTTTTTACTATAACGTCCGAATTTTTTCAGTTAAAGGTAGCCATTGACGATACGTCCATTTGGAATGCTTTTAAATGGAAGATTTCCATATGGAAGCATTGGAAGTACCTCCATAAGGAAATCTTTGAAATTTTGGAAGCCTTTGACGATACGTCCATTGGGAATGCTTCTAAATGTATGGATGTACTTCCATATGGAAATATTTCATTTAGAAGCATTCCAAATGGACGTATCGTCAATGACTACCTTCATGTCCGAAGTTTTTTCAATGACACCTAGGTAACTTAGTCCAGATTCAATTTTTTTTACTTTCAGATGGTTGTTTACCAAACTGGAATGAGCCGGCTTGATCCGGTCGAGGGATTGATACCTACACTCCTACATTATTCATCCTGTCGATAAAACGTTTCATATGCCTTACCTTCAAAACCATTGTATTTTTAAGCGTAAATATTTTTTTAAATGTATTCATACGTGTAAATATTTTTATGTATTGTATTTTTATGTGTAAATGTTTTATGTATGTATTTGATATACTCTTTTTACTTTAACTTACTTTTTAATTAAAAAACTGGAGTCTGTTTAATTTTTGATACTTGTGGTATCGTCATGATTGTACGTGACCATCACACTGTTTGGAGGGTTTTAATGAAAATATTTTTGTGTATTGAAAACTCAGGTCATAGTCATAGCTGTACTCATATAGCATTTCATATAAGTAGAGCGTGTTTCATGTAGAGTGACCGTGTGAGTATTTTAAATAAAATGGCTCAAGCTTCAATTTATAATTGCCCTACTCTAAGCATGGGTGATAAGTCATAATTGAGGTGCTTAGAGAGGTTCCTTGCTGGTTTGGTTCCACGCTGCTCCGGTGCGATGCAGATAGGTGAGAATAAAAAAATCAGTGAAAATAAATTAAAATCTTATCTAAACATAAAAAAAAAACAAAATTTTACCTCCTTACGTAATATCAAAAATCGTGTGACGTATAGATTATATAATTTTGCAGGAGATTTCTTAGGAACAAAATTTGGCATGGAGACAGTTTTAGGATGCAGAAGTTCACAAAGAAGGTATTATGATTATAAGTTAATTTCAAAATCAATCAAACTTCTTTCACGTGGACTTTACCGCGGGCAACACCTTCTACAAAAATAAGTATTTCCGATTAGTCAGGCACAGACAGACGAAATGTGATCTTATTAAGTTAATTCACACGGAAAACTTAAGTGAGTGAAAATGTAAGTGAAAAAACGAAAGCTCAGTATTTTTCACTTTTGACCTTTGATCCATCAAGGAGCGACAGGACTTAAATTTTATCTCTAAATCAAATTATTTCCACGATAATAAACGTTCAACGGACCTATTCATTTTTGTCGAGATGCTCAACAAATTCAGTTTGTTTCATGTTGGTTTTTATATTAATTTTATTAGTTCAGATCTCTCCACATCATCAAAGAGGCCCTTGAATATATAGTAAATCCGCCCTCGCTTCGCTTCGGGAAACCAGTCCCTTCAAAAATCTCTTTAAATTTTAACAAATTATGTTATTCCGATGTCTAAGCTATATTACTGCAAAGTTTCATGAAAATCCGTTCAGTAGTTTTTGCGTGAAAGAGCAACAAACACACACACACTCACTCACTCACTCACTCACTCACTCACATACATCCTTACAAACTTTCGCATTTATAATATTAGTTGGAAGTTGGATTGCACTGCTCCAGTGTGGATTGATACAGGGGTTAGTGATACACCCAAGCATTTTTATGCGACCTGACTGGCTTTTGACACGATTTAATGAGGGCTGTCTAAAGATAACTATCGGATCGGAGCTTATATTCTAGAATAATAATTTATGTATAAACTTATTACGCTATTGAAGATTTCTATATACCGCTGTCATTATGCATTAGTTCGGAACGTGTGTCAGAACGAGCTTGGCCGCTCTTCAGGCATATAGGCCCTTTGCCGATGGAGTCATAATAGTCAAATGAACAGCTTACTTTTTTTAATAAATAAATAAGAACCTATACCAAGTTCTTTTTCTCTGAAGTTTTGGAAATGAACACAAACTTTGATTGAAACAAAAAAGTTACATACGAACACCATTATTTTGTATTTTTTTTATTTCATGTTAATATTTTGTTATTTACACATTCAATCTCATCCAATTTACTTTAAGAGTAACAGACCGACAGTATAGACAAAAACACGAACGTAGAATAGAAATAGTAATGATTTTAGTGTACCTACGCTATTTGGCTTAAGAACCCGAACAATTTTATTTAGCCCAAAGCTATCCGGTCTGAAAGGTTAGTAAGTTCGTTCCTTCATTTTCTTGCACGAAAATATAGTTAAACAGTTACCTAATAATTTTCCGAGCCTCGGCCCTCCCAATAATTTTGAAGTGCAATCCTGAAAGCATTTTCGTGTTTTGGAAGCAAACGTTTCCCTAGTTTTACGGGTACTTAAAGCTAGCCGATGATTGGTCATCGTAAAATTAACTTTATGACAGATTGGGCAACGATCCAAATTTGGTTTGAACATAATATTGCCATTATTGAACACTAAAAACGATGGCTAGAGCTGGACATAAAATAAAAAATTACCTCGACATCATATTCTTCGTAGTTTTATTCCCTTTTTATTGTCCGACTGAGCGACGCATAGGGTGAATTATGAATATATTATGTTTGTTCATCTGTGTGGTTTGGCTTAATCATAAGGTAATCTTTTGAGCAAAACTAAAAAGTAACAAAAAAAATTCCAGCCAATAATATAATGACAGATATATTGACAACAACCATACCCGTACCATACCACATTAAAACCATATGTTTTATTTGTAAAAAAATGTAAAAATCTCTGAATTATGAAACGGGGTTTAGATAGAATAGGCGTATAAACCTTTGGGTTCGTCTTCTAACTTTTTATTTCGAATGACCATTTCGCATATTATCACGATATTACTTAGCTGTCATTCTCACTTATCAATACGACCGGTGGTACGACGAGGAATACACCAATATTTCTATGTAATCAGTGAAACTGACTTAAAGTTAACTTATCTTTTATTTGTGTAGTAATATAGTAACACAATCAATCACTTACAAAAGGCTACAGAAATACGTCAGAACACCACTTAGCTTTACCATGAAGCCGGCATTCCTTTGTATAATTTCTATACTGAACGTTTTCACTTTAGCAAAGTGATTTTAATAGCCTGTTGCATCAATATATCAACCAGTACGTTGGAGTACAATGGCGCGAGTCTATTCACAATGGAACACAGAATTACTGTTGCGGTATTGGCATCCGAGTTTATGCCTTTGCTTTATAATGTAAGCTGGCGTGTGGCGTGAGTGAAAGGGGACTGCGTGTTCACGCGTGGGGTAAAAGGGGCCAGAGTTATTTGAGGTATTTTTACGCGCGTGGGGTAAAAAGAGCTAGAGTTATTTGAGGTATTGTTAGGGATAAACTGGCCTTTTACTCCTAACAAGCTTGAGATTTCACGTGAAAACTATCACATAAGTCTCGTTCGTTTTAATTGGAATAATTATTTGTTATATTAAATTCATAGTTTAACTAACTGGGTTACTATTTAATATTCTAGTTTGGCATGACGCAGGAAATAGTGTGGAAGCTGTTAGGCTTAATTTATTTTGCAAGTTAACTACACAACCTACCTGTTTACTAGTCTGTATGATTTTATGTAGGTAATTTAATTAATTGAAATAAAATTTACAAAACCTATTTTACATTGAAAAATTTTATTTCAGTATATTATATTTTTTAATATAGACAGCTACCTGCTGTTACCTAGTTACCTACCTACCTCAGTAGCCTTTTTGTATCAAATACAAAATGTTTAATCAACAAGTCTAATGAATAGCTCAAGCAAGTGCACCAATTCAGTAAACGCATCAAACTTTGTATAACACTTCGTTAAACTAGTATGGAAGAGCACTCAGAAACAATTTTTAAACTTCATATTTTAAAGTGTAAAACGGGTTATAAAGCGTTATGTGAGTAAAAAGTTTGTAGTGCGGACAAAGTTGGAGCTCAAGCTAATAGCTAGCAACTACTAACAAGACTAATAATCATCATCAATCCCTGACCTCGTCTTCATACTTCGTAACGTACAAACTAACGTTGCAACGACGTTTGTTAAGGGTCAGTCTTTCAACCTAGTCTCGATTATTAATCTGGAGTCTTATTTGTATGTTGATTGCATAGTGGTACTCTGTATATTACTTCTGCACGCTCAATAGGCCCACTATCCACTGGGAGGCTAAAGTCCTTATGAGTTCAAACCCGGGTAAAAATTAGACCCTTGAGACCCACAAACCTCTTCGCAACGGGTGAAGAGTGAATCAGCGAATGGATGAACGGCTGTCTCAAAATATATTTGTATCTTCATAATATAACGCTTTCGCTTGTGCATTGCAATTGTGTCCCCATTCGCTTATCTCGTATGAGTCTGCAAACGCCGCTGAATGGCGGACGTCATACGTCAGAATGTTCTGTCATTACTCGGAGCAACTCAAAGTTCGAAATTTGAAATTCCAAATGGAGAATATTTTCCTCTCCGTAGGACGTAGCAATACTCTTCTTACTTTCAATGTTTCAGTGATATGCTGAATGTCGAAGTGATTTATTGTGTAGGTTTTATGAGTAGGTATAAAATACAAGCTTAGGTATAGCAATTAAAATATTTTAATAAACGCTGCACCAGTGCGGATTGGTACACGTGGAGGCATTAAGCTGAAATTAATAATATCAAATACTCGGATACTCAGGTCTACAACCCCTTGAGAAAATATCAAAATAATAAGTCAACGCAATCAAAAGATACGACCGCGTATGCCCCGTTTATGTCGCATATTTGACGCTCGAAAGGTAATCAAAACCTATAAAGCTTTATAAAGCATTTCCTGTTGACCTAGATTTCTGACAGTTGGCAAAGAAGTGAAAAATTACAGTACAAATAAAGGGGAAAATTTGATAATTAGTAATTTGCAATTACATTTCGAAAAAAAAACATTACAAATGAAACGAACTAGTCTACAAGTCTAACTGTACTACTAACCCAGCTGATGAGTCGTGATAATTATATGATAAATATGTCGGGAATAGTTAATCCATGTTATTCGTTTGGTGCTATTTAATCTGTGGTAGGCGCGGATCCATAGCGAATCGATACTCTATGGCGCGGTTGATCGGTCATTAGAAAAAGAATAATGAAAAGAAAGGAATGTCGTACGGGGGATTGAAAAGATTCCTTATTAATTGTAACGCCGTGAATCTAAAAGAGTTATATCGCGTGACCGCGTGTGCGAGTGGTTAAAATCAATATCGTAACATCGCGAAGTAAATCCAATCAACACCAAAGCAAACCAAACCGAGTATTCATATTGAGCCAAAGAGAGATCATTGAATAAAGCAGTTGGTTACATGATGGCTCAATCCTGTGTTTCATTTGATATCCTGAGTGGACGTCCTGACGAGAGAGATACGTTATTTTACTAAACCAACACTTCCCACGATGCCCACACGAGAAGATCATCTAGAAATCAGTCAGGATGCCGATATCCGAAGCGGGATCGGTGTTGGTTTAAACAGAGAGGAGAACGATGATAAAGGACATAGCTATTGGCGTATTTTGTCTCTACAGCAAAATAGATACCTATTACATACACAAAATACCTAAACTATCCAAACAAAAAAAAATTTTGAAAGGCATTGAATGGCATGTTGCAGCGGGAACTAAGAGGTGTTACACAATGGAAATGCAGATACGTATTCTCATTGAATCATCCATAATTATAATTGATTTCAACAGCATAAAACTAACGTCATATTTAGTCTTTCAGCTATGTAAAAAATGTGAGAATAATCAACGAAGTTACAACCCAGCAAATTTTGAAAAGGAGTAGTGTCAGAGCCGTTTGTAGCGAGGGTGGTTATTCCGCTACACAGTAACGTACTGCGGAGCTACTGCCGTTGCAAGCGCCGTGCGCCGCGCTGAATGCAGGCAACCTGCATGGACGTGCTCTACAGAACCAATAACACATAACGCGGTCAGTCGGTAACAGTTTTGTTTCTAGATTCTGGTGCCGATTGCTTTTAAAGTTCTGAATATTGCTAAATAACTGTCGTGTGATCTTTATAACACCTACATTGTGAGGAGACCTGAACATCTTAGATTTCTTTTCTTAAAATGTTTCCAAGGATGTGTGAAATCTATCAATTCACTAAGGTACAGACCATAGTCCATCGGTCTGTGTCTCTCACACGGTGACAGGAGACTAGAAATTGGCAGGGACGGTTATGAGCAGCGAAATAAAAGAACAGAACATTTAAAATATCAATTCATTGTAAGATTGTTCAAAAAAAATAAAGAATATCCCAATGATCTTATTGTAGGTAGGTACTCCCTGGTGTTTCTTGAATTTATACAGTGATATTATGGGTCTGAAGGCTGATGGATAAGCCTTTACTTCTCCACGGTCGGGCGTAGGCCTTCCCTAACTGGCGTTACTCTGACTGATCCTGAGCCCTCTGAATCCAGCGAATGTTTCAGGTCGTTAGTCCACCTGGTCGGGGACTCCTTTTTATTCTATTTACGTTATGGCTGAACTTAAGATATTGTTTTCCGGATTCTTCAGTAATAATAGAAATAAAATTGTGTATTTTAGATCCATAATTTTATTATGAAAGTGACGTGACAGATAACTTTGACTATATAGACAATGACATTTGAATGTAGTTTATTTAAAAGAACGATATTCACAATTTGAATGACAGTATGTTACAAAAAGGTTTAGATGTACGTCAGACGACTTATGTGGTGAAGTGGCTGCAATACCGGATTGTCGTTAGTAGGTTCTAGGTTCGATTCTTGGAACGTGAGAATTTGAATGATTTTAAATTTGTTCCCGTCGTTGTGCGTATGTGTGTTTATTGACTTTGGCATCGGCTCTATGGAAGAAGCCAAAATAATAAGATTAATATTTTAGAGGTTCGGTAATATTACATTTACATTGGATGCAATGATACACATCAGATAGGATATCGTCATTCGAATAAGATACTGTTCAATTAAATGATTGGAACAATGTTGAAGGATTAAATTGTTGTAAAGCCAAATTTAACGGAGGATACCTATAATTTCATTAATACTTCTACCTGTAATGTTCCATTATATGTGACAGTTGTTGATTCATGACTTGAATCAGCCGTTACTGTAGAGAATTTCCGTTGCAGAAATTTGAAAGCAATAGGCATTTGTTAGTAGTCCGGCATCTCTTTATTAATATGGATTTTTTTTTTATAAGAACCGTTTAGTTGAAAAGTTAGAGTTAACCTGATCTGTTATTTCTTGAGTAAATTAAAAAATATGGCGAACGCTAGTGAATTTAATTTAAATGTGTTCACGAAGATTAGTCTTGTCGGGTGCGTAACTTTGTCTTGACTGTCAGTATGATCATTGGTTTGTTTGTATTTGTTGTGAAGCATGTCTGTCTAGTAACCTCCCTCTTGCTTGAGTCTGCTGTCGAACAACTTGAAGGGTTCCTGTAGGAACATAAAATGTCAATCATTTCCTTTTCTGTCTTTTGACTTTATTTGTCCAGAAGTGAAGCTGATGAAAAATACAAAGATTCTGGCTACATCGCAATCGGGTTCGAACGGACACCGTCGCAGGCAGCGGAGAAAGAGTATGGCGAGAGCTGAGCGGTGGTGCGGATGTCTGCGTTGTCCCAAGGCGACCGGGCAACCAAGCGGGTTTGGAGCACAATGAGCACTTAAAGATGGTTTGGTTGAACTTGCTTATAATTCTGGTAACGAGTATTCAGTACGAGACAGATGTTATGTTCAGTAAAGAATAATCACTCTAATGTTGTTGCACATTTGCCAACTTATGACAAAATAGGTCATCAAATTTTTAATGACTATTAATATTACAGCGATTTAATTTACAAAGTTCTTGGCTTAAATTCTAATTTGAAATGTCACTACTGACAGGATGGATATAAATAAAGAAATATGCTGCAATTATTGAATTGTATTTCCAAAATTTTGAGTGCGGGTCGTTAAACATTTTGACTTTGCGTAGAAAATTCATAAGTTAGCACACGATTGCTTATTGAAGTTTTCAGGAGTCATGTACCAGTCGAAGAGGATATTGATAATAATAAAAATTAGATATGAAATGTAAGGAGGGAAATTGTATCACAGGCTCTTTCGGTTTTAGAGAAGGGTTTTAGATCTTTCTTTCCGCACGGATGGAGGGAGAAAGCTGCCCATCGGTTTGCTTCTTTCATTCCACACGGATGGAATAGGGAAGCTGATCATGGGTTTGGATCTTTCTATCCGCAAAGGTGGAAAAAGAGAGCTTCCCAGTTGTGTTTGAAAGAAAGAAAGAAGAAAGAAAATACATTTATTTCATCAAAATATGTGACAAAAAAAAAGGAAAAAAAAAGAAAAAAAAAAGAGGAAGAAGAGAAAAAAAAAGAAAAAAAAAGAGAAAAAAAAGAGAAAAAAAAGAGAAAAAAAGAGAAAAAAAAGGAAAAAAAAGAGAGAGAAAAAAAAGAGAAAAGAGAGACAGTGTTGAGAGATGGGCTTGGTTCTTTCGTTCCAGAGGACTGGAAAGAGAAAGCTTGCCGTAGGTATGGTTCTTTCGTTCCACAAGGGTGGAAAGAGAAAGCTTACCTTGTTGTAGAGTTGTAAAGGCGAAGAGAGAGCCTTGGCGTTAAAGGGGTTAATTTGAAGGCGTTGAGAAATTTTCTTGTTTTACGACTTTGGTACATGGCTCAGGTTAAAATGATACTGGTATTTCGAATGAGAATGACTTTATAATAGGTCAGGAAGGGCCGAGCGTAAAGAGATACTCGCGTGTGTATTTGGTTGTTACAGGTAATCTTCAAAGCCTAATACGTGTTCCGCTGGTAGGGCGAGGACGGATCACGGGAAGATGCCGAAACGCATACGGTTTTATCGCGATGACGTACCGAGTAAAAGTTAAAACAAATCGCGCAAATAATAAATTGGTAATTTTGTTCTAAATAAGTGTTGTTATGTTATGGAGTTTCTTCTCACTCGCTTCTTCTCCATAGCGACACTAGCGAAGCGAGTGGTAGTTTACGGTAGTCAGGGTTAAAAAATGCAACATAAAGTTTTTGAAATCCACTCGCAGCAGTAGCAGCAATAGTCATTTTTGATGTTAAAGATTTTGAGTTTTGTTTTGATTTGAAGTAATTGAAAATCGCGGATCGAGCAATTGTGATGGCGATGATATCGGAATGGAGCATCACCCAGGGACGGGTGACTGTCAGCGATGGCCGTGTCGGGAATAGTTAATCCATGTTATTCGTTTGGTGCTATTTAATCTGTGGTAGGCGCGGATCCATAGCGAATCGATACTCTATGGCGCGGTTGATCGGTCATTAGAAAAAGAATAATGAAAAGAAAGGAATGTCGTACGGGGGATTGAAAAGATTCCTTATTAATTGTAACGCCGTGAATCTAAAAGAGTTATATCGCGTGACCGCGTGTGCGAGTGGTTAAAATCAATATCGTAACATCGCGAAGTAAATCCAATCAACACCAAAGCAAACCAAACCGAGTATTCATATTGAGCCAAAGAGAGATCATTGAATAAAGCAGTTGGTTACATGATGGCTCAATCCTGTGTTTCATTTGATATCCTGAGTGGACGTCCTGACGAGAGAGATACGTTATTTTACTAAACCAACACTTCCCACGATGCCCACACGAGAAGATCATCTAGAAATCAGTCAGGATGCCGATAAATATAATATATGATAATTATATATTATGATAAATATTGGTAGTCTTCGGTGATAACGAAGATAATATAAATAATAAAATGCAATAATCGAATGGAAATATCGACGTTAATACTCTTAAACTCTTTATTAAAACCGACTTTAAAAAAAGGAGTAGGTCCGACGCCTATTTTTCAATGTAGCTATAAATTATGTCCATTGATTTCTCCATATTTGTAAATCCACTTTATTTCCTTTGCCACCACTTTTCCTGTCTTGATGGAATTCTAAAGAAATCTAGAAAAATCTTTCAATTTTTTAACCAACTAATTTTATAACTTGTCGACATTTAAATCAATTTTTTTAGAAGTTATACATACGAAATCGATGAACTTATTTCTTTTGATTTCATCTCGCATTTCTGATACAAATTACTCATTAAACTTCATTCAAATAATTTAAATAGAGTCCTTTATATCCCCAACATCTATTTATCACGCTCGACGAAAACACGCAACATAAATCACTTTTTAATAAACGTGATGACAGAACAGTTTGTAACTTAATAGCGTAATCAACTCAAAGTTGTTATCGTACATATTAGTGTAGCGTAGCATTATTGAATTTTAACACGAAAGCAAAGTTAGGGGAAAGTTGATTTGCTTAAAGTCACTTTAATGGTATTGTAGGAGATAACGTGTTAAATATTTATAAAAATATAAAATTATTATTATATTATATAAATTAAATGTTTTAATAGAAAAGAGATATGTAAAATTAAATGTTTTAATAGCATACAGAGTAAACCACTTAATTTCTGTTAATTCTCTATGATCACTTTATTATTCTTTTTTTTTTTTTTTTTTTTTTATGGACTTAAGATAGCAAACGAGCATGCAGTACCACCCTTCCCCTGCCGCCCATAACAACTGTGACCGACCTAGAACTAGACTCAAAGGGACTAGGATGGTTAGTCCAGTTAGTAGATGGTGTTAGAATATTAGTTGGTTAGTTTGTTAATAAGTGCGAGGACAGGGTATGTTAGTGATAATTAGTCCTGTTAGTTAATGTTAGTAATAGTCCAGTTAGTTATTGTTAGTATGAGTCTTGTTCCAATTCGGTCACAGATGCGTTGCTACCCCTGAGGTCTGAGATGGTCGCCTCTAAACCTTGGAGAGTACTTATTTTGTTACACAGGTTTAAGTTAGCCTAATGGTTAAGAATTCGGCCTACTATTCGAAGGGTCCTGGTTGGACTCCCAGGGCACTCACCTCTGACTTTTCTGAGTTATATCCGTTTAAAGCAATTAAATGTCACTTGCTTTAAGGCTTTAAGCGGTGAAGGAAAACATAGTGAGAAAACCTGCATGCCGGAGAGTTCACCAAACTCAAAGGTGTGTGAAGTCCGTCAATCCGCACTTAGCCAGCGTGGTGGACTATGTCCTAATTCTTCTCATTCTGAAAAGAGACACGTGGGGGACTGATGATGATGATAGGTTAGGACAGATAGTTCCATCAGGTGGGATCGTTATGACTACGATTTCACCTGATGATAGTGATCGTGTAGCTCCAAGCTGATGAGGTGGTAACTTACAAAAACCTTTATCCTTCGATATCTCGCTATTCAACTGACAAAAATCTGATATATCTGTACATGTAGCCCCTTACACAAAGGCTGATACTATTTTGTTTATCAAGACTGACCTGAGAAAAAACTGACAGGCAGAAAGGCCGACAGTAAAACTGACAAACAGAGACTGACAAAAAACCTTACCAAAGCTGAAAGTTCCTACACCGGTTTCATGACTTTCATGTATTGATTGAATCGAGGTATGTATTTTAAAAGGTCTTGACCTAGCACTAAGTCATGTGAAAATTAACATCTGGTAAGAAATATTTCATGTTTGATTTATTTGAAATTTTATCTTTAATAGCTTTCCGTTGAGGTTTCGTTTTGTTGACTCTTTTTATCCTAACACAACATAATGATTTTAACAACAACAAAACCAATTGGAATATCTACAAAAATAATATAATTATGAAACACGATCGCATCATCATTGACGTCCCGAATGGCGCAATGGTTAACTTGCTGGACGGGATGTTCCCAGGGTCCTGGGTTCGATTCCCAGTGAAGCGGAAATTTGAATGTTTGGGTATGTGTCTTTGTTTTGTGTTGTCCATGGCACAGGGAATCCTATTGTGGGTGTAGGCGCCTGATAATTATGTTCGGTGCGTCTTTGCTCCTCCTTTGGTGAAGGCGCTCACGTGAGGACGACACTAACAACGTCACACTGACCAGTGGACCCCCGTTCACCTCTGCGTGTCCTCCAATCGCCCTTCTGACCGCGGTGCGTGCGCGTGCGTCCAGTGCGTGACCGCTTTGACTCCTCATTGAAATTTTGTATAATTTTATCCTAATATAACGAGTAAAGGAGTTCTTAAAAGTGGCAATATTTCTTTTATTTAACAGTGGGGTTATGCGAGTGTAACGTTAAAAAAAAAGACCTTGTCTAAATGGTAATGCGAATTCCTTGCGAATTCGTGCCCTTTTAAGTAAATCTATAAAAACTGTTTCACAATTTTGAAAATATATAAACAAATAGAGACGTTGGACATAAAACCTCTTCTTTTTTGATGTCGGTTAAATTATACGTTTTAAATTACTTACCTTCTTACTTCTTTTCTCACCCAATTTTCGTAACGACTTAAGATATACAATTATTATGAATTTATTACAGTTCTGAAAGTTCAAAATAAATCTCTTGCCTTTGTATATCAGTCGTTAAAAGTTATTTGTTACTATAAGTTTACGAATAGTTCTGAAAACTTATGTTTATAATTGAAAAGTTACTCTAAAAAGTAGAAGGTTTATTTGATATTCATTTTTGTGTTTATATTCTTGGATTTTTCTTGTGCATTAACATGCACGCATTCATATATCTATTATCGTCGCTTACCAACATATTGTAGCTCAGTAAATTTTACCACAGCAAATTCGAAACACCAGAAATAATAGATAAAAATACCTGACATACCTTTTTGTAATTTTTTTCCTTTCTCCATTGATGATTAACTATCAACAACAAATTCCTAAGTACACTTTAAATTTAATGTTGAAGAGACATTAATCCTTCCCATCGACAAAAAATGTATTTTGAGATATCCTACTAATATTATATCCTACTATCCTACTAATATTATAAATGCGAAAGTTTGTAAGGATGTATGTGAGTGAGTGTGTGTGTGTTTGTTGCTCTTTCACGCAAAAATTACTGAACGGATTTTCATGAAACTTTGCAGTAATATAGCTTAGACATCGGAATAACATAATTTGTTAAAATTTATAGAGATTTTTGAAGGGACTGGTTTCCCGAAGCGAAGCGAGGGCGGAATTACTAGTATACAATAATTCCAAATAAGGAAGAGAAGATGAAAACCGACAGATTTTTTTTGTATTTTTACCAATTTTAATTAATAATCATATGATAAAGATATCATCTTAGCTACTCGTAAATTTCATGTGGATTACAACATGTCAAATTCCTTTCACGAAATTGATGAATGCTAGGGCGAAATTACTTTTTTAAACCGATGTAAAAAATGAGGACTATCCCTTTTGCAAACTCATCACAGATTCTTGATTAAAGTTTCACGTCAAAACTTTTCGGGGATCCAAGAGCTTAGGCCAGTCTGAAAGATAAGATGTCTAACATAATTTACATCCTACGTGGTTGGGGATATATACAAAATATGTCTTTTGTGTCCCAATATTACTCCTTTTCTTGTGTTTGACCTTTACAGCGCAAAGATGGATACAAAGGCTGATAAACACATAATTATTAATTTTCATTACAAGTTAAGAATTTTGGGTTGACTTATTATTTAATGAATTTTTTATATGTAGTAAGAGCCTATACATAGTTACTAGAGACTAAGTAATGCATGAATTTACGTACATTAAATACATTTCATTTTTTAAATTAAAGTATAAAGACAATTTAATTAAAGTATTCATGAAGATAATATACCCTATTATGAAATCCAATTTGCTAGCATCTCAAATTAAAGCTATAAAATACGGTGTAAAAAATGAAGGTTATCCGTTTGTGCGAATTTATCACGCGGTTCCTGATTAAAGTTTCAGGTAAAAACGATTTTGATTTATATAACTGATTTTACATTTCATTTTCACTTAGCATCTTTTTTATGCTATTGGTATCTTAGGATGAACCCTATCTATCATATTCTTGAAGTTCACTGTGACCGCCGGCTGATCGCTGTTGGCTTTTTATTCGAAAAGTAGTAAGTACTTCGCTTCAAGTTCCATATAAATTTGAGCTACATCTGACAGATATTTTTTGAGTTATAGAGATATTATTACAGATTTTGAAGTCGGTTATTTATTGTAAAAAGTGATGTTTTATACGTATTGTATTTGAACTGGTGTAAGTTTTATAATAAATAAATTTGAAAACGTAACCTTTTAAAACCTTTGTTTCACAAAACTTTTACAATAAATATTAATAAAGCAAAAGTTAATAGCACTTTTGCTATTTCATAAATCACTTTGATCTGACAGTAGGTACTCGTGTGAGCAAGTAAAACTCCATTAATGTAATACTCTTGTACTAAATCCATCGTTTATATTATGCAAATGGGATCTATTACATAATTATAATAAAACATTACTGATCGCTTTCATGGAAGATGTATAAGATAAACAGTTTATAATATAAAGTAACATATTATATCTTTTATTACTGAATACAAAATGAGTGCCTATAATGTACAAAAATATTGTGTTAATTTTTAACTTAACTTCAAAAAAAGTAGGAGGTTGTCCATTCGGCTCGTTTTTGTTTTTGATCTAACGTAACTTTTTACGTTCTCCCATTTTGATGCCTCTTTTTCCACCTGGAAGCTGATGCTTGTCGTTCAATTCTATATAACTTTGAGCGACATCAGGCAAGCGATTTTTGAGTTACGTTGGTAAATAATATTCTCATTTTATTACTTGTCGAGGTTGAAATCAATTTTTTGTTAATATTATTTTTTTCTCTTGCCTGCACCTGTTTCCGTGATTATCTCAAAAAACGAGACAAAGTCTCTTCAGGGTGGTAGGACTGAAGTCCGACTGGTTAGTTACGAGTAGGTGCCACCTATACCACAATTATTGGTTGAGTGAGTCATCAAATGACTTGTCGCATTATTATTTCGGCGATAGCGGTCCAAAGTGGTTCTATGTTTCATGTCCGTGAACAGTGTCTATACTTGTGCATTGCTCGATCGCGCAGTCTATGATTTGTGCTAGCTCAGTGAGGTCCTAAACAGACAAAATAAAGCGACGGTATGTGTGAGACCGCTGATTTATTCGTAAAATAAAGAGCTCTATATGTTTGCGTTGGTAGCACGCGTATGTACCTACATCTAATATCCATCAACTCTCAGCGTGCCTATATTACGGTATCGTCGCAAAGTTTGGGGAACACGAGCCCAGAATATTAACTGTGTCGTAAACACGACCTAGTCAAGGTTAGCTTGCAAGCGCACGACGCTACACCGTTCGAAATTTAATTTAGTTTAATATGAAACGTTAAAACTTACGCATATCTAAATTAGTGATAATTGTTACGGATTTTCATATCGCTTACGGGAGTTATATTTTGTTTTACACCGTTCGAAATTTAGTTTAGTTAAATATGAATAACTTATGCATATCTAAGTGTTTGTTATCCGGATTTTCATATCACTTACAAACATGTAAAAAGTCACATGATTGTTTTATTTACACGTTTGTTTGAAATATTTCTAATAAAATGCGTGACTGTCGTGGAACACTTTGGAACGAAGACTGTTGCAATTTAACTCTTACACTTATCTAGCGTCATTCTTATTGTTTCCTTAATCACTCACAATGTGTTATTTTATGTATTTATTTTATTTTATTTTATTTATTAGGTTCACCAACAGTTTTACATGAATAAAAGTATACTAAACTTATTATAAGGCCCTAGTCTACATGGAAAACCAATAACAGGCGAACACAGCATGCGTAATTTTAAGAAAGGTAATGAGGGTAACAAATATGCACTAAGTGTAACTTACAGTAAGTCGTTAGAAAAGTGGGTATGTTTAATTCGATTACATGATAAGGGTAAATAACTCTAGTAGGTATATTAACTAATAAAAATAGTTATTATCAAGCAATTTTTTACAAACTTGTTACAAAATTGTTTACAAACATTGGACTTACCTCGATTAACTGCAGTCGGATTTGACTTGACAGCTGGGAAAACTGCGCAGCCTGCGATCTGATAGGCTAAAATTGATCAATTGATTGACAAATAAGCGCGCATCTGTTACCGGGCACAGCAAAATCATACGTCGTGACACTCGTACTAACAGTGGGACAACAACAGCCTGTAACCCTAAAAATTAAGTCATGCATCGAATCCCATCTCTTATCTGATAAAAACAGACTTTGTAAATAAAACTAATTCTTGAGCAAATTCTCAGTGGCTGCAGGCTATTCTCAGTAACCCAGCGTTAAAATTCAAATTCTCTGAGCTCAGGAAATAGAATAAAAACGTCAATCAAGTGGTCGTTTGATCGGAGCGGAGTTAACTGGGCTTGGATGTAAATGAAGACCGGAAACTAAAAAGATAAGGAATATAAAGGGACTGGTGAAATTCTTGCAATCTGGGTTTTATTTTAACGTAGTCTACGGTGCTGCGTTTCGCGTTCTGAAATGTATTTGTGAGTTTTTATCTTTGGGTCGTTTGGTTTTATTATACTTATCAAAAAGCGAACTTAGATACCTAATGCTTATTTTTGACAGTCTACGACAAATTGGTTGAACTATTTATTGCAATGACAAATGTATCTATGATAAATGTAGTATGCTTTGCTTGCTCGTCACGAAAGAATTATCTGTCTGTCTGTATCGGTCTGTGCCCGACCGGATTAAGTGAGATTAAAACAGATAGTAGGCCTACTAAATTTTCCGCTAACTTTATCTGCTTATATATACCTTAATACCTCAATTTTAATGTCTTTATGTCGATTCTAAATGATCTAATGAGTTAAGCTATACTTAACCTTAGCAATCTGTTAAGCACTTCTGTGCTTAGAACGGCAATTTGATTGTTATTCTTAGATAGCCGTCGCCAATCCGTTGCGTTTCATTGGCATCAGAAAAAACTTATAACACGGTGATTGCCCACTAATTTCTCAAACCTTTAACCTTGAAACCTTTTAAATTTGCTTTAAGTATGAAGAGTATTATAGACCCTAATTATGAAGAGAGACCCTTGACCTGTGGTAGCCATTAATGGTTCGAAGCCAATCACAATCCGTTATAAATTAAAATCCATTAGCGGCAAATGTCACGACATTTCACCAGCTGTGCTCCCCACGCATGACGAAGTTAATTAAGAAATGGCTCAATCCATCAGCCCTTACATGTTCAAGTTTGGACATTCGATTATTGGCCTTTAATCGAATGAAAGGTTATCTACCTCTCAATAAACAATAAGGCTCTTCTCACACAACGCTATTTATGAGCTACGCGACTGCAACGCAATCAAAAATCACTTTCCTCCTATATTATCCAATTAACTAACATTACAGAAACGACTTCAACGTTAAAAGTACAAATAATTCATAAAATACTCATCAGATATCGCTCTTTAAATGGGACTACATAAAAAGTTTAAAAAAAGATTCAATAAAATCGGAACACTGTAAAAAGTTATAAAAATGAAACATAAAAACATCCAGTCGAATTAAATAGCGTCATATTTATGAGTTCGGTTAACACGTTCCCTGCGGCACAGATTTTTCTGTACTTTCCATTACTGCGTTACGAGGCGTTTTAAACCTCGTCCTAAACCAGACATTGTGGCGGCACGAGGCATATTAAACCCCACCGCCCGTAGGAGACAAAAATCCTTTTTTTGGCGCCAAATAAAACAAATTGTACGGTTTTTGTCGCGATTATTATTAACAATGAATTGATGAACCTAAATCTGCCGCCGCCCGTGGTTACATAAGTTAGTTTAGATTCTATAGGTAAAATAAAACGTGGGATCTGATGTACCTCGTACCGCACTGAAAAATGGCAGTTTTTCATATTATTTAGTGATGGGAAAATAAATATCGATTTTATATATTGGTATTTTATTTTTAAAATTTATGGGTGTTTCTCATTGAAACAGTTCAAACAATAATATTTTTTGCAACCAGTGCATTCTGTGACAATTTTCTTTACTTTTTTGTCTGCCTCACGACTTGTTAGGTGCGGAGTTTTTCGTAACATCCTACACATCTCCTCTTCTTTGATCCCTTTTCGAGATGATGTACCTATTTTGTTTGCAGTGGGTTCTGAAAAGTAGGGTCGAGCTTAGTAGATTAATTTAAGAGTAAGGAAATGGTGGGTAGACTTGAGTAAAGTTGGTTAGATTAGAATAGAGAAGAGTTGGGTAAAGTTGGTTAGAGTACTGAAGAGTCGAGTACAATTGGGCAAAAGCATTAAATTTTGATGAGCAAAACACCGTTTGCCGGGTCCGCTAGTTAACTCAATAAACAAACATACCATAATTTATCATGATTAACAACCTATTTGAAGAAAGTTACTCAACAAGTCACATTCACGTTTCTATTAACGATATAACAAGTAGTTAGGATGTTTGAAGATTACCTGTATCCACATCCAAGTCGTTCTCTGTAAAAGCTTCGAATGCGTTGCACAACACTAACCGCATGAAGCTAGCGTAGGGTGCGGTACGAGGTGCGCGGAGGTACGAGGCGTTTGCAACCTCGTTCCGCACAGCGTTAGAATTTTATTAGTTCAGTGCGGCACGAGGTCTAAGAAACCCGGTATTAAGGTTGATATACCATAGAACTAGGAATTAATAGCACATCTCAGATATATAGTTATCTTTTTCCTACACTGAACCAGATGGAAGTTATGCCTCCCGCACGAACGAGAAGTTTATGTTTTTTCTTACCGCTATAACGTCGAGACACGGACGAGGTGTTTTAAGCCTCGTTTCGCACTCAACGTGTTAAAAAGAGAAAAAGTAAGCCTTCTTTGAGAAAGTGAGCCAAGCTTAAGTCTCCATGATTTAAGTCTTGCCATGTTCATGTCAAACGAGACTGAGCTGTCTGGACTTTTATGAACGCGAAAAACTCTGTCTACCAGCCTGCTACCTTTTCATGATTTAATCCGCTGAACCGTTTCAGACAAAATTTCATATGGAGGTAATTTGCAACCCGGGAAAGAATACAAGACAGTTTTTATCCCGGAAATTATAACTCAAGCGAGTGAAAAGGAGAATATCTTCTTCTAAATTCTTATTTGATTGCTATAAGTCGCGCGCAAATCTTAATTTGAAAGACGAGTAGACCTGATATGTTATAAACTGGCCTGAGAGTTACGATACTTTATTCTCGGTGATGTATTGCCGCAATATAGGTAATTTAATGGTATTATTTGTCTTCGTCTTCAATTCCGGAAACTAGCAAGTCACTGAGATTGATAAACGATCATTATCATTCAATATTAAAAGAATACTGATTAAGTAAGTACTGCGGAAGAGTCTTATGCCACTTATATTTTTCATAAATTACTCAAGATTAAGCTTACGTCTTTACTTAGCGACTTGAGAAACTCATCCTTAGGTATACGTCACTTTAAAATTTCGTAAGTTGGTTCGTAAAATAACGTTATACGCGTTGCGTTGAGTGCCGGCGAAGGCGCGGATCGATGTACAGTCCGTATTCATTTCATAAGTTATTTACACGTTATCATACGGGAAGACAGCGTCGGAAGGGAAAAGTGTGTCGACGGGCGTTTCCTCTCCATATTTGAAGTTAACTTCAGTATTGACTGACTGACTCAATAGTAGCTTAGGTGTTGTTCACTTGTGACAATCGTAAGTGACATAGTTAAGTTATGGTGCGGTGAAGTTGAATGGAAGTTGGCAGAAGATTAGGACAGTTTTAAATCTGCGTGGTGGCAAATGAAACATTTCTTCTACGAATATACGCTGTTTATCTGTCACAGGGCTCTATATTTGAGGTAGGTATCTTAAAAGACAGACTGATACTTGATTGCAGATTGTATGACTGTCGCAACAATAAAAAAATAAAAAAGTTTAGCTGACACAAGAGTAAACTTAAAAACATGGAATTTCTGCATGCTATTTTGGTTGTGACCAAAAAGTTACCAAATAATTGGCCTAAATAGTCTCATCTTACTCGTATATTTTTAAGCAGATTGCGAGATAAGTAACTGTTTGTTCTTAGTGGCGCAATAGTTGCTATCCCAGATCGTGGTTCAAAGGGACCTGGGTATTCCTAGCGAAGCAGAAAATTTACTGATGTACTTATTTAAATTTCCAATCTCGTTCTGGGTGTGTTTCCATGTCCAGTGTGTTGTCCATGGCACCCACGACACAGGGAATCCTAGTGAGTGTATATTGTTACTATCAAACCCGCCCTTGCTTCTCTTCGGGAAACCAGCCCCTCACTAGAAGATGTATCTCAGAATCAGAAGGCTGATGTTTTCCGACTTACCTGACAGATCGTTGTATTATAACCAAATTATAAAAAATGTCTAGGTATAGATTTTAACTTATTATGGTATTACTGGAAAGTTTCACGTAAATACGTTCATTAGTTTTTGCAAAGAGGAACAAATACACACAAAGAGACACATCCTTACAAACTTTCGCATTTAAAATATTAGTAAGAAGGAATTATCTACTTATATATTTGTTTATCCCCGGGATTGCTTTACACGTCCGATGCATATTATACAGGCCCTGCAAATGCCTCTCGGTCACATGTGGAGGATAGCAGAATCAAACTTGTGTCTGAAGTCGAGAACTCTCTGGAGCAAGTCTCGGAATGGGGTCGACTAAATTTAGTCGAGTTCAATCCCACGAAGACACAAGTTTGCGCGTTTTCTGCTAAGAAAACCCCATTTGTCATGGCGCCTCAACTCCAGGGTACCGCACTCACCGTTAATAAGTGTTGGGATTCTGGGTGTTGACATTTCGAGTGACGTGCAGTATCGGTGTCACCTGGAAGCTAAAGCCAAATTGGCCTCCAAAAAGCTTGGCGTCCTGAACCGGGCGAAGCAGTACTTCAATGCGAGGGACCTACTGATGCTTTATAAAGCTCAAGTCAGGCCTCACATGGAGTACTGTTCTCACCTCTGGGCAGGGGCTCCACAATACCAACTTAGTCCATTTGACGCCGTACAAAAGCGCGCTGTTCGAATTGTCAACGACCCACGAGTCACTAACAGGTTAGAACACCTAAGCCTTAGAAGAGACATAGGATGTCTCTGTGTGTTCTACCGACTTTACAACGGTGAGTGCTCCGAGGAATTGTTCGATTTGGTGCCAACATCACCCTTCCATCATCACACCACTCGCCGAAGATTGAAGTTTCATCCACATCGCTTGGATCCGTGGCGAACGACTACAGTCCGATTTTCACGGTCATTTCTGCCGCGAACTTGCAAGCTGTGGAATGAGCTTCCCTCTGAGGTATTCCCGGAGCGCTATGACATGGGGTTCTTCAAGAAAGGTGTAAAAAGAATTCTCCTTCCGGGCCGGCGTTGCACCGGTGACTCCCCTGGTGTTGCAGGTGTCCATAGGCGACGATGACCACTTACCATCAGGTGGCTCGTCCGCTTTTTCGTCAGCCCTTCAGGCTATAAAAAAAAAAAAAAAAAAAAAACGTCCAAGTACTTGTTTGCGCCCCACGGAGCAATAGTATTCATTGCCATTCAAAAGAGAAACATTAAAAGGCATTGTTTACGTCTCCTGTGTGTATTGCACAGACTAGATAACAACTAGACAGCGCTAGGGATGTAGGTCATTTGACAAAATTTGTACCATGTAGTATAAATGAGTGCTCGCTGTTCTGAGGGGTAGACGATTTTGCCTTCCGGAATAACTCCTTCGACCCATTGATTGTATTGATTTTATTTTTGTATATCTATGTGATAATCACTATGACAATAAATCTAATAAAGAAGAGCAGATTAGGAACTCAATAATTATATAACGCTTCACACTTATAGCCCCACACTAGGATTCCCTGTGTCGTGGGTGCCATGGACAACACACAAGACAAGGACACACACCCAGACCGAGAACGGAAATTCAAACTCATCATCCAAATTTCCGCCTCGCTGGGAATCGAACCCAGGACCCTCGGAACAGCGATCCGGCGTGTTAACCATTGCGCCATCCGGGTCGTCATTACACTTTGATTAGGCTTTGGATACCTACAATTATATTAAGCACAGGTCAGGCCTCACATGGAGTACTGCTCTCATCTCTGGGCAGGGGCGCCACAATACCAGCTTAGTCCATTTGACGCCGTCAAAAGCGCGCGGTTCGAATTGTCAACGAACCACGAGTCACTAACAGGTTAGAACACCTAAGTCTGAGGAGAGACATAGGATGCCTCTGCGTGTTCTACCGGCTTTACAATGGTGAGTGCTCCGAGGAATTGTTCGATTTGGTGCCAACTTCACCCTTCCATCATCACACCACTCGCCGAAGATTGAAGTTTCATCCACATCGCTTGGACTCGTGGCGAATGACTACGGTCCGTTTTTCACGATCGTTTTTGCCGAGAACGTCCAGGATGTGGAATGAGCTTCCTTCTGAGGTATTCCCGGAGCGCTATGACATGGGGTTCTTCAAGAAAGGTGTAAAAAGAGTTCTCCTTCAGGGCCGGCGTTACACTGGTGACTCCCCTGGTGTTGCTCGTGTCTATAGGCGACGATAACCACTTACCATCAGGTGGCTCGTCTGCTTTTACGTCAGCCCTTCAGGCTAAAAAAAAAAAAAAAAAAAAAAAAAATATTTTATTGTTAGAAAAAATCAGACATACCACCCAATTTTAATTCATCAACGTCGCAACGTGAACATTATCTGAACTGATTATTTGAAAAACTTGACGTCAGTAGTATTCAAAGAAAATATTTTTGTAATAAAAATAACCAAGATCATTACAATTTGTATACCTAGTTAAAACAACTAATGACTGTATTTATTTAATTACTGATATCTATGATATGAGACATTTCTCTTCGCTGCTCGACTCTACGGGCTGAACTTTATGACGTGTTTTCATAGTCGTATGAGTGTGTTTGCTGTTTGCTGGGCGCAACATAATCACGGCGTAGTTTAAATATGAACGCGGTAATAAATATACCAGTGTTATTAGAGTGATATTTTATACAAAGTGTCACTAAAATATCACAGCGTTAATTTAAGTATTAGCACTCGTAGTAACCATTGTAATTATTTTGTTAATAACAACTCTCTTGCTTCGCTACTAATAACGTAATAACTGATCGCGCTTTCTACTAATTTCTACTAATTTTACTAATCATTATTTATTATCCACGAAATATGTGCCTCCTATGCGAGCTTGAGACATAATAATAAGATTTATTTAAATTTTTTCCATGTATAGACATCACTTCATACGCTTACAATAAATTTTCAAACAATTTAGCCTAAAGGCGGCAATTTTTTTGTTAAAAAGTCTGGCGTGGACAACACAAACAATAAGTAATACAGATATGAATAAAATATAAAATAATTTAAATTTGGAATATATCAAAAGTTAACAAGTACTTCTAACAGATAAACAATGTATAATTTCAGGCACATTTTATATTCAAACTTAGAACACAGAGGCTGTACTGTAATCTGCTTACCTTCGGTTATCGCGCAACATAATTATCCGGTCGTGACGCGGCGTTACAAAAACGCTATGTCAGTCAAAGCTCGTTAAACACTGATTACTGGCTCCGCCGTCTAGCGAGTTTATTTGGCCCTCCAGTTTGCTGAATTTTTGGTCCATTTTACGAAAGTTTAAATGAACGGCTCAGCTGCTTGACAAAATGACAGCTGCAATATCTGTCAATTAGCAAATTTTAAGGGTGCATACTCTTGCTGCTGAAAAGTTCCGACTGTTTGATGTACTATGGAATATTCTGTCCTATTGGGCCCATTGTAATCAACGTATGATTTTGGTTTAAAAGATGTGCTGAGGAGTCGTTTCGCCTTTTTTCTCCTCTTAAAAAGAGATACACCTTTGGAAACGGCGGTACACTTACAAAAAATGGTGTTCATAAGTGTACTGACAAAACATCTACATGAATATACTTACTTTATTTTAAATTTGAACATGCAGAGTGATTGAGTGTTATAGTGTCGAGCAGTCAGGATACCAGGGTGCCCGTACCCAAGTATTATAAGAGCCAAATCAATTTCACAATAGGTAAAGGATCTGCTTTATATAAGGATCTTGTAACTAATGAAATTTTGTCTAATTATAGTTTCCTTATACGTACCTTATTTGATGTTGTTCATAGAACTTTAAATTACTGGTTGGGGAGAATTTACATTGTTAGAAACACATTGTTAATAGAATAATAATTATTGAAGAAACTTCTTCCTATTCGAATGTTAATAATAGCGGAGTAATTTTAGCGTAATTTTGGACTTTACTGATATACATATGTAGGTAGTTAGTTTAAATTACTACTAATACTATACTATAGTGCCCGGGTCTCTCCTCATCAAGGAGGCCTAGAGCATACTCAACCACGCTGCTCCAGTGTCAATCCAAGTATCGGAAGTTTTCATGCCGCCCGAAGGTCTTCGACATTGCATTGGCAATCTATCAATAACAACGACCGATGACTTTACGTACCTTCCGAAGTAACGAAACGCTCAAGAAATTGCCACTAGCGATCACTCATCCAACTACCGAGCACGCCCGGCTGTTGCTTAACTTATCTATCACATAGGACTGACGCAATTAGCAGGCCGAATTATGAAACCCCGGGAAGGACGACGGTATGTGTGGCCGCATACCGTTGTAAGGCGATGGGGCCTTTAGTCCCTCGCGGGAAGAGCCCAAACACAAGGGCGCCGCGCTTGGAGGACTCCGGTTGTGTTCCTTTCGGAGATCCCGGAGTTCTCCACAAGCGTTGAGGAAGGCCACCGGGGGGGTTTTAGTGGGTAAAAATCCCACATAACCCTGTGTCGCTCCCACGGCACCAGGTACCTTTTGAAGGTTTCCCCCTCGTCAACAAAAAAAAAGCCGGATTATGAGCGCGTTTATAAAGACCACGGGTAAAATATACAGGCTTGACTTTCTTAAAGTTTCAATTTTCATTATACATATAGCTGTGCCAAAATACACTACGATTGTCCAAAACCAAAGAATAAAAAAGACTAAAAAGGTTTTCTCATTCAAACACTTTTTAAATGAACAGCGGTAATAAAAGCAATGTAATCTAAATAAGGGTACACACCGATTACACTGTTTACTTCCAACGAATGAAAGGATTATCCTTTCGCAGATTTGGGAACGAATGAAACCAAGGGACAGCCGCAATGGACAAGGGGCTTAGCTACGGGACAGTTTACATATGCGGGGGGATTGGTCAAGTTCGATATAAGGTCCACCTTTGTAATTTGTCATCAATTTAAAGAATATATTATGGTGTCGTTTAATAACGTATGGATTTCTTCATTAATTCCATATAAATATAAATCAATCGTATAACTCAAAAAAATAGGTTATCAATTACCAAAAAACATTTTTAGGCTTTTTATTTATTCCAGGATTGCTTAAAGTAGGATAAATTTGAATTTCTTGAAGGTATCTTGGTGTTTAACAAATCTATGTATATATCCTTAAACATAGACGTGTCTTCCATATTCCTACATTCCTTCTTTCTGGAATCGAACTAAAAAATTAGAGGTCCCGACTCGACGCAGTAAGAACCTAAGGTCAATCCTAAATGGATCTCAAAATCTTATTGAGTCCGCAATTTTGTTTTCCTGCAGTATGTATTTATAGTACATAATTATGTTGATTTCATTCAGAAGTATATGTCTGGCGTATACCTATACCAAACCCTTATAATTTACACCAGAACGCTTTAACTGAATAGCTCTGACTAAAACGTCTGGGACAGATTTAGTGTCAACCAGTTTTGAACCGTTCCGATACAATAAATATACCGGACAGAATCTGACATCTATTTTAGGGATCAGGCTATACTGGCTGAGCGACTATTACGGTCACGTTTTCTATATAAAGCATCCGTGAACGATTTGCTATTATAAAGATTACTTTTAGGTCTACAAGTCCTGGAATTTGTAGCCGATGTCTGGTCTAGAATAGTGATGAGCTGTAACTTTAGAGGCATTGTAACGATTGCATGAATTAAAGATTTTGTAGCTTATTGAAATAAGGATATAGCTTTTGTAGCAGCTTGTGTTTTAAACTAAATTCTGATATGTGTGGGTGATTAATGAAGTTACATTTTAAATTGTAAATGATGACACGTTATGTTAAGTGGTCACTGTTTATGCATATTTGTTACGCCAAATACATTATTACCGTTAGGCATAAAAACAAGGAAGAGGAAAGAAAGAAAAAAAATCGGCCAAGTGCGAGTTGGACTCGCGCACGAAGGGTTCCGTACCATTATGTATAAAAACGCCAAAAAAATCTGGTCCGTTGTATGAAAGCCTCACTTAAATATTTACTTTAGTTTTTTGTAGCCACAAGCAACGCCATCTCTTGGACCGAAACGTAACTAATTTATCGCTGAAGTGTCGAAGCCATATTTCGACTTAAATATTTATTTTATTCAGTGTTTTAGTATTTGTTGTTGTAGCGGCAACAGAAATACATCATCTGTGAAAATTTCAACGGTGTAACTATTACGGTTCATGAGATACAGCCTGGTGACAGACGGACGGACGGACGGACGGACGGACGGACGGACGGACAGCGAAGTCTCAGTAATAGGGTCCCGTTTTACCCTTTGGGTACGGAACCCTAACAAAGGCTTTGAGGCTCCCTGCAAGCTAGACGGTAGTAGCTACCCACAGGTTTTATATGTCGTTGAACGACACCGATGTCGTTCATATAGATACCATTACCCATTGGAACAGCGAACAGTTCTTTTGGTTATTCCCATATATCTATCGTCTACTGTAGACTCTACACAATATTAAAGTTTTGCTATATTCATAGTACGATAAGCAGTTATAAATAAAGAATTACAATTGGAAGGCAATGTGCCATGACGGCTATCGCTCATAATACCAAATAATTTCTAAACTTTCACTTATATTAACGTTATGCTAAAAATCTTTCTTTAGTCATAATCACATTCGTAAATAAATCCAATTGATAAATGATTGAGGGCCAACCGTTTGTTTACTACAATAATTTTCAAACTGCGAATAAATCACCAATAGTATTTAGATTTGCATTTACTGAAACATTTTTACGTGTCCGATAAACATATCAATCACGGCACGGGTCGTTCGTTTCATTTACATGCTTGTCGATTTGCGATCGGCACATGTATTGAATAAACTAGTACCGTTTATCAAAATTGAAATAGTTAAACATTCTCGCTAGTTTGAATTGTGTTTTGATATTCCTTTCTTGCCTTACTTAATACAAACTGAGTTTACAAGTTTTTGAGGTGGAATTTTGTACCCATATTAAAAAAAATACGCAAGAAGTGGTTAAATAAGGTAGCAGTCGTTAAGGCAAATCGGAAGGCCTTCGGGTGGCTTGAAAACTTCCGATACTGGGTTGATCACTAACCCCTCCACCAAACCGCACAGCATGGTGGAGTATTCTCTAGGCATGCTCACAAATGCGGAGAGACCCGTGTTCAGTACTGGGCCATTAAGATTATGTAGCCAAGGTAAGGTAAAGGTGAGGTGTGATGATCTAGTGAGGTGTGGCGTGGTCAAGTGCTATGTGAACAAGAGAACCGAATATGATGAGGGTTCCTATACTTCTGATCAGTGACCACATAATTACTACAGACTGTCTGTGTCTCATGTGTGTGTCTGTCTGTCTGTGTTTTCGGACCTAAACAAATGATTAAGAAAAACTAGTAAGGAAAATAATAACAAAACGTATGAGACAGAACGAAATAACTAAATGCAAAATTACTACAATGAACCGAATCGGACTGCCTCACTTTTCGCGCCGAGATCGTATCTACTTCATGCAACCTTATAATTGATAAGGAAACATGAAGTACTTAGATATTTAAGTAATGTATATCATTAATTTAAAGTATGTGATACTTAGCAGTCTCAGGGTTTTCCAGCAAGTCGTTACGAAGCATAAATACACACGAGTCCGTGAAACACCAGGCAAAGTTCCCTCAGCATTTCTTACTTATTTTGCTCAACTATTTTCTCAACATTTTTTCCTTTCTCATTTGCAACTTTCACAGTAAAAAATGCAGGTAAACAGACCAACACAAAGAAAATAGGTGTAATACTAGAAACATTACGTAGAACCAAAGTTCCAGTGAGTTTGTGTAATGTCTTATTGGAATCATTGTAGAAACTTCTTGAATCTTCTGCTAGTTTTGCGAAAGTTTGCATGTAAAGCTTATAGCGGTATCAAAGTTTGCGAACAGAACTTATGATAGAACAACAAATAAAAGGGATTTATTTTCAACTAGGACGACCTTGCTTCGCTGTCTAGTGCTATTAAGTATAGTGCCTACACTCGGACAAATGTTTACACAACCAACTGATATAAAACAACACTATGTAAAACCGCGTATCACGTCATAGTATGACAACATAGGACCACGAGGATACAGTCGTCTAAATCAATTATACCGTTTTTAATTATAATATTAGGCAGCTAAACGAAACACAAAAAGCTGACGAACTATCAAGCAAGAGACAAACCGTCAAACGGAAAAACCAACAAACAGGCAAACTGAGCAATCTAAAGACGCGGACATACAAACAAAAAGACGAACTGACAAAGTTTTATTATATATAAGTTAGCGCCATTGCCTCTCAACTTGGCTGAGAATTCTTACTATCTATCTATCTATCTATCTATCTATCAGCCTATCGAAGTCCACTGCTGGACATAAGCCTCCCCTAATTGGCGCCACTCCGACCGGTCCTGAACCCTCTGAATCCAGCGGTTTCCTGCTGTCTTCTTCAGGTCATCAGTCCACCTTGTCGGGGGGCATCCTGTGCTCCCATTACTAAGGCGTGATCGCCATTCGAGGACTTTTTTGCCCCATCGGCTGTCTGTCCTTCGAACGATGTGGCCTGCCCATTGCCACTTCAAGAATTCTTACTTACAATATGGAAACATTAACCCTCCTTATCAAGAAAAGCAAAAACTTACTCCTTTTTCGTAAGATTTTGTGGACGAACGTCTGTGTGCTATACAAAGCTTACCATACAAAGTAAATAAGCTATGTCTATACAAAGCTTATATTTTTGTATGATAGTGCATTAGAAATACATTAAATTTTATAGAGAGAAAAATTTTATATTCCTAATATTAATGTAAAGTAATCTCTCATTTAACGTGTTACGGTCGAATTTCGAACAGAAAACGGGTTTCTAGTATTATTAAATGTAAGAAGTGAATGAAATTTACAATGAATTTATAGTGAAGCTTGTAGTTTGAATTCTGACTTAAAACCATTGTTTCATTGTTACTCTTAATATTCAGAAATGACTATCGTGGGAACTTCAGACAGGCTTCCTTTCTTAAACAATACAACGCCTTTAGAAAATTCTACGAAATGTATTAAGTATGCGGACCAGACGTAAATTATTTCTTCGGGTACAAGAAATTCAGTGGAAGTACTCAGATACAGATGTTAGAAAATAGGCTGATTCAGTTAAATGGTAAGTTTAGAGGTAATGGTAAGTTTATAAATAAGTTACAAATATTGCTGAATTTTAATTAATCCAAACTAGTATAATAAATCTTCAGAGTTTTTTTGTTCTTTATTTGATGGTACTAATCTCTAGATCGACCAGACAGATTTCGAAAAACATTTTTGTGTAAGATAGCTACATTGGTGTCGCTGAAAGATATTGGAAATAAAAAATAACCATCCCGAAGCGAAGCGAGGTAAATAATATAGTATTTATTTCTAAAAGAAAACTCGTAACAGGCATTGTCGAAAAAGCCGATATTCTTGACAATGATAATGGGAGATACGCCATTCATTGTCTTTCTAATACACAGTCTGGTATAACAATGAACGAGTACTAGGTGTTTCGAAGCAGACTTTACGCCTGTACCTTGACTAGATATATAAGCTGAAAATAACAAGAACTAAAAAATAAGGGCCTATTCAAATATACGCGGTAATCCCTGCCGTTTTAGATAACGATATCCTAATGTGAAAGCGGTATTAGTAATGTTTACATCTAATTGATTACCGCTACCGTTATGAGTAGTGTAACTTGTTGAATATTTGATTGATTGTGATTTAAGCAAATAGAATCTGATGCATCTATTCGGTAATATGCGGAATTATGCTCGCTTACCGTTACCCAGCAGCGTCTGGCAAAAGATATCGTTTATCTTGGTGGTATGGAATTCGCAATTAGTAAGCAGTAAAGACGACAACGGTAACTGATATCAAATTCAGATACCAAGTAGCTGAACAGTCTGGAACAAACTTAACTTTTTAGGGCAATTTATACTGACAACAGAGATTTGAAGGTAAGCTTACGTGGAATTGTCTTATACATATTTGCAAGTATTTGAAAACCTGTGAGGCCTAGCAACGAGTGAACTAAATGAGTAGCAGTCTAGTGAAGTTCCAGTGCATTTTAGATGAGCTTTAGAAATAGAACGATGCATCGACCGGTATTTGGTAGTGCTATCAATGGAAGGAAGGAAATAGTAACAGTTGGCACTGATAAGCATATTGTGTAGGTACTTAACTACAATTAAATTTCGATGGTACATTAATTTTTCTTATTTCTGTAATTATTTTTTCTTTACCGTTGTGGGGAGCAGTCAGTCCCAAAAGTTTTTATGAGATGGGTCGCGGTCTAGTTAGCTTTGGGGACAACCTGGTGTACAATGTCATTCTTTACAAAAATAGAGCCTTCTAATTTCTCTTACATCACATTATATAACGATGAGGCACATATTTTCCCCATCGCCTATTTTTTTTCATATTGTACATGTACATTCCATAATCTCCATAAGTCACTTTGCAACTGTCGAAGTCACAAGTCATAACACTAGTTTTCCTGCATAACTATTTTTTTACAAAAAAATAACCGACATCAAAGTCGATATAACACAAAAATCACTCGCCAGACGTCGCTTAAATTTATAAAGGATTACAGGACAAGCACTACCTTTCGAACAAAAAAAGAATCATCAAAATCGGAACATCCAGTCAAAAGTTATCAAATAACGAGCATAAATTTAATTCACACGATTAAGAATAACATAAAAACTGACCGTCAGATGTCACTCAAATTTTTATGGAACCAGACGGTACTCATAAGCTTTCGAATGTTAATAAATTATCAAAATCGGGTCATCTAGTACGAAGTTTTAAGGTACCTCACATAAGAAAAAACATACAGACGAATTTTGAACCTCCTCCTTTTTTTAAAGTCAGTTAAAAATATATCATCGTAGGTATAGATTACTTTACCTAAAGTGACTTACATAGCGACTAAGTACGAGTACCTATATGGATAGATTTAAGCATCCGTCACTAATTACATTACAAACACTCGCGTTCTGTATTTAACCAGTAATGAGTTACTGAAAAGTTTGATGGAAATAAACAAAATGAATAAAACATTAAAACTGTTTTCATTAGCAACGTTTTCAGGCCACACGTTACGCGGAATAAAACTTAATCGTTCAATCTACATCCATCTTTTAAAGTTTTGACGGCAATGATACAGCAATATTACTCGCAGTTCAATGTATTATGGTTTATCATTTATCATCAATATTAATAAACAAACTCTTGCCAAGGCATTTCAGGGTTTTTATTCACGAAAACTAGAAGTTGCCCGCGACTTCTCTTATATATAGGAGTTTTTCCCCCATGAATCCGGATCCCGCGAGATATAAATCAAAATAGCTTGTATGTTGCTCTCCAACCTCCTCTATCTCCCAGTGAAGATCCCATAAAAATCCGTTTAGCCGTTTCTGAGATTGGCGCGCACAAACAGCGATCAGTTACAGTTTTATTATATGTATCTAGATCTAGATATCTCGACAACGGCTAGGTTCAACTCATTAGACTGGTGAATTTGCCTGCTAAGTGAAGGTGTATGGGTTCGATTTCATTGATTTCTGGACGGAGCAAATATACTTTTAAGTGCCAGGTAAATATGATGGGTGAAAGCGATGTGTCATTTTGTATTGTTGATTCGACATCGAACACGACGAATATCACTGTGGGGTATGAGTGTGTAACAAGCGATTATTTTTATTATGATTTTTCAAATAGCGTTCTCACACGTTCTCACAAGGTTGAAATATTAAAAAGATTCTCTTTATTGCCTTACTTGGCTCCTTTTCAAATTATTCATGTATTTTCGTGAGTTTCTTAAATTTATTCCTGCTTCACTCAAGGATGTCATGCCTATATAAGATCAAAGGCAACACCGACGCTTTGGTGACGAAGAAAAAAATTTTGCTTCTTTTTTATACTTGCTCTTTTAATGGCTTTTTTCTATATGCCGTGGAAATTTCAAAGATTAAGGTTAAGGCATTCACACTTGTACACATAAAAAGCCATGATATTTAATATGTCAAAGGTCATTGGGCGTTTTTGACCCAGTCGAATTCAGTAATGAAATAGGGTTTTTTTAAAGGTTTAGGATTACTATTTCACGCAATGTTAAAATAGCTTTCCAATGCTTTTGAGCAATGCGACTCAAATTTGAGAAGATTTGGCTAAAACGTCAGGTTAACCTTGAAATTGATTTGATATATATTATGATATATGACAAATCTTTGAACTTTAAAACTTTAGTTTCAAAGTCGATATAACTTCGTGACTCGCCCTTAATCCTTCTTTCGTGGCTGGGAACTCAACCGTTATGCCTTTGGTGTTACTGACGTCCAAGGGCGACGGAGCTCACTCACCATGGCTCGTCAGTTAGTTCGCTATTTACATAGTTTACAAAATCGATAAGTAGAGATTATTCAAAAACTACCCATCAACTATCGCATTAACAGTACCTACGGGACAAACGTGAAGTACTTTTGAAAATAAGAATTATCAGTTTACTCAGTAAAATATATGAGTACACGCATAAGAAAAATACAGTCGAATTGAGAACCTCCTTCTTTTTTGAAAACTAAACTAACAGCCCTTTTTTAGAATAGGGACATTTACTCGTACCTTATACCGATTTATTATCAATGTCAGAATACCTACTATCTATTGTATAGTTTGATGGTAATCAGGTGGGATATATGCAATCAGGTGCACTTAGATTTATGTAATGTATAAGTTATGGCTGTCAAGATATCGCTTTAATTTGCATAGTCAATGACACGTGGTATGGATATTAGCTTCCCTTAATATAAACAATTCCACCAAAGTTATTTTGTTTTCTTTGGAAAACATACTGTTTTAAATAACAAACTTGCAAAATTAAAAGTTATGTGTCTTATTCAATTTAAAATTTTCTGCATATTTGTCTCAGTCTGTTTGTTGAATACATTAAGAAAAACAAAGTTAAGACACTGAATTGGTAAAAAAATAGTTTGTAAGTATGAGTGCGTAAATATGGATTTACTTTTTCGTTTTGTTTAATTTAATGTACAGGACCTATACAACATTGAAAGAAAGAAAAAAAAGTTTATTTTATCTCTAAGCAGGCACGACCTTCATCAAATAAAGACACTACCAAAAGATACACAACACTCATAATTTTATTAAGTGAATTTAACTTTGTTACAAACAAATTTATTTGTTAAAACCTTATTGAAAACATTTTACTATCTAATTGAAAACATTAAATCTAAACGAAACAAAACAATTGCTTGCACGGAATTTTAACGGACAAATTAATATTAACAGAGAAACAGACAAATATTTCCACCGCTATTTATAAATTTATTGTTGCTTCATATTAATTTGATCGCAATTTACGAAAAGCCATTTTAGTTATTAATTTTACCGTAAAATTTGGTAACTTTTATTCACTTTGTTTAAGTTTTTCCTCTTTGACTTTGTTAAATATTTCGTGAAAAAAAATCTTATTGTACGATTAACTAATTTAAGCAATTTCTAACAAAATAGCAACACATTATCACACATATATCTTTATAATTTAAAAAACCCGTATTAGGTCATAAATTTCCTTCATCAAAGTTTTAATAGCGGCGATTAGTGGTTTCGGGTAATTTGCAGTAATTTCATTAGGCTATAAATATATCCGGAAATGGACGCGGAAACCACAGATGACGTCAATAAACTGTTATGTGCGTAAAGTTGACCCAGTTGAGTCGATTGGATATGAAATTTTATTAATAGAACATCTCAGGCAAAGGAGACAGTTCATAAATATAAAAAAACGACTAAGCAAGTTTCAATGAGCTGCTAACTAATCATCATACTTAGGATCAGATCTTGATAAATTATAACTAAGAATATTTGGATCATATTTTCTTTTTTTCTTTCACTGATTCTTTAACCAGCCCATTTGTTTAGGAGGCATGATGCCGCCGATAGACACACAGATACACAGACACGTCAATCTTGTATGTACAAACCGTTGAAAGGCTAATGGTGTAGGAAAAACCTCGAAAAGCGACGACACCTCTGTAAGTGGAGCAAAGGTCACCTGATCTGGTCAACCAACGACTTGAAGGAACCGACGGGAAACCGCAGGATTTAGGGGACCCAAGATCAGTCGGTGTGGCACCAATTTCGTGTAGACAGGAATAAGCAAGCTAATGAACGACTAGCAATAGTGCTTGCGACTGGATTGGACAAAACCATCCAACCAGGCTTAAAGAGTTTTAAGGGATCTTAAAATATGCAATATAGAGCAGTATAATCCCAAAAGAATTCTACAGCAATTATTTTATGAATGATAATATTTTCTCGACCATTTATTGCCATAAATAGTTCTTCTTTATTATGATCTACAGAACTTAGTTTAATACAATTAGTGGCACTCTTGGTTCAGTAACTTCGTTAGCGTGCCAAACTCGTTCCAAGTTTTAGTAAGACGCGTGATGCCGCAAGCGTATGATGTGTGGAACAGCTGACCCGGTTTTGCGGTGTTTCTTTCTTTGAGATTCGCCTTTTGGAATTCGTTCGCCTTACTTTAATAAGAGTTCGGAATAGAAATTTCATATTCATAACGATACGGATGGAAAACGGACGTGTTAAAACTTAGCCTTGTGTTGTTATAACTTAGATGAGTCTAGTTAATTTAAATGTCATGCAAACGCTAGGAAATAGTAAACTCTGTTTCTAGATTCTGATGTAGAATATTTAGTAGTCTACTGCAGCGAAGTATTTCCAGAATAGTAAGACGAAGTTTATATTATAATAGTCGACAATTAACAGACAAACCACCTGATGGTAAGGGGTGATCGCTCATAGACATCAACGTTTCATTGTAACACCAAAAGGATATTACATAAAAGTACCAAGAAGGAAATAAGTGAAAAAAGAAGTAAAATGAAAATTTAGCAACCGAGACGACTCAATTGACTCCAGAGCCGGGGAACAGTCCTTAAATTATACCAGAACTGTCACCTATAACCACACACGTCATCGTCAACACAAGGGTATGCTAAGAGAAAATTTCCATAATCGTTTCAAATACACAATCTCAGAGCTGTTAACGCTGCCTCCGTAAAGTTCCAAGTTCTGTGCACACAAACAAAGTCATAATACAATTACGAATGAGCTAAAATTGTTCATACGAGATTTGAGTACTTACACGCACCTAAGTTAATTTCGGGGAATCGTACCGAGAGGAAACCTCTGCGCAAATTATTTTATGTCAGTTTCAAGTATTTCCAAGAACTTTGTTGAAGTTTCTTGGAATGTGTTAAGTAGAGAATTGTTAAGTGTTTAACTTATAAATAAGTAAATGTATAACATTAAAAGCAGAATCAGTGAAAATGTAATCTGTAGACGAACGACCGTAACCGACATAGCTTAGTGAATAAGCCAGCTGAAGAGGCTAAGGGCTGGCCAGCCATTTGAAGAGCCGATAACCATTGGAGAAAAAAAGGTCACGTCTGCAAAAAAGAACGTAGGGCAACCCAGACCAGTTGGACTGACGACCTGAAGAAGACAGTGGGTATCTTTTGGATTTAGAAGGCTCAGACCAGTTAGAGAGGCTTCAATTGAATAGCGCTACTATTTAATTGAAGCCTAAGTTCTTCAGGCACATGTACCGGTTAATAAATGGATGTAAGACTAACCCTAACTGAGTCAAATAACAAATACATGCATAAGACATCCTCAGGATTATGGTATCCAACATTAGTCTTGTTAATAAGCGCAAGCGAGGAATCTAGTGATAAATGTATGCCATTCATAAACAGTGTAAGTTCAGAGCACTAGCAAGCTATTAGTCCGTATTGTGCTTCGCTATGGAGACAAGATTCTTTATAAGTATAATTTAACACATCTTTTTTATTTGTGACGCTCAAGAAATGTTTTCACTAGCTGTCACTTATCCAACAACTTTTACTCTCGTACTTTTTACTTTACTTAACCCATTAGCAACCTCTGTTTCACACATGGACAAACTTGTAATAAGAAAAATGTTGAAAGATGTCAAAACTCCCAAAAGAAAATAATTAAAGGCTCCGGGCGTTTAGAGTTAAGACGCAACTGTTCTTCGTAATCCCCGCGATTTCCAAAAGACAACTTGGGGTTATTACAAACTTCTGTGCTTCGCGAGATCAACTTACTTTTTAGGGTTACCTACGCAGAAACCACAAAGGAGAATTACAGCAACACGTTTTACTTAGGGGAGACATTCACACTTACCGGTGTCTCCTAACAATTATGTCCTGTTTTGTTGAAGAGTTATGGTTTCCGAAAGGTTTAAGTGTATAAGAATCTTAGTTAACTCGGATTTTTCCCAAAACAACTAACATACAGTTTTTCTGATATTGATTACGATAGAAAGACTTCACAGCAGTCATTGTAATCTTCAAAATTTCGTATTTTAATTTCTTCAATGAACTCACTTAAAACTTTGTCTATAGGTTCGTCTAGTAGGTACGGCAATTTATGATAATAACTAATTATACGCACTTAAAACAATGTTGGCAAAATGAACAAAGTTTTACAGCAAACAAAATGAACAAATCCATTTATTACAAGCGTCGTCTCGTCAAACACGGACCATGGGCGAACCTTCGTTGTAATAACGAAGTTAAATTTCAATTGTATACTTTGAAAATTCACAATAAGTTAAAACAAACTTACCTTTTATTCAAACTTTGCTCATAATTTCCTTTTCGTCGCTTACATTAAGACGTTCGAACAACTAAACATAAACAAGCCGATGCGGAAACAGCTTCCCATGTTATTATTAAGTTAACTCTCTAACATTCCCTTAAACATGACTTTAAAACTCTGTAGGCGTTCCTTTAAACTTTGTAAACACAGAAAATTTAATTGTCGTATCTTAAATGAATTTGAGGTACTTTTTAAAAATAATATGCCTGTTTCTTCTCTACAGTGTTTATTTTTTAAGCGAATGTTAAAAATGTCTGTATGGTTCCAATTCTTTGCTAACTTTGCAACTACAAAAGTTAGTAAAAACTTAAAACACGTCTTGTTCTAAGTTACAAC
Organism: Hesperia comma; assembly: GCA_905404135.1. Lineage (NCBI taxonomy): Eukaryota > Metazoa > Arthropoda > Insecta > Lepidoptera > Hesperiidae > Hesperia > Hesperia comma. The sequence continues at coordinate 2,409,729 of FR990028.1, read as the reverse complement.
ACTTAAGCTCTTAAATAACATCGCCACTTAACATCAGATGGGGTGCCCGAAGTCCAAGTATCAATATGTATGTTTGTGTGCGTGTGTGTGAGTAAGGAGTGGGAGAAGCCAAATAACATACCTGTGTACTTTTGGCAATACTTTTAGGTAAATAGGCGACAACCAAGTTGACGAAATATACACCTCCTCACAGAAACTAACCCTCGATTCTGCTAATTTGCAAATGTATAAATTGGGGCCCGTTTAAATAATTTGACACATTTCGTATGCAAAACGTGTCATCGTCTAAATCGAATCGCAATTGGAATATTTTCAAATTAGCATAATGGGGGCCCTGGTCAAGGTCAATGTCGTCTAGACTACATCAAATATTTGTCGCCGGCCAAGATGACAGAAGAAATGAATAAAGCACGGACAGTCTTCTCAGCCGGAACACTACAAGTTGACTACATTACGAATCACAACGACTCTAGCCTTCTATATAATGCTTCAGGGAAAGATGTTTTATTCTATTTGAAATTTTAGGTACTATTCCATTTGAGTTTCTCTGGAATTGGATGAATTAAACTTCTTGGCAACTTTATTACTTACAACAACAGCTAGGATATTTATTATCCTCAGAAATGGTTGTTCCCGCAGAACAGGAGATAAGAACAAGTATAGAAGTTGTTAATAAATAATGCTTTGAGTGCTTGTAATAAATGATTCTAATTCATAGAAAACTTGAAGATTTATCGTTGAGGATAGAGTGGGCTAAAAAGACACTTTTTTTCATTTCGTACTGAAGAAAATTGACCCAATATTTATTTACAATATCATTAAATAATACAAAACAAATAATTATCTATATAAATTAAAAAAATATAACTAATTTATGTCTGTACATAATCATATGACGTATTTGAGAATTACAATAAAAGATTAGATCAACCCAAAATATTATTCTTCACAGTTATATTGCCAAAGATCTAACCCGAAAACAGGTGCAAGTTTCATCTTAAAACGCCGGATAGAACCAGACAAAAATATTATAGTATGTTGCAAGACAATATCAGCCTGGTTTGCTAGTATAACATACTAATTCAAAATCATTTTATTCATAGTAGGTATCACTGATACACTTATGCAAGTCCTTCCTTTTATTCTACAAATAATCATTCCTGTTGATGAATTAATTGTAATGACAACATTAAGTTAATTAATCAATCAAACATTACGATTTATTTGGTAGTACCTTAATGACTTAATTACTCTGGAGTCAGTGGAATGCGTTAAACTGAATGTAATTGTTTATTTTGCAATGAACATGCTTCATTTCTTATATCAACGCTTACTTAATTTCTTCATGAAGCGCGATATAGCGCTATAGCGCGCTCGGAGGCTTGCGTCGATCGTAAGTACAATACAATATAATCTTGTAATTTAAGCAAGAGTTAACATTTAATAATAGGACAGGCGGCCGTTAGTAGCAACATTTTTTAGTGGATCCGTGGTTTTGAGGCCACATTAAGCAATCGGTCCCAGTTTTTACTATAATTTTATAGACGTTAAGGCTTCGTCGCAACTCATCCGTATTGGAACAGAATGGTGGAGTATACGTCCGCCATTATGAGAGATGCCATTAATGGGATGAAGCAATATACAGCCTATGTACATTCCAATCTATAAAGTTACGTCATTGAAAAGTGTGTTAATTGGTAGATTAATATGAACCAGATTTGTATTATTATCACGTAATAAAAGCCTGTAATCTATTCTTACGCTTAAACCTTGAGACACAGAGACCATAAAAGGTTATCTTCGGCAATTTCTCCACCACGCTCAAACGTACCCGACCAATGATATTACACGCCGACTTAATTATTCGGATCATTAAATAATTGATGAGCTCTCGGTGTATCTTACTTTATTATAAGTCAGCGTGAAGTCACGTTTACGAGTACGTACATACTCGGTTCAATGCTATGCCTTTTTGTATGTCTATAGTAGTTCTTTTACTTTTTTGTTTTAAGTTACTTTTTCTGATGTATTTTTTTTCTTTCTTTTGACTCTTTATATTTTAAATAGAAGTTCTTCATAACTCAAAATAAGTTACCAAGGTAGTAAACTATTCTCAATTTTCTGTTTTGATGATAGTGATATGATCATTAGAGACAATTAAAGAAGGGTGCTTTTCGATCTGAGGACAACCACGTTTATCCTTAATCCAATTATTTAAACTGCTAACTACTAACTAGGCAGCTTGTTACAGCTTGCAGTGCGAATGGAATTGTTGCAGTAAAACACTGAGTAAGTAATGTAGACACACGGGAGCGTGTCTAGCCAAGTTCTAGCTAACATAAGTGGCATGCAGCACATTATGTAATATTATTACCCGAACCATTTAAAGCCACTTTTAACCCCTAAACAATATACTGAATCAAGAGTTTTTTAAATAAAAAATCTTATTGTTTACTCTCGTCTATTTCATCTATTCCAATTGGCATTCTTTCCGTTTTTATCAGGAAATGAAACTCGCTGAATTGCTGCTGGAATAACTAATAATATCCTACGATTCTCACTGACTTAATGAGTTGGAAACCCTTTATCTAACTGTTATTTTTTTCTTTGTTCCTCTCTGTGACATTGCTAGCATGAGAGTTAGAAAACGACAAAGCACTGAAGAAGTTACCCAAGAGATTGAATTGAATCAGGAAAACTGTCCAATGGCCGATCCAGTATACGTTCTGCGGATTATGTGCGAATAAGATTTAATACAAAGTTTCATGGTTATCTTTGACAATGCCGAATATTCATACAGATTTTCATAACCTATTACAATCCGTTCAACCCTTATCAACTCTTTCTCTGTAATCTCTGTAATTCAAATTAAATTAACAACTAGTGTCACTTCATTTTTTATACTTTTAACGTTGTATATTGTTCATGTAATATAGGTACATAAGACAGACTAGCACAAGCCGATATGTTATAAAAAAAAGGTAAAGGCATCACTGACGTGTATTTGGCATAAAGTGAAAATAGAGAAAGAACTTATTCTTGAAATCAATTATGCTCCAACTAGCCTTGGTCGTGATATTTTATGACATCACCATCATCATCCAACGTTTAACCAGAAAAACACTTCAGAAAACGCAACGCCGGAAACCTTTCATCAAGTACATCGTTACGCATTTCCTATCCGACGATAATAAGGAAAACCGTTAAGAAATTCGGCATAAACCTAGATTCGTAAAAGGAATCATTTTTAAATTCATTATACACTATCATAATATTTTGTTGTACCACCCATAAGTAACCAATTCTTAGTCAGGGTTTTATTAAAACAGTTAAAAGTAAAATTGTATGTCCGTACATTTATTAGGTACTTCTTTTTTTGAGACAGAGTCGGTTTGTAAGCTTTATTTTTTTAATTACCAATTTGGATGCAGATTAACAATACATACATCTACTGTCTAATGTATTCGTGGTAGGAATTTGTTTAATCATTGATTTTTAAAAATATCCTTTCTTAGTGCTCACTTATATCATGAAAGGAACCCCGTTACCAGAGTTGATATAAGTATATGTATATACATTTATGTAAGTCAATGCGCCATTCGGGTCCCGGGTTAATGTTAATGTTTATTTCAATTTAATCAGTTCAAAAATAAAAGCAGCGAATCTAATATAAACATTTGTAAAGAACGGCAGACACAGGTTTCCTAAAGTGAAGCGAGAGCGATTACTTCAACAAAACAAATCCTCTTTGTTCTACATAAAATTTTATTGCTCGTCAGTGAATCGTTCCTACACACACCCAGTAATTACTGACTGTAAGAAAACGTTACAAGAAGTTATTCTACAGACACATAGATACAAAGTTTTCCTTTATCGAGGATTATATTGACCACACACAAAGCAACAACACATTTATTTTAATATAAAAATATATATATAAAAAAATATTTATTTAACACTATATTGTCTGTATACAGAATTACATACATAAAGATACCTCGCATACTGAGAGACGATCCCAGCACCCTCCTAACGGCAATCTGGCATGGTAAATACAATATATTATAATAGGAGTTGTAAAAAGCATGTAAAAAATAATAAATTGGCATTAATTTAACTTATTATAGTATTTCACATTAATTGGCATAATGTAAGTTGAGTATTGACTTAATGTGAAATAAATATTGACTGAAATATAACAGTAATTTTTACAAGTCATTTTCTTTTATTACTTGAAAATGGAATTTAATTTGAAGTTTGTCTGAGATTTAAGAAAGGATTGAACTCTTCACAGCTAAACATAGCACAGTTATGAAATATTTTTGTGAAACTTGAACAAATTCTTATCATAGCCGTGCAAGAAGGTAAATAATTTGGTGAAGTCTGCCTAGCGACCCAGATGCGAAACAGAGAGTCATTCAGAGGTTAATAGCCTTACTTCGCTACGGACAACTTTGTCAAGGTTCTTTTATTAACTCTTTGATACTAATGAAATGGTTACTAAGCTTTAGAGTTCTGTGACTGTTTTTTATTAAAAAATATTTCAAATAGCGTCTGGAAATAAATTTTACATTCAAATAAGTAGTTTAGTTTTAAAAAGATTTAACATAAAATGATTGGGAATATTAATGAGACTACCTTCTTTTTAACTGAAGACGTCTAAAGCTCCTTCAGTGGTTAATGAATAAACATACAATTTAATACTAGTATGTACACTGTGGTTGCGTTCGTTATGTAATTCGTTTTGCATCCCACACACAAATACCAGCATTACGCCCCTATGATTAAGGTCATCCCATATTGACATCCCATATTGACGGCAAAAATTTAAAATGCCTTAAGTAAATTTTGCTTTCATGCTAAATTGAACTGTAACAACAGGCAATAAATATTTTAGGCTGGAGGGCCAATTCCGTATTCCGGCGACTCAAGTACAATACGTATCCGAACTTCCATCCGTATTTTTATGAGAGACTTGTACGCTGATGGTCTTTATCCGGTCATAGAATTTATCCGGTCGGCCTCCGGATGTGTAAAGGCAGTTGGATCCACATCAACATCATGGGTCGTTAGGCACACTATGACCAGTACCTATACAACTTGAATTCGTTTTAATGGCAACCCACACAAATGCCTTCTTTCCGCCCTTGTGGTAAAGGGTCATTGTAGGTTGACGGTGAGAATGCAAAATGACTTAAGTAAATTTCGCATACAAGCTGAATTGAACGGTGAACACATGTAATACAGTTGTTTTTAACGCGGAGACGCAATTCCATATTCTCGGCGACGCAGGTACAGTGAGGTCATTTTAACTCGGCTGATATGAAGTTGGCTACGAGTGGCTGCGCAGATGTCGATTTTAAGGCCAAAATGGTGGTAGAAGGCGGGGAGTGCGGGCGGTAGGATAGTTAGCCAATACCATGGACGTAAATATGTCCATGGCTAATACGAAGTAGCGCATTACAAAACACTGTCATGGCCGCCGTGTTTTGATTGGTCAGTTACTGTACCTGCGCAAACATCTCGGAAAATGAAGTTCACATCAGCCTTGTCAAAATGACCTTGCTGGTGAGAAATAGATTCTTGCCACCACAGCCTTCAATGTTACAAATTAAGTAGTAACCAATTAACGTGACCCATATGCTTTTATGTCCGGTATTGTCAATGAAAAAGTAAACCTAAGTCCCGTTAATGGTTCTTACTTATCGATAATTGAGGAAAAAAGAGCCACCATATCGTACCATGATCATTTATCACCTTCAGAGTAATATTGTTCTGTTTCAGTTGGAACGAGACTCTTAATAACAATTACTTACCGAACTATTATTAAACAACAACTAACAAGACTAATTATCACTAACAATTTCTATCCAAGTCCTCATTCTTACCAACAAAATAACCAACTAATGTTATAACACCGTCTGCTAACTGGACTAACCATCGTATTTGAGCCTTAATTTAACTCGATCTTGTGAACAGTGTCGGAATAGTAGTACTGCATTCGTTTCGTACCTTCATTCTACAAAAAAGTAACCTTGGAACAACGTCCCACTAATATAATAAATGCAACAGTTTGTAAGAATAGATGTTTGTATGTTTACTACTCTTTTAGAAAAAGCTATTGAAAAGTTTTGGATGAAATTCTTAGTGAAAATAGTTGAAGACTTAGGGTCACACATAGGCTACTTCAAAATCAACACCCGGAGGGCAGAAATAGGGAATGAACATGAAAAAAAAACAAATCAACAATTCAAATAGTAAAACACGTGTAACCTAATTGTCGACGAGTTGTTGAGTTCGCTAGAAGGTTATTACATTTTCATTTTCATTTTCATATGTATAGGTTGAATAGTAATATAAAAAACCTGCATTGAAGGTAGTACAGTTTACATTTTTATGGCAATAATATTATATATAGTAACGCTAAACTCATTTTGACAACTACATGGTTTTTAAGGGAATTAATTTTATTCTGAAGGAAATGCTATTTTATCACATAGAAAACCACTCTCTTCACGACTATGAATAGTTTTTGACATTTTAGAACAAAATAATCATTCAGAGCAACAAAATAAACCACGACAAACAACTCACTGACAATTAATTTACGAGTGATGTTTAGAAAGTAAGTGTTGCCAGTAAAACAAATTAGTTCCATGAGCTTACCGCAATATGGCGATGTTTTCTTTATTTCTGGTCAACCTATACTCGCAATGAAGTCCAAATTTTTATTAACGCGAATGCGTGGGTCGGACGTGTTAATGCTGTGCCCTTTTTTCGCTCGGATACACTTTCAGAGGCAGTCAGAAACGTATCAACATTTCGGGTCATTAAGCAACACACATCCGAATGATCTTTACATGTATGATGTATACTCGATTAATTGAAAAGATAGGCACTACAGAAAAATATGTGTGCACTATCACGTATTTAATTTAACCATCTATTAATTTTTGAATATACAATTGATAATTTTAAACACTCCGCTAAGAAAATTTTCGAGAGATTCGAGATTTCTTCATAGATTAAGTTGGTGATACATTAATTTCAATTTCAATTCTGCTGGTACAACGTAGATTTCTCCAAGGATGTAATAAATCAGAAACAAGTACTTAAGGACTAAAAAACTTAAATAACAGATTATTTGTCAAAACCACCGTAAATTGATGAAGAATTAAAGCAGTCCTTTTAAAAAAAACTCCTTCTCTTTCCCCTTTTTTCCAAGGCCAACTGTGGTAACTTACCATCATAGCTCTTCTGCTCATTTGTCGCCGACAAAGACGTTAAAACGAAAGTTACAGACACGTAACCGGGCAGCAATGATTTAGTTATTTAGGTCATGTTTTAACATACAACCTACATTCGGACGGCGATAATTTTCCGACGTGTCGTTAGTGATGCATGACGAGACTGACATCGTTAGGGACCGAGTCTGTTCACACGTGCGACTGCGATACGATTGCGACACGACAACGACTGTGAAACGACAAAACATTACAAAGCAAGGTTGGCCAGTGAAACTGTAGTAAAACGTTTTGCTGCTGCAATATTCGATTTTGTTTTATGTAATATAAATTTATCATGAAGTGGGATTATTTGCTACGTAATCACATATATAGTTTTATTAAAAAATAACAATGTTGTCTACAAATACCATTTCAACTATTATGTACGACTATAGAAAAACGTAACTCAAAATGTCGGAATGACTAATCACGTGTGTTTAAATTTAGTAGTCGCATGTGTGCACAGATTTTACTCACTTCACTAATTGTTATGTATTATTAACGAACAGATAATGACTATGAATCCTTTGTAAAATATCTCTCATAATAAAAACATCGATATGATAGTACCGATAAGTATGGCATGACAGAACACGACATATCACTTAAATATTATTATCTGCCTTACACTTTTACTCGACCTGTATAGAAAAGATCGATTTAGTTCAAAGGTAACGTAATGGTAAACCTTCTTTGAATAATGTTATGTGCTACAAATATCTATTTTTAACTCTAATGAGTATAGTATACAGTAAGTGTGCTCAAGTGTGGCTACATCCTTAACTGTAATGCATTTCTGACGAGCAAAACGATGCCGTGGTGCCGAGAAATACGCAATTTTAGTAGCAAGAAATACTCGTATATCCCGGAAAGAAATGTAACGCGTTTTATAACCCCATACTTACCCTTAGTCTCTTTGGAAAACATGACTTGGTTGGTTTTTTTTGATTATATGGTTTTATTAAGCTTCCCCTATTTATATGTTTTCTTTATTTATTGGAATCTTATTTAGTTAATGTACTTTGACCCCTTTCCATTGAAAGATTTATTTGATCTTAAACGCTTTAAGGCACTTTAAGAACACTTCAACATCTAAATAAAATATAATTTAACGTAGCACACCTGGATCTAAGAAGTCACACAAACACACATAAAACCCTAACGCAACACATAATAAAAATCTTCCCATTAAAGATCCCAGTCGGTAATCAAACCGAGGGAACATTAGGCATAGTATTCCAAGTAAGCTATAAGGCGTAAAGCTAAGAGCAGTAGGTATACTTAGTTTAAATTTATTAAATTTGCTGACGCTGCCATTAACAAAGTTAGTAACCCAGCACCTACTCCAACTAATGCAAAATTCACGAATCTAAGCAGGTTACACAAGTTTGTTGCAATTTTCAACGACAAAGTTTTAAGTTGTAGTGCACAAACCGAGGCTGTGGGTAGCCGCAAGAAATGCTGAGCGCAAACACTTCGTTACCAACTTATTCAGTGTTTACTACGATCCATACTAATGCTAATGTTATAAATGCAAAATTAACTCAGTCTGTCTATTTGTCTGTCTGTTGGTTTTCACGTTTAAACTGCTGAGTAGATGATGATAAAATTTTAAATGGAAATATTTTGCGATTAGGGAAAGGAAGTAGAATATATTTTAACCCGCAAATTACCCCTTAACGGGTCGCAAAAAGGAGTGAAAGAGATATAAAACTCATCATAACTATTCTTATCAGAGAAATTGCGATAAATTGTTGCACATTGGCGATTGGGTAGTTCATGACCTGGTCAGTCCGGACTCCAGACATGAATACTTTTTGTATTGATTGTACTAAGGATAATATTAAAAATTTTCAAGTAATTAAATCTGCAGTTGTATTTCTCCAATAGATGATAGACAGAAAAGAATAAAGAGGAATAGGTAGCAAATGTAATTACGAGATTTTATTTAGTTCCACAGCTCCGGTGTCGGTTTAAATCAAATCTTGCAAGTTTAATTTGACCCACTTCCCGTGTTCGATTCAACTGCTATTTGTAATATGTAAATCAGATGACAATGCAATGATGTAACAGGTTAAAGATGGTTGGAACTCTGGAAATGAAATAATTTACTGTATCCAGACTAAGAAATACTCTGAGCCCTGATTCTCCTAGTTTTTAAATGCATTAATTGGACCTCGTTTGAATAGTTTGACACAATTTTATACGGAATGTATCAGAAATGTATCAAATTCTATAATCTGATAGAGCTGCAATGAGTCAATCATGATGACCAGGATCAAATGATGATGATGGTATGTAGTAGTAATGTTAAACGCGTATTTTTTCGGAAATTTTTTTGGACAAAAAAGTGTTAATTTACGCAAAAATCAGCGTCGAATGCCGCAAAGCACTTCACACGATCGGTTGATATGTTCGAGAGATATCTTTAACAAAAAAAAAACTATTTCCAATGTTGAATATAGTTTTAATTTTTTTTGTTTTTAACTTTAAAATTTTGTTACATCCATTAAACAAAAAAAAATCAGAATAGGTAGGCAGGGTTAACCAATTTATTTTTAAATTTAAAAATATTTTTCCTGTGTGTTTCAAAATGTTCAATAACGACCCGTTAAATTAACATCATGTAACATGTATTGTCATGTTACGTAATGTATATTTTACGTAATGTAACACAGAGTATTGGAAATACAATTCGGTGACTATCAAGTACGGGGTTAACCGTTTGACTTTTATTTGTCACGAGATATTTCGCGTGTGTGATTGAACCGCCGGGGGAACTCACAACAATAATATTGTCATGGTGTATTTTTATGTTAATTTGGGAAACGAGTGAGGAAACTTGTAGGCGAGTAATCATTTTTACCTAGAGTAAATGACGCGTAATCGACCAACGGCAGTAGATCAGTTTGTCGAGGGATTCCCAAGAAATTGAAACCTGTAAAAATCTTTCATAGTTAATTTTACATTTAACGATGGATAAATAAGACATCTTGAGGAGTGTAGCGGATTCAGACTTCAGACAGGATTATTTGATTTAATTTTTTACTAAAACTTCTGATGGGTAATTTTCTAGAGTTATTTTTATTTGTCGATTTTAAAACCGGAATGTTTTATAAAAAATTAGTTATTATACCTATACGTGCAAACATCGACAATTTGCGTCGATAATATACGGATACGGCCAACCACCTCAAAACCATTAGAGCATTCTTATTTTTAAAGTTTAAAGTCCGTATAAATTTACCTTCAGAACAAACGCCGCCTAACTTTCCCGTAGCACTTACAACCACATTTTTATCAGAGCCGTTAAACAAATTGTCGTAAAACCGCCATAGGATTAGCTCGGCTCAAGTTTAACATAGCGTTGTCTCCGGCAGCGAACATCATTTACATAATTATGAGAAATCTGCTTCAATCTCATCATAGTGTTTTAAAATGCAAATCAAATGAACGAGCTTAATAAGGTATTAATGAAGTAATCATCTTGTTTATTAATTGGTAAACGAAAATGTTTCTTTGTTGGTGTTGTACCGAGGAGTGAATAATAACTAGGTATTAAATTTGTTTCAAGTCGTGTTTGTTATTAATAACTGTCGTTTGCAGATTAATGAAGGATTTATAAATTATTATAATTAGGAAATTAGAGTAATAATAACTTATAATAAATAATTAACCCTTCACACTTCTAGCCCCACACTAGGATTTTCCCTATGTCGTGCGGTTGCCATGGACAACATACAAGACAAGGACACACACCCAGACCGCCTCGCTGGGAATCGAACCCAGGACCCTCGGAACAGTGATCCGGCGTGTTTACCATTGCGCCATCCGTCGTCATTTCGCACTAGCAGAAGAAGTGAAACATAACGTAATAATGATAATGATATGATTAAACACTGCGTACAACAGAAATAATCCTAATACAACTGTAAAAAATCAATTCATTTGTTTGTCTATTAAACAACGATTTACATGAAATTAGCTTGTTCAAACAAGAACCATCCTGGAATACTAATGAGGATGACTGCCGTCCTTTGGAAATAAATGCTCAACAAATGAAAGTAGGCCACTCTTGATTTATATTTAACATGCAAAATCTTTAGTGTTCACTCCAATGGTCGGGATTTCCAGGGCTTTGTACTGACGATACTGTATAGGGGCCATCTATAAATAATGTCTTAAGTGACGCCCCTTTCCATCCTTTTCACGTTACAAATGTGTAACCCCATCCTCTATGACGTCACATATCTAATAATTATAACAGTTTGGCGTAGGAGGTTAAGTTCAGAGTTTTATAGTCCTACAAGGATCTTTTGGCGCGTGACTGACGAGGGGTGACAGAGCCAGCGCCTTACAGTTTGTCTTCCATGTAAGACGCTGTCTCTGTTACCCACACGTCATCCACGCACCAAAAGATCGTTGTAGGTGTGGCGTCCTTCCCTGAAACCTGAAAAGGAAATAACATACTTAATTAAAATACAAATAAATAAATAAATAAATAATAATAAACATATAAATAACAAAGCAAATAAAATATAATACTTACCACCAAATTGCATTATATAAAATCATAAATACTTAGTATCAAAAACTTGCATTATATAAATTCATTTTTGTTTACCACTATAATGTAATGTCGGAAGGCCGCCGTGAGTAGCGCGTCGCGATTTATCGTAGCGGATAAAATATCCCACCGTTCTACACGGCACTCGTATAGCTGCGTATACGCTACTTATTTTATAACATGCTCACGGCCGCCCGCCGCACAGTGGTCCGAACGCTCACGCCACGAACGCACGTCGCTTTGTCTCGCACTCGCTCGCTAATACTTACGCGCTTAACATCAGTTCTGATATTTCCGTATTTTTATATCTTCTTTTCTTCTCTGCTTCCTTCATCTCTGTAATACTGTGCCTCATCTGTGTTCACTGTGCAATAAACTGTTGGTGGTCAGTGACTTGGACTTTTATTGTTCTCCAAACAAGAAGAACCCATCGACGTCGCAAACAACCACTACACTGGTGACCCTGTGAAACAACGGAAAGTTATATTATTATCAACAAAACCGTAAGCATTTTGATATTATAATGGAACGCAAAGATGGAGGTACCAAGACTGACTCAAGCGAGACGTCGTCATCAAGACCATTTACACCTCACGACACGACCGAAATTTGTCGCATCGGAGTACGACCTCCACCTTTTTGGCCGGAAGAACCTGCAGTATGGTTTTCACAGTTAGAAGGGAATTTTATACTATCGGGAATTAGAGACGACGACACGAAATTTTACTATGTAACATCTACATTAGAACAAAGATACGCCGCAGAAGTCAAGGACATCATCGTGTCGCCTCCTAAAACGGGAAAATACGAAAAATTAAAAACTGAGTTAATAAAACGGCTTTCGGCATCCCGTGAAAAAGAGGTAAAACAATTACTCATGCACGAGGAGCTTGGGGACCGGCGACCCTCGCAATTTTTGCGTCACCTGCAGCGACTGGCAGGCCCAACGGTACCTGACGATTTTATAAAAACAATTTGGACCAGCCGCCTACCCACCGCTCTCCAGCCCATCCTCGTCTCTCAAAAGACGGCGGATCTGCAGTCTCTAGCGGACTTGGCTGACAGCATTCACGAAATTGTTCCCGTCGCCCCACTGATCGCATCAACCTCGAGAGAGTCACGGCCAGCGCCCACGCTTGAGTCAATGGCCCGGCAAATTGATGAACTGTCGAAACAGGTGAGAGCCTTAACTGCACGGGAGCGCCGACCTAGATCCAGGACGAGAGCTACACGAGACGGCAGCGAAAACCGAACGAAGCGTTCACATTCCGAATACAAAAAGTACCCCATTTGTTGGTACCACCACAAGTTCGGCAACAACGCGAAGCGTTGCGTGAAGCCCTGCGACCATTCGGAAAACTCTCAAGGCAGTCTGTAGCGGCGACGTCTGACTGCCTCAATACATCTGGTCGCCTATTTGTGACGGACAGCAGAACGAAGATGCAGTTTCTCGTTGACACCGGCAGCGATCTCTGCGTTTTCCCTCGCACCGCACTTCGTGAACGTCGATCTTCAACGAATTATGAACTGTACGCCGCTAACGGGTCCGTAATACCCACATATGGTTTCGTACATCTCGAGCTTAATCTTGGACTTCGTCGAAACTTCAGCTGGCGGTTTGTCGTAGCCGACGTCACGAAAGCCATCATAGGGGTCGATTTCCTATCCTACTACGGCCTCACGGTAGACTGCCGAAACAAGCGCCTCATCGACACCACGACGACCCTCACAACAGCAGCGACATCAGCAACATCGTCGGGCACTATATCTTCTGTGAAGACACTGGTCGGCGATTCCAGCTATCACGACCTACTGCGCCAGTTTCCTGACATTACACGTCCAGCTGGCACGAACCGCAAAGTGGAGCATAACATTATCCACCACATTAAAACAACCCCTGGACCGCCCGTTTCCTGCGTCCCACGTCGTTTGGCCCCGGACAAACTACTTATCGCTAAGAAAGAGTTCGAAGCAATGATTAAGGACGGAACAGCGAGGCCATCAAAAAGCCCATGGTCGTCACCGTTGCATCTAGCAGCAAAAAAGGATAGCGGATGGCGTCCATGTGGAGACTACCGCATGCTTAATGCTCGAACAGTTCCGGATCGATACCCAATTAGAAACCTCCAGGACTTCACGCACAACATATCTGGTTGCACAGTGTTCTCCACATTAGATCTCGCGAAGGCATATAACCAGATACCTGTCAACGCGGAAGACATCGAAAAAACGGCGATAACCACCCCGTTTGGTCTGTACGAGTTCCCATACATGTCTTTTGGACTCAGGAACGCAGGCCAAACGTTTCAGCGGTTCGTCGACGAAATCACCAGAGGACTCGATTTTACATTTGCATACTTGGATGATTTCATAATATATAGTAAAGACAAAGCGTCGCACATGAACCATTTACGCCAGATTTTCAGAAAACTCCATGAATACGGCATGGTGATAAACACAGCGAAGTGTGTATTTGGAGCGCCTGAAGTAAAATTCCTTGGACACACGGTATCAGCGAACGGCATTACACCGGCACCAGACAAAGTCGAGGCAGTGAAGAAGTTTCCCACGCCAAAGACAGTAAAAGAACTGAGACGTTTCTTAGGCATGGTGAACTTTTACCGAAAGTTCATTCCCGGCGCAGCGGAAATCCAAGCACCGCTACACTCGCTACTCACTGAAAAAGTCAAAGGCTCACATCCAGTGAATATGTCAGGCGATGCACTTAAGGCGTTTGAAGAGTGCAAAGAGAGCCTGTGTCGCAGCACTCTCTTGACGCACCCAGATTTAGACGCAAGGATCGCCTTAGTAACTGACGCATCTGACACAGCTATCGGAGCAGCCCTCCAACAATATAAAAACGGCGCGTGGCAACCACTCGGATTCTTTTCCCGAAAATTAAGCCCTTCGCAAGTAAAATACTCTCCCTATGACAGAGAATTACTAGCGATCTACGAAGGAATTCGTCATTTCCGACATATGCTTGAGGCTCGCCATTTCATAATATACACAGACCATAAGCCCATCTGCTACGCATTTACAACGCGTAAAGACAACTGTTCCCCGCGACAATTTCGTCATCTTGATTATATATCACAATTTACCACGGATATTCGTCACATATCAGGGAAAGACAACGTCGTAGCAGATACACTGTCAAGAATACAAGAAATTTCCCAGCCTCTTGATCTCACATTATTGGCAAAATCGCAAGACCATGACCCAGAGCTGCAACGCTTACGCAATTCGGAAGAATCGTCGCTTCGATTGCGTCTAGTTACCATCCCTGGCACGCAAAATCAACTGTATTGTGATGACAGCCACGGACTAATAAGACCGTTCGTTACGTCACCACATCGCCGCCAGGTTTTTGAGAGCTTGCATTCACTGAGCCATCCTGGTGCAAACGCAACCGCAAAATTAGTTTCCCAGCGTTTCGTATGGCCCGGCGTGAGGAAAGATTGCCGAGAATGGACAAAGACATGCCACGCCTGCCAAAAAGCCAAAATATCACGCCACGTTATATCAAACCCTGGCACATTTCAACTTCCTCGTACTAGATTCACAACCGTCCATATAGATCTCATAGGACCCATGCCAGTATCGAATGGATATAGATACTGTTTGACGGCCGTAGACCGATTCACAAGATGGCCAGAAGCCATCCCCATCGAAGACATAACGGCCGAGACAGTAGCCAAAGCCCTGATTTCCGGTTGGATAGCACGCTTTGGTTGCCCAACGACTATAGTGACAGACAGAGGACGCCAGTTTGAATCTGCGTTATTTAAACATCTTGCTCATATGGCCGGGTTTCTACATAAGCAAACAACAGCTTATCACCCAGCGTCAAATGGTTTGGTTGAAAGATTTCATAGACACTTGAAAGCAGCCATAACCTGTCACGCGAACTCAAACTGGACAGAGTCACTTCCTCTAGTATTATTAGGAATCCGAAGCGCATACAAAAATGACATACAAGCTTCATCGTCGGAGTTAGTGTACGGTGAAACACTCAGATTACCCGGCGAACTATTTCAACCAGTTAAAGACCGTACTGATGACATAACTGATTTTACGGCAAGACTTCGATCAATCGTCAAAAACCTCCAGCCACAACCAACTTCACGGCACTGTAAGAAATCAATATTTATATTCAAGGACCTTGCCACCACCACCCATGTCTATCTCAGAGAAGACGCACTGAAAGGAGCACTGCAACCAGCCTATACCGGACCACACGAAGTGTTAGAAAGAGATGACAAAGTATTCAAAATTCTACTAAAAGGGAAACCTGTCTCGGTATCAATAGAAAGATTAAAACCTGCATATATACTTACCGAAGATGCCGATCCTGGAGATAGCACACCACCCGCAGACAGCTCACCTGAAAAAGAAAAAGAAAAAAACATTAATAAAATACCTGAAAAAAAGACACGATTTGGAAGAACAGTCCGATTACCTGACTATTATCGTCCGTAAGCCGGCCTCTGGGGGGGAGTGGTGTGGCGTCCTTCCCTGAAACCTGAAAAGGAAATAACATACTTAATTAAAATACAAATAAATAAATAAATAAATAATAATAAACATATAAATAACAAAGCAAATAAAATATAATACTTACCACCAAATTGCATTATATAAAATCATAAATACTTAGTATCAAAAACTTGCATTATATAAATTCATTTTTGTTTACCACTATAATGTAATGTCGGAAGGCCGCCGTGAGTAGCGCGTCGCGATTTATCGTAGCGGATAAAATATCCCACCGTTCTACACGGCACTCGTATAGCTGCGTATACGCTACTTATTTTATAACATGCTCACGGCCGCCCGCCGCACAGTGGTCCGAACGCTCACGCCACGAACGCACGTCGCTTTGTCTCGCACTCGCTCGCTAATACTTACGCGCTTAACATCAGTTCTGATATTTCCGTACTTTTATATCTTCTTTTCTTCTCTGCTTCCTTCATCTCTGTAATACTGTGCCTCATCTGTGTTCACTGTGCAATAAACTGTTGGTGGTCAGTGACTTGGACTTTTATTGTTCTCCAAACAAGAAGAACCCATCGACGTCGCAAACAACCACTACATAGGATTATATATTTCAGATTGATTAGTTACATGTGACGTCATTCAGTTTGTACTAATGTCACAAATGATGTCACATTTGACCCCCTCGTTCTTCTTTAATCTTTGACGTAAATAGAGTTAAGTACATAGTATTAAACTTCTTATAATAATGGAACACAAATCGGCTGGTATTTACTGCTTAAAGGCGGATTTATTACTTCTACCTTACTCGATAACGCTTCAATAAAGCTCCTTATAAACTCACAGGATTTGCTGAAATGGCACTCACAATTAAATATCATTTGGAATTTGCGGATTTGCAAGTAGACTTAGGAGGCAATATTATGTGATTAGGCGACTTCAAAAATATCCTATATTTCAGTTCTTTATTTTTAAACAGCTTAAAAAAGGAGGACCTTTTCACTTCGTATTTATGTTTTCTGTATAGATACAATCTACTACATTTTTACTGGGTAATCCGATTTTAATATTTCATTTAATACTCAAAAGCTTGTGCTTCCATGCCGTCCCATTAATTTGATGTCTGAAGAGTATTTATAAATCATACCAAATGATCCGTATTGAATTAATTTAAGTTTTATTGATAATATTCTCATGTCAAGAAAAAAGTTACTGATTTTTTAGTTTATTTATTGTTAAAATTATTTTCTCTCTTCTTTGGCCGTCAATATAATATATCGATGTTTCAATTGCTACTTAAGTCTATTTGTGAGGGCAACCATCACATCGGATACATTTGTCGAGTATTCTCCTAACAAAAATAAAAAATAATAGTGAAATAAGAGCGTGGCCTTTTTAGCAAAACCATTAGCAATGAGAATAATGCCTCACACTCAACATGCATAATTCATTACATGACAATTGCGATTGTAGAACATTTGAATGAATAAAATTTTCCTGTTACTTTTCCTCTTTTTCCGGATCCACTCAGAGGCGATGAGGAAAAACCTTGTTTAATGTTATTGAGTTTTATGTATTTTATCAAACTAACAAATTAATGGCGGTGACGCCCTAGTGGTTAAGAATTTAGCCTCCTAATCGAGCGTCTGGATTCGAATCCCAGGGCACGCACTTAAGGCTTTTCGGAGTTATATGCGTTTTAATAATTTAAATGTCACAATCTCAACGGCTAAACGGATTTTGATACTGTTTTACGAATGCAATACATAATTTGAACTTGATAACTTGCCGGTGCTTTATCAGTCAGTTTTCAAGTAAAAAAGTACGTCAATATAAAAACTCCCATGTTTTTTCATGTCTGGGTAAGGCGCATGCCGAAATGAAGTAAGAAAAAAATTAATATAACAAACAGTGTAGTTTGTTGTAACAATTGACGTTAATGGCGTGTTTTTCACCTTTTACGGCCATGTTCTTGGATGCTAAAACGAAACCCTTATCACGAACACTCACAACGATCTGTCACGTCCGTCTATTTGTCACACGCTGAGAAACGTCAGGGACAACGTCTTCAAACCTATTTTACTGAGCAGGTGTTGTACTTGATGCATAGATATAATATTTTACATACCTCCTATAAACAAAGATATCATGTAAATGAAACTTGCTTGCAACTGGTCGAAATGTAGGTGTAAAAAAACCGTGATGCGATTTTTCGTATCATATTATTTTAAAGTTGTTGTTATGATCATTGTATACCTGTATATATCTTTATTTTTTACTGCGAAATGGGAAATGCTCCGAAATGGTGAAACTGAAGTGTTATATGCCACCGCGGCACCGTTTAGTAATTGGCCACAGGAAATTTCAATGAAATTTTAAAACAATGAAAATATAAGCCATTTTAAACATTACACACATACATGAACAAAAATGTTTAGCCCCTAAATATCCAGCCCTGGAAACATCGTTACATAAATTATTCATAATACGGAACCCTACCAAAAAGGTCGACAGACTTGATTGATATTCGATTTTCTTTCCACCATATGTCTATCAGTCTTTTGAAAAGGCCTATACTTATTCATGCCACACCAACCAGTCCTGATTCCTGTGAATCCAGCGGTTTCACACTATCTTCATCAGCACAACAGTCTAATACCTGCATACATGCATGCCAGTTTGATACTTTTAATCCATAAAAACATTTTAGTTCAACCGTGAAATAACAATACATGTCACATGGAAACAGACTTTATTACTTTCATCCAACAAAACATGCGCATTTACTGAGTTGTCATGAGCGGCAGTGGAAGGATGCTTCTATAGTATAATATTTTAAATCCATAGAAAACATTTTAGTTCAACCGCGAAATAACTTATGACATGGAAACAAGCTTTATTACTTTTCATTCGACAAAACAGCGCATTTTCCTGTCAGGCTATTTGTCGAATTATAAAACATTCGAACATTCAATTACAAAAGATTGTCACTACAATGTAATAGCTGTGCAAATTGAATAGCAAGGGGTTACAAAAAATTTAAAACTACCCTTTTGTAGTGCAATAACTAGAAAACTAACATGTCTTTTGCAGAGTAGGTTATAGTAGTTACTTTACTAGTAGTTTACTATGTTAGTTAACATAGTAATTCAGTTTATTGTTAGTATTAGGATTCATCATAACAGGAATGCCATTTAAAAATCCACAAGATAAGACACAATTTACGCAGACCCAAACTTCTATTTCGCTAACTGAAAATACATTGCACAATATTTGGTATGTAATATCATACTTATGATTAATTACAACACGTTCCCAATTTAACCACTACTTTGTTGCTAGTAATTGTTATCTTATTGGTGAAGAAGAATTCATATGGATAATAAGAAAATCATCTTATTCTACTTGCATTCAAACTTATAAAGTCACAAGTAGCTAAAACATAAAAAGATTCACTTTTGTTGACACAGAGTTTTAGTTCTCTCAACTTCCATTGTAACGTGTATTTGTGCAAATAGGTATTTTTACACAAGTACGTCTATATAAACTGAATCGCTCTTGAAGATTTTTACGCTAAGAAGCTTACCTATAGCGCAACCACTTCGCTGCGGACTATGTCGTCAAAGATCGTACATGTTAAAAGGAAATACAACCGTATAACCTTTGACAAAGTATTTTTTGTCTTGTTGTGAACTTTGCTTCAAGTTCCTTTAGCGTACAGTTCTTAGCGGTTTCAATGTTAAGGGGGGTTTTTATTCGACTTGTCTATATTATTTTTCGTGAGTATTTATGGTACCTACTCATTAGTTGAATAAACGTATCATTTTGTACGTGTTTTACACCGAATTTTCTATCGAGTTAAAAGTAAATAGCAAACTCGGCTCGTAACATTTTTTCTCGAAGGGACGTACTGGTGGTAGCTGGTGGTTCCCGCTATTATCGTTATCAAATATTCGTCAACACATGTTAGTCAGTTAGTAATTTATAACGCTACTTATTTATAACCCCACACAAGGACTCCCTGTATCGTGGTAACACACAAAAACAAGGACCCTCGCTGTCCCAGCTATTAACGTTAAAAACTACTCCAACAATCTACACTGGTGAAGAGTTGTGGAGTATGCTCCAAGCCAACTTAGATATGATAGACTCATGTTTCTTAGAAGCCAAGGAATAAATAGGTTACTATACTTGAGTCGCCAAGAATGCGGAATTGCGTCTCCTAGCTAAAAACAAATTTATTACTTTTTCTCACAGACCAATTTAGCTTGGAAGCAAAATTGACTTCGGGCATTTTAAATTCTATCCGTCTACCTACAATGATCCGAAATTGTTTGGACAGAAAGCTGGCATTTGCGTGGAATTCTTTAAAGCCAATTCCATGTCGAGTATAGAGTTACAAAGAAAGCTCGTGTTTCTTGGAAATAAAGAAATAAATAGGTTCCTAGTACATAAAATAAAAAAAAATGTATCGAAAAATTTAAAAATGCACCATATATTTATATTCTGATTCCGCATAGAAGTCTACTAATGTAATCAACGGAGACGCGCTCAACTCCAGTCCGGGTATTGAACATGATATTTGCAATCCAATCAAATATTCCCGCTATATTAAGCCGATATCTCAGGCAGCGACCAATACTATTCTAGTTTGCGCAACCAGCAAGAAATTGTCAATATTAAAATCGGTTTTGGTTCATATGTGTAATTCAAGATTAACATATTACGATTATTACATTCTAGGATTATATCGTGACTTCAAGAGTAAATAGACTTAAGCGCTATAATTATAGTGACTAAGTTTTTTAACATTGTCATGTTACCACTTCCCAATAAATGATTTATAACAAACAATAAGTTAAAAAATAGTGAACCGGCCTATTCAATGATCTTAGGTTCGATTCCGATATTATAAACTTTCATTGTATCCACTTTAACCCATTGTTATGAAAATAGGGCATGTTCTCACACGCCAGATTTATTTTATGCCTTATTTACTTACTAGTCTACTTCTCCTTTCGATACTTTAGATATTGTACCACATTCCCACAGGAGTACGTCAACTCAACCGTAACCCGCGAGTATGTTGGTGTTAAATATTGCAAGTTGAACTCAATCTACTTCCTTTTACTCTGTGGACATGAATTATTGCATATTGCATTGGTTCCGACAAAATTGCAATTTTATAACAAGCAAAATCGGATACTGCGCTCAGAATCAGCTCTAGAGAAGGGAACCGTTAATATCACAATAACTAAACCTATTGTTATGCCTTTCAATTTTACAATCACTCCATTAACATAATTAATATAATAAAGAAAGAAGAAGCGCTTATAGCTTGCTTGATCCTAGCAATCGACAAAGTTAAGCAACAGCGGGTGCAGTCGGTAGTTGAATGGGTGACCGCTAGTGGCAAAAAATTCTTGAGCGCTTCCGTGCTTCGGAGAGCACGTAAAGCCGTCGGTCCCGGTTGTTATCGGTAGATAGCAGTCTTTAAGCCATGTCGGAGGCCTTCGGACGGCTTGAAAACTTTCGACACTGGGTTGGCCACTAACCCCTCCACCAATCCGCATATTAGCATCGTGGTGGAGTATGCTCTAGGCCTCCTCAGTAATGAGGGGAGACCCGTGCTCAGTAGCGGGCCATTAATGGGTTGTAGCCAAGCCAATAAAGAAAGATAAAAAATGTTTTTTTCTCCTTTTACTTCTTTTTGTACACGTGAGACATTCGATTGAAACATTGTTAATAAAAACTTATGGTCGGTAATAATTGAATAATAACAATACTGATCCGAATAATACATACATGAGCGGCGGCGTGGAAGGGGTGTGATGGCATTAGTAAGTCATAACCAAGGACTTTTGGTTAAAAGGTTCTTGGTTATAAAGTTTGCTGTGACATCAAGCCAGTCGATTTTACAGTTAAAAGTTCATGGAGTTGCTTCAAATTTTAATAATTTCATGAGCAGTTATTAAATACTGCACAACATAGTTTTACTTCAACTTTATTTATCGATAGAGGCGCTCGAATATTAATTCTAAATCACTGACGCAATGTGTCACACATTAGGGGACAAAGTCTGATAATTTATAAATATAAATACATTTATTATTTATTTATTTATTATTTACATTGCATGTCGATTAGAACCATAACAAATGTTGTCACACTATTATGCAACAACGCAATTAAAGCATTTACTGTAGCAAACTTGAACCACTTATTGCAAACTACAGTACCTATTATCATTACGTTAATCAGACAAAAAAAAAACATGGAGCATTAAGTCCTTAAGATTACTGGATATACATCAGGGATTCGTATGATTAACTTACTTAAGAAGTGTGGAGTCTCGGGTACGATTCCCGGCTGGGACGGACAATGTCACACATAAATACTTGCTTCTTGAGCCGTTTGTACAATTAGGCCCTTCGTACACGGAGTCGTAGCGTAGCGTAAGCGTATCGTAACATACGTAACGGGCTGTCCTACGTGAGCGACGAATACGACGCGTCGCTACGCAACACGACGCGATGCTACACGTGACAATGACAACGTCGCGTGTTGTCGCAGACTGTCACATAGGACGCAAGTAGGGATACCGTTGATTTGATCGCTTACGTCAAAATCGCAACGTCGCGTCGCGTCGTTTTCGTCGCTCATGTAGGACACCGCCTAAGCTAGGCGTACGACGAGAGCGCTATGAGCATGAACGTCTTGAAACAAGTCCACATACAAAGCGTATCGAAGTGATCGTGTGCGCACGGCCTTAAAGTGACAGAAGGACTTCTTATATTGACACAATTAAAGTGACACAAGGAAAGAAAGGTGAGTGAGTAAGCGTAAAAAAGTTCCATCAACAGGGAAGTGTACAATTTTTTTCCTTCATATATCGCTCATTCAATAACTAGCCCGTTTGTTTAACTCCATCGATCACTCACAATCGACTCCAACTTCACATTCCATAGGTAATATAATAGATACATTAATCTTCTTGATGAGTTTCATGACGCTGTACTCCGTTGTAATCGAGATGATGAACTAAAAGTTTCGCCGCCCAAGCTTTTTAGAATCAGGGTCGGCTTCAATCAAAGTTGATTTGATGATAAATATCCATAATTGATTTTATCGCGTTACTTTGCGGAACTCCATTATTACAGATTAATCTACCTCGCTTACAAGTTACGACACGGTTCGCGATGTAGATTAATATTTGATTAATCTTCAATCTGTCTACATGTTTATTTCGTTCCACAGCCTTGGTTATTTATAATGTCGTACAGTTATTCATGCTAAATTTGAATGACTCGCTGATCCATTCATAGTTTATTCAATACCAGAAGTAGGTTATATTACTTCATGTAAAAACTATTTGTTCATATAAAAAAGTCAAAAAGTAGAAATCGGTTCAGTTAAACGCGGTTTATATTCCTAACTCCTTCTCCTAACTCTGATAAACACGATGCTGAAAACCGCATCAAAGTAGGTTCAACCAAACGCGAGATAATCGCGCACAAATATATACATACATACAGGTCAAACGTAGAACCTCCTTTTTTGAAGTCGGTTAAAAACTAAAAATTACCGAGACGGATCTCTATCCCATGTGAATTCGATTCGGACATGATTCATTTTCTGATCAACTTGAAAAATCTTCTATAAATCATTCAGTAAACGTATCAGTAAACTTGTCTATACCTCAGCGTTCTATAGGTATGTAGGTAAGCCGTGAGTTAATTTTAAGTCATGGTCAGTTCCTTAGTAGTAGTGACCGTGAACACGTCATTATGTTAGGCGCTTTGTAAAATTTGATGGTAAACTAAAAATCGCAATTATCCATAATATATTACCAGATTACCACCAAAACTAACAACTATTTAAATTAACCACCATTGACTGTAACTATGTACGCTGTGATAGCGTAGTGGTTAAGAATTCGGCCTCCTATTCGGAAGGTCCGGGTTCAAATTCCAGGGCACGCACCTCTGACTTTTCGGAGTTATGTGCGTTTTAAGCATTTAAATGTCAGTTGCTACATACGGTAAAGGAAAACATCGTGAGGAAACTTGCATACCGGAAAGTTCACAAAACTTAAAGGTATGTGAAGTCCGCCAATCCGGACTTGGCCAGCGTGGTGGACTATGGCCTTAACCTTCTCATTGTGAGAAGAGACCCGTGCTCAATAGTGGGTCATGATGGGTTAAGATGATGATGATGTCTGCAATTTATTGAATTAACTGTCCCAGTACTCTTATTAACTAATTACCTATCTCAACCATATTAAACTGTTTCAATTTTTTAATTACCCCCTCGGCTACCTAGACTTACCATCTTTGAGTACGGTTCTATGAAGTTTACAGTTGCAATGGACTGCAACACAAAGTTGGTTCTGGTTCAATGTTACTTACTTAACTCCAAAAGTGTGAAAGTACGTTGCTTTGTTAAATAATTTTGACTAACATACACAGACAGCATTATGGAGAAAATCCCTAGATATTTTGGTATAAAATTTTCCATTAAGAATAGGCTGCTGGCCTGTAATATGTCAAGACAAGACCGCAAGCCCCTGTAATTTTTATTCCACTGCGGCAAAGCTAAATTTAGAGTTATGATTTTAGCCTGTATACAGCTATGTATTCTCAAACTTCTCGACCATAAATATTATATTTTATCCGACAAATTGCTTCACCAAAAGTATCTTGTGTGTGTGTGTGCGTGACAAGTAACCACTTACTTGTGACGTTATACTTAGCTTAATATGGCGCCCTCTAGGGAACTTAAATTTCATACAAGAAATATAATAAAGGTTTTATTTTTAGTTATTGAAGCTTTTAAATTTTATATGTTGTATTATTTGGCAAGAATTAAGAGATATAACACGTTCCTCTTGAATGATATTTTTTATGTCATTTTCTTGTGCACCTTTTAAATTAAGACTCTTAAATGTTACAAATTGCTAATATGATGACCCGACATTATTTCTCATTATTTGAAAATAATTTTGTTACATTTCCTCTGTCGTACTTTGATAACTAAGATAATATAATTATATTTATTGCTACAACAAAAATGGAAATATATTAATATACCTATGTTGTAGCAATAAATGAAATTAATATGCACGCGTATAAAAGCCTCGTTCACCTTTATTGAATAGTTTAGTGATTGATCACAATTAATTAAAGTCGCTTTCATAGCAATAACTGATCGCAGTCCGTTGGTTGCCAGAGCTGTGATGATTTTTCAAATTTAAAATTAATTTTAATTGGATGTTAAATTACAATATAATTGATATAATACTCGTAATATTATGTTTAATAAGTTGTTTTTAATATGTTATATATCTCATTCTTTTATAATTTTGTAAAAAGAAATATTATAATTATTTACAATAATAATGACAACAGATCAAAAATTATATTGATTGACCCATCGACGTGCCCTTTGAGATACGGAAAGGTTTGTATAAATAAACTTTCAATAAATAATTAATCATCTAATTCTCGACCGCACCCCTACGTTTCTTACTTAACTTGCTTGATCAAAGGAACAACTCATATTATATTAAATTACTAGAATAATATTTATCTAATCATTTTTACTGAAACTGCTCGTAATATTATTTAGAGCATGAAACTGAAGTTTCAACAAAAATTTTCCAAAAGTAAAAAAAATATTTGTTACTGACACACTATTAATTTATATTAACATCATAATTTTTAACACGAGAAAAACAAAAACCATGGGGAGATTTCATCATTCCGTGCAACATGACAGTTACAGTTAGCGACACGTGACAACGTGACATACTACACCGCAACACAGAGAAGTTAATATCGGCCTGTCGTCATTAAAAAAAACACGAAGGTATAAAAAATAACGGACGAGAAAATTCTGGTACCCAAATTAAAAATACACAACTAACCTGCAAAATGGGAAGGTCATCGCTTGTTGTTTCTGCAAATTGAACAACGGTGAGCCAGCAACATTGTTATTTTAACTTATTTAACACTTACACTTCATAAAACTACACAGAAAAGTGGCGTCACTTTGAACAGTGCACTAAAAAGTGAACACGCACGCACTGAACTTCGAAACGAACGCGATCGTAGGCCGTCGGTCGGATGTCACGTAGCACCGCTACACCGTAGCGTTCGTAGCAACCGTCGTAGCGCGACTGGCTACGGCGGTCTACAGACGGCGCAAGTCCAAGATCGGCTATAGAACTTAATCTTGTAAATAGCATGAAAAACTTTTACGAAACATTTCTCGCGGATTGGTACATCGTCGTAAATTGCTGCGGTTAGCTTAAAGACATACGATGCGATGGATGTGGAATAATGTTGGGGTTCCTTTACGATTTCTATAAATCGTAGGCCTATGGAGTTACTTAGAATTTTTTTCAATAAAATAAATGTTAATATTCCATCACTTATATAATATAACTGTGCCAAAAATTCGTTCTATCTATCTATCTATCTATCAGCCTATCGAAGTCCACTGCTGGACATAGGCCTCCCCTAATTGGCGCCACTCCGACCGGTCCTGAGCCCTCTGAATCCAACGGTTTCCCGCTGTCTTCTTCAGGTCATCAGTCCACCTTGTCGGGGGGCGTCCTATGCTCCTTTTACCAAGACGTGGTCGCCATTCGAGGACCTTTCTGCACCATCGGCCATCCGTCCTTCGAACGATGTGGCCTGCCCATTGCCACTTCAGCCGGCTAACTCTTAGAACTATGTCGGTAACCTTCGTTCGACTACGAATTTCATCGTTGCGAATCCTATCTCGTAGCGAAATACCTAACATAGCCCTCTCCATAGCGCGCTGTGTGACTTTGAGCTTTTTAATGAGGCCAACTGTAAAAGACCACGTCTCAGATCCGTATGTTAACACTGGCAACACACATTGCTCGAACACTTTCGACTTCAGGCACTGAGGAAGATTGGATGACATGATATGCCGGAGTTTCCCGAACGCCGCCCAACCGAGTTGGATTCTTCGAGTGACCTCTTTCTCGAAGTTGGACTTACCCATCTGGATCATTTGTCCCAGGTAAATGTACTCGTCGACAACTTCGAGAGCAGCGCCATCCACAACAACTGGTACGGGTGTGACATGGACATTCGACATGATTTTTGTCTTGTCCATGTTCATCTTAAGACCCACCCGTTGTGAGGCGCTGTTCAGGTCCCCTAGCATGGTACTGAGGTCCTCCAGCGTTTCCGCCAAGATGACTATATCGTCGGCAAATCGAAGGTGTGTGAGGTGTTCGCCATTGATGTTAATGCCGAGCCCTTTCCACTCCATTAGCTTGAACACATCTTCCAATGCAGCAGTGAACAGTTTCGGGGAGATAACGTCCCCTTGCCTGACACCCCGCTGCAATTGGATTGGGTTCGTGCTTCTGTCGTGTAATCGGACTGACATGGTGGCCGATTTGTATAAACACTTCAACACCTCGATGTACCGATAGTCGATCTGGCACCGCTGAAGAGACTCCAGCACCGCCCAGGTCTCGACAGAATCAAAGGCTTTCTCATAGTCCACATACGCAACACATAACGGCCGGTTGTACTCTTCGGTCTTCTGTATAACCTGCCTGAGTGTATGTATGTGGTCCATGGTACTATAGCCCTTTCGGAAACCGGCTTGTTCGGGTGGCTGGAAGTCGTCAAGTCTGCGAGCGATCCGATTAGTGAGTACCCTTGAAAACAGCTTATAAACGTGGCTCAGAAGTGCAATGGGCCTATAGTTCTTCAAAAGGGTTTTGTCTCCCTTTTTGAAGAACAGTGTCACCAGACTTCTGCTCCACGCTTCCGGGGTTGTTCCACTGCTGATAACGGAATCAAACAACTTCTGCAGCACGACCAAGAGAGGCTTCCCTCCAGCTCGTAACAGTTCCGTTGTGATTCCGTCATCTCCCGGTGCCTTGTTGTTCTTTAGCTGTTTCAAGGCCTCCCTAATCTCGTACAGACTGACGTCCGGGATATCTTCGGTATAGTGTCGGGTTAGCTTGGCGCGTTTGTCGCTTCCCTCTATGGGAGCAGGAGCGCATGAGGAGGTATACAATCGTCCGTAGTACGTCTCGACCTCTCTCAGAACTTCGGGTTTTGACGAGACTATTGTGCCAGACTCGGTCTTCAGCCTTGTCAGTTGGCTTTGCCCAATACCCAGATCTTTGGCGAACACTTTTGAGCCGCGATTCTGCTCTATAAAGTGTTTTACACGACTCGCGTTATGAGAACGCAAGTCGTGTCGCCTTCCCTGCGAGATCTGCTTATTGAGCCGCCTGTATTCTGACAAAGAGGCTGGAGACTGCACACATAGTTCTCGTCTCTCCCTCATAAGACTGAGTATACGTTCTGAGAGAACTCGAGACCCACCACTGGGGCGGGTTTTGTAGTACTTTAACCCGACCTCGTGGACCGTTGCAACCATCCTGTTGTTATAATCGTCCACTGTGGTGCAAGAATCTAAGCACGCAAAACGATTCTGCAACTCTAATTGAAAGCCTTCGGAGCCTTGGATTTGGACAGATGTTGGGCGGAGTATAGATTTCATCAGGCGAGACCTTTCGAGCTTTATGTTGATATTCAATGTGCCTCTTACCATTCGGTGATCGCTTCCGGTTTTGATCCTACTGATCACAGAGACATCATTGAATATGTGCCGTTTGTCTGCCAAGATGAAATCTATCTCACTTTTTGTGGAACCGTTTGGACTAATCCAAGTCCACTTGCGTTGTGGCTTCTTCTTGAAGAAGGAGTTCATCATGTAGAGGTTCTCCTTCTCCAAAAAGTTAGCCAGCAAGCGGCCTCGGTGGTTCCGACGTCCAATACCAAATGGCCCCACTTTCTCTTCGTCGCCGTTTCGCGTGCCAAGTCTCGCATTGAAGTCCCCCATTACAACGGTGAAATGAGTCTTTGAGGTATGTATGGCTTCACTGATATCCTCATACATCACCTCAATCTCATCTTCAGGATGTGTCGATGTCGGCGCATATACCTGTATAACCTTCAGCGAATATCGTTGAGATATTCTGAGTATAAGGTACGCTACCCTATTCGACACACTCCCTACTTGCACAACATTGTTAACGAGGGACTTGTGGACGAGAAACCCGACACCACCTTGGGACAGATGTTCGCCCTCCCGGTGATAGAACAGGTTACCGGATTTGAGTATTATCGTGTCCTCCCCCTCTCTTCGGACTTCGGATAATCCCAAAATACTCCAGTTTAACCTGCCTATCTCTTCTTCCAGCTCACATATCATGTCATCGGTCCTCAGTGTCCTGGTATTGTATGTTGCCAGGTGCAGAGGTCGTTGGTAGTGGTAGCCCGATCTCTTCCGGAGATTCTTAGCACCCCCTGCTCCCGCCGTTACCGTGACCGCTACCATAGCCAGGAATAGCGGGGCCGCCGGGGACTGGGGGCCGGGGTTGTTTTGTGTCTGCCATAAGGGGGTGTTAGCCGTAGTCACCGCGCTTGGCAATTGCGAGTTGGTGACCGCAGTTGGTGTTCATAATACACAGTAAGATGCTGCTGCCCATCTACTGGATTTAACCTATTAGTCGCCTTTTACGACATCCCAGGAAGAACGGGAGTGGTGCTATTCTACGAAGTGAACCCGGACACCACACGGGGGAATTCGTTACCTTTTGTAAAATAACTGTCGATTTTAGTTTGAATATCAGGAATGGAGTTAACATAAAAATTTACGACTACGCACCACAGTCACCATCATAATTCATAATTTAAAACGAGCTATAATTGTGTATATTCAAAAGATAATTCAAAATGTTCTCTTACCGGAAGGTCAATTTAAACTGGTTGACTATTTGAAAGACAAGAGTGCTTGGTCGAATTCCGAATTTAATCATAAGTGTTCAGTCACGGTTGTAGAAAAGTGAAAACCTTCGAATATAATACCAGTTTCATTTCCGTCGTTCTAGAGTTCATACCTTGTATCGCCCTTTTTATTGGATACATATTCATAAATATGTGTATTAACGTAGCCCTTCGGGTAAATAAAGTCTACTCATGTTCGTTGTAACATTTGCTTATATTTCTGGTGAATATTTCCAAATTTTGCTTAGGAAGTATATTGCTAATGTAGATATGGAGGTTATTAGCAATATATTTCGTCTGGTAGTATTTTTTTCTGCAACGGTTTACTTTACCCAGCGCCTTGTAATTTATTTAGAAGTGCAAACGCTCTAAGTATTTAAAGAGTTAACATCTACTAAAATCTATAATAATTTCATGGTAGTAAACTATAATTAAACAATACCACAAACCCACTTAAAATTGAACCTTGACCATTAAATTTATTCGGGACAACCAAGCCGTATAGTATTCATCAAGATTAATATAAATAGCGATACAGTCTACAAAATGCGTAGCTACGCAACTCCTCGAGTTCCCTCATTAGTAGAGCGGGACTTATTTTGCTAACGAGGTGTTTACAATTCAAGTTCAGTTGTTTCTAGCCGGCCCTTAACACGAAATGTAGTCCCCGGACCGACGGGTGTTATAAATCTTACAACTGTACTTTGGGTTTGCATGTGTTAACGAAATTAATTATGTATATTGATACCAGTGCTAGAACTAAGATATGGATTTATTCACGGTATTCTCTTGCTTGATATCGATCGTTATGAGTAAAAAGACGCGCTGATAGCCTCGTGGTTAAGAATTTGGCCTACTATTTGGAGGGTCCGAGTTCGAATCCCAGGGCACGCACCTTTGACTTTTCGGAGTTATGTGCGTTTTAAGCATTTAAATGCACTTAAAATTAGAGCACTTGCTACAAACGTTGAAGGAAAACATTATGAATTGAAGTAACCTGCCGGAGAGTCCGCAAAACTCAAAGGTGTGGGAAGTGCGCCAATCCGCGCTTGGCCAGCGTGGTGGACTATGACCTTAACTTTCTCATTCTGAAAAGAGACCCGTTCTCAATAGTGGGCTTTGATGGGTTGAGATGGTGATGATGAGTAAAAAACACAAATCGACCTTTGTACAAAAAAATATAAGACTGTGACTGAAGCGAAGAAAGTGCCGGCACGGACAAAAAGTCAAAAGTCCAACCAAGTACCTACGATGTGTGTGTACAACTCCACATTCCACTACGCGCACTGTTTGATTAGCATTTTGCTGACGCGAACTCATGAGATATTTCCCTATCTAAATCGTATATAACACGCGTAGAAATTTTCACTTCAAACTACATATGATTACATTAAATAACACTTATAAATGCTTATCTATCAAATAATATCTGCCCTAAGAATCGGACTACCCTTCACTTCGGAAGCTGGGCTACTATCAACTTAAATTAAAGCAAAAAACAAAAAAAAAAATAAGCATTATTTTATAATTATTAAAAAAAACTACTCAACAGCCTGGTTAATTTTGTAGGTAAGCAAAATGCGACGTATATTTTTACCTATATTACAAAACGCCGCTCATGTGTTGAGCTTTGAGTATATGAAAAATCCTCTGACCTTAACAATAAATAGTTCATCGAAAACTAATCCATCCGAAGATTTACGAGGAAGTTTTA
This sequence comes from Hesperia comma, assembly GCA_905404135.1. Taxonomy (NCBI): domain Eukaryota; kingdom Metazoa; phylum Arthropoda; class Insecta; order Lepidoptera; family Hesperiidae; genus Hesperia; species Hesperia comma. The sequence continues at coordinate 2,377,815 of FR990028.1, read as the reverse complement.
AGGGGAAGAAAAAACTCCCCAATTACGAAGACTTCTGATATTAATTGTCTCGCTTCTCCCGAACTTCGTAACTTTTTTCCTGATCACGACATTCGCGTTTTCATTTGCGAAATTATGATTTATTTTTTGTTACTTTATTCGCTTAATATTTTAATATAATAGCTGACTATGAATAAAATTGAAACACTGATGAAGGTATATAACGATCGGACTACTTAACAAAATATTTCATTTAACGGCTCTAACTTATCTTTTTAACGCTTTTGGGGCCGGTATTGGCAAAATTTCTGAGCAGTTCTGTTATTCTGAGGGCACGTACAGCCGTTGTTATAATTCAATTGCAGTCTCTTAGCCACGTCGGGAGGCCCTTTGGAGGTATAAAATTTTCCAACACTTGGATTGGCCACTAATTCGCACTGGAGTGGGGTTGTGGAGTATACTCTAGGGCAGTCTAGGGCTCTTCAGTTATAAGGAGAGACCCGTTCTCAGTTGTAGATCATAAAAGGGCTGAAGACAACGATGACATTAATGTTTTATTATAATTATTTTTTGGTACAATAAATCTAAATTACTTATAGAGAAGTTTTGTATAGTTATTCAATGAGATACTAAACATGAAGCACGAAATGCACGCAGTCAAGATATTTTTGCCACTAGTAGTCACCCATATCGACCGCATCCACAGTTGCATAACTCACTCGATCACTAAGGATCGACGAAAGCTATCAGATATTACTCCTATCATCTCCCAAAAAGCAATAAAAATACCATAAAAAGACAATTAATTAATGTTATGCCCTCAATTAACATTAACTGCAATGCCATAAGTAAAAACTCACTTTTTGAACCAGTTATTTGATTTACGTATGGACGCGGGGTGAAGTTTAATTTGTGAACCCTTCGCGTTATTTATATTTCGAGTTACCAGTAATGGCTTTATTATCCCGACGCCTTTCGGGTTTTATAAAGGGTTTTCCTTTTATTTTCTGGTAGTTGCAAGTAATTGATTGGAATAAAAATTTAAAGAATAGTGATTGGTTTAATGTCTTTAATGATCTAAATTCAAATTCAAAAGTAGACCATCGCGCGCCGCCATACTTAATGTTATTTCTACCGTGTAACAACTATTTTGCAGGAATTATGTTCCCGTTAGAAGTTGTGCATTCGGTCACATTTTGAGAGGTTTACCGTCTTAGTTTTCAAGGCAACATGATTATGACCGAATGAAGCAATAACTCACTGGACCAACTGTTACTGAATGTCCCTATCCCAGTCTTTATGCTTATTAACTAACTAACCACCTTAAGCTCTAGCACTGCCTGATATATCGGCAAATTTTTATTCTAGATCGGTTTAGTTGTCATGGATGGCGGCAGAAAGATGGTACTGCTTGTTTGGTACCTTAATAACATAATAAATACTGCACTTGAAAGAAAATGTTCATACTTTGATTAACGAAAACATTGTTGTTAACAGATAACAATTAATATTTTTCTCAACTTTGTCCGCTTATAATTTGGATCGGAACACCGACTTAGCGGTCGCCTGTTGTACTACTAATATCTGTAACAATGTATAACTATTTAATACATTTTATTGTAGAATATAGACGATTTTGATTTTGATGTTGTTTTTGTCTTCCATGTACAGACTTCGATCGAACAGTTACATTATTTATGTACGGTCAGAGTGTTCTTTGTCAAGAAACGGACTTGTGAAAACTAGATGGATCGAACATAGAATGTTTAAGCTGTTACTGAGAAATTGTAACACACATTTCGTTCCAAAGTATATTTTTCACAAATATTTCGCTTCTGTACATTCGCCAACATTAAACGTGGCTCGATTTAAAAGTGCTTAGCCAAGCTCACGGAAAAATTACGCGTTTCAAATTATTTACTTTTTACATACATTTGCGTGATTAATGCCACCCCGGGTTGATAAGGGTGGTTAGAGACAAAGTTGAAAATATTGTAACATAAGTACTTTAAATATTTGTTTGTTATAAAATGAAAATGTTTTAATATTGCAAATTATTTTTAACTAAAGGAATTTCTACTGGCATCTGAGGGACTTCCAAATCTGGAGTTGTCATATTTGGTATAGATATTTATAACTTTAGCGGATTCGAAACGCTCATAGCTCGGCGGTTTGCGTTGATCCGAAGTGATCGACAAAGTTAAGCAACTGCGGGCACTGTCAGTAATTAGACGGGTGACCGCTAATAGTTAAATTTCTTGAGCGTTTCCATGCTCCGAAGAGCACGTGAAGCCTTAGGCCCCGGTTGTAATCGATAGATAGTAGTCGTTAAGCCATGAAGGAAGCCTTTCGGATTTCGATACTTGGGTTAGTCGTTGATCTCTTCTCCAAACTGCACTCATCTAAAGTCCTCCAGCATGACTTAACGACTGCTAACTATCGATAAAACTTTAGTTTCCTCCATTTCACAAAGGTGCTCAAGAAATTTTCGCCACTACCGGACATTACGTATAATATATTAGGTTACCTGCATATTAGGTTAAATATTAGTTACTTATGTGGCGACACTGCACATAATTAACATGCAGTAACGTCACGTTAAACCTTAATCGCGTTATCGAAGTTTTTCACTCTCGTATATAATAGTTCCGAACATGAACAAGCTGAGCTCGGCCACTGCTCTGGCATGGCATCTCGCCTGGTAGAAGATCTCCTTTGTTATAGCTGTGGAATCTTAGTTCTTCTTCTAAGTCATGCATTTTTTCAGTGTAGCTGTAAATAGTGGTAATTTTTTGGATATCCGCGGCTCTTGATATATTATGTCGCATTGAAGGTCTTCCAAAAGCGAGAGCAATAGTTAATTTTGGAGTACGTAATGAATTTGATAGAGTCTTGGATAGCACCCTAGGTCTATTGTCAACTGTCAACTTTCTGTTGTACCATCAATCGTTTCCTGGGTATTTTGTTTTATTGAAAACCTGCACTTTACTACATTACCAAGCGAAAACACTGACGAAGGCAATTTAAAAATACAATACAATACAAATCCTCTTTATTGTACACCATAAAATTTCGCAGAAATATAAAAACAGTCGTGTATAAGTACAACAGGCGATCTTATCACTATCTTATCGTTATTACTAATTATCGTTATTACTAATTAGCGATCTCTTCAATACAACCTTTAAATGTTGATACAAGCCAAACACATAAAAAGGGTGCACATAAATTAATTAGAACAATATGTCAGCAGTAGCTTCAATAATTGTAATCAATATTTAAACTAAAAAGTGTTTATGTTGCTTAAATAAGTTTCGTTTCAATAACTATCATCTAAAATAACAATCTGCTAACTTGACTAAGTATCCTAGTCGCCATCTCAGTCTTATTCTGGGTCGATGGAAATATTATATCATCCACAAGATTCGCAAGTAGGTACCATACGAAACAAAACTGTATTTACCATTTTATTACCGGTATAGATAACCGATTCATGAAACAATAAAACCATGTACAGTCAACAGAATAAATAACAGATTTACACAAGATACAAGGTCATTGAACTTAACCTCCACGCAACGAAATACGCTGTTGGATGTATTGTACGCAGTAATATCTCCAAATTCCGTAGTATTTGTGATACGTAGTCGAGTGAAAGCTCCCTAATAAAATTAGGCAGAGATCCAAATGTATTTTCATTATAACATAAAGTAAGCCAATCCCTGTTCTGCCAAATAGCTTATGCGCCAAATACTTGCTACATTTTGAACTGCCTTCCCCTCTCATTTTGCCTGTTTGAGCCTTGAAAATCCCTTTAAAGACCTTCTGACTGTAGTCACGTACATACTGTGAGTTTGGAGAGGCATAACTGATACAATATTTTTGTTTACTTGTTCTTGCGAATACAATTATGTAGGTAATTGGTGTGCATAGTTCCATGTTGTATTTTTAAATGATTTTTAAACAAACTTCAATACAATCTTCAAGAAAGGAAACCTTGTACAACGTTTCAAGTTTCTAGGTACAGTAGTTTCGTTGCGTTGATATATAAGTCAGTGGGTCAGGTTTATCATTTACATATAGATATAGATGTTTCGATCCTATTGATGCATGACTCATGATCGAATCATAGTCCCGGTGAGACTGCGGTTACGGAAGGAAACTATTGACAGGAGACACTTGACAAACACTAATGACAGATAACTATCTATCAACTTTACTTGTTTCTTGAATTTGACAATCTACAAGTAATATTTGACAATGACAATCTACATACAAGTATAGTCGTACAAGAATCTTTTGGCTCGTGGATGACGTGTGGGTGAAACAAACAGTGCCTTACAGTTTGTCTTACCTGTAAGGCGCTGTCTCTGTCACTTTCACGTCAGCCACGCGCCAAAAGATTCTTATACGACAATATCTAATATTTAAATAAACCAATAATAATAAACATTTTTAATCCTTTAACAAAAATTTGCCCATAAACTAGGTAATTTGAGTTATAGCGATACGGAATACATTTGTAATACCCTAAGCGGCCCGTTCGTTACGGGCTTAGCCGCAATAAATAAAGCAGCGTCTCCGAAGGTATACGAAGGTGTCTCCGGTGACCGCTGCGGTACGGATACCTTGCGTCACGTCAAATATATTCCAACCCTAACACTCGCTGCGTTTCGGGAAAATTTTGCTTACGAAAAAATTGTAAACGTTGTTTTTTACAAATAAAATATTTTATGTACTAGAAAACCTGCATTTACTTAAATTCGGATTACTTTCTACACAATTTATAATATATTATAGTTACGTTTTCAAACGAATTTAACTTATTAATGTGACTGACCTAGAATAATGGCAGTTACCTACGTGCGCACGAGCGTTTGTCCACAAGGATAAATAAAGAATGTAATCTGTGGTTTGTATTCGTCTATTATACAAACTTTTAGGTACATCTTTGACAGCTTGGAATACCACGAACGTATAAACAAATTCGCATAATCATTTGCGAAGGTCCGTCCTAAACTTGTGGGCTCGCGTATTCGCACTAATGTGACTAACCGCGGAAAGACTCAAATTGGGACTAAGATACTTAATTAGTTAGCAAACAGTGGTGAACGTTAGTTAAGGATTTTATCAGGGACTTTTAATCCTGTTAGTAGTTGTTAGTAATAATAATAGTTTAATCCTGTTAATAAATGTTATGTTCTAAATCGGTTACAGATGCGTTGCTACCCTTGTAAGATTTATTTGCCTCTATAAACCAATTATTACACGGTAGAAATGGTACTAAGTACCGTGGCGGGATGTTACTACTCCGGGGAGCACTAACCTCCATCATGTACACAAATCGACTGGTTATAATTTGATTGTATTATTACGTATAATACAAATTGTTATAGGATGATGAGAAAAAATTGCCAGGGACTTGCGCGAGACGCAGGGGAATTCGTAGTCATTATCTACGAAGATCAAATTGGCAATACTGCTACATAGTCTGTGTTTGATTGGAATAATCATGATAACCACTAGAGGGATTCTGTTACGGTCTACGTCTATAAATAAATTTAATAGTGAAGTTTATGATATTGTAGATTTATTTACTTTTTTGGACCTTATTTCCTTATCGCACGGTACGGAAAGAAGGTAGAAAATTAAGTGTAAGATTTTTGTGTGACGGTAAAGGGAATCTAGACAATAAATTTTATTAATTGTACTCAATTAGGTGGCAGCTGCTAGGTCAAGTAGCTTTCAAGTGGGATAAGTCAGAGTTAAAATGCAACAATACACTTCGATCCAACCGAATGTTCTACAAAACTCATGCATTTTTTTCAAATCTCAAAAAAATGTACAGGAATGAAGCTGTGGGGGAAAGCTAGTAAAGTTACATAAAACGTCTCTAGGTTTAGTTGTCATCCAGCAACTCCAGCAAGATACATCTACATAAAGAAGAAAATATCTTAGAGTCAATGATGAGAGATAGAGGCTTGATCCCACAAAAGATGTGGCAAGTAACTTAAATGGACTACCAAATTGAACAAACTTATATAGACGTTGTAAACTTCCAGATGACTTGACATAATATGTAATTCGTTTCACTGCTGGCGAACTAACGCATTTCCCCTTTCGTTATCGTTCACGGCTATGAATAGTGAACCCTTCTTATCAAATAAAGATTTATTACCGAAAACCAAACGTCACACTAAAAGATTTCTTAAGTTGATGGTGTGTGGCAGTTTGTTGAAAACTTTATTAATGGCTACAGTAAAATGAACTTTAAGAAAGATATTTCGAGTCACTGGAGCAACATGGAAGCGTTTGCATTAATTTACAGTTATGAGAAGACCCTGCAGTGAATTATTAACGGCTTAACGCCAAAGAAAGAATAAAAAATAATAAATTATTCTTAAAAAATATTTAATAATAAGTAAAAAAGTAAATAAAAAGTATTTCATTTTAGCCTCAAATTTTAAATAACTCCTAGCTGCTGCAACAAACCTGTTTATAAAGTTAAACCTTTAGCAATACAATTCATTCAGTAGTTTTTGCGAGATGCTAGGACAAACAGGTATGCGGACAGGCTAAAATTGTAAAAATAATATTTTTTTCAAAAGACTTCTTTTTTTCTCAAATATTTCCTTTGTAGAGATAAGGCTGTTATATTTTTATATATTAAGACAAGATTATGATAAAGATGGGCACGTAAAGCCGTCGGTCCCGATTGTTATCGATTGATAGCAGTCGTTAAGCCATGTCGGAGGCCTTCGGGCGGCTTGAAAAGTTTCGATACTGGGTTGGCCACTAACCCCTCCACCAACCCGCATTGGAGCAGCGTGGTGGAGTATGCTCTAGGCCTCCTCAGTAATGAGGAGAGACCCGTGCTCAGTAGTGGGTTGTAGCTTATCTTTTTCTTTATGATAAAGATAAGACAAGATTTGAGTCGAATACCAACAACAATGAGAGCATTTAAATTCCCAGGATAAAAACAATTAACAGAAGTCGGAAACCGGAGTAATATAATCCGTGCAGCAATGTCACTAAATGGCTCCCATTTGGCATTAGTTGCAGTCTAGTAAGACCTCCACAGTAGTAATTCTGAAGCCCACAAAAGCCGCTAAATAAGGGTGCGCATTCACCCCGTCTCCTCGCCATGTTGTCCGTATATTGTCGGATTTGTCAAGCTGTAAACGACTGGGACGAATATAAAAAGGTTGTTACATTTTTTACCTTACAGTTGAAATATACCTAAATTACGATATTGGGTGTATTTGGCAAAGAGAGCCCGCCAGGCGAGACGACTCTTCAACTGACTTATTTTCGGTACTGACTTATTTCAGTATATACTCGTATTATGTGTCAGAGGTGTAGAAATCTTCAATAGCATGATTCAGGCCTCGTGACGTCACTGTTTGATGTATGTGCGAGGTCGCGATTAAAATATGGTGAAAGGTCAATAACAAGATTTATAGAAACACTTTTTTCTATCGTTCCTTGTGTTTATTGTGCTTTTTTATTTAGTTGTGAAAGCAGCCATTATGTCATGCAATTTGAAAGAATTTAAAGTGAAATAGGTAAACTTTAAATTCGTTTTCAACACACTTGCTCGTAAAGTTGCTATTTTTTCTTTAGTCTTACGCCCGGAATGCGGTTTATTACACAGTAGTGCGTTTTACTTTTCATTGCCGCACTAGTGTTTTTCTTATTCCACTTTTTTTTTAATATCCGTAAAGAGGTTGTTACCAAAAGATTTATTATTTTGTAAATAAATAAACTTGTTGTACTTAGTCAAAATCTGATAAGATAAGGTTATACTTCATCTAATTATCTATTAAAGCATTTAAAAAATACAATATTTTAAATCATTAATTACCGTAAATTCCTATTAGAAATAAATAATTATTTAGTTTAATATATTGTGGCTGAATAGCGGTGTTCTTTGCCTTTGGACTTAACCTGCGCGCCTGCGCGCGCATAGTTATTCAACCAAAGATACGGCGCGCGAAAAAATAAAATAAACCTCGGCGCCATTTTGTGCAAACATTTGTTCGTTTATAATTTGTTGATTTGTGACTGAAAAATGTCGATACCTAATTGTTTTTTTCCTCGCAAGTGTGTTGAAAAACGTCGTATGATACGCGTGTGCTTTGTTCACTACAGTCTTGGCTCTATTACAGCCCTCGCCTTGCGACTCGGGCTGTGCAATACCGCCTCGACTGTAATGACCAACTTCGCGCACTTATATCATAATGTACTATTAATACATAGTTTTGTAACAGACAAACCCGGAAAGGTCCTGAGACCGGTACTGAGCCTGATGAATCCAGCGGACATCTTCAGGCCTGGAACAATTCAGATCATAAAACCAAGTCAGTGGCCCACTGAAGATCTTAAAACTTAATTTCCTCTGCGAACGTTGTCAGCCCTTGAAACTCCTTGATCCAATATCTTAACATTACTAAGAGTCACTCACAGTATTCTTCTATAACCCTAAACTGCAATGCTGTATTTTAGTGAAGCCCATATTTCGGATTATTTGGTGAGCTTAATTCCAAACTATATTCCCCGAAAAAGCGATTGCTGTAACGGAAAAACTTCGCGAACTAGTTTACGAAAGGCTTTGAAATTTTCAAGCGTAGAGCATATTTCGCTTCTCCCACATGTAAACACTTTCATATGTACTTAATTTTAAAACTTCGGGGGATTAAACGTGCCGATGTAACCGACAGGACTGCAAATTAACTAATTAATCCAAAGATTATTTCTGGCTTGATTCAATTAAGATACAGTTAAACAAAATTAATTAACCTTTCATACATCTTTTTGCTTTGTGCCCATTTTAATTATTTGTGCTCATATTTTCTTCCACATACACTATACAGGTAATTATGTATATAATTAATCTGTAACTGATCACTAGCTGTTCATGAAAGGCTCATGAGAAAACCTTTTAGACCTCTATTAACGCAATAGAACCCAAATCAATCATTTTTAGGTCAATAAATAAGTTCAGTTCTGTCATAATATTCACGCTTATCTCAGAGACGGCTTAAACGACGACACGTATATATTATAATTATTATAGTAAGGTTCAGGTAACATCTATTGTTTGTCTAATTTCAAACAATTTCCAAATATGGCTACTAAGGAAAATATTTCAAGAAGCTAAGCAAAGGCGGGTTTTAATCTCATTTTATCCAACAATCGAAATGATAAGGTTAAAACCATAGCCCACCACGCTTATAATGATTTCTTCACCGTCATAGCGAGAGACACTCACATACTTAAAACTCATATAACTCAATGTCAAAGGTACGCGCTATTGCTTAACTCTGTCGATAAGCTAGAAAGAAAGAAAGGAAGATACTTACTATTTTACTCTTTACTTTAGTTGTCTGGTAGCTGATTCAAGCAAGAGGTATAGGTTGTCGATAAAGTGTAAAATAAATAGATCCTCTTACAGATAAATAAAATTGTATTCAAACGGATATTAAAAATTCCAAAACATCTCATTTTACTATTCAGTTGTTTCAACAATGAATTCGAACAGCAGAAATATTTGTATATTCGAGTCAATGTTTCATTAGAATTTCTGTATACAAACAATCGCCTTCTTTGACATGCTCGGGAGCGAGGTGATTTCAATGGAAGTCCTTCGGGGGTTTGTATGTGATCTAAGTAATAAGAAACAGGATTAAAAGTTTCCTCGTAACCTAAAACCTATTTATAATTAAAGTAATAAATTGTACCTACACACTCTGACCGACCAACTTAGAGCAGATAAACTACCTGATGTAAATGGGCCCTATCATTAACAGCAACAACTTCAAAGGCACCACCGATGCGTTGTCGACCAATAAGGATGAAAGCAGAAAAAATAAATTGTAGTTGTGAAGCTCGCAGCGCGGTGTGCGTGTGTCGTATACGGGTCTGTGTTTTTTAAGTATACGTATGCCGTCAGTACAATTTTTTAAGTGGCATTTTCAAAATGGCATTTCATATCACTGGTTTTTTTGGGTATCTGATAACTGTGTCGGTATGTCTGTCTATCTGTCCGTTTTTCTGTTTGTCTGTTTTTCAGAGGGTTCCATTGAAATATACACCTGTTATTGTTACAGAATACGAGTACGTAGCTGCTATAAAAACAATAATAAAAATTGTTAAAAGTTATTTTAAACTGCATCCCACTAAATCTATAAAGAAATATTCACAATAAATCCATATCGCGTAGCTACTATCACTTACACCCTAATCCATATCGTTGACACGGAAGCGCCTCCTGGCTTTATTTCCGACGCAATAAAAAGGCGAAGCCGAAACCCGGGAATTTGTTCGCGGCTTGTTTATGTCGGCGTCAGACGTTCGGAGGGTAAGGAGGTGGAATGCATCGTCATTCTTTAGTTACAATGCCGATAATTTAGCTTTTTGCAGCTTCTGAGCGAGAGGTACTGGTTCAAAGAGGATTTGGTTACCTTATCTTGATTGATATATAACAAAGAACTTTCTTATTGTCTCGATATTAAGATCATTAGTTGGTGGGATCATTAATAGTAGGTATTTGGAGCTATAATATGTTTTACCACTCACCACTCTCCGTAGAGATTTGTTAAGGCTATGGCGTAGTTTGACTTTCGAAAAGTGTTTGTAAAATATCTACTTCGAATATTTCATTCATTCATTCATTCATTTATGGAATCAACAGAGAAAACGAGCATGCAACATCATCCTCCGAGAACTGTGATCGACCCAGAACAAGACTTAAATAAAGACTTACGGGGTGTCCTACGTGAGCGACGAATACGATGCGACGCGGCGCGACGTAATGCGACGCGATGCCACATGCGACAAGTGAGAGTCCTACGTGATCTTTGTCATTACTTGTCGAATCATGGAGAAATACCTACCGTACTATTTTGCTCGAAAGTTCATATTTAAAGTACAGACTTTTAAAAAATATCGTAAGCACAGAAAGAAAACAAACATAATATTTTTACAAGGAAATAATTTCGTAGTTCGTGGTGTCGCGTCTGGTCGCCCTCAAACTCAAAACAAGTACGCGTTACGTCGCCTGTCGTTGCAGACTGTCACATAGGACACAAGGAGGAATACCGTTGAATTCATCGCGTTCGTCGCCATTCCCAACGTCGTATTCGTCGCTCACGTAGGACACCGCCGTAGGTTACTTCAATAGCAAGTATTGTTAGCATTTTAAGTGTTACTTAAGCTTAAAATCATAATTACTGTTAACTTCAAACTCAACTCATTAAACTTCCAAATGAGGATCAATTTACTTCAATATTTTTTAACTCAAACTATAAAGTGCAACAATCTGTTTGTTCATCAAGTTTCTTGGAGTTTAACCCGTAGCTGTACCGCTTCGTTTTAAATAGCACGAAGAAAGTTTCGTTGCAATTGCAAATAGTGAGGAGCTTTTTACATTGTTTCAAACTACTTAATGATTCATTTACTAAGAGCTTTAAGGTGGAACATATACTTTTGAAGTTAATAATTAAGAGTTATAATAAAATGTTTAACTTCCTGCTCGTCTAAGACTGAATGGCTTCAACCCATTAATGGCCCACTATTGAGCACGGGTTTCTCCTCACAACTGAGAAAGCCTGAAGCATACTCAACTACGCTGCTCCCTTGTGGATTGACGGAGGGGTTAGTGGCCAATTCGAGCTTTTATACCGCCTTAAGGATTTTGAAATGGCTTAACAACTGTTACCTAACGATAATAACGCTATTTATTCGCTAGCCAAATTACACAGCAATTAATGTTAGGTAACCTAATATCAACTTCAATTCCTTACATCTTATCTTATACATATCCTAATGAACCAACATTCGACAATGCGTCATTAAAAATGCGCCAGTTCTTACGTTACACCTCTAGCAATACAAAAATCAAAAGAACATCTTTAACGACCGACACACAAAAAATCTATAATTTATCATTTATCGTGTAAGCTCATATAGAATTTTACTTAAATGTGAAGTAAACAAACAAAGAACAGTCACAGTTGTAATAAATTAACTATCTTTTTCTACTCGTATTTAACCATCTCAATGACACAAAAATACACGGCAAGTGTTCTCATAATATATTTTCCCCGGTCACCTCATGTCCTCTGAACCCTGAGTAGTCAACTACCCAATCCATGTAACGGCTAATTGAAATCGGTTGAAATTATACTTTGGTAGGCCAAAAAAACCTACAACGATCCAAATTAAAGTGGTAACATTTTTGCCTTTAGTTCTACGGTTCTTTTAGAATTTTTAGACGGTCAAAGGATAATCAAAACTTGTAAAGTACTTCTTTTTGACTTAGTTTCATGAGGTTTGGCAAGAAATGAGAAGTAGAAAAAATATACATTACAAAGGAAACTAACTAATACCATATTTACTTATACCTACTCCGTTTGTGTTCAATATGTAATTTGTTTTAACAAAAAGAAAAACCAATGTATAAAAATAATAATGATAAAAAAATATTATGATAAAAAAATATTTGATAATAAAATATAAATAATATAATGATTCAACCATTTTTTGCAACCCATACAAATGCCAACTTTCCACCCTAGTGAGGAAAAACGATAAGGTAATTTTTTTATTCGTCTCTAAATGTAGTCTCTATCTCTAGGCAACCTATCTAGCCAGATCATGCAAAACTGTTACCACGTGTTAGAAACATCAAAATAATTTATTATCTGTTGATCTGTATAATACTTTAATGTCCATGCATTCTTTGTCTATGGTTGTTGCAATAAAATCTCCGACCCGACCGCAAGCGTTCTTTTAATTTAACACCGAAAATAAGGACTTTTTCACCACGATGGGCAAAACTTCGCCCGTACAGGTATGAATAACGGAGCACGGGCAAGGTGATTTATTAAGGCAAATTGCGAGAGCCGGCAATAATAGCCGGAAGTGACGTCATTTACCTCGGTCGGAGCGCCCCACGCCGTGATACGGGAAGTGTGTTTGGATGCGATAGTTTTTGATCGGTACAATTTATATGTAGATGCGGTATTTTTGGTGTTGTACATACATATAGTTGGTATTTTCACTGAGCATTTTAGTGTTTAAACAGCAATTGTGTTCTATAATACGTTCTCGTTCAATATGGAATTTCGTCCTAATTGCATTCCACACAAATGAATTATGAGCTAAAAATATTATAATAACATTGTGTTGTAGACCCGGTTACACTTTTAAGAAACAACTTGTTAGTGACAACAGAATAAGACTCTTAAAAAAACTTATTGTCTGTTATAATATCTCCGTGGTCTTTCTACAGGGCCCTTATTCTGCTAATTTATAATTTTTTTTATCGAATTAAGGTAGCAAACGAGCATGCAGCACCACCTTCCGCTGCCGCCCATGACAACTGTGACCGACCCAGAACTAGACTCAACGAGTCTCGTTCTAATTCGGTCACAGATGCGTTGCTACCCCTGAGGACTGAGATGGTCGCCGCTAAAAAGTGTAATGCTTCAATTGCAGCTCGATTGAATAATTTGACACATTTTTGACACATACCCCATACAAAATGTGTCAAACAATTCAATTGAGACCCAATTTATCCACTTATAAATTTGTAGAATCGGGGCTCTGGCCAAATGTCTCGACGAAATCACTATCTAGCGACAAGACAGTTTTTTTTGTCAAATAAAAGTTCTTGTGTAATTAATACCTTGTCCATTTTCAAATAGCTTAAGCACGTGGTTTCCACTATCCTCAACAGGAGTGGCGTTTGTTTAGCAATGATATTTAGTTTGTATAGCTGCTTGTTTAGCAATGAAACATCGCTGCAGCGCTGCCGCCCTGGTCCGTGTACGGATTTGTACTCGTACGAGCTAAATTGTGCTCGTTACCAACGCTTATTATAATAATACTATCGGATTATACAATTCTTTATTTTACGTCTTTAACCATGTTTAAAATAATTTAACTTATAACAAAAAATAACAAAGATTTAAATTAATATACCTATCGATATATAGGTATAGAAAAATACACAATCGTTCTCAATTTGAGGGGAATCTGTCGAGTAGCTTTTGAGTTATCTCTACTTGTAGATGTTGAAGTCTGTTTTTATACTTTGTGTGTTCATTTGGTTAGTCGCAAAAGTTTCACAAAGTTATATGAAAATTATAAAATATCTACTGTATGATTTAATAAATTTTGTTTTCAGCTGTGAATATAGTCTTTAAAATAATATTTCATTATTTTATCGATTAACGCAATTAATATTCAATCATAAAAAACGATACTCGATGAATAAATAACATGATCATTAAAATTACAATTACAAAATTTAATATCTACCTACTTTTTACCACTTTCCACTTGTCAGCCCAATTAGTAGACAAATCTGAAATTTCAATTTCATAATTATAATTTACAACGATAAATTATCCTACCGGTGGTGCAAGCCGGTGGTGCTATGGGCCCGAAAGGTCTTCTTTTATGTAATAAACTAGTTTTTGTTGGCGGCCTCGCCTGCATGGGAGTTGGGAAGCAACAAAATACTTTTAGAAATTATCCCAAGGGAATACAATACAGGTCAGGCCCGTATGCGATGTTTCTCTTGTAGACAAACTAAGCTACTAGCATCATTTCTAATTAAATAGAAGAATCAATTAGGATTCAGTGACGATATCTCGTTACGATAATATCTGACAGTGACGAAGTTCCACATAAACTTTCATTCCCTATTTAAATCCCTTCAACCGCTTTTCTGCAATAAATTATAGCGCAGGGCATAATTATACTGTCACTTATTACGTTTCAAAAACAAAAAGGCTTGAAACAACACATCCGCAACCGGTACCGCTCAAATAAGGATATTTAAAATTTGTAATGAGAAAAAGTCATCATCATAATCATCTCAACCAATAATATTCCACAGTTAGGCCCAAGTCTCTTCTCATAATTAAAATGTCAAGATAACCTCTAGCAAAGTGCGGATTGGCAAACTTCACACTCCTTCGAATTTTTCGAATTCCCAGCATGCAGCATTTTTCAAATTCCCAACAGTTTCCTTACGATGTTTTCCATCAACGTTATAGCGAATGATATTTAAATGTTTAAATACTGAAAACTTAAAAGTGTGTGTAAATTCGACCCCGGACCCCCTTAGTAGGAGGCCAATTCTTAACCACTAGGAAATCAGCGCTTCTAACTAGTATACTACTTAATATAAAATATTTAAAATAAAATGCAAATGGTGTTGCTCTTCAGAAGCTTTGTTCCTTTATTAAGAAATTTATTCAGCAATAAAATAATAAATTCTGTAATACAGTTGAAGAAGGTTAACAAAAGGTGTCCTTATGAATAAATTGTTTATGGTATCATAAATTACGTTGCTCTTAGTCTTTTTGTTATTTCTAGCTTCTTGGAATTAATAAATGCGGTCTGTAAGACTTTATATTAAAGAAGTCTGTTTTAAAGGAACTAAAAATGTAATATGAGGTTGGTATGAAGACTCCGGATGATGAGAACACTCTTATGATAGACGAAGGAAAACCTTGTCAATTAAAGGACAAAAGAGCCTAGCGTACAATCAACAGCAATCACAGATTTAGGGCGGCCACATACATGCGGAATTCCGAAACGGAATCCCGAATAGGGTTGTAAGGATATATCGGAAAACCGATAATATCGAAGAGGACACATCGATATTTTTATCGATATTTGCGTTATAACGATATGATAATATAGATATCATATTATCCGAAGAAAAAAATCGATATTTCACGACCTTAGATAAGGCTGTATGGGCTTTGAACATTAGCTTTTTCTTACAATATAATATTATCGGTTTTCTTATAATATTATCGGTTTTCCGATATATAGTTGCAAGGTTGCAACCCTATTCGGGATTCCGTTTCGGAATTCCGACTGTATGTGGCCGCCCTTAAAGTCATGCCATAAAGATACGTTTGAACGAACGAAAGCCTTACATTAACGACTGCTATCAACCAGCCATCTCATCCCAAGGTAAAAAAGTTGTGGCTATCGATATTGGTGATACACTTAGAGGATTGCCAATAAGTCTTAGACTGCTGTAAATAGTGAACATTTTTATCTGTAAGCAAAAGTAATCACAACTCATTACGGTACCTCTACTAGGCCCGGACCACGTCTTCCAATATGAGTATAATACAGGCTATACAGTATAATACAGGCTCCACCACGATGGCCAAGTGCGGATTAGCGGACTTCACGCGTTTGGAAATATTATGTATAATTTTTACAAAAACAGGTTTCCACACAACGTTGCGCTTTTCCAAAGCAAGTGATAACTAAAGTAAAATACGATCTCATTGTTTTTAAATAAGAGTTACGCTTATGTTTCGAACCCAGGTATTTTGGTTCGGGAGTTCAAAGTTCAGACCACTTGGCTATCACTTCTACTATGATTAAAATACAAAGTTACCTACATACATTTTTCAGAAGACAATTTAACATACGTGATACTTCATAGTAAATAAACACTGTCGTCCATGGATGTGAATCACAGATGCGTTGCTGACGCAAGCAATATCGTGGTAGTCAGCCTAAGTTAAAAAAATTATTTATATTGCCACACTCATATTTTATTATAATTCAGGGACTAGGTGTGCACATTCACTTCTAAAACATTTTAAGGCCAATAACACAGAAAAAGTTTTTAAACTTATAAATTTAATATTAAAACGGTCGTCGTAAAATCGGTTGTTGACTGAACATTGCTTTTTATTATCATAAAATATACATATTTTAACTTACTATGTAGTATTTTCTGTGCAATATCTTCATTTCATGAAAATGTGTTACCGATTAACTGAATGATTACACATATAAATAAACTCACTTTGATCTTATATGATACTAGTAAATCCGCCCTCGCTTCGCTTCGGGAAACCAGTCCCTTCAAAAATCTCTATAAATTTTAACAAATTATGTTATTCCAATGTCTAAGCTATATTACTGCAAAGTTTCATGAAAATCCGTTCAGTAGTTTTTGCGTGAAAGAGCAACAAACACACACACACACATACATCCTTACAAACTTTCGCATTTATAACACATACACATTTATAAAACAGTGCTCGATTTATTTGTACATTTTCGTGTTTCGGAGGGCACGGAAATACATCGGCATCGATTTATTATCGCACAGCGGTCGTCAAGCCATGTCGAACTAACAGAGGCCTTCCGACGACATAAAAATACGTTGTTTTATATCCAATACTTTAACAAAACCGTAAAAACTTGTTTGATCATGATGAAAATGGAACGGTGAAAGAATTTATACGTATGTACATATTTAGATCGAACTATTCCTGCGTATAAGATGAGTATCCAAATTAAGATGCGTAAAGCAATAAAGCGAGAATGCCAATCTATAAAACAAATAAACCCAGTCTCTTGCATAGATAAAAGTAAGAAGATAAACGTGTATTATTGGTCCGTTGTGAAAACAAAGATGTAACAAAATACTTCGTTGAGACCTTATCTTAAAACTATTGAGTTGTGGTATTTACAACAAACAAAAATCCGTGATTACGCACTCATTATGAAAAGTAGCTGTAGGTATACATGAATAATAATATTACAAAACGTAAGAATCATATAAATTGAAACAATCAGGTAAAATGTAATGAAATTACACACATAAAAAACTGTCGAATTAAAAATCTCCTTTTTACGACGTCCGTATATATGTATGTAGGTGAATTTCTATCCGTCCTTTACTTAAATGACTTTAATTTTTCCAGGTCTAACAAACAAACTGAGATTAAATATACACCCTACGGTGTTCTCTTTGTATTTCATTAATAAAGTTATCTAGAAATACTGTTCTTATTCTCTTATTTCTGTATCATGGTGGTTTTGGTGAACAATAATGAGGATTTTGTGTTGTCGTATTTGATGTTGATGTTCTTGTAAATATATGAAAACAAAATGTAGGTAATCTTATTACTATACGCTCTCAAGAGATAGAGTGAAAAAGCTTTTAACTGTATGTACCCTTACAGATTTGTCTTTCCTACCTGTAATTTTTTGTCATTAGTGCAACAATAATTGTCTGTTTTCCCCGCAAATAGATTCGCTGAAGACTGTTAATGGGTCAAAATAAATTATATTTTATAGTAGAATACAGTAGAGAATAGTAGGTATATTTCATTCTCGGGATTAGAGTTAACCCTGTGGGACAGAAATAAAAGTTAATAAACAAAGTTTTGATAGCTTTCCACCAGTTGAAGCAATAATTTAATAGTTAGGTTTACCCAACTGCTAGATAATAATATGTTTGATATGTATGCTGATTTGTGATAATTATTACGGGTACGTTAATCAATAAAGTTGCGAATGTCACTAAAAACTTTACAGTAGTCAAATTACCTATAAACTTCGGATAAACTAATGAAGACAACCAGATGCTCACTTACTACAATAGGCAAATCATCTTTTGGGTACACTGATTTTCATTTATTAACCACTACGATTTCCTACAATTTTCCCGTAACGTAGTCGGACTTAAACTTTTACTTATAAACTACTAGATTATTTCACACCAGATACACAAATCCCTAAAACATTGAAACATAATAAATACAAACTTTATTGAATATCTGATAAGTATAAATAGCAATCATTTCAGATAAGGGTGCTAGTAAAATTCAGGTACCGGATTTCCAAGGTTTTATTTTATTTGAAAAGCGAAATATCGTCTAGTTTGCAATAGAATTCAATTTTACGACTATATAAGAACCGGTGAAACAATGATACCAACTTTATCATTATCATTATAAGTTCATAATATTGTTCCTTCAGCTCAAACTTCTAAAACACCTACAAGTTTATATCTATTAATGATATTCCAAAGGAATACCCTCAAATAATCTTGCATATTTTAAATACATCCATTTCAAATTTAAAAATCTAGTTACATCATATCATTTAAACGACTAAAGTAGATACTACATGTGCGCGGTGCGTAACTACATATATTTCATTATTCCCATCATTTTCCGCAAAAACGGAATATGTACAATGTGTTTATACCCTCGATCTAAAAAGCGATATCTCATACATGTTCATATTCCAGGCCCAAGGTCCTTAAGAAAGTTGCTGATCTCCTTTAGTTTGTATCTAGTTATTACAAGCCCTTGAAATAAAAATACTGGTGCGGAGAGCCCCGAAGTGTAGGTGAAATGACACTTTACGGTATGAAATTCTAAAACGAAAGCTATTTTTCATTCTTATAATGAATTTCTTAATTTAGTTACGATTCTTACTCTTACTAAGTATATTCGTAAGTCAAAGAATAAATATATTATCTAAATAAAACTTCCCATGATTTACATTGCGAACGCCGGAATCCGATTCCCTATAACCCTATAAATATGGTTGTAACTGAACAAAAATTCCGGGAAAATAGATAAACCAGAAACTTAAGTTGTTGAGCAATCTTGCGGGGCATAAGGACACGAAATCCGCATACCGATGAGGTGACCTCGTACTGAAATACAAGATGATAAATAAATCTTTCTCCAGTACGATGTATAACAAAAAAAATAACAGTCTTTCAAATCGAAGCATAGATTATTAAATAAATACACGTTAGATATCGCTCAAATTTATATAGGAATTAGACGAGAAAAACCAACTTCAATTAAAAAACTAATTCTCCAAATCGGGACACCCAGTCCAAAGTAAAATGCAAAGTTATGAAGTAACATACATAAGAAAATAAGACATACAGTCGAATCTACGATTTCCACAGCGTAATAATTGTTTAAGCAGCAATAGTATTCCAGTTAAAAAGGCGCTAAGCCGGTATCAATCTCTTATAGGCGCCCATCTCAGTCCTCAAAGGTAACAAAGCAATTTTGACTAAAATAGAACGTGACTCTTACTTATAGATAATTTTTAGCTGGAATTTTAACCTCAGTCATCATGCTCACTAACAAACTAAACAACTAATTTCTAACAGCATCTATTGACCAAATTACTTATCTATCCTAGTCCCTATTTGAGTCTTGTTTTAGTATCACAGTTCTCAAGGCCGACAGCAAATGGCTAAAATAGGTGTTAATAATGTAATATAATGTTAGATAACATACTAATAATACTAGCAACCCTTGACATACTACATCCTTAATATAATCGTATAATAAGTCTCGCGCTTGATGAGCTTAACCGCTTATCTTGATGGAAGATAATAATTAACCACATTACATTGATAGCAACTACATGTTCTGCTAATTAAAATATCTATACTGCTAATAGTAACGAGACCACATCATTTCATGTGATAACTAACAACTTAATTATTGTCTTCAACCTGTCAGAATCAGCTGTGTATATTGTAGCTGTTGTGGGAGTCTTCAAGAGGAGAGTGAATACTCTTTTTCTAAATTAGTCAAAGGACTCCATCACCACTTACCTTCAGGTGGGATTGTTGCACTACTTACCATATTTGAATAGAACTTAAATCGGTCGACCATTTATGTGATTACACTACTTACTACTAACATCATACTTAATTATTACTAACAGGATTAACTGTCACTAACAGTCCCTGTTCATGTCCTCACACTTATTAACAAACGACCGAACTAACATCCTAATACCATTTGGTGACTGGACTTACCATCCTAGTCCCTAAATTGAGTGTTGTTCTGGATTTATCATTATTGTCGTGGGCGGCAGTGGAAAGATGGTGGAAGGTCGATTGCTATCTTAATTCCATAAAAAATCTAATATTATTCTATGTGCAAAGCTGCTCAAAGCAAAATGATACTTGCGTCATCCATCCTACTAATATTATAAATGCGAAAGTTTGTAAGGATGTATGTGAGTGTGTGTGTGTGTGTGTGTGTGTGTTTGTTACTCTTTCACGCAAAAACTACTGAACGGATTTTCATGAAACTTTGCAGTAATATAGCTTAGACATCGGAATAACATAATTTGTTAAAATTTACAGAGATTTTTGAAGGGACGGATTTCCCGAAGCGAAGCGAGGGCGGATTTACTAGTTCACAATATTCAAGCAGAGAACTTTGACATAAATTCAAGAACAGATAGACTTACACTTCAAAGTTAATTAAAGGAAAATATGTTATTCCTTCGTCATTAAAAATTCATACAACGTAACAATTTTCATTTCAAAGGAGGACGGGTATAACAAAGTTAAAGCTTGCAGTTCGCTGACTGCACACTTACGAGTAACTTAGTTGTCTCCGCTTGCACATGTTCCAAGTATAAGACAATGTGTCTACAAGACTGTTTCCACGGTGCAAATGTTTTTATGTGTATCTTTCTATATCTACCAATTTTATATCTACCAATAATTTATGCATAAGGTTCATATTTGGACTTCGAAAATATGACCACATTTCTGAATATCGCACTAAACTCAAGTGGCTCCCAATTCGTCTTCGTCGCAATGCTCATATTCTCACTCTTCTCTATAACATCTTATTTGATCCAAAATATCCTCCATACCTAAAACAAAACTTTAACGACAGATCCCTCCGCTCCTCTGAAAACCTCCTTCTTAGTACTCCTTCACACTCCACATCTTTCTATCAAAATTCCTTCTCAGTTACTGCTGTCCACCTCTGGAACTCCTTACCTTTATCTATTCGTCTTGCTAGCTCCTTAAACTCCTTCAAATCACTTCTAAAAGAGCATTACCTACAGCTTTACCAGTAGAAAATTATCTTCCCGCAACTCTTCCAACTCACCGCTATCACTCAGTTTCCCTATGCTGTCATAATATTATGTTTCTTTTTAGTTGGTACACCCTGCCCCCTATACTGAATTTCCAATTTTCTATTTCTACCTTGAGGCTGTCTGGAAGAAATCGCTTTTCAGCGATAAGACCGCCTATTGTATAACATTATGTACAAATGTCTTATCTGTTGTGTCCTTGCTATGGTGTACAATAAAGTGTATAAATAAATAAATAAATACCAAAAAAATCTATATCTACCAATTTTATGCCAGCTACATAGAGTACTATACTTGAGTTGCCGAGAATATTGAATTGCTTATCCCCGCTTAAAATTAATCTAACATTTGTTCAAAGCTGGCAACCGTTTGGATTGACACTAAAGCCAATTCTATAACGAACTCTTTGGAACTGGTAGTTTGATTAGAAAAAATGTTTTTCTGTATGATCGCAACGCCACATTCATGACGAAAGCTACACGGTTTTTGTTAATTTTTAAATCATTTTCTATCGAACTGAAGCTAGGGAGCTTACGCACTTCTAATTTTCGAAGGTGATGTGCATAAAGTAATAGTAGTACTTATTTATACATCAAAAGGTTTTCCGATTAAGCTAATAGGGCTTTTAGCTAAAAAGCCAATTTTTTATAAATATTCAAAATCACATACCCCTTGAACACAACAGCGATGCTAAAACGTTATCTAAGATTACCTTAATGGTTAAAAGGTAAAAATGAAAGTAAGGCTTTTTATAAGATGACTCCTTTCATCTCTTTGAACATTTTATCAATTTAAAATTTAACATCAAATCTTTAACAAATATAAATGTTCAAAAGAACACATTTTATAAAAAAATTCATTTTAAATAAATAACACTTTTAATATCTGGCTTCTCAAATCTTCAAAATATTAATTCATTTTTTGTATTGGTATTGATAATACCAATTGCAAAATTCACACACACTATTCTGCAGTTACGTATTCTAGGTATAAGAGTACCACCGCCCGCCACGGTACTTAGTACCATTCCTACCGTGTAATAAATGTTTTAACAACAATAAATTGTGTTCCGGATAGGAAGGTGTGGAGCCGGTTACACTTTATTAGAGGCGACCATCTCAGTCCTCAGGGGTAGCAACGCATCTGTGACCGAATTATAACGAGACTCATACTAACAATAACTAACTGGACTATTACTAACATGACGAATTATCACTAGCAGTCCCGGTCCTCACACATATTAACAAACTAACCAACTAATATTCTAACACCATCATTCTACTAACTGGACTAACCATCCTAGTTCCTTTGAGTCTAGTTCTGGTTCGGTCACAAAATATGTTATGGGCGGCTGCGGAAGGGTGGTGCTGCATGCTCGTTTGCTATCTTAATTCCATAAAAAAAATCTTACTCATTACAAATGCTAAAGGTTTCTAAAAACCTTTACGCAGTCACTGTACATTTACGAAACAATAATTAAGGCGGTGTCAACGACCTTTTTTACATCTTCCCTAAGCTGAAGTTTAATGTAGCATTTGACGGAATAATTGTTCTTTCTCAACTTTATTGGAGCTTTTAACTGTGAAAATAGGGGCACAGTTTAAATTTAAATATTCAGACTAAAATCAGGTTACCTTACAAAAACGACGTAAGATTAAAAATATAAGCTTTATTCTTTGAAATCGCTGGTTCTGAACATGTATTGTATTTTATATGCGATATTAAGCAAGAGAAATAAATTTGTAACTATAGATTTAAAGTGATCGTATTGGGTATCTACTGCACTACAGGGCCTTAGTTTATTTAATTTATTTTAGTTATATTATTTTTATTTTGTTTATATTTTTAAGTATGTAAATTAAGAACATAATGAGTATTGTATTATAATAAAGTGGTCGCTAACTTTACAAATAGTAATCTTCCTAACTCATACTTGGCTTTCAGTAAAAAAAAACAAAATCGGTTCACCCCGGTTAAAGTTATAATGTACAGCTTAAATGTACAACTGAATTGAGAACCTCGTTTGAAGTCGTTTAAAAATATCTTAAATTTGTTAACAATGGAAACACCTCCTTCCGTCTCCTAATTATGTTTTATTAGCCTGCTTGCTAAATGTTACAGGTTTTTAATCTATTTCTTCGTTTAGCGTGTAAGTATAATGTACGATGCAACGAGTTTAGTAAATAAGCTTAGCTACTGCTGAGTTCATTCATATTACTAAAAAGATCAACTCAGGTCACAGGTTGTCACAAGTTATATTTTAAGCTTAGACTTGCATACTGTTTAAAAAGTTCATTAAAATTCTTATACCGTCATATCCCAGTAACTACTTTGACTAAGTCGCGGGGGACGTAGGTATATTCTTAAATACTGTTCCGACTGGAATTTGAACCTGGGACTCTTCGCTTCTCACACTCACTACTAACAGGTTTACCGCTTTGGGGAATGTAGTAACTTTTTACAAACTGAAAACTTGTAATATAGTAGGTTTAAGATTGTAAGTTTCCCACAGATTAAAATAAATAAATAAAATAAATTAATTAATTACTTCTAACAAAGACAAGTCATTAAAATCCTATTATCGTAATCCTTAGTTACTTATTATGGCAAAGCCTGACTCACTCTGCAACTGAAATACATAAAAAACCTCACGATTATTTTTAAGAGAAAGGTATCCAGCCAGCCAGGTGGATACAACTATATTACGTGAGTATGATCAGGATTAAACTGCGTGTCAAAGAGTTCAACAACCAACAACCTCTAATAGAAATTGGTGCAAATTTTGTCCATGGACCAAGATCGTATAAGATTGAACTGGACACTAAATGAATCGCCTTACTATCTAAACTTAGTATAAATAATATAGAACTGTTTAAATCATGTACAAGGGCACGAGGAGGTAACAAATTGAGGACGTTTATTCCCACTTGTCCTGTTGAGTAGTCCTGTTGACAGGACTAGTGGGAAAAAAATTCCCACTAGTCCTGTTAGTTGTAAGACTATGCTTGACACCCGATTTTATTTTCACTTGTCATGTGCAATAGTTCTGTTAACAGTACTAGTGTGAAAAACACCCACTACTGTTCTGTAATTTGGAAGACTATACTTGATACCCGATTTTATCCGTATCCACGCCATATGGGTGTCGCAATACGCCCCGCTGGTGGTAGGGCCCCTGAGAGATTATATTGGTAATATTGATTTTAATCTATATATTTTATGTATTTTTTGCAATCTGAGTCTGACAATGCCAATAAATTTGTACAAAGAAAAATATGAAGTTTATGAAAATTACTATGCAATAATAGACACATATTGGTCAGTACTTGACGATTATAGCAATCTATAATCTTAATAGGTATATATAAATTACGTGTCACGTTGTTTGTCCATGATGGACTCCTAAACTACTCAATCAATTTTAATCATATTTGCACACTGTGTGCAATTTGATCCAACTCGAAAGATAGGATAGCGTATATCTCAATTTATAGTCACAATAATTTATATGGCAGAACAACCTTTGTCCGGTCTGCTAGTTATATATATAAATTACACGGAAATAAATTGGAACGGAATGGGTAACAGGATTAGTGGGAAAAAATCCCACTAATCCTGTTACCCATATTCACAAGACTAGTGGGATTTTTAGGGTTCCATAGAAAAATGGCAAAAAACGGAACCCTAAGGCACTGACATTTCACTGACAGGAGACGCATCGTAGATGCGTCGCTTCTTTACATTGACAACATCCTAGTCGCTTACAAATAGCGTTGTGTGAGAAAGGCCTTATAGATTCGTCATGTCTGTCTGTCTGCCAGTATGTCACAGCCACTTTTCTCCGAAATTATAAGAACTATATTGTTGAAACTTGGGAAGTTGATGTATTCTGTGAACCGCTTAAGATTTTCACACAAAAATAGAAAATAATAATAATAAATTTTGGGGGTTCCCCATACTTAGAACTGAAACTCAATTTTGTTTTTCATCAAACACGTGTGGGGTATCTATGAATATGTCTTCAAAAATGGTATTGAGGTTTCTAACAGCATTTTTTTCTAAACTTAATAGTTTGGGCGAGAGGCACTCCCAAAGTGGTAAAATGTGTGTGTGTGTGTGTGTGTGTGTGTATGTGTCCCCATGACTTCTAAAATAAGAGAATGATAAAACTCAAAACAAAAATATATGATGTGCATTTCCATTTCCCTTTCATTTCATCAAGTCGAATAATTTTTTATATTATGTTACTTGCTGCTACGGAACCCTTCATGGGCGAGTCTGACTCGCACTTGGCCAATTTTTTCTCACTAGTACTGATAACAGAACTAGTGGGAATTGTTTTCCCAGTAGTCCTGTTAACAGGACTAGTGGGAATTTTTTTCCCACTAGTCCTGTCAACAGGACTACTCAACAGGACAAGTGGGAATAAACGATTGAGGATGGTACCATGCAGAACTCATCTTTGTAAAGAAAGTATCGTTTGCAAGGCACCCAAGATCTTTAATAAGTTACCAAAAAATATACGCACCACTGATGACATAAAATTATTTAAAATTAGGCTTAAACAGTTCCTCCTTGACAAATGCTATTATGATATAAATGACTTTTTAAATGACAAAATTGACTGAATTGAAATTATTGTAATAAATTATTAGACATTTAATTATATTCTCTAAATTTTCTTAATATTAATAAATTTAATTCTCAATAATTTAATATTGTATTTAATTTAATTTAATTGTGTCTTTGAATTTGTTTTGTTTTGCATGATAATTTTAATTTAATTTTTCCCATTTTATGAATTGTATGCCCATTATGTGGCGGAAATACGGAGGAAAGAAATTGTATTTATTTGTAAGACCATCTTATACCTGTATTTCACAATAAATTGATTGATTGATTGATTAGTATAAAATGCAAAGAAGACCCATTTGACGCATAACATTATCACTTTAAAAACATCTTTAACATACTAAAACCATAAAACTTCAGCAAGTATAAAATGCACAAAAAATAATTAAAATGCAATTTTAATAGCAAATTATGAAAACATCAACGTCGCAATTTTCGAGTCAGTGAAAGACCTTCATAATGTAACTACGGATTAATTATTTCTGAGTGTCCGTTCTTAGTACGACGCGGCGCAAGCACAAGAGTTTAATCAAAAATAAGGTCGAGATGTAATAAGGAAACTTAATATTTAAATACTCGTTTTAGGGAACGTCGCGGCGAACGAGAGTAACTTTTCTCATTTCGTGCAAGACTGCCAAGTGTTCAAACAATACGCTGTAAGTAGGCAATAGCACTCATTGCCCGGCGACCTGTCAATCATAAAGCGAGCCATACAAAGAATGAGACCTTACATGTTTTCGTGTACAGTTAAATAAAGTAAGTTTTGTTCTGTGTCGGGCAAAGTTGTCGCGGGCGGCAGCTGGTGTTGCTGCTTACTCATTTGCTATCTTAACTCCAAAGATATAAAATATTAAATAGCAGGTAGGCCTCCTCAATGACGAGGCTTTCATTTAATCATTTTCAAGAAGACGCTTTCATTAAATGTAAATACAATCTTAAAACTGCATGGTGGCTAACGACCGCCTTTTGATACAGGTCATGGATTGTTACATAGTGTATACTATGGATTGTTATTTATTTATATGGATTGTTATGTACATAGTAGGTATATACTCGTACTGATATATTATTAGTAGTGGTCGCTCAGTGTTCGACCTCGGACATTAATGCATTACATTGTCACGTCTAATCACTATTGAGGTTTATCATGATCTTTGTAAACAATCTGTTTGGCTGTTTGACCGCAGCGCACGCTATTGTGTTTAACATTCACAATGATAATAATGTGAGAGTATACAATACAGTATATATTTGAATATAATATAATAAATGTTATAATTTATTTATTAATATACCTATTTTGTAACGAGGAATTTATACTTTTACTATTAGTGAACAGGATTAGCAGGAGCAGTGAGATGAGGTGCTGTGAGGAGAGACAGAAGAGGAGAGATATAATGAGGAGAGAATCTTCCGCAGGTAGACAGCGTCGCAACGCGAACAGGCCATCTGTGAGAATGGACAGACGATTGGGCAATGAAAACAATTAAAAGAAGCTTTATGCTGTAGACAATGCTCGAGTAATTTACTTATTGTGACAATTAATTACGATAAATATACGTTTTAGGGTTCTGTGCCGTCATATTTAAACTTTCGTAATTATTATTGTGTCCTCTGCCCAAAGGATCACTAAAGAGATCGCTCTATAGTAGTAAGACCGCCTTTTGTAATAACTTGAATAATTTTACAAAATGTAAATTTTATTTTAGTGCGTACAATAAAGAGTATTATATTCTACTAGAGAACTGCCCGCGCTTCGCTTCGGGACCCGTAGGTAACAGCCACGTAGGTCCCTCTCCCATAGGATTCGATCTTCCCATCACATCGATCTTCCCATGGGATTGAGATGTTTTTCCGCGGTAAAAAATATTGGTTGCCTGTAAAGTCGGTATACGGGCGAAAGTTTTACGTGACAACGACTTTGAGTGGTAAAATAATTTTAATGTGAATATTCATTCGTATAGTAGGAAGAAGGATGAAATAATAGTAACAATTTAAAACATTTATTTATACAAAGAATTATATTTAAAACATTGTAACACCATCCGCCATCTAGCGCTGCTAACCGTTAGACCATTAACCATTAGTCACAACTAAGTGAGATTACTCTACTTCTCCAGAGATGGCGCTGTACCATTTTCTGAAACACGCCAACGTGTGTACGCCGTAGCTACCATAAGTAACGTGAGCGGAGCTACTAACGCAGTTTCTTGAAGTGCCACCCGGCAAACCAATTTATAAGACGTTGTCACGTCAAAAGTAGCCTACGTCACTCTCCACCCTCCCAACTATCTCTACACACATAAACTATATCATATAATAGCCCTGTTGCGACGTGAAAGAGGCACAAATAAACAAACACACTTTCACATTTATAATATTAGTATGGATTCTTTCTTTCTTACAAGTTCCCGCTAGCAGTCATCCAAACAACTACCTACGAACCGGGCCCCCTATTGCTTAGACTCCCCCTGTGAGCAGTTCAGTATATTTCTTGTGAGTGTGATAAAAATCCATTCCTTTACTTATTTCTATGCTTTATCAAGCTAGTACCCGTAAATAATCGTTTCTGGAATTACTTACAAATATACTTTAAATTGCATAACGCTCATTGATCCGAGAGAAACAAGCATTATTTCCCAACATACCAATAAAAAAATTAGCCGTTTGACAAATCGATCACTCAGATATTCAAGTTACGCGTTATGGCTGGAGATCGGATGGTCCAACGAGCGAGTCGCGGAATCGACGTGGAGCCCCGGGCATACCAATGAGGAGCTCCGTTTGCATAATGTGATGCAGATGCGTGGTTCGGTACGTCCTGAGCCTGCGCTCATCAGCTCATTACAATGAACGTACATTAAGTTGGTTAATAAATGGTAAATTAATATTTGGTAAATTAGCAGTTGGTTAATAATGGAGGTTACCAAATTAATACTTAGTTAATTAATTAAAAGTTTGTAAATTAAAAGTTGGTAAATAAATACCTGGTAAATTAACAGTTCGTAAATTAATCAGTGCTGCTGTAATGTTGCTGATGGACAACAGTGACACCAAAGTAATTTCGTCAAAATGTAATTTTATTCAAATTCTAAAAAACGACTTGATGTAGCCATAACTTGAACTTAAGCCAATTTGACATATCTGAGACTTCACTGACAGCGAGTTTGGCGAATCAAATCGAAGCCCACCAAAGCGCAAAGGTTACCTTTGAGTTGTTGGCCACGCAAGAAGCAGAAACATCGAATTATTTAAATAAGGTTTAATGTATTTAAGCTCGACCCTTGCAAAAATAAAAAAAATACAGCTCAATAAATCTTACACAGATTTCTAAGTACACTTTATTTTTGACCTACGGAACCCAAAAAACTCACAACTTATAAGTACTGCTGGCTAATAAATAAAATATAAACATGTTACATCAAGTAATCTAATTTAGAAAGGATCCAAAGTTCTCCGTTTACTTCCATCAAGTTATAAGGAAGTGTTTGTAAGAGTTATTACTGAGAGGGTAGATCGATGGCGGCCGCATACGAACGGGAAGCAAGTCGCTCGTTTGCATATTTTGCAAAGAAGATACACTTCGGTTGTGTACTTTACTTGGTATTTCTTATTTATGCAATATCTGAAGATATTAAAAGCTCTTTCTTTGATTAAATACGATATTTCGAAATATTTGACCTATGAAAATGAAATGAGTGAATGAGTACCTACTCGTATGTTAATGTTTTAGGGACATTCTTTACGCTAGCCCCAATACAAATACAATACAATGCCCCAGCCGGGGCAGATATTTATGTGGCAGATAAATATTTGTACTCGGGTCATGGGTGTACTTGTAATGTGTTATATTATGTGTAGTCCATGCCACCCGCGACACAGGTACCTAGTAACCTACTGCGGGGGTATGAGTGTGTTAGCGTTTATTTTTATTTATTTATTTTATTTAATACAACTGAAATTCTGATCAACTTATAAACATTCATAACAATATCGTCTCGTCAGTGGATTAACCATCCCATACTTGAGACGCCAAGAATATGAAATTACTACTCTCCGCTAAATACCAATTTATTACGCGTCCTCATAGTTAGTTCAGTTTAACTTATATGCAAAATTTTCCTAAAGCTTTACAAATGTTCGCCATCAATCTACAATGTACCTTAATCACACGTGCAGAACGCTCTCATTTGTGTGGGCTGCAATTAAAACGAATTCCACATCGAACGCGAACATAGTTAGTCCCTATACTCCCTACATAAGACTTGTTCTGTGTCGGCCATGATTTGATTTGTATTTGATTTGAAACACGATTTGATTGTCGCTGATGGCAGCGGGAAGGTGCGGTAAGCTAGTTTGTTATAAGGTGTAGCACCCTAAAAGAATAAAATATGTATGGCAATCGGTTACTAGAGCACAACCGTGACCCACATTATAAGTACCGGCTTCATTAAAACCCATTCATTTAACCCGTAAGTAGACTTCACTTTGATCCTCCCGTGATGGAAACGATCTTTAATGGACAGGATGATGGTACGTAATCCTCAAAAATATTAGGTGAATTATGAAAGAAAATATTAAAAGCAACCCAAACATTATAGGGTGTTTTGTACAAATTTTCGACGCTTGGTTAGAGCTTTTAAAATTTTCTTTGTAGGTGTGAGCAGAAAATATGTTAAATTTTAAGAAATTTACTCTCGTAAAGACATCAGTGTCAATCTATGAGGCTACATCGCACTTACGCACGATAATAGTTTTCCTACGTACCAACGCGCAACGTTTTGAAGACGTGCTTTATTGTGAAGAAACAGAGAAAGGAATTTCCATGTCCTCATCTATCATATAGAATAGTATCAGAATTCATCATTTCCATGTGGTTCTGTTAATTTTATAAACAACACTATGATTACATTACGGTGTTTTTACACGTTTCCTAAAAAAAACTTCCACAGGCAAGATAAATTATCTTGGTGGCTTTGTTATCAAATTGTTCACCAAGCCCGTTTGAGATCACTGCTTATTACTAAAATATCATCAGTTATATAAATAATTATGCCCGTAACAAATGTAAATTTTTCGTTAAAAAGATACTGAAAATATACTAGATATTAGTTTTTTGGAACCTTGAAATTTTTCACGCTTCGATTCCCTTGACCTTATTTTATAAATAGTCCTAACAGCTCTCAAATCCAAGTTCTTCTGCACATGGTAATCCCTGCTGATTAGAGGGAATCGTTCCTCTAATTATTACACTACGTTTCAAATGGCGAAGTTTCATCCCAAACCTGTATCATTATATGACTATATTTAACCGCCTTAGCAGCAATTTGCCAGCATTTAGTTGACACCTTCGTTGAATCAGGCGTCAATTGCTTCCGCTTCTTTTTTACTCTACTCATCAATGCCATTGATGCTTTGATACTTGAACTACAGGTTACCATGAAGTATTCCAACTACTCGTTTGTCAGCTATTCACATAAAAATTTAGAAACTCGTTAAACACAAATAACTTTGTAACGGAAGAAATTAAACTCAACTATGATCAATGGTTTTCGTTCAAATTAAAATCGTTAATTAGTGTATCGATTTAACGTAGGGAACCTGAAAGTATGTGAAGGAAGGAGACAAGATGATGTGAGAAATAACTTTGTAAAACAAAGTATTACTGGCCAGTGAGTGAACCATTTTCAACAATAAACTAATAATAAATAAAATGATGGAAAGAAGATGTGATCGTTGTCATTTAATACAAAGATAGCTATAGTGCGCCCTTATCTTATCTTATCTCTGAAATGGCAAAAATTGGAACTAATGACGTCATGTTAAAAAGTCATTCATAAGTACGTTGTGGTCATTCATCTGTCAGTTACTACCTCTCGATAATTGGTCCAATGCGTCCGACAGCGCCTCTCTTCATTTCAAGGTTAAGTTGGGTTTACTATATGCTTTGGCTTGAAGATGAGTTT
This sequence comes from Hesperia comma, assembly GCA_905404135.1. NCBI lineage: Eukaryota > Metazoa > Arthropoda > Insecta > Lepidoptera > Hesperiidae > Hesperia > Hesperia comma. The sequence continues at coordinate 2,345,512 of FR990028.1, read as the reverse complement.
TTCTGACATGTAAGTAATATAATCTGACTCTTCAAACGATTACAAGATTGATCTATATACATATAATGGCATATCAACCACTTGCGCGCTACTATGGACATTATACTATGTGAAATTTTATTATAATCGTGTATCGTTCATTTGCTTCCGCACAAATGTGTATAACTATACCAAAGGAGACTGCATCGAGCAAATGAGAATTTAAACAAATTTCCTTGAAAATCAGGGTCACGGCCAACTAAGCTGGTCAAGATACATACTTCTCGTACCCACTACCAGGAGTGCAGAACAGCCAAACTTACTTAACCTAATTCTGCAAGCGCTTCTATAACCCGATAATTTCCACTATCTTGAGGAAGTACATGCACATATTAAGCTCTTAATTTACCATACATTTTGGACCCAAACGTGTGTGTTATCGGAGAAATTGGCCCGAATCCAGGGCTCGGTTCTGGACAATGCTCATACATAAATTACGATTTCTGCGAATGCATTGCTGGGAACAGAGCCATCTTTAGACTGTTGCCACATTATCAGGGTTAAGCGATTGAGTGTAGCTTATAGCTTCTAAGGTGCTTGGACGATTAAGTGTCTGTGTACGTGATTCGTTATCAGAAATTTTATTATGTTAGTGTTTGTAGATTGTTATCAATACTTGATTGAAAAATTATTGATGCCTTTATTTTTAATGGGATTGCACTTAAACGTAGATAGATATTATTGGATCATAATATAGAGTAAGTAATTTTGTGATTTAAAATAATTTATATGTTATCATTGACATTTTATACGTATAATACTGTGATTACAAATTCATAAACAATTCGTGGGAAAATTCTTCAAAACATATCCCAGACTCTTTCTAAATTACTCCATGTTCCCAAATAGTTAAAAATGTTTCTCAAAAACACCAAATTAATGGATCGATCTACAAAGACTTAAATATTATTATTTTGTGTTTCGTTATTCGATCACCGTCGTCCATCAAACGTCTGCCTATCAAAGAATAAAGTCCATAAAAGTGTGATATTTTTTATGGGTACCGATGTTTTATATCGCCCCAGTAGATGGACTGAATGAATATAACGGAAATGTGGACAGACATTTCGTACGAAAGCATTTTTATTCGAGGCTATGAAAGTGAATTGTCATGGATAGTGTTCTAGTGACAAAAGACAAAAAATATTGTAATGAAATTCATGAGCAAACAATGTTACTAAAAAGTTATGGAGTGCCTTATCTTTGTGGCATTCCAAACGTGCTGGCTCTTTGAAGTCTTTTATCTTCATTTCATTATTTTGTATGTTCAGTTAGCTATACCTTTTATTTTATTTCCATATTGTAATTAAAATTAAATCGTTTTGTGGTGTAAGGGTATTCTCCTTTCTTTTTTGAGTCCAAGCTAAATCTGAAAAATCGTGGTGCAAACGCTCAACAACGGACGAAGTTTAATAAGGCACCCGGTCCCTCTTTTCAGTACTCTAGACCTGGTGGCAGCACCGATTAACCTCTCTCATGGTCTAATTCGGACTCATAGTGTTCCGACTGGAAATTTGGGATAGCACTTCTTCCTTGATCGCTAAATCTTCTTCAATGTTTTGAATTTGTTCCTAATGTGAGCTTAAGAAATTAATTCCTCGAAATAAAGCGGCGGTGTGTTTACCATTGACAAATATGACACCTACGCAATATAATATGTTACAACCCACAAGTTTAACAGCCACTCGACATCTTGTTTGTAAAATTAAAACTTCAGCGCGTTTATTTTAAACGTGGAACTTGGAATTTGTCGCCAGACGCGGTTACGGAGAAGTTTCAAGCGAAGAAATTAATCACACACTTAAAACATTTGCACAACTCCTATGAAGTTGCTCAACGGATGCTGCCACGTTTTCAGGTGTCATCTTATCTTGAAATATAATAAAAATTTCACGAGGTTATGTCTGTATATTGAAAATATTTGAGAAAAAATATTTATGAAATGTCTTTATAGTAGATAGAAGTCAAAAATATTGTTTTTAAAATATTTACGGTCTGAATTTTTGGCCGAGCACCATGCACCAAAATTTTGAATTAAATTTGATGCGGTTTTCACAATTACATTGCTGAAGGTCAAACTTAAAAAAATATGTTTGTTTCATCTTGATACTAGAACCTGAGATAAATAACATAGATATATTGCTGGACAACGTGTGCCGGGTTAGCTAGTTAAGAGTAGACAGCTAGAATACCTGTGCTGTGTTATGTAACAATTTGGTATGAGACGCTCTTTACATCCTTAAGTCCAATCTCGTTCTTTTTTTTCTTCTGTATTTACATATGTCGTTTCTTAGAGTTTTATTCGATCATTTACCATTAGGTGACTCGGCTACAACTTTTTGGGTATTTACAACTCATCTCTTCCTACCCGCAAAAGGATTCCACATTGTGGTGACCTGTTGTACAACAAATAAGACAAAAACACCCAGAAGGAGAACAGAAATTGAAATTCAGCATTAAAATTTCATCTTCATCATCGTTTTCATCATGTGTAGCGCGAAGGACTGGAATAGGTTTCCTGCGTCAGTGTTCCTTTCGATCATAATGTTACCCACATTTCAGTCAAGTGTCAACTGTACAACGCTTCACCATAAAGGCTAAGTTGCCACTTAACTTGAGATGAGATCGAAGTCAAGTGCTTACGTATACAAGATAAGAGAAATTAAGAGCTCTAGAAGCAATTACCTATACACTAAGATAAAATTAGTAGCTAAATATTAAAACGCGCTAATGCATAATCCAAGAACTCAAGAATGTTGAATGCACCAAGTTTTTCCATAATGGCATTGTTCAATGAAAGAAAATTGCTGCCAACGTCCGTTCTGCCTTTTCATATGTAAATTAAACTGCAGGGATTTCAATAAAGAATCTATGCGATGCAGGTTGGGAATACTTTCCATTCTAGTACGTTCAAAAGGCTACGATTTCTGGTTTAATATGTTCTCTCCTATGGGCCTTTTGTCCCTAACTTGTATGACAGGAGCAAGAATGTAATATTTGACGATACTATCATAGAAACTAAAATGTACCTAATTCTAGCATTACTAGGTGTCATGAATGTTATTTAAAGCTTAAATAATTAAAGGTATACTTTGTGCGACTGTATTGTAAAATATTGTAAAATTAGCAATTGCTCATTAATGGCATGGTCAGTATTCTTTTAGATTCGGAAAACTTGTTGCTCTGCTTCTATTAGTCGTAGCGTAATAAGCGTTCCTCGATAAATCGACATATCACACACAAAAATTACTGTGCAAATCGAATCAGTGACTCCTGAGATTAGCCGTTCAAAAAAACAAACAAACTCCTCAGATTTGCATGTTAGTACAAAATGAATAAAATTATTTACATTAAAAACATTACACCACTCGATAGCTGAAAAAGCAAAGAATTAATTACGCCAAGAGACGACTTCGACTGCAATAACACCATTATTCTCTATTTTAATGACTACTGCATATTTAACAACCACTGAGATATGCTGGTGCAGTACATTAATGGGAGTTTTAAATGCTAATTGAACAGTAATAGGTATGATAAAAGATAAAAACCAGTCAAGAGCGAGTCGGAGTCGTATTATTAGGGTTTTGTATTATTAAGCGATACTAGCTTTTATAAATAAAAATTTGTCTATAACAGAATAATGTACAATCCCCGTTTTTTATTGTATGCCCGTGAGATCTAACACTTATTTTTTGTGTGATGATGGCTAAATTATCACACGTTGTATGAAAATTTCAGGTATCTCCCTAAATCTATGCATTGATAAGATAGAGCCCCGTAATAGACGGAAGACAGTAGAGTCATTAATAGGGTTCTGATTGTCACTGTTTGGGCACGAAAAGGGTACAATTTTTACGGACGATCACCACAGTTGTAGCAACGCAACGCAAACGAACGAGACTTACTAACAATATTAATTTAGACAATTAGGTACTAAAACCGAAAAATACTAAGGATCAATAACAGTCCCTACCCAAGTTCTAACACTTATTAACAAAGTTACCAAATAACATCTTCATATTTTCTTCTAACTAGACTTACCATCCTAGTCCCTATTTGCGTCTTTTTCTAGGCTGATCTCAGTTGTCATGGGCGGCAGCGGAAGGTTGCTAAATGCTCGTTTGCTACCTTAATTCCTTTAAAACCAATCTATTCGAACAAGGTTTAATGTAATAACACTGTCTCCGACTTCTTTACTTCTCTTGTATAAATATAAAAGTAATTTCCAAATGATCCACAACCTAGGAATGCTATCTAGATAAAATTTCTCAATTCCAACGCGTCTCTCTGTCGCCGCCGTAATAACATTATTACAACAAAATATTATAAAGTAGCTTGTACCTATGCCAAATATGATTTTTAGTCCAAATGTTGATTTTGTCCTTGGGAATAATCCTTGAAGTGGAGAATAAGTTCGTTTTGATTAGATTAGCTCAGTATTGCCGAGGGGAGCTGAAAAAGGACTGTAAATGAGCAAATAATTTTCGACGGCTTTGTTTAAAAGGAACATCCTTTTAGTGTTCAACTATTCTTCGAAGATTTTGAGAAAGAAACTCAATAAGTAAAAGGAAATTGTTAAGTCTGGATTGGACTTATTTACAAATGAGAAATATCACTAACGGTCATTAGGTAATTTCCATGTGTGTCTAAAGGTCTGCGCACATTATAACGACTCCACGCCAACGCGGTTACGGAGCCACTCAAATGTAAGCATTCAATAAAGATCCTTATATCTATTGGACTTTACGGTTGAATTTCGAGTGAACACTTGAAAAAGGTGGACTACTCCCCACGCACTGCTCACCGACGCCGTTCACACTCGAAATTCAACCGTAACGCCTAAGATATAAGGATCATAATTGATTGCTTACATTTGCGTTGCTCCGTAACCGCGTTGACGTGGAGTCGTTGTAATGTGCGCAGACCTTAACTCTTTCTGTCGCAAAGATATGTTCCGTAATTATTTCTTCTTCTTTCCCATTCATAGTATCAGACCAAACATAATCTGCAAGTGACGTTGTATAAACTTAACTCATATTACAATCATTATTTTTCATAGACAAATTAAAATATTCGCAACTATTCAAAACTGTATACTGTCTTTATACACTGTTGCGCTATTCAAGGCAAATCTACAGGCGATAATGGAGCAATCTAATTCATTTATTACGGAACGGTTAAGCATCGCCCGGGGACGAATCTCCCACTTTTGCTCAATTAGTTCCTAAGTTGATAAACTCCGGATTTATTTTTATGTAAATAGTCGACTGTTGAGATTAAGGGACTTGGATTGAGAATCTATTAAGCCTATCTATTTTCAGCAATTTAATCTATTTTTTTCTTGTTGGGCCAACGACGCGATTGTAATTTTTCGTGTTACCAAGGTACTCTTAACCATCATCAAACAACATCAGTTTTTCATAGACTAAATTAAATAAACAAACTTTAAAACTCGTTCCGTATCGTAAAAGTTATCTGTAGTGAGTGGAATAGTCAACAAAATACATCACTGACATCCCTGACCCGAGTACAAGCAAATCTCAATAATAATTTGTTTTATATTAAATGTTTACTGTTATCAACATCATCATCGCAATCCGTTACTATACATTTCTCACAATCACTACTACAGGTCAAGCCACACCGCTCTGGTCAAGTGCACTTTAACCATTTTTGAGAGCAGTGAGAACTTTTAGGTGTGCAGGTTTCGTTACAGTACCCGGCAAGAAATAATGCACATCGGTATTCAGGAAGAGATAATCGGTTAGTTACGGCTTTGTAGAGCGTTGTCTCTCTCGCACATTGCACTGAAAATGCAATATCTATTAAGAGCTGCTAAAGCACCCTATCAAGTACTTTTATAATAGTAATATTGATGTTCCATTGGAGGTTTTAAAAACTCTTTATATTTATTTATGAGTGAACGCGACCGTCTTCCACCGAATTCGAAAGAAAAGTGACAAGTCAATTGTAAGGACTGTGTAGTAAGGACAACGCTCTACAAAGCCGAAACTAACCGATTATCTCTTTCTGAATGCCGATGTGCATTATTTCTTGTCGGGTACTGTACTGTGTTTTCCATTTGTTGTACGTGAACAACAATAACGGAAGGAAAATAATAATTATTTGTAAGCATCAACCAAGGACTCCAAGTATGGGAATCCAAAGTAAAATCTTTCGGCGATCACTGATAAAATTTACTATAGATTTAATAAAATGTCCAGCTTTTCTGAGTTCAACATAGGTCACATAAAATCTAATTAATGCGGGATCTGGTTGGAAGATACAAGCATTAAATCAGGATTTTCTTTTGTAAATTGCAATTTAATTATACGAGACACTTTGTCTAGACAATACAACAGTAATAAGTAAAGTACGTTCTGCATTTTTTTCCTGTAACTCGCAATTAATTAATGAAATGAAATCGCAAGTTAAATTAGCACTAGCTGACGTGGTAGAAATTGTTCTAGATACAACATATTTTATGTTCCAATCGAGGGACCTTTTAGGTAATATACCCATGTAACTTTTGATCATGATCATAATAAATTGTCTAGTCTCGTAATAAACTAAACAGTTCCAATTGTTTGTTCCAACCCAGAGAACAATCCACACGCCTAAAAAAATAACGTTGTCCAATCTTGCAAGCTGAATTAGAGCTACTTCCTTTTACTCTGCGGACTTAAAATTTTGTATTTAACTTTAGTTCCGACAACAATGTAATTTTATGACAAGCATGACCGGATATTATGCTCGGGATTGGCTCCACACAGGGGAACTCCTCGCCGGCATATTGCAGTGACTAAATATTAGGTAAAACATTTTGCATTTATAATTCGTTTAGTATTACAAAAACTTGTTTTCGTTACATGTTTCCATCAATTATTACGTAGTTTACGCGTTCAAAGATGATAATAACTTGCCATTGAGTAATTAATGCTCTTTTCGGCTATTTACATAAGAAAATTGAAATGTTTAGTGCCCAGACGGATACTGCACTTTTGGGGTTATTTGCTACTCGGTTATTTTCGGCTACCTCTGTGTTTATGTAAGATCAATAAATAAATAATAAACTCAATATTTCGTTATAATACTCAATTTTTTTTACAATATCGTTGAACATTCGCAAGATAATGTAAGAAAATTTTATGAAAGTTTCGAATTCAAGACCGAATTGCAACATACTAGTGTTACCACGGCGCTCTGATATCCAATTAAGGAAAGCCGTTAAACTAATCCGAGCGATTAAATCAATGGCTCAAATGAGCTATATCGAGTAATGGATAGCACCTCAATGTCCATTTAATTGATTCATTAAATAAAGATCATAATCGCGACGGTGAACACGTGAGATAGAGACACTAGGACTTTCTGTTTCGTGGGTTTTGACATACATACCTACATATCGAGACCGCGATTTACAGAGACCGGGAACTATACTACATCAAATACCTTGCAGAAATTTTAACTCGTCTTTCAAGTATAGGTTACCTATCTTAGCCTAGCTTGGAATCGAATCAAAGACCTTTAGTACAGCAGTCCGAAATCTTCATAGCGATTCGCACTTATTGCTTTATTACGTTTAAATTTATTTGCACGCCCGCGAATAAAGACTGTGAACAATTTGAAATTTTCGCAAACTTTACCAGGTTTTTTACAATATTGAGTTAGGAATTTTATTTATGTTTAGTCCACGCTTACCCCCTCGGTATATAAGCTTACCTTACTGAAAACGACGAGACTATATCACCAGGTTCTATTGGAGGTCGCTAAGTTCTGTATTCCGCTTAATCCCGGTGGTTCTCATTCATCATGCATTGTTAGAGTATTTGGGTTAAGCAGCAGCAAAAAATGACGCAGATATGTGCAAAGATGTGAAAACTATAGATATGTTACATTCAGACTACACAAGCCGCACTTTGGATCGACTCCGATGACATAATCCTACTAATATTAAAAATGCGAAAGTTTGTAAGTATGTGTGTGAGTGTATGTATTTATTACTTTTTCACGCAAAAACTACTCAACTGATTTTCATGAAACATTGCAGTAATATAGCTATAATAAATTTATAGATATTTTTTTTTATAATCTGGTCATAATATAACGATAACGATTCCCCGAAGTGAAGTGAGGGTGGATTTAATAGTTTAACTATAAATATGACTGATAATTACGGAAAGCATGAGATGGACAGAGGTAACAACGAGATATGAAGTAGGACTATTTGCAAAATTTTACTGTCCCTCCTATCATACATAGAATGAAACAATTTGAGTGCGGTTCTTTCTAAGCAAAAGCCTTAACATCATGGTAATTTGATAGACATCGTTCCAGCAGTTGAAGAATATCAGCTCCTTTCCAAAATTGTATTTAAATTTTCAATTTATCGTTATTAGTACATTCAGTAGACATTTAATATTCATGGTACCAAAATTCAATACGGATTTGGCTGTAATTATCGATTCTGATATTTCGAATTTTAGTATTTGCATATCGCAAGATGGCGCCTCATATCTACAATTATGACTAATGTCTCCACAATCCGGTCTTACCAGACATCCAAAGCATGTGGTCCATCATTATACGGAACGGGGGCAGTAAAACATTTTATGTTGGAATTTATGATATCCGCTCATTCGTATTCCGGCTGTTGTTATATCGAGAGATATTGCAAAAACAGAAATGGATGTAAGTAAGAAGTTTAGGATAATGAACGCATCTTTATAAGCTAAGTTTGGTTATTTTCTTTTAATAATGTTAGCCATCAAAGCAACATACAAATCACCTGGGGATAGTTCTTCGTCGCCCATGGACACGAAAAAACCAAAGATGTTATTGATTGCCATGAATGAATAAAGGAGAAGAAAAGTATTTTTTAGTACTTAGGTAGTGCTTGACAACAATTCAACCTGTTGATGTCGATGAAATCCACCGAGGTAACTTAGATAAAGTTAAGTGTCACTCACTTTCCTCTTGAAGACTCTGATATCACGTAGAGGTAGAATGATACATTGACGCAGGCAAGTTCTGGCTCTCAAATGCCCAGTTACAGCACCACTTCATTTCGCAGGTGCCGCAATTGAACGGTTGTAAATAACCAGACAGCCTGCATGAAAACCTGATAATATCTTATAATAGCAATGAACTTATAAACAAGCCTTTCCAGCAAAAAAGACAGCTTCTTTGCGGATCGATAAAGGGATTAGTGGCCAACTCAAGTGTCGGAAGGTTTTATACCGTCCGACGACCTCCGACATGGCTTAACACCTGCTATCTAGTGACACCAACCGAGATCGATGGAATTACGTGCACTCTGTAGCATGAAAGAAATTTCCGCCACGAGGGATCACCCAACAACCGATCACGCTCGAAGTTGCTAACTCAATCGATCACCTAGGATCGACGAACTAGGCTAGAACAATTTTCTTCATTTTCATTTCCTACTTGATAAATCATGATTTTTTTTATCAATACAGCAATAAACATAGATTGATATAACTTTGGTAATGTCTGGTATCATAGCCATGCCCGAGTTTTACCCACTATCGCAAATCGGGACCGCTGTGCCAAGAAATGATTTAAGCGTTGGCAGACGTCGTGCTGACGACTTGGAAAAAGAAACAATGTTAGCTCAGTTTCAATGTCCAATACATGGTACAGATAGTCTCTTCATAGCGTCCAGATTGTCGTGACGATATCATTAACACTACACGACGCGGACGATTACTAAACTAAATAAGTTAGGTGAGTTCGAAGTGCTAAAAAAGCAGTAATAGCCTAGTGGTTAAGAATTTGGACTCCTACTCGGAGGGTCCTTGTTCGAATCTCAGGGCACGAACCTCTGATTTTTCGGAGTTTTGTGCGTTTTAAGCATTTAAATGTCACTCACTGTAACGGTGAAGGAACATCGTGTTTCCTCGCTGCATGCCGGAGAGTTCGCTAAACTCAAAAGTGTGTGAAGTCTACCATTCCGTACTTAGCCAGCGTGGTGGACTACGGCCTTAACCTTCTCAATGTGAGAAGAAACCCGTGCTCAATAGTGGGCCATGATGGGTTGAGATGATGATGATGATGAGTTTAAAATATCACGCCTAAAATTTCCGAGTTTTCCCAAGCAAGGGAGAACTTACTAGTACTACATAAGACCAAGCAAACATAGCCAACATCCCCTTTTGTTGCTCTAATGACGTGATCGCAGTCCTATGCCCGTATCTCGTCGTTGTAGTCGTACGTAGTAAATACTAAATAGACAACATTATCTCCAGTTTTGTTTGTCTATTCTGGGGTCGACAAAAAGATAAACTATCGGATTTTTTGTATCGTAACTTTGTACTAAAGAAGGCTGGATTTCTTTGATAAGAACTATTTAGTAAATTGCGTGCATGCCCGACATATTAACTGCTTAACTTACTTATTTAATACTGTAATGGATGCGTTGCTTGCTTTGAATGTTAGTCAATAACATCTAATATTATAAATTGTCCTTACAAATATTTATTTATTTTCCGCGATACACAACTGTAACTTAAGTCGCTGACAATATGACATTGCCACTTCCAGTTTAAAACAAATGTTTTACCTTTGCACACAGTTCAAATAAGGCTCTTCTCACACAACGCTATTTGCAAGCGACTAGGATCTTGTCAATGTATGAAAGCGAGGCGTCTACGATGCATCTCTTCTTAGCGAACAGTGTCAGATACAACGAATTTTGGATTGCGTTGCAGTCGCGTAGCTCATAAATAGCATAGTGTGAGAACTGCCTAAGCTTACAGGCAAAATTCACTCAAGGCATTTCAAATCTCACCGTCAATCTACAATGAACTTTAATCACAGGGGCGGAAGGCTGGTCTTTGTGTGGACTATTACAACGAAGTCCATATCGTATACATAATTATACTTGTAGGTAGTACGAAAAACAATTCATGCAAATAAAGTATTTTTTCTTACCTCTCCAAACTTTCTTCTGACCAGATTTATAGGTATTGGCAAGTTCTGACAAAATTGTATTTCGAAATACGTTCAACTTTCACCTCATAACACAAAATTTAAATTTTGCCAAACAGTTTGCTTATTCATAAGATGCTTCTGTCTCGAAGCGAATTTAATATTTACGGCGAAAAGGACGTAAGGTTGTGGCCTGACCATCAAAGCTATTTATAAGATATTACCTAAACGATGGCATGTTAGTAGTAATTACTAACTCTAAATAATCATAGCCCCACACTAGGATTTCCTGTATCGTGGGTTGCTAGGTGCCATGGACAACATACAAAGGTACACATACCCAGACCAAGAACAGTTTAACCATTACGCCATGCATGACATCATTATTTAATAAGATAGTGGATGTTGCTAAAACGAGTATCAGTAAATAGTATAAAATGGTCTGAGCAGTAAACAATCAACATAACTACTACTACTACTACATACATCCGTCATATTACTGCCATTTCATAGTCGTATAACCGCCACACACTTCACTATCACTTCCCACAAATGTTAATTTTTCTTATATTGTTATCTCCAAACGTTTGATATACAAAGTAATCGTAGCTTCCAAAAGACTTATCATCATCCGACTAGGCCCAAAGGGCTTGAAAGCCAACACTTTATAGTTGTTATAGCTTATTTTTCAGAAGGAATAGATCGACGATGAATTTTCTGATTTCCGTGAGAAACAGACAAATCATCTGTTTATTGATCGTTTAGTTGCAGGAAAACATGAAGAAATGTGTATTCTTTTGTATTCGTCTATTTTATCGTTGTCGCTCGAAGCTTACAATAGAACTCATACCGATATCGAAGCCTTACTTTTTGAATAATGACCGGGAACTTTTCTAATTTTTCCGGGGACGTGCTGAAGCTGTGTCTCGTGCGAGAGCCTTCTGGCCCAGTTCCACCTTTTTGGATTAACTCGTAAATTGTGGCTTTTGATAACTCGTAGAAGGATCGTCCCTCGGTTCGTTGTTAACTTTTTGACACGCACGGATCACGGAACAGTAGTAATGGAATTATTCAGTTGCGGAGTTTTTGGGATTCATTTAGTGGGAAGTGTCATGATTTTCAAATTTAATTTATTAATTGTGATAAAAAGTATCTGATTTTGAATGAAAGGACATATTGACATTATGAGTAACTGGCAGGTTAGCAAGAAAAGAAAAAAAAGATGACATTGGGTAATGGCGGGAGAGGAATGTAAATTATTATAGCAATTGTAATGTTGGGAGTTAATAAATGTTTGATGTGATAAAACTATAAACAGGTGATTTTCATTATAGAAGTAAGACTAATTTTTTAGTTGTTGGTCGAAAGAGAGTCTTTGGATAATTAAACATATCAGTTAATTTTGTTAAGAGGAAAGGTCACTAACATAATTATGTGATGTTTTTTTTACTTAAAGATAATTTAGGTTTTGAACGCAATCCAACCAGATTGTTAATAACAGTTATTGTTATAAAAAGAACTGTTGGACTTAATTTACCATTCCTTCTCCTCTTTAAAAAATATCACCTTTTCGAAACGATGGTACGTGCCTACATGCGAAATAATCAAAGGTTTTGACATAGACTTAAACGTAGCTACAAGAAACAAATGATTTTAATTCCAGTAAAACGGTATCAGATGTCAAGGCTTACCTACTCAGTGAAAGCCTATTCAAAGCCGTAAATATTTATTTTGGAACTTCAGTCTCCAAATATCTTCTAAAACATACACGAATGTAAACATCCCTTACAAAGTCCCCAGCAGTAAAAATACTCATCTAATTGATTCTCAGAAAGCAAACCCACTCTCACATTCTCTTCCTCCCTGAGAAAGCAATTAACCGATTCTAAACATACGTGGGAACGACGACAGATATCCATTATGGATATTTCTAGAAACTTATTACTTGGAAACTACGTAGATTTAATCTACTTACACGTACTTTTTATGTGTTTAATCAAACTTTTTATACGCAGGTACGCTCGATTATTTTTCAGATTTTATTTACGTAACAAAGGAGCGTGAAGCATCACTTTCGGCTGCCACTCATGACAACGATGACTGTCACATGATAAGATTAGAATGGGGACAAAAAAGTTGAGTAGAATTTATGGTCTAGTTAGCAAACAGTGTCAGAACATTCGTTGGTTAGTTTGTGAATAAGTATGAGGAATAAAGCAAGAGAGCCTGTTAGTGAAAGCTAGTCCTATTAGACTAGTACGTCAATATCATCAATGCAAACTTTGGAAGTTTTTTTTTCATGAGTCCATTGCGATGTATGGTTGGGCGAGAGTTCGGTTGTTCAGTGTTTTCCTTCACTCCTACGTGTTTTCCTCACTGGCACAGATCGTGATCGAAATGTACTCATGGCTATGTTTTCACTGATGTTGTTCATTCAGTGATTTCTCTCTATTCCTTATATGACTAATGATTGTTATGGCTGGTTTTTTTTATCTAAATACTGATATCAATCGCAATGTCGACTGACCAGGTCGTCATAAACGTGACAGAAGCTGTTCTTTACTTAGTGATGTAGCTCTTGTTTGAGTCGGTCGCCAAACAACTTGTAGTGATCCGGATAGAGGCTTGAAACAGAGATAGATCCGGATAGAGACACCCTCATCCTACTTTTTGGACTAACAATACACGTTGTTTTTTACAAAAATGAAAGTAGTTATTTAATTCCTAGCGAGCCAGAATAACTTAAATTTTTACTTTAAATACTTTAAATTTTTGTATTGTCCATGGCACACGCGTTATTTTTTATTTTTTATGGTTACGTTACGGCTCATTCACACGAGGACGAATCGTCTTTTTTCACGAATCGTCTTTTTTCACGATTCGTTATTTTTTTTGACGGCGGCAATGCTTTTTAAATACTCATGTTCACACGCTTGACGAATCGTGAAAAAAGACGAATACGGATACGTCTTTTAGAAATCACGAATCGTGAATGTTTTATGATTATGACGGATCCGCGCACAGTTTAGTATGCGTTTGTGTGTGAACTTCAATCCGGATATTTTGACGAATCGTGAAAAAACACGATTCCGTATTCAATGTGAACGTCCATCCGTCAAGACGTATCGTGTTTTTTGACGAATCGTCAAAGACGTATGCCGTGGGAATGAGCCCTTAAACAATAAATATTTCACGTAATTTGGAAAGTACACAGCTAAAACAAATACAAACGAATATAAATTATTGAACATTCAGACGGATTTATTTGTCGGCTAAACAATGAATCAAGGTTTTCATTTTACACGCTGATAAAATATTGTTGATAAAACTTTATTGAGCTTCATTCTAGTTTAATATTTATTTTACAATTAACAAATATGATTGGTGTTCAGTCAATCAGATAGTTGGCGTTGATACGTTCAGTGAGAAGATTTTATTCATTTTTCTAGAATTGCATTTGAATAATAATTGAATTATAACTTGGTGTCAATCATGACATGTTTTTCCTATCCTGAATTAAGACAGACATATCTAGATAATGTTATATCTGAGTCTCCAGGGAAATGGGATTACTACTTAGTTCTTACTAAAAACAATTGTTTTACCTGTGTACACAATTCAATTTAGACTGTAAGTACAGTCATACGAGAATCTTTTGGCGTGTGTGTGACGGAGACAGCGCCTTACAGATTGTCTAGTAAGTCAGTAAGGCGTTGTCTCTGTCACCCACACGTCATCCACGCACCAAAAGATCGTTGTAGGACTTTAAGTAAAATTTACTCACGACATTTAAATTCTCGCAATGTCCGTTAATCACAGGGATGGAAACCTGGTATGTGTCTGGAATGGAATTAAAACGAATCCCAAATCGATTGCAAACGCAGTGCAGGTACCTGCTATGGCAGTCGGTGATACCAGCCCGTGGGAACTTTAGGCTCTACCGTATTAAAATGTCTTATTTACCTTATATTATATAGGGCGTCCGGGATAGATGTTGCGATAATTTAAGGCTGGATAGTACATTCTTATCCCCACTCTAGAATAACCCCTCAATGTATCCTCCCTACCTCCATCCCCCAGCCACAGTCATTTAAAGTTTCAGTGCATTAATAAATAACCAAAAGACATACTTTTTAGCTTCACAGGTTTAAAGTTATTGTTATTTGATTGTACACACACAAGCATCGTTCGATAGCTAAGAATATTGCTAAACTAAAAAATAAAAACATTTAATACAATTTTGAATCTAAAGACTACGGTAAAAAAGTTAAAATACAAGTTACATACACAAAATTTGCTTCTGAGTCAATTATGTGACTGACTGTAGCTGGGGATGGAGGGGGAAGGATACATTGAGAGGTCATTCTGTATGTGTAAATACAGCGGTGCTACAAACTATTTAGCCGCCGCGCGCCGGTCAGCGACAAGCGGACGAAACTGAAAACTATTCTAAACGCCGGAAGTTGTTTAAACTTCGGCCAAGTTTTACAAAGTTCCGCTAACTTTGTACGATTAAACGGTTGAGACGTTCATCCGTTTTTATCAAGTCATCTACTGTTGAATAAACCATATATTTTTGATTTGATTTAAAAATAAATGTTATCTGTAAGTATGAATAAAAAATGTTTCCTTGCTTATTGTCTGTCAAAAAAAAATTTGTTGGTGCTTGTGCTTGTGTAAATTTTTTATAACAATAAAGGGTGTAATGCTATTTTAAAAACAAATAAAGGGGAGGTATAGGCAGTGTTTACCTATTTTTTAATGAATTAAGGCATAAAAACGAGCATGCAACACCACTCTTCCACTGCCGCCCATGACAACTGAGACCGACTTAACACAAGAATAAGATTTAATTAAGGGACTGGGATGGTTAGTCCAATTAGAAGATGGTGCTAGACTATTTGTTTGATAGTTTGTTAATAAGCGCAAGGACAAGTACTGTTAGTGAATGTTAGTTCTGTTAATGATAGCAATAGTCCAGTTAGTAATACAGAATTGGTCAAAATCTGCCAGTTCAGTCTTCTATGTGTTTGTGTGAGTTTGTTTTTAGAAACGGCTTAACTGGTTTGAATGTAGGTAGTTTAAACGCATGTGTTTTAAGTAAGCGGTAACAATTCATGATTTTTTATTTCCATCGATCACAATCACAAAATGAGCGTCAATTTAAAAAATCTGATCTAACCAGGCAGTTTATACGCATGTATTTTAAGTAAGCGGCAACGATTCATGATTTTTTATTTCCATCGATCACAATCACAAAATGAGCGTCAATTTCAAAAATCTGATCTGACATACATAAACCAAAACTAAGTTTACCAAACCAGTAATACCTACCTATACCTAAGTTCGTGAAAAGGATCGTGAGAGTAATACCGTGTGTTATATTTCACTTACAACGTTACTTGCTGATACTTCAAGTAACTCGCTACAAAATATTCAAGCAGACCTTAAGCTCCAAGTATTTGAAGAGCGAAAGTTGTTTAACTTCCCAAACCCGCCGAAGTTGGGAGCCATGCGCGGGCCAGCTTTGGATTGTTGCCAGCTATTAAATTTGCGTGAAACTCGTAAGGAAAGCGTTTGACGATTTTGTTTGTAGAAAACTTGCGAACAAGCATATTATACGCATGTATTAAATTGTACGTAGCATTTAACTAGCTCATAGGTTGGCGATTTGCGGCAAACCAAAGTGATTGACAAAGTTAAACAAGCGAATGTGAGCGGGCGCCGTCAGGAGTTGGATAAGTGACCGTTAGCAAAAAATTCTTGAGCATTACCGCAAAACCTTCACGTAAACTCGCCATCTCAGAGCTAAGCCATCTCAGAGGACTTTCGATACCTGGATTAAGCTGCCTGTCCACTGAAGTGGAGCGAGGCAGCGGAGCGGTGAAGTGGAGAAAATTAACCAATAGCTAGCACGCAAGCCCTGTCCACTGGCGCTGAGCGGAGATTTTATGCAATCTTAATTTTCTCCGGTTAATTTTCTCCGCTTCTCCGCTCCGCTGCGTGGCTCCGCTTCGGTGGACAGGCAGCCTTAGTTTGGTTGGCTAACTTGCTCTCGTGGAGCGTTGTTGAATATACTCGAGGCATCAGACCAATAAACTATAGACAGCGTGCCGTGAACAAAATCGTGAAGCCGGCAAAAGTGTGCCTAAAACACACATCGGAACCAATAGAATGCCCTATGTTGACAGTTTGAACTAGAACAAATTTAAACTTTATTTTTTGGAACACAAAGCTTCATTCATTTTTTATTATTTAGAACACAAAAGTCATTTTGGTATGAGTGCCGCCGTGTGTATTACAAGGCGAGGCAGACTTTTTGCCGGCTTCACGCTTTTGTTCACGGCACGCCGTCTATAGTTTATTGGTCTGAGCTCGAGGCCTCCTCGGAGAAGCTCCCGCTCGGAGACTGCAAGGTCTAGTCGATGAAAACCATCATCCCAAATACGTTCGTAGTGCGTAGTATGTAGGGGAGGTACCGGTGTGTTCTCACGAGATCCTGGAATCTCAAGGTTTGCGTTGGATGCCTGCCGTAGGGGTTTTACTGAGTGCCAATTCCACACAACCAGCTACCAAGTCGGGTATCTTCTCTTATCTCTATCTCTTATCTTAAAGGCACCTCAGTAATAAAAGTAGTCAAATGTCATTTCATTTAGTTATCTCTTTCAGTCTTATAAGTTTAGTAACGATTTATCTTCCGCATATATATGTAGTGTCATTGGAATGGGTCGAAAAACTGCAACCCCCGATTATCTTAAGGCATCTATGGATAGATTCTTTGGGGAAAGTTAAAAATATTCTCCAAGAATAACAGCTTAACCTTAGTTTATATAAAACCAAATCTGATTCAAGTATCGTAGTGCTCGCGGCCAAGCAGATGTGGAGCTTATAGCGAGGCGTCGGAAGTTATTTAAACTTCGGTAAACTTCGTCGAAGTTCGGCAAACTTCGGCTTCTCCCGCTGACTAGACCTTCGCGAGAAGCTCATTGTGCAACCGAGTTGAATGTTGCAAATTAACTAATATTAACTCACACTGAGATTATGGTTTGTTATTCGAAATTCAGGTTACAAACAGGACCAATCTTGACCTTTCAGTTCCATCGCTTCTGCAAGCTACGATCAAAGGAAGCCGTGAATTCAAAGAACTTAAGCTTTACCCACTCGATTCTGCTAATTAGGTATTGCATATTATTTATTTTACTCGGATTACACGAGTAAATTAATGATTAACGCCACCTTCACTCTTTGTAGCGATCATGCCTCTCAAATTGCTTCATTCGTGGCATATTAGAAGACAGATGTTTCAACAGCAGCAATGCCATCAATATCCGCCTATACCAGGCGCAACAGATTATTGAAGTTTCCTCATGGGAGACCTATACTATCATTGTTTAAAATCATCAAACATCAAACTCTTCAGTTAACCTATTTGAGGGAGGTCCCTCACGTGACATTAACACGAATCAATAGGCTCTAAACATACTCTCCTGCCTCGGAACGACTCAAGAAACAATATCGTTATTGAACCTTGACAATAAAAAATGTTTCTTGTTGTATTCAGTATTCTGTACCATTTTTCAACGGGACCATCGCAATCCTGGGGACGTTGAAAAAACGCGACAAATGAGGACATCGGGGTGGTGTAGAGGGTAATAAATCACGGTGACCGCAAGATTAAATTTCGAAGTGGTCTGATCTTTGAAGCCAGTAAGGAATAGGGATAGAATTCATATTAGCTGAATAAAGGATATTTTTGTGGGTAGCGTTGTGTCATGAAAATCGAAATGTCTCAGTGGATAAATAGGTAGTCTCTGTATTTGATTTTCTTACAAACAAGACAAACGATAGACAATTCATGTGATAGTGTACGGTCTTTGAGAGTTGCCGACCTACATGTAGGTACTACGAGTATAAGGGATTATTGGATATTGTAATCCATAAACAAAACAAAAAACTTGCTGTTTCCTATTCAATCCTTGTATAACTGGTGAATAAAGTCACAGTAATGTAAATATAACGTCACACATCCCATAAGTGGCAAAATAAATCACTTGCATACATTAGATATCCGTTGCCTTTAAAGCTCCTTTAAATCACAAAATGTATTGCATGTTTACAAGAAAATATGTTACATAACAGGACCCCTATTTTAATGATTTTTGTTTTGTGTTCAAAAGGTAGAGTTTCACGTCTCGTCCTATATATTTGATCGACATCTGACGGGTAGTGTTTGAGTTATCTCATATTTTCGATTTTGAAGTCGGTATTTTTTTTGTATGACGTTGGTTTTGGTTATCGAATCTTGAAAAATGATCATGTCATCCAATAAAAGATTAGATGATAAAAATATTAAAGAATCTTGTAAAAAAATAGACGTTTGCTCATTGGTATTCACGCAATATCACCGCAAGATCGACCAAGCGTGCCGCGGGTTTAAAATTAGGTATTTGACACTTGACAGTTATGAAAAATTAGTCTACTCTGATTGAACTGGCGTTAAACAGGACTGTATTATTTGACTTTTCGGTTTAATCAAAGTTTCGAAGATTAATTGGTCGAGTTTTGAGCTGGCGTTATAAATATAATGGATAATATTAAGTGTTTACTTTTTTGTTTCAATAAAAGTTTCGAAGATTTTATTCATTCTTGATTGAACTGGCATAAATAGGGACTGTATTATTTGACTTTTTGTGTTAATCAAAGTTTCGAAGACTATTCACGTTTGATTGAAGTGACGTTAAACAGGACAATGTTATTTTTCAAATTCAAAATCATTAAACGACTGATACACTTATGCACGCCAATTTACATTTTTGATTACCGACGGACTTTTGATAGGCAAATGAGGAGCCAAATAATAGTCTTATTTTGTATTTGACTGAATTTAAAGCTGTAAAAATGCATTTCAGATGTGCACTAGCGAAAATTTCTAACCTTCAGAAGGCACCTCAAATAATTGAACACAAAATGTGGTCAGATTTATCGTACTTTTAACAATAGGCTTACCAAAAGCCTTAGAAACCTTGAACATCAAAGTCGACCGACCACCTAGGGACCGGTCTTCATACTTACACTTATATAAAAGTACACTATTCAGCTTCTCTTTCCCAAGTGATGAAGTGATCCATTTCTACAATATACAAGAAACTCGCATTCGTTTCGCTTCGGTAACCCTATGCCTGTAAGTATACGGACCCAAAATATTACTGCTCAATTTTATCAGACATTTTTCATATATTTATAGGGGTCGCAATCGTTAGAGATTAGTATAGTATATTTTTTTATTTAACTGACAAATTATATTCAGTAAAAATTGCAAAATACATGTCTAAGCGAAAAAAAATATAAATTAAAAATACAGAAAAAATAGGCCCAGATTTAACTCGCAGTTCTAGTAAACATTTATGGATATTACTAGCTTTTGCCCGCGGCTTCGCCCGCGTGGAATTCGTTTATATCGCGATCCGGGGAAGTGGGGAAGAAGGTACGTCATCAACTATCTTCCTGGGAAAATTCATCGAAATCGGTCAGGCGGTTTAGATTTTTCATACAAACTTTCATCCCCTATTTCAAGCCTTTAGGGGTTGATTTTTGAAAAAAAAAGCCTATGTGTGACTCTGGGTCTTCAACTATTTTCATTCCGAATTTCATCCAAATCGGACCGGTGGTTTTGCCGTGAAAACGTCACAGACAGACAGACAGAGAGACAGACAGACAGACAGACTTTCGCATTTATAATATTAGTATGGATAATTATTAATATTTTCGTGGCGACAGGGCACAAGTTATTACTAAGTTAGTTAAGTTAGTTAGTTACTAAGATAAGAACGTAAGTAACTCACGTACTTACTTCAAAGAATAGTACCTGGTTGACCGAGCTTTGCTCGGTTGAAAATTATATTTAGTATGAATCGCAAGAAATACGAGGAATTCCGCCATCTATTCAGGAGTCAAATCATACAACTGTTCACTGAGCACAAAATTCATTTTACTTATGTTACGGCCAAAGGATCTCAACAGCGTGTTTCACAAAGTTGTACAGCGCCATCTAGTTTCATACTACTGAAATTTCAACACGTTACAAACAGTACCTCATAGAAGTTAACTGTGTGAGCGAATTAATTGCATTTTAAATAGGGTTTATGATAATTAAACAACATAAATAAATATACTTTTAGTTTAATGAGCAAGTTGTTAGGCGTACTTAAAATTTTATTGATTCTATTTACAACAATAGTAATTTCATCGATCTGACCATTATTTATTTAAAACTTTATTAAAATATATTATTAAATCGATAATAACAAAACTAACATTTATTTACAAATATTCTCGTAAATATCACAAACGCACGTTAAACTATCACTACGCGTCCTGCGAGGTCAAGCGAGATAATCGCACTGATTTTTAATTTTATTCAAACAGAAAATAGGTAGGTATAACGCAAAAATAGCGCTTCAACGTAAGAATGAATATAATATTAGTATTAGCCGAACAAAAATATATTCGAGCGCCATCTAGTTTCATACTACTGAAACAAACAAACCGTATCTCATAGAAGTTATCCTAATGTTTCATAGATGGCGTCAGTTCAACACGTTACAAACAGTACCTCATAGAAGTTATCCTAATGTTTCATAGATGGCGTCAGTATGATGTTTTTAAAATCTCTTTATCTCGGGAACCGAGCTTTTCTCGAACCTGGGACCTTGATAAATCGATTCCTTGAGCCGAAGACCCCCTAATCTGTAACTTTCATGAAAATCTTTGCAGCCGTTTCCGAGATCGTGATTATATATATAGGTATAAATAAATAAATATACAAGAATTGCTCGTTTAAAGATTTACTTCAAAGAATATAAAATAAAAAGGTAGCATTGACATGACCAGGTACCGAAAATTATAAATAGTGGTTCTATCACACTATTGGGGACATTAATGGAACTGAATGCCTATACACGAAGAATGTATTTGATAAAATGTGTCATGCCCCATTTAGGTCATCTTACAGTTATACAATTCATCTCGTACCTTCGTAAAATCATATAGAGTTGTCAAAAGATATTATGTTCGGGACATTATCTGAGATCCTTTGAAACGAGACCCTGAACTAATACTTGAATGTTCCTAAATATTTTTTTATGTAATAGCTACAGCAGTTCATCAATCACTAGGGATATATCAATGTCGCACCTGCTAGTGTCGTGTAATATCCGACCTGGATACAGCTCAATGTAACTTCTGAACTTCGTGGCTCAGAAGACCTAAGATCGAAAAGGTTATGTGCCCACACATACATAAGAGTACACTCTCCACACACCCACACACACACAATGTGCTTAGAGCAAATGTAACTGTAACTTTTAAAGATTTCAGTTTGGATAAGCACTTTTAATTTTGTACTCAGAGGTGGGCGGAAAAAGCGACATAGTTTACACTATTGGTGTTTTTACTACCTCTACAACTACATAATATAAAAGTGTAATATAAGACTTCCGATACATTGGTTGGTCACTAACCTCTCGACCAATCTGTATTGGTGTATTGAAGCAGCGCTATGAAGTATGCTCTAAGCCTTCTCAGTATAAAGAGAGACATGCGAAGTGGCTAAGTGCTAATGGATCTACATAGATGTTCCATAAAAATCGCTTTCCGGCTTCAAAGGGCCATCAGTCCCGTATGTTGACATAATATTGCAGTCGCTATGACAATATAATAATAATAATATAATAATATAAGCCTTTATTACTGTTTACAGTATTAACAATTCTATTAATCTACAAATTTGCACTGATTGTCTTTAGAGTACTTAAGTATTATGTTAATCATAAATTTTATTTGTGCACTATCGACAATCGGTTTTAGTCCACAGCTTGTTCTTCGACAAAGGCCTCCTCTAAAGTCTTCCATTTCTGTCTATCCTTCGCTGTTTTGATCCATTGTGGACCAGCCACTTTTTTAAGATCATCTTCCCATCTTTTTGTCTGTCGCCCTTTGTTTCGCTTTCCGTCCCTGGGGTACCACTCTGTTATTAATTTTGTCCATTTCTCATGTTCTTCCCTTAGCATATGTCCTGCCCATCGCCATTTTAGAGTTTTGCAAGCCTTTTTTGTATCCTTGAATTTAGTTTTGTTTTTAATTTTTTCTAATCTTTTTTTATCTTTCCTCTTGACGGTCTCTCAAAGAAATTATGAAAAAGAAAGACATGCCAATTAAAGACAAAAGAAAAGTATATAACATGTGCATTTTACCATGCTTAACATATGGTTGCCAAACATGGGTATTGACAGAAAAACTGATGGAAAAGGTAAAAGGATGTCAAAACGGAATAGAGAGAAGTGTAATTGGCGCTATGACAATATTCCTATATAAATAAGACCTTTATTTCTCCAATAAATTACTGGCAAACTTCACCGACGTTAGCAATGTTAGCATGCGGGGCAATACCTATACAAGGTCAACAAAGGCAATCTGTTGTCGCGACCGCAAACGCGTCGCGAATTCACGATGAACAATAAAATCCGATTTTGCGTCTCGGCAGGAGAGCTTCAGGCATTTTTATAGTCATTGTGTAATAGGGAATGTTCTAGAACTTATTTAACTTACCATTTAGTTCAATATCTTATTGGGGTGGCCTAAAATACAAGGGTATGAGGTTTCTTAAGGACCTGATCCCTTATTGGTTATATCTGCTGTTTTTGTTGTCGTTGTTGGTGTTGTAAAGACCGGCTGTCAAGTTACTTCGTTCTTGTTTGAGCTTCTTTCTTCTTTGTTTCTTTCTTGACCAGCAACTTATTATTGATTTTTTTGAAATTGCTGCTCAATCATCTATACCTACCGATTACGTGGCCATTTTTACCTCGAACTTGTTATAACTTCCCTCCACAGATATTCCACAGATTCTTGCAAAAACAAATACAGTATATTATGAAATATCTTATCATAAATATACATCCAGTCATTCATAATAACACATACATATTATAAATACACGAAGCCTATAAGCACCCAAATTTAATCTAATAATTTAATCAATAATTTTCAATTGTACGTGTCTAAGTACTCATATAGTGTTTCATCATTGCTTAATATATAGCAGAACGATAAATAAAAAAATGCTGAACTAATGCCACAATCTGTTGAAGGTAATAAAAGTAAATAAAAAATAGCTTTCGCAATAATTCGTACGTCGGCACCCGCTGAAACATCTTGGGAACATGCCTTTAAAAGTTACGAAAAGAACATCTAATCTGAGAGATTCCGCTCCAGTACACCCAGGATTGTGATGTAATCTACATTTAACAGAAGGCCTGGCTCTTTTTGTCACCGACATTATAGTAAAAAGGATATAAAGTTTAGTGAAATGAAAACCTTTAATACAATTTTGTCATGTTGCATTTTGAAAATTGACCATCGTTACTACAGCCCTATCTTTTATAACTAGAATTCTTTAAAGTTCACTCTTTGTGTAAATATTCCAGGTTATGTGGGTTCTTCATCGATAATGATGATGACTGGGGTAGCCCGTTAACATCTAGTGCATATGGATGTTATGATATTTCAGCTGAACCTAGGAGACTAAACCTTAAGGATGTTACAGATTTTTGGACTACGCTGATCCATTGCGGAGATGAGGGAAGACCAAAGATTTCAATATTCTAATCCCAACATAGTCCATATTATATGTCCTTCACATGTCCGATCTTAAGTTTTGATAGCACTGCAGTCTGTACTCCAGAATTTGCTATTCTTCAATGATTTCATTGAACCCATATGAATATTAATATTACAACGCAGGCAACCATATTTCTTTCAGTAAAATTTTAGTGCTCAGTATTTTTGAAGATACGACGAAATGATCGTAATTTATTGTGCATATTTTTATTTTTTAGTAATCTTATACATTCATGAAAATAAAATTGAACGGTCTGTGATTTCGAAATAACTGTGTATTCTCAAATGGATATATATGTATATAATTTTCAGGATATTACAGAATATTTTACAAAATAATAAAACATAAACTTTTATACGTATTATTATTTGTTTATCTGTTTGTCCAGCTTTTTATCTGGAACGGCTGAATCGATTTTATGGGATTACTAGGGAAATAGAAAAGGTTCTATAGCTACGTACCTAGGCTTTTTATTTTTTCATTCCAGAAATCCCAGAGGATTGAGGTTTACGCGGAAAAAACTTGGCACAACTATTTAACTAGTACTAACTAAACTCATAAACATCCTCGAATCCTCCAAGTGACCTTGTAAAAGGTAAAGTCACCATAAAGGCAAAAGAGACAACAAAACAAGACTTCTTACAATCATTTTAAGTTTCATTTGAACGTTACACCATTTCAAGTCTTTCATTGTCATCAAAGGAGCCCAGCAACTGTACATTTACCCTTCCCTAACGATAATGAAACGGCTAGATAGAAAACTTTAACAAAGAGTTATTGTAGGAGTCGAGTTTCTTTACAAGCATCGTAATTGGTTTAATTACGAACGAAAGCTCTTGGATCAAATGAAATTTGAAATCCAGGTATCGTTTGGCAAATTGAACTTCCAATTATCTATAACAGAGACGGAGCCGAATGATTATGGATGGTCTGTCTTTTGTTTGAATATCTGGTGAAGAATACAATAATAATTATAATGCATTATTATTAAATTTGTGGAATCATATTTTAATAATCATTTGCATAGGATCCTGTATAGTACCAGGCAGATAAATAAGGTACGTGTGTAGCGTAGAGTCCTAGAATCGATTTTTTACAGATTTGTAAAACCCAAACTTTGCAATGGAACAAATTAATGTATTATTATTATTAATGTATTAGTATTATGTATTATCTAAATTATTTGCTACATCTAGCTTAAAACCGCTATTTCGTGTTTCTCTGCTTAGCCTAATGGTTAGCTGGTAGAGAATGCAACTTGCATTAAGCTCGCCATTTGTACCTTAATATATAAATCGGGTCCAGTAGTAGAGTGGGCGTTCATTCGTACTATTTACATTCCAGATAGGTATTCTTGACTAAATAAGCAATGTGGGCTTCTTTCATATGTCAGGACGTGAGCTCAGGATATCAAATGAAACACAGGGTTAGTTCTAGCCAAACACACCACCATCTCCGTTTATTGAATCAGACAGTTTGGCTCAGTAAATACGTTATTAGATCATTTAGATTTGGTTTGGTATTTTGACATCTTGGATTTACTTCACGGAATTACGATATTGATGTTATCGATCGATCCACTCGCACTCGCGATTCACACGTTATTTACTATTAGATATTCACGGCATTTCAACATAGAAGGAGCTTTTACAAGATATTACACCGCTAGCCATACTTTATTATTTTCCAATTCTATTGACAGCTATCAGATTCCCTATTAATCATCGCGTACAGATTAATCGCATCAAACCAGTTTCATAGGTTTACTACCTCCTCCGTCACGGCCATCGCTGACTCATCGCCCGTCCTCGGGTGATGCTCCGCCCCGTTAATATTACCATCTCAATTAATTACTCGACCCGCAATTTTCAATTAGTTCGACTCAAAACAAAACTCAAAATCTTTAACATCAAAAATGACTACTGCTGCTACTGCTGCGAGTGGATTTCAAAAACTTTATTTGCATTTTTTAACCCTGACTACCGTAAGCTACCACTCGCTTCGCTAGTGTCGCTATGGAGAAGAAGCGAGTGAGAAGAAACTCCATAACATAACAACACTTATTTAGAATAAAATTACCAATTCATTATTTGCGCGATTTGTTTTAACTTTTACTCGGTACGTCGTCACCGTATATAACTCTAATCGGTACGTCACCGCCCTAAAACCGTTATGCGTTTCGGCATCTTCCCGTGATCCATCCTCGAGCACGCTCTACCAGCGGCAACACGCATGAGGCATTGAAGATTACCTGTAACAACCAAACACATACGCGAGTATCTCTCCACGCTCGGTCCTTCCTGACCTACTAAATAATAATCAACGTTCACAGTTACGGCTGTCTTACATCCACACACGACCTCGTCAATCAAATCAATCACAAACCTTACTGATCACATAACTTTGAATTACATACGGATAATCTTTTGGACAAATTAACGTGCTCACACAACTTACTATCACAACATGTAAAGTCTGTTAATACTGCCACACAGAAACTTGAAGAAACATACCACGAAGGCCTCTGACTGTATATTATTTGCTGTATAGGTATGCTACACAAGCGTCTGAATATATTTGCCACCTAGGCTTTACATGACGCAGGCGTTGGTGTTCAGGTATGCCACACAGGCGTCTGAAGAGTTATGCCACACAGGCCTATCAATAGATTTGGCACACAGGCTAGTCAGTGACACATAGGCTCGTCAGTGAAACACAGGCTTGTGTAGATGGCAGTTGCCAACGGTAAGTCACCAACGCTGTTATCGATACATCCCGACGCGTTAATAGTTGTTGGCGTTAAAGGCCAGCACTCAGTTTCAATGGAACATAACAATCAGGCATAGACCATACTTAAAATTGTCGCCCAGGTGTTAAGAAAGCGGTACATTTTATTGACTCAGGTAGTCCACATCAAAATAATTCCATAATATAATTGGCTTTTTTTTAAAAGATGGAATTCACTCAGAAATTTATTTTGTGATCATCTTTTTACTCGTATATCAAAACCCCATGTGTACCACAGATGAGTGATGTAAAGCTCCTGCTACCCCATGACCACACTGGTATCAAAAAGTTAATAACTTTATCTTTTGTTACATTTACAACTGAATAAGAAACTTCAAAATCTCATTATTGACAATTTAGTTTCTGACAAAATTCTCCTTTCATTAATTAATTCCATTCTATGTCATATCTACAAACAACTCAAAAACTAACACACAAGACAAGGACAGTCTCACTCAGACCAAGAACGGAAATTCAAATTCATCATCCAAATTGCCGGCTCGCTGGGAATCGAACCCAGGACCTTCATAACAGTGATCCGGCGTGTTTACCATTGCGCCATCAAATATTGTTTTATGATTCATTAATTGAGCAACGTAATTCAATACTCAAATAAGACATACTTACTACTTTATAGATCTGTCATAACTATTTCTGACAAACATTTAAAACCTTTAATTCAATTAAATTCTTGTCCTAGACACATTATATTGAGGTATTCTTACTGTTGATTATTGCCTCTTAACCAGACCTCTCGAGTATTCAGATCAATAACCAACCTCATTAAAGGTCCTCAATTACCCAATGAATAAAACAAAACAGAAATCACCTGATATCCAGAAGCGTAGTGTAACAACACTTAAAGCATTGTAATTCCAAGTACATCTCTCTCTGAATAGATTTGTGTTAAGTATTGTTGCAGATTCCTTTTTCCTCACATAGAATGCTCATAAACAAAAATTATTGTATTCCACATTATTCAAAACTTGCTTTAACCAATTTATCATGAACTCTCACTCCCTTGGTGTCTGAAATTAGCAGAGATCTTCTTTGTGGTACTTATTTTGAACTGTATGACATGTCATGTTTGTGTGACACAGAATTCTTAGGTTGTCATTAATTCTTTTCTCAAAACACACTTTCAAAATTATGGATTATTACGTGTAATTTGCTCTTTTAAATTTCTATCGCTTTTTATCAAAATATTTCTCATTCAATGTTTCGTAAACATAAGCCTCATTTCCATGGACCAGTGATGAGAATTGCTGACATGACAGATGGCAATCTTAGCCTTATCCACAAAAAATTTCAGGATTCTTTATCCACTTCTGAAATCGGGTCCAGTAGTAGAGTGGGCGTTCATTCGTACTATTTACATTCCAGATAGGTATTCTTGACTAAATAAGCAATGTGGGCTTCTTTCATATGTCAGGACGTGAGCTCAGGATATCAAATGAAACACAGGGTTAGTTCTAGCCAAACACACCACCATCTCCGTTTATTGAATCAGACAGTTTGGCTCAGTAAATACGTTATTAGATCATTTAGATTTGGTTTGGTATTTTGACATCTTGGATTTACTTCACGGAATTACGATATTGATGTTATCGATCGATCCACTCGCACTCGCGATTCACACGTTATTTACTATTAGATATTCACGGCATTTCAACATAGAAGGAGCTTTTACAAGATATTACACCGCTAGCCATACTTTATTATTTTCCAATTCTATTGACAGCTATCAGATTCCCTATTAATCATCGCGTACAGATTAATCGCATCAAACCAGTTTCATAGGTTTACTACCTCCTCCGTCATATATATCTATATATTGTGGTCAATAAAGTTTAAATAAATAAATAAATGTATTATATTTTGAAATTCTTTTAAAACAAAACATCGTTTTAATAACTTTTGTTTTTCGATGTTTCTGTAATTATTACTAAATTTCTCAAAAAATTTAAGTTTCTTAAAACTACCTTAAAGCTATTTTGAAGACCGGCGTAAAATCAATAACTTCCGTATTTTTTAAAAACAACAGTTTAACTTCCCGGTAAGGTTCATCCCCAATTATGAGTCTAGTCTAGGAGTATCTCCTTTATTTCTTACTGTACCTACCTCCTTAACTATGCTAAGGTTGTCAAAATAGGAATAACACCGAGTTATGCTATTGCAAAACCTATTCAGATAAACAAAACTTTGTATTCAGCTCTTCGAGATCTGGATCCATTATTTTAACATTTATTATCTTCACAATTTCAGTAGTAAACTATTCCTCGCTCCATCGGCCTTCGACAAAAAAATCTGCTACATTTCTGTTACACCACATGCGATTAACTACGAAAGATGAACCAATGTATAATGAGAATAACATAGGTGTTAGACGTGTGTGCTACTTAGATTCATATCTGTTATTGGTGTGCTGATAAAATAAAAAATATTATTTTGTTCAATGTTTTTCATAAAGAACTAAAACTATTTATTACCATTAAAAACATACGACTACTATATACCTATGTATGGTGTAGGCTTGCAAGGTAAATGATATAAATGCCAAGACTTAAATATGCAGTAATCTTTAGTAATATTATAAATGCGAAAATAACTCTGTCTTTTTACACTAAATATAAGTTCAATAAATGAATCGAGTTAGACGAGGATCCATCGCTCCACTCCAGTGCGGATTATTACAAGGGTGATTAGCCAACTCAAGTATCGGAACTTTGCATGCTGCTTGAACGTCAAAATGTATTAAAGTCTACTATCCATCGATAACTACCGGAATTCGCGGTTTACGTACCCATCGAAGCACGAAAGCGTTTAAGAAATTTTTGGCACAAACAGTCAACCATAATTACCAACCGCGCCCGCAGTCGATCACGCTATGAGTGATTTAAACTTCATACGTGCTCTTTATTCGCCCATTTTTTAGATTATGTATAGTACAGGCAGGTAAATAAGGTAGGTACGTGCGTAGCGTAGATCCAGAATCGATTCTCTACAGATTGGTAAAACCCAAACTTTGCAATGGAACAAACACCTTTACCTTAGTGCCCACATTCAAAGACATAATTTAATTAATATATTTACGTATTATATTTTGAAATTAATTTAAAACCAAACATCGTTTTAATAACTTTTGTTTTTCGATGTTTCTGTAATTACGTAATTGCGTAAGTTGAAAATGTAAGCTTTTTATGAACATCGTTTATCGCTTTATGTCCAACAAGTTTAGTAAGGGTGTGGTTAGCTCGGAAGATAAAACGATGCTAATCAAATGTTTTCTCGATTCAATCCAATTTGTCGATGTCTCGAATACCTTAGTAGAAATAAACGGCCCGATAGATCCTTAACGGTCAGCAATATTTACTGTTGTTTTGTGAATCTGATGCTGACTAATTGTGATAATCTTTTTTTACCCTCACTGTCGTTATTTGTACTTACTTTCTTAAATTATTTTTATACATTTTTTTACGTAACATTATTGGTACAATTTGTATAAGATTTACGACACGTGTAGGTATGTAACTTATGTGCTCAGTAGAAATTACTGATTTCTTTCGGCTAGTAAAAAGATCGTGGGGAAACCTGCGTACTTGAGAGTCTCCGTTATTTTACTACGTTTTTTATATAGCCTGAAGGGCTGACGTGAAGGCAGAAGAGCTACCGGATGGTAAGTGGTCATCGTCGCCTTAGACCAAACACCAGAAAATTTACCAGTGTAACGCCGGCCCTAAAGGAGAACTCTTTTTACACCTTCCTTGAAGAACCCCATGGCATCAAGGCCAACTCAGAAGGAAGCTCATTCCACAGTTTCCGATTCCATGGCAAAAACTCTCAATCAGAAATAAAGTTTGAAGTCTGCTAGTAGAAACTAGCATGATGAATTTTGACCTAAGTTCAGCGGTAAGATAGTTACGGGTTGCGAATAAGAAGAAAAAATTTGTACCATTTGCAGAGGGGGATAAAATACCTACGATTGTTGTGGTCTTAAAAAATCTGCCTCGTGAATATATTCGCCCCCCCCCCCCTCTTCTATCTCCTGAATCAGGAGCTGATAGTGCCCATGTTTACCTTATTTTTCTCTACCTATGGTTGCCATTAGTCGACTGCCATTAACCATTTAGTTCTTGCCCTTTTATTTATGTATGTAGTTTAAGGTGTCACAATATAAATAAATACCTTTACCTCGAATAAACTTTTATGGACTCGTGTAATATGAGGGCAACGGTGCCTTTTGATCACGGAAAAAGGATCTTTACGGCACGTATAGAGGTGTAAGGCGAGAGATTCGAACTATGTCGGAAATGTTGGTTCTCGTAAGATTGTAATATAATGAAACTTGATAACGAGATGCCGAGACAAGTAGTGTTGTGGTTACTGTTATACTTGAAATTAATAACATTAGTGTTTTTACAATAAAACGTTTTCATTTATTATTAATACTGCGTGTTTATAATAACTTGCATTTATTTTGTATTTTGTAATGTACTTTGTACTGTACATAACGCATACATCGTTAATAAGAGTGAAAATTGATTGTTTCGGAGACAAGAATTGCGTGAGTGTCGCAGAAAGTATTCTGATATAGAATGAAATTATTATATTATTGCATTTTTACACTTGAATATTCATCATACCTCCCCTTATTGTCGTACAAACTTATTTTGGCGCGTGGGTGATGTGTGGGTGACAGAGACAGCACCTTACAGTTTGCCTTACCTGTAAGGCGCTGTCTGTGTCACCCACACGTCATCCACGCGCCAAAAGATCTTTGTACGACAATACAGCTAAATTACTTCACCTGAGAGCTGCCACCTTATTGGCTTCAATTATTAGGGCGCTTTTAGTGTCATGCGGATTTGCTCACGCACGCGGGATTGCTCCGCATGCGTAGCACCCGCAAAGAACAATTTCATATAGAATTTACTGTAAAGCGTGAGACACGCACGCGGGATGCGGGACGCTGTGCGGCGCGTCATCCCGCAGCGGGGCATCCGCATGCGTGGTCTATCCATACAACTTCAGTACCCATTTTAGAGTCGTGCGGGGCGCACGCACCGTATTGTACTAATCGTCTACGCAACCCGCACGTCAACCCGCAGAAGACTGAAACTTAAACTGCGTATGATCCGCAGCGTGAAATTTCACGCATGCGGAGCAATCCCGCGTGCGTGACCAAATCCGCATGACACTAAAAGCGCCCTTAAAACTGATTGACCAAATCCGTCATGCAGAAATCTTACACTTTTTATTTTCTAGCTTCCATCCGTACCGTGCGATAAGAACGTTCGTTCCAAAAACAAAGTTGTGTAATATTCATATTAGATTCAACGGTTAGAATTTATTTTCAATTTGCCTTTACGTTTAAAACAACTCCGCTCCACTAGGGGCTCGAACATTCGTTTCCACCGATCCTATTAATCCGGTAGGCACGAGAGCGCTTTGTTCAATTTCTTTCTGTTCGTTAAAATGCCTTTGTCGAGGGAATAGCTAGTAGATTGCACTACACTGGATTTCCGCTGTTATTTTTAATGATATCCACACAAATAATAAAATTTTGGGAGCCAACTGTGGAATTTATAATGTTTTAGGTTTGAATTTTTTTGTAAAATAATTTTGAAATAATGATAGTTATTTACGGAATTAAGGTACCTAGCAAACTAAAATGCAGCACTACACTTCCACTGCCACCCATAACAACCGCGACTAACTTAGATTCAGACTCAAGAAAGGACTAAGGTGGTTAGTAGGTACAGTTAGTAGAATGGACTTAGAACATCAGTGTTAAGGTTATTTTGTTACTTAATAAGTGTGTGAAGACTTGGACAGGCACTGTAAGTGGTACTTACTTCTGTTAGTTGTTGATAATAATAGTCTAGTTAGCAATTGTTAGTAAGAGTCTAATTCTCTTTCTTATTCTGTTACGAATGCGTTGCTACCCTTGACGACTGAGATTGTCGCCTCTAAAAAACTTAAAACTGATATAATCATGTATCTTATTGAAAAGCCGTAGGATAACGTATTGTTGTAAAGGTATATTATTGCCTTTTTGTATTATTCATGACACCCACGATACAGGAAAACCTAGTGTAGTGATCTGCTGCAGTATAGCGATATTTTTTTTATTTGCCCCATCTATTTGTGAGTCAATAAAAAATTGTGTGAATCCATTTTACTTTTTCCCCCAAACGTGAGATACAAAATGCTATGGTAACTTGTAGAAACGAAAAATCATGATTTTTATCGCCTTATTCAATGTAGACGTAACCTTTGAGCGTAGGGTTACCATATCGATATTTGAAAATCAGCTAATAGGTTGAATTGAAAAATTCGCGCATTTATATAGAACTGTAGGAATTTATTTAAGAAATCTACTTATGCGATAATTGAGCAAGAAATGAAGTGTCTTCGAAGAGGCAATTTATAAATTATTTTTTTTATTAATCTCTGAAATTTGATGCGCTTTTTGTTATTGTATTGCTTGAAGTCTTACTTAAAAGCTAATGCATGATTTCAGCTTAACAGGCCACTTAGAACCTGAGATATAAACGACATCTGCACGTCAGTATTTACGTAAATTAAAAAAAAAACAACTAATACAAAAGCCGAAAGTAAGATAAATATATCCTGAAAAATCCATACACCTGGTAGCCCTGTAGGAGGGCATGATTGTGAGGATACCAAGTTTGTGGCATCACGTACAAACATGTAAGTTTAGTGTATTACTAACCTAACTTTTGTGTTTCACGGGCCCTTATGTCACTACAGTAAAGTCTATTTTGCCGTATCTCGATGGAAAAAAGAGTTTCTTAACTGAAATCATCTGACAGAGGTTGAAATGGGATTGACGGAAATACTTAGAGCGAGGCCAAAATATTTTTTTCAGAATATGTAGCAACATTATATTACATTATATTCAGTTGATCTTCTAGTGAACGGCCCGTATGGCGCAGTGGCTGCCGTGCCTGGTTGCTGTTTGTTGAGTCTTTGTTGAGTTGAGGTTTAATTTCCGTTGAGAATATTTGAATAATGGTTTTTTCTGATGTTGATGTGTTATTTTTGAGTGTATGCAATGGCACACACGACGCACCTTATTTCTTTTTTTACGAGTAAATCCGCCCTACTGACTACAGGCACCAGCTATCGTATAAAAAAGGAATTATAGAAGTAGGAACACTCAATCAAAAGTTGAGGTGACGACCACAAAATACGCATTATTAAGCATAACTCACCACATCAGATGTCGCTCAAATTTTTACGGAATCTATCGAATAAAAAAAGAATGACTACAAAGTTATGAAGTAAAGCATACAAAAAATACAGTCTAATTAAAAACCTCCTTCTTTTTTGAAGTCGGTTAAAAATAAAGAGGATCAACTTTCGTCTAGCCTCCATCCATTGCTTACGACAAAGAACACCGTTCAAATAAATTGAACTATAGTAGGGCCATTTTAATAGGCCACATTTGACAGTTCGTCAAAATTTTACAAAGTAACCTTGTAAGGGAGGCACTCCATATTATTTAATATTCCCTACTAGATATTGTAAAAATTTTTACACTTTTAAGTAAAGAACTGACGTCGTTACAAAGTTACGTCAGTGAACTCTTTTTCTTTTTAAACATGAGGGATGGTACCAAAAGAAACAGGTCAGTAGATAAGTTGAATTCGAGAAGTCGAACTAGTCGTCAAAAAGTATTTCACGATTACAAAATAAAATATGTTTTAATGGGAACAGAATTAATTTTCTTACATTTTAGGCCAAAAAAAAATGTATTCATTCATTTAAATATAAAATGGCTCAAAAGCCAGTATCCAGAACCGTGAAATGTTACAAAAAAGTCATGATTTCATTTCGCGCCATTATTAGACGTATTATTTTGTCGTTTTTTTAGTCATTGCTTGAACTGTGCGGTCATTAAAATAGTTTTTATAACAATCACATTCAATTTACAGATGTTTGAAGATGTTTGAAAAACATCGATTAATTAAATTAATCGATGTTTTTCAGCAGGTTACCCTCACTATCAAGCAAAGACAAACAGTTGTCAAATGTGGCCTATAAAAATGGCCTTACTTTAAGATGGAAAGAGCGAATAACTTCTCAGCCACTGAACTATCAGTAATGATCCGAAAGTGAGTGATCATTCGGTTAAGACACGCTTCTATCAATGGGTGGTATGATGTCGATGATGAAATATGAGCCGGACGTGTGCACTTAGCGTCTACAGACACGACGGAGCCAGGAAACCAGCGGACTGTCGAGTAGCAGTTTAATAGCAATAAGTAGAACTCTCTGCTTAAAAATCTCTTGTTTAGCTTTTAAGTAACTGAATTGTCGGAAAATGTACCACTAGGTTCCACCGCGAAGAGCTGAGCTGAGCTTTAAAAAAATGTCAATACGTCACACACAATTTGTTTTACATATTTTCAGCGATTTCATGAGCTAATTTTCATTAATCTTATTTTGTAGGAAAGTAGATTATCTCAAGGGTGATCTGATAATAAGGACACGAGGATCTGATGACGGCATCTCAAAAAAATCGAAGGGAAATTTTGAAAATTTTAGGGGCGACTAGAGTGTTTGTTAATATTTTCGTTAAGTATATTAAAGTTAAGTATAATACATAGGTAACTACAATTTCATGAAAGTCTGCAGTCAATCTTATGCATGAGCATGCAGTACCACCCTTCCCCTGCCGCCCATAACAACTGTGACCGACCTAGAACTAGACTCAAAGGGACTATAATGGTTAGTCCAGTTAGTAGATGGTGTTAGAATATTAGTTGGTTAGTTGGTGGTTGGCGAGTAGTTTTTGAGTTATCTCTGCTTGTCAATCTTGAAGTCTGTTATTTTTTTGAAAAAAGCAATTACCTATCTTGATTTTTAATGAAATATTTTACAATATGCTAGCCTCAACTAACTGATTACTTTGTTTCTAAAGGAGCATGTTCAAACTCTTGCTTCGTGGCCACCCCCGAATAGGGGAGAGCCGTTAAATTGGCGTGCTGTGACGGCAGTAATGAGGGTGAGCTTACCTTCCGCCGGCTTTGAAGGCTTTGTTGCTAAGGATACTAATATTCGGTACGATGGTATCGATGTTATGAAATAAACCGCTCAAGGGGGAATTGAGTGAGTTGAAATAGGATTTCGTCGTTCTTTCGTCGTCTATCTTTGTTTTCAGCATGTGTTTTTTTTATGTGATGTCTATGGCTACATTGGATACAGAATTATAGGGTGTGTATACCACGTTTGATTTTATTAGCGTCCATTAGTTTAAAACCATAAGTTTTGTATTTTATTTTGTTGACAAATTAAAATTCAAAATTCGAAGTTTTTCATGTCGCTACAACTGAACTAAGGTCGTGCATTGAAATTCATGAAACTAAGTTCATTTTTACATATTTTTTTGATAAATGAACGTTCGAAAAAAGTTCCACTAATGATAAGTTTAACAGTGATGATATCCATGTCAAAACTTACACAAATTTCAACTGGTGTAGAGAAAAACAAATGTAATAATTTATAGATTACGATTACATTTAGAGACACGGGAATTCCCCTACCGAGATCGCTCTGACAACCTTTTCATGAATAGCCTATTCACTCCTCACCTGTCGAACTATGAATCCCTAATTCGCAAGGTATTACAGATTAATAACAATTATCTATGTCATTGATCTTAATCCCATTGATCTATAGGACTATGGATTAGACACTAGAGCAAAAATAGCGTGCCTGTCAAAATTTTAGTGAAAGAAAACATGGCTGCTTCTACTAGTGTTGTGCGCACTACGTGTACGGAAACAATATCGATATTTAGTTTAATGAGTTACGTTACTACAGCAAAAATACATGTCATTCGTCTTTTTTTTAATTCCTTTAAAAACTGACTCTGAATTTTGGATGTAACAATTTGGGTTTTGTAGGAATGTCTTTAGGAAGAATTAAAAATTAAATTGTTACAAACACAATAACTTCTGCTGTGTGCTCTCTAAACAAAATGGCTGCCATTTTATCATGGAGGGGGTAAGAGAAAATTTTGATAGTGATTTGTCGATAAAAAATATCATATTTAATCACCCTTAAGCCTCCGACACCGGTGACCAGACACATTGTATGTTAATGATAAACAAACTTTTAATTCGTTCTTACTTATCATGACTACAAAAAGGTATTCATGCGATTCGCACTTGACCATATTTTTATCGATACTAAATAAACATATTTCACGTCACTACTGTAATGTTTCACACGAGATGACATGTATTTGAGCGGTATAGAAAATGGCCGGCCTGCCACACTTTTGACAGCTAATTTTATATGACGTTTAGGATTAGGGCGTCTCTATCTAAGTATATTCCTATCTCTATGCTTAATCCCATTAATTGCATATTATAATGTCAATAGCCTAGAATCAATATTATTAATCTGGAGTCAATCTCGCGCGTGACAATTCAAACGGAACGTTCCGGGTCATTAACCGTTAACAAACAGACAACAGCATTATCTAGGTTTTTAATCAACTTGTAATTAAAAAGATTTTAATTACAGATCTTAAAACAGACTTTCAGTCATTAAAAACTTGTTTTCTTGAGTATGACGGCTTTTTTCGGCGAAGGTTTAAATAAATTCTAATCTGTGGTAATTAAGTACCGTCAAATTGATAGGCAAAATGGCGCGGGCAAAATTGCGAAACAGGACCGATGTACTTTGATTAAAATATATCTATAAACAATTTGTTTTTAACGGACTCTAAAATGAAATATTTTATTGAATTTAATGAACAATATTTTAATGAAGTTTTACGCATCACTACACTGTCACAGTACCAAAAACTGGTCGTAAGACAAACAAAAACGTAGACACTCGTAATTTATCAATCAATTAACACCTAACCTCGTTATAACGCTTCGAAATTCAAACAAACCTTAAAGAAAACAACACACGGTACAGAATAACAAACATTATAATTTCAACAGGGGCATAAACTAAGTCTGTGGCAAGTTGGCAGCTCCACAAACAATGCATAGTAATAACATTAGAGAATGTCCCCCCCGGGTGCGTTTATAGAGATACCGTATAATCAATAGTTAAGTGCGTAAGGAATAAGGTAATAAGGAAGCCTAAAGCATACTCCACCACGC
The DNA here is from genome assembly GCA_905404135.1 of Hesperia comma. NCBI lineage: Eukaryota > Metazoa > Arthropoda > Insecta > Lepidoptera > Hesperiidae > Hesperia > Hesperia comma. The sequence continues at coordinate 2,306,905 of FR990028.1, read as the reverse complement.
TATTCCAGTGCAGAACGATGGAGATGTTCTTGGACTTCATTGCCTCATAAGTTTTTATGTTTTCATGCCAACTGAAAGCTTCTGATACAAGATTTTGTCAGCGCTTATGCCTTCAAAACACATAAGCACTCGGATTTTTTTGCCACTAACGATCACTCAACCAATTTCCAATGATCCGTAAGTTGATAATCAGCTAGTATGTAAATTAACATCTTTTTCGTCGTGGCACTGATAGTAAAAGGGCTTGCATGTCAAGGCAAAATAAATAAAAATAAACCCTCAAAGTGTTTAGTGAGCAAACAAATTAATGATGTAGCACTTAACAGTACTTGCGGCTTGCGGCTTGCGGCTGCGGCCGACGGGCTTGGTCGCTTGTAATCTTTTTTCAGAAGCCGTGTTTTTAGAAGCTCCAATTAAATTTATAATGTAATTGAAGTGACATGTTGTAATTCTTTGATCCGTCCCAGTGGAGGTCGCAAAGTGTCTTTAGGGATTTGATTTTACTTATAACTGTAGACAGAGGGTATTATTTACTGAATGGTTTTAGACGACGTGAGAAGTTGAAGATGAATTACTCTAGTCACCACAAATACTAATTTCCCGAACTCAACTCATGTCATTACCTCGACAACTAGGTACTAATTTCATTTCATATCCTGTAGCGACGTTGTAGTGGGTTTTGAACCGTTATTTACTTCTTACAGCTCGACACTTCAACTATGCTCATACCTATAGATAGATATCGTACCATTCCACTTTTTTAAATTTTCGCAATGGTGTTAAGTCTGCCAAACCGCACTTGGCCAGACGGTTGAAATGATGATGATTTAATTACAAAATTACTCCAGTTAAATTTAATTGTCCGATATTAACCCACGCTATAAAATTGACGAGTTACTGAGATGTTGAAACTTGGCCAAATGGTGAAACTAGTTCAGAATCTTAAATCTACAACATTAACCCACATGTAAGCGTGGCCAAGTTTTCAATCAAAATAATTTTTTGGCAAATTTTATCAGAGTTTTAACATCTTAACCCGACTTTAAGGGGATTTAACTAATAACGTCTAATACTTTAGAAAAACTTTCAGAGATAATCCAAGGCAAAAAGGAAAAAAGGTAGGTAGTAAGTTTTAAAAATTAAAAGGCTAAAATATATTATTCGTAGCAGATGTTGTAATTCACAATTCAAAAAAGCAAAAGTACAGAAAAATAACGTTTTTCAAAAATATATACATGTGTGTGAACTAAACTTCTTTTAATTCAATTGAAAAAGTACTATCAATATACATACCTAATATTGTTGAAGCAATGACTTTCAAAAAGCATTTGTAAAAACTTCACCAACCGCACTGGAACAACGTGTTGGGGGATGCTCTTGGGCTCCTCAATGACGAAGGGAATCCCGTGCTCAGTATTAGTCACTAAAAGGTTACTGCCAATGAAAGACATTCCGCAAACTCCATTCACATTTTGACCGCAATCAACCGTCAACGAAACCTCATAAGGCATAAACCTATTAATGCAAACATTGCACAACCGCGTATAAAATTCACGCAACTCATAAACCTTAAAGCGTATTCAATAAAAAAGGGTGCGAACATCGCACCGCGAACGTACCGCGATACAGCTCAATCTATTGAAGAGGCGCTAAAAGACCCACGCGTCCCGTAAAAAAACTACTCAGTTATGTCACCCTATAAAAAGCCGACAAAAATGAGGTCGAAACAACATCTGTCCCTTTTCCCCTATAAAAGCTCCTTCCGTTAGCTTTTTCCTATTATGTAGGGATTCAACAATAGAATTTTTATGCGTGCTAGAGACGCCGGTGACCAATTTGAAGTTGTCGTTTAATATTCTCGGCATTGTTCAACGCGTGGTTTGTTTAGTGAAGCGCTCGTTGAAAATTTTTACGGATATGAAAAAGATTAGACTTTATTATTTTATTTTTTAAGTAAAAGTCAAAGTAATATATTGTAAAATAGTCTTCAAAATCATCTTGACCCATCATGGCCCACTTGAGTTCGAGTCTGTACTCAAAACGAGAAGGTTAAGGCCATAAGCCATCGTTATAGCGAGTGATGTTTAAATGCACATACATCCAATGAGTCAGAGCTTCAAACCCGGACCTCCCGAGTGCAAGTCCGAAGCCTTAATAAGATATACAGAATTATAATAAATACATAAAGTTTTTAAAATAATGTATGAAAGCTCACATCTGCAAGCTATAACGAGAGGCAAATATCTAGTCACTCTGCAGTACTCAGTGTGCAAGCTTTTTGCCTACTTAAATGTGACATTAGTTCGCAGAGATGCACTCTGGTTTTGTCACAGTTTTTGCCCTTACTATGGAATTTGAAAACATGTAGGTAATGTTATCAAGATCTCCGCGTTATTGAACGTACCTAATTTCTCTTGCAGTTTTACAGTTCAAGGTACCTAAAGTAGTCACGGTCGCCGTCTGAGGGTAAGTTGTTTCACAATTCGTCGTGGGTGCTTAGACAACACACAAAACAAGAACACAGACACATCGAGAACAGAACGTAATGTCGCCTAACTGGGAATCAAACCCAGGAAACCTTGGAACAGCGATCCGAAAAGGCAACCAATGCACTACACGGGTCTATGGGCGATAAATGATACTGATTAAACTTACAACCCAAGTTTTTAACGCATTTTTTCGTAAATAACAAAAATATTTGCAGCAAAAAAAATAGTAAGACTTGGCTATATAGTTCAAAACACAATTTCAACTTTCTCAACATATTTACAGTACATTTCAATTTGCTTGGGTGTGGAAGTTTTTAAACAAGCTGTTAGAGTTTCTCTCCAGTCTACAGCATGTTATCATTAATTGCTACAAACATACAATTTTAATATTTGTTAGGAATTATTTATTTTAGCGTATACAACATTTATGTTTTTAAAATTTTTAAAGGCTTACGTAACAGAAAAATAATATAATGGTTGCAATTTTAAACTTGGCCCACTGTAGAGATTGGACATTATAGAAATTAAGTAAATAATAATTATTAATTATTACGCTTTGCACTTCTAACCGTAAACTGCGATATTCTGTATCGTAGGGACTATGGGCAACGCACAAGAAAAAGACACAAACTAAGAACAGAAATTTAAACTCATCTATCAAACCGCTCCGCTGGAAATCAACTTCTGTACGACATGGAAACTATTGAGTCGACGGTCGTCAAATGGTCAACATGGACAGCATTCGAAGACTTAATCAAAAACTCATAGTGTAGTCACACTAAACACGTAATGAGGTTGATGAATAGATGATGAAGAGATGCTGTCTGTGCTTCTGGATGCTGATTAGCCTTAATGTGTCCTGATTTATAGGGCTTAATTGATGAAAGAAGTAGCTCTAAGACGAGTCGAGATGTGTAAGTAGGACGGTCGGTACGTTGAGCGATTTTTGCATTGAAGCCTAACTTAAAATGTTCATAGCCCGGCTTACGTTGATCCTAAGTGAACGACAAAAGTTAAGCAACTCGAGCGCGGTCGGTAGTTGGATGGATAACCGCTAGTGGCTTTTCTTGAGCGCTTCCGTGTTTTGGAGGGCATGTAAAGGCGTCGGTCCCTGTTGTTATCGATAGATAGCTGTCGTAAAGCCATGTCGGGGGCGTTTGGGTGACATGGCCGATATTTGGGTTGACCACTCATCTCTCTACAAATCTGCGCTGGAGCACCGTGGTGAAGTGTGGCCTCCACAATGACAAGGAGAGTTCCATGCTCATTAGTGGGTCATTAGTGGGTAGCAGCCAAGATCTACGTGTTGTTTGGGCAGTACCTAGTGCGTTCAGGATCAGGAAGCATCTTCGACGTACGCTGTAATAAACGTATCGAGCTTGCGTACTTAATTTTTTTTCGGTCTAGATATGTGTATGTCTTGTCTTTGTATGTAGTCCAATTAGTAAATTATCTAACTAATTAGATGGCCATCGTTGATTAAGACTTTAAAGTACATGCTAGTTTGTAACGTCCATACAAAGAAATTAAATTAGACGCTACTGTAATATTTCTGCAGTAATATTCTAATCTAATACTATTTCGCTTTAAAATTCTAAGTCAATATTAATCGTTTAGTCTACATCAAAGGCTTACAAGCGAGCCTTGGCCTTTTAAACTATTAAGATCAATTTCTAGTAGACATAAATGCTGTTCTAAAACAGAAGTTATTCATAGAGAACTATCGCTCCCGTGCCTCTCAAAGCACCTCGAGATTGCCTCGACTTGTAATATTCTGTTCTTTGTGTAACACAAATCACTTTCCTATTGCAATAAGTACTTTGAATGTTCAGTTAATTGCTTTCTTCTTTTGCCGTGAGCAGAGCTACATTTTGCAGTAACTCCTATCTACAACTGCTTTTTTAATCAGCAACACGAGCACTGCCGATGTTTTGTCCGTTAAGAAACAAAGTACAGAAAGGAACGAAGATAACTCTCACGCCTCTAGACGAAGCACGATAATTCGTTTGGCGGCTGTCTCTAGCAATGGCATTGATGTATATGTTACACTAGTACATAGTATCTCAATGAGCAATGGTGTCTCAACCATCTCTACAGGATGGTGACAGCTGGCCAAATAGTCTTCATGGATTTTTTTACTTAATTAGTATCAGTATACATAATAATATATCACTACATAGTATAAAACAAAGTCGCTTTCTCTGTCCCTATGTCCCTTTGTATGCTTAAATCTTTAAAACTACGCAACGGATTTTGATGCGGTTTTTTAATAGATAGAGTGATTCAAGAGGAAGGTTTATATGTATAATAACATCCATTAATTAGTGGAGAAATACTATTATTTTTGAGGTTTCTAATGTGATGTCGTTAATTGTCAATTTTTTTCCGCTTGTATTGCAAACGCAGGCTGAACGAGATTTATCAAAATAATGTACTAATTATTTGTACACATTGAAAAGGTCTACAGAAAACTCCGCGAGTATTGAGTATCTGCATTGCCCCCGTGCGAAGCCGGGGTGGGTCGCTAGTAAAGTAATATTATAAAGCTGAAGAGTGTATTTGTTTTTTGAGCGTGCTAATCTCAGCAACCACTGGTTCGAATTGAAAAATAGTTTTTGTGTTGGGTAGTCTATTGAATGAGGAAGGCTGTAGAAAATGTCACATCACGCTGCGATCCATACGAACTTAGCATAGAAGATTTTTTTAGTATTTGTAAACAGAAAGAACGAACCCTCCCTACTTGATTGAATTCCCTTGAATGATTTTTCAAAGAGATGAGTTTACTAAGCAAAATATCATAAACTATTATAAACTGAAACTGAGCATACTAAAATCGTGCACCTTCAAGATACTTTTGTCAAATATAATCCCTCACCTATTCAACTTCGCAATACACTCCGAATAAACAAAATTAACTCGACTACGTTGTTGCCTTAATAATAAATATTCGTACAAGAGAATGCAAGGTTTCCTCATATTGTGTAACGGTACATAAACAGGTTTAGGTGAGATTAGCTTCTTCCACAATAGAACTTTCTGGATCGTTTCGTTGAGCTGGTGCACGTGGGGAATTCTACTGGCAGTGTATTCCAGCACGAACTAGATGGAGAAAATGTTTCTTTGTTTTTGTAATGGCTTCAACCCAATAATGGCTCACTTCTGAGCTCGGGTCTCTCTTCATTATTGAGGAGGTCTAGATTATACTATACACGCAGCTCCAATGCGGATTGGTGAATAATAATCATTATAGAGGAAGCCTGTAGCATACTCTACCACGTTTTTCCAGTGCGGATTGCTTGTGGAGGGCTTAGAGCGCGTAGAACCAGTTAGATCCAGTAGGGACTGGCGGCTTTACGTGCTCTCTGAAACAAAGTAACAATCAAGAAATTTTGCCACTAGCAGTCACCCATCCAACTACCGACCGCGCCCACAATTACTTAACCTTTACTATTACTTAGGATCACCAGTGATATTTTGCTGGTCACAGATTAGAAAGACTCCCTCCTTCCTACAGATTAGAAAGACTTCTCTCTTTTCCTTACATCATCAGTACTCATTTCGCAATTCTTTACTTGCCCACCACCTTTCGTCTCCGAGTAAATTTAATCAGGTATAAAATTCCTACGTTAAAATATGATAAAAACTTCTAGTTTAGTTGGTAATACGCACTAACTTAGTAGAAGCCTATTCACTCGTGATTTGAAGACACCCCATTATATTCAAACCGAAGCCTCATTAACCCACACTGAAAACAGCGTTTTAGACGGACCGACTGTTGTACTAATGAATGTCATTAATCTGATTAATAAATGAGGACAACCGTAATAAAGAGCAGTGCTTTGCGTGAGCTTTTTCCCCTTTGTCAATGAACGCTTGACCGGAATCCAAAAAAGTGGAGATTATCTTGGAGAATGAAGTGTAAAAACTTTTTATTTAACAAGGAGCAAAGGAGCAAAAGAGCCATCAATATCGGTAAACACAGTTATGACGTAACACGCATGAAAATACGGTAAAGTTTAAATATTACCCACAAGGGACGTTTGTTTGTTTGAAAACCGTTTAAAATTACTTACACGTAGAATTCGAGGCTGAAAACATGTATCACTTATAATCAGATAGAGACGACAAAAAACCTTGCAAAAAACTTCTAACTAGTGCACGTTTCGATTTTTTAAGTAAAACAGAAAAACTAGACGAGGAATCTCTCGTGAATAACTTTGCTGTACACTTTTTAAGAGCACTGGCTGGAAATGTGATCTTCATCTTTCATTAATTAAGTATCGTTGTCATAGTGGTTATTTTTAGCTCGCTGGGAAGTCTTCCTGTCTCGGTTAGAAATTATTCTAGCTTCAACGAGGGAATAATTTTTTTAACCATCGTTCCATTATCCCTGTGCCATGTTTTCGTTGATAATATTAAATATTGGGTATATCCGTTGTACACATATATTGTTGGATTCGGATATTTTAAAGCATGTGAGTGCAAGCTATTCACCCATGTGGTTCTGATGCTTTAAAAAAAGTTAAGGTAGCAAAGTAGGTAATTATTTAGGTTATAAGTTCAGTGTTATAACAAAGTTTGATACACAAAGGTCACTCGTTATTAATAGTTAATTAATGTCGTAATCACTTCATAATAAGAGAAGGCGAGGGCATCATTATGAGTAGACCCGAACTGGGGTGATACATCCAAAACTGATAACAAGTTTTCCAATAGTTCGGAGAACCGCACAGATACTTGGAGTTACTCAAATAGATCAAACGTACATTTTGTAATATGTTATACGATCTATACTAAATCGTAACATATTATAAAAAGTAATGTTTCGTGTGCGTATGTAGCATATATTAAAAAATACTACGAAAAATGCTACAATAACTTTAACCCTCCATCTGCATCGCACCACTCGCCGAAGATTGAAGTTGCATCCACATCGCTCGGATTCGTGGAGAGCGACTACGGTCCAATTTTACATAAAACATACGGATTCAAATAAGGAACCTCTTCGTTTCTCTGACGTTGATTAAAAAAAGATTGACATTATGTAATAATACACATGGGCGCCGCTGGCAGTATGAGCGCCCGCGTGCAATACCGTTTTGCAGCGTCTCCGTTTCAACTACCATGCTGATATCGGTTTATTTTTTTAACCGACTTCAAAAAAGGAAGGTTCTCAGTTTGGCCTGTATGTATGTATGTATATTTGTGCGCGATTATCTCGCGTTTGGTTAAACCGATTTTGATGCGGTGTTCAACATAGTATTTGTCAGACTTAGGAGAAGGTTTTATGCATATTGTTTGGCTGAACCGATTTTGATACAGTTTTCAGCATCGTGTTTATCAGACTTAGTAGAAGGATTTAGGAATATTAACCGCGTTTAACTGAACCGATTTTTACTTTTCGGCGTTAAAGTCGGTTCTATTTTGTTAAAATTTATTAGAAATAATAATATGTCGTGCCACCCTTCTGTGGTCAATTATGCAATGTACGACAGCTTAATTCACATATACAGACATCGAGCGTGGCAGACACGTGCCGTGGCAGACAAAATAATATTCATACACTGTATATTACAGATGTATTCACATTTAGCGCGCAGATACGTACCGGCGCCGGCCAGCATTCTCAACAAGTATGTTTTGTGCCGGCGCGTGTCTGTGCGTGTCTGTATTATGTGAATGAAGCACACGCCCATTTCCAGTGGCCCTGATATTTTAAATATCTACGCTTCTACTCACTAAACACCGACATGATGTTCCTCATTTACTGTGATGAGCATAAAAAATAGTTAACAAACGGGTTAATGGCTGTGTTGCTAACGTGTTTCTAATGGGCAGTGATGAGTTACGTCAGAGCCTTATGGCATGAAAAATGAAAATATTTGAGCCTTTTTTAGTTTGTATGTTGAGTTCGTGTCAGTGTATACGTGCACTTCGGAAACATTAGGTACGTTGTTGTACAACTCAGAAAAATGCTTGGATGATATACTCGTACTATAAAACATAAAATGTATATCTTTTTAGCACAACTGATTAAAGTATACTAACTTACTACAAAACATCAAAAACTGCTTGAAGACGTATTAACAAAAATATTTGTTTTAAAAAGATTGTCAAAGAATCCTCCATATCCATACTTCCCAACTAATAGTATAAATGTGAAAGTAACTCTGTATATCTGTCTGTTAAACTGTCACAAGTAAACCACTGAACCAATTTTAGTGTTTGAACTGATACAGCGTTGAAAAGTCTGAAGAGCGTGCCCTGGGATTCGAACCTGGACCCCCCGAATTCTAAACCACTGTCAGATTGATGGCCTTCCGATTGATGGCGTGATAAAATTTCCCGTCAAAATACCAGTAATTTTGACGGTCTTTGATTTCTCACGTAAGCGAACCCGCTGGCAAAGCTTGTCTTCCGTATACTACATTATATAAGAAGACACTTTATTAATGGAATGTGTCCGGAACTCTAAGATCAGAGATATTGCAGGCTTAAATTTTTTAGATGTCGGAATTTGCTACGGCATACAAGCACACTACAGCTAGGATAAGAGACAAAATTGTTAAGACTAATTTATAGCTTAGATACTTCAAAGTGTAGATTTATTTGACACTAGCTTTCGCATGCGGCTTCGCCCGCGTGATGTTCGTTTAAACTTCACCCCCCTATTTCACCCCCTTAGGGGATGAATTTAGAAAAATCCTTTCTTAGCGGATGTCTACATCATAGTGGCTATCTGCATGCCAAATTTCAGCCCGATCCGTCCAGTGGTTTGGGCTGTGCGTTGATAGATGTCAGTCAGTCAGTCACCTTTGAGTTATACTATATATTTAGATTCTGTTATGTAACAGGACGAAATAAGTCAAGCGACAAAGACACTCACTTCTACTTTACTTCTCACGAATTAAAAAAATCTTCCATAAAACGCTCACAAAGCAAGTTTCAGTTCTGATATGAGTTTGTCGTTGTTCACTTTCCAAACCCAGGGACTCGCGACTCGTCGAACTTAATAAAACACTTCGCGGAAATGGAAAATAACTGTCCGCTTCAAATCTAAGCCAAAAAGTCAGTCATACGACAAACTGTCGAAACACTCGGCCAAAAAAGTTGACAAATGCTTTTAAGTCGACTCGTAACCTTCGATGATCTAATGTCTAGATGGAACATCGAATCCGCGCAAACGTGTCAAAAATTTGCGGCGAACTGTTGGCCACAATTTTTGTATCATTGTATCGTTACCGTTAATTTGCGTAAATCAGATAGAGTGCAAATTAACGAGGTATTCTGCAGATTATCTGGCTGAGTCAGTTAAAGTGGAAAAAAAATTGAGTTCCTGCATTAACTAGTTAATCTGCAGACTTCCTAGTTAATCTGCAGACTAACGACCATGCATACCGTAAAGTCTATAAAGTAATTTCTTGTTTGAATAAAAAAAATTAACAACAGGTGTAGGTAGGTCGAATTGGTTACAGAACCGAATTAGCCTACCCCTACTCCACGTAGTCTTGTATGCCCTACCCCTAGAGTGTTTTTAGAACCCGGAGGCGTGGAGGGAGGGCATCCCCCGCCCGCTGTGCTTTGTTACGCAAGGGCGAAGGGGCTGCACCTTCCACAGCGCCAGAGACGTCACGATTCGAAGTTATGCCCTATTTTCCGCGTTTTTACGATTCGGCCGAACGTTGATGACTAACTCGTGAAACGTAGACGATTTTACGATCTGGCCAAACTGAGTTGACCATTTCATGAAATGTGACCATTTCATGATGTATGGTCGATCATTTCATGATGTGAGCAAATCTACGATGTGGCCACGACATCAACACAAATTGGTACTCAGGTAGCCAGTCTTCCGCAATTTAACGATGTACCATCCGTTACTGTGCAGACTAACTGGGTAAAGTGCAAATTTTACACTTTAACGAATGGTATCAGTGAATCTGCAGATTACCTAGTTAATGTGCCCATTAACTTATTATGCATTTTAACGGCAACAGTATCATTGATCACGCGCACATAGACAATAGACGAACGTGTAAAACATCGCCTGCACGCACACATGCTTGATATTGTTGCCTTGTTTTTTTATTTTCATTGTAGGGCGACGCTCAATCTAGACATTAGATCATCAAAGCTCGTAACGTTCGCGAGTCAGCGCGTCCACGCGTGAAATCATTTTCGCTTCAATACACTGTACATTATGTAATTCTATAGATAATAATAATTCCTTTTTAACCGTCTTCAGAAATGTTCTCAATTCGCCTCTTTTTATATGTTAAACATTACATTGAAATGACTGTCTGAAAAAGAAGTAGATAGACATAAATGTAAATGAATCTTTTGTGTGTAAAATATTTTATCTTCAATATTTTCAGGGATCATGCAAATTATCAAGACTTAACTAAAACATTGCTCGGTCGGTTGGAAGTAAGGCTGAAGTCCGGCTAGCTAGCTGTCACTTTCCTGCTTGAATAACTTGACAAAGGACTTTTCGTCCGACTGAGACCTTAAAAACTAGCATTTATTCTTCTCTCTTTTTCTTATTTTGACGACTAAAAATCTACATTCGAAGAGTCCTGGATTATATCTTGGGTGTTTGTTCCAGCCTCCTGTTTTGTATTAGGGCAGCCACGACATAGGGAATTCTAATGTAGTGGAACTATGTAGCTTATATGATTATTCTTTCTTGAACGGCAACGCGTCGGTATGTCGGTAATACCTTTGATGTGTGATGTCCATGTACAATGAAGGCAACTTAGCATCAGATATCTCGTCTGCTTGAATATTATATTTATAGCTATAACAAAAAAACATTTACGGGCTCTTTATTTTTTTTGGCAGCAATTATTTGTTACCAGACTGCACTGCGGTCAATACAAAAAAGCATTTTTGATAGAAAATTAGCAACAGATTTTGCAGCTGGATATCTGAAATGAAAATTCCTATATAGGTCATGTTGGCAGTGATATTAAGCCTGTGGTAACGCGGAGCGGGACCAAGTTAACAGATTTTAATAAAGGCAGAGTTTGAGCAAATGTTCAAATATTACTTTATCTTAATTTACGCGTCTGTTTTTAATGAATTTTCTATATTTTGCTACAAATGGATATCGAAAGTGGTTCTCAGCTGCTTTTGATTGCTCCGAACCGTTTTTACAAGTATTTATTTGAGTTGCAATGTTGGTTTATTCAGGTCAAACTTGCGAAGTAATCACCAACCAACAATCCGCACTGGAGCAGCGTGATGGAGTATGCTCTAGGCCTCCTCCATAATAAGGACAGACCCATGCTCAGTAGTTGGTCCGAACCGAACCGAATTATAACTTCATTTTACAACTGTATTTGAAAATTTAGTCCTAGTTTAGTTCCGATAGCAATGACCGGTTACTCAGGATTAGTCCCAAATAAGGAGTATTTTATTGCATTTGCATTTATAAGTCCGTAAAAAAATACTATTAAGTAACTAAGAGGTTAATAAACTTGCGTTCTACCGAAAGGTCGAATGTAACTTTTAATTTCAAACGACTTTCAAACAAACTTTTAACCCTTATTGAATACTATTAGAGGCAAAATTTCCTGAACCCTTTATTGGCCATTAAAGGAACTTACTCTCCAAATTTCATACTTCTTGGATCGGTAATTACAGCCCTGCGTTGATGAGTCGGCCACGCGAAAACGGCTTTTTTAATTTAATGTGGGAAAGAGAATATAATTTTTTAAACTTACACAAATATCCTGCTATCAGAGGAATCTAGCATATTAATTTTAATGCTCCATTACTGATTTTATCCGGAATATTAAAGCCAAAGATAGTGAAATATTCGAAGCCAGAATTTTTTTGTAATAACAGTAATGTAAGCGTACAAGCGCTGTGGTTTATCACTTTAATGGGTATTCTGATGCTTAAAACAGAATTGTCGGTTTTGTTATCCTTACTAATATTATAAATGTGAAAGTGTGTTTGTTTGTTTGTGGCGCTTTCACGTCGCAACATGTCTATTATATGGTATGGTTTATGTGTGTGAGGATAGTTAGGAGGGTGGACAGTGACGTAGGCTACTTTTTACCGCGGAAAAACGTCTCATTCCCATGGGAAGAACGATGTTTTGTTAGTTACTAGATATTTATTTCCGGGGTTGTTAATAGATGGCGTTAGTAAAATTCATTTGCAAGTTATGAATCACGCTATCAAATACTACATGTAATTTGCTTAAGTCATAGGCAAATGTTATAGGCTACTTTTTAGCTGAGATTCCTACGGGAACGGGACCTACGCGGCTGTTACCTACGGGTCACGAAGCGAAGCGCGGGTGGTTCCCTAGTTTAAAATATACCTTTGACTTTGTCTTTTTACAATTTAAGTGTACGATATTAAGTAAGTATGCAAAACTCCATGATTACAAATTAAAGATTAATCTACTTGACAACAATCTCGATATCTCGCGGATTGTTGTATACGACTATGATGGTGTATGTTTTTTGCAGATGACATCTCTCCTCCCTCTCAAATAGGAATAAGCATGGAAAGAAAGAAGGTATAAACCAACTTACATACTACCACCAACACAAGTCATGTTATGCCCCACAACAGGGCATCCTGCCATATATGGAGTCAACGTTTTTAGAGTTGACTCCGCTGTCTGTTTGTCTATATTATATCGGCTCGGGGCTCGAGCTTTTGAACTACACATTCTAACTCATTATTGATTGAATAATTGGAAGTAATGTCTTACGGTGTTTACGAAACCCTACCTATATGGGGTTTTCAATATTTCGTGGTACGGAACTCTTCGTGCTCGTCCGATTCGCGCCTGACCTGTTTAAGGTCTTTAAACATTAAAGAAAACATTATGTAACAGAGAAAACATGTCTAAACTTTAAACCAACCCTCGCGTACAATGTAATTAAACGTAGCGTAAATTCGAAAAAGCTCCGTCTAATTCATTAAAAAGCTTTAACCATAAAATCGCATTATCATTACGCCGCGTCGGAAACAAAAAGCTTGTTCGATTAAAAAGTTCAGCCGTAATGCTCCGAGCCGTTGTGGAGGCGATTAAAATGGTAAGGCCGGTTGAAAAGTCAACAATGAATACTTTTATTTATACGCTTTTTCCTTGTGCTTAGGAAATAAAAATTACATGGGGTTTTTAAGAAGCGGGTCCCTCGCTGCCTTCTTAGCCGGCAACGCGTTGGTGACACCCCGTTGCTAATGGACGACAGGTGACATGTCTGTTCGTTTGCCTGCTTAAGCTATAAAAAAATGAAAAAAATGTTTGTTAAAAAAACGGACAAAAAATCTATAATGATTAATTTTTATAAAAGTTTTAAAACATCGTTTACGAGTATGTACAAGCATCGATCAGTTACGGTATTGTTATACTGAATGAGTAACCGCGTAAGATACAACATGTAGAGAATAAATCTTCTTTCTGCTGTGTTTAGACACACGCGCTTGGCGTACTTCCTCTGCAGGTCAGGCAAAGTTAAAAATATCCAACCCAACTCGGACACACACAACTTTCGGATACGTCCGTGGATTTTTCGAGTATTTCCGAAACACTCCGAAACAATGCTGAGTCAGTACCGTTCTCGGGCCATATATTTTTTCCGGCGCCGAAATACGTGGAATCGCAAAATTGTAACAAAGGAAATCTTTTCAGACCAAACGGGACATTAAATTAATGACGTTAGGATAGCCTAGTAATCTGGCGAGTAATGTTGTTTTTATGTAAATAGTCAACTAACAAGAAAAAAGCTACGTGATATTTCGTCGTCAAGGTTTCGATATGTAGCCATACACTCTAGGGCTGTGGTCAAACTGTGGCCCGCGGTTGGTATCTGTGTGGCCAGGAGCAGTTAAGTTTGAAGCGTCTTGCAATAGCAACGGCCCTGATGGTGCCTTTAAATGTCTTTAGTCCTATATAAGTCTAAGGTCCTTATGGCTCGTGACCAAAAAATATGCCCTTGGCCTGAAAAGAGTGACGACCGCTACGCCAGTGTGTGCTTGTCAGGTTTACATAATTATACAGTTGACATATACAGGTGGGCTGTACAAGTTTACAGGTAAACCTATTAAGTACAGCGTATCAAGGACCTATTGCTAGTTTTAATAACACTAATGCGTTGCTAGCCAAAATAGAAATTTAATCACTGGCTGTCAAATGAGCCGTGAACCTCCACGGTTGGCGACTGAATCTAGCAGTTTACCGTAGCCCGCTAAGCAGTCTTCATGGACATAATAATAACATAAAAACTATAAACAACCATAGTAACGAAAATAATAATCATGATAAAATAATCTTTACACGAAATCCTATCACCAAGCAAGGTTTGCTGGCAGGGACGATGTTTAGTATTCCAGGCCAATCCAACACAACAAATAGCCTGAGGATAATAAGATTTTACAAAACAATAATCCAAAACATTTATTTTCTTGGAATCCTTAATAGACTTCGCACGTTTTTACTATATTTTTTATTCTTAGTAAAATGGTTTTATCCTCATAACAATTACATTGCCCGAGGACGATTAATTCTGACGTAATAATACTAAAGCGCTCATAGCCCATCGGCTTGCGTTTATCCAAAGTGATCGACAAAGTTATGCTATTTAGGACGTGGGCGGTAGTTGGATGGGTGACCGCTAGTAGCAAAATTTCTTGAGCGCTTCTTGAACGCCTGAGCGTAATAATAAAACGAAAAGTAATTAAGCATACTGATTAAAATAAATAAATAATTTAAAAAATCGTATTCGTAGTAGCTAGCTAGTTCCTTGTTTATGAGCCCCACTTTGATATTTTACTGACACTTTTATTATTTGTTTTGATGTAGGGTTCAATTTCAAGTGCCTACGTCTCACGGCTTATGAGATAAAAAACCCTACTTTTAAAGATTGCAATTTTTAGGGTTCCGTACCCAAAGGGTAAAACGGGACCCTATTACTGAGACTTTGCTGTCCGTCTATCCGTCCGTCCGTCCGTCCGTCTGTCACCAGGCTGTATCTCATGAACCGTAATAGTTACACAGTTGAAATTTTTTAAAGTTCGTATCATTTTTGGTAAGAAAGGAGGTCTTTAGGAACAGACACTTCAGTTTCGTCTTGAACGCTTGCCAAGTTTCAAAGTTTAAGTAGGGTTCTAGTACCTTTTTAACTGGCAAATAATTCAATAACAATTTGAGTGTGTTGACAGCTTGATGCCTCTTTAATGGTGGTTCCAGATACTGAGCGAATAAAAACACTTTGCTTAAGTTTCGCCTGGAATGCCTAAAATGTCTTTTAGTTTGGCTACAGTCCACGAATAGTTATACGGTGTAAATGGTCTCAGATCCAACTATAAAACAACTTCTAGCGAGCCTACCGTTTCGTTAAAAACACTCCGAAGAGTGGTCCCAAATGGTAACAATTGCGCTGGTTCCTCGATCTATCACATTTCTTACAAATGGCACGCAAAAATAATTTTAACCAAGTACTCTCTGGGTTCATACACTCGATCTTACTAAAGGTGTTGATTAATTGGCCTAGACTTTTGGTGTTCTTACCCTCATACCGCAACCGCTATAAAAGTTATCAACCTTTATTTGCTCGGCTGCCGAGACCTTTTTTTATCGAGGGGGAAACCTTCAAAAGGTACCCGGTGCCGTGGGAGCGACACAGGGTTATGTGGGACTTTTACCCACTAAAACCCCCCCGGTGGCCTACCTCAACGCTTGTGGAGGACTCCGGGATCTCCAAAGGAACACGACCGGTGCCCTCCAAGCGCGATGTCCCGTACGGACCCATCTCAACGGCTCTGTGTGGCCACACACAGAGCAGTTCTTCCCGGGGTTGCCATTGGGCGGTTCGAGCTCCCACTCTAGCCGCCTGCAACCCCAAGGCTGCCGAGACCTAGGTTTCATGTAGCTGAAGGTAAAATAATTACTTTTACCAGTCTTTGACGTAAATTGGGTTTCTGAAATATTAATACCTGAATATTAATATCTATAGGTAGTAATATTATGAAGAAGCATTAGTATAGTTATGTTTTTTATTATTTGTAAGAATTATTCAAAAACCACTAGAGCGGTTAAGAAATGTATCACCATGAGAAAGCTACATTATCTCTGAGAAACATAAAGTATACTATACTCTACTTATAACTAGAAACAATTTCAGACCTATTGCTTCAATCCCAAGTTCACTAATAACTGTTCCATTTAATCAAGTTTTTTTTATTTGTTTGTTTAATTACTAATATTTATTTATTTATTACCTATTACATTTACTTATTACATTTAAATAAGCGGAAGATTATAACTCTCCGCGAAATATCGAAAACTGCTTGACGTATAAAGAGGTAGCTTATAGCTCGTAGATGTCCGCTAAGAACGGATTTTGTAATATTCCACCCCTGAGGAAGTAGGTAGGTGTAAAAAAGTAGGTGTTGAGAGTTTGTTTGAAAGTCAGTCAAAAATACTTCCGCGCGGGTTAAGCCGCCGGCAACAGATAATTAACTAAAAGACACCACAGTTATGCTTCTCGTCCACAGAACTTCAAGCTTACCGAAATATTTTTGGACATTCATAAGCATAAAAATCGTACTCGTGTGCGCTGTGAGCGCGGCTAACAATTTTATGTATAGTTTATGGTTAGTTCATGTTTAGTTTATGTTTAGTATACGTAAACATAAAGATGTTTACTCTGTGGTTAGAATAATTATTAGGCGCAATAACTATTCAACACAGTCGACAGAGTCGATATATCGATAGTCTGTACCGGCGAAAAAAATTATAAGCCTTAATTAAGTCGTTATCGTTAGGTATGAAAACCAGCAATCCTAGGGGAGTAGTCAAAGCAACACCAGCCCTAGAGGAGAACTATTTTCACAATTTTTTTAGGACACTTAATATAGCATCCATAATCCTTTATTTGCATAGCACCACAAAGATCATTTTATGTTCCGAGTAGCAAGTTTGAATATAAAGTTCTCTAATGGAAACACGAGCGTCGATTGTGATTCTTAGTTATTCTAGAGCCAAACGAATGAAATGTACAAGAAACAAAATTCCTTTACCGTAGTGTTCCGACACGTGTGCAGTAAAGGATTCAGAGAAATTGAATTGGTTTGCACTGCACACCACTATTCAGTTCGGTTGCAAAAATCTGCTGCACACGTACAAAGTGGAACCTTGGACGAAATTGGTGGAACTTCTTTACGACTTATGAATTTTAACTGATTTTAAAAAAAGTTGCCTCGTAATATTTGGCTGGGTGTTCCAATATTTAAGTATGAAGCGGCATCTGACGGATTTTTTCTAGCCTAAGTAGGCATACAAGAAGACGGGTCATCTGATGGTAAGTGATCAACATCATCTGTAGACATTGGCAACACTTGAAGCGTCACCAACGCGTTGCCGGCAAAGAATATATACCTTTTGCGCGCAACTTTACTGCGTAAATTTCGATCCCGATGGAATCCCGGGATAAATAGTACCACAGCCTCTTTTTTCAGTGTCAATCACATTAAAAATTAGTTCACCTTTTCCGGAGATCAACCCGAAAAAAAATCAGAAAAACATACAGACTAAATTTTAAAATCGTTTATTTGTATTTTTAGTATCGTTTGAATAATATGCACTAGAAAGAACGTTATTTAGAAATTACAAACGTACAATTTCGTTCTAAAAGCCGTGTAATTTTTTTGTTTTACATACTACACAATTTCACGCAAATGCATCGATATAGAAGTCGCACTTCAAAAAGATATAAAAGTTAGAAGTATTTGCTAAAGCTCACGTCAGCAATATCGGTCTCCCGTTGTAACATTTTCTGTCAGCCGCAAGTGTGTCAAGAGGACAAGTGTCATGCGAGACCTGCGTCGAGTGTCGCATGGGGAGTGTCACACTCGAGTGAAATTATGCGGTAGCGTTCGATGCAAAAAGCGACTATAACATGTCAATAATCTATAATACATAATATAATAAATTTGTAGCTCATCGAATTCTGTACATTGTTAGAATTCTTATCTGTGATGTTGTTCGTGTTAATCACAGAAACGGATAAGATGATTCAGTTTTTAATAACGTATTGATGTAAGCTAAGCTTAAAATAATACTGTTCGTTCTATTTAAATCGGTTTATAAATAAAAGAAACTTACATCAATTTAAAAAACAAGCTTAACAATTTCTGAATGTTGTGTAAGTTTGGAATAAAAAAAATTAATATATTTAAATCAATCTACAGAATCAACTCTACTAGACAGAGATATCCGAATCATTATGTTAACAGCACGGACAAATTGTATACTAAATATTCATGACACTTCTGTGCGTTCAGTAATCTGTCCCGGCTGTTACAATTAGACAGCAGTTAGGCTAACCACTAACCACTCCATTAATCTACGTTGAAGGCCATTATGAGCATACTCCAGGTATTGCGTAACGGTGGCTACGTTATGGTAAAAATATCGTTTAATATAACTTAATTTGAACAGCAAACGAATAACCATTAAAAACAATTTAATAATCTATATAAATAAAAATGAATTGCTGTTCGTTAGAGTCGGAAAAATTCGTGGAAGTTCAGGGAAGGTTGCAGCGATGAGAAAATATGGAAAAATTGCGAGGAAAATACTAAAAATGAAAATTTTAATTTCCCATACAAATCTTACCTGTCAAACATTTGATTTTAATATTTTACTTGTGTTTTATACATTAATCGATCCACTACAGGGCACGCGTGTCTTCTTAGGTGCAATAAAGAAGGCCGAGAACATACTCCAAAAACCTGACTACATCTTAGTTATACAACAGTTGTTAAACAACTTTTATTCGTCAAAAGATTCCAAAAATGGTCACTCGAAATAAAAAGTGCAAGAAAAACCTAAACATGGTTTTTAAATCAATGATACCCCACTTAATGTAATTCGTTACGATTCCCTGTGTGCCATGAACAATACATAAGACAAGGACGCACACCTAATTTCATCTCTAGAGCGCCACATACAAAAAAACATACATACAAAAGCTACACTGTCCTCATTAAAAGCCCGATACAGACTAGCAAACAAATGGGTCATTCATCCTTCAAATAAAAAATCGTAGCTCGTGATTTTGCCGAGTAAAATGACGTAGCTAACGAGGAGCGGGTCGGGCTCATTTATCACAGAACATCCTCCGTACATGACAAAGACGGGGCACGTTACCCGATAAATTATCACATCACAGTCTAGATTCAGCTGAAACTAGCCTCAGTAACACGGCGCTTGTTAAAGTAGTGTTAGGCCGTTTACACACGACGCCATTTGCAAGCGACTAGGATGTTGTCCAAGTAAAGAGGCGACGCGTCTACGATGTCCTCTCAGTGTACACTGCAGTGTCGGCGAACTATGAAGGAGTCGCGTAGCTAATGAATAGCGTAGTGTGAGAAGAGCCTTAGGGGCGATACGCACGAGGATAATGTCGGCTTTGGATCGTTTTTACAATGTTAATGACTCGCTTTAGGTCCTTTTTTCGAAGGGAAATCTTTAATCATTGTTACAACTATAATCTTAATAAGTTACAAAAGAATTTAAATTATAAACATAACTCAAGTTCGCATAAAAATACCGAAAAAGATGTACTAAAAAAAGTAAATAAGTTAAAATTTAATTAATGTAGTATTTTAATTGTCTGTTATTTCTATTAAAATAAAAATTAAATGTGCCATTGATATAAGTCAGCTAGGAGTCTTAATATCGTGATGAAAGCCGTGGTACTCTTAATTAATAAAAGTTGGGAAAATACAGAGATTTATCGACATGCATTATGAATCGTTCGATGTTATTTTAGAGATAAAATTCATTACTGCTTGGCTTTATACCCGTTCAGTTTCACTGTACTCGAAAAAAACTCAAAATGACACCGATCGTCGTTGCAAAACTACTAGTTACTCCAACACAGTACGATTACATTATAAATGTAAACAAGTTAGCGAGCTATGTATGTACGATGCAACATTGCTGTGGTTCTCAGCCGCAAGCAATTCTTCCTCGTGGGCTCCCTCGGGATATTTGGTTAAAGTAGTTTAACTAATCTGGATTAACAAGTGCAAGGAGTTTTTTGTATTTTCCTCCAGGGAATGTGTAGAATTATTGCTCGTATATATGTATAACACTCGCCCTGGATTACCAAATAATGTACGATGCATCTCTCTTTTTAGTTTTACGAAAACAAATGAACTGAATGAATGATTTTACTGAAACACTCGAATAATTCACACGATTTGAAACATCTGAAGATAACTCCCTGGAGCATAAAATATGGTTGACAATGCGTCGATTGCTTTACTGTGACTAAAGTCCATGAAAAGTAACAGTAACAGTATCCACTTACCATCAGGTGACTCATCTACTCATTCGTCAGCTATTAAAATAAAGTAGACAAAAGCAATAAACGTGTAATTTATTAAAACGTTAAAAACATCAATTCATCCATTATGAAACGACCGCTTGGAAATTTATTTAAATGCGATGCTGTCTGTGTCAGAAGCCTAAATGGAGTAAGCCGTACAATTAGTCGCTGCAGTGAGGTGTCAGCTTGAATTAACCACTTGACTTATTCGCCTTTCAAGACACGTTGAAACATGTGATACATGATAAGCGTGACTTTAGATCTTCATCTATTTCTTTCACAGTACCTTAATACTATTAAAAGGTCAAAGAGCTATTTGAGTTGCTTTATAGAAAAATATCTTTGTAGGATCAATGGACTTAACGTTCAATATCAGGTTATTTTGAACGAATTAAATATGAAAAACAAGTTTAAATTTAATATGAATAACAACTCTAAATGGTGCCCAATGTGCCATTCGGATATTTTTATATTTATTAGCTACATTATTAAAAGATTAATGACGAAATTTTTCAAAACTCATCTGCTAAAGGGGTAACATATTGGGTTAAAGTTTGAATAAAAGCAAAACAAATCGAGCATCAGCTAGCAGAAATATAACTTATAAAAGTTGCCTTCGTCGTGTTATAAATTTTAATATCAATGTTTCTCAGCGCCTTGAACCAATTCCAGTTGGCTGACCTGATTTAAAGGCATTGAGTTTCGATTGTTGTAATCGTTTTGTACCTAAGTATCAAGAATTCGTTGTCATAAAGTGCTAATAGCCCAGCGGCTCGCGTTGATCCGATGTGATTGACCAAGTTAAGCAACAACCATTATGTAGTTTTATGAGTGACCGCAAGTGAGAATTACTTGGGCGTTTCCGAGCTTGACCATTGGCCCAAATGTTATCGTTAGATATCAATCGATACAGCATGTCTAAGGCATTTGGGTGACCAACCTCCAACACATAGGTTCACTACTCACCCGTCCACCACTCCGCACTGAAGCAATGGTGAAGAATGTTATAAGCCTGTTCAGTTGCGAAAATACCTGTATTCAGTTACGGGTTGAGGGCAAGGTTCCATAGCCTCGTCGGTCATAAAACATTATGATTAATCAATAAAACAAATAGTTTTAGTTGTCAAGGGAGTAAGTGACCGCTTGTATGGCTCGTATACGTTATTATCGTGTTTAGAAAGCTTTCGTCACTCATGTCCAAGATCTCTGGTCACATAAAAGTTTATAGGGGCAAACAAATTCGATCGTTAACGATTCATGGCGGCGAATATCGAATAATGCTTTATCATCAACAATTTGAATGTCGCACTTGATTTGGTATTAGGTTACAAACACCATGAAGATACGGGATGTACGGAATAGGTTCTATATTTTTAATATCGAGTTGCAAGGTGTGTGAATGCAATAACGAAAGATAAAATAATTGATGATTACATAACGCATCTACTGGAAGGAAATATTATTTTCAACACACTTGCTCGTAGTTGCTATTTTTTCTTTAGTCTTACGCCCGGAATGCGGTTTATTACACACTAGTGCGTTTTACTTTTCATTGCCGCACTAGTGTTTTTCTTATTCCACTTTTTTTTAATATCCGTAAAGAGGTTGTTACCAAAAGATTTGTTATTTTGTAAATAAATAAACTTGTTGTACTTAGTCAAAATCTGATAAGATAAGATTATACTTCATCTAATTATCTATTAAAGCATTTAAAAAATACAATATTTTAAATCATTAATTACCGTAAATTCTTATTAGAAATACATAATTATTTAGTTTAATATATTGTGGCTGAATGTTCGGTGCCTCTGGACTTAACCTGCGCGCGCATAGTTATTCAACCAAAGATACGGCGCGCGAAAAAATAAACCGCGCCATTTTGTGCAAACATTTGTTCGTTTATAATTTGCTGATTTGTGACTGAAAAATGTCGATACCTAATTGTTTTTTTCCTCGCAAGTGTGTTGAAAAACGTCGCATGATACGCGTGTGCTTTGTTCATTACAGTCTTGGCTCTATTACAGCCCTCGCCTTGCGGCTCGGGCTCAATTCCGCCTCGACTGTAATGACCAACTTCGCGCACTTGTATCATAATGTACTATTTCCAGAAACAAAGTATTTCCTTAACCGAAAATTTAACTTTTAAAAATTTAACTCTTTATGTGTTTTTTTTCAAACACTATACTTATCGTATTCAAACTTAGAATCTGATTCACTTATAAAAATGTAAGCAATTTCATTTTCAACACACTTGCTCGTAAAGTTGCTATTTTTTCTTTAGTCTTACGCCCGGAATGCGGTTTATTACACACTAGTGCGTTTTACTTTTCATTGCCGCACTAGTGTTTTTCTTATTCCACTTTTTTTAATATCCGTAAAGAGGTTGTTACCAAAAGATTTGTTATTTTGTAAATAGGTAAATAAACTTGTTGTACTTGGTCAAAATCTGATAAGATAAGATTATACTTCATCTAATTATCTATTAAAGCATTTAAAAAATACAATATTTTAAATCATTAATCACCGTAAATTCTTATTTAGAAATACATAATTATTTAGTTTAATATATTGTGGCTGAATGAATGTTCGGTGTCTCTGGACTTAACCTGCGCGCGCATAGTTATTCAACCAAAGATACGGCGCGGGAAAAATAAACCGCGCCATTTTGTGCAAACATTTGTTCGTTTATAATTTGCTGATTTGTGACTGAAAAATGTCGATACTTAATTGTTTTTTTCCTCGCAAGTGTGTTGAAAAACGTCGTATGATACGCGTGTGCTTTGTTCATTACAGTCTTGGCTCTATTACAGCCCTCGCCTTGCGGCTCGGGCTCAATACCGCCTCGACTGTAATGACCAACTTCGCGCACTTGTATCATAATGTACTATTGTAAACTACGATTAAAAACACGAGTACACAGTTACAATAAAAAAACAACAGCAATTAATTATACAATAAGAGCATCGGAATAAAGAAGTAGCAAAAGGAATAATCGAATCCATTTAAAAAGTCCTGAAGCTTATCCGGTAAGCGCAAAATGTATGGAAAGCTCCTGTTTACCTCATTATTCATAAATGATTTATCGCTGTTCCTTGATTCGAATAGAATAATTTCTTCAGAGATTTCATTGTGATAATACAGTGTATAGGGAATTCAATATTTAAGAATATACATTTTTAAAGTATTATTATTTTAGGCAAGGAAATAGTTACGGGCTTATCAGAACTTGGTCTTTAGCTCGCAACTCTTCAAACTGAAATCTACAATAGATGACTTAATTATTTGGAAAAGTAAACCTTTTACATTCTTCATTATACAAATGAAATACAAATAGAGAATAATTAATATATCTGATTTGGTATTTTAATTATATTTGTTCTACTTACACTTTACTATTTATTATTACTTTTTTCAGTATTGGGAACCTCTGTTTTCTTTAAATTAATTGAAATTAATGATTTCTTTGTAGTCTCTAAAATAGGCAAATGGAAGACATTCTAGACTAGTCTAGTCTGTAATTGAAGTGTATGAGAAACTGCGGTAGACATTACTGCGGTGTTTAGACCTCAACAGTTCATATTAACAATAGAATATGTCTTATATATGTTTATCATTATAGCCTTGTAAACAATAAAGCCAAAGGTTAAGTACACATTAATGTCACAACTGAACAATACATTTACAAAGCTACGAGCTAGTATGATGTAATCCAGCTTCGGAATTGATATCATCATGATGTTGGCAGCAAAAGTGGTTCAGAAATCGAAAATAAAAAAAGGAAAATAAAATAAATCGTGATCCCAGAAAATTCAACTAGAGTTTCAAATCTTGGAGATATTTCCCAAAATAGGTCGCGGAAAATCTTTTCAACAATACAATTTCATTGATATACAATTCAATTTGTCCACAATATAGGTCGATGCATTTACAGAATATTTGAAAATATACCTTCAAATCTGGAATCTAGTTCCAAATAACCGACGCGACGCCTCGGGACATCGCACCAACTCTCTCTTGTCTCTGACAATTTTCTTCAAAGTGAAATAAATAATGGACAATTTGGAATCAAATCTCTTTTCCAGCTATCTGTTTCTTGAATGCTGACTGATTTTGTAATGATGGTCCTGTTTGGATATCAGGCCCTGTTGGTAACTTTATCTAATGCAGGGTTTTGAGTTGATCCCCAATTGGGGTTGACTTGTGGCTTATAATTTATTCTCGTAGCTCTGGTTGGTTATCAGAAAGATTTTGTTATGCTCAAAACTTTTTTTACCGGATGAATTTAGATGGATAGATAAACTGGTTAGTTTAAAGAAGAAAAACGCCTTTTTTCGTATGAAATAAAGATATTATAATTTTTATTTTTATTAATATGTCATGGAAACTTCGTAACGTAATCAATTTTCTAACCATCTTATTACTTTTGATTATAACTAAAATAGTTAATAAGTCGTACAAAATAATCGTCTTAAAATTCGTTTGATACAGCATCGTTTGATATAAAATACTTCGTCAATCTCAACATCAAAGTTGTCGATGGAAATTACCTTCTTTATTCTTTTGTATAGCACTAAACGATTCAGCCCACAAGCACGTCTTATTAAACCACTTGTAGACACACTACATAGTTCTGGAAAAATACACGTAGACAGGGAGATGGGGAATGATTTATAGACATCTAATAAGGATGGCAAATAAGAAAGAACTATTGTATAATCTAGCCCAAGAAACTAACTTGTCAATTTGCCACTTTTTAATTTGCTCCAATGCTTTTGTAAATTTTTTGTTACGTGGTCAACGCATCACTCAATTACACTACCTATAGCGATATCCCACTTCTGATTTTTCCTTTTTAAATTGTAATGTTCGAAATGTAGGTATCCTTTAGTCAACTGTAAAATATGTAAAGTTATTCATTAGCCACTAGGTATACCCGAATTCTATTGAATATTTGGCAACAGCCTACCAACAGTTTAAATTGCAGGAATGGCTCAACTGAATTATACCAATCGCGGAGAGTGCTGTCGACAAAATAAAAACCAATTTGTGGAATATTTTTATTTTAATAAAATCGTACATGTATCAATTATTTGTGATAGTTTGTATCGGGTTTTGGTATTCAGCGACGCTTTGCGGAATTTCATAAAAAATCTACATGTAGGTATATACGTAGGTACCAAAATATAAATGTAACATCGATATCAGTGCATTTTTTTTTTTTTTTTTTTTTTATGGAATTAAGATAGCAAACGAGCATGCAGTACCACCCTTCCCCTGCCGCCCATAACAACTGTGACCGACCTAGAACTAGACTCAAAGGGACTAGGATGGTTAGTCCAGTTAGTAGATGGTGTTAGAATATTAGTTGGTTAATTTGTTAATAAGTGCGAGGACAGGGTATGTTAGTGATAATTAGTCCTGTTAGTTAATGTTAGTAATAGTCCAATTAGTTATTGTTAGTATGAGTCTTGTTCCAATTCGGTCACAGATGCGTTGCTACCCCTGAGGTCTGAGATGGTCGCCTCTAAAAAAGTGAAACCGGCTCCACAAACCTTCCTATCCGGAACACAATTGCTCTTAAAAACAATTATTATGACGGTAGGAATGGTACTGAGTACCTTGGCGGGCGGTGGTCCTACCCCGGGCGAACTCTAGGCTCTACCACCTCAGATCATTGATATGATATTGATCACCAATTAGAAGTTTTATTTAATTGTCTATGTCTATTAGATTATATTCATCTCAGATAAGGTTTAACTACTTCATTTTCAGCGCTCACAATTCAACTAAGCTTGTAAGCAAACTTTATTTACTTTTTATTTGCAAGAACAAGAAAAATCTTCCGGGACATCAGGTCACAATATATCCCTTTGGCATCAAGTCACAATATAATCCCTTATTATTCCCTTATTTCTTTCTGCCCTCTACTGCGTCCTATTTAATCCATCTAGTCCATCCTATTTAAAAGAACGTTTCTGTTTCCTTAGTTCGACACATGACCTCCCCCTTCGTTCCTCATCAAACTTGACACTGAAAATTCCTATCCACTCATCCAACTTTTACGATAACTCCTTCTCTGTCACCGCTGTAAAACTTTGGAATTCCTTGCCTATCTGTATTAGACGTGCTCCTTCCTTAGAATCCTTCAAAAACCAAGTAAAAAATCACTACTTGTCACTATGATCGCTCTCTTAAATTGATTATTTTAATAGTTTTGTTATCTTTAATATAGTCACAAATTTGTTAACTTTCGTACACCCTACCATAAATCTGTGTCCTTTTGTAATTTTTCCCTCATTAGGTTGTCTGGAAGAAATTGCTGCTTAGCAATAAGACCGCCGACTGTTCTCTTGTTATTATATCTAGCTTATTTTGTCAAAACTGGTGAACAATAAAGTGTATTTGTAAAGTGTATTTGTAATCCTAATCCCAGAATAGAATCTCAGTTATATCGAAAACCCTCAAATGTTATAACCACATACTGTGACCGAATTAGAACGAGACTCATTTAACAATTATTGACTGGACTATCACCTACCTCAATTAACTAGACTACCACTGTAAGTTCTGTTCTCAGCCTCACACTTGTTCACAAACTAGTAAACCCGCCCTCGCTTCGCTCTATAGCTCTCAGAAGGTTGATTGTTTGTCTGAGTTACTTGACAGTTGTCGTTATGATCAAATTATAAAATTATCTCTGTAAATTTTAACTTATTATGTTATTCCGATATCTAAGCTATTTTACTGCAAAGTTTCATGAAAATCCTTTTAGTATTTTTTGCGTGAAAGAAACACATACACTCACACACATCCTTACAAACTTTCGTATTTATAATAATATAAGTAAGATTAACCAAATAATATTCTAACACCAATTGCCAAATGAACTAACCATCCTAGGCCCTAAATTGAGTCTTGTTCTAGGTTGGTCAAGTTTAAATGGATGGCAGCGAAAGGGTCGTCCCACATGCTTGTTTACTACTTACCTTATTTCCATAAACGTGTGTTTCACACAATTTCTTGTATCACCTGTCGATATGTACCTAACTTTGTTTTGTTTTTGTTAAAATTTCGTTTACAATTTAACAAAACAAAAATATGAAGTTGAACTCTATTATAAGGAGTATAATACAGTGATTATCCAGCGAGGATCCTAATCCCCCACGTTGGTTCGGTGGCACGCGCGTTGGCGTACGCCTAAATGAGTTTTCGACCAATGTCCACAACTCTTGATCGTAACTTTAATAGTAACACTTTGAAATGCTTTGAAAACATTTACGACCAGTACTTAATAATAAAATTTATCGCCCTCTGTACATGGAAGATAAAGGTACATTTAATAACAATAATAAATAAATTTTAACAAAATAGAACCGACTTTAACGTCGAAAAGTAAAAATCGGTTCAGTTAAACGCGGTTAACATACCTAAAACCTTCTCCTAAGTCTGAAAAATACTACGCTGAAAACCGCATCAAAATCGGTTCAACCAAACGCGAGATAATTGCGCACAAATATACATACATACATGCATACAGGTCAAACTGAGAACCTCCTTTTTTGAAGTTGGTTAATTAGTATTACGCGTCGTTATTTACGTAATTAAACCCAAAATCAGAGATTGTTAAAATATTAATCTGTTTGACTGTGCTTGTAAACGAATCAACCACTCTTCAAAACGGCTCAACCGAATTGGGAGCGGTTTTTAATATTACATTTTTTTATTAATTCACTTTCATTATTACATAGGTAGTATTACCTGATATCGACAATCCAAAATTATTATGACACTGAGCTGATTATTTTAAAGTGAAACGGTTACTCGCGATTCTGTTTTAAAAGGAAGCCCAGAAAACAATTATTTACTGTTTAACTTGTTTATTTAATCATTCAAACATACATCTCTTTCCCATAGTAAAATATTCGTGTTCTCTTTATATCTTCGTCTGACAGTTGTATTTTTAATATCCTTTTATAAGTAAACGGCCTGTTACTCCTTCTTGTTGACATAATTAGTGATTGTCCAAAAGGAGTTCCTTACAGTTTTTAATAACTGACTCAGTCTCACTTTAACGCTTTAAGATCCATTCGATGCATCGAGATATCGATGAAATAATGAAAATCGTGAGTACCCGTTTGCAATTAAAATAATTGAAAATCTAACTAACTAAGCAGCAACATAAAGACGCGTAGGTACAAGATATTATATCCTTTATGCTGTCTTAAGCTTTTTCGTGTTCACTGATCAGAAGCTACGGAGGCCATGTATCAAAGAAAGCCATTGGAAAATCTCGGCCGCCCCGGCCGCTGTCCAAGACCCATTAAGGAAGAGGCATAACTCATACGACCATTAGTGCCTGTGTCGCCATATTGTCTACGCGTTGTCGGGGCTCGTTCTGCAAATAATTTACTAGACGCAAATAGTAAAAAACAGCGTTTCATTTACACTTACATTCATTGTATGTATTTATCTTTTGGACATTGTTTTTATCTTCAATTTTATAAGTTTTAAGATTCTTAAAGAGCTTAAAAACATTAGACGCATGTACGTATAAATGTGTCCAATCCGTCCGTCACAAAAAAAAATACGCCGCTTTCTTATTCTAATTTAAGAGTAGCTTCAAAAACCAAACTAGAATTTAAAGACGATTCGTTGTCGGCATTTTCATGTAATACTCTTAAATCTAAATAACAAAAGGGTACTCTGGACACCCTTCCATCACACTTAATCATAAAAATTTATAGAGGGAATATAAAAGTATGATCTGTCGAAAGCGCCATACATCGACACAAGGGTGGAAAGGATACTCGCATTCCTTGACACTTGGGACATAAAGTTGAATTTAAACGAGATTAATAGTTCAGAGTTTCTAATCAAACTTGTTGATAAAGAGGAATTTTACAACATGAAGTTTGTGCAGTCATAATTGTGTTAAAACCACGGACTAACTTTTAAATCTTGCGAACACCAATGACAAGATATAAGTATAATAGGTGATAGTATTTTATTATCAAACTAACTGAAACTATATTCAAATTGTTTCCTCGAATTAAAAGGAACCAATGGGGATATTAAAATGTCGCAAAAAAACTTTCCCAATCTGTTAGCGGTCTGCTGATTTAAAAAAACATTTAAAAAGTCAGAAATGAAGAACCTACTCCTTTTTTAAAGTAAGTTAACAAAAAGACAGATCCATCAGCCAGGGAAACTATCCGCTACCTCAATAAAAAAACCATCAGTAAGCCAACATGTCCGTCATACAAATGGAAGCTACGTCACAAAATGTTTATCTACATTAAAAAGCTCCAAACAAAGCTTTCGGTTCAATGAAAACAAGGCGAACTTTTTCTGAAACAACCCAACGACAATGTTTGAGCTTTTGAAATTCATGAATAATCTGAATATTAATTCGGCATGGAGGAGAATTTATTGGTATATTTGCAGTTCAGACTTTGTCTCCTCACGCCGTGGATTATGCAACGTTTTGGATTTTTGCATGTTCCGTGAAATGTTGATGACGTGAAGGACATAAATTCTCAAAGCTTTACTTATTCTTTAGCGAGTTTAAGACAAAATGAGTACGTTTACTCATAGCCTACTGATAGCAAGTGGTACCTATCTGCCGCCTATGAACTTAATTAAGTAACACTTCCATTGACTGACGCATTGCCGGCCCATAAAAATAAACCAAAAAGGATTTAATAAATAATAATATGAGAACATCATCAATCACCAGTCAAAGTCAACCAAATACGTGTTATTAAGGATTACTCAAAAACTACTGGTCAGGTGTTGCTACGTGGGACCATACAGCCAGTACCAGGTTTGGATATAAAAAGAACCATCATAATCGGTTTCGGAGTTCGGTTTTTAATAAATTTTATAGTGTGTCTTAAAGAATTCTAATATGTACATGTACCTACATACAATATTTCATCGGGAAGTTAAACAAAAGCAGGAATAAACTTTTGGCTCGATAAAGTACTAAAAATACTAGCAATAAACATTTCCCAATAAATTTTGTCAAAAATGGCCGCCGCAGTCTCAGCCGGCTTCGTCATAATGATTTATTGCCACACTAAAAACTTTAAGCGAACAAGAATAGCCGAAATAAAATTCAACCCACACCTGAAAAAATGCGTTAAGCCTGAATCGATGTCTTGTTGGTTCTACGTGCAATATGATTTTATATTATAACTAGCTGATGCCCGCGGCTTAGCCCGCGTAGAAGTACTTCATCATCATCGCAACCCATATCTGTCCCACTGCTGGATACAGGTCTTTTCTCAGTATAAGAAGGTTGAGGCCACAGTCCACCACGCTGGCCAGGTGCGGATTGGCGGCCTTCACACGCCTTTGAGTTTTGCGAACTGTCCGGTAAGAGATTTTCTCGTGATGTTTTTCTTCACCGTTATAGGGAGTTACATGTAAATGTTTAAAACGCACATAACTGTGAAAAGTCAGAAGTGCGTGCCCTGGGATTCGAACCCAGACCACTCGCGTAGGAGGCTGAATTCTTAACCGCACTGTGTGAAGAACGTCAATCCACACTTGGCCAGGTTGATGAACTACGGCCTTAACTGAAAAGAGACCAGACCCCTTATTAACCTTATTACCTGTAAGGCGCTATCTTTGTCGCCCACACGTTGTGAACGTAAACTGTCTGGAATTAAGAGTTCATAATACGGCCCTTTATGAGAGTTATGGGTTGCAATGGAACTCTTTTGAACATTGCGAAACACTACTTTAAATTATGTTGAAATATTATGTAAATTGTGCAATTAGTGTTACCAAAAATCTTCGAAAGGAAGTTGAAAAACATATTTTAGTAAAAGTGACAGTAAAAATTTCCGATAGCTAGTACTTTTTTTTTGCTAACAACTCAAAAATTCAATGAAATTATATCTGAAAGTAGAATAAGCAGAGATATTGAATATGAACATTTTTAACGGACTCTTAATTGATGTAAATTTGATCACGAAGCTTTAAAATTTCATTTGCAAATCCTTAGGGTCTGTTGAACATACTTTATGTACCCTGATCTACATTAGGTGCTTATGAAAACCCGTTTTATTTAAACTTTCAAAGTATTTGCATATAAATCATACAATCATCAAGGGATATCACCAGTTTTCGATGACTTCCGGTACATAAGGGGCGAAGTTTGAGGTATGAGGGTAGTTTCATTTTAACTTCTATTTTATGCATATTTCACTATTTAGTGCTGTTAATCGAATTAGCTAATGACTTCAAACATTACTACAAAAAATGCAATTATTTAAATAATCTTATATACGTAATATATTATGATAATATAATTATTAAGGAAATATTTTTTGATTTTTGTTTCTCTAAAAATACGTTTCCGAAACGAACACGAATATGAACCCGAGGAGCAAAAATGTATGAACAAATAACCTTACTTTTTACAAAAATATAACATACTTCAAAGTCAAGTTGAGATAACTCAAAAACTACCCGTCAGATGTCGCTTAATTTAAAGTAGATCAGCCGAGTCACTAGCGTTCGATTAAAAAGAGAATTATACAAATATTAACACCTAATTAAAATTATGAGGTAAATAACATAAATCAAATACGCATTATTAAAAATAGTACTTAATTAAGTAAATTTAATTTTTTTAAATTACTTTTATTATTTTGAAGTCGGTTAAATACCTACACGAAATGAACGATTTTGAATTTGAATTGAACCCTATGAGACTTCCGGTTTTTCAACAACTAGTAAAGCCGCCCTCGCTTCGCTTCGGGGAACCAGTTCCCTCAAAAATCTCTATAAGATTTAACAAATGATGTTATTCCGATGTCTAAGCTATATTACTGCAAAGTTTCATGAAAATCCGTTCAGTAGTTTTTGCGTGAAAGAGTAACAAACACACACACACACTCACATACATCCTTACAAACTTTCGCATTTATAATATTAGTAGGATAGGATATACTGAACCCTACAAGGAATCAGCATTGCCGCAATGGAAAGTTACACCATTTATTAAAAAGTATCGCGATGAAAAATTCTTTCCCCCGACTGTGCTTTATTAAAGCGATGACCGATTTGTCTTCGAGTTCTGAAGAGAGTGATTTTTCTCAAACACTTCTAGGTCTTATTGTTGAGAGCTAAGTGTATATAAATGCAAATATAGAAGTCAACAAGGCGTCTGCAAAAACTATGAATAGTTTTAAAAAAGTTGCCTATTTTACGTATATTCATCAGTGGGTATTCATTATATTAGTCGCCGATACGAACAACAAGATTTGCTTCGTCCTTCATTATGCGCACTGCGAAGGACTGGAATAGCTTGCCAGCGTCGGTGTTCCGCCTGTGTATGATGTGGGAGTCTTCAAGAGGAGAGTGAATAGGCTTCTATAAGTTAGTTCGCACACTATCTTGGACTTCATCGCCACTTACCATCAGGTGGGATCGTTGTCAAGCATTAACTAATTTTAGGTAAAAAAAATGCGACCGCCATATGATACAACAAAAAATTGCAAGTAAAATATAATTTTATTTACATGGTCAAGATCTTCCAATCTTTTGAAGTTTGTCATGTGGTTTGTCGCTGTGTGTCGATGTCGCGTTGCTGTCACAAAGACCCTTCTCACACAACAGGCGACGCGTCTACGAAGCGTGTTCTGTCAGTGAACACTGCAGTGTCGGCGAACTGTACAGCAAGTTCATTATAACTCGGCTGATGTGAACTTCGTTTTCCGAGATGTTTGCGCAGGTACAGTAACTGACCAATCGAAACACGGCGGCCGTGACAGTGTTTTGTGATGCGTTACTTCGTATTGACCATGGACGTAAATACGTTCATAAGTGAATTTGTAAATTCTCAGATGAAATAAACAGTTTGACTTTGACTTTGACATGTACCTACCTCCTCCTCCTCTCCTACGTAGATACGTCCATGGTATTGGCTAACTATCCAACCGCCCGCACTCCCCGCCTCCTACCACCATTTTGGCCTTAAAATCGACATCTGCGCAGCCACTCGTAGTTATGTTCACATCAGCCGAGTTATAATAAACTTACTGTAGCTAAAATAGCGTAGTGTGAAAAGGGCCTAATTATTTTGACGCCGTCCAGTCAGCATTCCGCCGCTGAGACGTCGATGTGGTGTCGGCTTCGCATCGTTGATACATCGCTATCCTGTCGTTAATGGTTATCTTGTCGTTGTCCTCTCGCTATCATGTCCCTGTCAAGTCACAGTCGCAATAATTGTGAAAATACACTAAGACCTGGTCTACGTCTCAAAATAAACTTAATAAAAGTCGACTGCGGAGAGAGTAGGTAATAGAGAAAATAAAGAAATAAATATTGTTGAAACCAATGTTTGTACAAAGTGTGAGGCCGTCTTACCCGCTAAGATTTTGTAAAAACAAAGGAGTTTGCCAATTGGCTGGAGCCGAAGGTCTGGAAGACAAAGTGCGCAGTAGAGCTTACGAGACATACGGCTGCACGAATTGGCACCGACGCGGCGACGTCTCAAGTCTTCGATGTGGTTACGCTAAAGCCTAACACCTTCATGATGTACTTTAACTATTTACAAATAAATAAAGAATAAATATTGAATAAACTGTGAGCAAAATGACGCTTTAGATTTTATTGTATTAACCACTGAATGCAAAGAAACGAGAAACTATTCAATTAAATATTATTTTAACGACAAGATAAATTTCATTGGACAAAAAATAATTTAGGTAGGTACGTCATTTAATAAGCCTTTGGATGGATAATGCATGAACACAAAGTCAAAGTACACGAAGCCTTGTTAATTTCCTGTTGCAAAGCAAAGCGAGCTTACCCTACCACCAATAAGCACTAGCGCAGCGCGGTAGAGTATCGAGTTCGATTGCGTGTCCGGCTTTTCTGTCTTTTGATAGGCTTTCACGTTTGAATCATAGACATTTCACAATTTGTTCGAATGCCATGACTGATCGAATTTAAAAATAATCTTGTAATAGAGTGTGCGGCTTTTTTACCCAAATATCCGGCCAAACTGGCTGATCTGTCCGGCTTTTAAATTTGGCGACCTGGAAACCCTACTCTAGGTACCCTTAGTATATGAAGAAATCCATGTTAAGGAGTAGGCCAATGATGGGTAGAATTCACCGAGGCTCAACTAACACGCTGTGTTAGTCTATTAGTTTCAGTGTTTCAGTACACTCCTACTACACTTGCGGTGCAATTCCAACTTCAGTGGAAATATATCTCGGAAGATAAAGTACCGCTCGCCTCACTCTGATATGGGCCCAACTATTCTGTGCAAAATATACTCCACTATAAACCAATGTACAATATAAAAGTGCAGTTTGTATTTACCTCACAATTACTTTTATATGCATTCTTCTGTAATATTTTTATGTAGATCTCTTTTTTTATTGCTTTTATTTAAGCTTTTATTACGTGGCGTCGGAATAGACGGATATATTTCCTGTACAATTGTTGAATTCTGACAATTAATAACTCCTCAACTACCCATCCAATGTAAAATGGAAAATATATGGAACCAGGCAAGAAGCACTACCTTTCGAATACAAAAAAGAATTTATACATTTAGTTCACCCAGTGCAAAGTTAAGAGGTAACACATAAAAAATAACCTCGCCCTTTTTTTTAGTTGGTTACACTAAAATAGTTTTAGTTCTGAAATAGTTTCAACTTTATTATCAAACAACAAAGATCCATTTTCATAATGCTTGAAAAAATAGCAATTACTTAGGATGCGGGTACAAAGAAATATATTTTCAGTAATGAAGCAAGGGTGGGTCACTATACATAATTATAGTTAAAATATAATATGTATGTGCATAACAAATTTAGGAGCTCGAACGAGGAGTAGCATTATAAATTCTTTCATATAACTTTAACGCCATTTTTATCTGAAATATTCATTACTTCAAGAACCTGCTATAAAAGAGACCACAGAATAAGGAAACGCAATAAGACAGGAATCATCAAACAGCGAAGCACATAACTGAATTGCACCCCAGTCATAGCTCGTGTTTCTGACTGCAGACGATAAACGATCGGCGATTTCGTGGGCTAAACTGACGATAGCGGTGTGCGAAACTGACGAATACGTGCTTCATTATTACGATAATGACTTAGTAGAAGTAGAATACCATAGCAATTGATATTGACATATATTTTGATCCATGGTCTGACGACCTTATGCGGCTACAGGCGCGAGGCTTCGGCAATGATCCATTTTGTCGTGCGGTCCAAAATATTTGAGAACTTATTACTGGCAAATACTGAATAGTCAAAGGAATATGATTATTACTGTCAACTGTTTTTTTTTTCATATCGCTTATCGTCCATTGCTAACAGTATTTCACTTCAATAAGGCTGTTCAGTACACCCAGATATTAGAATAAATTTTTACAAGACATCTGTCAGTCAGATTTAACGTTGCTCGTAAACCTTTGACTGGATTCCGTCAAATATATCCCGTTTTATGTTACCAGACCCAGATACGACTGCAAGTATTTCGGATAAATTTAATTTTATATTTTTAGTAGCACACCCGGACTTCGCTAATTCGCTTTGATATAACAATAGCAATAGCCTTTGTACCCGTATCCACAACATTGCTATGCATTTATTTTAGGCATTACAATATATTTTATAAATATCATATTTTATTTTAAGTCGTTAGGTGTCAAAATTGTGATTATTTTTGTATTCAAATGAAAATACCTTGATTATATTTTGTCACTCATTTTTCTTCACCTATTGTTTATCATCATCATTACTAATATTGGCCTCCATGCAATGCATGGCAAAATGCAGAATGATATAATTGATAGACCCTCAATTGACCTGGTCAAAACGTTAATTAATTTCGAGCCTACTTATAATCCAAATAAAGCGCATAATAATAAGGGTTACGGTAATAAATACAGGTTACGATAGAACAGTCAGGAGTAACAACGTTTTGCGGGTTACCTGCCCCCAAAGACCCCATTAAGTAGAGCCAATAATTCCCGATCAAATTTGCATGTTCGACAAAAGGGGCCGATCCCACAGGGATTCACTTGTTTAACTATGTCTTGACGGAATATATTTTATGGAAGGAAATTTCAGCAATTTATTTCAGGAACAACGTTTTTGTGATTGGAATAATATTTTGTTTCACTTAACGGGGTCAATTGGATATCCGTTACTTTATTTCGCTGTAACTAATTTGTATTATGATAGCTGATTAGTTTTAAGCCTGAATGAAATGCTGTGTTGAAAAATTACGTAGGTAATGTAAAAATGCAGGAGGCATTTAGTTTAGCCAACAATCTTAGGAACCAGTTGTTACCAGGTATGTTCATGGGCGAAGCTAAATGGTCTTGTCAATCCACTGACCCACTGATAGGAGAGTTGTTTGTGAACGTTGCACTCTCAAATAAGGTGATGTGTTCAAATTCTATACGCCCTCGTATTGAATTAGATAATTGCTTTTTACAAAAAAAAAATAACCGACTTCAATCTCGATAAGTAGAGATAACTCAAAAACTACTCGCCAGATGGCGCTCAATTCAACATTAAGTGTAAAGTTCTCGTCAATACAAATTAATCAAGCCCAAACACTAGATAACTGCAGTAAATAGTTGAGGAGTTCCCTCGACTGTCTTTCGGCTTCATCAGATCGACTCCAGATCTTCATGAAATGGTAGCGCTATAATGTACTTATGATAACATGAACAAACACACTAGTTGTCCATACAATTTTCGAAAGTTCCCCTCGATTTCTCTGAGATGCCATCATCAGATCCTGGTATCCTTATCAGGGGACCCCACTGCGCATATCTACTTTACAACAAAAAAAGAATTATCAAAATCGGCCCATAAACGACGAAATAATCGCTGAACGTACATAAAAAAAAAGCATATATGCGGTCGAATTGAGAACCTCCTTCTTTTTTGAAGTCGGTTAAAAAACATGTGTGTTATCACTTCGGCGAAAGAAAACATCATTATATTTGCCAATCCTTTGTGATCGGAGACTCAAGCTCATAATCACAATTTACGGGTTATGAAGGCGATGTATGGTGATGTATAAAAACACAAAACAAAAGCAAAATCAAAAATAAATATCTGCGGTAAACTCACACACGCAGTGTGAGCTTTCAAAAGAATATTTTGCACCAAATAAAATGTACAGACTACAGCGTTGTACAACGCCAAAGTTTATCTGTTCAAAATGCACCAAATAAATCATCTTTTTGACTGGAACAAAAACGAGATGAATTCTTTGTACAGCTTTTATTTATTACTTGTTCAAAAGTTCAGTACTAATAGCGCTCTCTGTTAAGTTCATTTAAAATTTACTATAACAAAAACGTGATATCCATTTATAAAGCGTTTGTTTCACCGTCAAACTTGATAATAAAGACCAACGATGAACTAAAGAAATGTTATTAATTTTTTTTTTTTTGATATATCCTATTTTTTACTTATAAACGTGTAATATTTCTCATTTGCCAACATTCCCCAAAGGTGCCTTAATAATTATAATTATTAAATGATAATGAGCGACACGGCACGGAAAAAATATCTAAAATATCTTTTAAAAACAATACCTTATTTAATTACCACGTTAGGACTAGTTATACTTATCCGTATGATATATGATATATAAAAGATATAACCCGTTTCTAATTAAAACCGGTACATTCGCCTGTCACTCAACCACACAAATAAATAAAACATATTTTTTACTTATACTGCCGTACTAGGATTTCTATTGTTACGGGAGCCATGGAAAAATACAAATAAGGCCGAGGCCGCACTACGGCTAAACCGCCGCGGTTTCTTACCGCGTAAATTTTGTAACTCAAGGAAAGCAATACAAGCGGCCGCACTTGCGGTTTCTGATAATGTATGCGAATTGCGCGGTTACGCGGTTACCGCCGCGGGAAAAAACCGTGGTGCGGCCTCGCGCTAAATAAGGCACTTCTCACATTACGCTATTCATTAGCTACGCGACTGCAACGCAATCCCAAAATTCTATGGATCTGACACGTTTGACTGACAGGAGTCGCATCGTAGACGCGTCTCCTGTCAGTGAAAAGTGTCAGATACATACAAATTTTGGATTGCAATGCAGTCGCGTACCTCATAAATAGCGTTGTATTAGAAGTGCCTAACACTTCACTTAAAACAATCATCTGTCACATATAAAAATCTACCCGAACGGGAATCAAACCCGAAAGTTCTCACTTCGCCCACAGACCATTAACACCTTCGTCGTCAATGTGCGACATTTTAAAATTAGAAGTAATACAAAATTTCTTGGCTACAAGTCTACAACCCATTAATGGCCCACTACTGAGCACGGGTCTGTCCTCGTTATTGACGTGGGCTAGAGCATACTCCACCACGCTGCTCCAATGCGGATTGGCGGAGGGGTTAGTGGCCAACCCAGTATCAGAAGTTTCCAAGCCGCCCGAAGGTTCGGCTTCTGACATGGCTTAACGACTGCTCTCTATCGATAACAAACGGGACCGACGGCTTTACGTGCCCTCCGAAGCATGGAAGCGCTCAAGAAATTCTGCCACTAGCGGTCACCCATCCAACTAACAACCGGGCCCGCTGTTGCTTAACTTTATCGATCACTTGGGATCCGCCGCCGCCGGGGAATGAGCGCTTCAAATACAAGATTCCACATCCAAATAATCAATTTCAAATTCAATTCCAAAGTCCTTTCATTCAAAACTAAAATTTTATCACTATGCGCTCATAGGCATGCCTCGATTCTAAGTAATCGACTAAGTTAAGCAACTGCGGGCGCGATTGGTAGTTGGATGGGTGACCGCTAGTGGGCTCTTAAGCTCTTCCGTGCTTCAGAAGTCACTTAAAAGCCGTCGTTAAGCCATATCTGAAGCCTTCTGGCGGCATACAAACTTCCGATACTGGGTTGGCCCAATCCGCACTGGAGCAGCGTGGTGGAGTACGCTCTAGGCCTCCTCAAAATGAGGCCAATAATGGGTTGTAGCCAAATTAATCGCATCTAACTTACCAGTACAAAGTGTGACATCTCGATAAGGTTTTGTGTTACTTTTTGCTCCCGTCTACAATTAACAAGAACA
The DNA here is from genome assembly GCA_905404135.1 of Hesperia comma. Lineage (NCBI taxonomy): Eukaryota > Metazoa > Arthropoda > Insecta > Lepidoptera > Hesperiidae > Hesperia > Hesperia comma. Next base: position 2,266,946 of record FR990028.1, on the reverse strand, counting down.
AAGAACAATGTTATTGGACAGTAAAGGTATTATGCTGTAGTGCAAACAGTTCTTCTGTTCTTTTTACTGATGCAGTTTAGTAAATAACAATAGCAAACTGCTGCACATTGATGGTCGGTCTCGCTAAGGGTATTTACAGAGGGAGCGGCTTTTGTACTAACGTTTATATCTGTGTTGATCGTGCTTTCAACCTATTAATTTGAGTACCTACCGAAACCTAGGAAAGTTTGATTCAGGTACATGAAAAGTGTTTTTAGTTATAAACACGCCTCCTAAACACTAATGTTCTTACTAATAAAACGCAATACATTATTCCATGTTTAATTTATTTTGTTTTTTTCTTACCTTTGACTTCAGAGAATCATAGGACAGGGCAAATAATTTTAAACATGGAATAACTTTACGAGTATACTGCGTTTTATTAATAGGACCGTTGGCAAAAACGCTCAGTTTATAAAAGCCATGCCCCTTCTCTCGTACAACGAGAGCGTTCACAACTCTGCGTTCTCAATCTTAATAAACTGTATAACTTTAAGAACTCGCAGAGTAAAAATGTTCTTGTAAAACGGGCATGAATTACATTTCTTTGTTAAAACCATTGAGATACTATAACGGCTCTTATTTATATATCTCATAGCCGGTATCGGTGTCAAAGACCTGCAGAGTTGGTATATTACGTATATAAGAGTATTTTACTTTAAACTTTTTCATATTATTGACTTTAACTTATTATTGCGCCATAACAGAGCCCGGTAAACTATTCAAAGAGGTCCAGTGAACACTCCATCAAGCTGCTCTAGTGCGAATTAATTATGGGTTAATAAATAATGGTTTTTTTAAATAATGGTTTTTTTTTTTTTTTTTAAACGTAGTTTTATAGTTTGTACATTTGCTCACGCTTTTGTTAAATGGCTGAACTACATTCACTGTTGCAAAGATTGGAGTACAACGGCCACGTATAAACCAAGACATCGATTGTCTCTCCCTCGCCTCGCTCTGTCTTCAAAACCATGTTGTGCAGAACCAATTTTTGTCAGTTTTTACACTTTCACGTATGTCACCTGTAGGATAAAAACGCTACACAGAATCCAAACCCAAATATGTCCATTTTTACAGCATATCAGACATAGGTACATTGTTACTAATGTTATTATTATAACGTAGTCGAAGTCTACTAAACTCGCAATAAAAGGGATAATTTAAAAAACCGTCGTCAGATGTCGATTAAATTAAACATAGGAACGCATGACAGTCCGGCCGTCGAATGTAAAAAGTCATTAAAATTGGCTTACCCTGTAAAAAATTATGAGGTATGTAGCTCACATAAAAAGTGAGTCTTGAAACCTCTTCTTTTCTTGAAGTCGGTTACAAATACAAAGGAGCAGACAGAAGTTTAATAATACCTCTCATTTAAAGACCTATTTATACTTAAAATGGTGTGTCACAATAAGAACGTGACGATTTTCCAGTGAAAATGTGTTTAGTAAATTTCACTGACATACTTAAGCTAAAGCACTTTTGAAGTGCCCTTAATTTATTTTTTCCATTTCCGCAATTCGCATTACAGAACGCTTTTAGCGCGATTACATGTTGAAATATCAGTTTTTATAGCTACACCAAACGTTGGATCTGGGCAAATAGAAATATGAAAAGCTAATGGCGAATGGGAGCGAAATTAAATTTAAATCGTACCAAAATACTGGAAACAAAATAAAACAGGTCTGCGGAACCCTGGCAAAGTTTTCATCCTCTTGGCAAGGGACGACGGACGGAATGTGTACGGTGTAATACACAAGAGTGAATAGGGCTGAATTTTATACAAAAAAATTACATGCCTGTGAAGAAATACGGTGATGGTCAAAACTTCGAGAACTGAGGAAGACAATGTTGAGTGAAGAGATACACTTGGACCCTAGGTTTCAACCTAATTAGGTAATAATCCATTAGAGAGAACCCTTTTCACCTAACTAAGGAGGCCTGAGGAGTCTGATGATATAATGCTACACTACTCCAATCCACATTGGTGGAAGATTTAGTGGCCAACCCACTAGGGTTGGTCTCAGAACTTTTTCCCCAAACCCAATTTCCAAACCCATAAAAAACTGTTTCATGAAGCTAAAACTTTCATCTTCCTCAGTTTCCACTACTGTTTGTACAAATAACTAACTTTTTACAAAAAAATAACCAACTTCAAAGTCGAGATACCTCAAAAACTGTTCGTCAGATGTCGCTCAAATATTTATAGGACCAGACGGCAGTCATTACCTTTCGACTCGGTTCACCCAGTACAAAGTTATGAGGTAACACACTCAACACAAAAAAACATACAGACGAATTGATACCCTCCTCCTTTTTTTGAAGTCGGTTAAAAGTATTATATACGGAACCATAAATCGCTACAGCTCATGACATAATCCAGCGTCACTCACAGTACGTTTGGAGCGGCTCCAACGGTGACCGATTATAAAATCTATAAAACGTGTCCAAGTGTGTTTGTCGCCGAGCGATTTGGGCGCCGCCTCTTAATTCCAATGTTTGGTTAACTGGGCAAATGGGAAAGATTACCAGGGGATTTTTATCAGGGGGCAGCTTGTCCCATATCCCTCGTTGTGCCATGGAAGTTGTTGATCGTTTGCTCTTATTGTCGATGCAGGTACGTTGTACTTTGTGCATCTAGTATAAAAAATGGTACCTATGCATCTTTTAGAAAAACATCCAAGTAGGTACGCAAATCGAAGTACATACTACAATACCTATTTAGATAACTTTTGACAACCGACGTAAATACCGGATGTTAAAAAGGCCAGTCACTATATATAGTGGGGGCCATTAAAAGAGTCGTCATAAATTTTAGCGAATGTTCCTTAATTGGTGTGGTGGAACGTAATAATAGGATGGTTTTGTTGAAAACAATAATTTTATTTGCTTTTTAAACTGTTGTAAAATGTACCGGTAAATTGTACCTCACTAATTTATTCATCATTACTTGTATATCATATATCTACTGAGAAGATTCAATGTTCATAATACATAGTTGCAAGGACGTTGTAAGTATGAATAATTTCATCACCTCAAAACATCTGACTATCGAAATACTGCATTGACGTGTAAAGAACAAATTGTGATAGTGATTTTCGAGATACGTAAAATGAACACCTTTTATTTATAGGGCATTAATCGAAATGCAAAAACAGAGTTACAAAAACTTCCACTAGCGTTCACCCATCTGGTCTGATGAGTTCTGAATAATTCCCAGCTGTTGAGCGTCGCCAAACTCAGTCGATGAATTTCTCGCAAAAACTCATGCTAGTTTGAACTTCATATGAGATACAGCAGGCTAACTGCCTAACTGAAACTTTTAGCTTCACGAAACCCTTTTTTGTGAACTCCAAAAAAGGTTGTCAATACGACAGGCATGAAATATTGAGGGGATTACAATATAATTATGATAATATGTATTTACTTATTACTTAAACAACTATACTCTCTGACAAAACGTCACCCAATGTTGCTATACTCATACGTGTATAAAATGATAGTTTTGTAGACTAAAATTTTGAGAAGCTGCACGAAGCAACAATGTCTACAAACCCTGTTGTTATTTCAAATCTTTATGCTAGGGACACAGGTACGAGTAATAACTGCAACAAACATGTTACAAAACTGAAAACAATTCCATTTTCTCGATCACCAAACTATTACCGACCCGACATCGTTAAGGAACTTTCCCCAGGAAGGTACAATGCTGTTGAAAAGTTTCAACTTGCCATTAATGATTCGACAACTTTGTGCATACAACTTTATTATAAACCTCCGAGGGCACCAAAAATCTGTACAGTCATGTCGAAGGTGCCCCCGGGAGCTGTTCTCGACTTATAACCACTTAACTTTTAACAGGCAACGTGCGCAAAAAGCACAGATACTGACATTCGAGGTCGGCTCAATTTAAGCTGGTCTTTTTTTAACCGGCTCGAAGGACCATTTTCCGCAAACCCGACGTCTGCCTCCGTGCTATACGTGTCGAGGTTATTCGTGCACGGATGTCTTAATTTCCGCCATACGGAGTAGATGGAAGTTCGCCCTCTTTACAATAAAAGATATTTATCATCATCATGAACACTCGGTGATATAAAGAAAAATCACGTAGGTATCGAAGTATAACTAACTTTTTACAAAAAATATTCGACTTTGTAATCGATAAGTGAAGTTAACTCAAAAACTACCCGTTAAATGTTACTCAAATTCATATGTGACTATACTACAAGGTACAAGTACAAGCTTTCGAATAAAGAAAAGAACACTCAGGACACGGAATCGGACACCCAGTCAAAAGTAATGAGGTAATACACATAAAAAAGTGCAGTCAACTTGAGAACCCCCTCCTTTTTTATAGTCAAAAAACCTCACTTGTCATTTTCGATCCGTAATGGGGTGAAAGAGAGATTGAGAGTTTGTTTGTGATTCCATTGATTTTAAAGCAGACACTATGAAAATTGGTTTTTAGGTTCAACGATTACGGATTACCTAATGTTTATTTAAAAATCAGTCAAAAGCCCATAATATAGGCCAAGCCACGGTCAAAGGCTAGTAAGATTATAAAACTACGTTAATTCATGTAACAATATATTGAATATGTAGCTTCTTTTAACCTTTACTCTAAGGCACTTCTCACACAACTAATAATGAGCTACGCGACTGCAACGCAATCCAAAATTCGTATGTATCTGACACTTTTCACTGACAGGAGACGCATCTACGATGCAACTCCTGTCAGTGAAAAGTGTAGCATTGTGTGAGAAGTGCCTAAGAAAATAGCAAATACTTGAATGAAAGGCGAGTAAACGGCGTCTGATTAAATCTGTCAAAAGTCGTCATACAGCCACATAATTTAAACGACACTTAAGTATGGTTTTGTGTTTAGGATTGTTTTTTCGTTACTTGAACAGAACGCAAAACAATAATTTATTTTTTCCTCACAATTAGCTGACGCGGTGATTTCGCCTCTGGATTCTTATTTTATTTCAGTCGAGCTTATTCCTCTCGAAAATTGGTTGAAAATTACATAAAAGCAGCTTGTTGCCGCGGTTCATAAGATGTAAAATCCAATATCAAATAACACTCAAGCTTTTATTCCACGAAAGCAATCACATGGTTCTGTAAAGACATTCTGTTAAACATTTTACGCATATTTATTTCGTTTCACTCTAAACGAAGTAACGCGCGAAATTAAAACGTCAGGACCAATTGAATGAGGTGCTCGCCTCGAGTTTCAATTTTTCTCGTTTGAGAAATATTAATTTATATTACAGATTTTAGCTCCAAATTAAATTGTTTATTCACAAAGGGGCTCAACGTTTCAAAATCGCGCGAGATCGTTTAGGCTGTCTAGAAGGAATTTCTTTGCTGCCGCCTCCAATTAAGTAAATTTATCGGTGTTCGATTTTAATGTAAATTTCTCCAACTCAAACCTAAGCATATATCTTCTATGACAGAATCCCAGTGTATAGTAATCCAAGACAACATTCAATCAGCTAGAATTGTTCCCAATTGAGCTAACTAACCTAGAACAACAAAGTAGTATCTAACTAACTTTACCTCAAAATCATCAGCCTTTGTGCATCCACTGCTGAATATACCACTACTCCACTTAATTACTCTCGCCCAATGTCTTCTCAGGTCGTCAGACGCCCTGTTCGGGAAAATACTATGATTCGTCTTCTTAAAAAGGGCCTCCACGCGAAGACCTTGCTGCCCCAACGGCTATCGGTCCTTCGTCCTCCTCACTCTATACTAACCTCTTATCATGTTACTAACTAATTAACTATTTTAATAATGTGTATTAATCGTTAGACGTATTGAGCGTGTGGTCTAGGTACTACTCCAAGCCCATACCAGTCAGTTATAATGTGGATTAATTTATCTATTATTGTTTATATGAAATTAGCCTTACAGCTTACTAGCTACCACATTGGATCAGCCGCCAAACATATTGATACGTATAAACAGCCAGTTGTTTCTACTTTTATTACCAATACTTACACATATATTTTGGTATGATACTAATATTCAAACAAGGCTGACCACTGACTATCAGATTGCTCGTCCACTCTTTTGTATGTTACTACATAAAAGCACGGCATAAATAGCCCGTAACTCTTTTGTTATGGCACTAATGAGCGGAACTATGTCACAACAATACCTATAATATGATGTTGTAGCTCACGTCGCATTAACTCCGCACGGTACATATAAACCAGTCCAGCTGAAAGAAGGAAGGGGAGATAATATTTTTATTAATACAACCCTTTCACATAATAACAACTGGTCGTGTGCTTGAGAGACTATGCTTTTTATCTTGTTTCTCCAAATACCTTCCTTGTTATTTTATTACCTTTATTAATGCTTGGTCAGTGACATTGAGCACTTTATCATAACATAATTATTTTATAGATAAGGTAAACTTTGTTGTTAAGTAAATACAAGTAGGCGCGATTCCGCTCCGTAAAGTCTAATCTGATCGTGGGACAAGGCGCAAAATTTCTGACAACCCTAGGTCAATGCCACCTACGCAGCCTGAGCTGGAGCTACAATATATTTAGCAATAACATTTATCCCCAAAACTTGTTGTTGCAATAAAACAAACCTGTTACCCGAAGGTGGAAAAGGTATAAATCTGAATAGTTGAAGTTTCCCCGGGTCTGAAGGTCGCAGTAAACTTCGAGGTTCAGCATCATTCAATTTGCCACCAACTCCGCACCTGCAACTTCTATAACAGTTTTATTTGAACTGCGCTGTTTCAAGTAAAATCAATCTTTGATATCTTTACACTAATACGTAAGGAGAAAAGTTTACCCCGTCTTGGAGTATTGCGAGCACGAATGAATTTCAGATTCGGTGGAAAAGTTTTGGAGTACAGAAAGCTTAAATGTAGGCCGATATAAATGTGAATGTGAACGGTTGAACGCGTTCGAATGAAATTTGGGATAGAAATAGTTTATTACTTGGATTACTAGGATACATTTTCCGGTAAATGAGTCTGTTCTGGCTAAATCCATATTAATATTATAACAAATAAATGTTGCTTACAAGAGAAATTGGACTGTGAGCACACATAATAAGGTTGTTTTTGGCGTGGAGTGGCAATTCCATATCCTCGGCGACTCAAGTATAAACATAACTTCATCTTCTATCTATACTTATAATAAATCTGTAGAGAGGTCAATTCTGTACATTAAATATATTTCCAAAATAACTATCAGGGGGTGATTAGGGATCGATACTGATGCCAAAAATGCAATCAGTAAAATTTTTGTCTGTCTGTCTGTCTGTCTGATGTATAACCGTTATAGAAACAAAAACTACTCGACGGATTTTAACGAAACTTGGTACAATTATTTTTCATACTCCCGCGCTGATTATAGTATACTTTTCATCACGCTACAATCAATAGGAGCAGAGCAGTGAAGGGAAATGTTGGGGAAACGGGAGAAGTTACTCCATTTTTTAAGCTTCCGTCGCGTGTGCAACCTTAATGGTTAAAGCTACACAGAAATCATGTATGACGGAAATGTTCTCCTTAAAATTATATAAAAAATATTCCACGACAGCATATGTCTATCTTTTATGGTTGACTCACAATAACACGTGTAACTCCCGATAGCTTAGCAGTTCGAAGCTTTCTGATTAAGTATACCTATATTTTATCTACTCTTACGTTTATGACACTTAAGTGGGTGAAATAAAGGGGTGAAGTTTAAACGAAATTCACGCGGGCGAAGCCGCTGGCAAAAGCTAGTTGAAGAATAAAAAGGTAGCAGACAGGCCGAGTTACATTCGCATTTGTAATATTGGTGTGTAAATGTAGGCACTAATCAGAATTTGAATTGTTTGCATGATTTCATCATCTCAACCCATCACGGCCCAGTATTGAGCACGGGTCTCTTCTCAGAATGAGAAGGTTAAGACCATAGTCCACCACGCTGGCCAAGTGCGGATTGCGGACTTCACAAACCTTTGAGTTTTGCGAGCATACAGGTTTCCTCACGATGTTTTCCTTCACCGTTTGTAGCAAGTGATATTTAAATGCTTAAAACGCACATAACTCGATTCGATGCCCGAAACCTCCGAATAGGAGGCCCGAATTCTTAACCACTAGGCTATCACCGCTACGTGATACTATTGCATGATTTTTAAACTAACAAAAACTAACCATTAAACTGAGTAAAAAGACGAGCAATCGATGAGCCGACTCCCAAAGACTCCACGCGTATTTTTTGCTACGTACAATCATCATCATCATCATCGCAACCCATAACTACCCCACGGTTGGCACGGGTCTCTTCCCGGATTGCGAAAGTCAAGGCCATAGTCCACCACGCTACCAGACTTCACACACTTTTAGGGCATATCACAAACTAGGTATTAGAGACAATAAGTTCAATAATTATAGTAATTCAAAGTGGATTCATATTAAATTTGGCGTCAGTGAAAGGTGTTTATGGGTGCATTGCTCGAGCGCGCAATGTTTGCAGCTTTACATCTTATTTAATGTACACTAGTAAACCCGCCCTCGCTTCGCTTCGGGGAACCAGACTCTTCAAAAATCTCTAGAAATTTTAACAAATTATGTTATTCCGATGTCTAAGCTTTATAACTGCAAAGTTTCATGAAAATCCGTTCAGTAGTTTTTGCGTGAAAGAGTAACAAACCCACACACACACTCAGTCACATCCTTACAAACTTTCGCATTTATAATATTAGTAGGATAGGATAGGATAGGTAACTTGTGTGTCTTAAGGAACACTATAATATAAGTATAGAACCCTCAGGTGTTTCCTCACGATGTTTTCCTTCTGCGAAACAAGCGATAATTATATTCTAGTAGGTACACGCTTTGTAGAAATTAGATGTGCATAATGGATTTGAAGTCGACCAAGTTTCGAGAATACAACATTCAACCACTGCTCTCACGGTTTTACAACGTACTTTACGCGACACAAAATACGCTCATTGTGACATATATGTAAACAGCTAGTTGCCAGTTAGTTTCCAGTTGCCAGTTGCTGCAATAGTTGCTCCGTGGGCAAAGCGCCTTAATAAGTTGGGCTGTAATTGAATTCGCCGGACTTGGCCCTCGCCGCACACCTGCCGCGTCTATAATAGTTTTATTGAAATAGTTGTACAAGTCAAACTTAATTCAGCTGTAAGCCAACTTTATTCATAGTATCACTGATTGCGGCTACGAAGTTGAGTGGGCAGTGGAATAATTAATGCGCGCCGATATGCCCTGGCCATTTTAATCTAACTCTCTCAACGGGTACTCACTATACTGATTTATTGTTCTGATGTTTTGACCCAGACGCGAACAGACGAACAGTCGTCCATCAGCTGACGTTTGTTAAGGTACATACGTACGTAACTGACATTTCTCTGTAAAAAATTGATACGCAAATTGTGACAAAACATAGTACGTATCAGTCTGTCTGGTTTTTTTAATGTCATTGGCGTATGTTATTCCTTTGCTTGTATGAGAACAGTTTTAAAATGTTTTAATATTTAGTGTACGCGATCAGATAAGGTCTAAAATCATTGATTTACAGCCGCGTAACCTTGTCATACATAGTAAATACATAGAATAATTTTTGTCTCGGAAGTGGAAAAATGTAGAGGGAATCTATTATTCGTGAAATAAAGGATGAAAAACACGTAATAACGATCAAATATTACGCACAGGTACACTATGACCTTGACCGCGACATACTAGTAAAATACTTTACTTCATTCCTGGAAATTTGTTTCTTTGGTATAATTTTATCGATATTTTGTTATTTTTTGCAGGCGGCAGCAAGGCCAAAAACTAGTATAAATTATACTTATTCCCAAATACTTTTCGCCTCCCATGAGAAATTAAAAGCTTGAGCTTTAAGTAACATTATCCCGTGAAATATAAATCATTTTCAAAACAACACTGATTATTTCTTTCCCAACACAAAACCTTATTTTCTTTAAAAGTTAATCAAAAAATAATATGTTTTTTTCTTTAGATCACTTATTTTTTTATTAAAAAGATAAAATTCGTTTATTTACCATTCAAATGTTTCACTCGTTCTTAAAAAGATCGTGAAGGAAAAATTAAGTATTTTTAAACGATGAAGAATCTCTGGCGGCCGTTTTCTGAGATTGTAAGTTACATAAAATCTCGGCTTTAAGTAACATTTTAGTGTAATTTATCTCATTTATGGCGTTTAGCATAAAATATTCCAGTCGGGCAATTTATCCCGGTTACAGTAAGTGTGGCACTGGCCATTATGTTTTATTTGTACCTGACAGGCGGCGCTAGAATTTGCCCACTGCAAGGGTAAATATTTTTTTATGTAAAACTTCTTTGGAAACGTGATTTGAATTTGGATTGAAAGAAAAAGTGTTTGTAAAGTTTCCAATATTTGTTTAAAAGTCAAAAGGGACATAAGAAAGTTGGATAAGGACGAATTTAGAGTTGAAAATAAAATAAAATGAACTAAACGTATACGAAAAAATAACATTATGTTATAATGAAATGTTCTTTTTACACGTGTTTGTACTAGTATGACCGCAGTTTTTTTTAATTTATTACAAGTAACTACCCTCGGTTTGGGAACCTATGACATAGTTCATACCCTTAACAAATGTTTATAGGGGATTATGCAATATATTGTAATCATCGTCTTATTTCTGGAACACTCGATTCGTGTGATAGTACAATACATAGTAACATATTTTTGATTTCCTCCCGCCAAGCAACATAATTATTTTAACAGCAACTGCGTTTCAGTTAGAAATATGCAGATCTGTTTACACGATTTTAAAAGCGATCATTTTAGTCCTACTTATGAACACATCTGTGACTCGTAAAAAATCTTACTTACAATGGTACTGGAATGTTAGTAACAACAAGTATTAAAACGAACAAACTATCACTAACAGTCCCTACCCAAGGCCCCTTGCCTACTGAATAACTTAAAATATTAATAGCACCTTATGCTAATTGGACTAGTTATGCTAACCGTTCTAGTCCCTATTTGAGACTTATTTTGGGTCGATCATAGTTATCATGGGCGGTAGCGGTAGGATGATGTTATTTCCTACCTTAAATCCCAGAAAAGCTTATTCACTTTCCTCAGACCCATCCACATCACTCGTAACAAATGGAAAGACATGCTGAGATGCGGGCAATTTATTCCAGTTCTTTGCAGTACGTATTTTATAAAACACCAAGCAAGGCGTTTTATTCTCATTAACAGAATTTGTACTGAATGTTGTAATCAGATATATCTGCAAATAGACACGGTTCGTTATGCGGTCTATCTTAAAGTTTGAGGACGGTGTTGTATAGAAACTGACGAGACTCAATTACGTAATAAATCTCTTTGATAAGGCCCTGTCGCGGGGACACTGGGCAACTATCGTCAGAACGCGATTATTCGACAGAGACGAGGTCTGAACTTCTTTCGACGTACACTTGCTGAAGACAGCAGTAATCACCTAATTGGACCGTCGTCAGGCTTCGACAAATTACGATTAGTTAACATCGGTACAGAAGTGGCGATAACAATTCCTTTGAATGAATGAAGCTAATCAATCGGAGTGTACTCGATCATTGAGATTTATTGATCGGAGAAGTGGTGTTAGCCTCATCGAGCTAACTTCTTCTTCTTCTGGAATTTTTGAAGTTTCTGTAGAATCGTTCACTTTATAGTTCGAACATGAAAATCTTTAATCTGTCTACATTATTAAAGAGAAATAGTTCGGAAACGTTAGCAGTCCCTTCCATATAACCAACGCTGCGTAATAAATCATTAAGCTAAGGCGATCCCTAATTCCATACATTTACCTTATTCTCGGTGATTACTGACTCTTAGGGCGCTTGCACGCACGTATGGACATAAGCAACCCGTTAGCGGCAAATTATGTAAGGGTTCATAAATTTAATTTATGGTAGCTAAGTGGTTTGAACATCAGACTCCTGAAGAGAAAAGCCTGGGTTCGAACTGAACGGTCTTCTAGTCTATTAACTTATAAAATTAAATAGGTATTGGATATTAATATCACTTGGTCGGTGGCAGAAAACATCGTGAGAAAATTTCCTTACCCGGAAATGCCATAATGATGCATGGATTTTGATGGACTTCACCCACTTACATTTCTTAAAGTTCTTAAAGTTCTTAAAGTTCTTAGCACAGTAGGACAGTCATTGGTTGTGCTAACGATGAATATTATGGATGTATTTTACTGACGCGTCAACTACCAGAATCCACAATGGACCATGGTTCTTCAAGTTTGGGGAAAAGCCGAAGCAACGAGATGAGAGATGAGATGACTCGTCTGTATGCTTATAAGTTCATTGCTCAAGAAACTTTGCTTGGTTTTAAGAACACTGAATTAGACCTTAAAAGATTACACTGACTTCAGAAAGTTAACGTAAATTAAAATTTTACACCTCAAGATTATGAAGGAGTATATTATGTATAAACCAGTCCTTAGTTATAAAGAGAGAATCTTGCTCGGTAATAGATGATTAATTAGTAGAAGCCAACCGATGTCACATAATAGACTAGCCTAATGTTTCGATAGTAAAAAGTAATTAAAATTTTAATCAAGGCTTTATACTTATATCGGATCGCTTCATCTAAAATCAATTAATGTTTGCTAGTGGAACACACGTGTTGTGCACTAATTGAATTAATTAGAACTTGATGGTTAATCGTCGCGTATGATGTATTAATAAGAGGCCGCTAGGGGCACCCTAGGGATTAGCTGTGAAATGTTTTCGAAATGGTTTTAATAATTATGTTCTGCACCTCTTCGCTTCATTCTATTCTACACTCTGCCTTTTGGTTTGTCTTTTGATTTAATCTCCAGGAGTAATAAAGTTATTACTGTACTCTATTTGGACGTAGATTGAAATGAAAATATTATTTTTAAATGACATAATGTTCGAATTTTATAAATTGGCATCGCTGTAAGCTTACTTGTAGGTACATCCAATTACTGAAATTGCAACAATTGCATGAAAAAACAAGAATAATGATGAATTACAGAAAAATGTTGAGAAATATTTGTAAAAAACCGGCTAAGTGCGAGTTGGATTCGCGCACGCAGGGTTCCGTGCCATTATGTATAAAAACGCCAAAAAAATCTGGTCTGTTAAATGAAAGCTTCACTTAAATATTTACTTTAGTTTTTGTAGCCACATATTAGCCACAAGCAACGCCATCTCTTGGACCGAGAGGTAACTAAAGGCGACGGAGGCGCCCAAAGCAAAGTATGGGAATATTTATTTTATTCAGTTTTTTAGTATTTGTTGTTGTAGCGGCAACAGAAATACATCATCTGTGAAAATTTCAACTGTGTAACTATTACGGTTCATGAGATACAGCCTGGTGACAGACGGACGGACGGACGGACGACGAAGTCTCAGTAATAGGGTCCCGTTTTACCCATTGGGTACGGAACCCTAATAAAGAGCATTGCAGATATAGATTCTTACTAGCGTTGATCTTAAGGGACTTGCTTGTCGTATAATTAAGGGCACAATTTCAAAAGTGGATACAAACTGTTCCTTGGTACATTATAAAACAAATCCCCGCTCGTACAGAATAGATTTATATCGCAACAAACTAACCCAGTTAGCTCAAATTAGCTAATAAATCATCCAGTTACGAAGCGGGCTCTTTGATTCGGCCTAATTACGTAGGCTGAAGGCAATTAGTAGTTGTGCTTGACCCTCCGTGGGGCTTATAATAACAATGCTAGCAACTTATTTTACTTTTATCTATGGCAGAATATGATGAAGATTTGTTTACTGTTTACGCCTATTTATACGGGTTTAAACCTAACGCGATGAACACATTACAAATATACAAAATATACATATGTACCCTATTGTTTGTCTTATTAATTATGGTGACTGCTCTTGTTTCAGTTGTTATAAAAGCCCACTCACTATTTTTTATGGAGTTAAGGCTTACTTTCATAGTAATTTATGACAGTAGACATGCTACTAAGTTCCGTGGCTGGCAGTAGTACCTACCTCCTCGGGTGAACTTTAGATTCGTAGCACCTACAATGCTGTTATACCCACAACACAGGGAATCCTATTGCGGGGCAATGGGTTTACATCATTATTGATTCATTTGTCATAATCCCCCACGACAAAAGCAACGATTTTTCCCACTGAAATATCTGTAATTCTGTTGATCGTTTGTAAGATTACATCTCAAACTCGTTTTAAAACCATGATCGAGTTAAACTATCACAAGCTTTATATCCCGATACTAAGAGTCTGCAACTCGACGCTTCTCTGAGATTGTTTCAACTAAATAACGAGGAGCAAGTTATACGGCGTATTATATCTACTGTAACTTGGAAGCGTTCCAAGTGGAATATACATCAATTAAGTTTCGGTATCTTAATCATCCCTTGGGCTTCTGCTCACTCGAGCTTGGAATAATTACATATACTTTATCTAGGCCGTTTTGTAGAAGTAAGTGGTTTCTTTCTGCGAAATTGTAATAAAAATGAAACTAAGGACGGTCTCGAGAGAAGACTCTATTGATATGAACATGTCGATGAAATCAGTGTTCAAATCAGTCCCCTTAATAACCAGAACAAAGACCTGATCATTATCAGCTACTTTGAACTGACCTGCCGGCACAGGTCTCTTCCAACAAATGTAAGAAGTTTAGGACTTATTCCACCATGTTGGCCAAATTCAGATTAGCAGACTTCACATACAGGTTTTCTCGCAATATTTTCTTTGACCGAAGCAAGCGATGATCCAATTCTAATTTGCTCATAATATTTGAAATTAAAAGGTGCGTGGCGTAAAGCGTGCAGGATCATTTCTTCGGTGTTATAATTGTTTTAACTTTAATTGTATTTGGATTACAATTACAAAGCTGTTTATCGGGTTACACTTTTCAGCGGTGATCATCTTCAGAACTGAAAAGGTCGCCTCTAAAAAAGTAGTGTGTGCAGGGCCTAAGAAGACTAACTATCATATCTAGCTGTTCCTTTTATCCTTGCTAAGGAACTAACCAATTAACCATAATTATAGTCACGATTTGAGTCTTGTTAAGTGATGATGAATTAATAAAAAGTAGGTCTCATAAAAATAAATCGCGTTTCTTCCAGCTTGGTTACTGTTTATAAAGGTAAAAATAAGTTTCCCGTAGCGAAACAAAGACGGGTTTTTAGTACCAAATAATTTGCGCACATTCTTATACTGAGATATTTTTACTCCCATAAACTAAAGCGAAGTTTCACGAAAAGTTTATTCTTTGTAGTGAAATATTCTATTAAGAAATGTTAGTGTTATTGACAAGAAATTAAGTTTGCTACAATAAACTTGTTATACCTACTGGTTTTGTGATAAAAGTTTGATGACAATTATTTAAGTTCGGTGCGTTAGTTTATCTCGTCTCCCATCGGACCTTCCTTTTCTATCCCTTGTGAACAACGGACGAGCTTATGGTTATCAAGATACCTCTTATTATCTACACTTACAGGGAACAAATTTTATCTACAGGGAATTTAAAATGCCTTAAGTTAATTTTGCTTGCAAGCTAAATTGAACTGTGAGCTGGGACTCAGTATAGATACCGATGTCTTCGCCATGGAGCGAGAAAAAGGTGAGTAAGGTGAGATAAGATGCACGAAAAAGTACTGTTGTAAGTTTATACGATTTAGAACATTATCATGTTTACACATTAGGTATGCAGAACTTTGAGGTTAGCGACACGCACGCACACGCGAAAAAGTCGCAGGTGTTTTAATGTATAAATTACGGTATACGTGACAAAAGAACTTTTTTAGGTTATTTTTACACCTCAGATAACATTATTGAAATTTCCGCAGAAACCCTAAAGTTTTCGAAACTAAAATGCTTAGGCTTGTTATTATTGGGAAGAGGAAACAGAAAAAATATAAAAAAGAAAAGAGAGTAGGTATTTCACTGGTAGTGGAGTGCCGTAAGCTTTATTCCTCGTATTATCGTAACATACCTAGTATTATTGTATTAACTAAACCCTATCCTAAAATATCTCTATCTCGTAATCAAGTTAACTCTTAATTCATTAATACTCAACTTCTAATTCAAGTTACACTAACTGTACCTACCAACCAAAATACTCAGTGTAACGAACAACTCAACAAAACTAGCTCAGAAACAAACGGTCATGAGAAAGTGATTAACTTTAGTACGTGGTGCGGTGCGGACATCATGTCATCGCACCAAAGTTTTATGTGTTTAGGGCTAGCATTATATGTATAGGTATTTCCTTTGTTAATGTATCCCTTGGTAATGTGTACGCTAGGATATGCTATAGATATATTCATTTAATTTTTTTAAGGATTCCTACGTTATGCCATATTTATTATTTATTTTTTTTGTTTGTATCATCCATTATTATTAAGCCTTTTAATCTGTATGGCGTAAGGTTGCCGTACCAAGAGCTTCCTGTGTCTTGGGTTCATTACCCAGCGAAGCGGAAATTTAAATGATGAGTTAAAATACTTATCTATTCACAATCTGTGAGTGGTAAAGGAATTTATAAAACACTTGTTTTGGAAAATCAACCCTCAACGAATTAAAGTAAAGAATAACACAATTTAAACCCAGTGACATGAATAGCAGTATTACCTCATATAGTAAAAAGGATTTCGAAATTGAACCTTACAACACGTAGTGGTACAAATGATTTTATAGACCTAAAAAGTTGTCACAACGCCTCAGATAGCCAATAAGCGGAGTGATAGTTTACAAAGAGTTATAAACGAACGGGTAGACGCGGGAAGTGCCGCGCGGAATACAAAGAGGGCGCAATCAGAGCTTTTCTTCGTTACCCTCACAACTTACTCGCAGCCAACGTTACTCTTTCTTATTACTAAATTTACAAACTACAAACGATGAGGGTGTAACTTCCATATTTTTGTGTTATGACACATTTTTTGTGTATGTTCATAGAGTACGACACAGGTTTAGGGAGAGGGAGGGGTCGATTTCGTGTGACATTGTGTGACAAGAGGTGGGAGGATTCGTAAATTTTGTGACGTCTCATCTAAAAATGTTTTAATTCAATATTTAAGATTTCATCATCTCATCATCTCAACCCATCATGGCCCACTATTGAGCACGGGTCTCTTCTCAGAATGAGAAGGTTAAGGCTACCAAGTGCTGCTATAAGCTGGCCAAGTGCGGATTGGCGGACTTCACACACCTTTGAGTTTTGCGAACTTTCCGGCATGCAGGTTTCCTCACGATGTTTTCCTTCATCGTTTGTAGCAAGTGTAGCACATAACATAAACATAACTTGTAGCACATAACTCCGAAAAGTCAGAGGTGCGTGCCCTGGGATTCGACCCTCCGAATAGGAAGCCAAATCCTTAACCACTAGGCTATCACCGCTATTTAAGATGTAAATAAGTAGATTAGATTGATTTTATCGATAGTTGTCATAAGCGGCAACGAAAAGTCGCACTACACTCGCCTTCTATTTTTAATCCATGTAAAAAGTGTTTGCCATACAAAGTTTTAGGACAATCTGTAGTGGAAACACAATAGGGAACCTAATTTATAACTTCAAACAAACGAGTAACGAGTCCGCTGGGGGCAAATTAATCGTGATTATTTTATCGCCAGTTATCGCGCTAATAGGCCATTGTTGTGTCACTGACATAATTCAAAATACTCTAGTTTAGCCCATTAACA
Source organism: Hesperia comma (assembly GCA_905404135.1). Classification (NCBI taxonomy): domain Eukaryota; kingdom Metazoa; phylum Arthropoda; class Insecta; order Lepidoptera; family Hesperiidae; genus Hesperia; species Hesperia comma. Next base: position 2,249,200 of record FR990028.1, on the reverse strand, counting down.
GTTTACGGTTATTGCGAGCGTTAACGCATTTGTCATTTTAAGGCGCTTTTTGCATCCAGAACATAATATTAATCACTACATAGTATACCTAAAACAAAGTCGCCCTTCGCTCTGTCTATCCGTCTGTGCCTTTCTAAGTCAGTTTTGCTAGTCACTAGTATTTTATATTCTTCTTTTATACGAGTATAAAGAACTAGCTGATGCCCGCGTCTTAGCCCGCGTGGATTTATTTTCGAGTAACTTTTAAAGAGAGGGTTTCTCAACCCGTTTTTCCCCTTAGATATAAAATATGACAATCTGTTCTTAACGAACGTCTACTAACTATAGTCAACACCATTCACCGCTGCATACCTACATATATATTTTAAATTAATCAACGTCAGAACTACGAGTAATTAGCGACTTCAAAAAAGGAAGAGGTTTTCAACTGTATGTTTTTTTCTTATGTGTGTTACCTCATACCTCATAACTTCGCAATAGACAAATCGATATTAATAATTCATTTTGTAATCGAAATCTTCACATCTGGCTGAAATAAGCGACACCTGACGAGTATTTTTTGAGTAATCTCCAGTTATCGTAGTTATCGATTTTGAAGCTGGTTATTATTTGTAAAAAGTTATTTGCGACCACGATTCCATCCATTCTCACATCCAGGTGAAGTTAAAAGCATGTAGAACATCGGCTATTCAAAGGAAGACGCATCAATAAATCTCCCCCTGAGGTCCACAAACTTGGCAGCGCTGTCTCGTCGCCAGAATTTGTCATCGAGCGCCCACAAGCTGTTCGGAGGTCACGCCCCAAAATACTATCACTTAGTAGGCCATAAGTTTGCTTGCAGACATAAATTTTGTCGTAATACAGCGTTTAACGGCGTTCAAAGACTGATGGAATGGCTAGTCTATTTGTTTTGTCTCTTTAACTTGTAGGTATTATTATTACATAATTTTTATAACTGAATGTAACAATGCATATGTCGTAATAAAATATTTGCATATGAATCTTTTCTATAAATATAATTAAAAATTAAACTGATTATTGCTTATTCATGAAAGATATAATACTCGTATACCAGAAAAAAAGTACTTTCGAACGTCTCTATATGAACGCAATTTAAGCCAAAACAATGATTGTTAGATGTTTTAATTAAAAAATGTAACAAAAAAACGAAAAAACGTTTCCGCTGAAAAACTAACCTACCAATTTTCTTTCCTTATCGCTGACAAAGAGGCGTGGACTACCGAACCCATAAATCATTCAGGCTATGAGGTCTGCGGAAGACGTCACGGGGATTTGTCATAGCGGCCACATCTATCATTTCAAGGTCAGCGCGTTAGCCATCAGTGACGTACAGTCAATGTGAAGTGAAGTGACGCGGCCTTCTTACGGCTTACATTATAATTCTAACTGATCGACGGATAAGGACATTTGAAATAGACTATTGTCTACTAACTGGACTATGGCTAACAAGAACTAACTGGACACTGATCCAAGGGAGCAAGGTTCGATTCCAAGCGAGGTGGTTTGAATGATGAGTTTAAATGTCCGTTTTTGGTCTGAGTGCGTGTCCTTGTGTGGTGCGAGTATAACTGTGTAGCGTTATTTAACTATTACTAACAGTCTCGACCCCAATTTTCGTTAATGTCCTGATGTTAACTAACTAATTAACTACCTTTTAATAACCCTCCTTTACTTATTGAACTAATTATCCTCTTATACCTCAGTCGCTCAGTCACCAAGACTATGGAACTAATATACTCAGAGTCAGCAGAGGCATATTGACAGATCTCCGTTTCTACCCCTTTGGGTAAAGAACCGTAAAAAATCATCTTGAAAAGTGATTATGTTGGCGAAAAACTGGGATTAATTTAAAATAATTGCCGTCCGCCATTGTTATTTTAATCTACTAAATGATTCCATTGAAACGTTAAGTACATTTTATTGGGCGGCCGCAGAACAAGGGTCGAGACTTCACAAGCTTGAATTTAACGTAATTAAGTATATAACGTAGTATTTCGAGGACATGTACAAAACCATAAATTGTTATGTTGACAGACGAGGAGAAAAATATACAATATTTACCGAAAGATAATACGAACACAATTCCTATATTTGTAACATTTACCCAAGCCTATAACATCAAGGTGATTGACCTTGAGTGATGTCGCAGTAAAAGTAAAATAGGACATAATTTCCGAATTAGCCAATCGCGAGTATAACGTCTCCCGCAGTAAATTTATTTATTAGCGTATGTGAAGGTCAACGGTCTTCCCGTTTGGCAGGGCAAACTCCCCAAGCGTGATCAAAGTCGGAAAATCATTTCGTTTATTTACACACAAATATAGGAGAGTTGTTTAATAACTTTATTAGCAACTCGGCGAACCTTGTGTCGCCATCTGCTGCGATTAGGACAAATTAATATCTACTGTTGAAAATCTATAGATAATAATATAAGCATCTTTATGGAGCCGGAAAATAAGTCAGAATGATTAATTGTTTTGAATTTAATAAGTAAACTTTTGCCATTTGGGTGAAAAAGCCGAACATCCATACAAAATCATTTATGTCTGCTTGGTAGCTGGCGAGGGGGAGCAAAATTAGTCATCATTCATTGATTCCGAACGTCTTGCGTATTAACTATGTTTCAAACTGGACACCGTTTATCGTTGTTTACCGGACACGCGACATCAAAAAGCCTTACACTGTCCAGCTTTATCCGGATGCCTGGCAACACTTGCTCCAACCGATCATGATGGGCTATATGGAAGGTAAGAGGCGCGCTGGACTGGAAAGTCGTAGCTGAGAAACATCTGGGAGTGGTCAGGCATCATCTCTGTCGAACTACTGGTTCGCCTGGCCGTGGTCAGGGGGAGGTTCAAGGAACTAACAACCAACCTTAATTTAAGTTTAATTTTTAACTTAAAAAAAAAACTGTTTTTATTTTCACAAAAGGACAGTATTGTATTATGGATTCGTATTGTTGGAAGTTTTTATTCGTATTGTCAGCGATGTCCTATGACAATATTCGACAATGAACACATCTGATGCAAGCGCTTCGTGTGGTGGACAATATCTTTACAATCGCGGAGCGTTGGTGATGACTATTAAATCGTTTATTGTGAAGAATGAGAACAATAATTTTATATTCATTGTTTCATGAATTTGTTTGTATTGCCCAGAGCGAAAATTTATTTGTAAATATTATGTCAGACAATATTGGACTGTTATGTTTAATTAGATAGAATTCACATTAATAAACACCTCTACAATACTCTACCTACATCATCACAGGTCACAGTACATTAACGTTAGCTAATATTATATTTTGTATGATTGACCATATCATATAATGACAAAACAATGCGGAATGGTAATATCACTCTGTGGTAACACTTCAATTTAAAATTATGTAATATAAGAAAAATATTAAACACCCAATAGGCATAGACACTGGAAGTAAATAAAGGCGCTTAATGTTTACAAAATGTAGGGGAAAATTGATAAAAATAAATTTTGATGTGTTTTATGGATTCTATTATATTATCATAAGTTATTTATAGATTTGCTTAATTATACAAATCGACAGTAATCCGAATATTTTTTCTTTATCGAATCATTTGCTTCAAGGCTACATCACTATTTTTGCGATAATAAAACTGTATAATAAAACGGAAATATTAATAACTGGAAATATTAATAGTGCATCGAATTAAAAGTACACTGACTGGCACTGAGAGCGCGTACACAACGCTAAACGACTCTTTTGCTACAGAAAATGAATGCTTTGAGCATTTTGATTTTGAGTTTAGTGGAACGTGCCCTGAGTCAGCAACGATAAATACATAGTATTTAGGTTATTTATTTATTTATTTATTTACATTTATGTCTCCTCTAAACAGAGAAACATAGGGTACAACTTAATGCCTAATGGCATTGTCCACCAGTCAACCCTGGGTGGATGTGGAGATAATGAGGTTATGTATGCTTTATCATTCGACTTCCAACTATGAACGTTACTTACGACAACTTGATGACACCAAAGGCCAGTTGATAATGAGCCTAATTTCCAAAGTGTGGTGTGCTGGGTTCGATTCTTGGGTCAAACATTTTTGGGACTGAATACTGATTGATACATAAAAGTTTGTTCTCACGTCATCGTAAGTAATGTTATATTGGTGTTGTCCGTGCCTGCGAGGCCGCGGTACAAGATTTCTAGTTAGGTGCTATGGCTGGAGAGTATTTATTATAATTATTATTACTTTCAACTTTCAAATATTCGTCAGTCCGTGCCCAAATTCTTTGTGGTACACTAGCGGTTTTGGACCGGTTTCTACAGAGCACATAACTACTGTACTGTGCGCTTATCTAATACAGGCTGGCACTGAATACTAATAAAACCTAACTTTGGCAGCTCCGGTAACAATCGTCCATAGATCTCGTACCCTCTAGCCATAGCTCTTCAGGGAAACATTACTTCAAGTAAAATGTGTCATTTGGTATCTACGAGAGCTCAAGGTACGCTTTTACGGCCCATACACTTATGTAGAACGTAACTTTAAAAAAACATTAACCGACTTCAACAACGATAAAAAATAAAAAATAAATTACATCAGTGTAGTGTAGAAGTCGAATACACATTTTGGGGATAACTCAAAAACTACTCGTCAGATGTCGGTCTTTACCCGACTAGCATTTTTCGAATATAAAAACCGGCCAAGTGCGAGTCGGACTCGCGCACGAAGGGTTCCGTACCATTATGTATAAAAACACCAAACAAATCTGGTCTGTTGTATGAAAGCCTCACTTAAATATTTAATTGTTTTATTGTTGCCACATATTACCCACAACGCCATCTCTTGGACCGAAAGGTAACTAAACTATCGCTGAGGCGTCGAAAGTATGGGCGCCCACTTAAATATTTATTTTATTCTGTTTTTTAGTATTTGTTGTTGTAGCGGCAACAGAAATACATCATCTGTGAAAATTTCAACTGTGTAACTATTACGGTTCATGAGATACAGCCTGATGACAGACGGACGGACGGACGGACAGCGAAGTCTCAGTAATAGGGTCCCGTTTTACCTTTTGAGTACGGAACCCTAAAAAGCATTAAATTAATAATGTATCACTTCGGTGTCGGTTTTATTTTATTATCTGCTTTAACTTTTACGATTAAAGTTAGAACTAGATTATAATTTGATTAAGGTAGTTCGTAAGTTACAAATGCATGCTTCAATAATCCAAAATATCAGAATGGTAACCTAAAATAAAATAAAAATAGAAGTTGATCAGTATGATAGTTTCACCGCCGAAATATTTCCATTTCAAAATATTATAAATTCAATTTAAAAATCTTACCTATTCTACAATAAATCTGACCCAGTCGTATCAATATCCGATTCCAAATATTGAATCGTTGGAATTAATATTGTTTAATCATGGAAATAGTCTGGAACCAATATCGTAATTGGATCTATCTATCGGTGTAGTCTCGGTAGCGCTGCGTCACCCCGTCAATTTGAAGATGGTTCGTTGATTGTGAATTGATTGTCGACCTCCAATTGTTGATTGTATTGTGAAATTATTAATTACTATACTAGCCTTAGAATAATTATAGTATAGAAACCAAGTCAGCGCGGTGATTTTGTAGCACCTTCAATGACCTTAATTTTAGCCAGGCTCCAAACACCGTTCCGCTCCATAGTATTCGCGTATTAACTATTTTGATCTATTTAACTATTTTGATCTATTACTATTACTTTTGCATTGTTTTTTAAAATCATAATTGTAATTGTAACAAAAATTGGGAAGGAACTGCCTCCCAGGCCACAGCTCACGCTTTTCTGGGAGACAGGGCCCCACAAATCATGTACAAAATTATGGTCAATAAAACATATTTTGATTTTGATTTTTGATTATAGTCTCGCGAAAAAAAAATATGACGATTTGTGCAGTTAAATTTTGTCACAAAACTTCCGAAAAGTAAAAGAAATGTAATAAAATCACTTTTCACAGGTTAGCTTTTATATAAGTATTTCATAAAATGGCCGGCTCCACACTTTGGCGCCAACTCGGTTAGTGCTTTATTTTAAACCGAGCGCTTGTATGACTACTGTCATTCTATACTATAATTATTCTAAGATACTAGCTGATACAGATGACGTTGTCCTGCAACGATATTATTTATATCTTATGTTTTACGCACCCTATTAATTAGGTGAAACAGGTACTACGTATTTTTTAAGTTGGACATTCAGTAATTTGTGTGTGATGCCCGGACTGATACCCCCGTGTCCTCAGTCTTTTTGCAGCGGGTTTTGATAGTTACTTTTTTAAGTACATAATCTGAGTGGAATATACAAAGTACTTTATTAATAGTACTTACAAAAAATTACATTAAAATTACTTTGATGATCTTTCACAGCGCAATATTTTTTCAGTTGGCCACTCATAAAAAAGTCATTAATGTACAAACATGGCGTTTTCGAGACTGAGGTGAAATAGTTTTTGGAGTTTACTCCTTAAGAAACGATTTGAGTTATAAGGCCCGGTATGAGATTTTATGAGGAGTAAAATCAAGTTTAGAAACACGAAAAGTTGAGGGGTTACGTAGAAAGAGACAAACATATAACTATCTCAAATCTCATATCTCAAATCTCAAATCTCAGATCTCAAATCTCAAATCTCAAATCTCAAATCTCAAATCTCAAATCTCAAATCTCAAATCTCAAATCTCAAATCTCAAATCTCAAATCTCAAATCTCAAATCTCAAATCTCAAATCTCAAATCTCAAATCTCAAATCTCAAATCTCAAATCTCAAATCTCAAATCTCAAATCTCAAATCTCAAATCTCAAATCTCAAATCTCAAATCTCAAATCTCAAATCTCAAATCTCAAATCTCAAATCTCAAATCTCAAATCTCAAATCTCAAATCTCAAATCTCAAATCTCAAATCTCAAATCTCAAATCTCAAATCTCAAATCTCAAATCTCAAATCTCAAATCTCAAATCTCAAATCTCAAATCTCAAATCTCAAATCTCAAATCTCAAATCTCAAATCTCAAATCTCAAATCTCAAATCTCAAATCTCAAATCTCAAATCTCAAATCTCAAATCTCAAATCTCAAATCTCAAATCTCAAATCTCAAATCTCAAATCTCAAATCTTAAATCTTAAATCTCAATCTATAACAAATTTGAACCTCAAATATATTATAAAAGGGCAAAATAATACGACTCGTGTTACAACTTCAGTTACAATTTATTTTCTATTCGATATAAATTATCGTTCGTAAGGAGTAAACTCCAATCGTGCGTCGTAGCTGACACACACTTTTTCTTTTTTTCAGAAGAGGTCTAAGTATGAATGATAAAAAAATTACGAATACAAATCATGATAATTTCTATATTATTGACACAAGTTTACAAGTTTTCATCATATTTATTTAATTGAATGAAATGAAGTCCGCACTAAGTTCACATTTAAGTGAAACTTTGTAGGAAGTAACTAATAGAGCGCAGAAATTGGACGACAAATTGGAGAATTGGCCTCGAGGTATAGCCAGTGAATGAGAGCCCGCTGCCGAACGAAACGTCGAAAATTCACGTTTCGCGATTTTCTCCCCGGGTTTTGTACCAAATTTATATTTAGTGCAACGTTCAATTTAATTTCTGCTAGTGGATTGCCCAGTTTTTAAATCTATTGAGTTTGTAGCGTAAGGCTTTTACACATGACAGACATTTCTGGTCGACATATAAAAGAAGCACATGCCTACTTTATTCTAAAAAAATTACATCTCTCTTTCTCTTTCTTACACGGTGAAAAATATACAACACGCGCAAGTTAACAGTCAACAGGCTTGTACAAACACACATACATAGGTAATAGGTATATATGCGCAGTCTTACACACTCACAAACATGCGCACACACATACACAAGCAATCATGAAGAGACGACATAACATTCTGTCTGTCTGTCTGTCCGTTGTGTCCGTTCATAACCGTGGCATAGGTATAGGTATTAAAGCAAACTTAACCCTTATTATTCAGCTACACGATAAGCCAAAGCAGATTACCAACATAAAAGTAATCGCACGCTCCGTAGTTTTATATCATGCATGGCTCCATAATAGGACGTCTCAACCAATCAATGAGCAATTAGCGAAGTTGTGAGAACAATAATGATAATGTGATTCGCAGCAGGCATGCGAGTCACGCACGTCCCGTGGGTGAACGCAGCCTAACGCTGTCCTTTTCTCCAATAAAACTTATTATTTATCTTGTATCATTAAATTAAATCTAAATGTCCGTCGGTAAAATAAAAATCCTACTAATATTATAAATGCGAAAGTTTGTAAGGATGTATGTGAGTGAGTGATTGAGTGAGTGAGTGTGTGTGTGTGTGTGTGTGTGTTTGTTGCTCTTTCACGCAAAAACTACTGAACGGATTTTCATGAAACTTTGCAGTAATATAGCTTAGACATTGGAATAACATAATTTGTTAAAATTTATAGAGATTTTTGAAGGGACTGGTTCCCCGAAGCGAAGCGAGGGCGGATTTACTATATGTAATTATTTTACAAAGACACAACCGACATCAATATCATCAAGAGCAGATAACTCCAAAACTATTCACTAGATCCGTGTGCACTTAAGTCCTAAATTAGGCCGATTTTTATGATTTTCTTGATTGCGTTTGTATGGGTTTCTGGCTGGATTCAAAATTCAAACGATGTTGAGATTTATTTTGCTAAAAAGTTATAGGGCATTTCACGCCAAGAAAAAAAAATACAAATTCTGGATTTCGTTCATAATTGGCCTAATTGAACATTTTTAACAGATGAGTTACTGATTCTAATTAATTTAGTCTTATTGTAGGTTCATCACTGCTGTTGTCATGGGCGGCAGCAGTATGGTGGTGCTGAATGCTCCTTTGCTACCTTAATTGCATTAAATAAATATGGTAAGCACTAACTCAAAACCATAAATTATAAATTTATAATATTAACAGACATAAGTTATAATTGAAACACGTAATAATTTTAGATACTTATAGAGGATAAAAGCTTACTTAGTTAGTCACTTGAGACAACTTTAGGAGGTACTCAGTACTTACTCAATTCTGATTCTAAGATGTATTTTAAGATAATTTTCTTGAATATTTATTGAGTAAGTCATTTTAATTAAGTATTTTAACTATGTATCTATATTCATATTATTCAGTATCTGAAGTAACTAAACTTTCATCCTGTATAATTTATCAATAACTTCCATCCTCTCATTCGCTAGGCTTCGAGAAACCATTATGTACCTTGGCCCTAATAAAATTATATTATTAACATTGATAAAAACAAATCTCATTTCTCTTCTGTGTTCTTTAGAAAAGTCTATTATAAGTACGAATATTGTCTTATACAACTAATTACAGATTCTTTACGAAGGTTCGTAGAAATAATTTTCTTGTAATAAGCAATTTTATGTCCATCGGGTTTTAATTGGAACCTTGATCTAATAATAAATCTAAGGTTTCGAAGGAATTCTGAGGTTCGAGAATCTGTTTTCGAATTATGTTACAATGGTTACATACTATTCATACTAATAGATGGTTAGTCACCATCGTATATCTTATACATGAGTAAATTGTACCTACATCAGTAATACCAACGGTATCACATAACGATGCATTCTGTGCCTAGAAAGGAGAAAAAAAAACAAAAAAGATAAAGACAACATTAAATGGACAATCCCATAGAAACGCATTATAATAATTGAATTCATTACCAGGGATGTTATGGATATCCGTAACCGAAACCGAAACTATCGGATATCCGAAATAAAAATATGTATATCCGTAACCGTAACCGTATCCGCTAAAAAAGTTTCGGATAATTTCGGATAATATTATCGTCCACATTAACGACGCCAGGGGCATATCTAAATAATTCCGTTCCAATGTTTCCTTCCGGCGTAAAAATGTATTTTCGAGATGAAATATCCCCAAATCCTTTGTAAATATTTTACTAATAATCTCTTAATGAGACGTACGATAAAGGAACACGGAAAGCAAACACAAAGTGAATTATAATTCTATTCGAATTTCTATTAACATTATTCTATTTACTCATTATTATTTAAATACGAGATGCCTTCGTCTTTTACGTTTGAATACTACTAATTAGTATTATTATATTAATACTTACATTGCAAGGTTTGTTTTGTTAAATGTTTACTTAATGAAATCAAATCTCTGTTACGAAAATTTGTTTGTATGTTGACCAATGCTTCGTTTATTATAAGTCATGAGCTGTGGTTCATTCGTAGATAAACCTACTAACTACCGGATACTTTTCATTTTATGACAGACAATGTATAGCAACATTATTGTGTGTCATAACACCCACATCTTGATAAATCCACAGAATAGAACAAACTCAAAAAACAGTAGCATCCTCATGCCTCTACAAAAAGTGATGATACCGTGTCAGTACTTACTTTGAAGAAAACCTACTTATTTAATTTTACTCTATTAATATTGAGTTATACGCTGATGTATAACGACATTTATTAACTACGTTATTTATTACTGCGGAATATTTTACATCATAGTAGCTATTGTAATCTGTGATAGTAGTTCTATAAATATGTCGCAGGTATCACCTCAAATACTACTCACCTAAGAATTCACACTTCTATTAGGATATGAGACGCTTTTCGTTGTATGAATAGGGTGGACCGAAATACAATTGTCGATATTTATAATTATGAAATCGGTTACATATTTTTCTGTGAAATAGTAAAAAACATGTAGAACATGTTATTCATAAGGGCGGGAAAGCTTACTGCCAGTATCTCAATTATTTACAAATTATAACATTACTCAACATCAATGCACCTCGTATGTCTAACTGGTTGCTTAAAAAAAAGTGATTGCATTAATATCTTTACTATGATAATAATTGACTAAAAATAAATAATTACTAACAAATAAATAAATAATTAATAATAAATAAATTCTAATGTTTGTAGATGGAGATTTGGTGGCTTCTTGTCATTGGTTTCTTCCCATTATTCGGCTATCTACATAAAAATGTTCTTCAACCGCGCTAAAATGACCCTTACAGAACAGACATTAGAAGCACAAGCAGGATTAATGGTAGACACCACCGCTCAAACTTACACTATCGCGGTTTGTAAGTGGATTCGATATATCAAGCGATACATCGTATTTTAAATGTATAACACATCCCTCAGTCTAAAGAAATCTCTGCGTGCGGGTTTAGTAATATATCGCGTCAATTTCTCAAGAGTATCAGTAGGCTACAGCGTATCTTGGCGTGTAAAAATGTTTTTTGTTGTATAAAATAGTTCTGGGTTTCTTTACGTATGAAGGATACCCTGGGTTTTCGAAGGACGTGAGCGTCGGCCACTGAATACTGGGATCATTGTTGGATATTTATAAAAGGGTCTTCAAATCCCTATTTTAGGATCCAAAAAAGAGACTAAAATATTTCAGGTGTATCGCGAATGTATCGCTTACCTGTATGTTTATAAATATAAAATAAAATTCTACAGAACTTAACGTACCAATTTTATTCGGCTGAATTCCACACAATGACACAAAAGGGGCCCAAGTCTGCTTAGTTATAAATGCTTGAATTGAATCGTGTCGATAAACGATACATTCGCCATATACCTAAGGGCAATAAATAATTCAATCATTTTTAGGACCTTAAAATGGCAGTATGCATGAGCATATTTTATACATAATTGATACATTATGTGAATGTATCAGATCTGCAGTCAGTAGGTACTGTAATCAGTACATTTGGCGTAACGGAATGGCGACTCTACGAGACTGCAGATTTAAACGCAAGAGGTAACAGAAAGGTACCTTATTGCATAAACTACAACTTAATAACTTTATAACTTACACCTTTCAAATAAACATTCCGTAAACTTCTCGGGATACCTATTTGCTACCTTAATTACAGAAAAAAGGTATTTTTCAAACGTGTTCAATATAGCCCTCCCGATTCCAAAGTACACGAAATAGTAGCGAATTTGTAGCTCCGAATGGGACAAGTCTATTGTGTATGGCAGTCAAGGACATTGACGTTATGTCCTCGTAAAATATATATTTTATAAGTCTAGACAGGAAAGGTTCATGAAATCTCACACTGGTGTTGTTTACGGTTAATTTGCCAATGCAATGAGGTAGTTGCTCCAGTCTTAAATGCATGATTCAAAATGTTGCGTAAACAATTACTTCTATAAAAAATTATATTCCTCAAAAACCTTTCCAAAATAGTAAAAAATATCAGACAAAAGTCTATCAATAATATACGGCTTCATAGCCTCGTCGGTAGTGACCTTCCTGCCAAGCAAGACGTCCCGTGGTCGATTCCCGGCCGGGTGCGATGACTGCTATTTAAAGATTGCATCCGTTAAGTAAAGGAAAACATTGTGAAGAAACTTACACATCTGAGAATTCTCCATATAAAGTCTGCCAATTCGCACTTGACCAGCGTGGTGGACTATCACTATCACCTATATCCGTGCCCACCAGTGATTTTTCTTCAAATTTCTGCGTTTCAGTGTGAATAAATATTATTTTTAAAGATTCAATTTCATTACTTTATTAGTTCATTAATTCATTAGTCCATACATTATTCATTCGGCCGTAGCCACAGCTAACGAAGCCAAAGTAAACCTTATTTCATTTTAAGTATTTCGCGTGTCTCTTTATATTTTTTTATATAAATGAGCCGAGTCATATATCTTTTTATATCGATAATTTACACCAGCTATGTCTAATCTGATAGTAATAAGTTCAAAGGAACGAAACGTTTATAATAATAATATATAATATATAAATAAAAATACTAAATATTTATATGTATGGTAAACGATAAACATATTAATAAAAATTTAATATCTGTCGATCATTTTAATTTTCAGTAATTGTGATTTCTCATGTACTAAAAGTTATTTACACGATACTAAAACCTGCCTGTTTCTGTTCTAATGTTTCTTTTTCTATCTCTGGAATGGCTGAAGCGATTTTAGACACGACCCGCATAAAACGACTGCATAGTGTAATCGCGCTTGCTTAATGCGTTAATCAATAATTTACCAATTTTTATCTAATTGTAGAGATTGTATTTCTGGAGCGAGGCGTTCTGGATTCAATTTTTGGCCGGAGAAGTTATTTATGTGACAATGGGTGTTATCCTAGTTCAGGGAAACAAACAAGGTGTTTAAAAAAGTAAATGAGTTCAAAATTTAAATTAACACAAATAAATGATAGTATAATTGTACGTCCCCCCTAATGAAATACGGTTTACTTATATCTATTCGTGCACACTTGCGCCCTTTCTGACTCTCTTTAATTGCCAAAAATAAGGTAAATGTACAAAATTAGGGATCGCCTCAATTTCATAATTTATTACGCTGTGTTTGTACCATGAAAAGGTTTGCCTGCTTTTGTAATTTGGATCGAGTTTTATCATAAGTGTATTTTATAACGGCGAGCTAGTTAAAAGGGTCATTCTACGCTAACTTTGTATTGCTAATGGGTGTATATGAAAAAGGGTGGCCACTTACGTCCCTTCGTTTGTCGGTTGCATTCATAAGAAATATTAATATTCGAACAGTTATTATGTTTTACACTCCCATTTTTACGATAATATTTTTTATTTCTTTTTAAACTACTGCGTGAATATTTTGGTAAAATATCGAAATATGTCAAACATTTTGCAGAGACATGAAAAAGCAAATAGAATATAAACGATTCGACCGCAATTCCAAGTACCAGTCAAAGATCGTTAAGCAAACGTAAAGCCTCCATTATTAAACTATTACCGAACACAGTCGGCGTCGTTCTGATCGGTAAATCTCAATGATCGAGTACACTCCGATTGATTAGCTTCATTCATTCAAAGGAGTTGTTATCGCCACTTCTGTACCGATGTTAACTGATCGTAATTTGTCGAAGCCTGACGACGGTCCAATTAGGTGATTACTGCTGTCTTCAGCAAGTGTACGTCGAAAGAAGTTCAGACCTCGTCTCTGTCGAATAATCGCGTTCTAAAGATAGTTGCCCAGTGTCCCCGCGACAGGGCCTTATCAAAGGGATTTATTACGTAATTGAGGCTCGTCAGTTTCTACCTATACAACACCGTCCTCAAACTTTAAGATAGACGCGGATAACGAATCGTGTCTATTTGCAGATATATCTGATTACACCATTCAGTGCAAATTCTGTTATTGACAAGAAAACGCTTTGCTTGGCCATTTATAAAATTCGCAAAGAACTGGAGTAAATTGCCCGCATCACGGTCTCTACTCCCGATTTACAGGATACCTTATAAGTACAATGTTTCTAATTTCGTGTCAAAATAATTTGATATATTATTTCGTTTGATAGATTTATATATACGAAATGTACCAAAATATTCCATAGTATCTTCTTGTAGATGTACTAATGGCAAGAATGAATTAACTGTTACTAAATTAGTGAATTCGAAAATCAGATCCGCACGAACAATCCGGTGGCATTACTTTAGTATAATACCCTTTTTTTATGGAATTAAGATAGCAAACGAGCATGCAGCACCACCTTCCGCTGCCGCCCATGACAACTGTGACCGACCCAGAACTAGACTCAATGAGTCTCGTTCTAATTCGGTCACAGATGCGTTTCTACCCCTGAGGACTGAGATGGTCGTCTCTAAAAAAGTGTAACCGGCTCCACACCTTCCTATCCGGATATAACACAATTGTTCTTAAAACAGTTATTACACGGTAGGAATGGTACTAAGTACCGTGGCGGGCGGTGGTACTTCCCCGGGTGAGCTCTAGGCCCTACCACCTATATGAATACCTGTTATCAGTGTAACAATATAGAATTCATGCAGTCTTAAATTCAAATTTGCCTTTTCCCTTTTCATCCCATTTTAGAGTACATTCTCCGTAATTTGTCATTTATATAGGTACCCTTTTTCGCTCTACGCTTAATCTTTAAAAATATTCAAGGTCACCTTTAACTTAAGCAGAGTAAACTACGCAAATTCATTTGCAAAATACAAAACAATATTTATGTAGAGTAATGTATACACATTCACAGGGATTAAACAAATTACTCGTAGATATGAGAAGTTGAGGCGTAACAACAATTCGCAAACTACAATTCTAAACACAATATTAGTGCAAATGGAATTAGCTTTATCCCCAAAACAAATAGAACTCAAGTTCATAAGAATAATCTGACAATCAGACTACCATCGGTAAAATGTAACGTTCCATTTTATTCCAAATAGAGTTATGTTTTGGTTATCTTGTGACTTTTATCCGGCTTTTTAAAAAAAGTAAAATCAAAAATTAAAAATTTAAATAAATTTAATACGCAATAGATTGGTTTCCTTATTTTATTATTCTGTAAAAATATAAACTAATCAGTATCGTCCCAAAAACAGCTCAGTTACATACATAATCATAATATTCGTTTTAATTCCAACATAAAAGAAAATACGTTTTTTTATTTTTTCCGCTGGACTTTTGTAGAAATGTCTGTTGCCCGAAAATTACAAATTTTTATATGGTAAACTAATTCTAACTAATTTAGCTAAAGATGGCTAAAGATATTTACATCTGAAATTGTATCCAACTAAGAAAGGCGGTGACGCGGGTATATACTGACGGGTAGCCAGACTGGCACGCATTACTCAGTCTAAAGGAGACTATGCCCACCTGAAATATAAATCAATCAATGATTATAGTCGGCACAATCATAAGATTCCGATATGAAGGCTGTCATCACAGTGACAATAGTGAAGTACAACAAAAATCGATGCATTAAATAAACCGATTTATAAATTTAACCGATTATAAGTAATAAGACTTTCTAATCGTTTCGTTAATTAAGTTCGGAACGATAATTTATAAACCGATCTCTGATTGTTTTCTTAAAATCAGGTAAAAACAGATGTAGCGTTGACATTAACACCGAAAGGGATAATAAGACAATAATTTGACTAGTAAGTTAAGGTGAGGAAATTATATTAGTTATTAAAATGGAAATTTCATTAATCTAGTGAAAACGAAGAAACTATTAAACGGTTAATAATTATCCGATTTGAGTGGAAAAGGCTTAAAAACGTATGTATCGGGAATTTATAATAGCTACGAAAAATCGCAATGCTTTAGACATATTAAGGAATCTATAACTATTTGTATTTTGGGTGTGACATGGTAGCACATACTTTCGATTATAGTAATGTATCGATTATGGTCGATTCATTAATTGTTTCAAGAGGTCACATAACTATAAATCCAGCCTCCTTATAAAACATTGTAGTGACGTCTTAAATATTTGTTCAATTTTACACAATTTATGATGTAAACTGATTAAAATAAAATAAAATTATTTAAACAATTTATAAATAACACAAATAAAAAACAAGCGGGGATGGTTTACATATTTCGCCAGAATTTCTAGTATTTACCTATGTAAGTACGTATAAGTAAGTAAGTACCTATCTAAATACTCGTAGTAAGTAAACAATATTACTCCAATTCGTTTAACCCGCTAGTTACTTGCGTTTAATATTACGGACTAATGCTTAATTAAAATATTTAACAAACTGTGGGCAATTTTATAACATCATGCTACGAGCAATAGAAGCGATGTACCAATAAAATATGTTGCAAAAATGGGAAGAAGTGTTTATTATCTGTAAACATAAAAACAATTTTCCAAAGCGAAGAGGAGGTGGATTCACAAGTACATTATGTACCTACTTATGTATAAAGCTGCATTGATAATAAATATAAACTGTGTACTGTATATGCACAGTAAATAGTGCATTGCATAATTTAACCAAAGTGACCTATCATTCACTACGAAATATCTTCACTTCATAGTATCATTATCAGCGGTTCAAATTAAAAAAATATATTTCCGTAATAAGTAAATTGAAGACGTCCATACAAGGTTAGTTTGTGTTCATACATGACAGACGTCATATCGGAATCTTATGATTGTGCCGACTATAGGTAAGTTATATTTCAATGCTTTTCAATGAGTTGAATCGGAGTGGAGTTGGAATAAAGGAGATGTTCAAAAAATGTATGGGGGCTGGTTTTAAATTTGTACACAAACAAAACTTAGATGTGGAGAAAGAGAAAATTATTCTGATTGTGACAAGGTTGCGAAAATAAAAAAGAGATCCTCCCTTTTTTTCTATTTATGTTTGAATTTCCGTAGATAGATAAAAAGCATGCCACACTGGGCAATTTTAACTGCTGGCAACTCTAACCTGATACTGACAGTCTGACAGTACTGAATAGTGACATTGAGTGATGAATTAACGTTGACATTTGAGTTTGACATTTTATTTTGCATTTAAACATTTTGCATTGATTTGCATGTTCAATTATTATTGTAATAAAACAATAGAATTACTATCTGAATGTTTAGTAAAATAAAATAAAATTGACGGCGACTATCGTAAGCAAACACTAATAATATAATCAATAATATATACCAATATTGATTGCCATTATTGACAATTGAATTTGAATTTTGATTGCGGCAATGATCTAGGAATGACAGTTGACACTGACAGTTACTAATATCAATCTATGTCGTTCCGTTTTTTCATGACTTTGGTTTACAATTAATAATGTTAATAATTAATACATTTACAACGTTAATTAATATAATATTTACGTATTGAAAACATAATAAATAATAGAAGGGACCTCAGATATGTTCATAATTCGTGAAAAAGACGTATGTACCTGTTAGAAAATAAACATTGCTTTTCATCGACCTTCTAACATACTTCGTCGATTTTCCAAAATATGGAGGTTCAATAAAATAAACGTCTTAAAATTTCAAGTAGATTAGAAAATATTCTTTCAAATGAAATATAAATCACGGCTGTACAAATTTCTTCGGAATAAAGGCCCACTTTTGAACATCTCCTTTGATTTGCTCACAGGTCTTTAGCGTGTTTCGATTGCAAAGTCGCAGAGATATAGAGATCTACAAAGGCTAATATCCGGGCAGCCTGAACCGACTTTATAGGAACTTACACTAAAAAATAGAGAACTTATACATATCCCGAGCCTTTTTTAACCAGAGTTTCCACAGAATCGGAATTCACACGACACAAATTCCGAAAACGAAAACGCGAACGAAATCGCGGCTCCGCCTCAAATCAAAATTAAGTGCACAAGTAACCATGCATGGGCATGGGGAACTAGTATCCCCATGAGGCCACTGTTACCAACTCTGATCTATTATGGTCATTTATTATTTTTATGTGAATGAGATATTACTGACCAGTATTCTCCTCATATTTCGCACGACTGTCAACGGGCCGCCAGAGTCACCGTCACACGTGCCAACCCTCCCTTGTCCGCTGGTACAGATATGGCTGCCATGGAGGCGGTCCACAAAACTCCTCTGGCATTCATCGTTCGATATGACATTTACGTTGACGGAATGCAAAGACGTCGTTGGGGGAAAAACGTTTTGAGCTGAAATAGATGATACTGTTGTAACACAACAATTATACACAGATAATATTTGAATAATGCTTGTACCTTAAGGTCATAAGGTTCAAAATTAGATTTGCGAGAATAATGACGTTTGCGATACATAGGCTTAAGGTGAACTAGTATCTTTGTACTACAAGTCGCAACGCGGTATATACTTCAGTTCTTCTAGTAGCCAAGATCTGGCCCGCTAATAATAAGTCAGCCAACAGTTTAAAACAATAATGATATTAAAATAATCAAGTTACAAAATTCAAGCTCCAAATCAACAACTTTACGATTCAAAGTAAGTATAAAATAACAAATCGGTAGCAATAAAATTACAAATCATAAACACCAAAATACTAGTCGCTTATAACGTAATGGTAAGTAGTAAATCAGAGGTAAACAACATAATACAACTCTTTACCAACAAAATCAGTTACCATCACTTATCTTCCCGTACCCGGAAACTCTTCCCGTCATTCCAACAAAGTCATTATTCACCTCCGCCATCGTAGGTAAAGGAATTGCCTGTATGTCATCTGAAATGTTGAATGACGCCATTTTATTTCATTTGCTTAAAGTAAATCATTGTTACGGTTTCTTTTATGCGTGTTCTTTGTTTACTTTGTGTTCCTTGTCATATTGGAAATATTTATTCCTCCATATAACCACCCTGGCTAAGTACCGATGGAGAACTCTCAGGCGTGCAAGTTTCCTCACAATATTTTCCTTCGCCGAATCAAGCGATAACTAATTAATTACTAATAAGCATAAATTATAACCACGATTCAAAATCTGAGTCTCATTCAAAGTAAGAGATTCAATGAAATAACACTTTAAAGTACTTACTGTTGTACTCAACCCTATCAATTCTAACCACAGCAATATCAAAAATTATCTGCGCAGTGTTCCACCATGGATGAGGCACGACATCTGTGGTAGTGCTTCTGGTGCCTCCAGAGAAGAGAGTGAGGGAACCTAGAACTATGGTGAAATGCTGCGCCTGGCTCCTCCCGTCAAACCAGCAGTGAGCCGCAGTCAAGACCCTGGTGCGGGAGATGAGGGCTCCACCACAAATTGATGTCCACCCAGTAGTTAGAGTTATAATAATGCCAGCCTAAAATAATGTAAAAATGTTGACAGTCATCACGTCGCAAAATAATACCCAGGGTTGTGTGTATATAGTTCACTCTTTATCACAATGAAAATAACCTAAGGTTTATAATTTGTTGTACCTATGGTGTCGTTAATTGGAATTCATAGCCAAGCCTACTTCCATAAATAAACTAGATTTTGCAAGTTTATTCAGTTCAGTTTCAAAATTCAATTTATATTCAGTAAACAACATATGTTTTTATTGTTCTAGCGTGCTCTACAATGATGATGGTGATGATGATATCCAAGACGTATCCGTCTACGGCGACCCGCTGCTAGCGCCTGGCGTGCGCTCTGAGGTGGCTGGCAAAATCAAACTTCGTTTTGAAGATTTGATTGCACGAGTAACAACATAATTGCCCATCTTCATTAAACGTGTAGTCGTAGGAGGGTTTCGGTCGAGTTTTTCTAATCTGGCGTTTAACTTAGCAACTTCTGGCTTAGCTCTACAATAAGAGGTTAATGAGTGGTGAAGTACGAATTCCTTGAATAGTAGATATTAGTTATCCTTATAACTTAGGTAGTATTACTATACCCCTTTGTGTTTATTCCAACCATTGTACCAGATTTATCAGAAAATAATCCACTTACTTGGTAAGGTACAGCCGCAGCTTCAGGTACCTTCTCCCCACCGACTATCCTCACCATAGTATTTTCAGATCTTCTAACAAACTCGGCTTTGGGTATCCCAATAAGTTTGTGGTACCCATAACTTGATACAAACTGACTCTTCACAACACCAAGAACGGACACCAACAAAATCGAATTCAAAAACATATTGAGTTATTGTTGTGTAGTAAATAACTAAATCAAATGAAGATCCAATGACCAATTAAGAGTGTTAATCTTATCCTTTTATCAAATTACCTACCGATAGGCGTCCTAATGAAGAGTTTCATAAGCGGTATTGAGATAAGAATCTAAATAGATAGTGCGAGCCAATGAGTAAGAACTTATTGAAGTATTGCTTTCAATTTTTTTATTATCACATTCTTAGTCAACTTAGATACTTGAGATTTAGAGGACTATCGATTTTTAAGCAAAAGCAAACAGTACGAGTATATTATAACAACTAACTTTATGTTATTTTTAAGTAGTCTTAACTTAATTTCAACAAAAACGCAGTCGAGTCTGATAGTAAATCGTAACATCTTCAAAGAAACAAAGAATTATCCCTTAAATCTTGAGCAGAATAAGAAAACAAAAAACTGGAAAGTTCGCAAAATTCAAAGGCGTATGAAGTCCGCCAATCTGCTCTCGGCCCTCGTGGTGGACTTCTCATTGTGAGTAGAGACCAGTGACGAGCAGTGAGACAGTGATGACAAGCTAATGAAATAACAGTTATAATATTAAATATTACTTTCACCTCAGTAATAGCTCTAGCGTTTGATCGTTTTTCACTTTGATGTAAAGTCTTTACGCAACAGCCTTGATCTCAGTCGACAGTATCTTGTCAGCGGAAAGATCAATTCTCAGTTCCTCGTACCAGCTTGATTTGTCTTAAGCTTGTTTTGTTTCAAGACAGGTCTGTTAACGTGATTCTCACCGAGATCCAGGGTACGACGCCGCACTGAAGATAACCGCAGCACTCAATTAATCAACGAGTCACCTGCGGTTCCCAACTCACTGTAACTGTTAGTTATTGCTGGGTGTACACGTCTTTTTCAACCAACTTTAAAATAGTAAAAGGTTTCAATATGACTGTATTTTTTATGTGTTTTCCTCATAACTTTTTTAAGAATGTATTTGTACCTATGTATGTATTTGTAATATCTATGATTATTAATTTGAATGAACAGTAACTTGTGATTTAGGTTTTATCTCGGCTAAATAACACATTGGGTCAGCTCACACCGAGACGCGACGCGACGCAACGATACTGGAAGAGGTCAGTGATTTCGCGCTGCGCCGCGCGTCGCCGCGAGACGCATCTCAATGCCGCGAGGTGCATCGTAAAAGTAGGCAATCTTGCACGCCGTGCGTACCGACGATGCACGGCTGCGTAGCGATGCACCGCGCTACGCCGCGAGGCGTCACGAGACGCAGCGCTGCATGAAGCAACGTATTCTGAATTCTCACAATAAAATGTGTATCTTTTCGTGTAGAAAATAAAGTTCTATTTTGAGCCGCTCTTTGAAAGACTGCGCGCAGCGTCGCGTCGCGTCTCGGTGTGATTTGACCCTAAACTCTTACTTAAAACATAATTACAGTTTATAAATATTGTGTAAGTAATACCAATAAAGTTACTTTTTGAACAATAAAAGAAATCCTTATAATTTCATGAATGCTTAGGTTTATTTCATACATAATAAAAACAATTTTCCTGGTGAGTTTTACATCTGACGTTGTATCCAATCGAGGAAGGCGGTGACGCGGGTGTATACTGACGGGTAGCCGGACTGACACGCATCACTCAGTCCGAACGAGACTATGCCCACCTGGAACAAATCAATCAATTAATAAATTACCTTACATTTTTAGGGTAGGGAGCACAATCCGTCTTTATTCCAAGCTAACCTCCACTATTCCTAGTGAAACATGAATAACTCATCACTTTTGTTAAAATACTTCTGCTTCTCACATTCTGACATTAATTTCTATTATATTATTGCTCTTTAAAGTAAACCCAACTGAAGATTGAAATGAAAGAGGCACTGTCGGACGCATTTGACATTCATTTGACCAATCATTGCACACTAGTAACTGACAGATGAATGACCACAACGTACTCATGAATGACTTTTTAACATGGCGGCGTTAGTTCCAATTTTTGCCATTTCAGAGATAAGTTGGGCGCACTGTAATGGTGATGAAGTTTTATTATGTTTCTTTTTTTGCTTCTATATAGACTCAATCATCAAATTGTAGCGTGTTCAGTTATTATATCTAAGCGCGATTTCACGACTCTGACTATTTTGATACGTTCCTTATACTGATTGGGACTGCATCCCATTATGAGATAATAAACCCTCTCACCTATTTCTGTACTTTATTCAATTTGATTGTTAATTTTAAGGACTAATGCAATCATTACTATCGCACAAACAAACGTATTACTCAGTAACATATTCCTCACCAGTGTTCTCTTCTTATCTCCCACAACAAGAGGGCCACCCGAGTCACCATCACAAGTGCCAACTCTGCCCTGACCACTGGTGCAAATGTGGCTACCGTGTAATGGAATCTCGAAACTCTTCTGGCACTCTACGTTCGATATCACGTTTAGTATGACTCGATGTAGAGAAGTCGTTGGGGGAAAGCTGTTTTGTGCTGAAACAAATAATTACATTTTAATTATAAGACGAGACATAGTTCTGTAAAAAAATATCAAAAAATTTTAGATCTGGTAAAATCATTTTGGCTATCGCTTCACAAATAGTAAGCCAGTCAACAACCTCAAATTTAAAATATCCATGAGAGTACCTCGGTTACGGATCGCTATTAACAAATAATGAAATGTAAACAAGAACATTAAAAATTGTTTACAACAAAATGATGTATCGTAAACAACAAAAATACAAAAAGTTTATACAACAAAATAAAATGTTATCTTGTTCTTAGAAATAGCTAAATGAAGACCCGCTAGCAATTAAATAATTTACCGTCACTTGTCTTCCCGTAGCCGGAAGCTGTTGCTTTCATCCCGGCGAAATTATTATTCACCTCCGCAATTGTAGGTAGAGATATCGCCTGGATATTATCTGAAATAATTAATAGAGTCCTATTCATAATTTGTTTGTATTAGTCGTTCTTTTTCTTTATTGGTGACCACTAGGGGCATAATTTCTTCATCGTTTTCATGCTTCAGAGAGCACTCTGGAGCATGAAAACAGAGACTTTTACTAACAAACTAACTGGACTAACTATCCTTGAGTTTAGTTCTAGATCGATCACGCTTGTCATAGGCAATAGTGAAAGGACGGTACTCGTTTTCTTCCCATTGGATTCCAGCGAAGTGAACGTACTATGCATTCGTGACATGCATGCATGTCGTTGGAATCCAACAGTATTCATAAAAAGCCAAATCGAAGATGTTTGGACGGCATAAGCACTACCGACACATGTGTTGGCCATTAACCCCTCCACCAATCTGTACAGGAGCAGCGTGGTAGAACATGCTCTAGATCTCCTCAGTAGTTAGAAAAAATTCACGCTCAATATTGGACTATCGTGGGTTATAGCCAATCGTTTTCTCTCATAATTCTTCATTTATTTTATAGCAATATTGGTTTGAAAACTTGGACTAAACTCATTTGAACCTATCTAAATAGATTAGTAGTTCTACTCACTGTTGAAATTAACGCTTTTAATTTTAACCATAGCAATATCAGAGGTTATATCATTCGTGTTCCACGAGGGATGTACGACCACATCGGATGTGGTGATTCTGGTGCCACCAGAGAACAAGGTTAAGGAACCGAGTACAATGGTGAATTCCCTTGCTTGGCTCGTGCCGTCAAACCAGCAGTGAGCTGCAGTCAAGACCCTGGTGTTGGAGATGAGGGCTCCACCACAAATGGATGTTCCGCCCTTCGTGAGTGTTACAACGATACCAGCCTGCAAAGTAAATTTTCACAATTCTTAAGTCTGAGCTAGCAGTCCCCTTGAGGTTAGGTACATCATTAATAGCCGTTACTAGGGATTCAATATGGCTTCCTGATATTTACAGGCATGGTTATACTTATGTATTTCACAGAATTATAACATAACACCAACCAAATATGACCAAACCAAACATGAAAATATGTAAGTATCCTCAACGTTTTTTCACGAGCAGTCGAGCCATCTCCTGGTAATTAATCACCGTTACCCATAGAAATAAGTAACACCGAAAGAAAGCTTTCAAATTCTCGACCGAAACACGTGAAGTTGTTTGGCGGCTGAGTCGAGTGATGTGGCAGTAGCCAGTCAGATAGGCTTCACTCCTACCACCAAACAAAGGCCGGCTTCTATCTCTTTATCACCCTGGTCTACCGAATTGACATTGGGGACAATATTCTACACTCCGTTTGCATTCGATGTAGAATTCATTTTAATGACATCCCACACAAATGCCAGCACTTTCCGCCCCTTTGATTAAGGTTCATTGTACCTACATTGACAACGAGATTGTAAAATGCCTTAAGTAAATTTTTGCCTCCAAGCTAAATTGAACCGTGAGCACAGGTAATAAAGTTTTTATTTATTACACAGGTAATAAAATTATATTTGAGTCGCAATTCCATAGCCACGGCGACTCAGGAATCGGCCGTAATATGGCCAATAAACTTACCTGATAGGGTAAATCAGCAGCTTTAGGAACCTTGGACCCGCCGATTATCCTTCCCCAAAACATTTTTGATCTTCTGACATACTCTGCTTTGGGTATCCCAATAACTTGGTGGTATCCTTGTTTTGGAAGATACTGGCTGTTCACAACACAAAGAAGAGATATAAACAAAACTGAATGCAAAATCATTTTGCGTCCGGTTTTTGCAAACTGCTGATCCGAGTGATGATCAGTTTATAAATAAAGGCCTTTATATTTTGTGCCTTTATCGAATTACTGATCACCGATACGAAGGTTTACTGATTTCAATGAAGTTACATTACCCGAATGAGATACGAATCTAGATAGATTAGTGTTTACTCTAGATATAAAACATAATAGATACATATATGTGTTCCTAGTAAAACAATGCTACTTGGGGTTTGACGAATTCTCAATCGGTTAGAATACAATACTACTTGTGATTTAAATTTAATGCGGTCTTCGGTCTTCATCAGTGTTTAGATTCACTGATGACTTTTGTGGCAGTATCACACACATGTCAAACGGTGACGTTACGCCTGAATAGGCTACTTTTATTTTGCTACCTTAGGAGTGGAATTTCCAAAATAACTTGGCCCCTATATCGTAATTCTGGAAAAAATATTTTCGGCTCTAGTTTGAGTGAATCACAGAAAGAAGCTTTATATTACATACAGATGTAGATATTAATTAGATATAGATAGTTCATTGAGTTTAATTTACGGAATTAAGATATGAATCTACAAAAATACAGCAAACTGTTGAATGTACTAACAATCTTATGAAATGACTCATGTTTACAAAGTTATCAATTTCTATCATGTTATTAGAAAACAGTAAATCCAATTACTACTTAAGATAAGAAATATTTTGTTGGTCCTGGTAAGAATTCTTTGCGTAAAACAATATTTGCAGGTATTATCAAATAACATTATTACATCATCGACATCAAAATCAATCCTCCTCATTGCTGGGCTCTCTACGCTCACCATGTGAAAGTTCCAAGCAATATTCCACCACATTTACAGAGCACGAATTGTTTACTAAATACCTTTACTTATACATTCCTTAGAGAACATAACGTAGAACACACAAGTATAGATTAAAGTTTCCTCAAAATGTTTTCTTTAAAAAAGAATGTAAGTAATTAATATGTAAAAGTCAGAAACTTTAAAAAATCTCCATTAAAAGCTGTTGTTTGCGATTAATATAAGCTACGTAACAATAAACACAATTTATGTATTGAAGGAGAAAAAAAGGACCCAAAATCGATCGATTCTCTAATCGAGCCTTTGAAAATAACCTCCAACATTAATACCAGTTTCAAAGACGTATACGCAACAAATAAAAATTGTTACCCGCTGACGTTTCCTTATGTCGCCTCTAAGCCAACATGTTGGCGAAGGTTATGGCCAATAGGTAATGGCCATCGTGTAGAGGGGGTGTTTGTGATTACTTTGGTAGGTATTGGGCCGTTGGCCCACAACTTGGCGCAAGATCCGTGAGGTGTCGGTTTTTCAACGCGGATCAAAGGGTTGTGGCGTGATTGTGGCACAGTTATCGGCGCAGCGTCCACACGTTGGCCACGATTTCAGATAAAAATGTACTCTGTGGATTTCAGTTAGAAACGAGCGCCCACGCTGAGCGCACGCACTTTATTCACACGCCGATATCTAAATTATGTTTACAATATGGCAACTATGAGTAATATAGATGTATAATAATGTGTATTATAATGAAATAAATGTGTATAATTTATTTATTTATTTACTTATTTATTTAATCTTTATTATACCATTATAAATACAAAAGTGGTACAAAAGGTGGACTTAATGCTAAAAGCATTCTCTGCCAGTCGACCTTTGGATCAAACAGAGAATATCACAGGCAGTATAATAATTTTTATACACATTTTTATTGTATTGTATGCTGAGAATAATTAAACCGCAGCAGCCGTTAGAACCTCAATATTCATTTTAAGAAAATATTAATATCGTCCGCACATTGGCCCGAACCGACGCAGACTGATCGACCTTCCAACGTGTGGACGAAGTCACAATCTCTTGGTAATCATCTTCGCCACAACATTGGCCAACATGTTGCTTATCGTGTAGATGCGCCATTAGAATTCATTACGTTTTTACCGTGTCACTCTGGCCTTACCTCAAGTTTACCTCTATAAAGGAATTTCCATCACAAAGGTTTGCGTTTAAACTTGTTTGAATCAATTTCAACGATAAATTGAGTTTGTGTAAGAGTGGAAATAATTTGAAACAAGTAGGTACCTATTATTATTACAAAGTAACCCAGTTTGGAGAGTTGTTTACTTTACCATAACATACCTTTCGGTTTGTCTTGTAATAATTCGTTGCTAGTGATGGCGGAGTTTCAAAATATTCGTATTTCTTTTTGTTTTCTTTTTTTACTAATAAATATCTGCACATTCTCGGGCCCGTCTCAGATGCCATTGAAAACACACAAAGATAAGAACATAAATATCCAGACCGTAAACAGATTTTTAACCGACTTCAAAAAAGGAGGTTCTCAGTTTGATCTGTATGTATACAGGGTGTCCGGCTTCGGCCTGTACAAACTTATAGCGTGTAGTATGAATTATTTTATGAATAAAATTTATTTTTATTTTATTTTTTATTTTATTTTATTTTATTTGTCACACCAACAAGATATACACTACGACTTTCTAAGAGTATACATAAACAATTTAGTGCTCAGTGATACCTCTTTTATAGGTGTAATCTACATGAATATTGAGCGTCATACTTACATTGCTTTTAATTTATAAATTTATACATAAATAGATCTCTTAAAACGGAACACTACAATAGAAACATTACAGATCGCTTACGAAAATATAAAACAAATACCTAAAACCATTACAATGTCAAAGAAATAAAGTGTTATTTTATGTAAAAAAATATGTGTAAGAATAAATTAAGATTAAAAACAATATTGATTTGAATAATGTCAGTAATTACAATTTGAAATACTCATAATTAAGAATTAAAACACAATTAATAAATTACAATTATAAAAATAAAATTATTTAAATACAATTATTAAAATTAAAATTATTAGAATACAATTATTAAAATTAAAACAATACAATTATTTAAATTCAAATTAATTTATACAGTAAAAAAAAATATTAAAAAAAATAACACGATAAATAATTTATGAATCGCATAACAATTGAGACACTACCCTTTTAAAGCGACGTAAGGGGTCTGAGAAAATATCCAAAGTTAGTATCTTACGACACTTTTTCGAAGTACATGGACCATCTTTGAACATAATTTGTTCACTCCCGGTTTTACCAATATCTTTGTTGTGTAGCTCGTTGTAACTTCTCATTAATCTGTTTAGAGGAGTATAGTGACCTAAATGTGACCGTGCTAACTTTGTGACGAATGGAATGTATTTCTTATATCTGGGCAATCTACTGGGGATAGCAATATTAATATGAGATATAGCATCTGGAGCGTCGACGTGACCATTTATAATTTTGTAGAGAAACAAGATGTCCGACATCGCTCTACGCTCAACGAGAGGTTTCATATGAAAGTATTTCAAACGATCATTATATCTAGGCAAAAGTTTTCCTAAATTACAACTATAAGTCAAGTGCCAAAGAAATCTCTTTTGTACACTTTCTAAACGTTTTTTGTATACTTCATAGTGCGGGTTCCACACCACGCTGCAGTATTCTAAGCTACTACGCACAAGTGCTTGGCAAATTGCTATTTTTGTGCTTGGATTTTTAAACTCCTTGCAGGTGCGTAATACAAACCCCAAGGTCTTGAAGGCTTTTTTAGTAATGTTATCTATATGTAAATTAAAACGCATTTTGGTATCCAGAATTATACCCAAATCTCTAATATGATCAACCTCTTTTAATGGTATATCGTCAATACAATAATGTCTAGTCACTGAGAGCTTTCTTCTAGTGAAGCGTGCCACGTGGCATTTGTCAATATTCAAGCACATACCATTAGATTTGCACCACAATACTAGATTGTCCAAGTCATTTTGAAGTAACAATACATCTTCTAATGAATTAACTGATTTAAAAAACTTCAAGTCATCGGCGAACATGTAAAATTTAGAATTTTGGAAACACTTACCGATGTCATTAATAAAAACGTTGAAGAGAACGGGACCCAGATGGGATCCTTGAGGAACTCCGGAAAAGGCAGGAAAACAGCCAGATTTGAAACCTCCAGCCACTACCACAGACAGTCTATTCGTTAGGTAAGATCTGAACCAGCGCAACAAATTACCGGCTATGCCGACACATGACAGTTTGTGCAATAACATATCGTGACTGACTTTGTCAAAGGCCTTACTAAAATCGGTGTATATGACATCGAATGACTGTGCATGATCAACACCTTCAGCCAGGCCTTCAACAAAGGATATTAAATTAGTCGTGGTAGAGCGGGCTTTCATAAAACCGTGCTGTTCCGGTACAATTACGTGTCTTAGATGCCAAGATATTATAGGGCATAGTAGTTTTTCAAAGACTTTAGCAAACACAGTAATAATAGATATTGGCCTATAGTTTTTCACGGAGTTTATATCGCCTCCTTTGTGTAATGGTATAACAAGGGAAGTTTTCCAAGCGGTAGGAAAAGTTCCAGAACAAAGAGATTTATTAATTATTAAGGACAGAGGTAGAGCTAGAGCATCAGCACATCTTACAGCAAATATCGAGGGTATTCCATCTGAGCCAGCGCCTTTAGTAGAGTCAAGTCTCTTTAAGACCCTAAATACTTGGTCTTTAGTCACTGATATACTAGTAATAAAGTTAGAGGCGGGGAATTTATCTGAATCGTGCTCGTCTGAAATACATAGTTTAGCAGTATTATAGACTGAAGAGAACTGTGAAGCAAAGAGTTCACAGATCTCCGGGCCAGAGGTAGCAAGTGTAGTTCCAGAAGACATTTGGGCTGGGTAGGTGCTACTACTGCCTCTTTTGTGCTTAATGTACCTCCATACCAGTTTAGGGTTCGATTTCAAAGTTGACTCTAGTCGTAGCAAGTAAGTTTTATAATTCTGGCTAAGTAATTTCGTACATCTATCTCTAAGTAGCTCAAATGTCAATAAATCCCGAGGATTTTTAAACATGCGGTGTTTAGATCTGTATTTAAATTTTTCCTTGATTACCTTAATTAACGCGTTTGAAAACCATATTGGGTATTTCTTATTATTACGAGGTTTGGACTTGGGTACATGTTTAACTATGATGGACTGAAGTACTTTATAGAAATGTGCTACCATGTCATCTACTTTTTCATAACGCGTCAATTCGTCTTCCCAGGATATACTATTCAATTCATTTACAATTTTAATATAATCTGCTTTATGAAACATAAATTTGGGTTCGTGCATGGTTTGGAGGTAATTGTCACATTTAAGTCTCACACAAAATTCGATAGGAGGATGTAACGGGTCAATCACCGACAATGGGTCAGTACTTACGTAAAGACGGGTGATATCCATTGTACTCATAATCAGATCCAACAGTTTGTCTTTAGTGTTAAAACAGGAATTGTGCTGAACTAGATTATTGAGTGACATGAAGTCAATAAGCATGTTATTGAGTATACTATTGGATGTTGCAGGATTAAGTGTGTGATTGACAGTCTTAGTCCAACATAAGTTGCTCAAATTGAAGTCGCCAAGTATAATAGTGTTTCCACTGTGGGTTTCTAATATACGATTGGCGTTGCTAATAAAATGCTTTAATATATGCGTTTTTACTGGAGGGGGGATATATACGCCACAGATGTACAGGTGTCTGTCTTTGTTAACGCTATCAAATATTTCCACTTTAACCCATAAATCTTCACAATCTGACTCTTGCGCACATAAACGGTACGATTTAAAGCGCTTGGAGACAGCTATGAGAACACCTCCTCCCATTTTTTGGCTATGGAACCCGCGAACAACACAAACACTCCAGGGGAGTGTTTGTGTTGTCGCCTTTACGTTCATTGCAGCGGCACTGTACGCAAATCCAATTTGATTTGTCTTCTTGCGACATCTTATTGTAGTCTTTGGAACTAATGTTCATGCACAAGAGATGATAATTTGCAGCGCAGCGTGAACAGAGCAGGACAGGAACATCATTTGAGTTACTCAAACAAGCCGCGCATTCTTTGACGAATTCCATTTTTTAATATAATCCCAATAAATTGTATCTAAATATTTTACTGCCTTTTGTTGATCAAATTATGTTTAAAATTTCTAAAATAAATCTATTGAGGACAGAAATTTTTATCGGTGTGCTGGGATTCGATCCGGGGGTCGTCGGCGCGCGACGTAGTGCCAAAGACAGCTACACCACGGCAGTCGATAGCTAAGGCGACGAAATATCTTGACTGTTTGTTACAATGCGTTTACGCACAATGCGAGTATAGCACTTGCGTGACCATATAAGGCAATGTTTCGTCCAAGTGCAACGAACGATGAGTCACCACAGAGAACACGCACGGCACTGGTAAATTTATCACTGCAAATCTTTGTTAAATCTTTGAAGATTTACTCACTGGCGACTATATTAGATAATGTGATTAATGTAAAATAACACTTATACTTTAATTAATACTGTGATAGAAATTTGAAGCAAAAATAAACACTTTAAAAGGAGCAGAACTAAAAAATACACGGAGCTCTGTAAAGTACGTGCGCTCGGCTCGAGAGCGAGAGCGAGATCTATTCTTCTACATACTAGGTCTAAACCCGACTCCCCTCGATCTACGGCCATTTTAATGTTTTAATAAATTTTTTTGGACCATGCATGGTAAAAGTACTATAACTTAAGAAGTTTAGGTCCAATCTTCTTCAAAACTAAATTAGTTTAGTTAGTGAATAATCACTGGTAGGGGCCATCGATTTAACAGCTAAAATAATTCAAAAACTGACTTCTACATATTAAAATAATAAATTAAATGTAGAATTTATGATAAAAATGACATGGTTTTTTATTTTTTTAAGATTTTTCAGAAAATAGCCCCGGGCATGATTACTTTTTATTAACTTGTCTATCAGATGTTACGTTTACCTAAACAACGACACGCAATTCTGAGACAATGGGTAACCGAGCAATCGTTGTTTGAACGTAGCGCTCTCTAAGGTGATTTATGACCGAGCTCCGAATTTCATGCGGAAACAGGTAGAAAAATGACATTTTGGGTATTGTTGAGGTAAGAAAGGTACAAAATAGTAATTTTATATTTACTAGTGGACGCTCTCGCTTCGCTCCGGAAGACTTGTTCTTTACGATTACAAATATTAAATTTTATCCCATTTATGCAACGTTATTCATTAACGAAATAAAAATAAACGCCTTTCCCCCTTTTTCTTAAAATTTTTATCGATAAATTTATATCTTCAACACATCCCTTAATGAACGCGAGTTCGCGATCTCGGTTGTTGCTGCAAGCGGTACATTACCCGACGGCAATTATACCGTTCACTAGCTTGCTTTTTAAATAAAACGTATTTAAAGCTCAACCCTGATAATAGTGTTGCTTCTTTATTACCGTTCATTGTTAAAGTTTGTTTGTATAACTTATTGTGTCTATCTATAGAAAAAAACGGAGACGCTTTGGTTAACCATTGGCAGGTATCGAGTAGAGTTAGTATAGATAGACATCGATCAATTAAAGTTTTAATAATGTAGCTGTACAGACGAAATTCACGGAAACTTGCTACGTAATAAATGCTGATAAGTTTAGGCTATTAAAACCTCTTCTTGCCATAAACGAGAGAAAACTCTAAACAGAACGGACGACATAGCAGCGTATCTAAAATTAAATGTTCAGCAAAAAATCGTTTAGCAGTCCAAAACACAATGTCCGACCATAATGCCTTATCTGAACAGCGTCCGGATCCCGGTCGGCGGCGGCCCCGGGATTGCGTTTGGGTGCTGGTACATCCCTTTTGGCTGTATTTTAAAATAAGAACTATATGCTCTGTATTTTTTTATATACTGGCTGTTTACAACACCAATTTAGAGACAAAAACAACGCCTTATCTAACGAGACTGTTCCTATTGAGACCTTGTGAATGATGAATTTCTGTGCTCGGTTTGGGTGGATGTTTTCGCCTTTCTATAGTGTGTATGGCATCTACATACGTCAGAGGACACCTTAGAACCATGAAAATGTATAGACCCAAAGCTGGGTGAAGCCTGCTCTGAAGCACGGAATCGCGCAAGAAATTTTTGGTTTCTAGAGGTCGATCGATAATTTAGTATCGACACAAGCCGGCTATGAGCGCTTCATCTTTCGGTAAGGATAATATATTGGAAAGCGACTAAAGTGTGGAAATATTTTGGTTCCATTATAGCAACCTTTCTCCGGAGCGAAGGAATATTCTAAAGCCGTACACTGAAAAGACCATTTTTCTAACGCTGCATGGATAACCTTTTCCAGACAATTTTTATAGCTGATGGAGAAGATTCTCAGAGGACTAGGAAGACTGTTCCATTTCCTGAAAACGCATCAATTAACTTTACTCTATATAGTAATCACTTTGTAATGAGTACATTGACGACTCCGTAGCCTTTTTTATAGCGACCTTGCAAGCAAAAGGATTCTGGGTTCGATTCCCGGCCGGTGAAGATTATGTGGTAGATAAATCTTTGTACTCGGGTCGTGGTTGTTAGCGAAGTTTTATTTATGTTTACTGTGCTACCTGACACTTGCTCAGCAATCTATGTGCCGAGTAAGATTCTGGTAATTACTAAGAAGTTATTGTATTACAATCCGCTGTTGACATTGTTATTTCAGTTGATATATTTAATTTGAAGAATCCACCATATTAACAAATAACAGAAAAATATAGGTACATATTTTGGTAAAGGCAAAGTGAAAATACCATTCCTCTAAAGTTGCTTAAGTGACGTTTTCCAGACAGTCATATTTGCGGGTACAAACAATGCTGCTCCAATGCGGATTGAAGGAGTTAGCTGCCAACCCTAGCAAGGAAGTGCTAAGAAGTTTTGCCACTAACGATCACCTGTAAGGTACCTACTACCTACACATAGCGCCCGAAGTTGCTTAAGCTTGTAAGCATTTACTTGAGACTTTTTAAATCCTCGTCGACAATCTACAGTTAACTTCAATCCCAGGGGCAGAAAGCTGGCATTTGCGGGAGTTGCCATTTAAGCGAATTTTATATCGAACGTGAACGAAGTATAAAATACGCAATCCGTGCACTCCTATTTACATACATACAAATGTATACAGCTTCGTTGCAACAACAAAGAACAAAGTACATCTGTTTGCGTCACTTCCGCAACGCAACTACCAGTCATTTGAAACAGCTTGAGACAGAATTTCCATATTATCGTTAAAATCGTTATTGTACGGGCGGGGAATGCGAATAGCTTGCGCTTTACGGGTGTATCCTGTATTGCAGTTAGACGTAAGCGAGTTAAAGATGTATGGAGAATGTACATATGTATGGAGATGTGTGGAAAATGGAGAACTACGCAATGATATTTAATGAACTGTATAATTTCTTGATTATAATAGTAGGATTTATTTTATACTATTAACCTGCCTTTCGTTTAACTTGGTGGTTTACAAAAGGTGAGCTATGGCCGGGATCGAAACTGTAGATGCTATTCATGTATTTCAGGCATTATGTAAATATCATGTTTAGGTACTACGAGTATTATCTGTCCATAAACAACAATTTTGTAAGTTTTAATAATGTGACGTTTATTTTAAGTTTATTCGACATATTTTTAACACGTATGCGCACACATACATGTGAAACGATTATAATAATAAAACTTGACAATTCTCTCCCTGGACGGGCACTATTACTACTTAAAAAGATCTGTAGTTATTACATCGCGTGCTATCTAACGAGCACCTTAGTTAATATTGTTTTCTTGTCTAGTGTCTAGTCTCCCCGCGGCTGTTTGCGAGGGGACCGCAAGTCGGTTTTCTTTGCTAAGGGGAAGGAAATTGAAGAGGACTCAATTATAGAAAGGTTCGACTTGAGACAACGAAATCAATACCGCTGGTTGAGAAAAAGATAAATAATGTTGCTAATTACAAACGAAATTAATTAACATGAATTTTGACCGCAGAGACACTTTTAATTAATTGTCTATTATTTTAGTATAATTAAATGTAAACACTATTTACAAGAGTTTTGTTCGTTTATCGGTTTGCCTTGTTCGGTAATTTGTTTACGTTAACTTTAAAGACGGTTTAACCGATTTCAATACAGTTTAACAAATGTATAGTTAATGTCAATCATAACTTTAATTTCAATCTGTCAACAATTAAAATACTTTACGTTGATATTAAAGAAATAAGTATTTATCGTAATATTTTT
Organism: Hesperia comma; assembly: GCA_905404135.1. Classification (NCBI taxonomy): domain Eukaryota; kingdom Metazoa; phylum Arthropoda; class Insecta; order Lepidoptera; family Hesperiidae; genus Hesperia; species Hesperia comma. The sequence goes on along the minus strand of FR990028.1, from coordinate 2,213,825 downwards.
TCAATATTGTAACTAAGCAACAAGGCGTTACGTTCCTCAAAAGAGCGTTATAACTCATAGGTACTTAAATTAGTGTTCCTGCTATTAAAACTCAGATAGCACGCGTCATTAACTACCAAATTAAAGGCTAGTTACTAGGTAGATAATTACTGTTTTACTAATAAAACGCAGTAAAAAATTATTCCGTGTTTAAAATTATTTGTTAATGTCACCTCTGTGATTTTCTGAAGTCAAAGGTAAGCAAAAGACATAATAAAACTTTTTACTGTGTTTTATTAGTAAGACCGCTACTATTTTATAAGTACAACTGAAATCCACACAACCTTATTAGAATACGCTTTATACCGTAGAGTTTCAGTTTTTATACGGTATTCGTAAATGACGTCACAACTGCGGCCGGCTATAACATTCCATTATTAAAACTTGAGGACTAGGACTTAGAGTGGCATACGAGGACTTTTCGAGCGTGGTTGAGTTACTGAAACTAAAGAAGTGACTTCTTTAAATTAACCTTCCTTCTATATCCTTCTACCTTCTGTTACTCTCTTGAACTTCTTCTACACTTCTTTTTAAGTACCTGACTAGTACCTATGGTTATGTAACTCTGGCATTTCCGAAAATTTATAGTGACGTACATGAATATCACATAACTATCCTTTACTTTCCTATTACATAAATGACTGCAAGACCGGGTTTTTTGGAAGAGATCGCTCCTAGCGATAAGCTTTTTTTTTTTAACTTTAATTAAACATAACACAACGATATCCGTGTAAATATCCTGAACTCGTAGATGCCCCGATTCGCTTCGGGAAAGTTGTTGTTCCTCGTACATACATATAGCTTGATGTTACATAGCCTATAGACTTCCTTAATAAATGGACTATTCAACACAAAATTATATTTTCAATTCGAACATCGTAAGTAGTTCCTGAGATTAGCGCGTTGAAACAAACAATTATTAATATAAAAGTATAGATGACTGGAGATCCATCAAATTGGTTTTGTTATCTTAGAAAATTATAAGAATAATTTGTAATGACAAAATATATTGAGTGTTGTACTCATTTTACAGCAGCACTGATATTATTCCTTGTACAACTCAATTCCTTATGATGCGTACATATTATCAACATGTTATATAACTTCTGTTTTACAACACGTCCACACTATCTAACATTGTTGTCTAACAATGAAACATGTTACAAGACCGTACACATTAAAACAACATTGTTGTATAACAATGTTATATAACAATTCAATGCGTGTCATTTCTTAAAATATAGCATATAACATTGTTGCAAAAACTAATAACATGTTGTATAACTTGTTTTTGTAACACATAGCGTCCACATTTTGTAAAACATGTTATTTAACTATGTTTTATAACATGTTTTGTTACATAGTCTGTACGCACCATTAGGTAAGTTTTTTTCTCTAAGGAAAGTAAAGTCCCTTCCAGCAGCCTTAATAAAAATGTTTTGCAGTTTTTCAAGCAGTTTTTTCAGCGAGCATTGTATGCGATTTAAAAAGCAGAGTTTATGTCCACTCATTTACATCTAGTCCGGAGCACTTTATTAAATTGTTCTCACTTCGGTTTTATTGTTCTGTGTTGTGACTGTTTTTACCCGTTTGTTAGTTTTTCTTCGACTTTACTCAAGATTTTTAATACATTTTCTAGAAGTGTTTATTAACGGATGAGAAATGTTTTAATTTTTTGAGAAATTTTGGACGATATTAAGATTAATGACACTATTTTTAAGACTCTTCGTCGACTTTATAATGAGATGTATTTCCACCATAAAAGATTACGAGGGCAATGTTCCGAAGTGCAATGCCATAAACAAACTATTGACCATTGATATCGACTACCTACATATACCTATATCCCAGGTATTCCTTCATTAATTATAATGTTAATTTTAGGACCTATGTAATCTAAATAGTATACCTACATAATTGTAAATCCAAACTTGTATAAAAATGATCATTAAGTATGTAGTTACTCTGTGCCACACATCAGCGAAGCCTCTAAAAGCATTACACTGTTAACTCTGCGGCGAAAAGAGCCGTTGAAGGCTTTATTTTTTAATTTAAGCCTCCATGTGCGCTAACTAGTTAATTTTGGTTAGATTTTCTTTTTGGACCGAGGAAAAATTTACGTTATATGTTATTAAAACAAAATGTAATAACTTGAATACGTTTAGGGGAGTAAAGTTTTAGAGTATAAGTATAAACATAAAGGATATGAAAAGAAAGACCGAGGTCTCCTCCCTATTTTTTATGGAATTTGTAGGTAGTCATACCTAAGTACTGAGTCTCAGAGAATATCAAATTGCTCTCCACGCTACAAAAAAAGGAGAACAACAGAATTGGGCCTGGAGCGAACAGTTTGTTCAATATCTACCCTCAAATAATCTTGCATCCATTTCTAGTTACATCATATCACTAAGTCCCGACTAATACTATGTGTGCGCGATGCGTAAGACGACTATATTTCATTATTCCCATCATTTTCCGCAAAGCGGCATATGCACAATGTGGTACCTAACAATATCCTCGATCTAAAAAGCGATGTCTCATGCATGTTCATGTTCCAGGCCCAAGGTCCTTAAGAAAGTTGCTGGTCTCCTTTATTACATGTGTTCACAGTTTAATTTACCTTGTAAGTGAAATTGTCATCGTTCATAGACAGTAATATAACCATAGTAACCCTTTGATCCCTAACAAAATGAACAGAATTTCAGAGCAGAGCAAGTAACTAGCTTATCTATCCTTAGGATGTTTTCCCTACTCTCAGTTGCAGATAGTTTTATTGTCAGTATAATATGTAATAATCAGTATATGCTCTACATGTCAGTAAAATACATCAGACACCCTCTTAACATATCGAGCCACACTCGATCCCTGCAGCTGCTGTATCCACGTAATGTGGTCCGCATGGAGTATCAGCGAGTTTCAGGTTATGGGCATCTCGTGGAAAATAAAATCGTTGTTTGGCCACGAAACTTTCTGAAATAAGGTAGACAAGATTAATCTGAAGCTTATTATGATAATTATAGATTATGGCTGAATTGGATCGTAAAGTAGCTATATAAAGAACTCGTGGACTATTGTCTTTTTAACCGACTTCAAAAAAAGGAGGTATTTTCAACTTGTTCTATTATTTTCTTATGTAGGTATGTTAACTCCTAACTTTGCACTGGGTGACCCATTTTGATACATTTTTTTTTTGTATTTGAAATGTTTCACGTCTGGTCCCATATTGGCATCTGACTGAAAGCCTTTGATTTTTGCCTAATTACTTATTTTGAAATTATATGTTACGATACCTAATATAGAAAATACTCCACATATTATATAGTAAGTATTCTGAGTAATAGGGATTTTTAAGCCAAGGTGTAATTTAACTTTCGAACAGTGTTTTAAGAACCAAATTCTAATAGAGATAAAAGTTAAATTTAATTAATTATTGTCGCGGATCTAGTGGCCCCACCGCACTATTCCGCCAGTTACACGATCGTTGACTGTCTGCGCCGGATGGAACAGTTTTTTCCCGCGATACACACACCTCGTTTATTTGAACACGACCTTATCTTCCCACTCCTGAGTCCGGGGTAATAACGTCCGACCCTAATGTTACGCTGTTGATGTTTTATTTAAAACAGTTTTTTATTATTTATTGAATTTTTCAGTATACTATACTTTATGTAAATAGATGATAAACGCGCAGACGACTTAAGTAGTTGAGCATATAGAATAACTATTCCCCGCCAAAATCGAACTTATTACCTATGCTCATAGGTTAATTTAGCTTGTAAGCAAAATTTACTAAAGACGATTTTAGATACCGCCGTCAATCTCAAATGTGCCTTAATCGCATAAGCGAGGAGCTAGCATAAGGGTGCGGTTCCACTGAGGCGGAGCGGAGCGGAGCAGTGCGCGATTCACCAATCACATGGCCTGAAATCCCAGCTCATTGCGCCTCGTGCGAATTTCAAGCCATGTGATTGGTGAATCGCGCACAGCTCCGCTCCGCTCCGCCTCAGTGGAACCGTACCCTTAGTGTGTCATGCAATTATAACGACTTCAAGATCAAACGCGAACGGAGTATAGATAGACCTCTCAGAATTCAAGTGGTTTAACTTTCCGTAAACGTATTATGGTAGACAGAGGTCCGTGAAATTCTGCATTCCGTCGAGATACTGCGACACACTTAAGACGACTATAGTCTGTGTACAAATCAAGACCAATTGTTATGTTTACTTACTATCCAGGCTGTACGTACGTGTGTACATTGAACACACTATTAATTTGAGAAGGAATGTTGTATTCTCATAGAAGTTGTATTCTCATTTGCTGGTCATAAACCTAATAAAGTGTTTCTCACTGTGCGTGAAAACTTTCGACTTTTAAGCATTGCTATTTCCAATGCTGCAAAGGATTGGAAAACTGGCTCGCGTCGGTGTACCTATTAGATTACAACGTGGACATCTTTATTCAAGTTCGCACGCCATGTAAGTTCTACATTGCCACTTACTATAGGTAACGTGAGATTGTAGTCATGCGCTAACTAATATAAAGTAAAATAATAACTTTTAACAAAATAGAACCGACTTTAACGCCAAAAAGTAAAAATCGCTTCAGTTAAACACGGTTAATATACCTAAATCCTTCTCCTAAGCCTGATAAACACGATGCTGAAAACTATATTAAAATCGGTTCATCCAAACAATATGTCTAAAACCGTCTCCTAAGACTGACAAATACTATGCTGAAAACCGCATGAAAATCGGTTCAACCAAATGCGATAATATAATAGCGCACAAATATACATACATGACAGGTCAAACTGAGAACTTCCTTTTTTGAAGTCGGGTAAAAAGTCTTCGAGAGTAATAAGTTAAGCTAAAAGTTATAAGCCTTTATAAGTCGTGCCTTTATTTAGGTATGTGAAAACGTTAAATTACTTACATGAATCCTTACCCTCTACGTACACGCTACTTTATATCTGCAGTAGAATAAATAGTAGGAGAACGGTTGGGATAGCGTATGAATATTGTTTATTGCGTGTTCCGAGTATTGTCAAGGCAATGTCGCCTGCATTGCTGGGTTATATTACCTCTGTCCGGTCCCATATTCACGTACCTACTGGGTATTGTTTTCATTCTAATGCGACGGGAACGCAGCGTACGAATGTCGAAACACAAGTAAAGAAATAAAGTTATATTGAGGTGGTAAAATATTATGAAACAACGTAAAATAATAATGTTTTTATAGTTGTCTAAGTTAAATAGGGAAAAAGAAGAGTTGTTATGTTATTCATAGAGAACAGCCTATCGTAGAAACCTTTCCCATTTTATACAGTACATCAACTAAATCAGACCAGATGTGAATAGCTGGCAGTGCTATGACCACAACCTAATATATATGACATTGTGTATTAACTATGCCTTTCCCTACTTTCGTATGGCATATGAAAAGCAATATTGATGAACATTGACTATGGGTCTACAGATTATAATCCCAGCAATTAATAATTCCCTTTGGTCCTTCGAAGTCTATTCAAAACAAAACTAAGTCTTAAGTTCAATTCCTTAGATGTCAATACCGAGTTTGATTTAATAGACATTAAGATAATATTTATTGGTGAAACCGTGCAGCATAAAATTGAATTGCACCGCAACCAGCATGAAATTTACCGTCTGATATATAAATCAGCAACACGATGGCGATGGCTGTATTATCTAACAATGCCGTAAAGTCAGTATCGCAGTTGGAATACGTGATACAAATGATACTATCCTCTGCGCTCCGGGTGTCGGCCATTTTGATTTGTGTCTTCCCAGAGCTCTTACAGACTTTCCTGTATTACATTCTAGAATATAACTAATGCTACATATTGAAGGTTAGTGACAGTGATGAAAAGGAAGAAAATGAAAAAGGAAAAGAAAGAAGGAAGGGTCAGTAGAAGGTTCCTTATATTAACAGCTGGCAAATGAGCAGCGGAGCCAGTTGTCAAGACAATTGTCATGATGACAAGTGGTCACTATGGCCCATGGACAAAAGATACAAGATTGCGGTAACAAGGACCTAGGTATTAAAATTTATGTGATTAGTAGGTACCGCCTTTCCTCTATGTATAACTCATCTGTACTATATATAATAGTTACCTCTATACTTTATAAATTTCAATGGTATTTATTATCTGTTGGATTAACATTTAGCGTTTTAATGAAAGCGCGTCGATACAAATAATTGACCGGTTTCACGTAACATTTAATTATATTTTGATAACTTTCCGGTCGGTATTGGGTTTCATTTAATTTGGCCTTCGCTCAGGATACTTTGAAACGAGGCCTGATTATTCTAACTTTCATTAAATTGATTAGGGTTTCTTAGATCAACATCTAATAGAACAATTTCAATGTATACCTACTAATGTAATAATACTCGAAAGCTTTTCCTTTTACTTCTTTAATCGCCGAAATTTATATCTTTTTGCGAATGATTCACAAGGAAGGTTAGGTATAGGCTATTTAAAATTACGCTTTAATATTTATTTAGCCTTAAATATTGATATTACTACTATAATCTAAGATATAATCGGGTATTCTTTAATACTAAAATACTTACGTCCATAATATGTGGAGTGTCTTATATTTTATAATTTTCCGAGGTCTTAATAAATAAAAAAGAATGCTACATACTCATTGACTCACACTAGATTTTACCTACATGTGTCGTGACACACAAGATGAGGACGCACAGTCTTATCATTCAAATCAAATTTCCGCCTCGCTAGATATCAAAAGTAGTCTAGAACGCCTCCCGACCAGGTGGTCTGGCAACCTGAAGCCGACGTCCGGTGGTTTCAGAAGGCGCAGCACCGGTCAGAGTGGTGCAAATAGGGGAGGCCTATGTCCAGCAGTGGACGCAGAAAGGCTGAGGGATGGCTGAATATAAAACCCAGCGAATTCGGCAAGCTTTGAACAGCGATTCGGCAAGGTAACCATTGCACTACACGGGACGTCAATACCTGAATCATACAAAAATATCTCTTAATCGTAGTAGCATTAATTAATTGCACATAACTAGAGGCATATTCCGAGCCACTGCGGGTAAATAAATTAATTTAAGATTAATTTAATTTAACATAACTAGCTTTGTATCGCCACACCGGGTCACGGGCATGCCCTAATTAGTGTAATGTGACGTCATTACCTCCGCCACCTAGCTTATCAATAACGAACAGGTCATTACCTCGGTTTAATTAACATTTGTGAATTAATGACACGACCAGCTGCGCTGGTAAGCCTGAGATTCGGGTTTGACTCGCGAGCGTAGACATGTGACAGATATTGTTTCACGTTTGTCTTTGTGTGCACTAACTTATCTTTTAAACAAAAAGGGTATCAGACCAGGGCTGCAGGGCCCTGATTTTAATTGTAATAATTTACAAATGCCTCAATGGCGTCTCGATTGAATAGTTTGACACAATCCGTATACAAAATTAAATAGTTTGACACATTTTGGCACGTTCCGTATAAAAAATTGAATAGTTTTCGACACATTCTTGACATATTCCGTGTATAAAATGTGTCAAACTATTCAATCGAGACACTATTATAGCGTTTATACTCGTATATTAGCAGAATTGGGGCCTCGAATGGTAAAGTTTGCAATGGATCAGACCGAAATTAAAAGATAAAAATAATTCGCAGTGTTCTGGGAATCCGACCGGGATAAACCTCTTTATCAATCGTTTAACAATCTCAATCTTGGTATTTATTAGCTACGAGTGGTTTAAAGGTTGGACTTCCAGGGAGTCTCAGTTTGAATGGTCAATAAATACGCAGAAGCACCCTGTTCGTGCACGAACAGCTGAGCCGCGGGACGAGGCGCGCGGGGACGCCACTTCACCGCTGGCCGCCGACGACACCGCGCGTGTGCATTTGATATTACTGAGCGAGTGTAGTTCGATCAATATATTTATACAGTCCATTTAGTTCTTTTATTTAAGGACCCTAACATATGGTCCAATCGAGCCGTCTTTGATAAATCAGTTCCCGTTGGAAATTTAAGAAGATCGCCATCATACGTCAAGAACGTTGAATTTTGAATTTGAATCGCTTCATCGGGTCAACGTGGGTCATCGCTTCAACAGCCATACTTGAAGTCGTCTTACAAAGGGAGAAGATTATTTCTTGGAGAATATTGATATTTAACGTCTTCGGAGTCTTGGAAAACGTCGATCGTGGTGTTCCTGAATTTAAATATCAAGAATACCAATACGTCACCGCTTTGAAGAACGATTTGGCTGCCTTGTGGATAAGGATTTGGGTATTTTGTGAGTTTGTTCCAATTTTTTCCTAACTTATCCTCTTCTAAAGGTCTTTTGCCACTTATTTTTCAATATTTCTTTATCTTTTCCTCTTCACTGCCTCTATTAATTGAGTAAAAGTGTTAAATACGCTTCATTATATTGCGAATTTACAATAATAAGTGCATATCGGGTTATTGAACTCGCCTATGTTGCATTGTTTCTTATCGCATTTTTTATAACCCTTACCTCGTAACATCTGTGCGCCTACGTTTGCCAGGTGCGGCTTGAGCGCAACAGGTTCAAGGTCAAGTGCATTCATTAGAACCGTCATCGGATAACTCATTGAGAAAAAACTATCAATAAGCATTTCGTTTCATTCATTTTTATTGCGCACTCCTTACATCTTTATTTTTTCATTATGGCTGATTTAGACATTCTATTAAGAAAACGTAGTGCTATGAAAGCAAAGCTAACGAATTTCTGCAATTATCTTAGCATTCTTGGTAGCTCCCAATCCATTTCAGACCTACAACGCATCGAGTTGGAAGGTCGTATAAGTAAATTTGATGCCTTATTCGATCAATTTGACGATTTACAGATGGAAATCGAGGTGGTTTCTGACGCGCCTCACGACGCGTATGAAGAACGCACCAAGTTTGAAGAGCGTTATCATTCACTAGCTGCTCAGGCACGCAGCCTTCTGCTGCGCACCAGCCCAGCCGCCGAGGCCAGGTCTGTTGCGGGTTCAACATGCGCACACACAGGTGAATCGTTCCATAATGGATTTATACGCTTACCAAAAATTGATTTGCCTCATTTTAATGGTAGTTATCAATGCTGGCTTGAATACCGAGATACCTTTTTGTCTCTAATTCACAGTAGTAAGTCTATCGATGACATAAGCAAGTTCCACTATCTACGTGCTTCACTTACAGGGAATGCACTTGAAATAATAAAAAATATTGATTTTAAAGGTGATAATTATAAGTTGGCGTGGAATTTGTTATGTGAGCGGTATGACAATAGTCGGTTTTTGGTAGACAACCATGTGCAAGCGCTGTTCAATATTGATCCCATACCATCTGAATCAAGTATTTCGTTACGTCGGCTCATTGATTGCATTAATAAAAATATTCGTGCTCTTAAAACTTTGAACGAGCCCACTGAATATTGGGATACGCTCATAGTTCATATGATGGCAAATAAATTAGATACTGCTACTAGTAGAAATTGGGAAGAATATCGTTGTAGCTTAAATAAATCTCCTACTTTATCGCAATTTTGCACGTTTTTAAATAATAAGGCTGATTTATTGGAAACAGTAGAACACAAACACAAGCATGATTTTATTAAAACAAAAACTAAGCCTACTTTCTTACTCCCTAATAATGTAAATGATAATTTAAAACATAATACAAAACCAAATAAAAAACATTCAATTAATAAAAATAGTAATAAATGTCCTTTGTGTTCGGACGATCATTTCTTATACACTTGTGAATTGTTTCGTAGTTTGCCTGTGGAAACAAAAAATAGTAAAGCAAAAGAATTAAATGTCTGCTTAAATTGCTTACGTCCTGGTCATGTTGCTAATAAATGTAAACTATCACATTGTAAATACTGTAAAGGTAGACATAACACGCTTTTACACATTGATCAATTCAAACATACTCCTTTGCAAGATCCTATGCCTAGTGTTTCAAATAGCGTTGCGTTACCTATTTCGGATGTTTCTAATACTTGTACACCAAATAATATTGTTTTGAGTAATGATTATTCTTCGCACAGTACTACTGCTTCGCAAATTTTGCTTTCCACAGCGTTGGTGAGAGTGGTGAGCTACACCGGGGAAAGGTACGACGCCAGAGTCCTGCTGGATAATGGTAGTACGGCCAATTTTATTACTCACTCATTATGTGATAAGTTGGGATTGCCTCGACGTAATACGAGCTCCACGGTGACAGGTATTAACAGTCAAACTTCAACTAGTACACAGGCTTGCAACTTCGTACTTGAATCTCGCAATGGCGCCTACAAGACTAAGTTAGATTGTCTTATCTTGCCTGAGATTACAAAAATATTACCTTCTAAACTTGTAGATATTAGTCATATCCATATTCCGCCTGGAATTCAATTAGCGGATCCCTCTTTTTATATTCCATCAGGAATTGACATTCTTGTTGGCGCCGAAGTCTTTTGGAATGTTCTAGGTGCCACATCGATTAACCTAGGCAAAAACCAGCCTAAATTAAATGAATCTAAACTCGGTTGGATTGTAACAGGCTCTGTAAGTCTTCCATCATACTCAAACGCTACAAATCATACTCATTTTTGCAATATTTCTATAAAAGATTTAAATGACAATATATCAAAATTTTGGGAGCTTGATTCCGTACCTATTGCTCAGTCTATGACTAATGAAGAACGAGCCTGCGAAGAAAGTTTTTATAAAAATACTATGCGTGACAAAAACGGAAAATTTATTGTGACAATTCCTTTAAAACGTGATCCAAGTGTTTTAGGTGAGTCTTATACTATGGCTAAACGTCGGTTTTTATCCCTCGAACGTAGATTTCTCCGTGACCCCTCATTTAAAGCTCGTTACATAAGTTTTATGGATGAATATGAGCGTTTAGGTCACATGACTGAAATAAGTACACCTAAAATTCGTGATTCAAACAACGTAGAGTGTTTTTTGCCGCACTTTGGTATTTTGAAGGAATCAAGCACTTCGACAAAGCTTCGCGCTGTGTTTGATGGGTCTGCCTCAACTTCGTCTGGATTATCCTTCAACGATATCCAAATGGTGGGTCCTACGGTCCAAGACGACCTTCTTTCGATTCTCCTTAGATTTAGACAACACAAGTATGTTATCTCCGCTGATATACAAAAAATGTATAGAGCCATATCAGTCATACCTTCGCAACGTTGTTTGCAAAAAATTATTTTCAGAAAAAATCCTTCATTACCGTTAAAGTTTTATAACCTTAATACGGTTACTTATGGGACGGCGTCTGCGCCATACTTAGCCACAAAGTGCCTTACTAGTCTTGCTATTACTGCCTCAAATAATGACGTAAAAAGGTCTATCGAACATGATTTCTACGTTGATGACTTTCTCAGTGGAAGTAATGCTATTTCCAAGGCAGTAGAGCTAGGTAAGGAAGTCACTTCTATCTTAAGCTCAGCAAATTTTTATCTGCATAAATGGCAGTCTAATAGTCCTCAAGTTTTAGCTGAAATAACAGGGACGTGTGAAAGTTCTAATACTTTAAATTTCTCAGAAAATAAAAATGTGTCTTCAAAAACTTTGGGTTTACATTGGTTGTGTAATTCAGATACTTTATCATTTTCGATTGGTATAAGCAAATCTAAGCAAGTGACTAAACGTCATATATTATCGGTCATCAGTCAAATCTTTGATCCATTAGGTCTAGTTGGTCCGTGTGTAATTGAAGCTAAAAAGATCTTACAACTGTTATGGTTATCTAAATGCGATTGGAATGAACAGGTACCAGAGCATATAGAAAACTCATGGCAATCCTTTATGGATTCTCTTACACACCTTAATACGCTGAAAATACCACGATGGGTGTTATGCGATAAATCTGTGACTAATGAACTTCACATTTTTACAGACGCTTCAGAAAAAGCTTACGGCGCATGTATCTATGTGCGTTCGATTAGTAATGATGGCACAATCACAGTTCGACTGCTAGCTTCTAAAAATCGTATTTCGCCTATATGACCAATGACGACACCTCGTCTCGAGCTCCTTGGCTCAGTTCTCGGAACAAGTCTGTGTACGAAGGTTCGAAGCTCTCTTACTTTGCCAATAGCTAGTTGTCATTTCTGGTGTGACTTTACTATAGTGTTATGTTGGTTATCTATGGCACCAAGTAATTTAAAGCCGTTTGTACGAAATCGCGTATGTGATATACAAGAGCAAACTGCAGGTCATACGTGGAGCTACGTGTCGTCGAAGGACAACCCGGCAGATCTCGTTTCTCGGGATGTTAAAGGGGATCAAATCAGTAACTGTAATTTGTGGTGGTCAGGCCCGCCGTTTCTTTCAATGGATGCCAGCCAATGGCCCAAAATGCCTACTAACTACGAGAAACGTGACCTTCCAGAAACAACGGCTGATTATTGTTCCAATTTTTATAATCAATCAAATATAAATAATCAAAACAATAATAATCAAATATCGATAATTCAAAATTTAATAATAAAATGTTCAAACTTCAACTATTTACAAAAAGTGATCGCATATGTACAAAGGTTCATTTATAATTGTTCAATTAAAATTAAACTTAAAAATAACAATCAATCAATAAAACTTTCTGGTCCTTTATCTGTACAAGAACTCAATAATTCAACTTCTCTTATTTTACATCATGCTCAAATGGAAATGTTTCCTAAGGAGTTTTCACTCCTATCATCAGGTAAACCCCTACCTCGAAAAAACAGACTTGCTTCTTTGAGCCCCTTTATTGACGATAGTGGTGTAATTCGTGTGGGGGGAAGGCTTGATAACTCCTATTACGACTTTAATGTTAAGCACCCAATTTTGATATGCGCCAAGCATCATTTGACAAAAATTATATTTCACAAATTTCATGTAGATTTACTGCATGTCGGTCCCCAATCACTTTTAGCGAATATTCGCCAGTCATATTGGCCTCTGGGTGGTAGAAATCTCTCTAAATCTATTGTTAGAAAATGCATTAAATGTTTTAGGTATAAATGTACCTCTGTGCAGCCCATAATGGGTCAATTGCCGACATCTAGAACAAACTTAGAATATCCCTTTTTAAATTGCAGTGTCGACTACGCCGGGCCAGTATTGATAGCTGACCGAAAGGGAAGAGGGTGTAAGCTTATAAAATCTTATATGTGTATTTTTGTTTGCCTTGCAGTTAAAGCTGTGCACATTGAGCTCGTTACGGACCTGACTAAGGAAGGGTATTTGGCTGCTTTAAATCGTTTTGTTGCTCGTCGTGGCAAGCCTAGGACCATTCTCTCCGATAATGGTACCAATTTCGTGGGCGCTTGTAATGAGTTACAGCAATTCTTACAAGATCCTAACATTCCTAATGAGATTGCTCAACAGGGCATTGAATTTACCTTTGCTCCTCCATATTCGCCACATTTTAACGGAGTTGCTGAAGCTGCTGTCAAATCCACAAAACATCATTTAAGGAGACTCTTGCAAACGACGCACTTCACATTCGATGAAATGGTCACCTGTCTTACTCAAATAGAGGCAGTATTAAACTCTCGTCCCCTCACTCCTTTATCTTCCGATCCTTTGGATTATACTGCCCTTACGCCTGCTCATTTCCTCATTGGACGATCACTTATATCTGTTCCACATCCACAGGTATCCGAAATCAACATTAATCGACTGGAACGCTATCAGAGAATAGAGCACATTAAACAGCATTTTTGGAATCGCTTTCAGATCGAATATGTGTCTCTATTACAACAAAAGACTAAATGGGCGATTTCCACAGGAGAACTGTCAGTTGGGACGCTTGTTCTCATTAAGGAGAAGGGTCAACCGCCGCTGTTATGGCCCTTGGGACGGGTAACCAAGGTCTTTCCAGGCAGCGATGGGACAACGAGGGTTGCTGAGTTGAAGACGAGGGGCGGGACCGTGCTTCGAGCTTTCAACAACATCTGCCCACTTCCTCTTAGTTGAAGTATTCAACGGGGGGGAGGATGTTCGTGCACGAACAGCTGAGCCGCGGGACGAGGCGCGCGGGGACGCCACTTCACCGCTGGCCGCCGACGACACCGCGCGTGTGCATTTGATATTACTGAGCGAGTGTAGTTCGATCAATATATTTATACAGTCCATTTAGTTCTTTTATTTAAGGACCCTAACACACCCCCAATAATAGTCCAACTGTAGTGTATCGGTAGGGTAGGTGGCAGAATAAGTAACAACCGGTCTGGCGGAACGCAAGTTTATTACTGACGTTTAACAGAATGATGTAGGTACGTTACATAGATGCACATGCACATGCGCATACGCATCACCAACCTTATGTTATAGCCTTCAAGTTCCAACTACTCACACATCGCACAACCTCCTTCCTAATCGTAGGTACCTCAATAACTCTTTACCTTCACCTGAATTATTACATAAGGAAAAGATGAGGTATATTTAAATCCATCATAGTATCAAAGCAAACGTTATGCTATACAACTAACGTTTTACAAAAAAATAACTGATTTCAAAACCTATAAGTAGACATAACTCAAAAACTACCCGTCAGATGTCGCTCAAATTGATATGGGATTAGACGAAAAGCAACACCTTTCGAATAATAAAATGTTATAAAAAATCGTTGAACACACATAAAAAAGCATATATTATATTGTACAGTTGAATTGACAACCTCCTTCTTTTTTTGAAGTCGGTTAAAAATATGAACACCCATTCAAAAGTTATAGGCATGAAGCAAATATAGAGTATATTAGCTTATTAGCTTCATGGTTATAGGGTTCAAAAGTTATACTGGACCATCGCGGTGCAGTATGCTCTAGGCCTCATCAGTTACGAGAAGAAACTTGTAGATTGTAGCTGACCAATGGAGTTAATAAGTCGAAGCCAATATGAGCTCTATGAGCATGTAGATTTTTTTAATTTTATCAAGTTTTTATGCACCCTACGTCTTTCTATACGTACCTATATCTCTACGAATTTTAAGGCATTATATCTTCTCCTCGTCCCCAACCCCTCAAATGCCACCGCTTTAATATCTCACGTCTTAATAGACTAATCGATGGCTCACTTTCTTGGCACATCTCGTTTAAATAAAGTCGGGTATTCTGCGCCACTCGCTATAAAATGTTATTGCGCAAAGCCACTAATTAATCATGATACGTAAGTATACCAATTAGAACCAACATAAGGGTGAATTGAGTGGGCTCTCTTGCTGAGCGGGATTGTTATAGAGTTAAGGTAGCAAACGAGCATGCAGCCACCCTTCCGCTCCCGCCCGTGACAACTGTGACCGACCTAGAACAAGACTCAATTTAGAGACTACATCCTAGTCTGTTAGACCATTAGTTGGTAATTTTTAGTAAGAGTGTTGAAATTAAACAAGTTTTAGTGAAAACTTTCATTTATATTTAAAAAAACCTCTTGTGCGATACAAGAAGTCAGAGCAGAGAGCATTACCATCGTTATTCGATATTCAAAAATCTTTAAAAATGTAGGCTAGCAAAAAGTGCAATTTCAAACAGATAATAAACTTTTCAACACACTTGCTCGTAAAGTTGCTATTTTTTCTTTAGTCTTACGCCCGGAATGCGGTTTATTACACAGTAGTGCGTTTTACTTTTCATTGCCGCACTAGTGTTTTTCTTATTCCACTTTTTTTTTAATATCCGTAAAGAGGTTGTTACCAAAAGATTTATTATTTTGTAAATAAATAAACTTGTTGTACTTAGTCAAAATCTGATAAGATAAGATTATACTTCATCTAATTATCTATTAAAGCATTTAAAAAATACAATATTTTAAATCATTAATTACCGTAAATTCCTATTAGAAATACATAATTATTTAGTTTAATATAAGTATTGTGGCTGAATAGCGGTGTTCTTTGCCTTTGGACTTAACCTGCGCGCCTGCGCGCGCATAGTTATTCAACCAAAGATACGGCGCGCGAAAAAATAAAATAAACCTCGGCGCCATTTTGTGCAAACATTTGTTCGTTTATAATTTGCTGTTTTGTGACTGAAAAATGTCGATACCTAATTGTTTTTTTCCTCGCAAGTGTGTTGAAAAACGTCGTATGATACGCGTGCGCTTTGTTCACTACAGTCTTGGCTCTATTACAGCCCTCGTCTTGCGACTCGGGCTGTGCAATACCGCCTCGACTGTAATGACCAACTTCGCGCACTTATATCATAATGTACTATTAACAAAGAGTGAGAACAAGGACTATTAGTAATAATTAATCCTGTTGGTTGTTGTTAGTAGTAGGCCCAGAGTCTCGTTTTAATTTGTTCACAGATGCGATAAATTGTCCAAATACGAGAATTTCCACGGGTTAGACAACCCATGGTCATTCACGTCAGCCATTTTACAAAAATGCGGAGGTAGAAACTATTCAATGTGTAGTTTAACTTAAACAGACGACAATAGAGCTGAAACCTATGGCCAGTGGTCAGTGGTGCCCATCTACAGTTGTACATCACAAGCACCACAGGATACACTGATTTCGTATATTATTTTTCATATTTAGTAGGACATGTTTCCAAACTGTCATGTTCAACGAAATAATATTTACTTAACCACAGGCTTAACTGTGACTTCACGTTCCTTTTTTAAATTTAAAAGCCGTTATAATTACAAAGTAGCGGCCGAGTTTCACTGTAAGTGATAATTAGACAATAAATTGTTGGCCTATTTTAAACATAAGTAGGTATTTTACTGTTAATTACAGCATTTTCAAAGCGTCGTATAATTAAATGAATTAATGAATGAACTGCGAGTCTTAAGGTAGAACAGAACTTCATAATTTTACGTTGCTGTCTAAGTATGTTCTTTTTACGTCTTCAAAACGTCAAAACTCCAGGGAATTTTTAATTAATGCGGTGTCATTTATTTGGAAGTCCAAAGACGTAAGTAGGACACTGGCAGATTAAAATAAATAAAATGATCTACAACAAATCCTAATGAAGATAAACTCCAACCCATTCAAAAATTATTCATGGTTTATCTATGCTACCCGTCCAGTGACCCGTAACTCAAATTAATTTGCTTTCACAGGTTAGCTCTTGTCTATGCTTTTATTTTTACGTTCTGATATAATTGAACGACCTTATAACTTCGAGTCTCGATTAATCGATTCGATTTTGATCTGATTCGAGTCGAGTTTGATCTTCAGCAATGCATAATTTACGTGATAGATAGTGTGATTAGCACGAGAAAGAACGATTCGACAAAAGACGAAGAAAAATTCGATGATCTGCATTCGAATTTGCTCGTAAGTAACTGTGATTCTCTTGAAACCACCGGCACGTAAAGCGAAACAAAACATAGTATCATTCTGTCTCGCTTTATTTCGTGTCATTGGCACAAGTTGTTTCTGCAAGGTGGCATTAATAAATGGTCCTTTTCTAATTCCAACGGGCCTATTCTATATTCTTCTTCGTCTACGATTATCCGCCTACAATTGTAAGCTCTATTCCGATCATTCCTCTGTGGCCACCCACAAAACCAACATTCGTAGATACGTAATCGTGTTTAAACGGTCGTTTAGCTAACCAGTGGTTAAGCGCTCCCCACTGTCCCCAAAGCGGTGGAACCAAGCAATCAGGGAATACAAACATGTCCAAACGTACTGTAGTCCCAATACTATTGTAGTTGTATTTAATATGCATTGTTTCAATAACAGAGCAGGTTATTTAATACTGATATTGTGCGTGTTAGTTTTGGTCAATAGTTTGGTTCAGACTAGTGTTTCTATACAGGCTTTTCATATCTATTAGGTTAGCGTGGAAGGGTTACTATGCATAAATATATATTTTGAAAATAAATAGGTATTTAATTAGACCCCATTTTTTATTTTTATAAAAAAAATATTTAAACATTTAAAAAGTCGACTTTGACAATAACCACTAAAATACTTTCATGATCAATTTATTTTTGGAATGGTATTTTCACGATCTTTCATTATGGCATGCATATTGCTAATGTGAGAAAAAACTAACCTAACCGCTCTGTTTTATTTTTTCAATCGCAGGCGTCATCTTTAATATTTATAATACTAACACAAATAACTGACAAATTCAACGACACCTCATGTATCTCCTTCCATCCAACCTTTTGGGCTGTAAAAACATTACTGTACAAAACTCAAAAAAAAATTAACATCGTCAATAACTTCATAGTCTATTATTGATTAGCTAAACTTAATTCAACAATTAACAATAATTCAATGCGAGTTTAAGTACAGAATCATCCTAATCCGGGACAGTAAAATCTAAACACTGGACACACAACAATATATGAAATTCCGCGACATTCCCGGACTGCCCGATTCTTGGCAACCCTATTGCACAGTGATTTCACCAAGCAAGCAAGCGATTCGCTGTATTTCGCTTTAATGCTTAATGGTAATCTACCAGTCAATCAACCCTGTGTTCAAATTATAAATAGTGTGGCGACACCGCACACACGTCACACGGTGACGTCACCGAAGCCTGAATCGCGCTATCGAAGAATTGTCGATCGCCGGCATATATACCACGCCTCGAGTACATTCACTTGGGGCCCGGCCGCCCCCCAGGCATGTCGTCTCGCCTGGCGGGAGATCTCCCTTTGCCAAAATAGCATATATTAACTTATCATGCTAGGGCCGTGGTAAGCGGGTGTGTACGGCGTTCACCGCAAGCAGGCAGCACCCATGGGTTTGGCAAATGGCACCATGAGGATGACATAATAATAAACATACATATTTGAATTTGGTATTGCAACAACGAGGGGGGAGGGTAGGGGTGCAAGCCGTGCAAAACAAGTTTTGCCCGCGAGTCCTGGGGTCGACTCCGAGGTGACGTGAGGCGAAAAAAATAGTGAACATATATTAATGTTATCGGTCTGGCTGTGTATTGTAACAGAGAATAGCATTAGCGTGCGTAGCATTATATGTATAAAAATCCCACCGGGATAACAGCGCTCTACCGGATGTACTACTATGCCCATTTCGTTTTGTTCGGTTTAAGCCTCTTGGATTTTAATTAAATGACGTAAAATGACACAAAGGCGAATAAAGCGGATTTCCACATCGCACATGTTCCACTGTAAAACGTAGAAGAAATCTGCTGCAGGCTTTGACACTGTTCATTTACATCAGGGCACCAGGGTAGGGCTTGCTTGGATTAAAAAGTCTATGTTAACATTGTTAGTCGCTCACATGAAATTCCACCGTAATTAAATTTTTCTACGGGTTAATTCACGTTGACACTATGGAAATTATTTTCTTTTAAATAAATGTATGTACGAATAACAATTCTAACCGTTTCGGGAAACATGTGCCTTTACGTACACTAGACAAAGTGTCGAAATTTTAATATTTATTTTTATAAAGAGGCGCGCCCAGGCTCACAGCGCTTCCGAAGCTCTCATAGTCTGGTGGGCGGCTAAACTAAACGATCTAAACTAAAGTGATCGACAAAGTTAAGCAACAGCAGGCCAGTAATTAGATGGGTGACCGCTAGTAGCAAAACTTTTTGAGCGTTTCTGTGCCTTGGAGGGCTCGTAAGGCCGTCGATCCCGATAGTTATCGATAGATAGCAGTCGTTACGCCATGTCAGAGGATTTCGGGAGGCATTAAGCTTCCGATACTTGATTTCAAAAGGGGATGCCAATTTATACCCTTCCGGGTAGAAAATATACGATTCTTGTAGGTACAGTCAGCGTCAAATAGTTAGAGACAATCAGGGTATTCAAATAAATAGACGCAACCAAAAAGTCGATAATATCGGTACAAGCAAAGTTTCCTTATTGTTGACAACAATATAGTCGCTCAAATGGCCGAGACGTTTAAAATGTCATATACATCGGGTCAGTCATAACAACATAAACATAGTTACAGTCATCTCGTCAATGGTATCCAAGCATTCAAAGCGTTCAAAAATATGGAACATTAGAAAAATAAACTACAATAAACTAAACCTAATGTTATTGGCATGTCGTTCTATTATCTATCATTGTATGTCAATATCTATAATTCAAATCAATGTCAAGTTTAATACTAAGGCAAGTTTGAAATAATATCTATTGATGCATAACTGTATCCGATGTGATCATAGAGATATTACAATAGAGGGCAGAAGCCAGGCTTCAGAGCGTCTTTTGGATAAAAAGAGACGAAATCTTTAGTAATCACCTTTCTCTTTCTGGATCATCGGGATTGGAGAGAGATAGGTAATTACCGTTATCATTGTTTCTCTTTCTAACCAGGGGCGAAAATTGCAATGTATGGGTATGGCTCACCCACTCTATTGTAAATATTGTAATATCTCTATGGATGTGATGGCTTTTGTATTAAATATATCAAAGCAAGCATTGAAGCACCACTTCATTTGACATACATGACTTGCACTTGACATTGAATTAATCAATTTACTTATCGGAAGAAATGATGCACAATGAACTTTATCGCATGTCATTTAAAGTCCATTTTTATTATGTGTTGCTATAATTTTGGCTACTTGGGTGCTACATATTTTTGAATACTTTGGTTGCTTCATACTTTTGAACACTTTGGCTGTTAGGCAACCAGTGGCGTTGTGGTTGTCACGGTATTAATGCCGACTTGGGTGTTATCAAGTATTCGGTGTTGTGAGTGCTCCGATATATTTGTACACGGTAGATGGTCTGAACAATTTGATCGCTTTGGTTGAGCCGTTCTTAATGGTCATAATGAATGTTTCCAAGTATTTGGTAATCATGACTGCTACGTACTATATGACGCTGACTGTACCTACGTAACTATAGTTTCCCAAAGCGAATAAGGTACTACATAGAATTTAAAAATTAAAAATACATACAAGTAGTTAAAGTAGCGTATCATTATTTTATAGACAAAGGCAATGATTGCAGAAGCAAAGCGGCGCGCTGTTACTAGTATGAAAATAATTTTCGAAAGGGTAACAATTTCACAGCAATATATCGCTGCCAAAGTCGGAAAATAAAACCGAGAGATATGTTTTCAAAAACTTTTATCAACACATTCGTTTTCTACTTTTTTTATATTTCTGTACAGAAAAAGTTCGCTCTTGTTTTTAAAATACGTGACGTTTGTTTTCAACCAACAACCGAACATAAAACAAAACTTGGCGGCGGTACAACGACCAGGATTTCATTGCGTAATATTTTTCAAGTCGAATAAATTTTTCATCACCCCTATTCGAAAAAGACGACTTGGTTCGGACATAAGGGGTTCCAAAGTTGCTGTTTTCTATTCAGCGGGCCGGAATGAATTTTCATACAAATTTTCCTGCCGGCTAGATCTTTTCCGTCCTATTTTGAATTTAGAACATTTTAGTATTTTGCGCTAAAGAAATCGAACACAAATATTGTTTGAATAAAGAATGTCTGGTTCGACGCGAGGGCCCGCCAGCTGAATAATAAAAAAAGAAATCAAATTAAGATCGCTCGAACTATTTCCCGCGTTTTCGTGCATTTTTACGTATTGTTAGAAATTTTGTTTTGTTTTGAAAAAATGAGTTCTTCCAACGATAGTGAAAGTATCCTCCTGATAGTATAAAAACTGAAGCGAGTAATGTGATGAATAGTTTATTACCTGCGAAATCCCGGGAAAAATATTTGAAAGCCCATGATAATTTTTTGGAATGGAGAAATGCACGTATTATTTATTTTACGTATTATTTTCTATTATATATATATATTATTTTCTCATAGTGGGTGATGAAAAGTAGAGTGTATCACTCGGGTGCAAGTATATTTTTGGCTCGGGCGACGTACTTTGAATCCCTCGCTACGTTCGGGATTCTACTAAAGAATCCCTCGCTACGCTCGGGATTCTACTCTAGAATCCCTCACTTCGCTCTGGATTCAAAAAACGCCCTCGCCGAAAAAATATTACTTTGCACCCTTGTCATACAATCTACTATTGAAGCGATAAAATTACGGATTTATTGAAATGAAAATTTATATTCGTTTTTATACCCACTTATTTTATACATTCAAAAGTTTGTGAGGATGCGTTATTTTATAGCGTGAGCATGCAAAAGAGCACCCGATGGTAAGTGGTCACCGTCGCCTATTTTCAACGCTAGGGGCGTCATCAACGTATTGCCGGCTAAGAACGAAGCGATGGACCCGCTTCTTGATGGACCCCATGTCATAGCACTGTGACAATGCCGAGGGAGGAAGTTGATTCCACAGTTTACACGCACGCGGTAGAAAATCGTAGACGTGAAAATCGAACTGTGGACGAATGCCAGGTATCCAGGTGGTGCTGGTAGAACCTGGCTTTACCCCGTAATGAACAGTGGCGGAAGTTAACCGCAGGTTTAAATTAAACAGTTCCTCAAAACATTCCCTAGGTCTTGCTACTCTTGTAAAAGTTGCTAAATGCATTTTAATGACACGGTGCTAGAACGTGAGATCGTTTCAGGGGATATCAGACAAACGCACAGACTTACCTTCGGATTAATAACAGAAGAAGATTATAGATCCTATCCATTTCTTTATACATTTTATTCCAGTGAGCACGCTTTATTATTATTTAGCAAACGTTCCTATAACTGCGTTCGCGTTTGATTCGTTATAATTGCGTCACACACGATCGCCATCTTTCCGCTCCTGTGATTAAGGTACATTGCACATTGACGGTGTGAATTTAAAATGCCTTAAGTACCTAAATCTTGCTTACAAGCTAACTTGAACTGTAAGCACAGGTAATAAATTTGTTTTTAGTGGAGAGTGGCAATTTACATTCCCGGCGACTGAGATATAAGCAAGTACCAGGAATATCCGAATTGATGTAGCTCGCGATTCCGATTCACGTTTATGATTTCCCCGCTTCGTATTAACTCCACGTATATATTGCCCCAATATGTACAGAATAACCCGCAATATATTTGATTGGTACATGTTCCAGCTACCTTTACCAGAGGTTGGATATAACTAGGTGTTGTAAGAGAGACAGAAAACGCTCCGGCTAGGTAGAGTTGTTGGTAGAGTTTTTATTAAAGATTATTGAGATGTTGATAAGAATTAAATCACAACATAAGGGCACTTATTGATTAGCTCAGATGATTTATAAAATAACAGTTAGCCGGCTTTTTCTTAATACTCTTTTTTATTATACATTTTCTCATTTCAATCTGCCATTGTGTTACTTACTAAAAATACAAATGTTTATTTATGAATTTTTAGGGAGACTAAAAAGTATTAAAAGACCGACTTACAAAAAAAATATAAATATATCCATTTAAAAATCCGACAAAAAATACCTCAAAACGAAATTAAGGGATAAAGACTGAAGCAAGTCGCGGGCGATTAATAAAGTTTATATAAAATTCACGCCATTATGTAGCTCAGCTGCATATTTCAGTTAATGACAAAGGTAGCGCCAGCGGCAATGCGGTTACTGCACTGTATAGTTCATAACATGTTTGATGTAATTTTCTATGGACAGAGTTGAACGGCAAATAAAACCTTTGTTCCAACTTCCTCTAGCTCATCATCCCCGCAAAACAAATAATAATTAAACTTTAAGCATTCCGTGCACGACTGTACCCGTTGCCGGTGTGGCTTCCGTAACGTGCACTGGAATATAAACCGTTCGCCATGGTATTACGGTTGGTGTTTGAATGAAGAGCGATAATTATCTAAAGTCGTCGTTTAGTGTAAATGCATAGCAAATGTTTTTCTACTGCGAAGCACAAAAACAGCTATTGAAGAGGTGAATTCAGGAAATATTCAGTATTTTTCCTCAATATAGGGCTATTTGTTTGTATTTTCCTTAAATTGGGCAATTTTTTCTCAGGTTTTCTCTCACTGATGACTGAGGTTGACTTTCGTTAATTTTGGAATAAACGGGTAAAAAGTGGACGACTAGAAACTTTTGTATCATTTAAATTGGACCAAAACACAAAATAAACCATGAACAATATGCTCTACTTTGGATAAAATCAAGTAGATACAGCTAACATTAAGTATGAACTGCAAAATCCAACGATCTCTAACATAAAAGATGCGATGCTTTACTTACACCATTCGATGACCTTCATGTCCATTCGATGCACCTGGGTTCGATTCCAAGCGTGGCGAAAGTTTTTATGATGAGAGTTAATTTCTGATCCCGATGTAGGTTTCTGTGTGTGTATGTCAAAACAGGGGGTAAACCTAACGGTAACTTTAGGAGTTACCGTTATACTAGCCCACGAGAAAATACTTTTAACCAATTTTCATACAGTTCGAAGTTTCATCCCTAAGGTTATCCCCTTATATCCCATTAGTAATGGATTATGAAGAAATCCGTTCCTATTAGTTCAACGGTTGTACTACTCAGTTGAACTAGTGGGAATCAGTCCATCCTTCTTAGTGAACGTCTTCTAACTATAACCTACCTCTCTCCCAAATTTCCCTTTCGAGTCTAGTTCTAGGTCGGTCACAGTTGTTATGGGCGGCAGCGGAAGGGTGGTGCTGCATGCTCGTTTGCTATCTTAATGCCATAAAAAAGCGGATTTCGATATTTCGTGATAACTGAGTGACCTTCCGCTTTTATAAAAATAGATTTACATATTCCTGTGTATCTTGTCCATGCAACAAACGCAGCGACCTCTAACCAACAGAGTGTAATTGGACCGTTTCACAATAAACCCAAAAGCCCAAAAGCTCGTGTCAGTTCGAACTTCAATCACAAGTCCGAATTCGAACCGTTCTGAACGCTATCGTTCGTATTTTTATATGAAAAATATAGGTGCGGGTAAATCCTATGATTTAGAGCGTAAAGTTCCCGCATGGCGCTCGGATCCACACCGTATTTGCCACGCTTTAGGAGTTTCAGAAGATGCAGTCAGCAGAATATGAGAGGATCTGCAAAGAAGCTCTACAATTTCCTGCTTAATGGAATTAAAGAGAGACTAAAATAACTTTTTCGTGAGCATATAAGTATGCGACATTTTAATTAATTTTAGTAACCTTCATTCTCTAAAGCTGTTGAAATTATCCACATTCATCCAACAAGGATTTTAGAGAACATTAGATTATTCAATTTTAACTGAGAAAGAAATTATAATAACTATTATTTGTTTAATTTTAAGACAATTTTTGTCTTAACATTGTATAGACCGATGTATTGTGTTCTGTTGAGAAATATCATTTAATTTTACATGCAACTTTTGAGACATTTTTAAGCAAAAAAGTACTGTCAGACTTAAAATTAATCTACTTACAAATAGAAATGTAACATTTTTACTTTTCGCTTTGGACTGTTTGATGTTGGTTTTCCTTAATTATATAAAATGGAAAACATAGCAGCCGAATTTTCACTGGACTTTAGCATATGTGGGAATCTCTCTGTAAACAAATGTAAACCGTTATTCCGAAGCCCGCAGCTGCGACGATGTTTAATGCACGACTCGCACGACATTTTGCACAGCGCGACAGCGTCACGAATCACGAATCTATAACAAGCACTATAAGTCTGTGATATTAGATGTCGAAGTGAGATTAATCTATTGCTAGAAAGTTTAATTAAGTACATCGGAGCCAGACATTAGATATAGGCTAGGTAGGTAATTATCTGTACAAAAATGTATTTTAGCACATATTTTAAGGAGAAACTATATAATTATACTTATTAAGTAAGTATGTATTAGAGTCTGTTCATGTTGTATGAAACTTTATACCTACCTATTTAGAAAGAAACTGGCCAATCCACACTGAGAAAAATCAAAAATAGCTAGGTAAAATAGTAAAATGTAATTCTTTGCAGAAATTGGACTAGGCTAACATGACGGTAAGGAGAATTATAAATCAACGAGACATATTTGAGTACTAGACAAGCGTGAAGAGCACTCTTAGCGCTGGTATAAATTGCCGCCCACGATCTCTCAGGCGCTGTCCGAAAACACATTTCTAGCTTTGGACTTTATTTAGATAGGTACTCAGGTACCAACGTAAAGACAAACAAACTACAATTTGTATTAAAAGAAATGACGTTTATAATATTGTATGTTATAATTATTATATCTGCCTGATATTTTTCTGCGAATTTTACCAAACGGATGGTAATTTGTAGGTAGGAAGGTACCTACCTATTAACTGTAAATTCAAGTGGCTTTGTATTATTTTTTACTAAAATGATTAATTACTATCTTATGCATTATTAGGAGTCAAGGAACATAAATGTCAAATTTCAGCTTCTTATGTTCAGTAGTTTCGGCTGTGCGTTGCCTGTCTCAGTCGCCTCAGTCACCCAATAACAGAAGGGCTACCATAATTCACACCAAGATATCTGTTACGACTTACGACCTTATTAATAAACGAACCACTGGATCCGACTAAGCTATTCCTATTACTAATCTACAGCAGCCGCACGGCCAGAAAGCCCATAAGTGAGGCCGCACACCAGCACCACATATTACTCGCAAATATATTTACGGCGTCACAATTATTGCGATATATTTAGGCGGCGACAAATGTATTGTGTATACGCACATCGGAAGCACAGTTGTAGCGTCTAGTTGTATTGTCTTTCATTTTCGTAAAGTCATTGTTGTCATTTTTGAAGCACGGCGCCTGTGACGGCGCTACATAAAACGAACGTGTTCGATCTTCAATTCTTTTGGTACGACAAACGCCTCGCCACCGCAGATGGTCCTACGATATATATGTCGCGTTTCAAATGTGGCGCTACAATTATTGTAATCCAAATGTATCTCTGGTGTGCGGCCGCACTAATACTGCATGAAAGTGTCAAAACGTGAGTGGGAGGCGTTGACAAGCCTTTGTTCCGAAGCAGTATCCAGTTAATCGTGTCCATTAGCCACCGGCCGTCAAGCGATCCGGGTGTCGCTGACTAATTGAGGTGTGGGCGTGTTGACTGAGACACGGCTGGAGTCTATAGGTATACCAATCTGTGTACAGTGTACACTGCTGTGATGCTAAGGCAGGTGTTCGAACGCCGGCGAGTAGCGAGTAAGGCTTAAATATTTTCTCGCTCAAGATACGCTCAAAAAGTATCACAATATTCCGTGTAAAGAAAACAGATGCTTATGCAAGCAAGTACCTACTCGCTGACTGCACAACGCCGGCGAGTACTTATTCGTTCGCTTAAACTAATTTTTTTTCACGGAATATTAATGTCCGTGTCTAGCAAGAAAATAGCCGAGCTTTATTCGCGTCTCGTCGGCGGTCGGAAAACTGCCTAAGGACTAAGGATATTTCATAGTAATCTATAGGTACTGTGATGTCCTATAATAAATTAGTAATGCCCAGTGACATGTTAAGTCAGCTCCAGACAGGTGTCTACTGAAGATATTTAGGTACTGTGTTTTGCGACAACTATCGATATTAGTTGACTTTGGTGCACAAGACCAAAGAGGTTCTTTACTTAATTGCCAATTTTTTATGTAAACAATCGACGAACGAACTGAGGCGCTGATAGGTGACAGGCGGTTAGTGGCCACCACACTCATCGAAATCAGAAGTCAAAAACATCAGCCATGCATTGCCGGCTAAGAAAGAATAAATAACAAAATACTTGGCTCCGGAACAAAACAAGACTAGGGCTGACTCAAGTAACGACTTAACGAGTCTGAGTCCTAGCTGACCGAGCCTTTGTATGACCACCAAGCAAAATAATACCTATAATAAGTATATTATAATTGCTTTTTACAAAAAAAAATAACCGACTTCAATCTTGATAAGTAGAGATAACTCAAATACTACTCGCCAGATGGCGCTCAATTCAACATGTAAGTGTAAAGTTCTCGTCACTACAAATTAATGAAGCCCAAACACTAGATAACTGCAGTAAATCGTTGAGGAGTTCCCTCGACTGTCTTTCGGCTTCATCAGATCGACTCCAGATCTTCATGAAATGGTAGCGCTTTAATGTACTTATGATAACATGAACAAACACACTAGTTGTCCATACAATTTTCGAAAGATCCCCTCGATTTCTCTGAGATGCCATCATCAGATCCTGGTTTCCTTATCAGGGGACCCCACTGCGCATATCTACTTTACAACAAAAAAAGAATTATTAAAATCGGCCCACAAACGACGAAATAATCGCTGAACGTACATAAAAAAAAAAGCATATATACGGTCGAATTGAGAACCTCCTTCTTTTTTGAAGTCGGTTAAAAATACGAATAATATTGTTGTCATGTTAAACAAGTGAACTCTATGAACCTAGTTTCCCTTCGTACAAACTAAAAATGTTCCCTTATTTTATGAAATTCTCGAGCTAACACGGTACGTAAAATAACACTGAAAAGCAAATATAACGAGTATGTATGTCCAGTCCGGCTTTAGAATACTTCGAGCGAACAATTGGTGTGCTAACACTGCTTACCGTCATTAATTTTATCTTATTTGTCTTAGGCTCGACTACCACTGGCGCAGTCGTGGCGACGAGTAGTGCCTCACTCTTTCTCTTAACTTTTTATTGTCTGTTGTTAGTCGCGTCCGACTGAAAGGTACCTTAATAAATATTTTAGTTGTATATCCAATAGCGTTAACATCAGAAATGTATATTAGAAAGTAAGAAAAGTAGATTTTGTAAGTGTTTGTGCTGCACGTGATGTATGAGGTCTGTGAACTACAGGAACGCTAGCGTTGTTTTCAAAGAAACTACAAGTCGATGCCCGAATCTTAATGCTCAACTTGGATGAAATGGCACTTGTGATTGTAGAAATTGATGTTTAATAAAACTTCAATTAAAAGGATTTATGGTAAACACAGCCGCGTGGTCCCGGCGCAGCCTTAACGATTATTTTGTTTGTTTACATAAAAGATGTTAGAGGAAAGCTTATCATCGAGTTTACGCCTGTGGAAGATAAGCCTTACTAACTTGTCGCATTGCGAATATGGATGTGTGTGATAATTATGAATGTCAGTGGAAGGAGATCATTAAAAATTTTATACTAATTTAGGGTATACGAGACTCCATCCATACGTCAATCCAAGTCGACGAGTACCAAAGGAGGTAAAGGTGCCTTGTCCATCCTGTTATCGATTTCTTGACTTTTTCTCTCCGTTTAAAATGTAAATGTCCGATGAAAGGTTACGTACATAACATCAACACAACTCCTTTGCTTACGAAGTCGAAATTTCCTTCAGATTGGAAAAAGGGAAAAATATCTGAGGCCGTAAAGGTCTATTATTTTTACATTGCAATAACTTATCACAGCAACACTAAAATTAATTATTTAATATTTTATAAAACTAAAAATACACGTTTATAATGTTATATGAATTATAATTATAAATGCAAAGCAATTTTACTCTCTGTGATGCCAAACGTTGAGGAGGCAGTTCTAAGCGTAACATACGTTCATACTTGTCTTAAAATAGCTTTGTCATCAGAACTAAAACAATGTGCAAAATTTCAAGTCCTCTACACAAGGAAGTAGGTATTCAATTCAATTCAGCTTTGTAAGATTTGACCTGAACAAACTTAGGACTTTGCAAGTTAAATAAAAGCTTATAATAATAATATAAAGGATTGTTGTATTGTGTGTGAATGTAGCCCTGTAAATATACGTACTGTTATTTGTGAGGTTGGTCAATAGAACCCTTATAGAATTGCTATTTCTGTAAACTCAAATATACAACTGCGACCGTCTACTCTGAATTTGTTCTCGCTAATCTCAGATATAGCTAAGCCGATATATTGAAGTAAGTTTGGGGTTGCGTGTAGTGTTCACTGTATGAGTATTTCAATCGATTTACAAATAAAGAGTTACATAAAATGGAGTGTTTTGCTGCTTCTTTTATTACGGCATTATGGTAGCAAACAAAGGCAAAACCACCCATTCGTTGCCGCCCAAGACAACGTTGTCCGACTTAGTTTAAGACTCAATTTAGGGATTAGGGTAGTTAAACCAGTTACGGTGTTAAAGCATATTTGGTTAGTTTGTAGTATAACTCAACTCCATTTCATTTCAGTGAATAGATGCTAAGTAGGATTCCTGCTGCGAAGCGGGGAAGATACCAGTATGGAATATAATCTTCCATTCCTTGCGTGTGTTAAACAGATACACAGACCTTTTATTTACCACACACCGGAAACTATTCCCGGATAGGTACATTTACATTAGGTATGCATTCAGAGAATTCAACTTAATGGGAATTCAACTTAATGGACCTGAAGGGCTTAAACTGTTAACTCATTTTGTTTTTCAAGACCGACTGTGAACTTTTTAAAATGACATTTCCATCCGTATCCATATACTATTATGGAAATCGTTTCGTACTTACATAAAAAGATATGGCATTAAAAGGAATGTTTTTTTATTTTATTTTAAATCGATTTTTTATAATTTTCACATACCATAGCCCTAGGACTTCCTGTAGCGCGGCCAACACACTCAGAACGAGAGCATAAAGTTAAACCCAACATTTTAATTTCCATCTCTATGAGAACTGAACCCAGAATATTTCGAACGGCAGTCCAACATGACAATTTGTCATCGGCGATCACATTGGCAGCTCCCTGGAGATTCAAAACTCCACTTTTAATAACGCTGACTTACTCACCGTTCATTAACGTCCCGAATGAATCATTAAACTGTCTCCTTTGCATGGTTGATTTGCATACTTACACTCGTATTTTACCTTGCTAATTGTACGCTTAACGTATTCACGATTCGCCAACTCAACTGATCTGATGGTCTGAACGTTAATCTGACAGCCCTGGGTTCGTATCCTGCTCTATCCATGTCAAAAAACATCATTTAAGTCACATCTATCAATCTGCGTCTAAAAAACTATTGTTGTCCAAGACGCAAAAGAGTACGAGATGTACCTATAGTGTCAGGTTTTATTTATTTATCATTTATAGTAACGCCTTAATGCCACGTGGCATTCTCTGCCAATCAACCCTGGGAGCTGGTGAGAGGATGTAGCAGCTGATGCGTATAGGTAATGCAAGATAAAAATAAGAAAACAAAAACCATTAAAATACTCAAAAATTAAATTATTCATCTATTCAGGTTCTTCTTTGAAATCAGAAAACTTGGTTAGACAAATTGTTCTAGTGCCACACTTAAAATAATCGATTCTTCTGGTGCTGTCCTATGCTGGGCACGCTCACAAGAAGTCTTTTTTTTACTTTCGTCTATAATTGTTGCTCTATCAAAGACTGTATAACTTTTAAAAAAAATAGAAGTCTGATAAACTAAGTCTGATAAATACGATGCTGAAAACCGTAACAAAATCGGTTCAGCGAAACAACATGCCTAAAACCTTCTCCTAAGTCTGACAAATACTATGCTGAAACCGCACCAAAATCGGTTCATCCAAACGCGAGATAATCGCGCACAAACATACATACATACATACAGGTCAAACTGAGAACCTCCTTTTTTGAAGTCGGTTAAAAATCCGAGCCCAACTGAGGGATAGTATGGGATGCCATGATAAAATGCAAATCTAACCAGCAATCCTACGCTGCAAGTTCTTAATCAGCAGTAATAAATTCCGCTCATTTAACGAACCTCCGGTACGAGTGAGAAACTTTTCGATAAAATAGTGAAATCATTTTAGATTCAACGTACACTCATAATTTTTATGTTCTACTAGTTGTTGACCGTGCGTGAATTATCAAGGAAGTACTTTTTAACCGACTTGAGGAATAAGGGTTTTTGTGTGGTAAGGATTTTTACTGAGTGAGCTGATTTTTAACCGACTTCAAAAAAGAAGGAGGTTCTCAATTCGACCGTATATATGCTTTTTTTATGTACGTTCAGCGATTATTTCGTCGTTTATGGGCCGATTTTGATAATTCTTTTTTTGTTGTAAAGTAGATATGCGCAGTGGGGTTCCCTGATAAGGGTACCAGGATCTGATGATGGCATCTCAGAGAAATCGAGGGGAACTTTCGAAAATTGTATGGACAACTAGTGTGTTTGTTCATGTTATCATAAGTACATTAAAGCGCTACCATTTCATGAAGATCTGGAGTCGATCTGATGAAGCCTAAAGACAGTCGAGGGAACTCCTCAACGATTTACTGCAGTTATCTAGTGTTTGGGCTTGATTAATTTGTAGTGACGAGAACTTTACATTTACATGTTGAATTGAGCGCCATCTGGCGAGTAGTTTTTGAGTTATCTCGGTTCTCGGTTATCTCGGTTTAGTCGGTTTTTTTTTGTAAAAAGCAATTATGATAATTGTTTTTATATTCCAAAGCTCACAAATTATAACTTTCAACCTTATTTACTCCTCTGAAACTATTTTGCTAGGTACCTACCTACAGCTGAGGTCTCGTACCCTCATCTTTCCAGCGAAAAATCATCTTCGTAGGCTGAATAGTTTTACAATTATTTTTCAATCAATAAGGAGCCAATCGCTTTTATGTCTATAGATAGCGACGTTTCAATTCAATTGCATGGATCATAATCACAGCAAGAGTGCAGCGCAAGTTCTTAGTATCAGCTAAGTGCTACGTCAGACACTTGAATAAAGAACTCCTAAGACCAACGATTGCCGCAAGTCGTCGCTAGCTTTGACTGCATGCTGGTTTCCTTCTTCCAACGTTTTTTATTTATCTTTAAAAGAGCTCCTAACAAGTTCACGTCGAGTATAAACATAAAAACTATCTTGGCGAAACAGCAAAGCGGGTTGCTCTCATAAATTTATTCCGCGGGCAAACTACAAACTTGCCGCATTTCTCATTGCATGGCAAATGGCTGTTGCGAATTCGAATCATCTTTCCTCCGCATAAAAGATAAAGAACTGAAGTTTTGATGGTCTGTTAGTGCATTGAGACGTGGGCTTCTCGCCTGTGGACTTTGTACTTATCTGGACCAGTTTTATTTTGTAAAAAAGTATAAAGTCTATTTATTTTACAGTTAAAGCTAAAGTTTACAGTTAAAGGTAAAGTTGTATTTTACAGTTTTGCAGTATAGAGCCTTGAGATACTAAAAGTATTTCTAAACTATCTCTAAACTAAATTATCTCTAAACATGGTTTAAATTTAAACATTTTAGATGTCATGGGTTGTAAATATCCATTAGTCTAGTCTAAGCCATGCCGGAAGAGCCGAAGTATTTAAGACATATTAAATTCTAGCTGTCATACTCCAATGAACCATAATTGCAGAAATCTAGCATTTGTATGCTCGAACCACTAGAATATCACAGCATTGCCATATATTATACACCATAGCATATCGTTACTGTGAATCGAACACAAACCTCAGACATGTACAACACACCACGGGTTAGTGTTGAGTAATTTGTGTAGGCGTAACAACTGACATGCTCAATTAGGCTTAAGGATGTTGTGTGCAAAGCAAGTCTCAATTATTGTTCATAGTTTATCTGTTCCTACTATCTATGTTAGCCATTCTATATACATCTATGCATGAAATAAATCTGTACATGGTACCTAGATAATCATGGCAGATATAGACACCCCTCTAATAGTTTTTTCTCAAAATATGGAAAAAACTATTGTTATAGATGAATAGATCGTCTATATCTACATAATTCTAATGACAACATATAATACAGTCAATAGTAGAATATAGATGCCTAGTCAAGTTAGTCAATGAAAGACGTAAATCCTCAATATCCATACTCCATACTAATATTATAAATGTGAAAGTGTGTTTGTTTGTTTGTTTGTTTGTTTGTGACTCTTTCACGTCGCAACATGGCTATTATATGGTAAGGTTTATGTGTGTGGGGATAGTTAGGAGGGTGGAGAGTGACGTAGGCTACTTTTTACTGCGGAAAAACATCTCATTCCCATGGGAAGATCGATGTTTTGTTAGTTTCTAGATATTTAGTTCCGGATGTTGTTAATAGATGGCGTTAGTAAAATTCATTTGCAAGTTCTGAATGACGCTATCAAATACTACATGTAACTTACTTATGTCTTAGGGAAATGTTATATCTGATGTTCCAGTATATCGTATAAAATAGGCTACTGTTTAGCCGAGATTCCTACGGGAGCGGGACCTACGTGGCTATCACCTACGGGTCCCGAAGCGAAGCGCGGGCGGTTCTCTAGTGAGACTATAAGCAGTATATTACCAATAGTAATTAATATCTATGTCAACAACAACACAAAATAAACCTAATATTTGAGATACACTAAATAAAGGTGATCCTGTATTTTCCTATTTCCAGTTCCCAGAAATATCTAGAAATAAGAAAAATAGGAATGAAATACCGTCCCATTCCTTTCTGTACGTACTCAAGTAAGCGAAATGGGGTATAAGAATTAATAAAGATACCCGCAATATTATGAAAATCATAGTTAGGCTTTTGCACAGTAAAGGCCACAAGATGTCTACCTACTACTTTTGATCCATACTACTTACTTAGCGATAAAAAGCGTAGTAATTAATAGTAGATTGTATGACAAGGGTGCAAAGTAATATTTTTTCGGCGAGGGCGTTTTTTGAATCCAGAGCGAAGTGAGGGATTCTAGAGTAGAATCCCGAGCGTAGCGAGGGATTCTTTAGTAGAATCCCGAACGTAGCGAGGGATTCAAAGTACGTCGCCCGAGCCAAAAATATACTTGCACCCGACTGATACACTCTACTTTTCATCACCCACTATGAGAAAATAATATATATATATAATAGAAAATAATAGAAAATAATACGTAAAAATGCACGAAAGCTTAATTTTAATTTGAAAACGAAATCTTAATTTGATTTCTTTTTTTATTATTCAGCTGGCGGGGCCCTCGCGTCGTACCAGACATTCTTTATTCAAACAATATTTGCGTTCGATTTCTTTAGCGCAAAATACTAAAATGTTCTAAATTCAAAATAGGACGGAAAAGATCTAGCCGGCAGGAAAAGTTGTATGAAAATTCATTCCCGCCCGCTGAATAGAAAACAGCAACTTTGGAACCCCTTATGTCCGAACCAAGTCGTCTTTTTCGAATAGGTGTGATGAAAAGCCAATTGACTGTATCAGGCTTTATTTTGCGGAACTTATGTATGATGTTGTATATTTTCATGAAAGGGATTTAATGGAAGTGCTTGTTGCTGCGAAGTGAAAGTTCAGCCATATAGGTGACTGCAAAAACCACATCAAATTCATCATCATCATTTATATATTTTTCTCAAATATCCTACTAATATTATAAATGCCAAAGTTTGTAAGGATGTATGTGTGTGTGTGTGTGTGTGTGTGTGTGTGTGTGTGTGTGTTTGTTGCTCTTTCACGCAAAAACTACTGAATGGATTTTCATGAAACTTGTCTACTAGTCTACTAATATTATAAATGCGAAAGTTTGTAAGGATGTATGTGTGTGTGTGTGTGTGTGTGTGTGTGTGTTTGTTGCTCTTTAACGCAAAAACTGCTGAATGGATTTTCATGAAACTTTGCAGTAATATAGCTAAGACATCGGAATAACATAATTTGTTAAAATTTATAGACATTTTTGAAGGGACTGGTTACCCGAAGCGAAGCGAGGGCGGGTTTACTAGTCTTCAATAATACAGACATAACCTACTTAGATTATAAGACTAAAATTAGACTAAGTATATAAGATTAAAATAAGGTTACTCTTATCCTACTAATATTATAAATGCGAAAGTTTGTAAGGATGTATGTGAGTGAGTGAGTGAGTGAGTGAGTGAGTGTGTGTGTGTGTGTGTGTGTGTGTGTGTGTTTGTTTGTTGCTCTTTCACGCAAAAACTACTGAACGGATTTTCATGAAACTTTGCAGTAATATAGCTTAGACATCGGAATAACATAATTTGTTAAAATTTATAGAGATTTTTGAAGGGACTGGTTTCCCGAAGCGAAGCGAGGGCGGATTTACTAGTAAATAGATAAATGTACCTTAATTACATATTCGGTGGTATGAGCAATAATGTCCTGCCCACACAAATTTCTTTCTAGTGTCCTGCGCCTGAAATAACGTACCTCGACCGTTAAATTGGTTTGCCTATTCAGGTAAGTGAATGTCCACGTCTCGACCACATATGGACATTGCGGGGACATAGTGTTGAATGAAAACAATATGTTGAACTAAATGTTATTAAAAAGAATCTGTACGTTAACATGGCATGCATAATAAGTAGGTATTCTAGATGCCTACATTATGTTGTACGGTTACAGTGCTACTTTTCAGGCACAATCTAGAATTTGCAAATGCCTTCATTATGTTGTACGTGTGTTTTCGTTAGCTTATCGCGAAAATAAACGTCTTTTTCAAATGTTTCAACCACGTTTCAACCGTCTTCATAAAAGTAATAAGTAACTAGTTTCGTATTTTTGTTGTCCGATAACCGATAATTAATCTTATCATATTTGTATTGCTTTCCCATTTCGATTAGTTATTACACATTTCTAGCATAATACAGATCATGCCTGTCTAGCTGTCTACTCAAAAGTGTTTCCAAATCGGAACCGAATGCTTTTCTTAAATTTTGTAACTTATTACTTACCTACTTACCATGAATAATTGCAAGAGATATTACATAGTATTTACTGGAAGACAACCCTATGGAGGTGCTTTTAATACTGACCGGCGTTATTTGCAAGACTCTCGAAAGACCCGAATCCTTTCTCCACAAACTGTTTGTGCTAACCCTTCACGCAGGTGCCTAGGTGGCGTGAACTTAATTTATATTTATACGTTAACGATCCTTATATCTAGGAGCCTAGATCACGTAACGCTTGGCTAATGACATAGGAATCTTATAGGTCACGAATCCATTTCACCCCCGTGCGTGCCGCCCGCGTACGGTGCATGCCTTGCACACCCGCTTGCGGCGGGTCTGCACCTTAACTTTTCTAACCTTTTTTCTCGTTTTAAAAAGTTAAACTATTATTTACTGCTCGCCACTGCACAGTGCACACTATTTCAACTTGTGCTAAATGAGTTTGCGTTCCTTCTATACTCCATGAGTTATCAGACGGTAGTGGAAACTTACAAGTACATCCTCAATGTCATCCGTCTGGAAAGTTGGACAGTCAGGAGCGGTATTTAAATATATAATGTTGGTTTAAAGTACTCGACTCATAACTCGCCAAGTTTAATCGGAAAAGTCTCGAGGGATCTTTTTAAAAGCACGCGATAAATTCATTCACACTTTTATTTTTCATGGTTTTCTGTAAATGCTTTTGTATCCCAAAATTAGAACATTGGTTTAGGTATATATCTTTTCTTTTTCACGTTGTGTAAAACATTGTCGGTTGCTTAGATATTTTAAATTTACTTATAATATTTACATTCGATATAGCTGGTATTTGTCTAAAGCTTTTTGCACATCTTCTCCTTACTTAACCTTTAACACGTTCGCTGCGTTACGAGATCTATCAGATCTCTTACAGGTTTTCGGAACTGTGCGTCGACTAAAATCGTGTTCTTTCACTCCGTGCGGGTGGCTCTAACTTGTAAAGTTCTTTAAGTATGAGAAAGACAAATATACATATTTGCTTCCTACTTAATGGTGAATTCCAGGACATAAAAAAAGAATAAGAGATGGTTTAGGTCCCTAACGCACAGTATTATAATTATTTTAATTCCTTGCGTTACGAGGCATGTTGATACTCGTAAAATCGTAAGCCTCGTAGACGCAAGAGAGGGAAGGTGGGCGGCGCGGGCGCTGCGTGACTCGATTTAGTGTTGTCCTAGTATCGATTGTATTATTTTTGTTGAAATGCCCCACAAATCACCTGTATTTTTTATTTTAAGCGACTGAAAGGTCTTAATTATTTATCTTGCGGTAGTATACTTAAATTCAAAAACAACATTACATTCACTGACATTACTTTTTAAAATAGAAAGTGCTTTCACCGGCGAAGAAGCTAATGAATTGGTTGATTTTATTGGTATATTACGAAAATGATTTTCAAAAACGCTTGCTACTTCTGTGTCGGAAGTGATTTTATTTTCATTATCTAATATTTCATAGCTGAAATCGCGAGACTCGGCGTTACTTGTCTCACTGCTGATAATCCTCCAAGTAGCTTGTATTTTATTTTCTGAATTAACAATTTTATCCTTTATGTACATTGACTTCGCCTAAATACAAACGAGTTTAAAAATGTTGGCATAATTTTTTAAGTGGTTTTGGAAGCTTGGAGAAAAATTATATTGTCTTTCGCCATAGAAAATACCTACAGTAGCCCAATCACAATTCTTGTTTTTATTTATGTACCTACACTTAAATATTCGATTAAATTCGTCGTTGATATTTTTATGTAATTTATTATAAAGATTAATAGGATCATTATGTTCAACAGTAGCCGGTTTAGTCATTTTAGAGTAAATGTTATCTTTAAAAATTGACAATTTGTGTTTTGTTATAGGCCTACATTTAATTAAATGCTTTTTGTTTGCGACCATAGTTTATAAATAAACTTTAATAAAACTTTTTCAATCGACAACTGAGATATTATTTTATTCCCATCACTATTTACTACACATATTGAACTATCTTCGGTTGCGGTACGAGATACAATCGATACCTAATTTTATTTTATTATTTGTAGTTTATTCGTATGTCATAACTGCGTCCGCAGCTAGCAAAATATACAGCAATAGGTTATTTTTGACCCATAAAAATTTCAAAAATATATCATTGGTTTTTTGGAAGATATAAATTATTTTCAAAACTGTATTTTTAGGAGACTGATTAGGTCTCTAACGCACCACAGGCCAGGTTAGTTAGGAGATCTTTTAGGTCTCCAAAGCTACTAGCGGAAAGTTCTTTGAAAATGAAGACGCAGCGAACGTGTTAACTATACAAAATATGAGACTCTTTCGTACCTACTTATTTAAAGTATTCTTACGAAGGTTCGTTTACACTGGTTTTTACAACATATTGATATCCGTAAATAAACACCATATAAATAACCCGTATGACTCCTGTCTGAGAAGTTTAATCTGACCCCGCCCGCCATGCTCGGTGCTCCATACAACAAACAATAACTAACGAATTTACTTTAGTCCCCGCCTGCATGCGCGCCAAAACTTTTATTCGTTTTTTACAAAGTATCCTCGGATTTTGCTCTACTTTACTTCGTAAAAAGTTAAAATGCTGAATGCCGGGTTTACTTTGTAAATTAATGCTAAATTTACCTACTATTGCTACTAGTAAATGCCGTACTTTTATACAATATATCGACGTGGATTAGTAGTTGCGAATGTGTGTCGAAATTCGTCAATAATAATTTATCGTTTCAAAAGTTAGGAAAATCTTTTTTTATTTTTTGTTGCAACTAATTGATAAATTTAAAGCTCGCAGCTCACTAGTTTTGTACGGAATCGTATGCACATCTCACGATGACGTATTTCTTCACTGCACACAGAGTACCTACAAGTTCCGAACATAAAAAGTCGGAGCTCGGCGTCTCCCCAGGCAAGATAGCCTCGCCTGGTGGAAGATCTCCTTTTGCTAAAGTATCTACTCAGCTCTCTGCCTAGACACACATAATAGCACATTCATGCACTATACTTGAGTCGCCGAGAATATAGAAGTGCCACTCCCCATTAAAAACAACTTTATTACCTGTGCTGACATTTCAATTTATCTTGTACAGTGCGCCCAACTTATCTCTGAAATGGCAAAAATTGGAACTAACGAAAAGTCATTCATAACTACGTTGTGGTCATTCATCTGTCAGTTACTAGTGTGCAATGATTGGTCAAATGAATGTCAAATGTGTCCGACAGCGCCTCTTTCGTTTCAATCTTAAGTTGGGTTTACTATACCTGTGCTGACATTTCAATTTATTTTGACGACCCGGATGGCGCAATGGTGGATCGCTGTATATGTCGTAACATGCTGGATCGCTGTTACGAGGGTCCTTGGTTCGATTCCCAGCGAGGCGGAATTTTGAATAATGAGTTTAAATTTCCGTTCTCGGTCTGGGTGTGTGTCCTTGTCGTGTGTGTTGTCCATAGCACCCACGACACAGGGAATCCTAGTGTGGGGCTATGAGTGTGTAGCGTTATTTATTTATTTATTTTAAATTTTCGCCGTTAATCGGTAATGCCTTAATCATAAGGGCGGAGAGCTGGCATTAATATGGGTTGCAATTAAAACGAATTCCATATTGAGTATAGTTATGTAAAAAAATCCATAAAGTACAGCGCAATTTGTTATTGTATCACACAAATCATGTATGGCAAACAGATTTCGCGTAAAAGAATATGAAATGCTGGTCGGAATCTTCTCGGCCCGTTTGGATGCCGGCCAGTTTGATTCAAATTTCACTAGAGAAATCCAGTTCTTAGATCTATAACCTAAGAAACGAAAGACGGATTTCACATAGTATACTATGACGGATTTGTCGGGTTTTTTAGTTAATGCACACATCATTTCGATTGACAACATGACAGACAGAGCGCAAATATTTTATTGTTATTTTTTAATCCAAAAGTCTTACATACAAAGGTATGTAAATATAGTATTTAATTTTGTACGAATGAAAATACAATAAGTAATGTCTCGCTGCTCACAGATCGCCGATATAAATTACCCTGAACAATAATTATTTTAAAGACAATGGAATTAAAATTCTCCATGTCCGCTCTACAAATAGAATTGAATTATACGTTCTTTGTTCAGCAAATTTCTCTAACTTACCAGTTAGCAGAGAAAAAGATAATGCAAATGCAGCTACTTTACATTCTGGAATGGATAAAATACATAAGTTTTATAGATACTAAAAATTATCATAAAAGTTCGTTTCGCCGTAGCCGAGTAGTCTTATGTGCATCTAGATATCGGTATCGAATGTGCATGATCACTGAATATCCAGCAACAGTCTCAGTAAAGCAAGGCACCTTTTTATATAACTAATAAATAACGCTACACCCTCATAGCCCCACACAAGGATTCCCTGTGTCGTGGGTGCCATGGACAACACACAAGACAACCCAAAGCGAAAACGGTTTAAATTCATCATTCAAATTTTCGCTTAGCTGGTACTCGAACCCAGGACCCTTGGAACAGCGATCCGACGTGTTAACCTTTGCGCCATCCGGATGGTCAATAAGTATAAACTTCCAACAAAAGTACCAACACTGCTTATTTGTGTGCACGCCGCTATCAGGACCCTATCGTTCATTTTTCTATGAAACAGTGCAGCGCTGTGCTTACGCGCGGCATTAGCTGAGTGTAGACCCCATTCGCCGTTTGGGCATGCTGCAGCGCAGATATTATATTATATATTATATTATTGAGTTGTTTTTTATCGTGTTCTTTTTTTAGATTACTTATGTATGTAACTACTTAATAATGTTGGGTGTTTTAAGTTAGATGTTTTAAGTGTTGTAATAGTTAATGTTATTTATGTGCTGCAGTATAAAAACAGCGAATACATGTTTTTTCTTTCTTTCTTTCTTTCAATGCGTACACAAATAGGTCTCGTCGCCAATGAATGTGAACATTGAACAAGATACTCGTAGCAAGGGAAGCACTTGTACTGGAAGATAAGTGCAGCCTATCTATCTTGGTGTAAGGGTTATTCCTTGAATAATCCATTCCCGCAGGCATACGATACGCCCCAAGGGTCATAGATAGGTTAGATAAATCTAATAAAAATCTTATGTCACGCTTTGAGTGTGCCCGAACTAGGATTCACTGTGTCGCTGGCGGCATAGACAACACAAATAAAATCACAAACACTCACGACTCGAGAACAAAATATTTATGTCACATACTCGTAAATATCTATCCAGGCTAGAAATTGAACCCGGGCCCCTAATTTCTGTGGCAGGACCACTACCAGTCTTCGTCCTAGTATCATTTCGGATCACTTAAGTACCTACCTTAAATTGACAGATAACAACAATTTAAGCAAAGTTCACTTTAGAAGGGATTCTTAAATATACGAGATTCTATTAATAGGCTTAGTTACAAATGTTTTCTCATCGTGAAGGAGCCGTTTGAAGAAAATATTTGCTCAATTAGTCAATAAAGTTTAACAGGAAGCGCGTCAGCTTGCAGCCCCGAAAATTTAATTCATCATTTAGCCGACCCTATATTACCGCGGCTGTAACAAACTTGTAGTTGTAGCCCGCTTTTGCTTCGGTCCCATGTTTATACGCCCACGCCCGAAAACGTTAATCTCTAAATAAACAAAATTCTTTAAGTGCTTCGAGTAGTTAGTCTATTTTACAAGACTAGTGACCTGCCCCGGCTCTGCACGAATAGGCAGTAAGAGTAGATATATTTATGGCATAATGACAGAAAAAGAGTAGCGCGCCTTAGACCCGCCGCGCTTGAATTCCGTTTTGCGATAACTCCTAAGATATGTTTTTAAATATATGGTGTAATATATTTTATCTACACTAATGTTATAACATTCTACTTATGTTTCCAATACTTGACTTATAATTACTACTGTTATAGCGCAGATAACAAAACACTCAATTTAAGCAATTTCACATGATGGTATAATATCCACATCGATATCGTAAAATCTCATTATAACATCGCGCGCTCGCTCCTGATTGGCCCTGCGCGCGCAGCTGCGCTCTCATTGGTTAGATTTTAATGGCGGCAAGTTCACTGTGACAATACACGTACGTGATAGAATATACACATTCTTAATGTAATTGCTTTTAATTATATCTTAATAATTTAGTTGCAGTTATAACTACTGTTATTTTATTTGAAACAAATGGATTTTTCTGACTCACTTAATAGATAAAGTATTAATCAAATAACAATAGAAATATATTATTTTTATAGACAAGTACGTATTTCCAAAACAATTTAAAATGGGAACAAAATCGTTAATATTCAGATGATGAATTATGTAAAAGAGTAATAAAGTTATACGATTAAACAACACATTTCTCTTTTAAACACCATTAACTTGTGTCACTAATTGTAGTGAGCGCCATCTGTCGGTTCCAGATAATACTTTTTAACAAAATCTAACTGTGTCGCTAGTTGTACCTATTGCCACATGTCGATTATAATACTGTTATAATAAATAAATAAGAAAATACATGTTATGATAATTAAAAGGTCCTTTAAAATTAATTTCTAATTTGTTTGTACTTTATTACGATATTATTAGGAATTTATATTCAGTTTTGTACTGTGACGTTTATTACATCAACTGACTTGGTCGGTTGACAGTTTGAAGGACATAAATACAACGACTTGGTCGTGGTTTGGTCAATTCTTGGTTGACTTTGGAAGGGAGCAGACCACCAGTACAAGTTAAGTAGATTTCTTTTTATTATAATTTTCTTATTACGTATTACGTATTTAGTTATGGTT
The DNA here is from genome assembly GCA_905404135.1 of Hesperia comma. Classification (NCBI taxonomy): domain Eukaryota; kingdom Metazoa; phylum Arthropoda; class Insecta; order Lepidoptera; family Hesperiidae; genus Hesperia; species Hesperia comma. The sequence continues at coordinate 2,170,544 of FR990028.1, read as the reverse complement.
TTAATTATTAAATAATAATAACTATTATTATTATTATATTGTATTGCTATTGCTATTTTATTTTACAGTTGAAATGAAACGAGATTGAAAAGAACTAAGTTTAATGTAATTATATCGTTATTCTGCCAGTTACATAAGTTATTATTTTTACATGAGGTGTCATTATGTACATTATATAATTATGGTGATTAAGTTTCTTCCAAAGGTATTAAGAAAGAAAATCTAAAATAAAGTATAACCTTGGTCATAAATATTTGCATTTTCATTTCACTTATATTACCTTTGATAAACATAATATGGTTAAAATGTTTTCGAAATATAAGTTATTACAAGCTTTTATTGCATTTTTACCTACACATACTATACTTTCTCTAGTTTATTAATTTATTTCATATATATTGATACAATTTAAATACAATATTTCTATCAATAACCTATATTATTTTTTAATAGTTTTATATTAAATCTATTATCAGAAGTGGGATACGCTTCCTGCACGGCCACTAATGTCAGAATGGATATCTCTGCTGTACAAGATCTGCTCACAGCTATCAAGGATGCCGTTTCCGGTACGCGAAGCCTTGACGTCGCGTTGCCAGTCTTCGATCCTGCCACGAGTGACCTCGGTGCCCAGTCGTGGTGCAATAATATTGAAACCCTCTCTAAGGAATTTGGGTGGAGTAGCATTGCGACGGTCACCAAAGCTGGTAAGGCCTTTAAAGGCTCCGCTTTATTATGGTTTGAGACGTAGGATCCGGCAGACGGTCGTTCTTGGGAAAACCTTCGATTAGAACTGCTTTATATCCAGAGAGAAAATCAGGCTACTTCGTAATACAAAGATTTCATTCACGGAATTACAGTTGATTGAACTAGTTTGTGGTAGTATAACTGATATCAATGTAAAAATGGCCTCTTTTAACAGCAATGTTATTAACACATTATCAAAGAAAGTAATTCTCCCTTTGCTAGCCCTATGATCTTGGTTAAAAGAAAAATGGAAGTAATAGGATGTGCATTGATTATAGAGCATTAAACAAATTGATTGAAAAAGACAGATACCCCCTCCCCTTGATTGAAGATCAAATAGATAAACTAGGAAATTCGAAATTCTACATATCTATTGATATGAAGAATGGCTTTTACCAGATCCCTGTTTCCAGTGATTCTACCAAGTATAGTGCTTTTGTGACTCCGGATGGGCATTATGAGTTTCTCAAAATGCCTTTTGGTACTTGCAATGGTCCTTCAGTTTTCCAAAGGGCAATCACAAAGGCAGTATTTGAAATTTTTGCTGGTTTACATTGATAACATTTTAATTCCAATAATAAGAGAAACGGTTACTATATTCGAAAGATCATCACTAGTCATTACAGATCGCGCTACAAAATTTAGTTCGAACCAAATCCGACGTCTTTTAGAGAACTTAATATTGAACACCATATAGCTACTGGTACACCCCGAAGTAATAGGCAAATGGAGCGTTACGTATCTAAAGTAATCTATATGCTTAGCACTATATGTAATGATCAGTCAGAATGGTCGAGCAAACTGCCCAAGGTACAATTATCCATAAATACTATAGTACAAAAATCAACTCGGTTTTCTCCTTTACGTTTACTAATTGGTGTATGTAGAAGCAAACGTAGATACCTCTGGTACAAGCTAGCTTAAATGAAATAAACGTGAAATAGCAAAGCAGCGCTTACAACAATTCAGTAAGACGTAATAATAAGAATTTTAATATAGGTGATTTAGTATTTTTCAGTCAGGATCATAGACGGACTCTGAAGGGTCGTGGCAATATAAGGAATATTGTTATAGCTAAAGAAAAGTTACGATTTTGGCCTGGAGAATGGATTGATAATAACATTGCTGCTGAACATACATGTAAGTTTTATTTATAAGTTTTGATCAATTTTATATGTATATACATAATTACTATTACTATTGATATTTGTAAATTAGTAAAATATATATTTACTACATGGAAATATACCAATATGAAATTGCAGTAATCATTTGTATCATAATAAATTTGACATGATTGGAAACTTTTGCTTATATACTATTATTAGCATAGGTACCTTATTTCAGTATTTCTCTGAGCAAGTACATATGCAATAAATATATTATATATATATAAATAAATTATTATCCGCTGGAGAGCCTTCTACTTGGTGACAAGTTGTCTCACTGACAGCGGGTGAATGTGACTGTCATGTCTATGTAGTTGGTCTATTATCCACTATTTGGTGTCAAGTTATCTCGCCGGCAGCGGGCGAATGTGACTGGCATGTCTATGTAGTGGTCCGCTGTATTATCCACTATTTGGTGTCAAGTTATCTCGCCGGCAGCGGGCGAATGTGACTGGCATGTCTATGTAGTGGTCCGCTGTATTATCCACTATTTGGTGTCAAGTTATCTCGCCGGCAGCGGGCGAATGTGACTGGCATGTCTATGTAGTGGTCCGCTGTATTATCCACTATTTGGTGTCAAGTTATCTCGCCGGCAGCGGGCGAATGTGACTGACATGTCTATGTAGTGGGTTACATTTTTTTATTTATTTTTTATTTAATCTTATAATAATTAGTACAACCTTAACCAATTACACTAATTATAATATTAAATATTGACATAAGGTATCTCAAATTCACAGGTACATAATAATTATAATTAACAATAATAAAAAATCATTACACTAATTAAAATAGATTATTGCAAATAGTTTAAAATTGATCAAAAATAAATTAAACTGCATATTTTATGAATGTCAGTGGTAAATAAAAAAAAATCATATTTCATATTATATATTTGATATTTGAGTCTGCTGTATTATCCACTATTTTTTGTCAATTATCTCACGAGCAGCGGGTAAATGTGATTGACATTTCTATGTAATGGGTAGTTAATTAGTTATTTATATAAGTACTTCGGGGACGAAGTACAGTCAGTATGGCCGTGATAGAATATACACATTCTTAATGTAATTGCTTTTAATTATATCTTAATAATTTAGTTGCAGTTATAACTACTGTTATTTTATTTGAAACAAATGGATTTTTCTGACTCACTTAATAGATAAAGTATTAATCAAATAACAATAGAAATATATTATTTTTATAGACAAGTACGTATTTCCAAAACAATTTAAAATGGGAACAAAATCGTTAATATTCAGATGATGAATTATGTAAAAGAGTAATAAAGTTATACGAATATACAACACATTTCTCTTTTAAACACCATTAACTTGTGTCACTAATTGTAGTGAGCGCCATCTGTCGGTTCCAGATAATACTTTTTAACAAAATCTAACTGTGTCGCTAGTTGTACCTATTGCCACATGTCGATTATAATACTGTTATAATAAATAAATAAGAAAATACATGTTATGATAATTAAAAGGTCCTTTAAAATTAATTTCTAATTTGTTTGTACTTTATTACGATATTATTAGGAATTTATATTCAGTTTTGTACTGTGACGTTTATTACATCAACTGACTTGGTCGGTTGACAGTTTGAAGGACATAAATACAACGACTTGGTCGTGGTTTGGTCAATTCTTGGTTGACTTTGGAAGGGAGCAGACCACCAGTACAAGTTAAGTAGATTTCTTTTTATTATAATTTTCTTATTACGTATTACGTATTTAGTTATGGTTTTAATTATTAAATAATAATAACTATTATTATTATTATATTGTATTGCTATTGCTATTTTATTTTACAGTTGAAATGAAACGAGATTGAAAAGAACTAAGTTTAATGTAATTATATCGTTATTCTGCCAGTTACATAAGTTATTATTTTTACATGAGGTGTCATTATGTACATTATATAATTATGGTGATTAAGTTTCTTCCAAAGGTATTAAGAAAGAAAATCTAAAATAAAGTATAACCTTGGTCATAAATATTTGCATTTTCATTTCACTTATATTACCTTTGATAAACATAATATGGTTAAAATGTTTTCGAAATATAAGTTATTACAAGCTTTTATTGCATTTTTACCTACACATACTATACTTTCTCTAGTTTATTAATTTATTTCATATATATTGATACAATTTAAATACAATATTTCTATCAATAACCTATATTATTTTTTAATAGTTTTATATTAAATCTATTATACGCGTGAATTTAATGTTTCGCAATGTGTTTTGTTTTTAAAATACAAATTAAATTGCATTAGTGAAGATAAAGTAGTGTATGCAACTGCATATAACACGGGTATTAAAACACTCGTTACTATTATGAAACTCGCTGCGCTCGTTTCATAAACTCACACTCGTGTTTTAATACCCTTCATTATATGACAGTTGCATAAACTACTATTATCATCGTATGCAAGATGAGCATAAAGTAGGTATCATCCATAGTAGACTCCATGCGTCAGTATGGCTTTCTTATATGATGCCTAAAACCTCCATTAGGTACTAATCGGTGGACCTGTCAATTTCACTTATCAAGAAATGACTTAAATTCCCGACTTAAAACTAAAAGTTGCATTCTCTTCGATATTCAGAAATGAATCTGACAATGTAAACTGAAATTCAAGGTCAAGCTCAAATCAAATTTCATGCGGTATAAATATCTACCGTTTAGCGCGTACCCAATTATTTTGCAATCGAATTTTGCATCCTCTACGGTACGCGTAACAAAATGGAAGAGAAAAGAACATTAGGTACGAAGCTGAAATTATGTTCACTCCTAGGCGTCGAAATGAAATGTTACCTTATGCAAATAAGACATGATACGACTAGCTAGAGTACATATTGTGCTACTGCGGAACCATAATTATAGTTAGACCTTTGTGCTGAAACTCTCGAATAAAATTTAATACCTTTAAATTTACCTTTGCCTTGCTAATATTATAATGTATAATTGATAGGCAATGATTTTAATAGCTTCATGGAACTTAATAAACCTTCTGAAAAATCACGTTTTATGACTTTTGAATGGTCGCAACAATGTAAGATAAAGAAAGTACAGAGATAATCTTTAAATTTATTTAAAATTTAAAATGAGACTATGGATAATCACCGCCAATAAATTATAGGTGTACGTGACCAAACACGGATTCTCAAATCAGCTTCTCGAAGCTGGAGCAGAACTCCTCGCGCTATCGCTTCCGATCAGCACTATATTCGCTAACCCTTCAGGATTTATACATTAACCCAAAAGTTTTCTTCTATTGGTGAACCGTTCACGAAGTAAGATTTTCACTGAAAACAACGTCCACCCAGTAAAGTTAGCGAGATGCCGCAGCAGCATCGTAGTACAGAATATTCCATTTTTGATTCTAGAACTTCTACACGACATTCTAACTCCTATACTCAACATCGTTTTAGTAAATAAGTAGGTACTCTATGTTTATAAAATCTCAGGGCTCAGCGAAATCATTCTCGTACTGAAGATTATAAAGACGTGCAATCATACATATACATAATCATACACACATAGTCACAAACTTTGTTCTTTAATAAGTTATCACACGTAATGTGAAGTAAAGAGTGCCGTATCGTTTAAATTATAACATGACCGCAAAAAATGAATAGGATGACCTTAGTACCTGGAAATAAAGAGGTTGATTAGTACGCTTGGTCGTATGCCGTCCGAACCATCAAGAACGGGAATAGCGAGGTGACGGCGGAACGAACCTTTAGGGTCCAACTAAAGGCCCTTAGTCTTTCCATTTTGTGGAGCCAAACGACTCATCATGGTCCGGCAAGAGGCTTGAATGCCAGTGTTTTCTTGCTTTCCTCTTCTTTCTTGCCTGGCTGGCAATGTATCAGCGATGCTTCTTAAGTTACTAATGTCCGTTGGGGCAGTGACCACTTGCCATCAAGTGGTTCCATTGCTCGTTTGTTGGCTATTATTGTGTATTTATTTAGTACTCTGGCTTCACAGTAATCGGCCACTGCTGGGCACGGATTCATTTTCAAAACGTGAAGGGTACAGGCCTAGTAAAGTTTGCTGGCCACGTGCGGATTGGCAGATCGCACACACTTATAAGATCATTACGGACAACTCTCAAATCATCGTTTCATTGACCGAAGCAAGTTTGTTAGGCGCCCTTGTTTTGGAGTCCAATTAAACCACTTCGATAACACTGGTACCTGCAGGACACGTATCGAAAATACGCATATCACTTCGAAAAATTTTGTTGTAAGATTTTATAGTGCTCTTAAAGGAAACCTTGATGTGTGAACGTGTTGGAATCTTAGTAAATTTTTAAACTTACTGTAATAAAATTCGAGTATGAAAGAATGACGATCCCGAATGCGGTCATAAAGACCGGCACTTGACCGCGCTGAATGGCCAGCACCACCAGGGTTCGGAGACCACCTCGCGGGGAGACGTACTCCCATCCGCAGTGGAAAATGGCTGTAGGTACTAACGACGCCTACAAAGCACAATAAGAATAGTTCAGAACTACTAGTCATTGACATACATACACTCCTAGCACTCATATAACAAATAGGTACCTACATATTAATTTATTAATGGAATATGGTGGAACTAGGTGCAGAGCTGGTGATTTCCATGCAACTTTGTCTTTAAAATTTAAATGTAGGTACGCTATGTGCTATTCCTTTGCAATTATTAAATTAATAATTTAAATTAAATTTATAATTATTATACCTACAGTTAATAATATTTTAATAAAGCCAATAACCTCATAAGTGATATCAGCTCCGTCCAGCATATAGGCTCCCGTCGCGAGGACCAGGGCTATGATGAAGAACAGATTCGCCACTATCAAGGGAATAGTGCGGTCCATAGACTGAAAGTCAGAAAAGGTTTGTTAAAATACAATTTGTACTGAATATAATCGATTCTGCACCAAAACATATTTCACTTCGCGATAACCTCACAACAAATACCTAATTCAAAATCAAATGGTAATTTCTTTAATTATTTTTTATACCAAAAAATATATTAAAATATCATACTACCTGAACCGATAGACGTTGTCTAGCAACATATTATAGCCTGACCAGGAATATAGAAAACCTGTGATGAGGGCGCTAGAGTGTCCTTTTTCCTCAGGTTAAGTACGGGTGTATTACAAGACAATAATTGTAACACAGTAAAAATATATTTGCAACAGTTAATTAAAATGAAATTGTTGTTGTTGTTGTTGTTTTATTCCGGCTCCGAGTATTAACAGGCGGTTTAAATTGAATCCAGAATTTAATTCACGAGGTGAGAATATTTTTAAAGGAATTTCTACAGGAACAAACGAATGTCTGTTTATTATTGTATTGCGAACATGTGCGGTTACGAATTGAACTGCCAATAAACTAAAGTAAACTTTTTTTAACGTTGTGTAATTGACTGGTATTTTGTATAACGGATACAATTTTTGTATTCGTTTAATAATAATGGTATTTGGTAATTTGTTTTACCGGCACTATGGACTTTTAACCTAACCTGAAGTTAATTTATCACTTGGTTTGATGAAGGAAAGAAAATATTCTGGGGAGGCCTGCACAGATAAGAGTTCTTTTTAACGTTCACAAAGGTGGGTGAAGTCAGTCAATCTGCACTTGGCTAGCATGGTGATCTATGGCCTGTACATCTCACGTTGTAATGGGACACCCGTGTCCAGCAGTGAGACAGTTAAGCGGGGAATTCACTTGACAGACAAGTCTGCAGCAGACCTCGCTACTATGGGTCTATGCCATTTCTGGCAGACTGACTGTGGTGTATAGTAGACATGCCTATAGGGCAGCCCGCGGTCATGTCTCTGTAGTGAATTCACCGCTTTATGGGGAACGATGATGATGGCTCACCACAACTTTGAAGAGACAGTTGACGAGCAAGCCGATACTTTCCACCACCTGCACGCTGTAGAACACGCCCATAGCACGCTGCACGTTCCGAGCACACCTAGAAAACGTTTAAGAATATGTTTTAACTGTATCTAACCCTAAAGTTGATTTACCTTTTATCGTAACCTTATAGCTAACCTATTCAAAATTATTAATAACACTGTACGGTCAAACTTCCTCATTACTCATGCTGTCCTTGTATTTCAGTAGGTACAATTATATTTGATTTGTGCAAAACAAAAAAATCATTATCATGTAAAACAAAAGTATTATGGAGATAAAAGCTATATTATAGATACTATTTTCAGTTCGGGATGAAGTTACTTTCACATTTATAAGTACTAATGAGACTTAAACTTCCACTTGGAGCCAATTAAGTAAACACACTTATAAGTAAATTTATTTATTTATTTATTCATTTATTTATTTACTAGCTACCCGCCCCGGCTTCGCACGGGTGCAAGTTAGATTTACCATAGCAGCGCCATCTATTGATTACTTACTCAACCCAGTCGAAAGGTATCGACATCTGTTAGAATCATTTGGAGTTAATCTAATTGTGACTGTCAAATAATATTGTGACTGTCAAATAATAAGAGACAAATAATTAGCAATAAATTAAAATTGCGACTATAATTTGAGATTTAAACTATCCTATCTCTCAAGTTGGATCGAACTGCACATGGTGTGCGAATTTTATTATAATCGGTTAAGTGGTTTAGGAGTCCATTGAGGACAAACATTGTGACACGAGATTTATATATATTAAGATTATCATCACAGCTATCTTTACAGGGAATGCCTAATGCGATAGAGTGGCAGTCTTTAACTTATTTACTAATAAGGTAATTAATTACACATAACTACAATACAACAAGAACATACAACACTAGGTAATAGATATTAATTAGTACTGTAACATAACATAACAAATATAGTACTTATGTTGATAATGTAATCAGTCTTTTAAATAAGCTGAAAAACAGTACTTGATTCTATTATTACTCAGTATGCTAAAATTATTATACGTCTAACGCTAATATTAACATTGTTAATATGTTGTTATTCTCATAGTTGTTGATATCACTCTATGTAACGCGGTAGCAATCAACCAATTTTGTTTTAAAATTGATCAAACAATTTCCGCTCTTTACATAGTGAACAGACAATAAATATTCAATGCGAGTAGTTATCGAACAAAGGACGTCAATGGTTCGGTTTCGGTTAACTACGGTTAAAATGAAAGTGTACTTCATTTTTACACGCTTTATATTTTTACTAACTGTATACAATGAATTCGTTTATTGCGCTTCTTCGTTATTGAAAACTCGGCCGTATTTGGTTTTCTTCGCTCTGTGTAATCTATTTCGCTGGTTAGTGTTTCATTTCCCAATTCAGCTTAAGGTTATATTTTAAAAACAGTTTTCCTTAAATGTAAATAGCAGCCAAACCACGAGGTAAGTTACCATCACAAATCAACATCAGTTACGTCGAAGGTATACCAATCCGTTGCGTCTAAACATAACCGTCTCATCTATCTCATATAACTAGCCAATGCTGCGACCGATACACGTCTTAACTGTTTCATCGATTTTCGGTGGATAAAAAATTAGGGGATTAATAAACCAAAAATAAAGGTGAAATTAAAACTGGGTGGTCCAGAGCTGATCTACCTGCAGCACCGGTCATAGTCTTGTCCGTTTTTGTATTAGAATGACCGGGGAGAATTAGCTCACAGGGGGTAAACCTCTTTACAACCAAACTATAAATAAAAATACTTACCACAGCGCGTCTTCGTGCAGTTTAATCCCGGCGACAAAATCTTGCCAAAATTTCTTGTATTCCGCCGAAGTTGTACTTCTGTGCGATTCTTCCGAGAACCTTTCTCTCAAACATTCAAAGTACAACCTGACTCTTCTAAACTTGAAGCCGGTGAAAGTCAATGAGAAGATGGAGATCCCGTCTATGAGGAGCATTGAGGTGATGATGTACCACCAATGAAAGTGAGTAAAGAACCGCAGAATATTGACGAAGTGTCCAGAATCACTTTTACTCGGGAAAAAAGTGACTTCCGTTCTAATGGGTATACCTGAAAAGGTATGCATATGTATGTATGATGATTCTTAATATTTATGTATGATAATTCTTAATAGGACTATAGATTAAATATGGGAGCGATACAACTCTACGTTTAAAATACTTAAAACTACGATAGCAGAAAAAACATAACTAACGTTTACAAATTATTTGAATTCGCACAAGTCATATCCTTACATCAATATCTGTATTTTCATACCTTCTGTAATGTACATCATAACACCATCCATTGTTATAGCGAAGACAGTAATGTAAACAATGCTAACTGTGACCAGAAAGTAAGTCATGGCCTTTCTAACAGATTGTGAATCTAAGTCACTTGACGGGAAAAGAGCTCTGTCATCTTCAAGCAACCTCCTCAGAATAACCCTGATGCGTTCCCTCCGGACATACAGCAAGATAATTTTTGTGCATATTATCGGATGAGCGATAGCTATCTGCACTAAATCGTTCTTCTCTTTCACCGTAAGGTCATCTCGGAAAAAACTTAAAAGTTCGTCCACAAAGACTATGAATATGTAGAGGTTCGTAATTATTCTCCAAATTAGATAGTACTTCTGTAATCTTGTGGGCTTCCGTTCTTCGTACCAGCTGTCGCCTAATCCCAGGAAGTAAAGACAGTCACAAATCATTTTCAGCCAATATTTCTGAGGGTGGACATTTTTTATCATTCTACTTTCTGATGCTCTTGACATTGTATTTGAAAGAATCCAATTTTTTGATGGACCGGTCCTCACTTACGACACTGAAGGTTTTGAATAAACGATTATTTGAGCGCGCTTTAAGGTTTATCAATAATTACTTAAATCAAAACTAAACTTCAAATTATACAGTCGACGCTTTAAATCACAAAGCAATTGCCGAGAATGAAGTAAGAAAAGTTTTTCCAAGTCAATTTGATACTTACTCAAGTTGTAAAATAAAAGCTTTTAATATTTTATTCTGTAATTCATTGGAGTTTTGGGGTACAACGGACTTCAACAATTCAACTTTGAGTCAAAGCTAGTATAGTTTTATTCATTTAGTTACTTTACATCAAGTGGAATTTTTGTTAAGAATTAATTAATTTTACGAACAAAAACACTTTACAGTAGGCTCTGTAAGCATATCTTCAACCAAATGTACAAAATCCATTGATTATTAACTTTGCCAATTCACTTATTTCAAGAGTGTAATTATTCGTAGCAGATAAATAATTTCGACAGTCATTTATTATATGGACTCAATTCTTGATTCTTGGAGTGGACTACAAGTATTCTGTTTTCTCTGAGTGTACCTATCAATCTATTGCCTAAAATCCATGTATCCCTTATCAAAATAATGAAAACTTGTTTTGAAAATCAGAAAAGGCACTAGCACCAGTTGTGTGTGTAATATTGTATATTTTTATATATTCATTTGTTATACTGTACAATGTGTACTAGGTATAGAAATAGCCTAGTTTATTCGTTCTCCCTGAAACAGAAGCAACAGAAACAAAAACTGCTTAGACAAACATTTCTACTTCAAAAATTCACGTAACTGTTCCTGAGTTACCAACGTTTCAATTTTCCCAATTAATTTGAACTTTGGCTTTGGAAAGTTCTTCACATCTATATTAATTAAATGGTGTAATTGCTAACAAATTCTCTCTTTTAATCAACGTAAGGAAAACTAAGTTTTAATTATAAACTTGTCTTGTCAACTAGTTTGTGCTAGAATCTATGTTTTATTTCCAGGCAGTCTATTTATGTCGGAGTTTGGTCTAGTAAGTTAACTCATCACGAACTTCACCAACTGAGTTTATAGTTTGATAAATACAACGTGTCCCAAAATTCAACGATAAGCGGGAACTGGAGGGTGGACTTGCTCATAACTAGTTCAGGAAAAATAAGAAAAAAAATCCCGCCCTTTTTGTTTTATTATAAAAATAAATTTTCGAAAATTTACACCCTTTGTGTTATTTTGAGCTACCACGAGTACAGTTTTTCAAATATTTCAGATTTGTTTTTTGTATCGGCAACCTAAGAAGTACCACTATTCACCATAATTCTTAAATATACTTACCAGCCTGCAGTTTTTCCACAAAAAACAAACAAACACCAAAATTCCCTTAAAATTTTGCAAGATTTTTACTTTCAGTCTACTTTAACTCATCATTGTGTAAAAAAAAGTATGAACACTACTGTGGCCAGTTTTTTTTAAAGTTGGCGTATCTAACCAAGATTACAAAATGGTACTTATTATACTCTAAGAAATGTAGCCACAAAAAAAAATTCATGACATTTTTAACCAACACCAAAATTTCTTAATTGTTTTCGTTCAAAGTAATCACTTGGAATTTCAAAGGGACACGATATCCTACTTTGCTTACTGTGCATCTTATCGTTTTCAATTGACGTGGCACTCGTACTGACGACTTTTGGCTTCGCTTTTTGCACTGAATTAATTGATCTGCAAACTACTGGCTTGGCATATCTTTGAACTGTGATTGTGTTTCTTGAATTGTACTTTTGGTGTTTTTGGACTGTTTGGCGTTTATTATGCCGTTACCATACACACCATTGGAATCCTTACTAATATTATAAATGTGAAAGTGTGTTTGTTTGTTTGTTTGTTTGTTTGTTTGTTTGTTTGTTTGTTTGTGACGCTTTCACGTCGCAACAAAGCTATTATATGGTAAGGTTTATGTGTGTGGGGATAGTTAGGAGGGTGGAGAGTGACGTAGGCTACTTTTTACCGCGGAAAAACATCCCATTCCCATGGGAAGATCGATGTTTTGTTAGTTGCTAGATATTCATTTTCGGAGTTGTTAATAGATGGCGGTAATAAAATTCATTTGCAAGTTCTGAATTACGCTGTCAAATACTACATGTAATTTACTTAAGTCATAGGCAAATGTAATAGGCTACTCCCCGCTCCGGCTGTATTCAGTGTACCGCTCGCCCGCTGGCACTATCCTGTTGACTGATGTCCGCAAGTTGCTCAGCCAACAGGATAGTGCCAGCGGACCAGAGGGACCTTGGAGTCGAGAGCCTGAACGACTTCATCGAGAGATTGGCACGCAACATGTTCGGGCGTGTCGACGCGTCACGGTTCCCGCATCTGCAGGACCTGGCGCCGCTCCACACCCGTCCACCGGACCGCTGGGCCTTCCCGCGCGACTTGCTGGTTGCGCGGGACGGGGCTAGCACTGACTGATAATGGGGCTTCGTAAGTCGTCACCCGGCGCTGATCGGCTCCTGCTGGGCTTCCCACCAGCGGGATTCACCTGGTAGGGCCTCGATCGCCTGGGCGGCGCAAAGATGAACCCCATCCCGTTTAAGACTCTGTGGCCTGTAAAAAAGCCACCATTCACCGGACTTGACCTATTGGTTAACCACAGATGGACAACCAAGGGCCTTAGGGCCCAGCCCAAGAACCGGCCCGTTTTAACGGGCCGCGAGAGACACCCCCAAAGGGGAACTAACGGTCCCGAGGGCTCCACACACCTCAGACAGGGTGGAGTGAAGAGAGCGAGTAGTAGGCTACTTTTAGCCTAAATTCCTACGGGAGCGGGACCTACGCGGCTGTTACCTACGGGTCCCGAAGCGAAGCGCGGGCGGTTCTCTAGTATGCCAATAATTCACCTCATTTATGGAAAATTTAGAAACCTTAACAATTTCTATTTAATGAATAAGTCTCTCGAAGAGAACCATGACCGGGTAACTAGGTTAGGTAGGTATAAGATCCTAAAACCTTATAACCGACATCCAGTACCCAGCAACATCTTAATTGAGAGCATCACTGAGCACGAAGTTAGAAAAATCTAGAACTTTCAATAAAGAGGGCAAAAAGTTCTTTAAAAAATTCCTCAACTTTCCCTGAGCTTTGATCTTGAGAAATGTGAGTGAAGAGAGTCGAGCAATTAAAGTTTGCGGAACTTGGGCACTTTTGTATGAAATGACTTGACTGGGTCAGTTGTTCCACTTGGACTCCGGTTTAGAATAGTTTTTTCCGCAAATCGGTTTACATCAGAATATAGCTTTAAATCTAGTTAGGCCATTTGAATTTTTTTCGAGGATATGCAAATTTTAACAAATAAATAAATGTCTACATAATTACCTACTCACTGCACTGAAATTCTATGCATTAGGCTCGATCCGTAAAGATACATTTTTTTGGTACGTCACTTACCTAGTACCTAGTACTCGTACAATTTTGGGTAACGTAATTTAGGAACTAGGAACAGCTTCGGCCCTATCAATTATGATTTATGATATGAGATATGGGTCAGTTAATTTGAATACTTATCATCCTTCTTTTACTCAGAAGTTTGAACTAGTATGACCATACCCAAATGAGCCAACTTATCAATCTATAGCGGCTTTAATTTTATTCTGAAAGTCAGAATTTCTTTTCTCATTAGCCAACCTTTAATTAATGTGTCGTTTTTCTTTCGTCACGGATTTAATAAGACACATGCTAGCTAGCGTGGATTTAATTAGAGATACTAATTAATCTGCGGTGTTGGCTTCGATCTTGAATAGGATTACGTTCATAAAGGTACCCCCTGCTCAACGACAGGACCTAAACATTCGAAGATTTAATACATTATCAAGAACTTTTTAATATTTCTATTTGTTTTATTTTCCTTTCTGTGAAGCCTGACAACCAACTCATCATATTACCGAAATGGACTTAATATACAAGTCCATTATTACCGATTGATAAGTAAAGCACTTCTCGCACAACCCTATTTATGAGCTAAGCGACTGCAACGCAACCCAAAATTCGCACTTCTCACTGACAGGAGACGCATTATAGACGCGTCGCTTTCATACATTGACAAGATCCGAGTCGCTTGCAAATAGCGTTGTGTGAGAAGTGCCTAGACTACATCATCACAGACTTACCATCAGGTGCGATTGTAAACAAGCGGCGCGTTCGCGAATCGCGACACAAGCGCTGCGCGCCCGCTGCATAGCCGCTCACAATCCGCTGGTATGTACCTAACGGCTCTAAAGCCCTAACGATACCCCGGTCTACCAGTATGTTCCTGTGCTAGGAAGCCCTAATATAGGCCATATCCACATTATCAAAATTAATTAAATAGAACCTAATTACGTTATTACTAAATTAATGTTGGTATGTAGGTAATCCGATCGCATCAGTAGATTAATCCGTACGACAATTTACGTCAAGTTTCCCGGTGTAATGTATTTCGATAATCCTCTTAGGTTAAGTCTTAACCAGTCAAAGGATTCGAGTGCAAAATACATTATCTATAGGTAGATATTTTTATACACGTCCGATATTAGGAAATATTAGACTAACTATTTGTATTGAATACGAGTTATAAAATGGGGAGAGCAGGTATTAAAACGTCCTTAATTCGCTTCGGAAAACTTAACCATTTTCACATTTTTGCAACTTGTTTCATCGTAGCGCACAGAAAAAAGAAGTTCTAAAAGGTCTCCAAACCAGGGCGCAATGTTCAGTAAAAAAAATTATTAAAAAGATTAGAAGAGACTCGCATAATAATAATATAGAGAAAAAAAAAACATAATAATATTATGTTTTTTTTTTTTAAATATAGGAGAACTATTCCCAATTATTCTAAAACAATAAATTTAATAATACTCGAAAAAAACTTAAGGCGCCCAACAAAAATACGTGAAAGTAGAATAAACAAACTTATGAACCGTTCCTTGGAGCAAAGCGAAGTCAGATTACAAGGAAAAATAAAACAAAACGTGACACAACGCAACACGAAAATAAAGTGGCTTTCAAAACGAAAAGAATAAGCAGCTGCACTCAGAATGTTCATATTTTAAAACCTCAAAAAGTAGTCGGATGTGCAGCAGAAAGTAGCGGAATACACAAGTAAGTTCGACTCGTGTACCGACTTTGAGTGCCACTAGCTACGCGCTGCAGGCGCTACTTCCTGCCAGCTTTTATCTCGACCATAGCTGATCATTGATCTATAAGGACTATGGATTAGACACTAAAGCAAAAATAGCGAGCCTGACAATGCCTGTCAAAATTTTAGTGAATAAAATATGGCCGATAATACTAGTGTTGTGCGCACTACGTGGACGGAAACACTATCGATATTTAGTTTAATGACTAACGATATAACAGCAATAATACATGTCGTTCGTCTTCTCATCGATATTAATATTAATTTTGATACCTACTGCGATGAACTTGTCATGTCATGTCAACCAAAAATATTTTGTAAAAACCAGCTATCATGATGATCTGCTGAACAACAAGCGAGGACACAACGACTGATCCCCCTTTTTAGACGATCTCAGCGATAGTGTTTTAAACTCTGCCAGTTAATTAGGTACCACCCTCTTGCTTAACACAGCCGCCAAACTATTTGTCTTATTCCAGTTAGGAAATTTAGGTAGTTAAGGCCTTTATTTATTATATGCATAATGTAAAATTATCAAAATAGAGTTCCATAACCGAAGTTTAACCATCGGAAGTAAAATACTTATATCTCTATTTGGCTGTATTGTATATAACTAGGTATATACAGGCTTGAAGTTATGTTAAGTTTTATATCCAATATTAAAAATCAATCCTTCTATTAACCAGTCCGCCTACTCCTAAACAATGCCACTTTTGCTGATTCTGAATGTACCCGCTGAATCCAGAAAAATCGCGATAGATACTTACATAAATAAATAATGTAGCACTACGATGAATTTAATTTTAGAGTTTATTCAATAAAAGCTAAGGGTGAAGATAGTACTGCTGTGTGATATGACTGACAATTTTCTTCTGATCACCCATGATTGTGTAATAACCCTTAGTGCATTAATATTGTGGAAATGGGACCGAAATATAAATAAAAAACATGTGTCTATGTACACAAATTTTAATTTATTTGTTTAAGGCTATATAATGTACAGCATAATTACAAAAATACAAATAAAAGTATTATAGCATATTTATTAATTGGGCACAAAAAGCGATCGTATCGCTAACTAGCGAATTCTTCAAGATAAGCTTTGAGCAGATAAGATAACAGAGGAATAATTATAATTGCTTTTTACAAAAAAATACTTCAACAAGACGAGGGTTTATGTTTTCTGGAACAATTATTTCTAGCCACTTCTTTTTTAACGATTTATTTGAAGGTAATCTATTGAATAAAAACAATTATTTCAACTTTCTTCAGCGTCATTTTAAATTATCGATATATCGAATATCGATATTTTAACACTTTCTACCCTAAGTGTCATTGAAATGTAAACAAACCGGCTACTCAAATATATAAAATAATGATGTAAAACCCAACAAAACATTAACAGGCCTACGTAATCCTCGCACAGATCATCATGCAGCAAAAACATAATATATCAATATCATTCAGATATTCAACAAACAACGAAAACTGATACCTACTATAACTTGTTAATTTTGGGTGTAATTTATTTTTCCTGGCTCCGCATTGTAGTATACCACACCTCATTGTGTTTTAATGTTTTTGTTTTGCTTAAAAGACACCACAACACCTCCTATCAATGCCTATTTTAATATATTTTATAGTTTTGGGTTTATTAACCATTTTGTTTGACATAAGATGTCATTTGTAAGGGTGAATAAAAAATGGCCGGCCTGCTACACACCAACCAGCTAATTTCATATGATGTTAAGGATTAGGGCGTCTCTATCTAAGTATATTCCTATCTCTATGTAGCTGATAGACCATAGAGATATCTGTTAGAGGCATATCTAGTAAATAGATCTTAGTTAGGTATAGTCTTGAAACCTCGACATGAGTGCCCGCGTCATTTAAAAAAAAAACAAAAAGAGACAAGTTGAGAAAAATGAATGTTACGTATTGTCTTGAAGAGATGTTTGTACGTACCTTATTAAAACCTGTTAAACACACACAAATGTATCACTAGCTAAGTAGGTAGTAAAAACAAATGCATAATGAACTAGGTAATTCATAACCTTTGTAAAAGAAAGAATTTATATTTTCCTAGGCAATATAATAAATTCATTCATTCATTTAAATAAAATGTCATAAAAGCTCACATAAAAATTCACAATATAAACTTTAAAAAAAATCTATCCGAGACCGAAATTGTCTCTGTAGTCAAAGTATTCTGTAAATTTAGCAGGAGCGATTTATACGGCGCTGTGGCTATATCCGAATATTAATACGCCTTTCAAACTGTTTCTCTCGTAAGACCTGCAAGTCCAACCCCCCATTTTTCACTTCTGTTCTTCTAAAACAAATACGGCGATGATAAAGATGAGTTCGTCTAACTTTACATCCAAGTATGGTAACTTTTGAAATATTTCTTTAACTTGACAAACGCTTTGTTTTATTAAAATTCCGGTTTTTCTAGTACTTTGAACTTATGCACGATTGGTACACCCGTTGCTACGTAGGAAAAATGATTTTATACTAGTTAGATCGAACGGTAAGATTGATTTTAATCAATTATACTACCTACCAATGCGAACCACCTTGACCCCTCACAGCTTCGCTTCAGTTTCAGCAACGAGGGAGACGAGGTACCTGATGGTAAGTATTCACCTTTGCTCATCTCAGACATCTTCAGCAAAGGGAGATCTCTCTGTAGGCGAGATGACATGTCTGAGGGGCGACCGAGGCCCCAAGTGTATGCTCTCGGCGCGTTGCATATATGCGAGCGATGTAGATATCTTCGATAACGTGATTCAGGCTTAGGTGACGTCAGCGCGTGATAAAACAGCAAAAGAATCGCAGCGTTATTAGCTACGAAAGAGGAAGAAGAAAATCGCAACCTCCCGTAGGAGTCTTTTGGCGGCTGACACTTTAGATTCGTTGTAGTCTGGTTACAAGCACAAATTTTCGTACGTCTGCCTTACACTTTTGAAAATTTAGAGCCACTTGAAAATATTTAAGAAAGATATGTGAAAAAAACAGTTAGTGTGACAGACGTTAGTTTGCTTGGACATCATCAGGTATTGATCGATCATCATATTGTTACGAGTCAGGAGTGCTGGGTTCGAGAAAATGCCAAATGTACCACAAAGACTTTATTGTACTCGTAGACACACAAATTACACGATGTACACAGTACACACTAAAACACTCTGCACGTAGGTACTGGTAAACACACTCGTCGAACACTGTATCGCCCGTAGAAATCACTTCACTTCGCACTGGTATCGCTCGTAGGTATCGCTGGTATCTTCCTGGTTCCGCTTCCGAAACTAGAATGTCCGCACTTGATCGATCGCCCCTTTTTATACCACTCACGCACCATTCACGCCAATCCAGAACTTTCTCGCTAATTCCGGACGGACCCGATTCGTATAAAATTCGAGAACGTTCCTTGCAACCGAGTTTCGCCCGTATGACTATTGCCGTAATGGTCGAAGCGTCGTGCGTACGGGCAAGCGCGCTATTGTTCTATTGTTGACTCGACATGTTTATGGCCCCTATTGTTTATTGTTTTGCGAGGTGATACGCCAGGGCTGTCACATTGCCCCCCTCTTAGTCATGCTCGTCCCGAGCATTATTCGATCCATGAAATGGTGCCAATCTGTCCACGTGCACGATCTTCGGCTTTCTTCTGTCCCCCTGTCTGATCCGGTAGGTCACGTCGTTAATCTTCGTGACAACTGTGTAAGGGCCTTCCCATCGTGCTTGTAGCTTCGGAGACTTCCCTTTCCTCCGCAGTGGATTGTGCAACCATACAGAATCTCCCTCCTTGAAACCATGTTTCCGAGCATCGCGATCGTACCGGGTTTTCATCTTTTCGCTGGTCTTCAAACATTGCTCCCTTACAAGATCATGTGTCTCGTCCAATTGTTCCCGTAAGTCCGCGATGTATTCAACGGTTGGTTTCGGGGCATCTGGCGGTGTTCCGGTAAGCAAATCCATCGGCAGACGCATTTCTCTTCCGAAGTTAACTTTAGCCGGTGTAAATCCCGTAGACTCGTGTATGGCAGACCGATATGACATCAGGAACAGAGGAATGTACCGATCCCAGTCTCGCTGATGTTCCTCGACGACCTTGGCCAAGTGATTTTCCAACGTTTGGTTGAATCTCTCCACCATGCCGTCAGATTGAGGATGCGCCGGTGTGGTACGTGTCTTATTTATTCCCAAAAGTTCACACATCTCCTGGAATAACGTCGACTCGAAGTTCCTGCCTTGGTCGCTGTGTAACTCCAATGGTACACCAAAGCGGCATACTACCTCCTGGACAAGTTTCTTGGCCACGGTCTTCGCCTCTTGGTTCGGAGTTGCAAACGCTTCCGGCCATTTACTGAAGTAGTCTTGAACCACTATGATGAATCTATTCCCGTCTTCCGTCTGAGGGAATGGCCCAGCAACGTCTATGGCGATTCTCTCCCAAGGGGCTCCGACGTTGTACAGCTGTAGTTTCCCTTTGGATCTAGTGCGGGGCCCTTTCACTGAAGCGCACACTGTACACTTTCTGCACCAATCTTCAACGTCCTCTCGACATCGCACCCAATAAAAGCGTTCTCGTATCTTTACGAGGGTCTTCTTGATGCCGAGGTGCCCGCCAGAAGTGCCATCGTGTACGAGCTTCAGCAAATCAGCCACTTTACTCCTGGGGATAACCATTTGCAGGGTTCTTTCCTTTCCGTTGAGTGATTCCCAGCTCCGGTAAAGCACGCCATTCTCCAATATAAGGCTGTCCCATTGAGCCCAGTATGCCTTAGTCGTCGCGCTTGATGCTGACACATCACTCCACAGGGGCCTCTGTCCTTTGGCTTTCCATTCCATGATCAGGCTGAGGTCTTTGTCTTCCTTCTTAGCTTGGCTTACTTGCTCCGTTCCCCAAGACTCGTCTAGGTCCTGCATCCTTATCACCCTGACCTCTTCTTTGGCCTCATGCTTGATGCAATGTCGACATTCTTCGGAGCATGGGCGTCGCGACAGGGCGTCGGCATTCGAATGAGCTCTTCCGTTGCGATGCTCTATTACGAATTGAACTCTTGAAGCTGTTCGATCCACCTCGCGACCTGGCCTTCCGGGTTCTTGAATTGCAGAAGCCACCTCAGAGCAGCGTGGTCCGTCCTTATTGTGAACTCGCGTCCCAACAAATACTTGTTGAAGTGCTGAAGGGTCTTCACCACAGCCAGTAATTCTCGCCGAGTCACACAATAATTTCTTTCCGGTTTCGAAAGGGTCTTGCTAAAGTACGCAATGACCACCTGCTGGCCGTCCTGTTCTTGGGATAATACTCCTCCGATGCCAGTATTGCTAGCGTCCGTGTCCACTATGAATCTCCCTTCTCTTCTGGGATAGCCAAGAATCGGAGCCGAGCACAGACGTTCCTTTAAGCGAACAAACGCATCTTCGCAATCGGAATCCCAACTGAAGATTCTCTTGTCCTCCGTGAGACGGTGTAATGGCTTGGCTATCTCTGAGAAGTTCTTCACAAACCGACGGTAATAGGCACATAACCCCAAGAATGCTCTTACATCGGTCTTGTTCTTTGGTGTCGGCCATTCTTGAACAGCTCTTATCTTGTCTGGATCAGTTCGAACACCTTCGTCCGATATGATGTGTCCCAAAAATGATACTTCCTTCTTGAAGAAGTCACATTTCTTCGGATTGAGCTTTAGGTTGGACTCACGGAATCGTCTGAATACCTTCTCCAGATTTCGCTTGTGTTCCACGAAGTTTCGTCCCATGACTATGACGTCATCGAGGTATACCAGACAAGCGTCCCCCAAAAGTCCCACCAACACTCGCTCCATGAGACGCTCAAAAGTGGCAGGAGCGTTACATAATCCAAAAGGCATTACGCGAAACTGCCACAAGCCATTTCCGGTTCCGGTGGTAAAGGCGGTCTTCTCTTTGTCTTCTGGCCGGACTTCTACTTGCCAGTAACCACTCTTCAGGTCGACCGTCGAAAACCACTTCATTCCACCAAGCATATCTAACGTGTCGTCAATCCGAGGCAGAGGGTAGCTGTCCTTCTTGGTAACGGTGTTAAGCATCCTGTAGTCGACACAGAATCTAGTACTGCCATCCTTCTTCTTCACGAGTACCACAGGTGAACACCAAGGGCTAGTTGACGGCTCGATCACCTTGCTGCGTACCATGTCCTTGATCATTTCTGCAACTTCGTGTTCCTTTGCCAATGGTACTCGTCTCGGTCTTTGCTTGATCGGTGAAGTATTGCCGGTATCTATTGGGTGAGTGACAAGATTTGTTCTTCCAAGGTCGCTATCTCCTCTGGTAAAGATGTCCTTGTAGTCCATCAACAACTTTGCTGCCTGAGTATATTCTTCAGAGCTCAAATTCCTCCTTGTCGCCTCCAGCAAAGATGTCATGTGATCCGTTGATCCAGGTTTGACCGAGTTTTCTTGGACCTTCCTCAAGCTGTCCACGGCTTCACATCGGCCGATAACGGTATTCTTCGCGAGATATATCGGCGTGCTACTAAGATTGATGACCTTTAACGTAGCGTCACGTTTGGTCATGAGCAGTGTCCTTGCCGTGATCCAACTGGGGTGATCTCCATAGTCTTCCACTACGACACATCGATCCATCTGTATCTTTTCGGGAAACCTAACCTTGACCAAGGTTTCCGATCTGGGTGCTAGCTTCACTGTCCTCAAACAGTACACTGCTCCTGAACATGAACCGTCCAAGAAGACTTCTTGATCCTGGAAGCTTAACACTCCTTTCGCTATATCAACTATACAGTGATGTGTCCGTAGAAAGTCCAGTCCGATAATGCAGTCGTCAGTTATATTCGCTACTAAAACAGACTGCTTGTAACTGTTACTTCCGAGCTTCAGTCTTGCTTCCGTAACTCCTAGGACGGTCACTGGCTGGCCTGTCGCTGTCTGCAGATTGCATGATGGTCGTCCATTTTCCCACATGATAGTCCGCTTGAGTAGTTCCGGTCGAACGATGGATTTCGATGCTCCCGTGTCAATTGTAAAGCGACAGGGTATGCCATTTATCTCACCAGTAGTTACAAGGCTGTTCCCATCACAAGCTTGTGAAACTAATACAGTAGGGGCTCGACGAAGTCCAGCCAGTGCCCGCCCCGCGGCGCTGGCGTCTCTTAGTTTAACGGCTCCTGGGTTTCGACTTGGGTAGCGGTCGACACCGATTTTGGTTGCTTCCGAGTCCGGCAGTTAATCCTTATATGGCCTCGTTCACCACATCCGTAGCAGATAGGCCCAGTACGAGGTTGAATTGCCGCTACGACTTCGCGCACCTTACAACCTTTAAAATCGCTTCGTACCGCCTCTACTTCAAGAGCATGCGCTAAAGCTGCTTCCAAGGTTGTGTGATGGCCCAAGCGCACCGTTGCTCTCACCTCGGGATCCCGTATTCCGCTGACGAAGGCCTCTAATACTTTGTCTTCGATCGGTGTGGAACTCGACGCGTAGGCTCGGCGTACGAGGCGCTCGATCTCCGTAGCCCATTGTTGCAGTCCTTCGCTTGACCTTTGTGACCGGTCTTTAAGCTGAGCGCGGTACACGTGCTCGAGGTGCTTTTCCCCGTATCGAGCTTCCAGGGCCTTAAATAGCGACTCCAAGGTGCGTCGCTCGGCGGGCAGGTTCTCAAGCACCAGCAGTGCCTCCCCTCGAAGAGCTAGAGTGAGTGCCGCCAACGAGTGTTCGTCCTCCCAGCCATTCCCGCTTGCAACAACCTCGAACTGATGCCTGAACGCAGTCCACGAGGTCGTGCCGTCGAAACTTGGGACCTTAAACTTCGGGGCCCCAGAGCATGTGCTGGTTGCTGCCGTGCCTAACACCTTCATTTTTTGCAGCTTCTTGTCCAAATCCACGAGCCTAGTTTCGTGGGAGTTGAGTAACGCGTCATGGGTCTTGAGGGCTTCGTCGTGCTCGGATGTTCGTACCTTGACCAATTCTAGGTCCTCCTTCACGACGTTCAAATCTCCTTGGAAACCGTCCAGCTTTGCATTGATTGCCCCTAGGCCCGCCTGCATGGCTTCGCGCTGGCTCTCTAATTTACTCTCCAGTTTACTTTCCAGGCGTTGTAAGACGGTTAATAAGGAGGCCATATCAAATGCACTCGGTGTCGTCGCTGACGCAGTTGATGTAGTCGAAGGTTCAGCGGTGGTCTCCGTGCGGTCACGCCCAGGCGACTCCATCCGTGCGGCATCCAATGCCGTTTGCCGTCGCGTGCGAATCCCGTCTTCACTTTGCGGTACTACAGGCATTCCGCTTCTGTCACCAATTGTTACGAGTCAGGAGTGCTGGGTTCGAGAAAATGCCAAATGTACCACAAAGACTTTATTGTACTCGTAGACACACAAATTACACGATGTACACAGTACACACTAAAACACTCTGCACGTAGGTACTGGTAAACACACTCGTCGAACACTGTATCGCCCGTAGAAATCACTTCACTTCGCACTGGTATCGCTCGTAGGTATCGCTGGTATCTTCCTGGTTCCGCTTCCGAAACTAGAATGTCCGCACTTGATCGATCGCCCCTTTTTATACCACTCACGCACCATTCACGCCAATCCAGAACTTTCTCGCTAATTCCGGACGGACCCGATTCGTATAAAATTCGAGAACGTTCCTTGCAACCGAGTTTCGCCCGTATGACTATTGCCGTAATGGTCGAAGCGTCGTGCGTACGGGCAAGCGCGCTATTGTTCTATTGTTGACTCGACATGTTTATGGCCCCTATTGTTTATTGTTTTGCGAGGTGATACGCCAGGGCTGTCACAATATTAATTTGATCCAACTATTTAGTCCAACTATGACGTCACAGTTGGACCACGAGGAATAGGTCGTCCTCGTGGTCCAACTGCCAAATTAATGTGATTTTACAGTGATCGATCAAAATTCCTTCAAGTACTAAAGTGAGAACACAGGAAATATCCAAACAGACGAGTATTTCACAGTCGTTTATTAAAATAAAATTTTTGACCAGACTCATAACATGTAACAATATACAGTAAACAAAACACACACAGTCTCTTTGCTTAGTACCGACAGCGACACAGCTTCTGAGGGGCCTAAGTAAACATGATTAGAAAAGTTATCAACCTAGAAGTAATGAAATGAAGGAAAGAATGATCAATGAAAAAATCTAAATGTCACATTTTTTGACGTGACAACGTCTTATAATTCGATATAGCCGGCTGCACGCACGAAAAAGATGACGTCATGCGGCGTTACCGTTACCTCGCTCTGAGGCGTCCCATGTAAAGCTTGAAGGTATCCAATTATTACTTTGTTATTGACTTCTGGGACTATTTATAAATTTTAAATGTTACCTTTTTTAATGTTTCCTGTATTCCTTCTTTAATTTTATTGATAAATTTCTGTAACTTTAAATACGATTTCATGACGTTTGTTTACTTTGATGACATTATTTGTCAATCATTCCATCAGTATTTTCTTAAGACGTTGTCACGTTCAACTATCGTCAGTAAACCGACTTTACAGACAACCAGTATTTTTTTTTGCTATTACAATAGAACTGTGTTCCACATGATTTTACATAAGGATGGTCAACCTTACCACCAGCGCGGCTGACCGGCGCGCGCGACACGAGCTTACAAGTCTCTTGTACCGTTTTACAGTGAAAAAGACCCGCGCCGATGAACCATGCTGATGCAACGTACATTTGTAGCGGATAAAAATGAAAAAGAAATGGATAACAAGTGTATTGAAAATGAATTAAAAATACATTAAACATTCTTAATGTTATAGCGATAAGTAGGGATTATCACTACATAGTATAAAACAAAGTCGCTATTTTTGTCCGTCTGTTTGTTTGTTTGTCTGTTTGTCTGTTTGTCTGTATGCTTAAATCTTTAAAATTACGCAACGGATTTTGATGCGGTTTTTTGTAATAGGTAGAGTGATTCAAGAGGAAGGTTTTTATGTATAATACATGCATATATTCCCACGAGAACGGGATCCACGCGGGTGAAACCGCGGGCGGGCCGCTAGTACAGTATAATTTGCAACAAACCGATTTTCTCCGAGTTAAAGTAATCTTTGTCTTTTTTTCAAACTAATGTAGGTTCAACGTTTATTTATGTTAATAACACTAATAATAATGTATATTGATGACAAGAATAATTTAAACGTAACAAAACTTCGCTTATACTAAAAAAGTACAAAACAAAACAAAACCAAACAATTCATAAACAACTAAAACATAACAATTACTTCCTTACTGTTAAAAAACACATGCGGATTCATTCCTTTTGAAAGTCCATTCCTAAAAACAAAAACTCACCTCTTTTAAATTAACCATTACTTATACTCATGCTGACACGTCTTTTCATTAATAATTTCAAAATAGTATCGTAGTATCTGGTAAACTAAATATGTACATCATAGACTTAATGACAGTTAGAAACAACTAAAAAATATAATTTATTACTAGAATTTATACCTACATAATAATGCTATTATCATGTGCTATTATGTATCTAAAATTTTATCTAGGATTCAACTGTATATGTATAATTAATTATTATTAAATACCTATTCTTCTCTTCCTTATTAATTCAATGTTTATCCTTTGTCACATTGTATTCATATATTATCATTCTGACCTTCTTAATTTGTATTCCTGCAAAGAAATTTTCTTACTGTTTATATAAATTTTCTCGTCATTAAATTTTCTTTTTCGTATTAAGTTTTTTAATTCATGATTTGTCCTTTGTTCACTCGTATTGCCCGGGTCTGTATATATTTTTTCTAATTTGACTGGAGGATGCTGTAACTCCGACAAAAGTTCCAAACTTTTCTTGAAAGATGGAATTGGCAAAATTGGAGGTGAATACCCCTTTATCTTAGAATCAATTTGTTCTGATACTTTAACATCTGTTGTTTTTGCTGGTTCTGCAGAGTCTTTAGCAATATTCTGTTGATTAACATTACTCTTCATGGGAGTTAATGGTTTTTCATGAGTGTCCCCATAAATTCTAGATGAAGCTTGATTTACGCTTTGAATTTTAGAATGTGCGGAAACATAACCTTTCACAGGATCTATTTTGGGTGGGTCAGGAATCGCAACATTTATTGAATCAATAGAAATATTTTCTAGATTATTGACAGCGTTCAAACCCATACTTATTTTATGCTGATAGGAATTAGTATCTTCAGTGTTTGAAAAATAAGTATTTGGATACTGAAAATTTTTATCCTGGGCGAATTGCACAAAAGACAATTGGTAATTAGAGCTAGGAGGAGGTGGTGGGGGTGGCGGTGGAGGTAGAATTGATGTTGGTGGCGGTAGTGGTGGTAGAATTGTTGGTGGTGGCGGCGGTGGTGGTGGTAGAATCGGTGGAGGAGGTGGCGGCGGCGGCGGCGGTGGCGGCGGCGGTGTTAGTCTTGACGGCAGCCAAATATTCTGTCCTGCTGAAGAATATGGAGTCTGCCCAACAACTGGCCTCGGGCCCAATCTACCATGCTGTTCCAATGCCGATGAATAGTATCCACTTTGGTTATGATTCAGAATTTGAGTTAATAATGGATTACCCTGAGTTTTCATATTACCGACCGGTCTTTGCGACGGGATTTGTGTTGTGCTGTAATTAACATGGTCGTTTAGTAAACACATAGAATTTGATACGCAATTATCATACACATCATTAATAACAGTAGTTTGAGGAAAAACACGAACGTTATTATTGCTGTCTTGCTTAGCTGTGGGCCGCCGAAAGAGACGTAGATTATTACAACTTTTTACATTAGTCTGACTTGAATACTCCAATGCTGCATTATAAGCATTTTGATAACGTAATAAACTTGGATAATGTAATTGTTGATCCGAAATCAACATAGGACCATTCGGATTAATGTTGTCAGTAAATTGATCGTTTGTTACTACTGAGCTGTTGACAAAGGAATCGTTACATAACTCGTTATTAAAACCTAGATATGACTTTTCTCCCATAAGACTTGCTGAAGTCACTAACCTGTCTTGACAATTTTCACGTGGTTTTGAATAACTAGTACTAAAAATTTCGTCTCTTTCGTAAGTAGGTTGATGCCAATATAATGATGAACAATTATTTATTGGCTCTTGGAAATGAATTTCATTAGCAACCATATTCGGGAAATAATAGTTATTTGTATTATGTTCCAAAACCGGTAGTTTACAGTGGTAATGTGGTATTACTTGATTACAAGAGGACTTAAATTTATCACATATTTTATTAGAAATGCTACACTTTTCCAGTATATGATTTGCTTTAGTAGATTTTCGTATCATTGTCTCATTCTTTGGTTTTGTTTTCTTCTGTCGTCTAACACTATATGGTAATATGGGTGAAGTTGATATAGTTCCTCTATCTGCATTTTTCCTTTCTACTTTGTTTCTGTCTAATTTTTCAACATTTTCTCTGATCCCATTTATGTCAGTGCTTGGAATGAAATTAGAATTGTCTGTTTTATTATTCGATTCTTTATAATCAATGTTCCGAACTATAGTCTGTGCAATTTCTTTGTATGTCAATAGATCTTGTTGTTGAATACTTTTATCAAATCTGCTTTCAGTAGTCTTCTTATTGATAAGATGTACATTTTCTTGGTTTTTCAAAGAAGACTTTTTGTTTATATCATGAACGATGTTTTTACCCAGTTCATTCAAATAAGCTTGACTATAAATTTTTTCTTTTAGTTTTAAAATAAAATCTCGTTGTACTGAGGAAAGATAAATTGAACAAGCAGGATTTTTAACACAAGTATCATTACATTTTTGATCTGTTATTTTAGTAGTACCATAACCTTTACCTAAATTGGAATCTTCATTTACGTTAGATAAGTCGTTATTTTTAATATATTTTTTTCTTTTATAATACCAAGGATAAACATCACAATCAACTATTTTAATGCTGATAGGGCGACATTTCTTTAAAAGGCTAATATTTCTACCAATATCAAAAAACGTCACCGGTAAAGGATAAGAAGGTTTTTTGTATGAGGATGACCATTCATCATTTTGCTTAAAAGTTTTTGGGACTTCATCCAAAATGTAACCAGGATCTTCAATTATGGCATCTGTAACAAAATTTAACTTAGAAGTGCAATCTATATAAATGTTTTAACCGAAGCGCTAGAAGCGTCAGAGGACAGCAAATCAATAAAAAGCTTGTAATAAATAACATCGACCCCAATGCCGATGCCTTAAAAAAATTAAGTTTTATTCATCGAAACTTTTGATGTTCGTAACTTACCGATTTCATCTACATCAATAATTGTGAACTTGTCGAAATCAACGACACAGCCAGGATCGTTCTCGCAATTTTCCACGAGTCCATCGTCAATTAGAGTGGTCATTTTACCAATACCTGTATGAAAAAATATTATATTTAGCATACGTAAAACCTACGACTATGATAGAAATGTAAGATGGTAAATTAATTAGGTTCCTTCAATTCTTCCCAATAATAAAATAATAATATGACTTTCACCTATTCTGTTATTTGTACCTTGGTTCATGTTTGTACCTGTTTGTACCCCTTACACATATCTTCTAATATACTCAATCAAAATACTCCATAAAAAACTCACAAAAGACCTTCTACACAGTATTAAAAGTTGTATTTAGTATTTTTAATAATAAATAATTATTCTTTGTAGACAGTTTTTTACAAAGAAACTCCCAGTACTAAAATTATTTAATTTTCAAATCTGATCACAAAATGTTGAAGGTAAATGTCAATATTGACGTTATTAATTTTGTGTTGTCGATCGACAGTCGACTATCGATGATTAATCGATAGTCCATCGATAGCCAGACAATCGCAAGACTATCGACTGGCCTATCGATTTTATCGATACTATCGATAGCTCAGATCGAAGCAATACGATCGCTTGAGTGCAATACAATCGATACTATCGATAATATTGTTGTTCGCGAGCTCTAGATTATCGGTACTCTCGATACTATCGACAGTATCGTTGCTAGTAAATCAAAAACTATCGATATTATCGATATCATCGATTATTTTAGACTATCGATTATTTACTAATTTACAATAGTATTGTTATCAATATTAAGGTATAGTAGTCGGAAAAACAAATGGAATAATTTACGAATGTTATAAATTGTTAACATAATATTACGTACTGCATCTCTATCTCGGTCGCAATTAGAGTTTTTAAAACTGGCAACTTATTATACGTGTCGCCGTTAAAAAAAAACAAGGAAAGTTTTTATTGTTAGTTTGTCTGTATAACAATAGTCTAAACTGGCACACGTTGGTTTATTTAAGTATAAAAACTATGGAGGCCTTTATTGGTCCTCGTTTAATTACATTATACTTTAAAAACATACCCAATACTACACGCTTCTACTACATCTTTGAACTATAGAACAATCGATATTACGGCTGTTTTAGATGAAAACTATCGATTGGAAAACTATCGATAGTTTGGCAACACTATTGTAGTTTTCTTTTTAGGGGACGGAGACTGTTGAATGGACTTGAAGTGTACATGGTATAGTGCGCCCAACTTATCTCTGAAATGGCAAAAATTGGAACCATGTTCATGATTGGAACTAATGCCGCCATGTTAAAAGTCATTCATAAGTCATAAGTATAGTCTTACAAGGATCTTTTGGCGCATGGCTGAAGTGAGGGTAAGAGAGACAGCGCCTTACAGTTTCCCTTCCCTGTAAGGCGCTGTCTCTGTCACCCACAGGTCATCCACGCGCCAAAACGTTATACGTTGTGGTCATTCATCTGTCAGTTCCTACCTCTCGATGATTGGTCCAATGCGTCTGACAGCGCCTCTCTTCGTTTCATAGATAAGTTGGTTTACGGGTTATACTACAGGTTCCTTGAGACCCGAAAATCCCTCGCCTCAGTCCGCGCAAAAGGCGCGGCAGCGATGGAAGGCAGCGTTCGTTCGTACTACAGGTTACTTATACCGTAAAGCACTTTTAAACACATTGGTTGGAGTTGGAAGCTATTTCAAAAAGTTATTACTTTCATTATTTAGATATCAATTAGAAGAGGCTTTGCGTGTAGTACGATTTTATTCAATTTCGTTATTTCTTTCTTTGTAAAAGATTTGATTTTGACATTTGACGAGTAGTTTTTGAGCCCCCTATAATTTAATATCTTTATAGCAATTCTATACAGATAAATATGTATACCTGCATTGTACGTTACCTGCCGCACATGAGGGATTCAATTATTCTATTTGTTTTCAAATTTAATCTATCCTAGTGTATGTACTAACTCATTAATCTTAAAGCTAATGGCCTAAAAAGCTAGTAGGTAAGCCCGCCCTCGCTTCGGGAAACCGTTTGTTTATTTATAAACTGATTGGAATAAAACAGACACTATTATTTAAATAAAGCTTATGTAGTACCTACGTATTTATAAAAATCGCATCAAATCGGTTAAGCCGTTCTGAGAAAAGCACGAACAACACCACAGACAAATACAAAAATTCTAAAAAACGTTGTTAGGGTTCCGTACCCAAAGGGTAAAACGGGACCCTATTACTGAGACTTCGCTGTCCGTCCGTCCGTCCGTCCGTCCGTCTGTCACCAGGCTGTATCTTATGAACCGTAATAGTTACACATTTGAAATTTTCACAGATGATGTATTTCTGTTGCCGCTACAACAACAAATACTAAAACACTGAATAAAATAAATATTTAAGTCGAAATATGGCTTCGACGCTTCAGCGATAAATTAGTTACCTTTCGGTCCAAGAGATGGCGTTGCTTGTGGCTACAAAAAACTAAAGTAAATATTTAAGTGAGGCTTTCATATAACAGACCAGATTTTTTGGCGTTTTTATACATAATGGTACGGAACCCTTCGTGCGCGAGTCCAACTCGCACTTGGCCGATTTTTTTCGTTTCTCTTGCGTTAACCCCTTAACGCATAATTATAAAGCCAATAGCCATGTGTGGATTCCAAAATTTCAATTCCTAAGATTTTTTACAGGTAACTGAGAATACTAATAGTAAAAGCCTAACTTGCTAAATATAATTAATTTGCTATAGTTAAGTGTTATTTCTTAGCTTGGCTTTGGATAAATCCTAAATTCAATTTAAAGATTATGCCTACATTAAGTAACGCAACATTAATGTACCTAGTGGGTATATTATATTAAAAATAACAATCACAGTAAACAAAAATATATGTATAAGGTTATGCTGACATCATCCACCATATAAAATTTAACTAGTTTTAATTATAGCAATCAATAAGTACATCTTACCAAACTCCATCGTATAAAATTTACTTTCATAATATCAGCTTCTAGTAAAAACACTACAACATGTAACTTACAACTGAAAAGAAAATACTAAACTAACTAATACGTATAGAAATATATACCTTTGCTTGAAAAACAACTTGCGGGTATGTATTGTTAAAATTTTTATACCATTCATTTGCGGGTAGGTCCACGTTTATTTTGGGCAATAAAGTACCCGATTTTTTAAACATACTTGTAAATGAAGGTAGACATAATATGAGTTAATTTATACATATAACTAGTACATCTATCTCTTTCAATATCTTGAGTATACCTTATTATATTTTCCTTGAACTAACAAGTGCACCTATTATTCGGATCACGTCTCCACGGCGTAGAAATTCTACCCGCTTGTTTTTTACTTATAAAATTGAATCACTTAAAGGTCAAAGGTAAAATAAACAAACTTAAAATAATTAATGTTTCAATTAGGTACTAAAATGTCCTGCTATAAACCTAATACCTAGCACCGTATACCTAGTACCGCATATTCCATTTGCGTTCTATCTGGAATTCGTTATAATTGCATGGCAGACAAATGTCAGCTTTCCGTCTATGCAATTAAGGTACATTTAAGATTGACGACGAGATCTAAAAATGCCCTGAGTAAATTTTGCTTACAAGCCAAATTGAACTGTAAACACAGTTAACAAGTTCTGTTTTGGGGGAGTGGCAATTTCATACGCTCGTTGACTCAAATCCATACTAAATGTGAAATGTGAAAGTGTGTTTGTTTGTGCCTCTTTCACGTCGCAACAGGGCTATTATAAATGATATAGTTAATGTGTGTAGAGATAGTTGGGAGGGTGGAGAGTGACGTAGGCTACTTTTTACCGCGGAAAATCGATGATCGATGGGAAGATCGATGTTTTGATAGTTGGTAGATATTTAATTCCGGATGATGTTAATAGATGGCGTTAGTAAAATTCATTTGCAAGTTCTGAATCACGCTATCAAATACTACATGTAATTTACTTATGTCATAGGCAAATAATCTGTTGTTCCAGTAGGCTACACTGTTTTTAGCCGAGATTCCTACGGGAGCGGGACCTACGCGACTAACGTGACTGTTACCTACGGGTCCCGAAGCGAAGCGCGGGCGGTTGTCTAGTCTTTATATAAATCTCTTGCGTTACTGAGTGATTGACTGACAGACAACGCACAGCCGAAACTACTGAACGGATTAAGCTGAAATTTGGCATGTAAGTTCCTTGGGGAGTGTAGGGGAGCACTAAAAGAGGATTTTTGGAAATTCCACTCTGAAGGGGGTGAAATATGTGTAAATGCGGAATGGGGGTATAAATGCGAAACAATAAAGGTAGTCACTATGCCGTTAACCGTTGAGGAATTCCCTTGTCTTGGAGCAAATTCCAAGAGTCCTTTTGAGCCATTAGAGTTACATTGTCATAGGCTCTTCTTACCCTCTGTGCAAATTTTCTAGTTAATTAGACTTCTCCGAGGTGGTGAAAATAAGGCTATAACTTTTTACGTTACATACATAAAGTCCAAGTTTATTAAAGGGTTTTAATGAAAAAGGGGATGTATGTGCATTTTGGCACGTACGTGGGTGAAAAGATTGTAACTGCAAAATAGGATTACCTATCTATTCGATTTTACTAACAAATATACAAAATGATTCATCTTAAGTGAATAATACATGTAATACAAAACTACAAAAGTAATATACCTACCTACCTAACCAATTGGTATAAAAAACACTACGCAAAATTGGTCAATAAGTAGTCTTTGAAAAAAAACGGGGTCTTTTTTAACCGACTTCAAAAAAAGGATTCTTATACGTGTATAATTTTTAACTGAGCCCTGATTCTGCTAATTTATAAATGAATTTTGTTTGCTTTAATGCGTTTGATTTTTTCACATTTTGTAAGTATACGCAATGTGCCAACAATTCAGGCGAGCCACATTTGAAGCATTTATAAATTAGAAGAATAGGGGCCCTGAGTGAACCGATTTTATATTTTATTTTTATTATATTATTTTTATTATATTTTCATAACTATTTTTTTTATTCGAAGCCTGTGCCATATAAACAGCGACATCTGATTGGTACTTTTTGAACTCTACTTGATGATGTTGTAGGCGGTTTTTCTGTAAAAAAACTTTCTTTTTTCTTATATGCACTCAGTGTATAAATATGTTATTTGTGTGACAGAAGAATAATTTCTTCTACTGCAGCCTTGCGGTCGGCCGCCGGCAATCTTATTTGTCATTCTTTCTGTATCTTTGTCCGAGTATTCCCGTGACGCTGCATAATATTTGTCTTAGATATTTGGTATTCAGCCCCGGATTTCTCTCCACTTTTGAAATGTCGGCCAAAGAAAAAAGAGATAAACATGTCACTGGCATCCTCGCCTTGATTATGATGATCTCAGGCAGTAGGGTGACCATCCTGTCCGTATCGTGTGGGAACAATGGTTACTATTCGCAATTGAAAGAAAGTAGACACCTCAACCTAGTAAAAAGCAGTCAGAATATTCCATTACATCACAGTAACATATTGATCAAATATTTACTTTAACCATATTTGTTTGTATATTTCCGTATCTGTATTCCCGAGGAAAAATCCTGTTTGACCTAACTTGAAAATCATGAAACTTTGTATTAAAGTGCTAAATCTTTTTTACGCTTAATCCGCTGAACCGATTATGGTCTTTGGATTATACGAATTTTGAGAACCTATAACGGACATGGTATAGTTTTATCCCGAAAACTATACTGAGATAATTTTAACTGTGCTTTGTTATATTCCGACTCCCACACGGCGAAGGCAGAAAAAAATCGACAAAATAACATGTTGAATATTGTTTACCTACCTATGTACATAATATTTTGGTGTATAATACGCAAAAATCCTGTCACAAACATAAAACTCTCTACAAAACCGAGACAGTCCTTCAAACTACCAACAGCATGGTCACCACAATGGCAATACGCGCTGCAGAGAGCGGGAAGAAAGGGCGCTTTCCGTCGCCGCGTATCGTAATGGCGATCTGGAGTTCCGGCAACGATAGCCCGCGTCCCCCGGGAACGCTTGAGCTCAATGCGTTCCCGGTTCCTCCCATTCAGACGCCCGCTTTGTATATCGGTCATTTATAAGTTTCTACTTGACGAGCGATTCTTAACGGATCGCTTGTATACCGCTCTGTCGTGTTATTGCTCTGTGGGGTTTGCTCTGTTGTGTAGTTGATCTGTGAATTACATAGTTTCTTTGCTGTGACTGTTAGATAAAAATGAAGTCTCCTGAGTATCTACTATTACCTATTACTAATTCTTCTTACAGTAGGTTTAACTAACCCTTTTGGATGAAGTCAACCAGTACTAATTTTGCACCACAACCAACCAGTAGTAATTTTGACAAAACTTCACACTTATTAAAGGTGTGTACTGGTTACGAGGCAGCCCTGTAAGGTATATTCATGGAAATGCCGACCCTACAGTAAATTATAAAGTAAACAAAGCATCCGATGTTACGAAATGCTGTGCAGCTCTTATTTCATAATTCCCTCGTTTACATTGATCATCATTTTAGCTGTAAAAGTTAGAACTTGATACGACACTCGTAACGCCCCACTTAGATACTCGCTGAAAAGAATATGAACATGATATGAACATAGATGTAAACGAACAGCCTATTTGTGCGTTTCTGTTTTTGTCAAAAGTATTCGCTCGATTTTGATTTTGCTCGGTGCCGTTTTAATGTGAATCAAAGAATTTTGCATCTCGATTTGATTTTACAATTGGCTTGTAAACTTTGTCCGGTCACCGAAGATGATATTTCATAAAATAGACATATTGTCGTATAAGGATCTTTTGGCGTGTGAGTGACAGAGACAGCGCCTTATAAGTTAGGGAAACTGTAAGGCACTAGCCAGCCTATCGCAACGCGCGACGCGCCGCGTCTCCGTAAATGAGGCCTCAGGGTGTATCCGTGGTCGTAAGCGTGCACGAATATTCAGCGAGAAATTATGGCGAATATTCGTGCAAGTATGTAAACGAGGCGCATCGAAGTCAATAATCCTCTAATATGTATCTAATTTACGTCTGAGTGCAGACTAAGCAGACATACAGATTCGCGCAGGCGAATGCTATGTACTTGGTTCACATGACGTTAATACGAAGTTAAGGTGTAAGTTCATCGATTTCAAATAATTGTTTTTATTAACAAATAAGTAAGCAACTTTTCCGTTCCGTGACTTCTTTTATCTGGACCTGTCAATGGACTATAGCAGTATACAATATTAGGTATTCACAAACTGTACCAGTTCAACCAGTTGAACCACTTGTAGTAATCTGTGGCGCTTGAGAGTCACTAATTATGTCTTTCCTCTTATCCTGTCTTGGCTGACAACGCATCGGCGACTCGTGATATTAATGATGTCTTTTTTTTTTTATTGAATTAAGGTAGCAAACGAGCATGCAGCACCACCCTTCCGCTGCCGCCCATGGCAATTGTGACCGACTTAGAACAAGACCCAATTTAGGGACTAGGGTGGTTAGTCCAATTAGTAGATGGTGTTAGAATGTTAGTTGGTTAGTTTGTTAATAAGTGTGAGGACAGGGACTGTTAGTGATAGTTAGTCCTGTTAGTTAATATTAGTATTGTCCAGTTAGTAATGATTAGTGTGAGTCTTGTTCCAATTCGGTCACAGATGCGTTGCTACCCCTGAGGTCTGAGATGGTCGCCTCTAAAAAAGTGAACCGGCTCCACACCTTCCTATCCGGAACACAATTGCTCTTAAAAACAATTATTATGACGGTAGGAATGGTACTGAGTACCTTGGCGGGCGGTGGCACTACCCCGGGCGAACTCTAGGCTCTACGACGATTGTGACCATAATTACGATGGCTCGTGTGCTCGTTTGTTAATTATAAAAAAAAATAGTATCCAGTTTTTCTTTTTTTTCTTTGTTTTTTTGCACTTATTTTGTTTTATAGCCCGTACCTATGCCTTACAAAAATATAACTATAATGAACTTACCTTTTTAATTTTTATTATAATTGGATGAAAACACTTTCACGCTGCTATCCCCGATTCCTCTCCTCTTCTCAGCCAGAACGGATTGCGTTTGAAACTTTTTGTTTATTGCTTATAACTTATAACCTATAGACTTATAACCTAACAATTTAAAAAGCTCCCACTACCCAACATTGCATAAGAAAACTTGACGCCTACTTAAATCAGCAGAGTTATACGCATCCTGCTGTTAAATAAAACAAGAGACTGAAATGTGAAGATAAAGTGAACGTTATAGGGATATTGTTAAGGTTGATATTTGTTTAACAACTTATAACCCTTATAAGTTTTAAGTGTTTAAGTTATGAAGCTATTACGTTTCGCTTATTCAGACGGATAATATTTCAACCTTTTAAGTTCTTAGTATCGTCTGTTTGTGTCGGCTTAACACCTAGACTAGATCTTACACAGTTGTTATTAAATAAGCGATTTGATATTATTTTGCCTTTTTTATTTGTTCACAGTGTTTACAAAAATACAATATAAGTAGATATAATGTGCAAAGATTATCCGCGAACTTTACCTAACGATTTATCTAAGATTTTAAACTTTCATCTTCGCGTTACAGTTAATCCTCCAGTTAATATAATCTATTAGAACTCAATTACACACAGAAATGGCAAACCATGATTCAGCTCAATCTTATTTCGTTATATTGACTGGATTAAGTGTAACAAACATTTTAGTAGTGAGATTTTTCATCAAGAATTAGTCAGTTAATAGGTTTTTACTGTCGCAAATTCTGTATTTACGTATTTAATATTCTAGATTTCATCATCGATGATCATGATTTAAACACATTCGAATTTTCGCCTCGCTGGGAGTCGAACTCAGGCCCTTCGAACGACTGGTATTTAAAATATTAATATCGTGAGTACCTCTCAAAGTTATAGTCCTACAAGGATCTTTTGGCACATGACTGATGTGAGGGTGACAGATACAGCGCCTTATAGGGAAGGTAAACTGTGAGGCGCTGTCTCTGTCACCCTCACGTCAGTCATGTGCCAAAAGATCGTTGTAGGACTCTAAATGATTATTAAAAAGATTTTCCAAAGACTGACGTAATGAAACAACCATACACAATAGACATCGAATCCATTTAATTTCAACTTACAATAAAATTAACTATCGACTGCTCATAATATTCTATCTGTACATTATCACCCAGTCCGTTGCCTAGCAACTATCAAACACTACATCATAGTCATTTGTTACTAAGTACTTCACCAAGTAACTTATCTAGAGACTTTGATGTTTTAAATATCTAGATTGAGCGTCGCCCTACAATGAAAACAAGGCAACATTATCAAGCATGTGCAGGTGCACGTGCAGGCGATGTTTTTCCCGTTCGTCTATTGTCTATGTGTGCGTAATGATATAAAAATTGTGGCTAACAGTTAGCCACAATTTTTTGACACGTTTGCGCGGATTAGATGTTCCATCTAGATATTTAAAACATCAAAGTCTAGAGATTACAGATAGAGTTAGAATATTGAAATCATCCGCAAATCATCCATAATCAATTATTCCTAAACACTTAACTCAACTATAATATCGACATAAAATAGTACTTCATTTGCTAACAAACGAAAATATTTTGAGGTTAGGTTAGGTTAGGCTTTGTTCTTCCACCAATCAACACTGGAGCAGCGTGGTGGATGCTCTCGGCCTCCTTAATAACGAGGAGACACCCGTGCTCAGTAGGCCATTCATGGGTTGCAGCCAAGGTTTTGTTCTATTGTCATAACAAACTGAGGATGACCCTGGAGTCAGCTGGGTGCAAGGTGAGCGGGAACCTGGGATCAGCCTCGAAAGGCCCGACCCTGGGTTCGGAGCGGAGCGGCCGGATCCTCACATGCTGCAGCAGCTGGAGTAGACAGCACTTCATCTGGATTACTGCGAACCTCTTGCCTGCAACAATTTGGGTCATTATTAAAGCATGTGAACAGTGAACAGTGATGAATTTTGAATGAATTTCGAATGAGTTTGAATAGTTTGACACATTCCGTAAACAAAATTGTATTCGATTCTATTCATTTATAAGTAAAGTAAACTAGCTTTTGCCCGCGGCTTCGCCCGCGTGTAATTCGTTTATATCGCGAACCGGGGAAGTGGGGAAGAAGGTACGTCATCAACTATCTTCCTGGGAAAATTCATCGAAATCGGTCGGCGGTTTAGATTTTTCATACAAACTTTCATCCCCTATTTCAAGCCTTTAGGGGTTGATTTTTGAAAAAAAAAGTAGCCTATATGTGACTCTGGGTCTTCAACTATTTTCATTCCGAATTTCATCCAAATCGCACCGGTGGTTTAGCCGTGAAAACGTCACAGACAGACAGACAGACAGACAGACAGACAGACTTTCGCATTTATAATATTAGTATGGATACTCCAATTGCGTCTGGTTTGAATAGATCGATACATTTTCCCTGCACAAGGATTCTGTGTCGCGGTTGGCATGGACGATACAAGTAACACATTACTAACACCCACCGAGACAAACCTTTGTATATTATACATAATATTATGTCAGATGAATATCTGCGCCGGCCGGGAATCGAACCCTGGATGGACCCCTCGCTTTGCAAGCCACTACCAACTAGGCTGCTCAGACATCTAAATTCAAATAAAACATTAACGTTTACTAGAAACCTCGACTCTTCCAAAAATATAATAATAAAAACAAGTGCATAACTGAATGCTTGCAATTCGACACTGGTTTTCTTGTTACTAAACAATGCAATATATTTTTCTTTATTTACATTCGCACCGGTGGCGGTGTTGGCCGTTAAATGTACTGTTGCATAATCAGTTCTATTAGTAAATGTTGACAATAAAATCATAAAAAACATAAGCAATGCATTATTAGGAATAGAAAAAAAGAAAATTCTTAAAAGGGTTATTAAAGACCAAGATTTATTTCATACCAAAAGTTCATTCTAGGAAATTCATTAAAGAAAATTCTTTGGAAACAACCCTATATAAAAGGAACAAATAATTTCGTCGAAGTAAAGCGAGGTTGCGTTACTAATAAATAAATAGGTAATTAGAGATGCGCCGAATATTTATTTGATATTCGGTATTCGGCTATTCGGTGAATCGACTATTCGACGCATCTCTACTAATATTATATTAACTAAAACAATATTTTGAATTAGGCCGTCTGTGCAGGTGATTGACCTCACACTAGCATGCGCATGATAAAACATTATTTTTCGTTGTAACAGCGTAGGTATTACCTACTGTGCACAACAGCGTTTTCGTCTTTTGAATTCAGTTTAGTACCTACACAGTATCTCAATGGTCTATACCGCCTGAAATCTTCGACGTGGCTTATTGACTAAGTGCCTTTCGAGGTACGGAATCTATCAAGAAATTTTTGCTACTACTTTATTTTTTATATACTGGAAGATAATGAAAGAGTAACATGATAGTCAGTTACAATAAAAAAACATGATAATAAACCATTTTTTGGTTTTATTCAAACGTATTCATTTCACACTACTTAATTTATTTAGCCCTGTCAAATGACAACACAATTAAATTTCTCAAATCGATAACCCTGTTGCAATCTGCATTGCGATGCTGTTACGAGTAGGTAAGTACATTAGAATCGTCGCAGTAATGTAGGTACTTACATAGATCGCGACGAATACGATCCTATTAACCCGTCAGCAGTTTGCACTTGCACTATAATACTCAGGTGTTCGTCTCCGTATCACTAGACACTTGACACCTCTGCACTATGCACAAGTGATACGATAAACCTAACTTAAACTTTCCAACGAGTTGAATATTATAATAATAAACTTTTTTTTTAATTCTCTGTCTTTAACCGATTTATGGATCATTTTCTATCTTTGTCCATACGGAAAACTTGAGTTTTTCAGACATATACAATAAAGAAGACCAGAAGAACCTAGAACAACTTACGGTTACTGGAATGGTAATTGATGACAAACGCCCAAAAGACCTCAGTCCCACTACCTATAACCTAGGTCGCAGAAAATAAAGAAATGCCAATCTCCACTTAAAACAAATTTATTCCCTTAGCTTACAGTTTAATTTAGCTTGTGAACAAAGTTTACCTAAGGCATTTTAAATTCTTGCCGTTAAAGTACAATATGTCTTAATCACAGGGACGGAAGGCTGGCATTTGTGTGGTATGCAAATTCCAAAGAATTCCACACTTTACTCGAACGCATAATTATGGACTTCGCTGAACACAGGTGGACTGACAAAATTCGATCTTGTCTGGACACCAACCAACATAATACTCGTATAACGAACACGACATATATTATGTACAGTCAATGACATCGGCGAAATGGCGGGCGCTTTTAGTGTCATGCGGATTTGCTAACGCACGCGGGATTGGCCCGCATGCGTAGCACCCGCAAAGAATAATTTCATATACAATTTATTATAAAGCGTGATAAACGCACGCGGGACGCGGGGCGCTGTGCGGGGCGTCATCCCGCAGCGGGGCATCCGCATGCGTGAGCGTCCCTACAACTTTAGGTGCCCATTTTAGAGTCGGACGGGGCGCACGCACCGTATTTTACTAATCGTCTACGCACCCCGTTACGCAACCCGCAGAAGACTGAAACTTAAACTGCGTATGATCCGCAGCGTGAAATTTCACGCATGCGGGCCAATGCCAATGCCAATGCGGGCAAATCCGCATGACACTAAAAGCGCCCTAAAAATGTCAGCCACAAAATTATGTCACTAGGGGAAAAACGACGCGAGGAGGATACTAAATTTGTAAAAAGCATGTAATGCAATTGTAACTGATATGTATACATGGAAGATATAAAAACTAGTAGAAGAGTCTTGTAATTGTAGAAGAGTCTTCTGTGTTCCCGCTAATCTCAGAAACAGCGTACGAGTATGTATATCCGAGTCCTATATAAATCGTTAAACCGATCGTTTTCGATTTAAGTACCAGTAACGTCGTTAAAGTCTTTCCATAATCCTTTTTTATATGACCACTTTTTACTTGCGCCTCGTAGACAGTTCTGCAGCTATCCGTAAGCGGAACGAATCGTTTTTGGATATAGGAACCGGGCATTACCCACGAACAGAATGTTAGAAACATCAAATTAATTTATTATCTGTTGATCTGTATAATACTTTAATGTCCATGCATTCTTTGTCTATGGTTGTTGCAATAAAATCTCCGACCCGACCGCAAGCGTTCTTTTAATTTAACACCGAAAAAATAAGGACTTTTTCACAGAAAAGTATTACCGATTTGAGTGCAATTTTAACTGATGTATTGAGTAAACTGAGTGTATTTCAATATTAATAGTGCTGGTTTTATTCCAAATATTTTAATAAAAAAATCATGTCTTGTATTGCATGAGACAGACTTCTGTACTTGTAGTAGGACAATTTAAAAAATCTGTCTCACTTTCTATATCTACTATCGACATATCAACTTTTTTTTAAAACTCAGATCTAAATGGGGAGTTTGAGTAGACTTTGACCTGTCTGTCTGTGTGTCTGCCTATGGTAACGTAGCTTCTGAATAAATGTACCGATTTTTGTTTTTTTTTTATTTTATAAAACCAACCTCACACGGAATTTACCTATATTTGGTAGTAATCGGTCCAGCAGTTTGAAGAGTATCGATCGGCTCTTTTCCAATATACATCATATTGGATAAGGCATTTTTTGGCATGAAACTGAATCATTTGCTGTACATTATGGAAATCAGTTCGCTTGTTTGATGAGAGGTGATCATCAAACAAGCAACATTAGAGATTTTTTTCAGTCGAGGGTTTTTAAATTTAAAATTAACAGTTATTAGGTACTTATAATATCGCCGTGGATGGCTTAATATCGGATTACCGATAGTAGTTTACCATTAGCCTGTTAACGAGGCAAATTGCACCCGCAGCGTTTTGCCGTTATTTGATACGTTACTGCAAAATAAATAACAAACTGATTAGCTTTGCGGTTTAATTATAGATAATTGGATTGACTACAGTATTTGAATAAGACGATCACGTCATGTTGGATTAGGATACTACCGCAGCTATATGAATACCTATAGTTGTTGTAATCCAATATTAATATCTAAATATATATGTATAACTCAAAGGTGACTGACTGACTGACATAGTGATCTATCAACGCACAGCCCAAACCACTGGACGGATCGGGCTGAAATTTGGCATGCAGATAGCCACTATGATGTAGACATCCGTTAATAAAGGACTTTTCAAAATTCATCCCCTAAGGGGGTGAAATAGGGGGTGAAGATTAAACGAATTCCATGCGGGCGAAGCTGCGGGCGGGAGCTAGTTATATGTATAAACACGAAAACAGAAGAACGTACCAATATGATTTTCGGAGATAATTAAAGAGCTGCACAGTACGTGGGCTACTTTTTTCAGTGTATAATAGCGCATCAATTCTTCAGTATTTTTTTAGGGATAGGTATACACTCGAAGAATACGTTTACCGAAGCGAAGCGAAGGTGGGTTTACTTGTTTAACTACCTAATCAAGAGCAAAAATATTTGAAATCAATAAATCAAAGCAAAGACATGCAATACTATTCAACAATAAATTCAGTGGCACTTAAAACTAGGTATACCTACCTAATTACCTATGTGTTGCTGTTAGTACAAGTTCTATGTTACTACTGAGGGCTCGTGAGGCATATTTAACGGAATCACTTACCAATACAATACCGCGGTCCGTCACCGAATGGCATGTAGACTCCTGGAGGCGGCGACGGCTGGCCCTCCAGCCATCTGTCTGGGTCAAACTGGGACGCTTTGTCGAAGAACTGAAACAATATTTGGGTGAAGTGTGAAAATTTGGCTGGTTGACTCATAAATTGGTTGGTTAAAATAAACAAGAACGTCTATTGAACCCTGTTTTGTTTAAATAATGACCTTATTAATTTTGCATTTTCGGAAACTGATTCAAATTGGATTCGAAAACGAATGGAAGGAATGGAAGAAAAAGAACTCTTAAAATCTTACAAGCACAGGTAAAAACATCTGCAAGTGAAATAGCTTTGGATTAAAAAGAACCGTACTC
This sequence comes from Hesperia comma, assembly GCA_905404135.1. Lineage (NCBI taxonomy): Eukaryota > Metazoa > Arthropoda > Insecta > Lepidoptera > Hesperiidae > Hesperia > Hesperia comma. The sequence goes on along the minus strand of FR990028.1, from coordinate 2,126,298 downwards.
AAATTGGTTCATTCATTTAGGAACTACGGTGCCACAGACAGACACACACACAAACACAGGCAGGTCAAAACCCCTTTTCTTAGGTCTCGGATTAAAAACGCTATGAACGCCCTTACTTCCTTTTCGCCTTTTCTTTTCCTCTCGAAATGCTCCCGTGAGCGTCTTTCGAGATTTTCAGATGTAACTATAATATTTAATCATGATATATTGCCCATCTTGGTAAGTAAATTTACCTGATCATCTCTCTGAATGCCGAGCGTTGGGAAGAGTACAACAGTGCCCTTCTCGACCAGTTTCCCGGAGCCGGGTATCTCGTAGTCCTTGGTGCACAGCCGTTGGATGGTCGGGAACGGCGGATACAGGCGAAGGGTTTCTGGAAATACGCGATTGTAATTATTTGTTAAATATTAATTTATAACTGGTAAATCCGCCCTCGATTCACTTCGGGAATCCTGTCTGTTGGATACGAAAACATTTACGACATCACTTTAGAAACCTCAAATTATACATATAAACGTTCCCCTTGAATCACTTAAAAAAACCGCATCAAAATCCATTGCGTAGCTTTAAATATCTAAGCAAACATAGGGTGGTTTCATAGTCAAGCTTACCGCCAGCGCGGTTAACCGGCGCGCGAGACACGAGCTTACAAGTCTCTTGTACCGTTTTAGGGTGCGGTTCCACTGAGGCGGAGCGGAGCGCAGCAGTGCGCGATTCACCAATCACATGCCTTGAAATCCGCACGAGGCGCAATGAACTGGGATTTCAAGCCATGTGATTGGTGAATCGCGCACTGCTCCGCTCCGCTCCGCCTCAGTGGAACCGCACCCTTATAGTGAAAAAGAACCGCGCCGATGAATCGCCCTGGCGGTAAGCTTAACTATGCAACCACCCATAGGCCATTGGGACCGAAAGCGGAAAGTGGCTTTTTAATGTAGTGATTTTGATAACATAATCCTTTAGCAAAACCATATTAGTAAATATGTTATATCTTTATGTATATTTTTATTAGGCTCCACTCAAACCTAGTGCTATCCAAAAGCTTTTTAATCGTGCAAGTTTGTACAACTATGTCGGTTATACGAATCAATTTGTCTTGTTACGTATGTGTGTACTTCAATATCACTACGTTTTGTAAATCAAAGTGTCCGTCCGTTTGAATTTGTGAAAAGCAACAATTCTATTGGCAAAACCGCATGCAAATACTTGCAATTGCAATAGTTTTTGGCAACTGAGAGATTGATTTACGAGAAAGGTTTGGGCGAATTGGTAAAACATGGGTTTGCAAAACGACTGTTAAAAACAAATAACAATTATTTTATCGCAGTTAGTATTTGGAAATGTTAAAGTCTGCACATATTGCATACGTCAATTCAACTTTGATTCAACTCATAGGAAAGCAATGAAAGGAGGATGGGCGTTTTGGTACCCATGTCCAATCAAAATGACTTTAGTGTCGTTTGAAAGGTCTTTTCAAGAGTACAAAAAATTACTATGGCGACAAACCCGTACAAATTGTCCGTTTTGAAATATAGCCTTCAGAAGATACGGAATATTTAGTTAGAATTAGGATTTAAAACTCATATCTTTGGCGTAGCTCAACCGATTTTTAAGATTTTGGCACAGATTTAGAGCTTATTAATATTCAATTAATAGATAAAATTCTGTAACAATAAATACACAATAAAATCAGTTTAGAATTTTTTCAGTTAAGGCCGATTTACGTTGATACAGCAGCTGGCGCCAACATCTCTGGATTCCAGCTCTGCTCTGTTTACATTGATGTTACAGTGCTTATCTAGCGCCGGAATCAAGTGGTGCTGGCGCCAGCAACTGTATCAATATACATAAGCCTTTATGAGTGATTTATCTAATATACAATATAAACATATAAATACACGTATGTATGACTTTCACTTTCAGTCGTTCGTTGAGTTATTGCAAAAAGTTTCTTGTATACTTAGTACCAAAAATATATAACTTTCAAGTAGGATTACTGCGATCGGACAATGAACCAGGACTAGCGACATGTAAATTCACAATCTACACAAAAATACCTTTCCAACGACGTATCATTTACTCTGATTGGTGCCGGTACCAGATTCCATACATTTGTGCCCATCCTCCTTTTTCAACATTTTCCTGATCTTTCATATTAGTTAGTTTCATATTAGTTAAGTAATTGAACACCCGACTGAATCGTTATAATACTTACACTATGAAATTCCATTCCAGCCAAAAATTTTAGCTTAAGTGACACTGTCTTGTGTGTTGTCCATGGCACCCACGACACAGAGAATCCTAGTGTGGAGCTACGAGTGTGTAGCGTTATTTAAAAAAATGGCTGCATACCTTTTATAACCATCTCAGTGTACGTCAAATCTTGCAGAAGCTCATAGCTGGCACGTCCGCCATGTTTCTCCAGAACTTCCCTGATCTCCTGCCTCATCTTATCCTGGACGGGCTGGTGCGCTGCCAGCTCCAGGAAGAGGAAGGCCAGGGTTGAAGACGTGGTCTCGTACCCGCCCAGGAAAATGATGAAGGCATTCGCTGCTATCACCATATCCGCTGTAATGGGAAGAGGTAAAATCAGTTAAGCCTTATCATCAACATCATCTCACCATGGCCCACTATTGAGCACGGGTCTCTTCTCAGACTGAGAAGGTTAAGCCTTATACAACATAATAAGGAGGTTAAATCTTATACCTACAACATAATAATAAATGCGAATTGTTCCGTCTGTCTGCTATTCACGCTGAACCAAACTGAATGAAATTTGAAATGGAAATAGTTCAATTCAAAACCGTGCAAACCAGAGTTTTTCGAATACTAGTGATTTCCATTTAGTTTTAGCGAACAACATTGTTTAGTTTAGATAAAGGCTGTTCGATGGAAACTTTTTTTTTGTTTCTCTCTCTCGCTCTCACATAGACAACAAGGATACAGAAATAGCGTACATATCAATTAGTATGGCCAGGTGAACCGATTTGCGCGGGACATTCCAATTTCAAGGGTCTGTTGACACGTCCCAAACACTCGGTCGGAATTCCGATCCTTTCATGGAAAAATGTTAGAAACTAAAAGTTCGGTTTTTTATTTTCTCGCTCAAGTTTGGTGGTGATAAAACAAATGGTAGACAGATTTGGTAGATGACCGAAATTTAAAACCAAAGTTCCGATTACTTCAACCTTCTATTCAGAAATTAGACAAATTCTAGCTAGCAACTTTAGGTCTAATCGCAATTCTGGACAGCATCGCCCGGGGCCCACGGGCCGGGGCCGGGCCCCATAGCGGGACGCACGCCTGATGAGATGGCACAGATTAACGCGGACCTCATCTCGCCAACACTACAGAACCGCCATCTTTGACCATTCACAGCATAGTTTATGGGCATAAGGGAACTCTTCGTTAGCCGCACAGGGCTGCCAATCTTGTTTTTTTGACAAATTAATTATTATTGTAACTTTCATGTCTGAATAAGCTAAATGATATTGTGAAAGAAACGCACAGTCAAACAAAGGACACACCGACCGAAAACGGACAAACAAACAAATATTCTGAAAATCATTATTGAACGAATTGCGTTAATAAATACTCCTGCGGATCTGAACAATATTATGTGAGTAACTTGAAATTATGTACTAACAATTCATAACAATTTTCACAATTGAATGCGTCTTTCATAATAAAGTAAACATACATAGAATACTCCTGCATCTTGTACCTTCAAAATAAAATTCGTCTTACGACATAATACGATACGACCCCAAATGTACATTTTATATGGACTTATACTTATAAAATATTTCAGTTTCAAATAAAGTGTTTTAAATCATTTGTAACATTTCCTTTTTATGGGAATTGATGTGGGTCTGTGTATATTAAGTCACAAATTTCGAAGTATAAAGTGGTTTATAAAAAACCGTACTCAAGTATCAAGACAAAGTGTCCATTCAGTAAATAGGGTTGGCGATCCCTTTTAATTCTCGAGAAAATAACTTTTACTTGGAAAAGGAGTGTACCCAATCGTAAAGAATACGTTTTATGTCAAGGGTTGACCCTTGTCCTCACCGTAAATAATTGTTAAGTGAAGTGCTTTGAATGTTCCCAGTAACAATCTTAGTGGATATCGCTCGTGTGTTTAGTAGAACGCGTTCTTTTCATTGCCCTCTGAGACCCTAGTGACTAGAAATGACGACGTTTTCGAATACACCTCATTCGATTCAATTAAGTAGCATGCAAGTGTCGTATTGTAGAATAAGGAAAACAATCCTGTTATAAAGTTTGAAGTGGAAGTAGTCGTATGTAGAATAATGCAAATACTTGCTGGTGCAGCTAAGTATCAACGTTGGATTCAGTAGAGCGGTGTTAAACGGCTTGCTAGTGATCCTGAGTTAGTGCAAACCAATCTTCAGACGCTTAAACAGAAGAGACGTGTGACTAAACTCTCTGTATTCTACTAGATAAATTGTGTACAGTGTAGCACGATTTAATTATTCCATCCCCTTAGTATCCAAATGACAAATTACCAGCATCCTTTCTTTTATTGTCCCGCTCTCAGTTCGCTTTATCTTTTACAATATGCAATGCTTTTTAATCCTTTGGTTACATTTACTCGGCTTTGTATTTAATGTGAGCATTTTAAAAGGTAAGAGTGAAATGTGCTCTTAAGTTTTTTACATAATAAAATTAATGAAACAAATGTTTGGCGTAAATCTACAATGTATTTTAATATTGCTAATGAGATATTATTTTAGGTACAGAAATCCGAAGTAGACAGACAGACCTGAATACCTGTCCAATTTCGTACTACAAAGTTATTCGAAATTCAGTGAAATTTGCATAGTCAAAACTGACATCTACAATAGCTTTAACGTTTGATTGACTAACGTTTAGGTAATATTTACTCAAAGTGATAGTTTTGTTAATAACGTAGTAGGGTAATCGTCATTATACCGAAAATAGAACAGGTATTTGTTTCTTGTAAGACCTGCCAACAAAATATTTTTGTTTTTTAAAGCCGATAATAAGATAAGGATAAGTATATTGAGACAATATGTACTACCAAAAAATCATTAATAACTGATTTCAAAATAAGTATTTTTTTTGTGATTTAATTTATTGTGTATAACATCATTAATGGTTAGATAAATCTAGACTTCTATAAATCATCTGTCAATTATTAAACCGAAATAAGTAATTTGAACTTGAATTTTAAGAAAACCTGCTTAGTAAAAACTTTGTTTATTATCTCAGTGCCTACATAACGCCCATATGTTTACGTCTCAAATTACACAGAAACAAAAAAAACAGTTCTCATAAAATATATTTTAAATAAGTTTAGCAAAATAAGATTAGCGACAACCCTGAACCGGCCATTGATACCCGCAATGGCGCCAAGCAAATACTCCGCCGGAAATAAAAGCGGTCCGATGAAGCGCGCGTGATTTGACTGCAACGCGTTTGCCGCTCCCCTTGGCTTCGACTCAACCATGTATTTTACATGTTTGCCCTTCTGCTGTCTGCTGCGAATAGATTTAGTATTAGGATTTAAATCATTTTCGTGTAGGTACGTCCGTGGAAATGTTTAGTATTTATATTTGATAGTAGGCTGTAATCCCGTATTATTTAGCCGGTAGCGTGGGATAAAGGTAAACATCCACAGTTCAGCGTTGTACACTATATGTAGACTCATTGGATGCCTTATATTTTCTACAATAGATGACAGTAGAATTTCGCTTCTAAATCGATAAGTAACGATAATTCAAAAACTTTCCGTCAGATGTCGCTTACGTAAGTACCTACTACCTATCTATAACATCGAATAATTTTTTTTTTATATTATCAAAATCGCTGCACCTAGTGCAAAGTTATAAGGTAACAACACACATACAGAGAAATACATTCAATTTGAGAACCTCCTTTTTTGAAGTCGGTTAAAAAGTTGACTCTGACTTTCAAATTTCACCCGTTCCAATGACACCGACCGTGGCGCGTGGGGACACTGCGTAGTTGAAGTTCAAAACTCGCGACGAGAAACTTGTTACAACTTTTATCAGCGAGTACCCTCAATCTGGCTAAAATATCTCCGAGATAACGCAATTTACGCGGCGGACCCCAAACGAGATTATCTGCCGCGGCGTGATGTATGGACTTGCTCGAATTAATTAGACGTGGTTTATGTCACTGGCTTTGATGATCTAATGTCTAGATGGAACATCGAATCCACGCAAACGTGGCAAAAAATTGTGGCCAACAGACTGTTGACCACAATTTTCATATCATTGTATCATTGATCACGCACACATAGACAATAGACGAACGTGTAAAACATCGCCTGCACGCACACATGCTTGATATTGTTGCCTTGTTTTTTTTTGTTTTCATTGTAGGGCGACACTCAATCTAGACATTAGATCATCAAAGGTCAGTGATGTTTTCTATTTCAAACAGATAACAGACGAGGAATGGCTGTAGGAAACAAGACCCAGCACTCCAAAACCCATGGAAAGTGTCCGCGCGTTACCATAAATTAAATAGATAGGTACCATTTGTGATTACAGCTAATACTTTTATAAATTAAATATCTAAAATATGAAAATTAAATGCCGAGATATAAAAATTAAATGATGTTCATTGATCTCGCTATAAACGATTAGACCGATTTGGCCAAAGGCGTATTTGTGATTAGGGCGCGAAAAAAAATTGCTTCTATTATTAATAATGCTAAGGTAGAACTGTAGAAGCCGAGACGTCTTGAGATGACCTAACTATATTTAGGACATTTGAAGTCAATCAAATGTGATAACACCACGAATGATCAGGGTGAGACGAGGGGCAGCTGATGTCAATCGTCGAATTGATCAATTGATGTCACGATTGCTTTTGAAAGTGACTAAAATGAATTGGATAGGCTTAAAATGGGAGTGAATCGAAGTTCACCAAATCATCTTTTGTTATATTATGTTCTTACACTAAAATCATTTACATTAAAATTTGTATTGTATGCGCTGACTTGTATATTAAAGTTTTAATTTAGAGTACCTGACATGAAACCCTACCCTACTACCCTTTTTAGGCTTATTGATATTTATGTTACACTCAATGCTTAAAGTGATTTTGCATCATATCAGACCATACGGTCTCATCGGAGAGAGTCGGAGGCCTTCGGGCGGCTTGAAAACTTTCGACACTGGGTTGGCCACTAACCCCTCCACCAATCCGCATTGGAGCAGCGTGGTGGAGTATGCTCTAGGCCTCCTCAGTAATGAGGAGAGACCCGTGCTCAGTAGTGGGCCATTAGTGGGTTGTAGCTAAGCTAAGCAATGCTTAAAACATAACAGAATACATAAACATACATAACATCAGTAGTCCAAAACGTCAGTAGATCGCAATAAAAAGAAAACGGTCATACACCCACACGTTTACACATTTGATTCAATGTTTCATTGGACCCAAACCAATAAGATATCACAAAAACGTCTCAGGAAATAGTATAGCTTCAAACTTAGGAAATTGAAAAATGGAAAAAAAAATCACATGAGGACTTAGGTTTGGTGCACATTTATCAACCCTGAAATGCCGAATTATTGCAGAGTTGAAAACTGAAACTGAAATTTGAAAAAAACACAAAGACTTAAGTTTGGCGCACACTTATCAACTTATTCGAAAAGATAAGAAAGACAACAAAAGATGCCCAGCCCATCGTCTAGACGTCTGAATGGTCGGTTTGACGCAGCAATTTGTATTTTTTAAGTATCATCATCATCATCTCAACCAACCATGGCCCACAATTGAGCTCGGATTTCTTCTCAGAATGATGGGGTTAAGGCCACCACGCTGGCCAAGTGCGGATTAGCAGACTTCATACACCTTTGAGTTTTGGAAACTCCCTGGCATGCAGATTTCTTCACAATGTTTTCTTTCATAGTGGATGACATTCAAATGCTAAAAACGCACATAACACTAAAAAGTCAGAAGTGCGTGTCCTGGAATTTGATCTCGGACTCGTAGGGCATCAGTAGACCGAATCCTACATCACCACATCATCGATGTAATTTATTAGATTCATTAATGGGTTCAACGAGTCGAAATTACCCGATTATTTTTAGGGAACATGGAGAAACTAATATACTTACTTATTTCGACGTTGTTGTCATTGTCGAGATTATTGTCGTTATTTTCGTTGTCGCTCTTTGTGCTGTTGTTGTTGTTGTTGTTCCGATCGTCGGTTTGGAGCGCCATCATCATGTCAATGAAGTCGCCCCGCTTCTCCTGTGACCCTGAAAGATTACAGTATCCAAATTATATGTCTAGTGGCAACTGGACCTTGAATTCATGCCTCATGAGCAAGCTACTACCGAGGAATAAACGTAAGTAGAACTTGTTAATTGGTATCTGATACTGCAACGGATCTCTTCATCAATTTGCAATAGAGCAACTTGGTGAAATATTTTTTAGTCTTCCTCAGTTATGAGGAAAAAGTTCTACTCGGTACTAGGCCATTAATGATTTGAACCCGAAATATGAATAAAAATGGCACGGACTATATAATTCACGAAGAAGGCTTAAGTTTAGTAAGGCGATAATAAGCAGCACCGAGATGCAGACAATAACATATTGTTAAGTTTTAGACAGGTAATACGGAGGTAATACGGAGTCCTTATTAAGGACTACTTACCATCTTCTCGAGCTCTGAGGACGCTCGTTACTATGTTATAGAAGAAGTCGTGTGTTTTTTTCGGTATAATCCTCATACGGAAAAACAGTACAAAGGCTGGCCAAAACTGACGCATTGTCCTGAAATGATGCAAGTTTAATGTAAATGATGTATAGTTTCGAATATCTATAAAAAATCTGCTATATTTTGTTTATTCAAAGTTAATACTACGACAAAATTATAGATTATTTGACAATCACTTACTTCTCAAAAATATTATACGGAGTCAGTTCATAAAACGCATGAAGTGCTACTGCGAAAGGATCGTCGGGATTATCCATGACACCGCTTTTGAGCCCAAAAGCACATGGGACTATGGCATCTGCTGTGTACCCTCCGACCAGCTTCTCTGAATCCACCACAGCTATGGAACCTTCCTTGTCATCTCCTTTGAGGTCACCATAATCTTTATTATTTTTGGCTGTATATTTGGTCTTGTCAACAATATTTCTAACTCGTAACGTGAACTCGTTGGCCGTATTTTCTATTAATGGAAACATTCCCCTCAATTTGTTGGGTCTGTAAAAATATAACGTCTTTGTTAATTTGGCGTAGCTTTAACTTCAGTTTTAAAGTACTGAACTCCACAGACATAAGAATCATTGTTGTTCATCAAGTGAGCTAGTTACTTCAGGCAAGAATTTATCCTTGTCCACATAAACAAACAAAAAGAATCAAGTCTATTGATCTGCTTAATCATCAATTGCTGGCAAAGATAGATCTATACACGATATACCTACCTACCTATTTATGCAAACTTTCCATTGAAATTACTGGTTCAATGTTCAGAGCACAATAATACATCAAAATTTATCGCCTACCCTGAAATGTGTATGTCTTTACGTCCAGATACCTAAAAGATTCTTACGTCCGATATCTGATTTGAAAGATGGCTCATGAGACAGCACAATTGAGTGCTTCCTAAAGTCCCTACATAAAAACAACCAGGGATTTCAAACATCCCTTTAAACCACTAAGAGTACACAGGTGTGACACCAAATTTTTTCCATCCCTAATTGCTCTCATCATTGAAGCCTATGACGTCACCAAAACGAAAACACAAAAGTGACGATTCCGAAAGTCCTGGGTTCGATTCCCAGCGAGGCGGAAATTTGAAATTGATGAGTTTAAATGTCCGTTCTTCGTCTGGGTGTGTGTCCTTGGCTTGTGTGTTGTCCATGGCACCCACGACACTGAGAATCCTAGTGTGGGACTGTGAGTGTGAAACGTTATTTATTTAAAATGTCTACTCACGAAAATATAGGAGATATCTTAGCCCTGAGCTTCTTCCACTCGTTGCCTCTGAGGAAGAGCACGGAGCCGGCCAGGGGGTCCAGCTCCTTGTTGAAGAAGAACCCTCGATCCGTGAAGTGCTGGAAGTCGTTCACGCAGATTCTCTTGATCAGCTCCGGGTCTTGGACTACGAGGGTGCGTTGGAAGAACTGATGTGTCCCTGGAAAGAGAAGTCACGCACGAGGGTAGGGTTGTCATATTTGCTATTTTACCTATTATGTGTAAAAATTCTATATAAATGAACTACGAGATTATTTTCACCGCTAATTCCTCACCACGTTTTTTTTTTGTATCAAGAACCTACATTTAAGATGTATTTGTACCGATATTTCAAAAAATAAACCGTGATCAAGACAAGACCATACATAATATGTATAGATCAATAATTATAATCTACTAGAGTAAAATTCAAGAACTGTGTAGCCCTTGAATAATAATAAAAAAATCGAATCGGGGTGTATCTATTTAATAGAAATATGTATTTTATTGTCTAAGTACTATATGTGGTAATGACTGTGAGTCTTTCATTTATTTTTTACGCGCCAATTAATATCTCAAACAGCTATGAGGAATTACGAGTAAGTAGCATGACGCTACAATTTTAGTATCTAAACCTTAAATATTGATTTAAGCGAAGCGCAGAGAAAGCAGGTTACCAGTAAAAATATTTTATTTCAATCTGACGGAACTCACAACAAAAGCATGCTTAAAGGCTTAATGCCGATCGTACGGCCGTTCCCAATACATCCCGTATGCTATTATTTATTTATGATATCTTTATCACATAACAACCGCTACTACACAGTGCATACGATATATACATACAAAGTACTTTATTGTAATTGTAACGCCTTAAAACTAGGGAGAACAATGGGCGGACCGCGCCCTAACGCCACATGGTATGGTCTCTGCCAGTCAACCCTGGGAGCTGGTGAGAGGATGTAGTAGGTGCATACAATAAGTACAAGATACGAATAATAAAACAAAAATCACTAAATTTAAAATCACTAAAATTCAATTGTAATTAAAATTATGTTTAATGAGTAATAGGGATAGATTAAGATAGAGAAAATTGCCAATGTCGATTCGAATCGATTGAATCTATCAAATCCATTTACGTGTGCACCTTCCATTCGGATATAATAAATGCCAAAGTAATTCTCTCTGTCAGCTTAATCCGCAAAACTCACGCAAAACTGATGAATTTCGTAAAGAGATAATTTAAGACCGAGGAAAGAACACATGATTATTTTTTATCTCAATGATCCACCTCCTTATTTGATTATTGAATCATTAATCAAATAATGAGGTGGAAGTTTTTAATGGGAATCTTTAAATTTCAGGTAAGAGATATAAAGTACATAGATACAACTATCATATTACGTTGTTAGGCACCTACAAGTGTGTCTACACTCACTTTCCTAATATTCCCTGTCGCAGTCCTTATGCCTATTAACGATCTATCCAACTATATAACGTTGTAACACCGTCTGCTAACTGGACTAACCCTAGCTGCTATGTCAGCCTTGTTCTAGGTAGGTCAGTTGTTACGAGCGGAAACGTGGTGCATAGTGCATACTCGTTTGCTATCTTAATTCCATAAAAGAAGCAGCGACCAGCTTACATTTAGCCTCTTACGTCATGGTTTGGTTACCATAAAAATGGGGTTAGTATTCTAGGCCACCCAAATAAGGCATATATCGGTTTGCTTTCGGTTTGTTCGGCTCTCAGTAATTCAAGTGGTCATTTTAAAACCAGACCTTTTTTCGGTTCGCTTGTTGATCCGCATAGAATGTTTTCAATAGACCAGATTTTTGTTTTGCAAACACACAAACTCAATCAACATGTAAATTTCAATTGACTCTTCTCGTAATAGATTCGAGGAATAAAATTTCTCTGAACGGAATAACATTTAAACTTTTTATCGCAGAAAATATAATAAAAATTTGCAAAGGTAACAAAAATTTCAATGTTACGCGAAAATCGAAATTTGAAGTGCCGGTCGGGGTAAATACTGTTTCAGTTTGTTTTCAGGTATTGGTTGATTGTAATGTTTTATTTGAACGACTTTAGGTACCCACACTGTGCGTCATACGTAAAAGTGTTTCGACAGGATGTTTACAGCGAACAATATTATTGTTTCTATATACCAATAAAACAACTAATGAGGCGATACCTAAACCTGCAGTACACAATGACAACTAATAAATTTAATTAGGAATACATAATTGTTATATGTACCTGTAAAGTAAACTGATGCCTGCGACTTCGTCTGCGCAAATAATTAATTTCAAAGACAACAATATAAGAAGAATAATCAGAGTTCCAATGTGTCGTAATATTTAAATACGTATTATACAAAGCAAAAGTCTATCCTAAGCGCTCCCATAAGTATACTTTGTAACAAAGTTTAACGGTTCTAGATTTAGGCTGTGTTGTGAGTCAGTAAGTAACAATTGAACGATTTTAACACTACCCGCAATTGACCTGTTTAGTGTTTATGGCAATCAATTAGGTCTCATAACCCAACGTGTTGACGGTGAACCGCAAGTGATCGATAGTTGGGGACAGGTGGCCGTCTGAGCGCTCGCAAAAACGGCCAGTGGTGGATTATCCCTACGGCAAATTAGGCACGTGCCTAAGAACGCGAGGTTATACGGGGGCGAACGCGGAACGTTTAAAATACAGAAAATTATTAACGTAGATACAATTAAATGACATGTTATAAAGGAGTAGGTACTAGTTAAAATTGTATAATGCTCATTGCTTAGGGCGGCGATGAGATCTTTGCCTAAGACGTTCTCGCCACTTCATTCGGAAACTTAATTCGCCTCTGATAACATCAGTTTAGGCAAAACACAATGTATCGTCCGGTCAATTTTAAGAACTGTCGATGACCTTGAGGAGGAGGTTGTTCATTAGCATCGGAACTTACCACGGTGATGTAATGGAACGGCTGCGGTTATGTGTTCTCGAGTACGTCTAGTACGTGTACGTCGAGTACGTCTCGAGTTCGCAAATACAAGATACCCGTGCCTTGCAAAGTATGATGAAAATGAAAGTATTCGTTTTAATTGCAACTCAAAAAAATGCCAGCTTTCCGTCCGTATGATTAAGATTTATTTTTAATATGACAATTCCATATTTTCGCCGATTCAAAAACAGTAGATATTCTATGACGCCATAGATATTCCAACTTTAAGCGAAACAAAGAAAGATTCGATAAAACTTACCCAAGAATTTTTCGTTCCTGTATTGATCATAGATCCTTTTGAAGCACATGCCACCTTGCTCCTTGAATAAGGCCACGGTCCAGATATGGCCCACGAGAGGCCACGCCGGAGGCGAGAATATACCCCGATTAGACCAGTAGTCGTGGTCATAAGTCAGCAGGGTCAATAACACCGCCACGGCTAACGTGACAGCGAAAATATACCACAACACTACACTCCCGAAGGTGCAATATTGTATGGCCCATAGCAGAAACAAATCTATTTGCAACATAGACCGCTTAAACCCGAACATTTTGGAGATATCACAGCTAGGTCATGGTCTTTAGAGGTAACAGCACTGCACTCTGAAATTGTGATTAATTGATTTCAGCGTCGTCTACACATAACACATCCTATACGTCGGATTGCTTGGTTAGGATATCCTCTCGGAATGGATTTATTTGTTAAAAGACCGATCACAGTTTACTGGCCAATCCGTTGGCAAATTATTACACCTTTGAGAACATTACAAAGAACTCACAAGAATACAGGTTTCTTAACGTGATTCTTCACTAAAGCAAGTGATAAGTTTTATCACGTACAAAACTTTCTAAAATAGGACCTACTTAATCACGTTTCTACAAGTAAAGACTGTAATGTTTTGTATGATTGGCTGCACCGGGCGGTCTACACTGAGAGAAGTAGATATAAAACATTTCAACGCTCTTTAATCTGAACTACAGAACGTAAAAGTTCACAAAACAACAATAAATTACGAGCAACAAAAACAACATCGATTCAACGATTCATCGATTGTCGATAACCGTAACACTCATCAAGCACATAAAGACACACCTCAGCACATCTCTATTCTGCAGTCGGACTCGGATTCGCTCATCTCGTGATCGATCACTCGCGGTACCGAACGAGGCGGGCGACGCGCGCGCACCGAATACGTTACCGCGCACGCTGCGCCGGCGCACGCAACGCGATGCTGTAACAGTGAAAGCGAGACAGGGCCGCCGCCGAAACATCGGGTAATGTTAACAAGATATAATAAGTTATATTGCGATATTAATATAATTTAAGTTTAATAAGTTGTACTCAGGTTGCACCGCCGTTGAATCGCCGCTTCGTGTAATATTGCTTACAATAACAATAAATGTTTTTTATTGCGACCCACATAAAATTAATATTTTGAACATTTTGAAAAAAAAATCTTAGGCACCTGAAAAACCTATAATTATGTAGGTACGCATTCGCGAATGTCGTTAATAGTTATTCGCATTCGCGTCCGCAAATGTTCAAAACATTGCAATTGTTACATCACTAAACCCCTTACCTTACATAACGCAATAGGCAATTCACTTATTGTACTCGTATCTACTGCAGACCACGAAGGAAGTCTTGGCGTTATTTCGTAAAGTTACTTCCACCAAGGAACATAAAATTTTCCAATGACCGACGAAACATAGGAGTTTCTAAAACGGTTCAGCGAACTGCATTTTTATTAAAATTAAAAGGCCTTTTTTTATTTAAAGAAATTTAAAAGACTTGTCGCTGAAATCAAAGATTAAAATCATCGCATTTTAAGAACATCAAATAAGTTTTTCTAATAAATCCAAGTGCGGCCCTGGTTTCTCTCTGTGACATTACATCATTGCATCCGAAGGTCTAAACTCGTCATCTTAACCCAGTAACGGATTCCGTAATTATACAAATTAAATTATTGTATTTCTTAGTTTCAATGTTACTCAAGTTCGACTGTTTATACTTACAAGAAAGATGAGGAAATAAATATTTCCACACGTTATAAGTACAGACTTAGAAATTTGATAATACTAGTAAATCCGCCCTCGCTTCGCTTCGGGAAACCAGTCCCTTCAAAAATCTCTATAAATTTTAACAAATTATGTTATTCCGATGTCTAAGCTATATTACTGCAAAGTTTCATGAAAATCCGTTCAGTAGTTTTTGCGTGAAAGAGCAACAAACACACACACATACATCCTTACAAACTTTCGCATTTATAATATTAGTAGGATTAGTAGGATTTAAATCACTGTTTTTGGAAGCGGCCGTCTTAGTCCTTGACCAAATTAAAGTGAGACTCTTTAATAAATGAAACGTTAATTGATTTTTTTAATGTAAAACACACCTCACTTTATTTATTGCCTGAAGGCTGTGCTGAAGAGCTGTCGTAAAAGCAGATGAGCCACGTGGTCATCGTCGACATAAGCAACACCAGGGGAGTACTTAACTAGTGCAAGGCCAGCACAGTTTCAGTGGTGGTTGTTAAGTCGCTTAAAGCAAAAGCTTCTGGATGTAATTGGGATGCTCCACCTGTCTCCCTGCCGATGTTATGTCTATGCTAACTGCTGATATTTATTTTTCAGTATCCTTCGTGATAAAAGCGGTGATAGCCTAGTGGTTAAGAATTTGGTCTTCTACTCGGGCGGTCTGGCTTCGAATCTTGGGGCACCCTAGTCTTTATTTGCTCCTTGTTCAGTGGCGGTCACAACTTATCATTGTCGGCAGGGACAGTTGGAGATTCGTTTGTTGTCTTAAATCCATAAAAGAGGATTCAATATAAACGTTTAGTTAGCATCGTTTCCCAAATATCGATATTTAGCGTTTCCCAAATGTCAATATCTATTTAGCGTTTCCCAAATATCGATATTTGGGAAACGCCGCTAACTCAATGTTAATATTGATCCGGGTCGACCGCCACGAAAATAAATACTGGGTCGCTTGATTGCAGTAGGGCCGCGGCCGGTATTCTGTGTTGAAACCGATCATACTCGTGAATAGGATTACCACATCTCCCAATTTGACCGGACATATCCGGACTTCTGTCCAGGCTTTTTTCCGGTTTTTTGTAATATTTTTTTCTTACTTTTTTAATGGTATTCATGTTTAAAATTTGCATATTTAACGGATTTAAAACGTAAAATAAAATAACTATTCGATTTGCGTCCATCGCCAAAATATTAAAGCAATTTCTCCCGTTCCGTCTTTAATTCACAACATAAGAATGGTAACATTGTCCGAATTTTTTTTCGTTATTATTATCCTAACCTTTTCATTAAAATAGATGGTATGTATGGTAACCCTCGTAGATGATCAAAGTTGTCCGGACCGACCACCGACCGACCGCGGCGCCTTCTTAGCAAAGGGTTTCATGTTCTTCCATTTCTTACTAATAATACTTGGTAATATGACCACTTATACACCAAGTTGGCTACAACCTACAACCCATTAAGTCCCTTTGGATTCCAGCGAAGCGTACGTACTATAGGTTTCATGACATGAATTCATGTCGTTGGAGTTTAATGAAATGGCCCACTACTGAGCACGGGTCTCTCCCCATTATTGAGGCGGCCTAGAGCATACTCCACCACGCTGCTCCAATGCGGATTGAACCAAGTTATTTCCTTATAATGTTGTGAAAAGTTCAAGTGTCAAGTTAGTTAGTCAAAACAAAAAGAGAAACATAAAAATACTATGCCTCATACTTAGAGGCATGCGATTCGTAAGGTCCTAGATTCGAATCCCATCCTCAGGAGTAGACATTCACATAGATAGATAAGGTCATTCTCGGATCTAACAATCTAGATCACATTACAAATAATGTGTGTATTATGTATGACCATAGCAATCGTGTTACAAGGTATTGTGTAATTCGAAGGTGTAAACCTAGTAAGATTCTGCTACATACTGCCATGCAGGTACCTAAAGGATACAACAATATTCCAACGCAAGTGTGCAAGAAAGAAAGAAAGAAAGCAGGTTCTTTGAGTGTTCGTTAAAATTTACATTCGATAATCCAGTTTTTCCTGTACTTCAGTATGTGAAGTAAAGGTGTGTTTACCTTGCCCGGCCACACACGAACACTCGACGCGAAAAACGTTCGCTGACATTTAACTAATGTTGCATTTTAACTATAAATTATAACTCCCACGACTAACATTATCACCCCCACTTTAAATATTGCAATAATTATAATACCTACAGGGTGTCCCGTAACGAATGGATAATACGGAACCTACGTGTAGAGGGTATCATACCGGTTCAGATGAATAAATATTATGTTCAGTAAAAGTCCTTCCGTTTCCGAGATATTCGACATTTTCAACATTTTCAAAATTGTTCCACCCTTCGCCATTCTTTTTGGCGCCAGGACTATAAATGAAGACATTTTTTGAATCTGTTTTTTGTATCGTACTCCTGGATAGATGTGCTATCGAATGTTATCAATTATTTTTATAACAAAAGCACGGATTCTTTTTAAATTAAGATTTAATACCAACTTAACGTTTTTTCATATTTCATTCTTGACTTTTACTCTGCCGTGGTTAAAAAAAAATGCATGGTGGCTTGAATGCCAATTTAAAAAAAAACTTGCCCATTTCACCCAGATTCTGAAATGGTATGTTACAGGGTATAATCCACCTTTAGATTTTAAATTATTTTCTTTTAAAACGAGATAGATCCCATTTTTATGATACTACAAGTTAATACCAAAATTTGGTTTGTTAGCTTAATAAGGTTCAAAACCATCCAAATTCTCTTGATTCATCATTATTGGTCAAAACAATAAGTTTGAAGCCTTATACCACTAGAATATTACTAAGTCTCGTTACTCTGGTACCACCAAAATAAAGAGAGCAAATAGCCTCTTACCCTCTAATAGCGAAGAGAGCAAATAACCTTTGAACACTCATTAAAAATAACTATTAACTAAAAAATAACCAAAATAATTCAAAATCGAGATAACTCAAAAACCACTCGCCAGGTGGCGCTCAAATGTATAACGGACCACATGACAGGCACTAAGTACCAGGGACCAGACAGCAGTCTCTATTTTTCGAATGGCGAAAGAATTATCGAAATCGGTTCACCCAGTACGAAGTTCTGAGGTAACACACATAAGAAAAAACACATGATACGAATTGAAAACCTCCTCCTGTTTTTGAAGTCAGTTAAAAATACTTATCAACGGAAATTATCATTTGATTGCTTTATTTAGTTGCTGAAACTAACAATTTCAAGGGGTTTAAGTATTAAGTAGGTAATGAAGTAAAATAAGCTCAAATCTCTTAAATTAGAGCACATGTTTTGCTCTCTTGACAAATAAGGGACAGTCAAGTGAATTTGGATGGTTTTGAACCTTATTAAGCTAACAAACCAAATTTTGGTATTAACTTGTAGTATCATAAAAATGGGATCTATCTCGTTTTAAAAGAAAATAATTTAAAATCTAAAGGTGGATTATACTCTGTAACATACCATTTCAGAATCTGGGTGAAATGGGCAAGTTTTTTTTGAAATTGGCATTCAAGCCACCATACATTTTTTTTTAACCACGGCAGAGTAAAAGTCAAGAATGAAATATGAAAAAACGTTAAGTTGGTATTAAATCTTAATTTAAAAAGAATCCGTGCTTTTGTTATAAAAATAATTGATAACATTCGATAGCACATCTATCCAGGAGTACGATACAAAAAACAGATTCAAAAAATGTCTTCATTTATAGTCCTGGCGCCAAAAAGAATGGCGAAGGGTGGAACAATTTTGAAAATGTTGAAAATGTCGAATATCTCGGAAACGGAAGGACTTTTACTGAACATAATATTTATTCATCTGAACCGGCATGATGCCCTCTACACGTAGGTTCCGTATTATCCATTTGTTACGGGACACCCTGTATATAAATTGCAGCTCTGTTGGAAATAGATGCAATTCACGTTTGAAATAATTATTTCTGTATTCAGTACCACATTTTTAATGCATAGAGAATTATCGGTCGATGATATTTATATATGTAGATTATTGAGTTATATTTAAAGTCTAATTGAGCTCGGATAAGCTACTGAAACACGTTTTATTCGTGTCTATATTATTCAGACCTACGAGTAGTTGCATGTTTTATATCTTTGATTCAATCTTCAGTTGTAAAAGACACTTTTATGGCTAGATAATACTATTACTGATGACTAGATATAATTTGGATTGAGCATTATATTAGTAGGTACATAACTTATACATACTCGTAAAGCATAAGTAGGTACTCAATTAATAAGGTTATTTAATGATTATTGCATAATAATATTTTACAATCATTATTTAATTAAAACATACAGTAATATTAAACTGTATTATGTTGAATGACTCGTCGATTTCAATTAAGTAATAAACATAAAATAAATTATTTTATATCTTTTATATCCAAAATTAAGACTTTCAACATTATAGGTAAGTACAAATTAATCGTTACAAAAAATATTTATCTCAATAATAAGGGAAAATGTTATAGGTCTCGCTACGAATTCTTTGCACAGCAAAAATTATAAATTCTTACGCGAAACCAAATCAGTTACATTCCACTTAGTATCTTGCATAATCCGTATAACGTATGTGCAAATTAATAAAACTCAGAATGTCACACAAAAATCATGGTTCCCACACTGTAGTGTGTCGGAAAACGTAAAAGTGCCCTAACGCTGTGCCACTTGCAAAACTGTAAGTACTCCGGCAATTGAGTGCGATTGGCACACGGCACGGGTGTGAATGGATTTGGGTTTATGTTGCGGGAATTCTGTACCACTCCTTCATTCCGCAATGGTTACTTTAACGATTAACCTTAACCGCATTCACAAGGCGGTAGTTCCTTGAGGACAATCGTCGAGCTAAATAGATGTCACTTTTTTGGAGTCTATTCGGGTGAAAAAAACATTAAGTAGAAATCATATCGTACTGCTTGTAATTTCATGACTCGCATGGCGTAGTTACAATGCGGTACAAAGTACAATGCAGTGGAACGCCTGCGTCAAGCCCGTTCGAAGAATTTTGAGTTCGATTCCCTACGAGGCCGAAATTTTATTGACAAATTAAATTTCTGTTTTCACTTTGAATTTATATTATGATTAATGTTATTGTGCAGTAGTATGAGTTTTATGCGTTATTTTTTTAGACATGTTTTCTTTTTAATTGTGGTAATTTATGTTTCAGGCGTTGTGGATGAAACATTAGTTATATTATTATCAGGTATGTTTTGCATTCAACGTTTTGCAATAAAAGCAGTTTGCGATTTCGACATTCTCGACATATCACTTAACTTAAGACAATAAGGAAGAGCGAGACCACCTGCCACAATCATAAAATGTTACATTTAATAGGTGGTTTCAACCACAAATGATAATAATGTAATGTAATAGTGTAATGATACCGTTGATTTTGACTTAAATGATAAATACAGTGATTATACGACTTCGACGTTTTACCACTTACAAGCATTGACTGTATAACTTAAGTGCGACTTTAGTCTGTAACAAGTTATATTTAATTCGCGACAGTACGTCCTGCGGTCAGCTGGGCACCATGTTGCATCACGCTGGGCCCCAATGGGTCACCAGTGGGTCACCAGAACTCCGAGATCCGCGAGCCGCTAATGATGTTTAATTTTAACGTTTTGTAACCATGTGAGTCCATGCGGGATTGTCAACATGTTACTCAATAATTTGAAACTATTTTGTAACTACTTTTTGTTGGGTTAAAAGTTATGTAACGTATGTAAGAGGTTATAAGATGTTGTCAAGGATAGAATTATAGGATAATACGTGTTATGGCTATGAATAAATAAACGCTCTATGAATAAATAAGCACTTACACTGCTTACGTTTGAGACTTAGTCAGACTTAATGGGGGTGGTAGGGCACTAAGATTCATTGTGTCGCAAGCGGCAAGGACAACACAAATAATATCACCAGCACCTACGATCCGAGAATAAACATTTATTTTATCCGCCCCTTAAATATCTGCTCCGCCGGGAATTGAACCCGGATCCTCTCGCTAAAGGCCACTACCGACTAAGCTGCGGGTCACTGATACTTATGCAGGTCACTTTTTTATTTTATTCTGCCCTCTGTTTCCAAGAGGTGCTTTAAAATGTATAAGAATGACTACTTAAAAATGCGATGAGATCGTTTCTTTCGGCGTTTATTTTTATTTTCTGTAGAATCTAGGCGAGAGGCTACTTTCCAAGCGATCTTTTCCACAAAATCTTATTTTCTAATAGTCACTCAGGCTCGCGTCGCGTCCGTAGTTTCGTGTTTATAAGCAGACGCCCTTCATGTAGATATTATTCTCATTTCTTTAAAACGTAATAAGAATTTCATTCCCATTTATCGGTTTAAAGGACAATTTTTTGGATTCCATAGATTGTATTGTAATGTAAGTGGATATGAGCTGTAATCCAGTCTAATTCTTTCCCACGGGAAAAAAATCTTTTTCTACCATTTCACATATTATATTAGTTACAAAAATACCGAGGGTCATCTAACTCTCCCAGTGGCCTCGGTACCTACGTGTTCTAGCAGAAAGAAACAAACAAAATCTTGAAAAAACTAACAGTTTCATTGTTAAGTACTTAACAGTATTATAATCATTAGCCAATTACTTATAAAGGATAGAGGTGTATAATCGGAAATAAAACCAACCGTTTAAATTTCATAATAATAATATATTTGAACCGCTTCACTTCAGTTATAGGAAATTGGGAAACGCACACTATTGTTCAAACATAGTTAGACACGCCGCACACTTCCGAGAAATAAAATAAAATCAGCTCTTTCAATATTAAATTGGAGACGTTTGACTAAATTTGTGAATGCTTAACAGCAGTTGCTTAACAGTCAATTACTGTGATCAATTGATCGTAACGTCAGAATTTAATGGCATATGAAATGCACATCATCACTTTAATTAACGCAGCTTTTCTTACGGTAACCTCTGAACAGATACCTAAATAGACGCAAGACGATTGATGGTATGTACCACGGATTCAGGGCCCACCATACATTTGCAACATCTTGACGTCACTTTTTTAAAGTTATCAACAGACTTGACTAACTCGGCAAACAGTTGGGCCAATATACGGCGAATATCCAACATGTGTGGCCAATGTGTGCGGCTTGTTAGATGTTTAGTAGGAGATATTGCTGTCTCATTCAGCCGCAGGAGTGGCAATGCCGGCGATCGAGGTGATCCAATCCACCAATGGGACGATGTTGATGAATAGAGACACTGAAAATAAATACATTCTTATGAACAATAATTATTATATTTTTAATAGGCAAATGAAGCGCTGATATCCTAGTGGTTAAGAATTTGGCCTCCCACTCGGAGGGTCCGGGTTCGAATCCCGAGGCATGCACTTCTGACTATTAAAATGTCACTCGCTATAAAAGTAACGTAAATCATCATGAGGAAACCTGCATGCCGGAGAGTTTGCAAAACTCAAAGGTGTGTGAAGTCCGCCAATCCGCACTTCGCCTGTGAGGTGGACTATGGCCTTAACCTTCTCATTCTGAGAAGGGATCCAGCAGTGGGATAGTTATGGATTGAGATAAATAGCCCACACATGATAAACGAACTTCTTTACAGTCAACATAAAGTCTGATCTCCGTAACTGTAACTACCTTATTAACAAAAACATTGTACGTATAGCAAACAAGTAAGTAATTCAATAATACGCTTATCATAAAATAAAACAGGGAAAAGTTACTCTTTTTATGTTATAGGTATGCTATTCAGGGAGTCCTGAAATGAATTCTGCAAACTACTTACATAATTTATGTAGATAGTTTGCGCATATTTAATATGAAGAAACTTATTTCAGAAATTCTTCGAGTACGTTTCACTGAGCGACCAAAACGGTCAAAACGACACTTTTACTTAATGTTAACTATAACTTATTTCAAAAAATTCTTCATCGTCTACTGAGCTACCACAACGCTCTCTTTTTTTTCTATAGAAAAAGAAATGTTTTGAGCATTTCGATCTTTCAGATGCTTAATGGAACTCGCCCTTTAGGTACGTGAATCGTGAAATCGTGATAGTGATAACATACCTCCGTCCTCGTTGGTTTGGCTGAGCACTCCATACTGCACGCCGTCGCTCACCAGGGCAGCACCGTTGTCAAACTGTATGAAGAGAAACCGGTCAGTACAAAATAGAGAAAACAATAGAGATAGGTACTATAATAAAGCAAGGTGGCTAAAATAAAGCGAGGTAAACAGTCTAAGCGACATGAAGTAGATAGTAGATACTTAGGTATAGATAGCATAGGTATTACAAAATATTATTTTTCAGACTAGTAATGGCAGTGTCCGTGTAGCCACAGGGATCCTGCGGAAGACCAGCGCTGGTTGAATGTGTATCACCAGCATAATGCTTAGCAGAAACCTTTTTGTAACGTTAGGTACCTACAAATCAAGGTTGTATCATGCTGTAATGTTTTGTTTTATTTTTTGGCTGTATGTATTTTATGTTACAAATAAAGAGATCTATCTATCTATAAGTGTGAAGTAGTGGGCAATTCCTCCTCAGTTTACCTGAAAGATAATTATTTATGGTGTTAATCGTAGGTATTAGTGCATAGCTTACCCGCGAAGCGCCAGTGGTGGCCTGCAGGTTGCCGTCCGCGGCCGACGATACCGACACCTCGGAGCAGCTCAGGTTCTCACCAGCAGCTGGACAACACATTAATCATTTAGTTTTGGCATTTTCCTGCTTTACTAGAACGATGTTTTTTTCCTTTCTCGGTCTGAGTGTGTCCTTGTCTGTGTCCTTGTGTGTTGTCTATGGCACCCACGACATAGGAGAAATTAGAGAATCCTAGTGAAGTAATTTTGTCTGGTAAAAAATGATACTTAATTTTGATAAAAATGTTTAAAATCTCTGAAGTTTTTTTTCACTAAGTACTTTCAACCAGTTTCCTAGCGTTGCTATAATTTCTTAAGACGACGCAAGGAAATTTACCTAATAGGCTGTGCTAAACCTACAGGTTTTCCTGTACCGTATCAAATAGATGTTACTAATACCTATGTTTAAAGTTATTACCATCGTTTTTAGTTCCATAGCCGCATAACCTGGCCGCGTCGGGACTGGCAGCGTCAGATGAAGGCAAGGAAACGCTAGAGATGTTGTCTGAAAATACAAAAATAAAGGTAAAGGAAAATAAATAATAATGACAAAAATTGGAAAATACGGTCTACTTTAAATCTCACATAGCCCGAAATCACTTTCGACAGGATTTATTGATTAAAGATCCTACTCCGTAGGCGTTGATATGAATTTCGTTATACTACATAATTGCATGGCACACAAATAGTAGGTATATAATATTATGATAGCTGGCCTCCTTGGCTTCAGCCCTACAACCAAACCTACAGGGGTTATGTATCAAAAATTACAAACCAATATTATTTGATACGGCTAATGAGGTAGGTATATTTACCAAGCACAGTTCATTCGTCGTTATTCAATATAGTTTCTGGAGCATTAGTCATAAATTACCTAACATGGTCTATATTACGAAATACTGAACCCTAACATAAAGTCTGAATCCTAATTTAACGTCTAGTGAACAAGGTACGTAATGTAGGTACAGTAATGTAAAAGACAGCAAGATAATTAGAAAAAATCTGATAATAAGTAGACAAAACTTCGCGTTGCTTACAAAACTCAACGTCGCGGATAAAACTTTATCTAATTTTGATTAGAGATAAATGTAATTAATATCTTGGATTCTTGGTAAGACACTCGTTAGATACGAAACAGTAGTACCTACTGTTTTAGTAAGCACAGATGACTATTTAAAAGCATAAAACGTAAAACTCGTTCCTCCTTCATGGAAATGTAAGAAAAAATTCAAAAAATTAAAAATATCAATTTAATTACAAATATATATCTTACTACAATAACACCCTTTTACAAAATCTATACTCTGATTATTTTGTTTACTTTTATGAAAAGCTTAATTTGATTGACCTTGTAATAAAATCGATTAAATAATTCCATTCAGCGGCCCAAGCGTTCTATACACGCGCACACACCTACAGCCTACAGCAGCTATAGATACGTAATAATTATTAGCCAACAAAGCCTGACATAATATAAAAAGCTGAACAGAAATCTGTAACCTAAACGCGGGATATCTCGCGAGCCAAGGCCCGAACCCCGAAGACGGAGCCGGCAAGTTAGCGGCGCCCGCCACCGCCACCGCGCCGCGGCCATACCGTCTAATTGTCACCAGCGACCTCTAACTTTCAAACTTTCAAGTGGTTTTACTTTTTTCGTCAGCCTCCCAACTTGGTGCAATTAGATTTTATGCAACCGCCTTTTTGTTTTTACCTATAAATGAAGATTTTTTGAAGCGCTCCTCAGTTCAGTTGCAAGTTGAATAGGGACTAAGTATACCTGAGGCTGTACGCGCTAAAACAAATTTATTACCTACTAGCTTTTGCCAGCGGCTTCGCCCGCGTGAATTTCGTTTAAACTTCACCCCTTTATTTCACCCACTTAAGTGTCATAAACGTAAGAGTAGATAAAATATAGGTATACTTAATCAGAAAGCTTCGAACTGCTAAGCTATCGGGAGTTACACGTGTTATTGTGAGTCAACCATAAAAGATAGACATATGCTGTCGTAGAATATTTTTTATAGTATAATTTTAAGGAGAACATTTCCGTCATACATGATTTCTGTGTAGCTTTAACCATTAAGGTTGCACACGCGACGGAAGCTTAAAAAATGGAGTAACTTCTCCCGTTTCCCCAACATTTCCCTTCACTGCTCTGCTCCTATTGATTGTAGCATGATGAAAAGTATACTATACAATACAATACAATACAATAACTTTTTATTCACCTCCACACAAAAATTACAAACAAGTTGTACATAAGTATTAGGTATGTTGTTAATTTGTTTTGCGGGAGATCTGGTGTCCAAACTAAGCCAAAGCCTGTATTTTGGTACACCAGGAATCCCCTTTACAGACATGAAACTTAATAATAATACCTTAAGTTATTTATGAATGTACTCTTAAAATTAAAATTAAGCAAGGTTATATAAAAATTACTTTCGGTTAGTGTGCGTGAGTGGGTATGTTCGTCTAGGTATCTGTGTGTGTGTCACCTACGGTGGTTTGTGTCTGTTTGTATGCGTGTGTGTGTGTGTGTGTGTGAGAGCGCGTGCGTGTGTGTGTGTGTGTGTGTGCGCGCGTGAGTGCGTGTGTGCGTGTCTCCGTTCGTCCGTTTGTGTTTTGTGCAAGTAAGTGTTTGTATTTATGTGTTTTATGTAATGTAAGGGTGTGTGCTCTAGTGTTTATAAATATATAGTAGGTTAGTAGGGTATTTATGATTTTAATGTCGTTTTAATTTTTCAACCATTCACTGTAATTATGTTTATTTTTGTATTAATTTTTCTGTTTCTTTGTAATCCAGTGTAAGTAGCCATTTAGTTAATTTATGTTTGCATTCAAACCTGTTGTAATTTAATATTTTAAGTTTTTTATTTATATTATTGTATAATGTACAGCTGCGATAACGAAAGAATTTATGGGCAAAGGATGTATTCACCTTTGGAATATCACAGACTGCGAAGTGTCTTCTAGTTTTTGTTGTTTTGTTTATCATCTCCGGTGTAATAGTAGAGTGTAAACGTAATATCACTACATAGTATAAAACAAAGTCGCTATTTTTGTCCGTCTGTTTGTTTGTTTGTCTGTTTGTCTGTATACTTAAATCTTTAAAATTACGCAACGGATTTTGATGCGGTTTTTTGTAATAGGTAGAGTGATTCAAGAGGAAGGTTTTTATGTATAATACATGCATATATTCCCACGAGAACGGGATCCACGCGGGTGAAACCGCGGGCGGTCCGCTAGTTGTAGATAAGACATACAGTTGACGTACTGTTAGTAAACCGGTTTCCGTGTGTAATTTATGGGTTGGAAATAGTCGTGGTTTAAACTGGCTTATTTTAATGATCATCCTTTGTGCTCTTTCAATTTCTATAATTTTTGTTTTGTCTGTCCCTCCCCAAGTGGTAATACCATATGTAATAATTGACTGAACCAATGCTTCATACGTTAATTTGATTATTTTTAAATCTGCTACATGCCGAAGTTGTTTAAAAAAGTAACTTAGTTTTCTTATTCTTTGTGAGACGGAATGTATGTGTTTTTTAAAGGACAGATTATTATCAATGATAATTCCTAAATATTTAATGTGGTCAGTTGCTTTGATACTAGGACAGTTACAGACTTCAGATGAAAAATTACATTTGTGAGCAATTATTTGAGTGGAAAAGAGTGGATTCATTTTGAGTTTGTTTTGAATTGAGAAGGTTATGTACCTTGTTTTTTCTTCGTTTAGTGTTAGACGATTTGAAAGTAACCAGTCACATATTTTGTTGAATCCATTTTGGGCCAGACGGTAGACTTCAGCCCACGTATCTGCATAAAAAGTAAGGGTTGTATCATCTGCATAGGACATGATTTTGCAGTTATCCAGTTTTAGGTTGCAGAGATCGTTAATGTAACATAAAAAGAGTGTGGGGCCCAGAATACTGCCTTGCGGCACTCCGTACTCGACAGGTAAGTCATCGCTAACATGATCTCCTACTTTCACATGCTGAAATCTGTTAGTTAGGTAATCGGACATTAGGGAAAGCGGAGCTGCTCTTATACCGAGATCAGATAGCTTTTGTATGAGGTGGGAAATAGAAACTGTGTCGAAAGCTTTTTTTAAGTCAAGGAAGATAGTTAGGCATTTAAACTTATTGTCTATTTTGTTTACTAAAAAGTTAGTGTAGTCATGGACCGCATCATCAGCAGAGCGACCAGTTCTAAAACCATATTGAGCTTCTGATAATAAATCATATTTTTCTAGATACTTTATTAATCTCGCATTCACTAAACGTTCAAATATTTTTGAAAAGGATGATAGAATAGCAATTGGTCTATAGTTATTGACACAGTTTCTATCTCCCGCCTTATATATAGGAGTAACTCTTGCAATTTTTAGTGCATTAGGGAAAATACCCGTATCGAAGCAGCGGTTAATTAAATTTGTCAGTACGGGTGCAATTAGAAGGGAAATATTCTTGAGCGTGTTTGCATTAATTTTGTCCCATCCAGGAGAAGAGTCAGATTTTAAATTCATAATTGTCTTAACAACTTCTTCCCTATCTGTCGGTAATAAAACAAAGGAGTTGGAGGGTGTATTAGAAACAGGTTTATAATATTTAGTAGACGTGTTGCCCACCGATAAGTGCTTGCCTATGTTTGAGAAGTATTCATTAATAGTATTAACGTCCTGATTAGAGTTTAGTAGTTCCAATGGTAATCGTTTAGGTGAATTAGTATTTGTTATTGTTTTGATGGTAGACCATAGTTTCTTAGGATTATTTTTGCTTTCTAATAGTTTTTGTTTTTCATACTGGTTTTTAAGGTTTTTAAGTAATTTATTACACATGTTACGATATCTTTTATATGTACATTTTAATACTTCATCATTTTGATTTGATTTTAATTTCCTATGCATTCTGTCTCTCGTGCGGATACATCGTAGCATACCGGGTGTTATCCAAGGCTTTATTATTATCTTATTTCTAGGGATTATATACTTAATTGAGCTGTTCAATATTAGTGTTTTAATAATATCTATAAGATTGTTCATTGCTTTATTTAGATCAGATTCATTATATATTGGGGAAAAATTAATGCATTTACACTCTTGTTTAAGTTTTTCTATGTCCACTCTAGTCATCATTCTATGTTTAGGTATTGTTAGTTTTGTAGTATTAGTATTAAGGGAAAAAAGTACTGCTTCATGATCGGTAATAGAAGTATGGAGGACAAGTGTATGCGCACTCAATTTAGTTTTTAAAATTACGTGATCTAGACATGAGTTATTTCTGGTGGCAATGTTTATTGCAGGGAGTAAACCATGATAAGCTATGATGTCTTTATATGAAATGGCGTCGGGACTATTACTTAGTAGGTCAATATTAATATCACCCACGATTATAATATTTTTAAATGATGAGACGGATTTTAACAGGCTGTGCAGCGAATTTATGAAATTATCTATGTTGAGGAAACTTGGTGGTCTATATATTGCAATTAAAATTGTTTCAGTATTTATTTTTACAGTTAAGCAGTTAGCATCTAAAATATTGGGTTCCTCAACAGTACAATGGCTTAAGTTATTACTGATATATATAACAACACCATCATTTTGATTGTAGTTGTCGTTTGTTCTATAAGAACTGAAACCGTCCAGTGTTGGCAAGTTAGATACTTGTGATAGCCAGCATTCTGAAAGTACAACTATATCACATGGTAGGTTGATTCTAGTGAGTAGAAGACTTATTTCATGAAAGTTGCAATTTATGCTTCGGATATTTTGTTGTAAAATCTTCAGGTGTTGTGTTGGAGATTGTATATGTGTATGACATTCTTCTGGATCACAGGATTTTATGGTTGCTAAATTAAAATGATCAATATCGTTTAATAATATATTTGAGTTGTTAAAAGTGTGGAGTGTGTATATAAATGGCGACCGAAGTGGATTACATAAGGACGGCAAGATAGGTTGTTTAAGTTCTATATTAAGTTTATTTTTTATTGTGTATTTGTTAGAAATATCTTGTGTGCATAACATGTTCAGTGTAGATAATTTTAGCAATTTCTGATTCACGTCGTTATGGAATGTTTTTATATGTGCCATTATGTATAGTATTGCAGGTTGTATAATATAAAAAATTAAATAGTATAATAAGAGGACGTATAGGGTAATAACAATAGAATTATCTATATTATGTTCAGGGTATTTATTATTGCAAGTAATAAAAAATAATTTTGTATTTTGTAACTGTTTAATTGTGATGTATATCAAAGGAAAAAAATACGGATAGTCCGGCTTAATATGTATATTTTTAGGTTTAGGGTAGTACTTTTCACGTTGTGATGTTTGATTCTGCATGTAAGCAGTAGTGATTATTATTTGCATAGTTAAATAAAGTACTGAGGAAGTATAGCTTATAATATATAAATAACTATGGTTGAAGTGCATACAATAATTAAATTTAATTGAAGTCGCAATAGTTAAATTATGTTGTGTTATAGTTTTCTGATTGACATGTAGTAGAAGTACTTCGGATGATAAAATGCACACTATATATACAATTACTGCAGAAAAATATAATACAATATAGTTAATATGCATCCAAAGATAGTATATCAAGAGCAAAAAACATTCTTGTTGGAATGCTACATTTACTTTAAACATGGTATAATATAATTTGAGACATATTTTCATTACATACCGCATGCACAGTAAGAACTTAGCTATAAATACTAAACTATTATTTATGGTTTGGGTATAACAGTATTTGGTTAGTAAACCGGTACAGTTTAGTTGTATTTTAACAGTGAAAGTTGCCAATTTTATAATAAAAATAATAAGTAAGGTTATGAAAAATAAAACATTAAGTAAGTAGCAGAAGGCCTCTAGTCACTGAGGATTAAGTTTTATAATATCTTCTTCACTCATAATTAGGATTGGTGATGTTCCATCTTTTTGCCTTATGTAGACCTTTCCATATAACGTCCAACAGCCAGCATAGTTATGTTTTTTAACACATTCTCTTGCTAAGAAAAATAGACGTTTATTGCGGGCTGTGAGAGAATCAGACAGGTATATTGGTTTAAGTTGACCTTGGATCTTGAGATGTGAGGTGTTGAGTTTTGCTTTACTTTCCTTGTTAAACAATTTCGAAGATTTTATTAATGTTTCTTTCAGCAAACTTGATGTGAATTCTATGATTATATGCCCAGTTTTGTGTTGACTTTTCTTAGATCTATATATATTACGTATATCGCTGCCCTGTACACGTACATTGAGAACGTTACCTATATTTTCCATATATGTAATTAATGTAGATTTGTTCTCTGATTCAGTTTCAGGTACATTTCTCAGTTCTAAACAAGAGGCTTTTGCGTTGCGTTCTAGAAGTTCGACTTTTTGGTCTAATGAATGAATTCGAGATTTCAAATTTGTATTCTCAGTTTTCGTTTGCTGTAACTGATTTATGACGTCGTCATATTTTTCAGTCATAGATTGCAAGGTTTGCTTTATTTCAAGGTTTTGTAGCGACAATTTCTTCATCTCATCGTCAAATTTAAGCGATTGCAATGATTGTTGTTGTTGGAGTGTAGATAATAGGTCTTTAATCTCAGCGAGAACCGAGTCATCATGCCTACGTTTGTACCGGCGAGTAATATTTGATACCTGTTCATTATCTGGTTCTGAATCCATACATTCCGATAAAGTATCCGAGTCACGCACTATTAGGTTCGGTGTAAGTAGTGTTTTGCTTGTTGTTTCCGGAGGGGTCCTTTGACATTGCATTTTATAATTACTTATTGTTTTTTGAAATGTAGGCCTAAATTTCCGATCGGTGCTTGCGCAGGTAGTAGATAAGGACGAGTCTATAGTGACGCACAAGCCGTGAAAACTGCAGCTATCACTCTCTGTTTTATTAATCTTGTTGCAGATAGAAAGATATATTTGTCTTTCTCTGGTTCAGTAACAGCGCCGTTGTCCTGCTTGCACTTATTAATTCGCTTATTCGTATCACTCACGCACACGATGCAACACTGCGATTAATTGTTTTAGTAGTACAACAAACACGACACACGTCTAAGCTCTGAGACAGCAGCGGGGGGAATCTATAACCAGCGCGGGAGTATGAAAAATAATTGTACCAAGTTTCGTTAAAATCCGTCGAGTAGTTTTTGTTTCTATAACGGTTATACATCCGACAGACAGACAGACAGACAGACAGACAGACAAAAATTTTACTGATTGCATTTTTGGCATCAGTATCGATCCCTAATCACCCCCTGATAGTTATTTTGGAAATATATTTAATGTACAGAATTGACCTCTCTACAGATTTATTATAAGTATAGAAGATCTGTGTTCACAGTTCAATTTAGCTTGTTAGCAAAATTTACTTGCAGCATTTTAAATTCTAGCCGTCAATCTGAATGTACCTACCTTAATCACAGGGGAGGTAAATCACGGAATTAGAGGTAAACTTTCATTTGCGTGGATTGACGTTTAAACGATATATTGAACGCAACGGAGTACATTGGCGAAACTTGGTGACATTAGAGTAGATGTTAGTTAGATCCTTAGATATGGCGCTCCAGTAATTCTACGCGCTCTCCCCAATTATAAAGATTAATCGTATCCTGTCCAGGTCGCTTATTAATAACAGCCAATTAGTTTGTGTCTCACTTTTTACTTTCATTTTATAACTTACCATACTTTTATTTTGAAACTTAACAGGCTATAGGAACCTACCTCATCTGTAAAAATCCGCTATCATTTTTTTGTGAGTTAGTCTCAGTCTAAGGTCTTTGGACTGGTAAAGCACCGTTGACACGTTTTGGTGTAACTGATTATACCTTTGGTGTTAGTGATGTCTATGGGCAGTGATTGTTCGTGGTGGCGGTTTTACCATCATGTTACCTACTCTTTTACATGTTTGTCAGATTTTACAAAAAAGAAAAGCAAAAAGCGGTTCGCTATTTTCACCGGTAGGTATCATTAAATTAATTTAAACACTATAGGTACAATTACTAGCGACACAGGGAGTCATTAGCCAAATTACAGGGTCGACATACGAAACCCACAAACCTTTTATAAACGCCAATAAAGGGTTGGCCGTGTTGTGGACAACGGGACCAATACTGATCTATTCATGGGATACTGCTATTATAAAGCCACATACGTAACGAACGAAAACAAAGATAATGAGAATCAATTACACTTAAACACATAATATTTAGGTACTTTGTAAATCAAACCAAAGAGAGGAAAAAATACAAACATCAAACTACTTATAGCCTAAATCCCGAAAAGATTTAACTCGTTTATAGTCTGGAGGACCGACAAAATTGCTGATGGACCACTTAATAGTAAATAGCCCATGACAGATGGACACGAACAACGCTACCAGTCAATAAGGTACCTATAGCAGACTCTCACGAAGAGTTCTCGTTAAACTTTTAAAGAATCCCATTAAAGCATCTCTGAAAATTGACGTAATAATACAAGCTGTCATCTAAGAAAATCCTTTATAAAATAGCTCGCAGCGTTGTGTGGATGTTCATTCGCGGGTGAAGTTAGCATTTGTAATGTTAAAAGTTTATTTATCACCGGTTCTATTTCATCGGCTTCGTTCCCACCTGTTGGAAATTGCTCTCGACGGCGTCATATTTTATTCCCGCTGCGAAATACAACATTACCAAAGTGCTTTTGTTTGTTTTGCCTAAGTTGTCTGTACACTTACGTATGGAAATGTTGCTCTTGTAAGTTTGTTATGTCGGTTTGGTAACTGTTCACTATATAAACAAACTCTCCTTACTCATCTTAGTAGGGTAAATTCGTTAGAGATGGCCATAGTTTTTTCGGAGGGTGATAAAATAAAAAATATTAGTTTTATAATCAAACTTACATTGTCATTATAATCTTTCATTATCTTTCTTTAAAAAAATCAACATGAAATAAAATATTTTAAGCTCAAAAGCAGTAATAAAAAGTATTTAAAAAAAAACACGATTGGCCATCTCACCCGGGATATCCGGGTATAATGGCCATAGTAGTACGGGACAGATGACCAGTGCTCGTTTCACCTTGCCCATTGCCTTTTCCAGTCAGTAATGCTTGTTTTAGGTCCTTTCTCTTCTTCTGTCCACATTTTGAACACATGTCTTCAAATTGTGTACAATTTTCATGCACCCACACCCACAGGCAACAAATCAGATACTGAAGCCAATCTTCAATAAGACGGGTTCTATAATAATTTTGGCCGCATCCAGCACAGTTATCTCCTTAATTTTTCTTGAATTCACATAATATGTGTCACATAATATTGGCTGTTCTTCATCAGAACCACTTACAGAACCGGTTTATTAGTTTTTTTTCTCTACGATCTTAGCTCTATGTTTTTTGCCTGTTTAATTCTTGTCTTATTTTCTTTCATTCCTTTTTCTATTTCTTTACTTTGACTTATTGTTATAATGCTCATCAGAAGTCTAAAGCTTGCTTGCTACGCGTACGAGTCTCAATCAGTACCTATAAGCGGTAAGCGGTCTGCATTGTTCATAAAAATTGAATTTGAGATATTTAAATACTGCCAGATCAAGGGGTTGCAAGTAGTGTGACTTATGAACGTTGGCACAGACAACAAAATGATTTGATTATAAAATTAATCCGATTATACTAAAAAAAATATATAATTAGTATGGCCATCTTACACTGAATAGATAAGGCCATCTCTTCTTTTCCTACGGGTGAGATGGCCATATGAATATTAAAAAGAATAAAAAGTGCTAGGGCCGCCATTTTGAGCTTATAAGTATTATACGAAGAAACATGCATTGTGCATTAAACACAAAAAAAACACAAACAATCAGCACAAATATTCACGCTACGGGACGTTAATTGAACCAACTATATAATTTTTGCCCTACTATGAAAAAATAAAGCTTATTTACTCGCATTTTATAATTTTTTTGCACGAAAATGTGTACGGCTGCCGTTCCTGAACACTACCCGAAGAGAACTAACGATGAAGCAACACCATCTAGCGAAGGAATCTACGAAATATTTCGATTGGCCATCTCTCCCATACGGCCATCTCTAACGGATTTACCCTATATTTATTTTGTTTGCCGAACAGTTACAAATCAAAATAGGAGATATAAGTATCGTGATACCCAATAAATCATTGACATCCATATAATAGAGACAAGATGCATGGTCCGATAGAAATTATTAGGTACTTACCTCAAACATGTCTTGAGTTATGGTTAGGTAAAATAAAAAATCATTCGTGAAATTTCATCCGTACCTAAACTTCACAAAGTAAAGTTGTATGTGCAAAACCATACACAAAAGGCAATAATTTATTACAATCGAAATAGATGCTAATAACAAACTCAATACAACTCTTAAAATATTAAGTGGGATTTTTAAAGCAAAACTAAATGCTCTAAGCATTAATTTGTGCAGACGATTTTTGGGTGCTGATACTGCTGATACTGCTCGGAAACCTCTGATCGGGAACCTATGGGTATGGTGATCGCAGCAATAAATCCATAGTCACCAATTTATGGTAACCTTTTTATTTGCAGTCAGTCCTCTTGTCCGACTATTTTGCGACCGACTTAATAATGTTTCACTATGAATTTGTATTTTCTAAAACGAGACATTTATTTGTGTCCTTTAGTTATCCCCGTTCGGGGATTATAAGCCAACGCGCAAATAGATATTTACGCGTTTTAGATTAAACCAGTTTAGATTAAACCAACCTCCTATATTATACCCTTGTAAAAACACTACCATTCGAAAACTGACACCAGGGGGTAAAAGTGCACGAAAAATACCCCGCATTTTTTGGGGCAGATTGGGCTTTACCGATCGCATCCCTGAAGCTTTGTCCCTAGGTATATAGACCTTCAAAGATCTTACCTGAGGGCTGCACACTCCTGTTGATGCTGATGAGGGCGACGTCGTTGGCGCCGGTGGTCACGTTGTAGCTGGGGTGGAACCGCACAGTGCTGGTCTCCGTCACCAGCTCGGGCCGCGCCACGTCCTCCGCGCCGTACCGCAGCCAGATGAACCGCTGGCTGTGGACCAATAAACGTTAGTTCCTACTGCTCTCACGACTACGTAATTGAAATAACGCTACACACTCATATGAGTCACGCCACGCCACGCTAGGATTCCCTGTGTCGTGGGTGCCATGGACGACACACAAGACAAGGACACACACCCAGACTAAGAACGGAAAAAACTTATCATTCAAATTTCCGCCTCGCTGGGAATCGAACCCAAGATCCTCGGAACAGCGATCCGGCATGTTAACCATTGCGCCATGCGGGTCGTCAATATTTTTTTTATTTAAAACTTTTTGCACCATGCCAAAGTTACGTAGACAAAGACGGACTTAATGCGAAAAGCATTCCCTGTAGTCAACCTTCGGATTTTTGCCCCTTTTTAATGTTTACCCTTTTTCGTATTTGTCCACCTTGTCGTACTTAATACATAATATAGTAATGGGACAGTTATAATTCGTCATGATAACTTATTCGAAAACATACGAATACGTAAATTTTACTGCACCTACACTACTGTACAGTCTGACTTACTTCCTCATACAACTCGCAGAGGTGAGCACCCAGCGGTCGCTGATGAGGGAGCCCACGCAGGAGCCGAGCAGCCCGCTGGTGGACACTGCGATACGGAGATGCACCACCCACGGGTTCTCGCTTATCGCTGCGGCAGTCGACTCTGGACGGGAGAAAAAGGCTCAAGACATGCAAGGCAGGGTAAATTTTTAACCAACTTCAAAGGAGGAGTGCTCAATTCGGGTAAGGAGAAAGGAAACGTCATCAGCAAATTTATACTTACACCTAAGAGTTCCTTGTATTAATAAACCTAACTAGCTAACAAACTAACAACATAAATAAGGTTGGTGAGTAGTAGGTAGATGATATGCCTAAGCCTAGAGAAACCGTAGGCTATTTTGTTTTCTTGTACTTAATCTTGTACTAACATGAACAAGTGTGCATTTTTAGCTGTGACCACTTACGAAATACGAAGACGTAAGACCACTCGAAAAATTGCATAACACCCTTATACTTCCCAAGATGTAACAAAACGAAGATCGGGGCTGAAGAGCGAGATCGTTCCCAAAATATCGCACACTCAGCTGCGTCTACGGCAGCGGCCATGACGTTAACGAAGCAAACTCGACAAAATAGCGGAAAAAAGAAAAAAATCATGCACTTACCTTGCACGCCGGTGCTGCGGCCCTGTGGGAAAAAAAATCAGTTGAAATCTCATAAACTCAAGTGGATGGGGTCCGGAGTGTCGGATAGACAAGTGCGCAAGAACGCTAGACGTCCTTAGGACTTTATGCAAATACACTTTCTTTTTCGCTGCTCAACGACTAGAAGTCTATTAAAGTTACTGTATTAAAGTTAATTATTATTTATAGTCTCGGTTTACGCGTGGAGCGGTCATAGCCCGGCGGCTTGCATCGATCCTAAGTGATCGACAAAGTTAAGCAACAGCGGGCGCGGTCGGTAGTCGGATGAGTGACCGCTAGTGGCAAAAATTTCTTGAGCGGTTCCGTGCTTCGGTGGGCACGTAAAGCCGTCGGTCCCGGTTGTTATCGATTGATAGCAGTCGTTAAGCCGTGTCGGAGGCCTTCGGGCGGCACGGCGGCTTGAAAACTTTCGACACTGGGTTGGCCACTAACCCCTCCACCAATCCGCAATGGAGCAGCGTGGTGGAGTATGCTCTAGGCCTCCTCAATAATGAGGAGAGACCCGTGCTGAGTAGTGGGCCATTAATGGGCTGTAGCCACATAGTCTCGGTTTACAGTTGAATTGTTAAAGTGTGAGATTGTATCTAAATTACTACCTACCTAAGCTCCCCACTGAACTACGGAAAGGGTTATAACTTATAACGCTTTTTGCAATAGGAATTTATGACATCCAAATAGGTAACTATTGTACAAATAATAAGATACAGACGTAGAATTGACGTCACAATAAGTCAAAAAATTGATAACAGATAAAGTCTACGCCTCATTGCCCTACGGAAAATACTAATGCTGATTAAATTATTTTAAGCTGATTAACTTGATAAACAAGCAGTG
This sequence comes from Hesperia comma, assembly GCA_905404135.1. Classification (NCBI taxonomy): domain Eukaryota; kingdom Metazoa; phylum Arthropoda; class Insecta; order Lepidoptera; family Hesperiidae; genus Hesperia; species Hesperia comma. The sequence goes on along the minus strand of FR990028.1, from coordinate 2,088,482 downwards.
CCTTCACGCATCACTGAAAATACTTACCTAACGAATTACTTAGAACTTCTCAAACATGATAAATAATATTTAATTAGCTTCTCAATTATCTGAGTAGATAGGTAACTATCATTATTCTATCTCTCTTAACAATAATAACATCTTTCTTCCTTCTTTATACATAAGTACGTATAACAATTAAGTATTAATATTTAGCAAAAATGAACCTATGTAAACCTATCCGATTAGGTACATACCCTACTACCTACTATAAATGATGCAGGTGGCAGCACTGAGATAGCAAATGCAGGATCATTCAGATTCTTACCTGGCATTCTTGCGTAACCCCCCCCCCCCCCCCCCCTACCACTGCCTGACCCTACGTCGTTTCCATGAGATTTAAAAAAGCAAATCAAACTTTATAGTTATCATCAGCATACACCGATGTAAGCTGGATTATAAAGTGACACTAATTTGAAAATTACGATTCATCCCGACTCCCGAGGTGGGAACTGGGAACGCAAATAGGATGGGGCAAATCGGATTACTTTACAACGAATGCACGATCCGGATTAAACTAGTATACTCTAGATTTTCTTGAATAAATAAATGTTGCTTAGTGATTTAAAATACACGAACGCGTACAAAATAACATTGTCTAATTAACATGTTCCTATAAATGCTGAGAACTTGTTAGGTACTATGGGATTGCGTTGTTATTTAATTTTAATTTCAATTGCAAAGGTTGTCATTAAAGTAGCAAATCCATTACAAATAAATAATACTTACTTATTAATGTTTTTTCTTATGGCTTTAGACAAAACTCCTGGCTAATTAGATACATATAAACATGATTTTGGGGCAGGTCAAATATCACCTGTTAGGTACTGCAATTCAGAGCTGACTAAAATCTATGCAACTGAGTCGATATATCAGCGTCGATACTTCAAATCGTGTTTTTCAGTGCATAGTGCATGGTACTAAAACACAAACAAACGATTTTAAAATTTTTGTCTGTTTGCCTATCTATTTGTCCGGACTAACCTCTGGATCGGCTAATTGTTTTTTTTTGTGGGATTTTCATTGGGAGATAGAGGAAGTTGTGGAGGAACATAAAGGCTACTTTTAACCCGGAATGCCCTCGTGTTCGGGACTTACACAGGAAAAATTCCTATGAGCTAACAAAGTCGCAGGCTAAGCTCTGAATAAAATATTAATCGTATGTGAAAGGTGTAGGTAACTATAAAGGTAATATTCCGACCTCGAACTAACGTAAGTACCTACTTACTACTCAACCGTATTGCAACAATAATATAGACTAGATGGTTCATGTTACCCTTCATCCAATTAATCTAAAAGGGTGTTATAGATGTATGTCTCCCGTAGGATTCAGAATAGGCTATGCTATCCAATTTGAATCGGACCCCTATAATTTAGGGTTCGCAAGTAACGTTGTTTCGTATCACTACCGTAAGTAGCTAGCTAGGGTAGAGGAGTAAGTATGGGGCAATGTCGTACCTTAAAATGCTATTGTCCGACCTTAAAAATACTGTTTAATTAATTGAAAAAGTCAAATAATTCGCTGCTAGTGTTGAAACATTTAAACAATTTCTCACTCAAAGAGTACGTACCTAAATGTGAATTATAAGAAAAATATCATCTTCATCATCACAACATAAATGACAGTTACAGTGTGAGTGTGACCGATACCCGCACTCAGGAACGGTATCGGCAGACTTCACCTACCTTTCTATTATAATTCCGTAACCGATAGAAGTGACATTTCATTATTCCTTTGAGCAAAATAGCAAGATGTATCAAAATAGGTACTTAGGTACTTTAAGCAAAACGCATGTCCTCAGAGATAACACTCATTAATTGTCCGTTAAATAGAACCCCCTATATCAAACGTCAATATAACCCAATTCCTAATTACAGGGTCGTCTATATCCTTTAGGTGTCTGAAAGATGTAGCTAGAGATTAGAGACTTAGGTGTTCTAACCTGTTAGTGACTCGTGGGTCGTTGACAACTCGAACAGCGCGCTTTTGTACGGCATCAAACGGATTAAGCTGGTATTGTGGCGCCCCTGCCCAGAGGTGAGAACAGTACTCCATATGAGGCCTGACCTGAGCTTTATAAAGCATCAGTAGATCCCTCGCATTGAAGTACTGCTTCGCCCGGTTCAGGACGCCAAGCTTTTTGGAGGCCAATTTGGCCTTAGCTTCCAGATGACACCGATACTGCACGTCGCTCGAAATGTCAACACCCAGAATCCCAACACTTTTATTAACGGTGAGCGCGGTACCCTGGAATTGAGGCGCCATGACAAATGGGGTTTTCTTAGCGGAAAACGCGCACACTTTTTTAGAGGCGACCATCTCAGTCCTCAGGGGTAGCAACGCATCTGTGACTTCCATTCCATTCCTAATTACAGGGTCGTCTATATCCTTTAGGTGTCTGAAAGATGTAGCTAGAGATTAGCGAATAGGTAGATATCGGCGTAGGCCGTCAGATCATTAGCATACCTACTTTTACAAACTTTTCTGTAACTTGATCAAAATTGAGTATTAAGTAAGTAAGTAAGTAAGTATTTTGTGGCAAAACAAGGACAGTCTTGTAGAAAGGCTTCCAACAACTTCGTGCTTCCTCGTCTTTTCTCAGAAAAACTACAGGTTATTTGCGCGTCCCAAACCTCTACTCTACTTCTCTACATTTTGACGAAGTAGTGAATGTGCAGTAGTAAAACAGTCAACTTAAATTTTAATGTGATTCAATTCGTTGGGCATTTACAACATTTTATTCGTTCCACAAATGCACTAAATAATATAAGTTTGAAGCTAGTCATGTAAATGTACTGCAGGGCCCGTGGGTGTCTTACCTGCACGGCAGCCAAGAAACACAACAGAACAACTGCGAAGGCCTTCATTTTCAGCGGTCGACGATACACTGACTAGGTACACACCTAATTAACTTGTACTTATTAGTCTTTTATCATTATTAATGAAGCTACGTTATCAGTTCACAAGTAAGATTAATAATTAATCAGTCTAATCAACTGTAAATGATGAATAAAAAAATTGGTACAAGGAAAGAAGTACAGAGTTAGAATAGTTTTTTTTTTATTTCTGGGTACCTCTCCGGGAGTCGAGAATACTAGTCGTTGGTAAGACTGTCGAGGGCAAGTTTTGTTGATCATCCCTTCCACCTCTGCAGTAACCTACCGGATACATTTTACTCAACAGTCGGTCAGACGAGCTCTAATGTACCTGGAGACCAAGAACTCTAGTGTGCCGGATGGTATTCCCGTAGTGGTGCTAAAGAAAAGACGTACCTACAATCCCGAATTGATTCCCGTTTTAAAGCGCTTATTCTTATTATCCTACACCACAAGATTAGGTAGTACAGTCTTCATACTCTTCGTGGAAAGTCGCCCTAGTACATGCAATCCCCGAAAAAAGGCGATCTCAGCAACCTGGCCTAAAGCACCTATAGCGAAAACTTCCCTGCTTGCGAAGGTGTAGGTGGGCCGACCGATATTTATGCGACGGATAAATGTTGTTTGTGTAGTCCAATTGTTCATGTCACTCGGGTCGGGGAGTTCTAATGGGTTGCGCAGTTACGGAGGCATGAGTGTTTTAGCATTTATTCAGTAATTTCTTATTATTAATAGCTAGCAAATAAACATACTTAAACTATCGACGGATATTTTGATAGTGCATTTTCATCGTAGTTCATGGGCATCTTGGAACTTCACGAAACCTCTTTGGTTTGCCAGCCAATACGGCGAATAAGGAATGAAAAAACCTCAATCCATGTTTTTGTACCAAGCAATAATTTAATCTGGACATACGTATTTGATAAGCTGATTAAAACAGTAGCTTCACACAATTGATAACGGGTTACGATAACAGATGGGATTGAACATTTTGATTTTGCTATTTGAGACTAATTAATGACGTTCAGTTCAGCCAGACATGTATGGAAAGACCCTGACGACTGCCAAGTTGCTGCTAACCCTGTCATCAAAGCGAGGAGTCCTCCTACTGCGCATTATAATTGAGTTGCCAAAAGTCCTTCTTACTTTCAAGAGTATTTTTTTGCAGGCGGTAGGGCCTAGAGCTCACCCGGGGAAGTACCACCGCCCGCCACGGTACTTAGTACCATTCCTACCGTATAATAATTGTTTTAAGAACAATTATTGTGTTCCGGATAGGAAGGTGTGGAGCCGGTTACACTTTTTTTTTATAGCCTGAAGGGCTGACGAAAAAGCGGACGAGCCACCTGATGGTAAGTGGTCATCGTCGCCTATGGACACAAGCAACACCAGGGGAGTCACCAGTGCAACGCCGGCCCTGAAGGAGAACTCTTTTTACACCTTTCTTGAAGAACCCCATGTCATAGCGCTCCGGGAATACCTCAGAAGGAAGCTCATTCCACAGCTTGCAAGTTCGCGGCAGAAATGATCGTGAAAATCGAACTGTAGTCGTTCGCCACGGATCCAAGCGATGTGGATGGAACTTCAATCTTCGGCGAGTGGTGTGATGATGGAAGGGTGACGTTGGCACCAAATCGAACAATTCCTCGGAGCACTCACCGTTGTAAAGTCGGTAGAACACACAGAGACATCCCATATCTCTCCTAAGACTTAGGTGTTCTAACCTGTTAGTGACTCGTGGGTCGTTGACAACTCGAACAGCGCGCTTTTGTACGGCATCAAACGGATTAAGCTGGTATTGTGGCGCCCCTGCCCAGAGGTGAGAACAGTACTCCATATGAGGCCTGACCTGAGCTTTATAAAGCATCAGTAGATCCCTCGCATTGAAGTACTGCTTCGCCCGGTTCAGGACGCCAAGCTTTTTGGAGGCCAATTTGGCCTTAGCTTCCAGATGACACCGATACTGCACGTCGCTCGAAATGTCAACACCCAGAATCCCAACACTTTTATTAACGGTGAGCGCGGTACCCTGGAATTGAGGCGCCATGACAAATGGGGTTTTCTTAGCGGAAAACGCGCACACTTTTTTAGAGGCGACCATCTCAGTCCTCAGGGGTAGCAACGCATCTGTGACCGAATTAGAACGAGACTCATTGAGTCTAGTTCTGGGTCGGTCACAGTTGTCATGGGCGGCAGCGGAAGGTGGTGATGCATGCTCGTTTGCTATCTTAATTGCATAAAAAAAAAACAAGAGTCTTACAATGTGAGTGAGCGGCCTAACAGCAAACAGCGAATAAACTCTAGCTAGCTTCCCACTTATTATAAGATGCAATAATCAACCACAGTAGACATCCCAAAAATAACAAACAGAAATAAAACGATTAACATTTATAATCTTTATTACATAACTAGAAATAAAACTATTTTAAAATGGATACAAATCATAGACAATTATTATACATCACTCGTTCGCTTATGCTATGGTCTATGGTCTGTAGTCTGTAGTCTATACTGTCTTGTCTTCGGGGGTCTTGGACCAGGACCGTCGGCGTTGTTCGTCTATCTGTTTGTCCTTGGGGCTGGGCGTCCGAAGCTTGGACTTGGAGCGCGTCTTCGACCGCGAGCGCCGGCTATGGGAACGACTGCGGCTGTGGTTAGACCTGGAAGTAAAGCGTGATGTTCTACTAAAAGTTGACGATGAACGGCTTTATATTTACGACACATTGGTAATGTAACTAAAGGTACATTGAACATATCATCGTCACCTTCCTACCCATATCCCACATTTATTTGGGGTTGGTGCAATATGTTCTTCTCTACAATTCCTCCCTAACAGCCGTCACTTCGACTTGCCGTGACTCCCTTATCTTTCATATTATCATCTTTCACAGAGTCCATCTATTTTTTCTTTGGCCGTCGTCGTCTTCTACATCCACCTTGGTGAATTTTGGTTTGGTTAGGATAGGCTAAATTGAACTCTATGCTTAAGTAATTTTGCTTTTTCTTATTCTCCACGACTTATGTACAGTATATGCAGCACATTACCTCGACCGTCGCTTAGACCGCTCCCTCCGCCGACTATGACTGCGGGACCGGCGGTGCGAGCGCGACCGGGACCGCGTGTAGGACCGGCGGCGGGACCGCGACCGGGACCGCGACCGGGACCGGGACGAGCGGCGCCGGGAGCGCGAGCGCGTGCGCGTGCGCGACCGGTTGTCGTGCTCCGTCTCCGTCAGGCGTTTGAAGTACCTGTAAATGGGGGAGGTTACTATTAAAATGATATATAATAATACTACATCGGTGAGTGATTCAGTACCGCGTACATTAAAAATTGTACACTAACTGTTGCAAAGTATTCAAACGTGCTGAGAAGTTTCTTACGTCGTTTTTTTTATATTTATGTCAATACAATACAATAACACTTTATTGTACACCAGTAACAAAGGTAATAACACTAATAACATTTACAAAAATATCACTAAGCACTACTTAAGAATAAAATACCTACTATGTCCTTGATAAAACAATGTATCCACTTTAGGAACCCACACAAAGTTTCAAACGACTATATTGAAGAAATAACATGTTGCAGTTTATTTCTTTTTATCCACTTGAGGGGGGAAGGGATACCTAATATCCTTTCTTAGTGCTCCCCTTACACTCTCCAAGGAGTATGCATGGCTAATTTCAGCTTCTTGCATTCAGTAGTTTTGGCTGTGCGTTGTCTATCAGGCACTCAAGTCAGTAACTCATCCATATACAGTCCGTAAACCACTAACAACATTGAACATAACCTTGTAACGGTAATGTACTTACGTTACTGTATTCTCAGACCAATGAACTATAGACGGCGTGCCGTGAACAAAAGCGTGAAGCCGGCAAAAAGTACGCCTCGCCTTGTAATACACACGGCGGCACTCACACCAAAACGACTTTTGTGTTCCAAAAAATAAAGTTTAAATTTGTTCTAGTTCAAACTGTCAACATAGGGCATTCTATTAGTTCCGATGTGTGTTTTAGGCATACTTTTACCGGCTTCAAGCTATTGTTCACGGCACGCCGTCTATATTTTATTGGTCTGAGACTGTATTTATAACAGAGTATGTATAACGAACCTATAATACTTGTGACTGGCGTCCGGTCCGTCAAAGAAGGGCATGCGCACGCGGCCGCGCCCGCGCCCGCGGCCACGCCCCCCGCGCCGCGCGTACGACTCCGGCGGCGGGTAGTACTGGTGGCGCACCGGGTAGTACATCGACGCTGGAATCAAATATTGTGGCGCTGGTGTAACGGGGAAGGTGTCATATTTTAACACCTATGTAATGTGGAAGCTTTAATATTTTAAATGTCTAGATTGAGCGTCGCCCTACAATGAAAACAAAAAAACAAGGCAACACTATCAAGCATGCGTGCGTGCACGCGATGTTTTATCCATAGAGATATTACACTAGAGTGGGTGAGCCATACGGCTGCCCATACATTGCAATCGCCCTCGGTTAGAAAAAGAAACAACGATAACGGTAATTACCTATCTCTCTCCGATCCCTAGGACCCAGAGAGAGAAAGGTGATTACTAAAGATTCCGTCTCTTTTTATCCTAGGTACGCTCTGAACTATGGCTCTGAAGCCTCGCCAGAAAGAGAAAGGTGATTACTAAAGATTTCGTCTCTTTTTATCCGAGGTACGCTCTGAAGCCTGGCTTCTGCCCTCTATTGTACCTAATATCTCTATGGTTTTATCCGTTCGTCTTTTGTCTATGTGTGCGTAATAATACAAAAATTGTGGCTAACAGTTAGCCATAATTTGCAGTTATAATTATTTTGGGACCTTTGGGAAAACAGATCAACCTTAAATTTCAGATTTGTTGTATCTATTATTTTACTCTTCCTATCCTATATTGAGAAGATACATATTTTGTCACCAAGTCTCTTCTACATCCGAAAAAGAGATGGTCAAAATCTGATACTGGTAACTAAGCCACTGATTAACATAATATGACACTGATTTAAAGTTTCAAAAGTACAACATGCATTGTATAAAGACAATAAACACAGTTACTTTGCGGGAAGGGGTAGGGCGGCGCCGAGAAGTGGTAGGGGTTTGGCACGCCGAACGCGTACGGGTTGGCCACGCCGTACATGCCCGCCGCTGGAACACAGAAAATACACAATAGATAAAGAATACAATACATATACAAACAATAAAATACATTTACGAACAATACAATGAGGTCATTTTAACTCGGCTGATATGAAGTTGGCTACGAGTGGCTGCGCAGATGTCGGTTTTAAGGCCATAATGGTGGTAGGGGGCGGGGAGTGCGGGCGGTAGGATAGTTAGCCAATACCATGGACGTAAATACGTTCATGGCCAATACGAAGTAGCGCATCACAAAACACTGTCATGGCCGCCGTGTTTGGATTGGTCAGTTACTGTACCTGCGCAAACATCTCGGAAAACTAAGTTCACATCAGCCTAGTCAAAATAACTAGATGCAATGTTTTCTTGTCTGTTCAAGTGTTATCTATTTATGTAATAGCCGAAACACCTAAGTATAAATTGTAATCATGCCATCACCATAACAAAACACCTTAGGCCAGGATAGACAAAACTTTAAGTGTCAACATGCCATTTCTTCTAAAGGAACATTGAGGTCAAATACTGATTTCTTTTCAAATACACATTACAATGACACTAAGCCCAATTCAATATCAGTCAATAAATTGTCACATACAGGTATACATTTCTTGGAAATCAATAAATACATCAATGATGCAAAGCCTGAATCAACACTGATCAACAACTTGCCCCGTGTAGGTCTAACTTGTATGGATACAAATCTGGATACCCTCACACTACAAATAGATTCACTACCAATGTTAAGAACCAATAAAATACATTTCATAGTGTATCAATGAAGGAGTTGTAAGCTATGACGTCACTCACCAGCCTTCATGTAATGCAGTAGTATCAAGTTGTGACGTCACTCACCAGCCTTCATGTCCAAGTCGTGTGGGTCGGGCGACGTCACCTTCTCCACCTTGACCGGCTTGAGCTTGTCGAGGTCCTCCGACGACAGCGAGCTCACCGACGACCGGCGCTTCGGCTTCTTCGTCTCCAGCGCTGAGCGGATCACAATGCGACCTGGGAGCAAAATAATTCGGTTATGCACCTAGCTTCAGCCTATTGATGGCCCACACGAGTATCTTTTTACCCTCGAGGCCTAGAACACATTTCACCACGTTGCTGTAGCACAAATTGGTCGAGGGGTTAGTGGCCAACCCAAATATCACATGTCGTCATGCCATCCAAATGCCTGACATGGAACAACAACCATTATCTATCGTCAAGTGGGACCAACGGCTTAACATCCCTTTAGAAACTCAGAAGTACTCAAGAAATTTTTGACACTGCTACTCATACAACTACCAACCGCGCCCGTAGTTGCTTAACTATGTCAGTAACTTAGGATCGACGCAAGCCACCGGGCTTTGAACGCTTCTTTTTTGTTAATAAGCAATGAGGCATCTAATATCTCGATGAGATAAATGGTCACTGTCTAAAAATTTAAATTGTCAATTGTGCCCTTATGACAAGAACACATGGAAGACTCCAATAAATAAAATCTTGAGATAACCTATAGACCACTACTAACTGCATCATTGATTCCTTAATTTTTCCACCAGCTCTGCCCAAAACAAATCAATCTTATGCAATACAGGCAAGACATATAGGTGCTCTGTGAAGCTATATAAACGTACCATTCATAGCATGTCGCAGCTGGTCCCTCTGTTTGTCCAGCAGCCGCTCCTGTTGCTGTTTGAGCCGGTCGACGATGCGCGCGCGCGCCGAGTGCTCCGCCTTGCTATAGTATGTGCGCCCGCCGCCGTTCGCCTGCGTCTCGGGGCGCAGCTGCAAACGATTTGTTATATTTGTTTATATATATAAACGATTTGTTATGGAACATCAATTAGAATATTTTTTCACACTTCAACCCAGGTTTTTTTAATGGAATTAAGCATGCAGTCCCACTTTTCTGCTGCTAGCCATGACAACTTGACCTACCTAGAACAAGAATCAACTTAGGATGGTTCCTGGTTCCATTGTTGGATGGTTAGTCCAGTAAGTATATGGTGTTAGAATATTAGTCGGTCAGTTTGTAAACAAGTGTGACAGCAAGGACTGTTAGCGATGGTAAGTCTTGTTAGTTGATGTTAGTAATAGTCCAGTTATTAATTGTTAATATGAGTCTCATTCTAATTCAGTTACAGATGTATTGCTGCCCTGATTGAGATTGAGGACTGAGATGGTTGCCTCTAAAAAAGTGTGACATACCTCTATCCTCTTAAACAATTCTTCAATCAGTCTTATGGCCTGTAGTTTCTTCTGTACTTTGAGCAATTTGTGTTGCTCCTCAGCGACTTGTTTGTTGAGGTCCACATCATCCCTTTCCATGAGCTTTGCTAGCTGCTTCTTCTTCCGCCGTTCCTCTCGTTCCCTCATCTTCTCTAACTTTTCCCGTTCTGCTCGCTCAGATTTAAGTCTTAAAGAGTGAAAAATGATGCGTGAGAATGTTTCCTTTCGGCTGAAAGGTAAGAAATTCGAGCTGGCATTTGTGTAAGGTGTTATTAATATTTTTCATATCTATAACCAACTGTATGGGATCTTTCTGATAAAGTTTGCTTTAAGGAAGAATTCACACAATAATCTATGCATATTTCCAATATTTATCACTAAACAACTATGTAGGAAACATCCCTGTTTTTGTGGGAAATATAATATTTACATTCCTGTATTATATATCCCTGTTTGGAAAGTCCACTTAAAATAAGATAAATTATTTATTGAACTGCAATAATATTGTAATCTTCAAAATAGCAATTAAATAAGAAAAATAATATACCTTTCCCTTGCTTCCCGCTTAGAGATTCTATCTTTTTCTTCTTTCTCCTCTAACTCCTTGGCCCTCTGACGACTTGCCAGTCTCTCTCTGACTATTGCTCTCCGCTTCACTGCAGCATCAGTCATATGTTTGGTTTTGTCAAAATCCACACGGATCGAGCACCACTCCGCCAAGTCTTCCTTTTTTCTCAGCAACTTACATCCTCGTAAGGCATCCATACACCTCACAAACCCAACATACTCACTAAACTGGACATAGGCCTCAAAAAATAGGGCTGCCTCCTGGGGCGGTATCGTAATACCCCTCATCGCCTCCTTCATTTGCATCCGGTATGGATCAGCTACAGGGATGTCAATTTGACGTATATCCCCATACTTCTCGAACACCTTTTTAAATATGCCTTCGGAGGGCAAGGGATCTTCGTGCCTATCATTTTTATTTACAAACCACGGAATAGGTAAATTGGATATGTGGATTGTGTCGGGCCGTTCCCCGGGCTTCATTTCGTCCATGTCGTTGGCGTCGCGGAAGAAGGAGTCCCAGGAGTGTCGCGAGGGGAACTCGGAGGGGGCCTCCGCGACGCGCACGCGCAGCGGGTCGGGGTAGTCGGCCAGCTGCAGCACGCGGTCCTGCAGCCGCGCCAGCACTCGCCCCACGTTAGACCGGCTCTCCAGCTCCGCATCGAACCTTATCACTTCCGAACTATTCTTGGTCACTTTCAACAGCGAAAAACTATCAGGTTGGATCATCTTCCGCAACTTCTCCATCAGTTCCCAGTTGGATATCGACTTGCCGTGCACCTTGTGAGTGGGGAGCTGAACAGAAATATTAAGCTTCGCAAACGATTTCAGAAACAAACTCTGCGGCAAGTATAGAGCCACAGCGTCTGCGGGGTCCCTACAAACTTGGATGCTCATTCTGATATTTTAATTTAACAAATGAATCTAATATTTAATCTATCCTTTTTAATGCTAGTTAACCCTAAAAATGAATTAATTAATCATATATGATAAGACAAATGATAAAAAATGTTTGTGATGAAAATTAAAGACCATTTTTCGTGGGATTACAAAAATGAGATTAAATAATTAATTTTATGAAATGACCAAAGTTTATCCAAGGTACAGCATTCATCGTAGACGCCAAAGTATACTGTCGTACACTTATAAACTAATGGAAAATAACAAAATAAACTAAAACAAATTAAATCACGCTATGAAAAACTAAAAATTCTTTTTATTTGGCTTGGTAGCGCTATTTTTGCAATTTGTTTTATGTTATGCTTCGCTTTTGAGTTTGACGTCTTTATTTGACATTGACAAATAGAAATTAAAAACTTCAAACTTGTTTTTGTCATTGAAGGAGATTCCCACAGGCAAAGGCAATAATATAATCATAGAGGCATAACTCTATGAAGACAATGCTGTGCCGCATTTATCATAGAGATAATTTTTGCCATTTCAGAGATAAGTTGGGCGCACTGTAAACTTTAACTCTATTCTAAAAAAACGGACTATAGTGACGAGAACTTTACCTACATTATAATATATATATTATGTAGATGGGTTCAATTGAGCGCCATCTGGCGAGTAGTTTTTGAGTTATCTCCGCTTGTCGAGGTTGAAGTCGGTTATTTTTTTGTAAAAAGCAATAATATTGGTTTGGGTCTGTTGGTTCCCCTTTTCAGTTCCCCAGTTCCCCTAGTGGGTCTATGAGTACTAGTGGTTCCCCTTTTTTATCATCAATGTCGATGGTCCAAGCACAAGGTCACAGAATGAATTGATGCTAGAGCATTGAGATATTATGTACTAAATGCTAGAGTATCTTTGCGCGTATAGTAAACTCAACTTTAAGATTGAAACGAAAGAGGCGCTGTCGGACGCATTTGACATTCATTTGACCAATCATTGCACACTAGTAACTGACAGATGAATGACCACAACTACTTAAGAATGACTTTTCGTTAGTTCCAATTTTTGCCATTTCAGAGATAAGTTGGGCGCACTGTAGTGTCACTTTGAGACACTTTGAGAGTAGTGCGCGCCGTATCTTTGGTTGAATAACTATGCGCGCGCAGGTTAAGTCCAGAGGCACCGAACACCGCCATTCAGCCACAATATATTAAACTAAATAATTATGTATTTCTAATAAGAATTTACGATAATTAATGATTTAAAAATATTTTTTAAATCCATACTAATATTATAAATGTGAAAATGTGTTTGTTTGTTTGTTTTTGACACTTTCACGTCGCAACATGACTATTATAATGGTATGGTTTATGTGTGTGGGGATCATAGAGATATTACGTGTAATATCTCTATGGTGGGGATAGTTAGGAGGGTGGAGAGTGACGTAGACTACTTTTTACCACAGAAAAACATCCATAGTGAAAACATCTCATTCCCGTGGGAAAATCGATGTTTTGTTAGTTACTAGATATTTAGTTCCGGATGTTGTTAATAGATGGCGTTAGTAAAATCCATTTCCAAGTTCTAATCACATGTAATTTACTACGTTATAATGAAGTTCCAGTATATCATAATTATTATTAAAGGTATAGGCTATTTTTAGCCGAGATGGACAACCCAGTATGACCACCGAGAATCACCGGAGATTCCCACGGAAGCGGGACCTATGCGGCTGTTGCCTACGGGCCACGAAGCGAAGCGGAAACGGAAAAAAAAAACGGACTATAGTGTGTAATAAACCGAAAAAATCGCAACTTTACGAGCAAGTGTGTTGAAAATGGATTTTTGCTTCACTAAACTTAAATCTTCAAATTGTTTTTTTTTCTGATTTCATAGTAACAAAACATATTAGGGGAATATAGGTATGCGAATTCGAATATTTATTAATCACTAGTTTCTAATTACTAGATGTTAAAAAATAAAAACCTTTCAGTATAAAGAATCCTTTTATTTTTCTAATACAGAATCAATGGCTCCACAATGCACACTGTAGAGCTATTGCAACATATCAAATAGGTCTTACTGTCTCAAGAGACTACATCATAAATAATTTAGCATACAATATACACAGCTCTGCGTTTATAGAGATACAAAACTTTACTAACAATTTTGTTTCAAACTTAAACTCTAGCTTTACATTAAAAATAAATAAATTGTGAAGATGAACAGACCCCATTATTGGGCCAACTGTAACAAAGACAAGGTCTCATTATTTTAGAAAATATTGTTTACAATAACTTACAGCACTGCTTAATTTTCTAATCTATTTTAATTGGATTCAGTTCAGGGCATACTTTTAGGCATCTCATCACGATCCAGATTAAGACCATAAATTTTTTTTACAGAATATGTAACATTTAAAAATTAACGGTCGAATAATTTAATATACGCACATTAATATGAAAAATATATTCTTCAAGGTATGTACAAACTAACAGTGGAAACGAAATCTCTGATCTATTCATATAAAAATTATATTTTACGTTAATTGACTTGTGTCTTGCAATCATTGTCAACATTATTGTTGGGTAAAAATAGGTCATAAAATCATGATACACCTCTATGGAATCAAAGTTCTTATAAAAGGGATTGCTTATATATCTAACGCTATCATCGATCAGTAATAAAATTGAAATCAACTTGTAAAGTGTCGCCGGTTTTTGTTTAATAACATATAATTACCTATATTATCTAATTTAAATAAAAATACATTTGTTCAATTTCAACCTTAAATTCATTACTTAGAAGTTGTATTTTCAAAACTATTAACAAAAAGCAATAATTTATTACAGCCGAAATTGCGGCTATAAAAAATCAACCATACTCCTTAGACATTAAAATAGGATTTAAAAAGCACAAAAAATCAACCATATAATGGCGAGAGAGATTAAGAAGACAAGGAATTATTCATCTCCTCTTGTTACGACTTGATATAATGTTTTTAGGATGATTTCTTGGTCGAAAAACGAAATTATAAGTTAACGTATTTACATTTCTTGATGTGTGATTTTCACAATTATTTAACGATCGCCGAGGCATGTTTACGCGGAGTGCTTCGAATGTCACTGTATTAAAAGAGCACCAAATTAGTCTTGAATTGGGCGCTCATTTTGAGAGGACATTTTGTGGGCACGGATTATGTATCAATTTTTTATTAGTGATCGATGAGGGCTGTTAACAAAACAAATTTTATCAAAGTTGTACTTCATTATCAATATTCACCAACAAAATTGTACTGTACTCAAGTCAAGTAGCGTCTTAATAAAATTGATGTATTGTCAAATAACAAAACAGCTATACATTTATAACTGGCATACAGGATTGTAAATTACACTAAGTCGCCTCGCACAGGATTTTAACAAAGGACTCTTGATTGTACTTACAATACCTAACATTGTGACCAGGTGTTATTCAATATGGTGAGGGTGCAATATCGCGGGTATAATGAAACCTTGTCCTCATCAATATAACTAACATTACCTATAGGAACCGACGTTCTAAGTTTCTCTATAACTGGTTAACTTGTGTTACGAATTTTTTAAATTGCCAATTCTCTCACTGGAAGGCCAAGAACAGTGTCATGTTACATCATCAATAATCACAACATTTATCTGAGTTTTGACTTATAATTTTTTCTTCTTTATCTTTTTCTAGTCTTCCAAATATGGTGAAAATATTTTTTAATAAATAATTCCATCCATATAAAGGATACGTTAATTATTTCAGAAATCTTCAATCGTATTTCTTTAATTTGTGGAATATAATATGAGAAAATAAGCCAAGCCAAGGCTGAAATAACCTCTAGCGCGGTAATTTTATTGGCATTAGCTAGAGATCCAACATTAATTTGTTAAAATTGTATTCACATTACAACATAACAATTTCATCTGTAAATATTGTGTATCAAACTTGCAAAATTAATAAACGCACTTATATTCGACAACCTATCAAATTATATTGTGTGCACAATAAAAATGTTTTCATACCAAATGTGCATTCTAGAACTTAGGTGACACATGATATAAAATAGGTATAAAACCTACAATATTATGAAAATATTATGTTGTAAGTTATAATATGTTTTATTTTAATACTATATATATTTGATCCTGTGAACATCACAAAACCTTCAATTTTCCTGTCCTCAAAACATTCTGTTAAATGTGAAGCAAGAATGTATTCTATAGAAATACAACTTACAACATTTATATCTTACTCCAGATAATGCCTTCATACATTATGTGTTTACTTCCTAAGGAATATATTTTACTTAATTATTTTTTACCTTTCATTATGAAATAGTATCGCGACATCCTGTTGCCAGGAGTTCCTATTTATCAACGAGTTAAATTTAGATCCGAATGTGACCATGTTTGTATATATTCTCAGCATTGTGATGATACCGTTAAGCGTATTTTCATTCAGAGCAATACCTTCCATAGATATATTGTAAAACATTATTGCTTGAGTAACTAGGGAATATTTCGAGACTTATGTTTAATATAATTTAGTGTTATACTCTATTAAATGTATTGCTAAAAATAGGTTGCACACACTGCAGCGCCTGAACAATACCTATATATACAACTTGTATGCAAATTATATTAAAAAAAGACACAAATACAAAACTCAACTAAATTACCCTCACAACTTTCAATAGCTTTCGATCTAGGAAATAATTAAAAAATAAAATTTTCAGTCTTCTATTAAATAGTTAATATAAGATCATTAAAAGGTAAGATCTTCCAGATTTACATTAATATTACATTCTATACAATTTGTACAGGTATGGAAAATTGACGTATCTCATTTTATAATGTCCATATTTTACTGTTTAAACTGTCCGACCAGCACATATTTTGAGCCGCACGGTTTTTTATCGTCTATATATAATGTCACATGTGTATATCGGTATCATGTACGATCCCAATGGAAGCCCACTGCTGTCTTCTTTGCACCATTACATATTTCACTAGTGCACAATTAAAAAAAGCACAGTACAGTGTCATCACAATAGTCAATTCTTGAATCTTCACCATTCATTGCCAAACAAACATTTCTGTGCGTAAATATATCATACAAGGAACAATGTCGAATGTACTTCTTTATAAAAATGCTTCAAATTGCACTTCCCAAAAAGTCCAACCAACAATCTGACATGTCCAATATCTCGCGTTCCGTAATCTTTCACTTAGAAATAGTTTTAAAATATACCCTAAGCATAACCCTAAAATCCTAGTAACATTAAGTAGATTTATGCAGTCCCCGTTTTGTTTTTAAACTGTCTGTAATTTCACTTGGAGAATTTATATCACATAACTTGGCCCATGCGCTAAGGTGCACTTCGATGATTCGTAAATCCAGTTCACGTGAAGCACGATGACACTGTACAGTTCGTTATAAAGCTGGCATGTACAAATTGTACAACACTTTCACACGCTGCGCTTGAGTAGTGCCCAATAATAAGTGCACTTGTAACGTCGCACTGCATGCGCATAACTAAGAACCGATCTGTCTCTGGCATCCATAAGATTGTTATGGTACAAAATATAAAAATGTCTAAGTCCTAAAATATTTGTAAATATATATTGTAACACCAGCTTTAGCGACAACCGTGAAGCGATACATCACCGCAAACCGCACTGCACACTATACTTCTTCGTAGTTCGCGACATAATATTGGCCGTGCCAATCGACGTCCCCGGCGCGCCAGCCCACGGCCGCGTCGTCTCGCGCGTCTCAGTTGGCGCGCGCGCGCTTGGCGTGCGGCGGCGCGGCGTGCGCGTGCGCGTGCGCCGGGCGCGGCTGGAGCGCGTGCGCGTGCGCGTGCTCGTCGGCGGCGAGGCCCGAGCGCAGCATGTACTTGAACTGCGGCATGTGCTGCATCACGTCGCGGATCTGCACCAGCGCGTGGCCGTTCTCGCCCGCCGCCGCCGACTTGCACTTGCCGGAGTTGCGCAGCACTTGCAGTTGGGTTCTGCGAAGAGGGAACACACCGAGTGAATAGATTGCAACATGTATCGGAGTGACATAACTATTAACGTGATCTCTATACAACGCCACACTGATAATACGAACGAAACAAATAGATTGACTAGTAGATAACACTATCCGCCTTTTTAGTGTTATATTTATGGCACGTGCAATCTTAAGTTAAGGCATCTGGCCACTTTAACGAGTGGCGAATTTCTTCTTTCAGAAGCCGGGTAATTTAAAGATCGTCTGAATAAAACAAGGAACTACCGACACTATTCAAGCTGGTACTAACGAGTTGGGTTTATATAGCGTGAGGTTGAGCGCGTCGAGCATGGCGCGGCAGGTGGTGAGCGACACGCGCGGGAAGAAGTGGCTGGCCAGGTCGGGCAGCGTCATCAGCAGCTCCGTGTACTGGTACGGCTTGGCGTTGATGCACGGCACCATCGTGTTGTCCACCAGCGCTTTCTGGACCTACAGACAGACATATACGGGATATAGTCAACTATCGGCATAGCAAAGTTGTCAAATAACCAAATGATGAGGAAACCTATACACATATTGCACAGATTCGCGGTCACCTGCGGAGCTGCGTGGTCAAATAACCTCTAGGCTTCCTCAATGATGAGGAGACCTGCGCTCAGTCATCATCATCTCAACTCATGGCACACTATTGAGTTTATTTGATATTTCCAGTGATTACAGAGGTAGAGAGTACACACTACTACTTTTAGATATAAAGTACATACAAATTGCGTTAATTTTTAGTCTTCATTAAAGTAACATTTTCAAAATTAAGTAGGGGCAAAGAATATGTTAAAGCAATCTTTTGACCCCCAAAAACTCCTGGTTTTGGTATTGAGACAGACCAGGGATGGGAGCCAATCTACTAAGGTACATCAATATGAATTACCTATCAAAGAGCCTAGTAACAAGCAATAAATTGGTACAATTTAAATATTAGAACACAATAACGAATGAGCTAGACTAGGTTACCTTATACGGCGTATGGTTGCCAGTTATACTGATGTCGGGGATAGGGGTAAGCCTTTTGCGACTGTCCACGGAGTGAGTAGTTGAGTGGCCATTCATTGTCGCGGTCACCTGGGGCGGCACACTGCAACACAAACAAACAAACACTTAACACATGTATTGTATCACAATCACAACATACCTTTTAAACAAATATGTATATTATTTATTATTTTTCCTTCCTTCAACAATAATTCTATTATGGAAAACAACAACGTAACGTACTACGAAATGCTTTATTTATATTTAATTGGCATTATACCTATGTAACCTATATAATAGATGATAGAATAGAAAGTACCGTACATATTGGAGTTATTGATTTATCTTGTCTTTTTTATCTTTATTTATCAAACATCCACGGAGGTTGGGGAGGTCCCCGTAGAATGAAATCCTTTACACTTTTTTTTACTGCTAACTTAATTCGTTATGAAGATTTAAAATGTTATTATGAGGTGATATTTTCGTCACGCAAGGAAAACGCATTACTGATGTACCCTCCAAACAACTTTTCATCTCAGCCTATGTTCAATACAATTTAATAACATTTTTGTATCACATAATCATTATGCAATTTTCGATGACTATGGTCGTGTTTATAATAATCCGTGATGTGGAATTCATAACATTCTCTGATTCAATTTCCGTATCGGTTACATCATTTGCTACATGCACCAGAGGGCTCTGTTCAAAGTCGATTCCTTCAAATGATTTAAAACAAAGAACAACTTACATTTTGCTTGTTCTGTTATTAGACACTGTTATTACTTCAGAACTACCTATGGATTAAAGGGTATTCCGTAAATAAAAGTGAAAAAAAATATTGAATTATGTAATTATAAATAACGAAAACGAACAGGTATTTTTGTATTTACAAAATTAATGGAAATGCATGCACATAAGTTCCGATTGCATGCTCTGGAAAATATGAATAAACAACGTTAATCTCCATATTAAAACTCTGTATTCAATGAAGTATATACTCCTTTTACTATACTTGCGACACGATGCGATATTCGTTATGAAACATTACAATTACAATAATGATAGGTATTGACGACCCGAATGGCGCAATGGTTAACACGCCGATCGCTGTTCCGAGGGTCCTGGGTTCGATTCCCAGCGAGGCGGCAATTTGAATGATGAGTTTAAATTTCCGTTCTCGGTCTGGGTGTGTGTCCTTGTCTTGTGTGTTGTCCAAGGCACCCACGACACAGGGAATTCTAGTGTGGGGCTTTGTGTGAAGCGTTATTTTATTTATTTATTATTTATTGCAATTGTGCGGTGTATGTATGGTGCTAAGGTTGAGTTTCGTATGCAGGTCGGAGGTGCAGAACAATACACGGGTGTAGCGAACAGCAGTTTATTAGCGACTGGTTATAATGTTATGTTTTTTTGCAAGATGGTGGCCGCGAGTATACAACATGCCGCCCACCAAAGTACGACAGGACTTTACAAACCTAGATTTAACATTAAAATTAAATATTGTACGTTACAAGGAAAACTCAAATTACATTTCAACAACAACTTAGTTTCACATTCACAAATCAATATCATTTACTGGAAATTCACACAATTTATTGAGAGAACGTTTCACTATATTAGTTCCATGTTTAACACTATACACTCTAGTATGACCGTCTAATCCAGGATGCTTCGCAACTATCCTACCCAAGGACCATTTACCCGGAGGCAATTGTTCATCTTTAAGTAACACTACATCGCCTATATTAAATTCACTTTGATGCTTAAGCCACTTAGATCTAGTTTGCAAACGTGATAAATACTCGGTCTGCCAGCGATGCCAAAAGTCCCTAACCAATTTTTGTGTTAATTTCCAACGATCCAAATTATTAATTTTTATGCATCTTACATCGGGGCAGGGTACATTAATTGGAGCTTCACCTATTAATAGATGACCAGGTGTAAGTGGTTCAAGTGAGTCTGGATCAGAAGTGTCAATTGGAGTCAAAGGACGAGAATTTAGGCACGCTTCAATCTCACATAGTGTGGTCGACATTTCTTCGAATGTGAGACTGCCGGTAAGTATCCTACGCAAGTGATACTTGATTGACCGAACGCCGGCCTCCCAGAGGCCTCCAAAATTTGGACTATACGCGGGTATGTAGTGCCACTGCGTCCCTTCGGAGGAGAGAACGTCAATGAGATGACCTGGAAGTTCGAGTTGTGCATCTTTAAACGCTTGAGCAAGCTCCCTATTTGCCCCTATAAAGTTTCGACCTTGATCACTGTACAAGTGTGAACAACGACCCCTACGAGCAACAAACCTACGAAAAGCACCAATGAAAGATTGAGAAGTGAGGTCACCCACTAGTTCTAAATGTATGGCCTTAGTGGCCATACAGACGAATATGGCTATGTATGCCTTGTTTTGCTTCGCTCCACGTCCCCTCGACATCAACACAAACAAAGGACCAGCAAAATCAACACCGCAATGAAGGAATGGACGTGAAGGTGTCGTACGAGCTTGAGGTAAGTCCCCCATTAGCTGCGTTCTAACAAGAGCCCTCTGCCTAGCACATACTACGCATTTGTGAATGTAAGCCTTGACTGTATTTTTTGCTTGCAGTATCCAGTATTTCGACCTCAGATATGCCAAGACTAACTGAGTTCCTCCATGGAGAGTCTTCTTGTGTGCTTCAGCTATTAACAGATAAGTGAATTCATGTTTGCCTTCTAGAATTATAGGATGTTTGCTGTGTTCCGGTAAAGCTGAGTGGCGTAATCTACCGCCCACCCTGAGGAGTTCGTCTGGATCAAGGTAAGGATTTAATGATTTAATTTTACTGTTTTTACTAACATATTTTTTCTCTTTCAGGTTTTCTATGTCTTCAATAAAACTCTTCTGTGCTATTCTGATACATTTCTTCAAAGCTTCTTCTAGTTCCGAAGTAGTAATAGGTTTATCAATAACGTCATTATTTATTTTGCTGCGTAAAAATCTCAAACTGAAAACTATAACTCTTAGTAACTCATTTAAATTATTAAACTCTTCGAATTTTATTGTTTGATGTTCCACAACCTTGACATTAGAATGTATGTTTCTTCTTTCCAGCTCGGTAGCTACAATAAATGGCTTTGTAAATTTAATTTCCGGTTCCCTTAGCCATTTAGGACCTTCCCACCATATTTTACAATTTTTAAGCTCTGATATGAGAGCGCCACGGGATGCAACATCAGCAGGGTTTTCTTCTGATGCAACGTGATGCCATTGCTTGTTGTCAACATTGTCTATTATTTCTACGACTCTGTTTGCAACGAATTGTTTCCGTCGTCCGGGTTCTCCGTTCAGCCACGACAAGGCTATTGTTGAATCAGTCCACGCAAATATATGTGACGCAGGTATTCTCAATGCCTGGGCTACATGCTTTAATATTCTACTTAATAAGACTCCTCCACACAACTCGAGCCTTGCTAGAGAGACTGATTTTACTGGTGCGACTCTTGTCCGAGCTGCAAGAATCTTTGTTACGATGGTTCCATCAAAGTTGAATATTCGTCCATAAACAACTGCAGCATATGCCTTTTCCGAGGCGTCGCAGAAGCCATGGATTTCCATCTGCATTTTAGTTTTAGCTGTCGTTTCTAACCACCTATCTATAGAAATATCCTTTACATTTTGAAAATCCTGCCTAATATTTAACCATTCTTCTGATAAATTTTCATCAATTTCATCATCCCAATCGACCTTTGTCAACCATAATTTTTGTATAAGAATTTTCGCAGTAACTATGCATGGTGCTATCCATCCCAGGGGATCAAATAGCCTTTGAACATCTGCCAGAACACTTCTTTTGGTTATTCTGTCAGGAACAGAAGGTAAGTTTAAATTATATGTAAAGGTGTCCCTCGGTAAATTCCACATTAAGCCTAATGCCTTTATCGTTCCATCAATATTTATATTGAGCTGTACCTTTGTTGATCTCATTTCTGGTTCAATTGATTTTATAAACTCCGCGCTGTTAGAACACCATTTTTGTAGTTCGAAGCCACCATTCTTCAGAATTTTTATCAACTCTTTACTAGCTTCAATAGCTTCTGCTACAGTATCGAACCCAGATAATACATCGTCTACATAAAAATCTTCTTTCAGAATCTTAGCAGCGATTGGAAACTTAGAACCTTCATCTTCTGCCAATTGTCTCAACGTCTTTACTGCAAGGTAAGGTGCTGGTGCTGTTCCGAATGTTACTGTGAGTAATCGATAATGCTTAATTTCTTCATTTGTATTTTTTCTCCACAGTATACGTTGAAAATCTACATGTTCCCTTGCTATCAATACCATCCTGTACATTTTTTTCAGATCGGATACAAAACAAACGGCGTGCATCCTCCACCTCATGACAATACTTCTAAGGTCTTCTTGTAATGTTGGACCGACTAGCAACTCGTCGTTCAATGATATGCCATTTGTGCCCTTGCAGGATGCGTCAAACACAACACGAGTTGGCGTGCTTTCACTGTCTTCCTTGAAGACAGCATGATGACAGAGGTACACCGATTTGTTTTCGTATTCTTCTTTTGATATTTCCTCTGCATGACCTAAATCAATATATTCTTCAATCACCTTTGCATAATCATCTCTTAATTTCGGTGATCTTTGAAACTTCCTTTCTAGTTGTGAAAATCTACGTTCTGCTATTTCTTTGCTATTGCCATCTGGTGACTTTGGATTCTCTACTTTGAATGGCAGATTAACTATATATCTTCCTTCTTCATTTCTCTTATGTGTTTTTTCATATATTTCTTCACAACGCCTTTCTTCTTGTGTTAATTTTCTATCGCTATCGCTTTCTAATTCCCACATTCTTCTTAGCATAAGATCTAAATCGACATGATGATGCATCACAAGCAGAGATGGTACATCAGTAACCGGCGCACTTACCTGACCGAACAGAATCCAACCTAGTTTCGTCCTTTGAGCACACGGCGTGCCAGGAGGACCTCTAATAATATCCTGTTGTAGGATACTTGCATATTCCTGAACACCTAATAGTAAGTCTATTGTTCCTGGTTTATCATAAGTAGGATCTGCTAATTGTAAACCACGTATGTGTGACCAGTCCCTCGTTATTATCGATTTAGAAGGCAATTTTGTCGTAACTTGTTTTGAAATTACATACGCTTCAGTAGGTAGACAAAATTCCGAATCAAATGTGGAAAGTATTTGAAGCTGGACTACACTGTTAATCCTAGTCTGAGTAGAACCAACCCCCGTTATATTACCTCTAATTGAGTGCTTCTTCAGTTTCAATAACTGTGCTGCTCGCTCGCTTATAAAAGATGCCTGCGATCCCTGGTCTATTAGTGCGCGTAAAATAATAGTATGGCCTGTTTGACCCCTCACCTTTACCATTGCCGTAGCTAATAGAGCAAATCCCTGGTTTGTGCTGGTGTGTGACGTCATCAATGTATTTGTGTTAATCTCCTTCTCTTCTACATTTGAATGTAAAGGCTGTGGTTGAATATTGGAACAACTAGCATGAGCCGCAGCCTCCTGCAACCTAGAGGAATGTAGCAGAGTATGATGACGCCTGTGACAAATTCGACAGGTCAGTGATAAACGACATTTCCCAACAGAATGACCTACCGACAAACAATTAAAGCACAGGTTCTTATTTTTAACAACATTGTTACGTTCTTCAATAGACATCTTAGCAAATTGTTTACAGTGACACAAGGAATGGTTATCATTGCATAATAGACACGATTTTACAATAGGAGATAAGGTATGGAATGAACGTTCTTTAGTAGGTTTATTATTTTGCCTCTCTATCGACGATATGTTTACAGGATTGACTAACTCGAGAGTGCGAAACTTTGACTCCAAAAAACACTTCAAGTCAGACCACAAAGGTAAGTCATCGCTATTATTTTTATAAGAAAAAATTTCCCAGTCTTTACGTGACTCTGGATCCAACTTCTGTACGGTAAGAAATATTATAATAGGACTCCAAGAATCGGTATTTATATTTAAAGTATTTAAGGTATTTAAACACTCTGTAGTAGTATCAAGTAACATTTTTAATTGACTGGCAGACTGAATACTTACCCTTTTGCATGAAAACAATCGATTTAAAAGCGAGTTAACAATAATTCTTTTGTTACCAAAACGATTTTTAAGAATGTCCCACGCTTGGCTATAATTTGCATCGGTAACACGGATATGTCTAAGCAGCGCTTCTGCTTCACCAGTAATCGTACACTTTAAATAGTGAAGTTTTTGCACGTCGGTCAGCGTAGAATTATTATGCACTAAGGTCACAAATAAGTCCTGGTACGTAGGCCACTCCTCGTATCTTCCCGAGTAGGTAGGTATTTGGATCCTCGGTAGCATAACTTGCGGTTCCAGAACGGCTGTGGTGTCCATGCTGCTGGCTCCGCGCTGTGACGACGCTTGCGGCGACGCGGACGACGACGACGACGACGACGCTTGTAATAGTGTGATCATATCCTGAAGATCCGCTTTGATACATAAATATAAGTCTTCAAAAAGTTCAAATTCTTCGTTCATAAAATATGGTATCTCCATCCTCCTTTCTTTAGGTGTAATTTTAACCAATTCCTGGTGTGAGTGTGTAAATGTTCGCCAGTATTCATCGACGCACTGCATACGCGCTTGCAAATATCCACTCGTCAGTCTTGCTTTCGGACATTTCTTTAGGTTTATTTGAGTTTTTTTCAATAAAGCTGCCGTATTCTCCAATAATTCTAAAAGCTGATCACTGTTTGCCATGATGAGATACTTGTATTTAATGCCACGAAAGATAATGTAACAATTAATCCGATTTATTGCACGTAGGTAATTATAAGCAAACTTTGTTATCCTTCTGCGACTGACGTGGTAGTCTGACAGACACCACAAAATCGAAAAACTCGTATTGCAACGTTATTTTTTAATTATTGACTCCAACGCTCCCAGTACCTTCCTGTCATGGGCTTTAGTCTGTTTTTTTGTGCTGCTTGCAGTTATATCGTGCATATTCACCCGTAGGCGAGGAAATGTGTCCACGAGACTACCACGTCAGTATTTAGGTCAGTGTCTGACAGACAATCACCTCAGTAAAATTGTTATAAATTCATAGTGTCTCCTAAACAACATGCCAGTAAAGTAAGTCTACTAATTATAATTTATTGTTTGTTTTTAATTATTATAACAACTTATATTCTCACAGATCCAAAAAGACGTCGAAATTAATCTTTTTGAACCAAGACTAGCGTAAAATAATGGTTGTAGGATGAGGAAGAGCTTGAGTCTAGTGATTTAGAGAATGGCCAAATTTTTTAAGGCATAAAGGAATTTTTGGAACTTGATAAATTATAGGATAAAGAAAAGCACTGAAAAACTTGGCCCCGAAAACTTCCAACAAGTCATCAAAATATTACATAACATTATTTATTATTCATAATATACTAGAAACCAGTCAAATTCAGAATGAAAATATGTTATGCGCACACATATTAGGTACATATAGGACTTTTTTTATTGAATATTGAAAGAGAAACAGTGCTGGGTTACATGAATTTACTTAGAGAACCGAGAATGACGGTCAGTACAGTTTTGGATGAAGATCTTGCCCTTCCACCATCAAAAATCATCATCAAATTGAAGAAAATAATGCTACAAATAAAATAGTTAACCAAATATTGTTTTCGATATTATTTGTAGTCAATATCTTCTATATTTTAAGAAAAAAACTGCCAAAAAATTGTGATTTTTGAGGATTTATTACACTTAATTGAACCGTTGAAAATACGTAATTTTTTGCAGTCAGATAGCCAATTGTGTTAACTTTAATAAGTGTTTAACGTTAATCTAAAAAAGTTTTTACATTGATATTTTTTTCAACCTTTTCTTGTTATGTTGGTATTAGAAGACTGATTTAGGTCAAGTTGATAAAAGTTGTTTCACTTAAAAAATTTTGTTTAATTTTCCAAAATAATAGTATCAAGTAATTATTTACTTTCTAAGCTTTGCGAAAAATGTGATTGAGTAATTGAAATTACAACGGAATTTCAAAATATCACCTGTTTAAATGGTGTCTGATGGACTACCATGTCAGTAGAATTGTAAAAATTAGCCCACGTCAGTCGCAGAAGGTTAACGAGCGCAAATCCAAAGTTGTTATTCATATTCACTTAAGACGATTCAATAATTTCTTTACGCCAGGTGCACAATTGCAGTAAACAACTTTTTTCTTCGATAGCTTCGTTCAATTCTAATGTTCAATTAATACCGTCTTGTTTAGCGTAACACTTGATGAATGGAATCTTCGAGACGAGCCGGCCGGGTCTTATTGTCTTCGTTATCGCTAGTAGGTAATCCGGTTCGATTGCGACCAACTTATGTGCGGTGTATGTATGGTGCTAAGGTTGAGTTTCGTATGCAGGTCGGAGGTGCAGAACAATACACGGGTGTAGCGAACAGCAGTTTATTAGCGACTGGTTATAATGTTATGTTTTTTTGCAAGATGGTGGCCGCGAGTATACAACAGCAATTTATTATGGTAAAAAATAGTCAATTTGACAACTGAATTTGATTCATTGGCCTTCATCGCCATTTGAAAATGTCTAAAATACAGAGTAATGCTTCATTCTATGATGACAATAAATTCATCGCTTTCTTTTACATGTTCGATTAACTCAATAATTTGATCTGAACAAGTACTCGGTTGTACAGTAGCTTCTGCTGGTTCTGTTGCTAAAGTTGGACGTTGTTGGTCGGTAAATTGTCGGTGAGTATCAATATGGACGGTGTCCATATTGATTGCCCTGAACGAGATGAGGATGTAGGTGTCGCTTCTAGAGAACCACTGGCAATAACCAAGTTAGCAGCTTGGCGTAATCTGTTGCTTCGATTTCTTACATTACGTGCTTCTCTTGCAGCTGCTGCCTGTGCAGGAGTTTTGGATGCAGCAATCCGCTGTCTGTACTCCCGTTGTCTTTGTGCCCTTGTTTTTGGAGCAGCAATTATTGGTATTTGCTACCTATTAAGTCCAAATTTAATAAAAATTTACATTTAAATCAATGGTTTAAAACTTTTAGTTTAGATCAAAAACTTGGAAAATTTTTGTGCTTTTTTTTAGTTATTAAGCTCTACCTAAAACACCGGGCCCTTAACCTAAAAATCAAGTTTTCAGTGTTTTGGTCACACATTCCGCCTCACACGATGCTCTTCTCGATATTCACACACACACCCGTTTAAAATAGAAAAAGAGAGTATGTTGAATTTAGGAGTCCATCGTTTTTCCTTACGTGACGATTTCTACAAAATCTAATCAGTGCAATCTGCGTTTTTTCAGGAACTTCATTCCAAAACAAACTTAATGGTATTAATAAATTACAAAAAAAAATAAGTATACAAGATTATGACTCTGCTGTAGGTACTTAGTTGCCAAGTGCATGCGTTCGTTACATTTATTTCATACAGTTTATGCTATCACAAGTATTATATCACAAGTTCACAAGATATTTAATCTGAAGCGTGTCCTCCCAAAATAGAACGTCGAAATAATAATAAAGAGAACCCATTAAGCTTTAAAGCGCGTACCGTATAAAAATAAAAGCAAAACAAGATGGCGGCGTTGCTATTAAAAATAAAAAACCAAATTAAGTTTTTGCCACGCGGCCCAGAGCAGTGGCAAGACAATGGCGAACGGGTGGTGAACCAACCACAGATTGATGCAAGACCAGTCTAACCAATCAGTTAAAAAATTAACTTTATTTACTTATTTATTGCAGTCGAGAATAACTATTAAATCGTTAAAAAATTTGGAAATTAGTCAATTGCGAAAGATAAGGAAATGAAATGATACTTTACTTTATTATAAATTGCGATCAACTAGAACTAGATTTCGGGAAACTGCGTGTACAGACAGGTAGGCTAGTTTTGTAATTTATTAGTACCCACTGTGTATTTGCTAATAAAACAATTTCGTAAACTGTGCAGATTGGCCGTTAAAATCTTACCATGACTTACATAAGTTTTTGCTCACACAGACAGTATTAAAAACTTAATTAAATAATTTAAAATCACGAAATATAGAAATTCTATATTCCGTGTTTAAAATGATTTCTAATTAATCAATTAACCAACAAAATGGTAAACCACTAATTATCTTTTCAAGTCCAATTTTATTAGTAGCAAAAACAACATTAATTTTGCATAACATCTTTTATTTAAAATGTTTCTGATATTTTTTTGTAATTCATCAATTATTTGTTTTCCATACAAAAAATCTCAAAATGAGGAGATTTTATAATTTTAATAACGATAACATTTAAATGGCTGTTTTGTTAATATGAGGGTAGTTAAAGATGAACTTTAATTGATGAAATGGAACGCGAGAACAAATGAACATCTGTATGTACATTGTGCTAGTGTGCAACTATTCGCTACACTGTCTTCGCGTTTAATATGGAATTCGTATAATCGCATCCCACACAAAATGCCAACTTTCCGCCCTTGTGATAAGGTACATTACAGATTGACAGCATGGATTTAAAACGTTTTAAGTAAATTTTGCTAACAAGCTAAATTGAACCGTGAGCCCAGGTACTAAATTCGTTTTTAGCGGGGATCGGCAATTCCATATTCTTGGCGAATCAGTAATAGTAACTAGCTGGGGGCTATCCGACTTATCTACGTAAGTATAATGACAAGCATGCTCACTTCATGGTAGTGGTGTTGGTGGAGCTCCTCACTAGAGGGGGCGGAGGTTGCTGGCCCATCGCCATTGTTATTGCACTGTTCGGAAACTGCAACCAATCACAAAACAAAAATATTTCAACGCTCGCACACAAAAATAACACGAATTTACAAAAATAAAATAAAACCTAAGTCTGTGCACAGTTAGTAAGCACATTGGATGTGGTAGTAGATTATTATGGAGGGTAAGGTTGGTTGACAGTTTCTGGCACGTCAGAGAAGGCAACATAAAGTGTTGAAAATATAATAAATAATTAGTCATCGTATAACGTTGCCCATGACTGTACATTTTCCGAAAAAACAGGGAAACTATCTAACGTGTAGGTAGTTGTAAATTCTTAAAAATGATGAACACATTGCAACATAAAATCTTAATTGAATCTTTTTTGACAAATTGAGTATTCGTATGACTGATTACTCTTTTTTACTTTTTTGTATTGCTATAATTCCTCACAATTATATTTGGCAAGGCAGGCTCAGACAAAGGTTTTTCACAGTTGCCAGGTAAAATCGACCATAAACGTGATACGTTTATGCTGCAGGCAGAGATTCACGTAATTCCCCGATAACATATCTACTAATTCCCAACATCTAATCAGATAAGTATATTAGCGATCCTAAATCCCTGAATCACGTGCGTCTGTGACTTTCATTATAATAATTATTTTTAATAGTCACTGAACTCCCTAGGAACCCAGGGATAAAATCACTAGAACGTTACTATTAAGATTTATAAACCTTAATATATAGATGGACCAATCCCATCATTTTTTTATAGGTCGCGCAGACGGACGAGGGTAGTCTAGCAACTATTGCTCGCGGATTGTCGCAAAGTAGATTTTATTCTGTAATTGAACTTCAGTATGAAACCGGTGCCGCAGTGTAGTAAAATCAAATGATATTGGCAATTGAGCTCGGTTGATCTTTTCCAAGCGTTCCAACGATGAAACTGTGGGACAAACAGATAGTACGAGAGTACTCGCTCCACCTGCGCTGATCTAAATTCCGAAGCACCACCTTCACACACCAGCTCATACACTCACAATCTGAATACAGAGGAATTATGCCTGCATTCATCTGGTCGTTACTGCTTCAGCCGTGTGTCACATTCAAATATATTCTTAAATTCTTATATTCGTTCAAATCTAAGCAATGTGGTATCAAGAAGCAAGCCAACTCATCCTTTCATCTAGATTTGGTCGAAATTACAAAACCTTCCCTAAGGCTGAAATTGCGCTTTGAATCATTTTATACATGAAATTCTGATAGCAACACCACCCAGAAAGGAATAATTTTAACTTGTGAATCATAGCATTTTATTTAGATTCCACAAATAACGCTTCCGACACCGCTTCCGCACCAAAAAGTGTATCTGATAAGTGTATCTTGAGTGTCGTCAGCATCGGCTGATTTTGGCTGATTCCCATTAAAATGGATCGTACCCTATAGGGATCAACCTGGTTAGTTCCCACCCACCATCTGAAGTTCCACTTGCAAATTCAAGGATCGAGTGTACCTCTTGCCAAAATTACCGTTATGGTCGTGACCACAATACACGCAACTTGTCCAAATATCCGTGTAAAGGCAATATCAGTGGGTACTACCAAAATATTTAATGCAACATGATTATTTAGTGTAAGTAAATTGGTACCTACAATCCGTCCATATTATTAGTATCTCGGCAAGCCGCGTGTTTGCGTCTCCAAATATTATTGTAATCGCTGTACATTTTAAACATTACCCCTTTGACTTTGGCACGTAAGAGCCATACTTCACAAGGATGGTATGACGTCATCGCCGGCTACCTAAGTAGGTAGCCAATTTTGTAGCGAGATGTATGGGGCCAATTCAGTCAGTCAGTCGCCATACAAAGGCCTTGATTTCCTCAACAGACGAAACAGGTAGATTACCGAGAGACATTAACAACACGAAAAGCTCAGGCACAACATGTAAATCTCAGGTCAGCAGCCTTTTCCGAAAACAATGACCGTATTAACATTTATTTTTATGGAGATAGTTTTATTGCGATCCATAGCATAGGATAGATAATATGATTTTATGTATGTAAATATATATTAGAACATTATGTAGACTGTTATGGAAGCAGTCAGAGAGCTGGCGTGGAGCATGCTGGAGTTTGCTATACTGCTAAATGTATCTGAACAACCGTATGTTCCATCCAATACAATACAACGCTATTGTTTTCGGAGCGGGCTGCAGGGCGCGTGTGGCGCTAGCGCGGTGCGAGAGGGACGGCAGTATCGTACCTGCACGGTGCGCTGCGAACGGTGCTGCGGCATGGTGGCGGCGGCGGCCGCGATCGCCGCGTTGTTGTACCGCGCCGCCGCCTGCGCCTGTGCCACTTGCGCCTGCAAACAACCGCTCGGATTTAGTATTTATATGGTAAGAGTACATCATTATAACACAACATACTTAAAGATAAGAAAGAGAGCTTTCATCCTACGTCTAGACTACCTACTTAAAAAAATGAACACTAAACACTCATACCCACATACCACATACTAAGCCTTCGACCACACGCACCCAGCGAGAATTAGTCTGTGGGATAAACGAGCCGAAACCACACAACATAGGTAACAAATTGAGAGCAATCTTAACACATAATACAACGTTAAATAACCTGACGTTGATATAAAAAGCTACATGAATTATAAAAAATATTATTAGAAACATTTTCCTCCGCCGAGTTCCTAGAAATGATTAGGGAAAAGCCCTCAATAATTCAACTGCTACAGCCGCGTTACAAGACATCTGCGCTAGAAAGACTCAGATAGCAAGGTCGACACGGACCGGACAAAAACCTGGTACCAATGACACTGCCACAATGTAGGGCTGACAGAAAGATGTTTGACCCAATAATTATGGAAATAGTTAATTACATATATTTGTAACAAATGAGCTCCAAGAAAACTTAATTTCAATAACCTCGGACGTCGTAAGTAACATGTGTGACATACTATCTCATAGCTGTTACATAAAAAATCACGAATTAAACGCTCATTATTAGATTTATTAGGATTCCCTATGTAACTGTAAATGATCGAAATGCACTGCATTCCATCTTAACTTCTTAACGACCTTACCACCACACACTTCGACGACACGTAATTGGCCAATTTATAGTTACTTTACTGTCCAATTATTTATTTTATTACCCTTTTAAATTTTTTGTTACGACTCATTTTAATTTACCACACAGTTTTATTGTCGACTTCTTAACTTGCCAAAATATGGTTCGAAGAGGATTTTAGAAATGTTAAACAGTGTTTTCTTTTATACGATTATATTTTAATTAATTTAATATTGTAGTGAGGACTATGCTAATATAATTAACCCTCGGCATGCCTGGGTGGGTCTGAGAGACCCACCGCAGCAGTTAAACCGTTACAATTCATTGTAATATAAATTTCGCGCGTAACCGCTCTCAGTAGCTGACCGTAATGAACTAATTGACGCATTCCACCCGCTACCTCAGCCAGGGGTGCGATCCAGTAGTGATAGGACATGTGTAAAGTGGTCTCGGGTCTCACAGACCCTACCAGGCATACGGTGTGACGTTTTCATGTAAGTATTAATTTGTTGTTTTTTGTGATTTATGTGTTATTAATTAAAAATAAACATTATATATAACTGTTAACTTGATTTTTTAACATAATACGCTAGATTTTCATTGTTTTAATTTGGGTGTATTAAAGAGTTTACGAATTTGATGGGTTTTATTTATGAAGGTCTTTATATTATTTTGAATTTAACTTATGGTATCGTTAGTATTCTTTTATAGTTTAGAATGGAGAGTCACCTACGGGACAGGGACAACATTAGTTTGCTACTCGAGTAGGGGGACGAAGATCATGAAGATGATATTGTATTCAACTCCAGCGACAAAGAGTCTCATGAAGCCACTTCGGAGGAAGACGTCATGTCAAAAATTATTCAAATGCTCAACTGCCCTGACATCAAAAACAATCGCAGAAGTTTCATCAAAGATCTGGGTTTCGCACTAATAGAATCACATATAAAATCAAGACAGAAAAACAATAGCCTTTCTACAAATTTCCGCAAACGAATTGCCAACCGTATTGGTCTCCAAGAAGGACCACCTGTAAAAAAAACAGCTCCAGGTGTAAGGCGTAGATGTCCCGTTTGTCCGTCAAAGAAAGATTGCAAGATACAATACATCTGTGAGGTGTGCAAGAGCTACGTGTGCCTAGATCATGCAATTTTCCAGTGCGAAAGTTGCGCTTCCAAAACAAAGCTCTTGAAAATGAACCCGGAAATGAAGAAGACTAATTATTTTAGCTTATAATATAAGACAACATATGTGCCTAATGTTCCCCAAAGTCTGATTGAGATCTCTTTTATTCTAGTTGATTTTGCATGTTTATAAATATAAGATGTTTAATTTTACGTTAAAAACGAACCAAAATTTTTAATTAAAAATTTTATTAAAAAATATTGTTGATTCGAAAACATGTTTTATTTAAAACCCTAAAGGACATCTTTAATTTTATTCTAAAAAGAAACATTTTAGTAATTGATACCAATTTGTAGGAAGAAATAATAATTAAAATTTAGGGTCTCACAGACCCACCAGGCATGCCATGTAACTTTTTACCACCAGGCATGCCGAGGGTTAATACTGATGTCACAGTAAAAAAAATGGTTACTCCACAAGTAACTTTGTTCGACAATAAAAGACTACTCATAAATAATGCATTGTGAACAAGATATACAGTCAATCAACGAAGCAGTCTAAAAATACACATTACTGTTATTTGGTCTCGTGTCGAATTTCACTCAATTATACAAATAACAGGTTGGACCGCCACGTCACACGCCATTCCGCGGTAATAACGAGTGTCACGCGCCACCAAACAACCGGCCACTTATTACAATATTTATAACAAAAATACTTAAACACAAACAATGTATTGTCACATGAATGTGACATTCTCGAGAGCATTCGCTTTTAACACTTCAGATTCGAGCCTTTGTAACATAAGCGCATGTTGGAATGTTACATTGGGAGGCAATTGCTTGGTTAGTTAGAGAGCGTTGTTGTTACCTTGTTACCCATTGCTCCAAGATGAATCTTGCATTGTACCTTGTTGTGCGGTACCTTTACAGACACATCTTCGGAATTGTATTAATTGCAAAGAGGAAGCCTTTAGCTTTAGCTTTAGCTGATGGTAATTAATATTTTATTTTTAGATATCGACAGATTAAATTCTCCGATCATCGCTTCGAATGAAACTCTACCACAAGCGGAAGCGTGACACAGGTGGAACAATAGGATACAAGCTATAGTACTTTGCAAGTTTTTTAACCAAATATATTCTTACTAGCGGCCCGCCCGCGGTTTCACCCGCGTGGAACCCGTTCTCGTGGGAATATATGCATGTATTATACATAAAAATTAAAAACCTTCCTCTTGAATCACTCTTATCTATTACAAAAAACCGCATCAAAATCCGTTGCGTAATTTTAAAGATTTAAGCATACAGACAAACAGACAGACAAAAATAGCGACTTTGTTTTATACTATGTAGTGATATCAAAAACATATCTGCATAGGTAGATTAAAAATGAAGAGATTAAGATAACATAGTATTATGACATGACAACACCAGATAAAGGAGAACAATCCTTTATCTGACACAAATACTACCTCCGGACTGGAATTAAACCCGGAACCGGAACCAATCACTCAGCGAGCAGGATACAACCGACTGGATGACGACCCGTTAAAATATGCGAAAACGGATACAAAGTCTACTCGACAAATAGGTGTGGTCGTGTAGAGTTACGGGATGAAAGTTCACATAGAAAGTTGGGACCATTCTTAGGTTACATGTTTGAAAACAACACTACATGAGCCGATTTTGAAACTATACTAGTACCTAATGAGGTCATGTCCGTATCTGATCATATTGTTGCTACACTTGCAAAGGAGTCGGTCGATACTAGTCCTTGAGCAATACCTCTTTGACCGCCTTTAAGGTTATTTAAGCATCCGGCAACCCTTAACACACGTAATCTCTTGAGATAAGGACATCTTTTCAAGGCATAAAAAAGTTGGGTTGGTAGCAGAGATAAAAAATAAACAGGTTCATATTAAGATATTTCTCTAGAGAAAAGCGTATTCTACGAATGGCATGCCTTCTTCCAGTCCCGGCTTCATCCGTTCTAGCTGGATGTAGACAAATAGATATTCATTTCATGGAAAGGAATCG
The DNA here is from genome assembly GCA_905404135.1 of Hesperia comma. Lineage (NCBI taxonomy): Eukaryota > Metazoa > Arthropoda > Insecta > Lepidoptera > Hesperiidae > Hesperia > Hesperia comma. The sequence continues at coordinate 2,052,704 of FR990028.1, read as the reverse complement.
CTAGTCAGGCAGACACGAGCAACACAGGATATCCCTATAGAGGCTCACGAGCCGTTGAATAAGGGTGCGGTTCCACTGAGGCGGAGCGGAGCGGAGCAGTGCGCGCTTCACCAATCACAAGGCTTGAAATCCGCACGAGGCGCAATGAGCTGGGATTTCAAGCCATGTGATTGGTGAATCGCGCACTGCTCCGCTCCGCTCCGCCTCAGTGGAACCGCACCCTAAGGCTACTCACCTCATTACTTTGTTTTGTAGTTACCACAGTGTATGTACCAGAGACCCGTATACGTTTATAGACCTAACAAACTTTAGATTTTCACGCAATATACAGCGTCAACTTTAGTATACATAGATTGGTACCGTAACAACTGTACGCCTACCGACAAGGTTTATCTATAGACATCCCACTATAATAAATGATTAAGTGCGTAAGCGATAAGAAAATGTAATGATCTATTTCGTTTATAATTAAGTTTAACGCGTAAGGGGCGTTCTTTCGTGGGCGAATGAAAGGGAAAATCATAATGGTCTATTTATAACATTCACTGTGCAGATTTCGGTCATGTCTTTGGAATATTTATATGGAATAGTACACAATACACACAAATACTACAAAGAACACAAAACGACCAATCGATTACCATTAAGAATAACAAAAGGACATGCCGTCAAAAGGGGATTCCACGTCTACCCTACTGCATTGCGGATTAGTAAAATATTTATGGGTAGGCGTAACATTGTTTATTCATATGTAACATAAATATGGCCGATGAGACTTATCGATTACTCCAATAATATCATCGACTGATCGACAGATTTCGGTCATGTCTTTGGAATATTTATATGGAATAGTAGGTACACAATACACACAAATACTACAAAGAACACAAAACGACCAATCGATTACCATTAAGAATAACAAAAGGACATGCCGTCAAAAAGGGATTCCACGTCTACCCTACTGCATTGCGGATTAGTAAAATATTTATGGGTAGGCGTAACATTGTTTATTCATATGTAACATAAATATGGCCGATGAGACTTATCGATTACTCCAATAATATCATCGACTGATCGACAGATTTCGGTCATGTCTTTGGAATATTTATATGGAATAGTAGGTACACAATACACACAAATACTACAAAGAACACAAAACGACCAATCGATTACCATTAAGAATAACAAAAGGACATGCCGTCAAAAGGGGATTCCACGTCTACCCTACTGCATTGCGGATTAGTAAAATATTTATGGGTAGGCGTAACATTGTTTATTCATATGTAACATAAATATGGCCGATGAGACTTATCGATTACTCCAATAATATCATCGACTGATCGACAGATTTCGGTCATGTCTTTGGAATATTTATATGGAATAGTAGGTACACAATACACACAAATACTACAAAGAACACAAAACGACCAATCGATTACCATTAAGAATAACAAAAGGACATGCCGTCAAAAAGGGATTCCACGTCTACCCTACTGCATTGCGGATTAGTAAAATATTTATGGGTAGGCGTAACATTATTTATTCATTATGTAACATAAATATAGCCGATGAGACTTATCGATTACTCCAATAATAACATCGACTGATCGACAGATAACATACAGTTCATGAAATTTTGATATAGCGTGATGGACTGGTGGACTAAGGCCCGCACACTGTGACAGAAGACTCGAGTTTAGCAGTGCAAAAGTTATGGGTCACCAACATTCTAAAATTCAATAAACCGGCCTGGGTCCGCCCCAAAAGCAACATACCGATTCTCAAATTCTACAAGTGAACAAAAAAACAAGGCGCATATAACAGCACTTCTGCCATAACCGCGGTGGGATTCCGTTATAGCACGACTATCTCAATCTGCAGAACTAACGGTACAGACCGCTGCACCGTCACATTGGCGGACAAACCGACAGCACCACTATAACTACGAGGTGCACAATGTTACATTGTTATCTAAAGTGCAGACGTGACTGCACACAAAACGAAAATTCCTGCAGTATCTTGTTGCAAACTTGAAACTTTGTCACCCTCGGACATTTAAGATAACAAGTATGCGAAAGCGTATTCACATCGCCTACACTGTAATCATACAGTTTGAAATACCATTTTCTTTTCAAATATGAAATGCTTACTTTCCGAAGCTATGTACCGGATCTAAGTAGGTAAACAGGTACTATCACTGTGGTACTATACTTCCACATCGGTAACACAATCGAAACTGAATACATACTCTTATCAGAATCATGATATCCTTAAAAGCCCTCTTACTAATCATACCACCTCCGTAATGTAAACATCGCCGACATAATGTTCCGACATAAAGGACTCCGCCAGGAGGAAATAAACCTCTTAGGAGTACAGGAAGAAATAGAACATAATATCAGTTACATCGTCCGCCAATCCACACTTGGCCAGCATGGTGGACTATGGCCTTAACCTTCTCATTCTAAGAAGAGACCCGTGCTCAATAGTGGGTTGAGATGATGATGTCGATCAGTTACATACCTGTGCGAGCCTGAGGACCTGCTGCGTCTGCGCCTGCGTGAGCGTGCCGGGTATAGTCCAGCCGTTGGCGAGCGCTTGCACGGCGGCCGCCGTGAGCCCGCTGTGGGGCATCTGCATGGCGGACGCGGCGGGCGAGTGGCGCTGCGCGGGCCGGCGGCCACGCGACGCGCCCACGCCCACCATGCCCACGGCGCCCGCGCCGCCCACCGCGCCCGGCGGCGGCGCGGGCGGCGCGCGCGTCCACTGACCGCCGCCGCTCACCGACCCTGGAACATCACTACGATCAGCTTGGGGTAGTAAACAAAAGCTTCATAATTATTCTTTTATGGTATATTGCAATGTTCAGGTGACGTAGAACAAGCAGAGTTGTCAATTATTCTACTAATTTTGTAACAGCCCATTTAGACTTGTTTTAAAACTTTCAAAATTAATTATAATATTACGCCTAGATACACAAAGCTGCCATATACCTATAGATAATAATTAAATTAGTAACGTAATTTTTTTATTTTAAGGGCTGACAAAAAAAATGTACCATGTGTAATTGATCATCAATTACAATCAATTATTTGATGAACACTCGAAATCGACCCGCCACCTTCAACTGGAGCAGACCTAGGCCCTACGCTACGTCTAGGTATAGGTAGTAGGTACGGACGGAGGGAGGAACAAAGCTATGCAACGCGATTACAAAAAAAAATCGTCGGAGCCGAAGCGCACTTTTCTTAGTTTTATTGCACGAGTAATTTTTTGTTTTGTTTTAAAAATTCATGCTTTACACGCACAGTTAACAAGTAACACATGCAATGTATAATGTTGGCTACATATCAGTGGAGATAGGGCCTTCCAGGCCTTCCTGGCTATAATTCAAATACATTCTAGAACAAAACTTTTATTCATAGACAGAGATAAATAATGTTATCTCCGAAAAAGCTTTCGATGTGCGTAAATAACATTCGTGACACCTTGAGGAAAGGACAGTCTTTTAAAATTGTTAGCGGATAGTTAGTCGTCGGATTCAAAGCGATAATAACAATTCATAATAATTATGACTCATTTAGAGACAAATAAATCTGATTTATTCTTCAACTAAATTTAACATTGTGAAACATTTCATGCTTCGACCAAAGTGAACATGAACTTTTCCATCCGTTGCCAGAAAATAGAATCGAAACCGATAGAGACCCCCCCAGAAAGCTCCATTTGACGTTTTGGGTGAAAGAAGTTTTGTAATCAACGTCTGGGGCAAATTGTTGAGTATTTACGTAAGTAACTGTAATAGCACAATGTTCATCCAAAAACGAAAGTGAAATTGAGTTTTCAGGTAAATGAATAAATGGAGTCATCTTCGTCTATTTGTAGCTTGCTTCCCATAACCAGACTCACTGTATTGTCGATATGCGGGTACTATTCTACAATTTCTTGCTGTGCATTATCTCTGGATATGATAAGTTATACAGAAATAACAGCTAGGTACTACAGAGTGTGCGACTTTTAGATAATGGGGAATATTGAATTGATTATCAGACGATATTCAAGCTAATGCTGTAAAGAGAACCAATTCAGACTAGATTTTAAACCAACCTTTACGTCAAATCGATTCCGATGTCCTATTTAGCATACGGGTCACCTAAGAGTAGGAGTCACAGTAGCCTATAAACGCCACAGTAGCCTACAACCAGCCAGTCGTTTGAAAAACGTCAGAAAGAAAAAAGGCTCGAAAGTTAGTGGCTCAATCAATTAATCAATCAGTTTAATCAATTAACTCTTTTAATCAGTTATGTCACTTTTTGCCCTCGCCTTAGTTTCAATAAAACAACTTTGCGTTAATAAAAAAACTTAAGTACCTATGTACACTACCGTCCAAAAATTTGGAAGCACATCTGTTTTTGGCCAAATCTAAACAACACCTGCTATAGGCGGTAAAAATTTGTAATGAATGTTATCTTTAAGCTTTTTATTATTGTTTACATATTATTAACAAAGGGTTGGTCGGCTCATTAAACATTTTTATCAATTTCTTATATTTTGACGAAACACGTGTTTTATGACTTAGGACTGCGGTCACCTTAATGAGTGGTTTAAAGTGTTGTTGTCGGTTTTATTTCTTATATTTAACCTTTTTGGGTCCTGTTTAGTTGCACTTGAGTATTGTCACGCGCAAGTTTGACATTAACATCATCTGTGTTCAGAAATTATTGAGTACGGCTTTTCCCGCATTTTTTCTTTTTAAAATGGCAAAACGCAAGCAAATCACGCTTGAACAGCGAAGTGCTATTTGTATGCTTCGAGAGGAAGGATACAGTGAGCGTCAAATTGCAGCAAGGCTAAGAATTTCTTGCAAAGGTGTTCACTACACTCTTGCGAGAAAACAAGAAACGGGGACAAATGCAGACAGAAAAAGGACTGGCAGGCCGAAGACCACGACTATTCAAGAGGATAACTTCATCAGAGTTCTGTCTAAACGAAATCGACGCTTAACAGCGCCACAAATCACTACAACAGTGAACAGCACGCGAGAAACGCCCATTTCAGTAACTACTGTTAAACGACGACTTCTTGCTGTGGGTCTTAGAGGATGTGTTGCTGCTAAGAAACCTAAATTAACACTTCGACACAAGAAAAATAGACTAGAATGGGCGAAAACACATAAAAATTGGACTACAGATGAGTGGGAAAATGTTTTATGGAGTGATGAGTCGAAATTTCAGATTTTCGGATCCAATAGACGTGTGTTTGTACGCCGATCAAAAGAAGAAAGAGCTGCCGAAGCGTGTACAGTGCCAACCGTGAAACACGGTGGTGGTAGTGTGATGGTTTGGGGATGTTTCGGGAAAAATAAACCCGGAAATCTTGTGAGGATAACAGGAAAACTAAACAAAGAAGGTTATTTACAAATTCTTCGGGACACGGCCGTACCCTGCGGACTAAATCTGATTGGCCCTGAATTTACATTTCAGCAAGACAATGATCCGAAGCATTCGTCCAAACTGTGCCAAAGCTTTTTAAAGAAAAAAACAGACGAAAACGTTTTAAAAATCATGAAATGGCCATCACAGTCACCTGATCTGTCCCCAATAGAACTTGTCTGGGATGAACTCGACAGGAGAGTGAAAAATTGCTCTCCTACCAGCTCAGAACATTTGTGGCAGTTATTAGAGAGCGAATGGAGCAAGTTAGACGAAGATTATTTTAGAAAATTAATTAATAGAATGCCTAAAATTTGTGCCGAAATCATTAAAGCAAAAGGTGGCCACTTTGATGAAGCTAAAATTTGATTATGTCCCATGATTTGTTAATTTTTTCTTTGTATTAGGTTACTATTTGTTAATTTTTAAATTTTTTATCAATATAAATAATTCCAGATCGTTAAATTTTGTTTTATTTGATTTTATATCACTGCTTCCAAACTTTTGAACGGTAGTGTACGTACGTGTTTAACATCTGCATACCTAATTAAATAAGATAAATTTGTTACGTTAAATTAAGTTTATAATTAGGTAAATGAAAATAGAACTAAGATCGCTGTGAAGCGTGGGTGGTACAGGCGTACAATCCCATAATGATATTTTTGGTTTGGACCATCTGCGAGTTAGGTCAAACACGAATTGGCTTAACTACGAAAAGAGGGCATGGGATTAACTGCAATTTGGAAGAATATTGTCTAAAGAAAAAAGGGTTCACATACCACGCAAACTCGCGTTCCCAAAATGTAAAACGGAGTTCGGGGAGGAGGGTTAATCAGGGTTGCCAGTTATCATACTGAACTTACACAACACTCGTATTATAAAAAACCGGCCAAGTGCGAGTCGGACTCGCGCGCGAAGGGTTCCGTACCATTATGTATAAAAACGCCAAAAAAATCTGGTCTGTTGTTGTATGAAAGCCTTACTTAAATATTTGTTTTATTGTAGCCACATATTACGCACAACGCCATCTCTTGGACCGAATGGTAACTAAACTTACGTCAAAAATACTGGCGCCCACTTAAATATTTATTTTTTTCTGTTTTTTAGTATTTGTTGTTGTAGCGGCAACAGAAATACATCATCTGTGAAAATTTCAACTGTGTAACTACTACGGTTCATGAGATACAGCCTGGTGACAGACGGACGGACGGACGGACGGACAGCGAAGTCTCAGTAATAGGGTCCCGTTTTACCCTTTGGGTACGGAACCCTAATTATTTTGCAATAACATTACATATGTATGCTCTATCCCGTTATAACCCTAACAAAACAACGCAACGTCTAATGCGTGTATAATGTATTTTCGTGCAAAAACGGCTACAAAAATTACCCCGCAATTCACAACAGAGCCTCCGGCCTTATTTCGGTTTTGCCTAAAAATAAATCCTATGAGATAACTTATCTTAAACAAGCGTTTTACTTTTTAAAGGCAATTTGTAACTTTATTGTAAAACAATAAGGTTGAGATTAATAAAAATCATAGGTAATTTATTTAGGACTAAATAAATATAAGCGAGGTAACCTGCACATCTGAGAGTTTAGTTAAATCTGCCAATTCGTTATTGGACAACGTGGTTAATTATTATTTATGTCTGTACCCCTATCTTTGTTATAAGAGATCCGAGCAGATCAATGGGAGTCACGGTTTGCGATGATAAAAAAAAATTCGGCGGCAATTTTGTACGAAAACTTCGTTGTAGGGGTTGTTTGTCTAAACAACTGCTAAACCGACTTGTATTTTAGAAGTTTCGCTTTGCTTCCGACATCAAACGACGAACCAGTGTAAATTCGTTCACGATGGTATGAGGGTTACATGTATGCGCCACAGAGAAGGTTACCGAATATACCATAGATAATTAATCAAGGTCGGATTTTACTGTCGGACTCGGACCTCATCTTAAAATAGCCGCACTGGAAATAGATTTGTTGCTTCGCGGAATAATCGAAGGTGATAACCGTGCAGTGGAACATTCGAGATAATAATATCGGAAAAAATGCAGCTGACATTGACATCTATCGTGCAGGTTCCATTTTACATGCATCTCAAGAATGTTAAGTATGGTGTTAAATGCCGATGAATTGAAAAAATGAATAGATACATAAAAGTCTGTTCAACAAATCATTTAGTAAATATAAACTTGACCTAAATTTGAACTGAAACGTCTATATTTTGTATCAGAATCATTGGTTTTCTATGTATTTCTAAACTAAAGACATACATCGCTCTAAGTTCCATATACAATAATTTATATTATAACAACCTAATACACTACAACTATGACATACCTACTAATACAACAAATTATAAACAACCAATATCCAAGAACAAACTGACAACCCTAGCAGGGAATCGATCTATGTCGCTCGTAAAACAGATTATACATCTCGATATAAGATTATGACTGTATATTGGACATCACAATCATAATGAACATGAAGAAGACCAAGTGGACATAAACATCATTATTAAAATGCCTCTCTGTTTTATATTGTTTTTTTTTTATTTATTGCTGCGTCAGGGCTTTTTCATTAAGATTTTTTTCATAAGAAAATTGATACCTAGAAGTCGTCCGTTTCTGGAAAGAAATGAAAACTTATAACAATTATGGTTTTGAGTTCTATTGGATTTACAAAGGCCGCCTCCTGTCTTTCTCATTTTTTTCATATACCTTCCATGTAGGGAAAGCACAGGAGAAAACGATTGACATTTTTTGTATAATGTATAGACGTTTATGATTATGGTCAATGCAGTAATCAAGTCTACATCCGAAAAAATATCAGCTAACGTCTCTACTCAATTATTAGCTGCTGTGACGTGATTAAAACTAATCCTCAAGATCATCTCAACTGTTACACTGTTAGAAACCATTCTATTTCGGTACACAGCTTACTTAGAAGGTCTCAGTATAAAAATATCTCGGCGGAAACGACAATGTTATTCGATCATCAGTTCCAAGTTCCAATTGATTAAACAGACCCTTTCTGATAATTACTTTTTTACGCAAAGGTCAACCCGATTTCTTCAACTTGTAGGGTTTTTGTCAATTTAATTAAACCCTCAAACGAGTTTCTTAACTGGGTTACTGATGTAGTTTGAGAGATTTGGTTAAATTAGGAAATTCAAGTGAAAGATTGCCAAACTCCAAAAAACTGATAAAGCCAAACCCATATACCTTTTGAGTGGAGAACCCTAAAATGGAGGTTATTAAATCGAGTTTTTTGAGTCTCGATTATATCAAATGCCTTCATTTGTATGCATTTAAAGAATGCCGTTAAAAGGTTAAAATATAATCGTAAAAATATTTTATCATGCAAGACTTCTTAATTCTATGCATGCGTATAAGAATAAACACAAATCTCCTTGTTCATATTCAAGATTTGGTCTGCCAAGTAATAAGTTCATACTAGAAGTAGAAGTATAAAACATAGTCAGTTTAATAAAGCAACCGACGATCCCAGGTGATCGTAAGCGCCGCAGCCGCCGAGTACGTAGTGCGCACTGGCCGACGCAGTCAGAAAAGGAAACATTTTCTATTCTATCGCACTAATGCAAATTATTTTTACCGTGTCAAGGCTGACTCGAAGGTTCCGACCTTCGCTCCGTCACAAACCGGTTTAAACTGCACTGTTGGAAGCTTGAGTACAGCTAGTAAAGGATATTTCATTAAAAGTACATACTCATACTCATGTGTAAGTATGTAACTAAGCATAAAGAATTGTCGAGAAATGAAAGTAACTAAAACACTAGGGAGAGTCCATAAAAGTAATTCAAGTCGCGGTATAGAGTATTGGTGCTCCGAGAGTACTGACCCCAATCCCATGCAGACCAGAGTATCGCAAAGGGCGAGAGAAGCAGTGTGCCACCTGATTGTAGGTAGGGCCTCGCTTAAATACTATCTCACGTAAATTCACGTGACCTATTTTTAATAAGTCCTGCAGACGTTTCTTCTCATCAACAATTTTCTTGGTGCAAACGTCCATAAAACCCTAAAAAGTCTGTAGATACCTCGCCGTTTGTTGATCAGTAATATGCGTCCTATCATAGGGCAGGAATTAGATTGTATTGCTCATTCATAAAAAAATATATGCGGCGCTTGTTGATTCTTGTCTTTACGCGACTCGGCATTGTCATACAACGTGTTAATCTGTTCCATTCCAATATTTGAATTCCATATATTGAATGTACTGATTCGGCCCAGTTAAAATTTTTATAACGAGCTTTTGCTACGTTGTCTAAATATTTCTATTTTAGCCGTCCCTTCTTAATCTCTTTGGCCCTGCCCTGATGGCCCTGACAAGGATATCAAGTTGAAAAGCTATGAAATTATCATCAGAGCCAGACCCGAACAAGCGCATATCAAGCAAATTGGAAAACGAGATGTGGGTAAAAATCGCGTCGAAATTTTTTTTATAGATATAAATAATAGATAAAGCTAATATACCTACAATATAAGAATAGGTTGACTTATCGCAAGGTAATCGGCTTCTATAAAGGAACTTACAAATTACTTGCCGTATCTATTGATTGTTAACGACTTGTCGCTATTTAATTAATTTATTAGTAGCGCTAGTGACAACGTTCCAGTTGTACTTAGATAAAACTGATGTATTGGACTGGTAGGCGCCATAGCCTATCGAAATGTTGCATTTCTCTATAATACACTTATACTTATTTAATTCTTCTGTCCGTGAATATTAAACGGTTTGACCGATATTGACGATTTTTTGTGTCTCTGGACGGTTTACAATTAATGCCAAAAGGTGGACCTTTTGACGAGTTTTATTAAGAGATTAGTCAAAGTATTGAAAATACCTAAGTGCTACAGTAGAAAAAGTTAGTGCATCTGGTAAGAATTTTCATAACTAAAATTTAGAATCTATACTAATATTATAAAGCTGAAGAGTTTGTTTGTTTGTTTGTTTGTTTGTTTGTTTGTTTGTTTGTTTGGTTGAACGCGCTAATCTCAGGAACTACTGGTTCGAATTGAAAATTTTTTTTTGTGTTGAATAGACCTTTTATCGAGGAAGGCTATAGGCTATATAACATCACGCTGCAACAATTAGGAGCGAAGAAATAATGAAAAATGTGGAAAAAACGGGGAAAATTATTCATTCTCGAGGGCTTTCGTTGCATGCGTTGCGAAAACGATTCAAGATACCAAAAATATATGTATGAAAGAATTATTCCTCTTGAAATGATCTAAAAAAATCTCCACGACAGTATATGTCTATCTTTTAAGATTAACACACTAGAACCGTTTTTATGGTAATCAAATTTGGTCGAACCCACTGCCATAACAAACTTGCCGCGTTTCCAAGTTTAATCTGAATTAATCTTGCTGTGATCCTTTGCTACTTTGCTATTATTTTGTCGTAAGCTTTATTTGTAAGTTTAATTTAATTTAACCTCAATTAATTTTGGTGATAGTTTATCATCTTCCCGAAATTCCTACGGGAGCGGGACCTACGCGGTTGATACTTACGGGTCCCGAAGCGAAGCGAGGGCGGTTCGCTAGTGTAAAATATAATATTGCAGAGTAACGTCAACCACGTTAGTAATAAACAAATGCTAACACTCATACTCCCCCGCCCTAGCATTTCCTGTGTCGCAGGCGGCAAGGACAACACAAATAACATAATTATTATCACCAGCACTCACGACCCGAGAATAAACATTTATCCGTCACATAAATATCTGCCCCGGTCGGGAATCGAACCCGGAACGACTCGCTTTGCTGGCAGGCAGGGCAACTAGCCTAAGGGTCGAGAATAATATACATACATACAATACAAAAACAAAACAAACTTTCGTTTCGCGAATCAGACGTAAAGACCGAAGAATATTGGGAATTGATGGCCATGCACTTCGGTATTCGCTGACAGCTTTTAGGGAACAGCTTAAAAAATAAGATAAAACAAGCAAAGAACCTCAACAAACACACCGAGCACATTTCAAGTATTTGTATCATGAGATTAGTGATAATGATAAACCAGCCGAAATGACACACAAGTGTTGACAACTAGTGCGCCTATAAAACTTTAAAGGCGTTGGACTACTGTAAGCAGTTACCCTGTGGACCTGTGGTTACCTATGACGACTGGACAAAAATACTGGCATAGGTACATAATAAAGACATTGTAGGTTACTACTCGAATGTACAGCCGAATGAGTTATTGACGAATAAAATTTGGTACTAGATAAAGCTTTGCAATATTATTTGTTTCTATGGGTGTAATGAACAAGTAGTTGCTTGGTACTAGTTATAAATGGCAATTGCGACCCTTCTTAGTCCTCGAGAGATGCCACAAATATGTGACTCAATTAGAACGAAATCCTAACTACTAACAATAAATAATTATCAACTGGAATATTACTAACGACAACAAACAGAACTAATAATCCCTTAACAGTCTCTGTCTCAGTCCCATATTACCTTTTGAAGAACTAATTAAAAAATATTCTTCATAACACCTTATATAACTGGACTAACCATCGTAGTCCCGATTTCAATTTCACTCTTACTCTCAGTCGGTCACAGTTGTCATGGGCTGGTGGCTGGAAAGGGTGGTGCTGTATGCTCCTTCACTACCTTAGTGTATTAAAAATAAATCATAACCATTGAGCGTTAATGTAACTATTGATTAAATTAAAGCATCAACGATAACTGTCGATAAGGTTCATTCATTGAGCTGGCGCACGTCATTCATCACCGTACGCTAATCTGTACGGATTTTTATGATAATGACCCACTGGACAGGGTGTGGTCAACTGATGACACATTAATTTCAGACCAACCTGGGTGCTGGTACAGAAAGTGAATCTTCTTTTTATTGGTTAAAAAGTTTATTTTTAATGAATGTTTAATTTTTATCGTGTTAAATAATATTTGCAATTAAGCCCTTTCTGATATTCATTGCGTTGCGGCACCACCGCACCATCTAAAAACATTTTATTACCTTTGCTTATTTTATGTTATATCCTATGCATTTGTCAGCTCATGATGATTTATTCATAACACTAGTCACTACAGATATGTTTGCGGAAGTCATGTTTATTATCAATTAACTGCAAAAACTTTATTTTTTTTTACAAAGGTGCGAAAGTCGGACAACTCTACGAGGCGAAGACGGGTCAATTACGTTCTAAATGTCTGCAGAATTAAAAAAAAAGAAATTGTTGTAAGCTTTCTTTGCTGTAGATTCGGGAACACGGATTGATGTATGCAATTTTTTCGATAACGTGTGCCCTACAGCGAGTCACTACTCGTATTATTATAACCACGTGGTCGTACAATGACCGTCATTACGTTCCAGGGAGCGATTGATTTGTTAACAAGTACCTTTATGTTCTTGTAATTTTATTGTAACCGCGATTTGCCGTGCGTTAGGGCGCATTCATGTAGAACGCTGGTTACCGGCGCTGATCTGCCAGCGCTTATCGGTATAGTCTAAGATCCGAATCTAAATCGACATTCATCGGGTTGATAAGAGAATCAAACACACTAATAGAAACTTTTTTTGATAGTTAAAAATATTTGTTAATATTTAACAAATAATTTATTAGAGACCACTTTTTAGTGCTTAATAAATATTTCTTAGTATTTAAAAAGGTTTATTAATATGTAATAAGTAAATGAATATCAGATTTATTAAACACAAAAAAATCATTTTAAATACTAAGAAATATTTGTTTAATACTAAAGAGTGGTATAAACCAATACTTAATATTCTGTCCAGGATTTTTGTTGTCTACCCATTTTTAATATATTTTCTAATATATACGAAATTTATTATTTTATAATTTTGATTCTCTTTTCAACCCGATGAATATCGATTTAGATTCGGATCTTAGACTATACCGATACGTGCTGACAGATAGGGACAGGGATGGGCAAATGGGAAAAACATATCGACATTTATCGTATCGATATTTTCCAAATGTATCGATATATACCACCCAAGAAATTTAATATTGATATTTCGATATATCGGTATGTTTTGCCCAATGTGCAATTATTTATAAAAATTGCCAAAATATTCGAAATTTTAAAGTACCTAAATACACATCTGGCTGTTATGACATCAGTTTTATTATTAAAAAACATGTTTATGTACCTGTAGCCAAGAAAAAATCAACATACAGTGCCACAAACTTATCTGGTCCGGTTGCCAAAATTGCAACTAATGCAAATGTTATACTGTTGTCAGACAAAGACCAAGACAGTAGCGCCCCTCTTACCGGGTCAGATTAGTTTATTTTTATTTTATAGATATTTTTCTGAAAAAATATCGATATTTTGATATATCGATATTTTTTACCCTAACCTACTGGCAGATCGGCGCCGGTAACCAGCGTTCTTTTCGAATGCGCCCTTACTCAATTTACTCATAACGTTGGAGATAACGTCAACGAAACGCCAGGCCACGCCGCCTTGCGTCGTCCGTTGATATCTTGACGTTAACATTGACGTCGCTGACGTTAACCAGCTTGCGGTAGATAAGAAAATTGTAAACAGTTTTTTTTACTAGACGTTTCATGAACTTTTCGCATCGATGTATTTCGTCCTATTTCCTTGTATGTTGGTATTGTAGTAGACATGAGTTTATTTAGCCCTAAGAACAATACATAAACGGGAGTCGCGAAAGCCCCTAGGAAGTTTATTTCCCCTACTTCTTCCAACGCTTTCACATTAGGAGATTTGAAGGGGATGGCATAGTTTGTATTTTCGAAACATCCATGGGGATGTTCCTACCCTTGGTATGGACCCCCGGCCCGGGATGTATTCATAGGTATTGCCTGAAAGGCCATCAGTTCAAGCAATGCGTATGAATACATTTTTATGATTGCTTGTAAGGTGCATGGTGCTTAAGAATGATAACATAATATAATATAGCTTTTAAAGCTCCATTTTTTTACAATAGCAACTTGTAACGTTGTACGTACATAAAATTATTATTTATTCAAATTACAAAATATATTTTTTAAAATGAAACTAATTTAAACTTATAAACTAATAAAAAATAACTTTACCTACTTAATATAAACCTAACTAACATAAACAAACAATAGAATAATTAAAATAATAAGATATAATAGCATTAGCAAAATAAAATATTAAAACGTATGCGCTGTCCCAAAACACTTTTCTACGCGACATTTTGTTTACGAGCGGATCACCGGCCTGCGCCGGCGACTTCGTCCGAGTCGATCCGAGGGACAGAAGGCTGGCCACCGTCTAACTGAGAGCACTCGTCTCCATTACATTCTTTATTTGCTATAATATACCACTGATAGTACATTGGTAATTAATTAATCTCGTTTAGCTTACAAATTACTAGAATTTGCATACTTAAATAATAGTACAGTCGACATTTTCGGCCTATGTACACTATTTGATTGATACACGCAGGAATACGTGTCAGTGGTATTTAATAAGTATATTACATACTCGGACCCCAAATAGGGTAAGTTTGAACAAGGTTTATTATTCTAATAAGTAGGGAAAGTAATAATTTAATTATTGATTGTGTTTGAAAAGTAATATAAATTAATTTAACTTAATTGCCAGGGTTCTGCTCATGTGCTTTCATGTAATAAATTAGCAGCCATATTGTGTGCTTGTTTCGTGTACGATCACAACGTGGAACATACATACATCGCCACGCTGGCCTTTCTTCTTATTAGCTTTTTATAAACATAATTTTTCTTATTAAAAATATTATTTTCTAATGCATACAAAATATTAAAGTATTTTACTAGTGGCCAATAATGTTAATAACCGAAGCACATTTTTGTACCTGCTTTTGCATCGGCATAATTTCTTTCCTTTTATTATTATTTTGTTTGTAACTCCGTTCCTGGTAGTATACACTTAACACCAACTGCTTGTAGGGTTCTCTCCATGGTGTATACTATCGGCGGAGGCTTCTGAAACTAATTTTTTTGGTTCGCATAATAATTTGTGGAATTAATAAATTCCAGGGTCCTATGCTTGGATTTAAAAAAAAAATACCAAAGGTCCTGCGCCTGGGCTACCAAGTGAGCCTAATAATAATCGCCAAGGAGCACACTGGTACATCCTTACCAAGGACAACATAAAGAGGACTGGACGACGAAGCCTAACCTGCCCAGCAAGACGGAAGCCAGGGGAGTACCGCACCTACGTTGCAAACCAGACCTGGGTTTACGACTCACGACCCTTATGTAACTTATTTTTACAATAAATGTTCCTGTAGCCAGGGTTATCATTTCTATTTCTTTTCTATTAAAAACCCCGGCGGGACACTGGCGCCTCAACGTGTTTTTATTTTTCAAATTTTATAGGTTTGGATAAGGTCTGGCTTTGCTTCGTAGTTGTAGTTGTGTGTTATGTGTTCTTTTTATTTTTGTGAAACGTTTTGTTTTTTATTTTTGGTTGCCCGTAACTAAATTGTACCTAATACCTATCTTTAATAAAATTCATTATTTTCAAAGTTAATTTAAAACCATTAAAAGTGTATTTGTAACTAAATAATAACTAAATTAATTGTAATTGCAATTGTAATTGTTAATTGTTCATTCATTTATTACGCGTCATTCATCTCGAATGTTCTTATTGTTCACTTTAGTCGTAAACAACTTCTATCGTATTAGATCGCAGAGATAAGGATTCTTTTGTGCAAAGTTGTCGTACGCTCGGACACACAAGTGTTAACTTTTAATATATTGTTGTTGTTATTTTAATATATAAATTTAATATATTGTTTTAACTTTAAATAATTGTGGTACAATTTAGTTGCAATTGTTTAAAGCTTTTTTTTATTATTTTTGTGTACGTTATTTTTTTTCCTTTTTATTTTGCCGCTTATTTTTTTTTGCCAACCATAACGTTGCGTAGTTTGAATTGTAACAGGACGGACTAGGGACCTCAAACCTTGTTCAACTCTTACTTTATTTTGGTGCGTTAGATATTTTTTTTTCTTTTCGAATTTTTTTTTTTAACAATGAATTACGAAATAAAATTTTTGTCTTTGCAAAAGTCGGAATTGGAGTACGAAGTGCTTATTAGGGGTGCTACACCAGGCACTACAGTACAGGAATTACGGAAACAAATTTCAAAATTAGGGCCACTCTTTCCCTCGGAAGACGTTCTCGAGAGTTCGCTTTCTGCTAGTGACGATTTGACAGGCGTTAGTGACGTACTCACTAAAGTTAAGAATCTTCTCGAATTTTCTGACAAAAACTCACTATCGCGTGTTGAAAACTACTTAAATCACTTGTACCATAGACTTAATCGAATTCCTAGAGAGGACAAGATACGATCAGTCTATGATACATGTGTCTCAGAATTTCAAGCACTTTTTGCTAAATTTAATTCTGTCAGAGATAGCAGTTTCGACCCTTTGCTTCCGACGCCTCCTAAGGCTGAGCCACAACTTAGTGCTGCTCCTATTAATGTCAATGTCACTTGTAATCGAAACATCACTAGTGAATTGTTTAAAATCAAGTATGACGGCAAAACTTGCGTTCGCTCATTCATACAGCGCATTACAGAAATAAGCAAGGCTAAGGAAATTCCACACTCGAAATTACTTTCAATGGCTACGGAAATATTTACTGGAGATGCACTCCACTGGTTCCGTAGTGTGAGTCATAAAGTTACGGATTGGGATCACCTTATGTCACTTCTTACGGTAGATTTTGATAAAACTGACTATGATTATCGGCTTCTTTCGGAAATTCGGGCAAGGACACAAGGTGAATCTGAAAATATCACAGTCTACCTTTCTGTAATGCATGGGTTATTCTCTCGCTTAGCAAAGAGCCTGTCTGATGAGGATAAGCTGGAAATTATACTACACAACATTAGACCATGCTATGCAAGTACTTTGGCTGCATTTCCAGATATCCCAGATATTGACACATTAAAATCAATTTGTCGTAATTATGAAATCGTACAAACACGTTTTTCTGGTTTTAGAGAACCTCCCAAGAAGTCTATGGACACTTTAGCACCTGATTTTGCTTACACAGGTCCTAGTCACAATACATTTTCAAATAAAACTTACAACAATTTTAAATCAAAATATAATGAACACACTTTTAATAATAATAATAACAAATATAAAACTTATCCTAATAATAACAATAATAATAAAATAATAGATACAAAAATTGTTAAACCAGAAAGTAATAATAAATATGTACATGCAATGCAACAGAACCCTCCAAAAACGTTATATTGTCCTAGGTGTCGTGATAACACCCACAATTTACGTCAGTGCAAAGGAGATAAGACTAACATTTTTTGTTTCATTTGCGGACATGAGGGTGTGAAAACTCCGGAATGTCCTAATTGCAACAAATCCAAGCCAGGTTGTTCAAAAAACTAGTTGCAGGGCGGAATTGTACTACCAATCAACAAAAATTTAACACCGAAGATTGGAATAAATGGCTTCAAACTATTAAATTTTATTTTAGTACATATAAAATTGATACAATTCTGCCAAATAATAATGATTCTAGGCCTTATGCCTCTATAAAAATTAATGATTTAATAATGTTCGGACTTTTAGATTCCGGATCAGCAGCCACAGTTATTGGCAATAATATTCATAAAATATTTGAGTCTCAAGGTTTAAAATTACTTACAGACCACAACATCACTATAACAGCTGCTGGTGGTCAGACAATGTCAAGTATAGGATATATGAACCTACCAATTTCTTTTGAAAATGAATTTCACATTATCACTGGTTTTGTCGTGCCTGAAGTTAATATAGATCTCATTTTGGGCATGGATTTTTGGCATAAATTTAAAATATTTCCTAAACATCACACATGTATTACATTTTCTAATACAAATATTTCTAATGCAAGTCTTGATGTAGATCGTACTTCCTTCATCCAAGCTTACGATAATTTGAGTAATCAAGAACAATTAATAGCTAACAATATAATCGCTCAGTTTAATGATATCTCTGCCGAATCTAAGGGTTTAGGTAAGACCAACTTGATCACTCACCGCATTGACACTGGAGATGCACAACCCATTCGACAACGTTATTATCGATTATCGCCTGAGAAACAACGTATTCTTGTGGATCAGGTCGACGAAATGCTAGGTCTCGACGTTATTGAGCCTTGCGAGAGTGCTTGGTCTTCACCAGTCCTTATTGTCACCAAAAAGAATGGCCAACCCCGTTTTTGTCTCGACAGCCGCAAATTGAACTCGGTTACAAAACGCGATGCATACAACCTGCCTTACGTGTCAGAAATTTTGGACAATCTTCGCGATGCTCGCTACTTATCCAGCATTGATTTGTCCAAGGCGTTTTGGCAAATTCCCATAGCTACCGAAGACCGAGACAAAACGGCGTTCTACGTGCCTGGACGTGGTACTTTTCGTTTTAAACGTACTGCGTTTGGACTTACAAATGCTCCTGCAACCCAGCAGAGATTGGTTGACCTGCTTTTTCGTGAATTTGACCTTAAAGTCTTCGCGTACCTAGACGACATTATTATTGTCTCGAATGACTTCAATTCTCACGTTTCCACCTTACTTAGAGTGCTGGAAAAATTAAAGCAGGCAAACCTTACTGTTAATTTAGAGAAATGTCAGTTTTTTCGCAGTCAACTTAGGTACTTAGGCTATGTTGTCGATAGTTGTGGACTACGTACCGATCCAGAGAAAGTTCAAGCTATTCTCAATTACCCGACACCTAAGTGTCGGAAGGACATCAAGCGCTTTCTTGGAACGGCAACCTGGTATCGACGTTTCGTACCCAACTTCAGCACCATAGCCGGTCCTCTTAATAAGTTGACCTCTAAAAAGAAGGGTGGACCACCATTTGTCTGGTCTCCAGAAGCTGACGCAGCTTTTAATAAGCTCAAGGAATGTTTAGTTTCCGCTCCTGTTCTCTCCTGCCCTGACTATGATAAGCCATTTGAGGTGCATACCGATGCCAGCAACTATGGCGTGGGTGCTATGTTAACCCAAACCATAGACGGTAAGGAGCACCCCATTGCTTACATGAGCAAGTCGTGTCAGCGGCGGAGAAGAACTACAGTATAACAGAGCGCGAAACTTTAGCAGTCCTTGTAGCTCTGGAATACTGGAGGTGTTACTTAGAAAACGGTAAAGCGTTCACTGTTTACACAGATCACAGTGCCCTGAAATGGTTCTTATCCCTAAGTAACCCTACCGGTAGATTGGCACGCTGGGGTGTTCGTCTGTCTACATTTAATTTTGAGTTAAAACATCGTCGGGGCGTCGACAACGTCATCCCAGATGCACTTTCAAGAGCTGTTCCCGTTAATATTTTAAATTCACCAACCTCTCAATTAAGCACCACAGATTCTTGGTATAAAAATATTTATAATTCTTGCCTTACAAAACCTCAACATTTTCCAAATTTTATAATTAAAAATAATAAACTTTATAGATTATCTAAAAATAAATTTAACAACTTAACTTCAGAGTTTTCATGGAAAGAAGTAGTTCCAGAAGAATTAAGACAGCAAATAATGACTGAAAATCACGCGGATCCTAAAGCCGGACATCTAGGCGTTTTTAAAACCTATAATCGTCTCACCTTGCGCTACTTCTGGCCAGGGATGCATCAAGACGTTGTAAAGTTTGTTGGCTTGTGCAATAAATGTCTCGCATACAAGGCTCAAAACCATCAAACTTTAGGTGAAATGGGTCGCCCTAAACAGTGCAGTCGCCCGTTTCAAATGATTTCAATTGACCTTATGGGCCCTCTGCCCGTAACTAGAAAGCAAAATAGCTATATTTTGGTAGTTACATGCTGCTTTTCAAAATTTTGCCTTATTTTTCCACTTAAAGCTGCTACTTCTACAGCAGTTGCTAAGAATTTAGAGGATTCCGTATTCCTAGTTCACGGAGTTCCTCAAACCATTTTCTTAGACAACGGTAGCCAATTCATTAGTAAAATCACAGAGTCACTTTTTAAACAGTACAATATCCCTAACATCTTTTATACTCCAAAATATACACCACAGGTTAATCTTGTCGAACGTTATAATAAAACGATAATGACGTGCCTCTCAACGTTTGTAGATGATGATCATCGATCTTGGGACACTTTTATTCCTAAGGTTCAATTTGCCGTGAGCAATTCGGTGAGTGAAGCGACCGGTTACACGCCTTCATTCTTAGTATTCGGCAGAGAATTAGTAACCTGTGGTACGCATTATGTTGATAATGACTTGGGTGACGAGGTATTATTTCTCCCACGTGACATATATGCTGAAAACCTAGGTTGTCTTTCTGACATTTTTAACAAGGTTCAGTCCAAGCTTTGGCACGCTCACGTGAAAAATACTTCACATTATAATCTGCGCCGTAAGTCAGCAGAGTTTAATATAGGTGATATTGTCATGAAAAGAACCTATGTCTTAAGTGACAAGGATAAATATTTCAGCAAGAAATTGGCCCCAAAATTTATTAAATGCCGCATTATAGATAAAAAATCACCTTTAGTATATGTTTTAGCTGATATGTCAGGAAAAAATATTGGTACTTGGCATATAAAAGATTTAAAATTAGTTGGTTTAAATAAATAAATAAATTGTAATTTCGTGCCATCGTTACCCTAATCATTCACATTATTTCATCTTTTACTTAAAACATTTCGTAAAGGTAATCAATTTTAATTTTATAATTGACTACCTAATAATTGAATGGTCGCGTCAGTAGCCTTAATTATGGATACTGTTGCTTATTTGTTTGCGTGAAGTATGATAGTTAATTTTGAAAGAGTACTACGAATGTGAGACTTAAAGTACGGATTTTATTTTTAAGATAATAAAATCCTTATGTGACGAGGGGGGTAATGTAACGTTGTACGTACATAAAATTATTATTTATTCAAATTACAAAATATATTTTTTAAAATGAAACTAATTTAAACTTATAAACTAATAAAAAATAACTTTACCTACTTAATATAAACCTAACTAACATAAACAAACAATAGAATAATTAAAATAATAAGATATAATAGCATTAGCAAAATAAAATATTAAAACGTATGCGCTGTCCCAAAACACTTTTCTACGCGACATTTTGTTTACGAGCGGATCACCGGCCTGCGCCGGCGACTTCGTCCGAGTCGATCCGAGGGACAGAAGGCTGGCCACCGTCTAACTGAGAGCACTCGTCTCCATTACATTCTTTATTTGCTATAATATACCACTGATAGTACATTGGTAATTAATTAATCTCGTTTAGCTTACAAATTACTAGAATTTGCATACTTAAATAATAGTACAGTCGACATTTTCGGCCTATGTACACTATTTGATTGATACACGCAGGAATACGTGTCAGTGGTATTTAATAAGTATATTACATACTCGGACCCCAAATAGGGTAAGTTTGAACAAGGTTTATTATTCTAATAAGTAGGGAAAGTAATAATTTAATTATTGATTGTGTTTGAAAAGTAATATAAATTAATTTAACTTAATTGCCAGGGTTCTGCTCATGTGCTTTCATGTAATAAATTAGCAGCCATATTGTGTGCTTGTTTCGTGTACGATCACAACGTGGAACATACATACATCGCCACGCTGGCCTTTCTTCTTATTAGCTTTTTATAAACATAATTTTTCTTATTAAAAATATTATTTTCTAATGCATACAAAATATTAAAGTATTTTACTAGTGGCCAATAATGTTAATAACCGAAGCACATTTTTGTACCTGCTTTTGCATCGGCATAATTTCTTTCCTTTTATTATTATTTTGTTTGTAACTCCGTTCCTGGTAGTATACACTTAACACCAACTGCTTGTAGGGTTCTCTCCATGGTGTATACTATCGGCGGAGGCTTCTGAAACTAATTTTTTTGGTTCGCATAATAATTTGTGGAATTAATAAATTCCAGGGTCCTATGCTTGGATTTAAAAAAAAAATACCAAAGGTCCTGCGCCTGGGCTACCAAGTGAGCCTAATAATAATCGCCAAGGAGCACACTGGTACATCCTTACCAAGGACAACATAAAGAGGACTGGACGACGAAGCCTAACCTGCCCAGCAAGACGGAAGCCAGGGGAGTACCGCACCTACGTTGCAAGCCAGACCCGGGTTACACGGAACCACGACCCATGTATTTTAAATAATTAAATGTTCCTATAGCAAGGGTTATCTTTTCATTTCTATTTCTTATTTTAAAATACCCCGGCGGGACAAACTCACACCACATTTACTTTGCAACTACTTAACTCGACTTTGGGGCCATTATTAAGAAGCATTATAGAAAAAAAAACTGCAATCTAAAAGAAAACCGTAAGCACTAATAATTTGTAAACTTTAACATTTTAAGATATACGAGTAGTGTTCAAATCAAATGACTCAAGTAATGTAATGTAGAATTAGATGAAAGTAAAAATAAAGTAAAACTAAAGAATTCAACTATAGTGATAAATGATAAATGAATATTTTATTCGAAGTAGGTTTTTCGAACGTCAATCTACACCATCGCTTCAACAAAACCCTACGGTTAAGTGGTCTCGGAAGAAGAAGCAGCAAGAAAGTAATAAAGCATAATCATGCAACAAAAAAATAAACTGCAATAAATACAAAATTACATTGGACATTCATAAGTGATTGACAAAGTATTTACATAAAATATTTTTTTTCAGTTTCATAAAAGCAACAAGTTGGTGGTATTTAGTGACAAAACGGAAACCAGGTATAAAAATAGCATATGAATATTAATTATACCAAGCAGCTATTTCCTGATTACTATTTACTGATACAGCTATTACACAAAAACACCACCTACACAAAATTCTGTATTTAATGCGGACATTCTTCGAAGACATTGATTGTATAATCTTACTTTCCTAGCACATTTATGGATGAGAAACAATAACCTGACCATGACATTATTATTTTTGTAGTTTTTAAAACATATTATGCAGTTTTAAACTATGAATACATTGTTTCAACTCGAAATGGTATTGCATTTTAATCCTACACAACATCTCAGGATAAAAACTACAGACTAAAATAGCACTGGAACCAGGATATAGCTAAGGTATCTCTACTAGGGTACTTAAAAAGAGTTTGATTTCTTTCTTGATTTATAAAGAGAGTAATCAGCCATGTTGATAATTGGTTTGTTTATTGTCTTTATTATTTCTTAAAGGTTAATTAAATTAATACTTGACTACAATCCCACCCGATGGTAAATGGTGATGTAGTAATTACTCTTGATTTGAAGACACCCACATGATCGCTAAGATGTATTGAAATGAGGTTTGGTTAGGTGAGGCACTACGAATGAATGCTTAATATTTGTAAACAAAATTGTTTTTGGTAAGAATAAACAACATACCAGAAACATAATTCTAAACATTTTCGTCTTCCTGATTGTCTTCACAATTTAATTAAGAGCATCATATTTGAATAAAACTGTATTACACAAAAAAATTAAAATAAAATCCATGCAAGTGAAGTCACAGGCAGTGCAAGATAGAGATGCTGCATAACTGCTATAAATTAGGGTTGTTTGTTTGTGTACCTAATTAAGTTATGGAAGACTTTGGAGATTAATGATAATAATTTAAATTTAAGGTTAATTCATTTGTGTTATGAAAATAGAAATACAACTGAAGTTGTGACACCTCAGGACATCTGAATTTTATCTTAGTACAGAAACCTTCAGTATTCTAATAGGAATGTTAAGTATAATTGGTATTGCAGTTACAGCCAAGTGGTTTCAGAGGGGCCAGTGTTTGAATTCTGACAGCACCACGTATTTTCAATATGTCAGATTATAAATTATTCATCACTTACTACAGAGAAGGAAAACATTGCGAGGAAACTTACATGAATAAATGTTTTCTATGTTCTGAAACATCATAAATGTATACTTATGTGATGTCTAGTAAATTGTATCTGGCCAGCGTGTTGGACGATGCACTTGAAGAGTCAAACTGAGCCCAGCATTGGGAAATGTGTTACGTTGATACTGACTGTTACTGGCAGTGCAGGAAAATTGGTGTTAATAGCAGAATGACGAACACCCATGGCTGACTTTCATGAGTGGGTTACTGATAGAAACTATCAATAGCCAAAGGTGACTCAACACCAAGCTCTGGTCTGTTATGTTTTATCAACACAATCAAACACACAAATGTTATGTACACTTTTGAAGTGTTTATTATGGCAATTGGGTGTGGTCAACCATTGGAATGCCACAGAAAGCATGAAACATACAATGATAAAATAAAAATTCCTACCTTTAGCAGATATCAGCAACTGCGACTCCACCACCTTGTTGGGCCAGTACTCCTCAAACTCCGTCCCGGGGGGAAAGTAACTTTTAATGTCTGATAAACTGATCACTGAACACGTTTCACTGGCGAACAGTTCGTTCCTGATCCCTTGCACTTTGCAACAGAACTTGAGGTACGACAGGTCCCAGCCCTTGAGCTGATCCGCTTTCAACTTGAGGTTGTCCGTTTCACCCTCGAAATAGAACAGAGGCACAAACTTCTGGTTGTCCCGCACCGTGTACGGCACCACCGACTCCTTGTTGATGCGGATGAAGCCGCACTTGTCCTTGTTGTTGGTGGTGCCGCGCAGCAGCTTGTTGTAGCACACGTCCAGGAAGTTGTAGAACTCGTAGGCGTCCGACAGCCGCACCACCAGGTCCTTCTGCGTGAACGGCTCGCGGCCGAACTGCCCGTCGCAGTGCCGGTTGTTGATCTCGTTCAGCAACCGCGCCTCGATCTCCGTGATATAGTAGCTGCGGATGCACGTGCACGAGTAGATATCCGCGTGCAGGTAGTTCAGGTACTTGTTGAGCAGCTTGATCTCCACCATGCGCACCGCCACGTACTTCTCCGACGACCGGTAGATGTACGGGATGTGGCACTTGCCCAGCATGTCCCAGCCGAAGTGCCCCTTCCAGCTGGCCTCGTCCGGCGCCGGCGTCTTCTTGTCGTCGCCGCTGGGCCGCGGCTCGGCGGCCGGCGCGCCCGCCCCCGGCTTCCGCGTCAGGAAGTTCAGGATGCCCATCTGGCCGCCGACGCCGGGCGGCGCGCCCACCAGCGCCCCGGGCGGGGGCCGCGCCGCCGCTACCGACGCCGCCAGCGCCTTCGCCTTGTTGGCCTCCACCATCTTGGCCGCGAGCTCCCTGATCTCGGCCTCGTCGGGCCGCTCCGTCTTCACCTTCACCATTGGCTCCGTCATGTTGACGTTATCTTTAACTGTTCCCTGTCAAAATCTCTTCACATCCCTACAACACGACAGCCTCCGTCGACCCGGCGACGGCTACATCCTGCCACCGATTGCGGTAGCATTCGATCAGTTTACGCGAAACGTAAACAATCACACGGCACTGCCCGACACCGAATTATCACTTCACATTTGACAGATTAGCGTTAATTTTGACTTAAGTTGTTGATAAAAGTATCACTTTTCATTCACTGCAACTCGGATAATGCCACCAAACTTTATCCAAGCCCGGCGTATTCTTCAGAAGGTATGCTTCGACTGTACTGATGAGACGTAAACTTCCGTCTTGATGTTCTTGACTTGTAACTTCAAAAAAAATATTTCCCGGTTTTTTCAAAGTCGTAGAAAAATATTTCTTGTCTGCACTGTATTTTCAAAATTTTTTGGAGTCACCGTGTGACCGAAGGAACATGAAAACCAAATTTTGTGTTAGCGAGGGAAATGCCCAATACCGTTGTGTAGTCTCGTGGGGAGTGCGCGTTAATTCATGTACATTTTTCACTTTTTGGTGACTCAGCACGAACAAAATGGCCGCCGACAAGGCTTTGTTGGCCAATCGGGCTATAGCATACCTACAAAAATCCCATCTGTGACGTATGCGCACTCCCCACGAGACTAGTTCTCAAGGACTTTTCATTCTTAGTATTGAAGTATTAGGCTATTCTAGGAATACTGCAGTCAAAAACTTATGATAAAATAATTTAATAGATAAGTATTTTCCTCGAATTATGCCTGATTTATCCAAAATATCAACGTTACATACAAGATTTATGAATGTACTCTTACAAAGTAGGTAGTCAGTATGGCTAGTCTCGTAACGCCAAGCCATTGTCAGCAAGGGCCATATTAATCACCATGACTCTTGAAATAGTTCTTATTACAAAGATATAGAGCGCACGCAAGCGCAAAATTGGCTGGAATTGTGGTCTTAGTAACCGTTGTAGCGAGACTAGCCGACGCGCGCATTCCACGAACAATAATCCCCACAGGAGAGAAAGAGATAGCATTATGTAAAAAGTAGATGTCAAATGTTTAGGTATTTTACTATACCGTATAAAGAGAACGTAGGTAGGTATATAATGCAATTATCAGCTTACGTAAGCACCTTTAACCTACTTTGTACAGAAGTAGGTACATAGTCTTTATATTTTTATATCTATTTTTGATTCAAATTTATAATAACCTACCTACTCGTTTTACATTAACTACTTAGTACGTAAAATGTGGGTTTGTAATTATTATTATAAATAAATTGGATTTAGTGTTGTCCAATAGTATTCAACTTTTTACCGACCTTTAACATCATATAATTATAATAATTATACGTATTAAGCGGACAAGTTTTTAAATAAGTTTAACATTTTAGTAAGTAGGTATTTAGGTCATTGACACGATACAAATCCCATAAGAATCTTATTTTTATATTGAGGTACTTACAAAGTATTATTTATATTGAATCATAGTGTACTCAAATCCCTAATTACCCTGTATTTGTACCACATTTTGCATAGGTCAGGTGATTGACCAAGTAAAAAGTTCTGAGAGCGTGAGAATACTGTAAGTATATTGAACAGCAAACCGAGCATATCTAAGCAACTTGGAATGTTAGAGAGTACCTACCTACCTACCTAAATACGGGCCGACTAAACAATCGTCGTTAAAAAGTCATAG
The DNA here is from genome assembly GCA_905404135.1 of Hesperia comma. NCBI lineage: Eukaryota > Metazoa > Arthropoda > Insecta > Lepidoptera > Hesperiidae > Hesperia > Hesperia comma. The sequence continues at coordinate 2,025,286 of FR990028.1, read as the reverse complement.
TTAGTTTTCGGACTTACCTTTATTTAATCCATGTTTATTTAAATCCATGTACTTAATGTTAGTTAATATCGTACAGTATTAAGAAAGTAATATAATATATAAATACCTATTTATAACAATACTTATAAGAAGACCTATACGGCATATACCAGCATATACCTAATCTTTTTGAAAATATTTAATGGAACTTAAATGAGTTGCATTCTGTCATAATTTTTAAGACATTAAATTCCGTTTGGAATATAATATATATTGTCGAGCGAGACCCAAAAGGAAGGGAGCTTTTATGAAAGATTAGCTATGCATCCGCAGCTTCGCTCGCATGGAATTCGTTTTTTTCATTTTCATTCTCTATTCCAGACCAATAAGGGTTAGTTTTTAACCGACTTCAAAAAAGGAGGTTCTCACTTTGACCTGTATGTATGTATGTATATTTGTGCGCGATTATCTCGCGTTTGGTTCGACCGATTTTGATGCGGTTTTCAGCATAGTATTTGTCAGACTTAAGAGAAGGATTTAGGTATATTAACCGCGTTTAACTGAACCGATTTTCACTTTTCGGCGTTAAACTCGGTTCTATTTTGTTAAAAGTTATTTTAAAAAAAGAAGCCTACGTTTGACCTTGCGACGTCAAACTATCTTCCTGAGAAAAGTCTTCGATACTTATCGGTCAAGCGATATAGAATGTTGAAACTTTCATCGCCTGTTTCAAGCTTTTAGGGGTTGATTTTTGAAAAACAAGTTTAGTAGCCTATGCGTGACCCTGCTCTTCAATTATTTTCATTCAATATTTCAATCAAGTTGGATCGGTGGATTAGCCGTGAAAGCGTCAAAGACGGACAGACAGACTTTCTCATTTATAATATTAGTATGGACTAGTTTCTTCCCACGGCTTTGCACATGGCAGTTGGGAAACGACACAGCACCGTTAAAATACACACATAACACAACAAAGATGATCTCTATATCTGTAGTCTGTACCAATTTTCGTTCAAAACGGTTCAATGAAGCTTAATCATGAAAGTTTTTGTCGCATTTATAATACCAAACCACTAAATTGTTATTATTGAAATTAGGTAGGTACAGAGATAAAGTTAACCTTAGGAAAGAATGTAGGCTACCTTTTATTGCAAAAAAGGGTTGAAGAAGTTGAATAAGAGATAATCATTTGTATGGAAAATCGTCATTGTTAAAGATAAAAATATAAAATTTTGTTTTGTTGAATATAAGTGTCGCATAGTTATATCGCGAAAGAAACAATCCTCGGAGATAAATTTTAACATTGCTTTGTTTGTGCCGTGCGGGCGAAGCCGCTGGCAGTAACGAGTATTACATAATGTATTATGTCCTTAGAACTAGCAACTCATTGCTGTTTTTGGGCTTGAATACTTATTCTGAACAATCTATTGAGCATAACGTCGTTGCGCTTGCCAAAACCGCTATGTGTTTTTGCTTAAGTTTTCAGGAGAGACAATAAACTATTTTATTTGATGATTGATGGCCTTACCAATAAATTAAAAATACAGTATTGTGGCAAAAAATATAATGTATGAACTGAGATACAATTGAAAATGATAACGTGTATTGATCATCCACAATAAATTTTTTTAGCCATTTTGATGCACATATCAGAATTGTCTTGCGAGGACCAATTCTTACAAGTGAAAAATGTACGCATGTCAGATTTGTAAATGAACTCAACTGGATTAATTTGATTCTATGTATTAAGTGCATAACAAAAGATATAGGAGTTAAATAAAAATAGATAATAATATTTCATTCAACCTCAGTTTAATGAATAACCAAGGTGGAAAATGTTCATCACCGGACGACGCATCTTACCTGTGCTACCCGGGCTATAGGCTGGAGCACGTGTTTAGGCCGCGTGCCGGGGTGTGTGTGTTAGTCCGGGATGATGTCTGTTGTTGCCGTCTGACCTGTCTCGAAGACAAGAACCTATTCATTTTATGGACGCGCGTGGACATGGGCGGCCACACTCATGTTTATGGGTGTCTCTATAGGTCCTATAGCGAAGACGCGGAGATGACTCGACTATTTGAGCATGTCCAGAGATCGGATGACAGGGTTTTGGAGCAGTATTCCTCGGCAGAGTTGGTGATTTTGGGGGACTTTAACGCCCACCACACCGACTGGTTGGGGTCCAGGATCACCAACTTTGCCGGAAGAACTGCTTTCGACTTCTCCCTGGCCTACGGTCTCACTCAGGTTGTTCACCAGAGTCCCTGACGTTGAGACGCATACTGCTTCTTTGCTAGACCTCCTGCTGACTTCTCATCCAACGGACTACCGAGTGTTGGTCGGGGCTCCTCTTGGATCTTCTGACCACTGCTTGGTGAGGACAACTGTGCTCTTGACGTGTCAACAAGGCTCTCGGCCCACTGGTACGCTTCAAGTTTGGCACTATAAGTCAGCAGACTGGGACGGACTTAGGGAATTCTGAGTTCGTACCCTTGGAGGCAGCTCTGCTTCGCTTCCGCTGTCGTATCCATTGGTGGGAAAAACTAGCATATAACCGCAAACGAGCCGCAAACAGGCGTGGGCATCAGTGTACACTTCGAAAACCCCATCAGCCCCAGAGCTTAAGAAAAAGCTCAACGCTGTCTCTCGGTCGGCTTAGAAGCAAACGTCCAGGGCAAAATCCCAATTCATCGGTAGAAATGGCGAGCGGCTAGTTGGCCACCCCTCTGGGAGTAGAGAATTCTGGTCGCTGGCTAAGGCTGTCGAGAGCAACTTCTGTCGGTGTTCTCTTTCGCCACTGCGGTTACCGGATAAATCCGATGTCCATACGGCAAAGGGGAAAGCCGAAATTCTTGGCAGCCTCATTGCCGTCAACTCGACTCTTGACGATGGAGGGGCTATACCGCTTAACATCCCGCAATGTGAGAGTTCGCTGAATAACATACTTTTTACTCAAAAGGCTGTCAGGCGAGCTCTACTGTCTCTCGACACCAAGAAGTCGAGTTGGCCGGATGGTATTCCCGCAGTGTTGCTAAAGACGTGTGCTCCCGAGTTGACTCCTGTCTTAACGTGGTTATTCTCGTTATCCTACACCACTGGTATAGTACCGCCTTCGTGGAGAGTAGCCTAGGATGAACCTATCCACAAAAATCCTGCTTGCGAAGGTGATGGAGCGTCTAATAAATACACAGCTCCTAGGATATCTCGAAGATCGCCAGCTGATCAATGATCAGCAGTACGGTTTCCGTCACGGTCGTTCAGCTGGCGATCTTTTAGTTTAGGGCTCAGGCCCTAGACAGCAACAGGGAAGCACTGGCAGTCAGCCTAGATATCACTAAGGCCTTTGACCGGGTCTGGCACAGGGCTTTTTTCGCGAAGTTACCATCTTACGGTCTCTCTGAGAGGTTGTATCAGCTGGGTAGCCAGCTTTCTGTCTGAGCGACATATAAAGCTCGCAGTCGACGGTTGTTGCTCCGATATGAAACCCATGAACGCTGGTGTTCCCCAAGGGTCTGTGCTGTCTTCTACCTTGTTCATTCTGCATATCAATGACATGCTGGAGCGTGCAAACGGCATTCATTGCTATGGAGATGACAGCACGGGAGATGCCTACTATACAGGCCCTGAAAATGCCTCTCGGTCACAAGTGGAGGATAGCAGAATCAAACTTGTGTCTGAAGTAGAGAACTCTCTGGAGCAAGTCTCGGAATGGGGTCGACTAAATTTAGTTGAGTTTAATCCCACGAAGACACAAGTTTGCGCGTTTTCCGCTAACAAAACCCCATTTGTCATGGCGCCTCAATTCCAGAGTAATGCACTCACCGTTCATAAAAGTGTTGGGATTCTGGGTGTTGACATTTCGAGCGACGTGCATTATCGGTGTCATCTGGAAGCTAAGGCCAAATTGGCCTCCAAAAAGCTTGGCGTCCTGAACCGGGCGAAGCAGTACTTCAATGCGAGGGACCTACTGATGCTTTATAAAACTCAGGTCACATGGAGTACTGTGCTCACCTGCTCACCTTTTGACAGGGGTGCCACAATACCAGCTTAGTAAATTTAAAACCGTACAAAAGCGTGCTGTTCGAATTGCCAACGACCCATGAGTCACTAACAGGTTATAACACCTAAGTCTTAGGAGAGATATAGGATGTTACCGACTTTACAACGGTGAGTGCTCCGAGGAATTGGTACCAACGTCACCCTTCCATCATCACACCACTCGCCGAAAATTTAAATTTCATCCACATCGCTGGGATCCGTGGCGAACGACTACTTACAGTTCGATTCTCACGATCATTTTTGCCACGAATTTGCAAGCTGTGGAATGAACCAAGGAGTTTCTTCAAGAATAGTGTAAAAAGAGCTCTCCTTCAGGGCCGGCGTTGCACAGGTGACTCCCCTGGTGTTGCAGGTGTCCATAGGTGACGATGACCAGTTACCATCAGGTTACCATTAGAACAAAAAACGTTAAAACCATGCCTTCAATACCCACAATAATAAAACAGAAACTTATTTTTAGGTTAAGTATGAAGAACCATATTATTGGGGAAATATAATATGCATAATTTTCAATAAAACCAACAAAACAGCAATATTATTGTACAAACTAACTTTAATCTGTGCCTCGTTTTACTTAGTTTAACAAGATTTTTACGCTTTTTTAAAGTTAAAACAGACAATTTTAAACACAAACCGTTAAAAAACAAACTGCCAAACCATCTATGTGCAATCAAATTCTGATATGTGCAAAAAGATGATTAAAAACTTTTATTGTGTACACATAACCAATTTTTCATTGCCAGAAATACACATATAAGTTTTGTCAAATCGATTTCTAGAGGGAATTAACACATAGTTGCTTTTGTATTCGATGCGCAATTCGATTCTAAGGCCAACTAGCGAATAAAAATTTTTTACAAAAAATGCACATATCAAATTTGGTAGGCGCACCGACGATAAGTACTTAACAATAATTATAACTGCTAGTTAAAAGTAATAAGCATAATATTTAAGTCCTGTTTAACTGACAGTTAACTATTTTGTTGACTCGGCCGGGCGTGATTGCATCAGGGTTTTTTTTTGTCAACCCATAAAGTGACATTGTATACACAACGCTTTGCATTTTGAATGGAAGTAAGTACCTACAAGTTATTTAAACAAATGCAGATATTATGAAGTACCTACTCGTATGCCGTAGGTAATTATTTAAAATTAACTGTGTTAAAGAATATCATTAATGAACAATTTTTCTTTTATGCCTTTGATCAAAAGTGACGCTGCTTAGGTACGTTTTGTGACGACTGTCTCTATTTGTGGTCTCTATGATGGAAGTGCAACGACTTCGGTGACTTTACCAACATCGCCAACTGTACTAGGTATGAGTTGAACAACAACTGCTTTTTTCAACCCTGCAGGCATATCATAAGACCATAAGATTTTCATGAATTTTTTACTGAAAATGATCGCGATATATAGGATTCGTTAGGGACCTGAACATTTTCAAAATAAAGATTCCGATTTCTCTGTAGCTTTCATAATCTAGATAGACGGACTATAGACGGACAGATGGACAGAGGGACAGGCGGACAGACGTGCAGAGGGGCAGACGGCCAGACGGACAGGTGAACAGACGGACAGGCGGACAGGTGGACAGATGGACAGATGGACACACGGACAAACGGATTGACGGACAGACGGACACAGGGACAGACGGGCAGGCAGACGGACAGATAGACCAATGGACAGACGTACAGACGGACAGCGGGACAGACGAACAGACGGACAGAATAGACAGACTTAAGACCGCATTTATATTATTAAATAAATAAATATGAATAAATAACGCTACACACTCAAAGCCCCACCCCACACTAGGATTCCCTGTGTCGTGGGTGCCTTGGACAACATACAAGACAAGGACACACACCCAGACCGAGAGCGGAAATTTAAACTCATCATTCAAATTGCCGCCTCACTGGGAATCGAACCCAGGACCCTCGGCACAGCGCTCCGGCGTGTTAACCATTGCGCCATCCAGGTCGTCAAAAGTGACTATTATTAGTATGGATGATGAAACTTCTCTCTCGACATATTATGTAATAGAGAAAAATTAAGTACTTTAAGTACTTACATGTACCTACTATGTACAGGGGTTACACTAAAAAGAAACCCATTGAGTCAGATTCGCGCAATTGGGTTTCATATAAATAAACTTGTAGACAAGCAGGGTAAAGCTCGTCCCGTTAGTAATGGCTGTGATATACTTACTTAACCAATTTTCGGATTTTTCCTTTACATATTTATACGCATCTAGGTATATTTATAAAACTCTTGCGTTACTGAGTGACTGACTGACAGACAACGCACAGCCGAAACTACTGAACGGAAGAAGCTCAAGGCATGTGTGTTCCTTGGGGAGTGTAGGGGAGCACTAAGAAAAGATTTTTGGAAATTCCACTCCGAAGGGGGTGAAAAACTTTTACATGAAAGTTCTACACCATTGAAGTCAGTGACTCGGAAAGGCGTTTGGTTGTTTTCTGCAAATTAATCAATACGTGTATCATTTTTTTTGAAAATTAACCCTCAACCCCTTCAAAAGGGATGTGAAAGATTGTATGGGATAACAATCAGAAGCGACAGATGTGCCTTTCGAAGCACGGAAGCGCTCAAGAAACTGCCACTAGCGATTTTTGGGCTTCTCCTTGATAAAAAAAGCATGTTATAACATTCATGGCAACCCAAATGGCGCAATGGCTAACATTTCGGATTGTTACTTATTCTAAAAGTCCGGGGTTCGATTCCCAGCGAGGTGGAAATTGAAATTATGAGTTTTTTCTGTTCTGGATACCATTTTGTCATGAAAATTTTCTAGTAGAAATAATTATACTTATTCTACAAGGTGAATACAAAATTGAGGCTTGCGACTCTCACCACACCGGGCGCACGGCTTCGCGCAGCAGCCTCGCGAGCTAACAGAATGCTTGGTCTGTGTGGTGTGTGTGGACCAAGAATATTTTAGTCCTTAGTGCATCGGGGTTTATCGGCTTTACGTGCCTCGTGGTCGAGCCGTCTCGTCGACTATCGGTAAACGGACCGTGGTCAAAGCCCGTAGCGTGCGATATTCGGTCGATGACTTTTCGGCCTGCCTCACAAGTCACAAGGCTTGTCTCTGTGTTTCCGAACAAACAACCAAGGTTGCCTTGTGAGGCAAAGCTTGCGAGGCGCACAGGCTCGGTCAGGCTCCCGCTGCACCCTTGACCCTCGTGTGGTTGTAAAGTTTTAATTTACCCGCTGGTGGATTGTGGATATCAATACAGATCTGCAGTTACAGTTGCAACATGGCTCTGCTATTCGGCAAAATACCTAAATGTCCGCAAAATGTAAAGGAAGATGTTCGTGGATTGGAGAGTACTGTAGGCACGTGAAGGTAGACTCGTAGCTACTTCTGCACTTTGAACGCCGAGACCAAAATGCCCGCACCCGCTCGTACAGTCTGTTCAATTCAAGTCTTAATTGCATGTTGCATTGCTGCAAGCAAGCAAATCCCCGCAATTTTAGCTTTTTTGTATTGACGTAGGTCTGGCGGCTCTGAGATTATTAGGAGCTCTTGTAATATATAATATCATTGATTAGGAGTTTTGGTTTTTAATTTTGTGTACTTAGTGTCGGAGAATATGTGGATGAGATCCACATCCGGAGACTTAAATCCAATTGTCAATGATGTTGGTGTATGGGCTATATCACTTTGTAAGTATTCATGTGTAATAAATAAAATTATAGTATCTAAGTATACGGTAAATAATTTATTAAGTATAAATGATCTTAAACATCTATAAAGCACATTTTTTTAAAAGTTAACCAGAGTCATTGAGCATCATCCGATCCGAACTTTCGTTCTTCTTCTGCCATATTGATGTTACATTACACACAAAATACTTGACAAGCGTTCATCGCACGCTTGCCCGGTGCGGTAGTTTCGGGGTTAGGACTACCCGCAGATGTATCGACCACTACATTGACTTAGGACTTCTATTAGCGGTGATACACAGGAGCGCCGTAAGCGAGCGTGCAAGGCGTGCGGCGAACGCGGGCGCCACGCATTGGCAAATGGACCACGGCCGGTGGCAATGAAGTGGTCAACTTGCAGTTCCCGCGCTTACGTCTCTGCGTACCCGAGCCCACGTCTTTTTATCCACCCTTGCCCCTGTCCTCTCCCGCGACTTGCCCGCCGATTGCGCCGACTGACTTACCTGCCGTAAGCGCGGTGTCGCCTAACCGTAGCTAAGTTGACGTACATAAGCTGCTGATAGGTACGCTTTGGTTACGTGCATACGTTAGGGTTGACGCCTGGTTGACGGCGAGGTGAAAGGCGATACGGTGGCGATCCCTTTCCAAGTTGATATGTGTGCTGAAACCCTAAACCTCTATGAGATTGGTATTGAACGACGAGGGGGCGAGGGGTGTAAATCAGTTTCGCACGCGGGCGCCAATGCAGCTCACGGCGCCCCTGATCGTCTGCATTATTGAGTTAAAGAAATGCGCATCTTCGATACATTTAGTAGTTTATATTGTTTAGATAATGTGGGCCAAAAACATTCAATCATGATCTTTATGTCTTCGAAATAAAGGTTGATTTTCATCCTATAGGTACTTGTTGTCGGTTCGGAGTTGGCCAGGAGTGGGTGCTTAGTAGTTAATCCATTAATCACATTCAAATTTTGTAATCAGTGAAATCTTTAAATAATGTAGGTATGATGTTGTGCGCTGTTTAAAATAAATCTATAAAATGAATTTGCCACAAGGTAAAAAAAACGTTTAATGGCATTAATAAATATAAAAATAATTCTAATACTGTATTTACATAATATACTGTAGTTAACTAACTTTGCTAGTTAATATACAATTCATTAGTCACCTGTCACCTCACTTAACTAACATCTACCTACATAGTTACATCTTAAAATTATTTATTAAACATAAAAATTGCTTATCATTTCATATACAATCCGAAATATTTCAAACGGCTTTGTGATGTATGAGTAGGTACTAATGTATCATAGTAGATTGTATAACAAGGGAGCAAAGTAATATTTTTACGGCGAGGGCGCTTTTTTGAATCCAGAGCGAAGTGAGGGATTCTAGAGTATAATCCCGAGCGTAGCGAAGGATTCTTTAGTAGAATCCTGAACGTAGCGAGGGATTCAAAGTATGTCGCCCGAGCCAAAAATATTTGCTCCCGAGTGATACACTCTACTTTTCATCCCCTCCTATGAGAAAATAAAAGGCGCCTCAAATTCAGGAATTATACTTTCACAGTCACTTAAAGAAGTCATTAACCGACTTCAAAAAAGAAGGAGGTTCTCAATTCGACCGTATATATGCTTTTTTTTTTATGTACGTTCAGCGATTATTTCGTCGTTTATGGGCCGATTTTGATAATTCTTTTTTTGTTGTAAAGTAGATATGCGCAGTGGGGTCCCCTGAAAAGGAAACCAGGATCTGATGATGGCATCTCAGAGAAATCGAGGGGAACTTTCGAAAATTGTATGGACAACTAGTGTGTTTGTTCATGTTATCATAAGTACATTAAAGCGCTACCATTTCATGAAGATCTGGAGTCGATCTGATGAAGCCGAAAGACAGTCGAGGGAACTCCTCAACGATTTACTGCAGTTATCTAGTGTTTGGGCTTCATTAATTTGTAGTGACGAGAACTTTACACTTACATGTTGAATTGAGCGCCATCTGGCGAGTAGTTTTTGAGTTATCTCTACTTATCAAGATTGAAGTCGGTTATTTTTTTTTGTAAAAAGCAATTATTTTTCAAAACAAAACCATGAATTTCTAACAATCCGAACTTAACTCAAAAAGTGCGCGGAAAAGATAATTGCGGCGCACTTAATTCAAAAAGTGCGCGGAAAAGTTCCCGCCCGCTAAAATTTTCTTATAGAATACACCAACTTTGGGCGCATTTAAAGGCGAACCAAGTCGTCTTTTTCGAATAGGTGGGATGAAAAAAATTTAAAAACGGCAGCGTTTTATTTAAGAGCTGACTTTTACATAGGACAACAACTACTTTATTCAAGTTTTATGTTAGAACTCTGAGCCCCGATTCTGCTTATTTATGAATGCTTACATTGGGTCTCGTTTGAAAAGTTTGACACATTTTTATACCTACCTAATATGGATTAATGTAAAACGTGCACGCCATAATTGGCAAATGTGAGATACCACTTAACTCTGAATAACTATCCTGAGTCCTGACCACATTTATGCAAATAAATATTATCATTATCATTATCAGAGTGTGTCAAATATTCAATTGAGCTGCAATTGAAGCATTTATAAATTAGCAAAATAGGGGTCCGGGTTGTCTTTCAATTCCAAACATGAGGGGCCAATAACCCAGTAAATATAAAATGCTGAAAGACATACATTTTAAACCTTGGGGCTTTCTGGGATAAAATTTTCCATCATTCTAAAACTTCAACTAGTAAAATTTTCTCAATATAAAACCTCCATGATCTACATTCAGTATCTCAAACGCCCATTTTTCATAAATCATAACATACTCAATAAGAGATTTCATCGACACTTAATAAATAAATAAATCATCACAGTTATATAACACACATTACAATCAGACCAATTTTGTGTCTTAAGAATACTGTATTTATTTACAAAAATCTGGGAGATCTAAACGCAACAGTATTAGGATCTTCGCACACTGCCGCACAACGTCACTTAACGTCAGCAGAATACTGCGATTCCAATATAGTTTCAACAAATCAGTTTCAATATAAATACGTAAGCTGTACGAAACAGTGGCAGCGGTGGGATCGACGTATCGAATACAAAGCCTTAGGGTCAATTCCCACTAGAACAATCTAGCAATTTGAACCTTACGAATGGATTACGTTCAATGAAATGAAACAATGAGTGAGGCCTTCAGAGTTTTAGCAATGATCGTTTCGATTAAAATGATACTCGAACCTTATTCAGCAGTGCATAACATTGCTCTCTACGTAGAATTGACCCCACAACACTACTTTGACCAAGGTGGCAGCGGTGGGATCTCGTTAGTATGAACTGACCCCACAAAGACTACTTCGACCAAGGTGGCAGCGGTGGGATCTCACTAGTACAAATAGTCGGCGGGCGGCATTTCCTTCTGCGCGAGCGCCTTGTTCCGTTTCTCGAGGCGGCTGCGGCTGATGTACGGCGAGGGCTGCTTGAGGTGCACGGTGCGCACGTGCAGCTTGCGGCTGTTGGACTGCGCGAACGCCTTGCCGCACACCTCGCACTCGTACGGCTTCACGCCTGTGTGACTCTGCCGGGAGATACGTTTGTGATAAACGAGCAGACAAACTTGTCGATTTTCGCTAGTAGATATAGTTTATACCTGTATAATTTTAAGTAAATTTTCACCATTGTATGGATATGGATTGAGTTTTGGTAAAAAAAACTTCATTTTCAAACGTTATCCGAGGAAATCAATACCATTAAAGCAATCACCGATGCGTTTCCGGCTAAGAAAGCAATACATTTACGGGACAAGGAAATTTGGCAATTCTTACAAGCAAGTGTTAGCTAGCCATCCGGGCTTCAGCTTTACCACTAAGCAGGAACCGGCTTCTGTCTTTTTTCGACATCCTACGAGCACAGCACGACCCTATACCGCATACATACGTGAACGGCTCCAGATCCAGTAGGGGAGGTGGGGCAACGGTACTGAATGAACTGAAAATTTGTAGCATATTTTCTAAGGATACACCGTAGGTTCTTTATCCGAGGTCCAAGGCCGGCTACCCACCCGGAAGTGTCGATCCAGCGCGCCCTTGCCCTTGAACGCCTTGCGGCAGACGGAGCAGGCGTGCGGGCGCTCGTCCGAGTGCGTGCGCCGGTGCACGTGCAGGTTGGTCCGGTTGTGGAACGCCTTGCCGCACTCGCCGCACGAGTACTCCTTCGTCTCCGAGTGCGTGCGCCGGTGGTACACTAGGAACGCGTTGCCCTGCGACAAATAGACAAATAAACGGTTTCAACAATATGTTACTAAATTTTTACAACAAAATAAACGGCTTAAAGGAAGAGATAACTCAAAAATTACGCATCATATGTCGCTCAAATTTATATTGGACTAGATGATAAGCATTATTTTTGGAATAAAAAAGGATATAAGAAGATATAAGAGGCTAGCAAAATGTACGTGTATCTCACCCGGAAGCTCTTCCCGCAGATGTCGCAGACGTAGTTCTTCTCGATGGGGTAGTGCTTGTCGGGGTGCGCGCGCCGGAAGTGCGTCCAGTACTCGCGCGCGTTCGGGATCACCTCCGAGCACTGCGCACAACACGCGTATTGATTGGTCACATGTATACGATACTCACGATAAACTTCAGCGTCCAATATAATTTGAGCCAATGTAATGAATTTAATGTAATGTAAATTTCTAGAATTACTAGTAATAGTAATTCACAGTGTACGTTTGAGGGTGTGTGTGTCTGTGTGTTCTTGGGCCGCTTGCGCGCGTGCGTGTGCGTGTGTGTCTGTGTGTGAGACGTACGTGTTCGCAGGGCGAGGGCCAGGTGGTGTTGGAGGGCGGCTTTCCGTAGTTCTTGGGCCGCTTGCGCGCGTGCGCCGTACGGTGATGCACGCGCAGTAACTCTGCGCTGGCGAACGACTCGCCGCACACACGACACCCGTTCCTGTAGACATTGCTTTTATTTTATTAACGTCTAGATTTGAGCCTTGTTTTAGCCTTGTGACTCAGATTTGGTAGACGCTCGGCGAGTTATGGTGGGCGTGTACATACAACATAAAACCTTCCTCAATAATTACCACCAACCATTGGTGAAAACAGTACATTGGTGAAATCTCATCGGTGTTTCGACAGAGAAATGCAACGAGGTCAAATTGTTTAATGTTATATGTTGTAATGATTCTAAAAATATATTAAAAACGTCGACTCACAGGTTCTTCCCCTTGGTATGTTTGACGGAGGTGACCATGTGCCTCTTCCAGGCCTCCTCCGATATGAACTTGACGTCGCACTGCTCGCAGTACGGCCCGCTCTCCTCGGTCTTATCCTGGGCACAAAACAAAATTAACATCGCAACAAGGTAATAAACAAACTCCGCTTCTATACAAACGGTATCAAAACATAAGTAGTGGAAGCCTATTGGTTAATAATTTTTCCTCCCAATCAAATCCTTCCTCTGAATAAAAAAATGAAAGAGAGCAGCCGAAGAGTTCGCAAGTGCAGTGTTGTGGCGTAGCAATACTGTTTATTGGTAGTGAATGTAGCGGTAGTCAAGTATATGGGTAGTGCAGTATATCGGTGGTGAAGTATATCAGTAGTATAGTGTAGCGGTAATGTAGTGTGTGTGTGCACTCACCACGATGTCCTTGTGCATCATGGTGCGGTGCATGGTGAGCCCGAGGCGGCTGACGAAGGAGTAGCCGCACGCGCCACAGATGAACTCCGACGGGTGCTTAATGCGCACGTGGCTCAGGTATGACGTCCACTTGCTGACACACACACACAATACTTTATCATTATCTCATTCATACTCTGTCTTGTGTCTGCGCTACAATCAAACGGACTTGGCCTTATTAAATATCTTATATTGAATTTTAAGTGGATGCAATCTGTCCATAGGATATTTTAATATAGATAGGAAAGTTAATTTTCTCTTTACGAGAATGAAGTTTCTCTCCCTCGTTACGGATGGGGGCTAGACGAAAAAAAGTGTAAGATTGTTGCTAATTTTTTATATGCTGGTTAACATACGTATAGTATGTTACGTATGGTATGGTCATAGAGGCTTAAAAAATAAGAATACGCCAGATAAGTGTCAGAGTTGTCAATATATCTGTTAGGATATCGCACAAGATATTTGGCATATTTGTTGCTGATATCATGAAGATGATAAGGATATTGAATTTGATCTCGCGGGATAAGAAACTTTTTACATGAGTTGGAAATTGTATGGAATTCCACGCGGGAAAATCCACTGCCAACCACTTTTAAAAGATAATGAATCTAGTTATAGCGAGTATATATCGCGAGTATGGATCTCTTGTCCAGAAGTTATGAGGGAATGAAGTTCAAAAATATTAGCTGGCACTCACGTGGAAACCTCATCGCAGTACTGACACTTGTATGTGACTCCCTCGTGCCATCTCTGATGCTGTTTTGCCTGAGTTCTGCAACACACAACAAGACATATTCACTTAAAATAGTCAGTTTATGGTGGAAGATTACCAGCACTTGTCATCCGTTACTGTGACTGCAATGCTAAGGTTAAATGGTTAGCAATGATGTAATGTTTTCTGAATAAATGCTGAAACACTAACACACTCATACCATAGTCTGACTCATACATACATACATACTCATACATAGTCTGACTGTGTCCCTAGTGGCAATACAAATAACACCCACACAACACCCATGACCCAAGAAAAAAACTAAAGGCTGCTTGCTGTAATATAAGTACTTATCGTTGTGTTATTATGAATGTCTATTTCTTAGAGAATTAAAATAGGGAAGAAACAATAACATGAACTCACGTAGTCTTCGAGACATAGGAACAGGATTTGCAGGCGTATTTCTTCCCGTGGTTGGACGAGTGTTTCTGCAGGGACCGTTTGCTCTTGAACCGGAATTTACATATGGGACACTCCATATCACCCGCTTTCTGAAATATTATTGTTCATCACAGTGGTGAAGTTGTCTTTTAGCCTCGGGTGATTTGCGATGATGGTATACAAAAGATGAAAAAAATATATGATAATTAAGACACACAGCTAGGTTTCCGCCTTTGATCGAGGTTGCTGTGTTTTTGGTGGCATGAACAAAAATACAAATTCGATATACGTCGAACTACGTACAACTAAGTTAATGCACTTTACCAAAAGTTAAAAACTGCTTTTTTGGACTCCATACCGCCAAAACCCCCTATAGTGTGTAAGCAAGCATATTCATTAAAATTTATATGTATTCTTTGTCGGTATTTACGGACAGTAATAAATGAGACGTACAATAAGCCGGTCGTTTGATTTAACCGAATCCTTGCCACACGCCTTTTTGACCGTTACCGACCACTTTGCCAGACTGACGTAGACGATTCCGTCAGCAATACTCACGGGGTCGTGCTTGCTGACGTGGTGGTTCCAGGCGTCCGTGTCGATGAACCCCTTGTAGCACAGCCCGCACTTGTACGGCGCGTTCACGTAGTTGGACGACGACTGCCGCTTCACTATGTCCTCCTTCTGCTCCTCGATCTACCGGGAAATGTGCTTCATCAGGGCAGCAGCAGTGAGTGGCACGTCCAGGGATGTGGCAAATGGATCACGCAGGGGCGGTACCAGATATTATTTCAATGAAAATAAACCGACATCAGCCTGGTTTTGATAAATCATTAGTTGATGCGACGACGACGAGGGGGGATTGCAAAACGGTACTGGACGCAGGCCCACATGAACACTGACATTTATTTATTACTCTGGACTAGCATTCTCTGTGTCGCGGGTCACATGGATAATACAAATAAGAGAGCGCTAATACCCATAGACAAAGATCCTGATCAGGGCAGGTCAGGGCACATCAGATTTTCGAGGTAGATTTTTAAAGGGTAAAACAACCATGGGAACTTTATCCGTTCGAAAACAATATTCTACGCGTAACCAATATTCTGATAGAACAATGCTCTGTGTGAAACCCTTCAAATAACGATATTGCTTGAAGCAACACACAAGCTACACTGGAACTACTAGTAATTTTATATAGGTACATACTACAAACTACTTACCGAAAGCGTCATGACAGTGACAAACTCGGTGAGGTCCAGGTCTTCATCCACCACCCCGCCCGTGTTCTGCGTGCGGCGCGACTTCGGCTGCCGCGTCCCTTGCGGCACCTTCTTCGGCCGCCCGCGCTTACCTTTCTCCCCTTTTGATGTTGCACTTTTAACACTCACTACCTTCTCAGGTACCTGTTATAACGTCAAAATTATCTTTACTAAACTGACCATAAACCTATTGAAAATTAAGTGTACAGACAATTTACTTACGACATCATCCTTTATGTCTGCTGTATCTTCTAATTCTTCAGTTTTCTTCACTTTTACTTTCTTAACAACTTTCTCTTTCTTCTCCTTATTAGTCTTATGAAGAGAGAGAGGGATGTCTTCATTGTCACTAGACAGACCTGCGAAGTCATCCCCACTGTCTTCCTGCTTGATATTATCTATGTCTTCGTTACAAAACACAGTATTGTCCACTTTCTCAAATGGTTCATCTTTGATGTCCAAATCTTCATGTTTACAACAAATAATATTCTCCTCAGATATGTTATGCAGTGCTAGGGTAGGGCACAGGAAGAATGATTGCCTGTCTATATTCTTTATGTCATCGGCTGTAATCTGAAAAAGGGAACTACTTTTAATATTTTTGAAAAATGTGATCACAATTTTAGTATTTAATATTTTGATGCAACCACAGTTCTGCCAAAAGGGTTAAATGTGTAAAGTGTAGACACTTCAATTATCAATTGTCATCAACTTTTATAGTCATGGATACTTATGTAGTTAGTACAGAAAAACAGAAGATTAATGAAGGATAACAAAATGAACATCTTATTAGAGCACAATACAATACAATACAATACAAAAACTCTTTATTGTACACCAAGAAAATGGACATTAACAACAACATAAAACACGGGAAAGTACAAAAGGCGGTCTTATCGCTACATAGCGATCTCTTCCAGACAACCAAGAGTGAGGAGTATAGAACAGAGTAGGGTAAAGCGA
This sequence comes from Hesperia comma, assembly GCA_905404135.1. NCBI lineage: Eukaryota > Metazoa > Arthropoda > Insecta > Lepidoptera > Hesperiidae > Hesperia > Hesperia comma. The sequence goes on along the minus strand of FR990028.1, from coordinate 2,008,496 downwards.
GGTAAGGTGCACGAGAAAGAAAGGGGAGATTAAGATAAAAATAAATAAATAAGTTAAAAGGAAATAATAATAATAAACTACATGTTTGTATAACAAAATTAATAGAAGATCAGAACAAACTAAATGAAATAAAAAAATAAAATAAAATAAAAAAACAACACAAAAAAACAGCACAAAGCAGGGTGTAAGGATAAAGAGAGTAGTTAGGATGATGACCTTCACCATTAAAAGACACCTTTTCGTCTTTTTTGTGCTAATTATGTTTGAAAAAAAAACCGGTCAAGTGCGTGTCGAGCCACGCGCATTGTTGGGTTCCGTAGTTGCGACTGCCAGCTTTCAGTCCACACTCACACATATTTAAATACGAGCCAAGTTATAGGCGACCAACTTATAAAATGTACAGGGAAAAACATTTCATAAGTTGGTAGCCTATAACTTATTACTACTACTGTAATTTTTATTCATGAATCCACATAGAGCCGTTGAGCAGATAGAGGGTGGGGGACATTTACCCCTAACAAAGAAATGAACTTTAAAACCAAATATTTCAGAAACGGATCCCTAAAACGAGAAATGGTGTTCGCAACCTCACAATGTTTTTAAAAGACCTATTTCACGACACCCCGCACGATGGATTAGTGGAGAAAAAAAAATTACCCCCCCCCCCACTTTGCATGGGAGCTAACTTAAATAAAAAAATTTAAGATTTTTTTCTTCAACTTTTTTGCCATTATTAACCCGGCGGGAGTGTGGTGGGGTGTGATATACCCCTAGTACACTTCATATTGCTATATCATTTTAATTCGCACTGTTACATTTTAGCAGCTTTGTGTAGCTGGAGAGGAGGGGTTTTAGGAGGGGAAAGTGGCGTGATCGCAGTGTTGCACCTTCCAGCGCTCGGAATACAAGTGTGCAAACGTCTATGGGGTATGTCACACCCCGCCACATACTTCGTGTATACGTTTTATGCCAAATTTATTTAGTGCTTGGTTTGGTTTTATTAGCTTATTATTGTTTTCTTATTAGGTTATAAATAAAGAACTTAGTGGAAAGCGATGAAAGAAGACTTAGGTCATTATTAAATAAATGCAAATATAATATACATCACTCATTTCCTGTTATTTCATTGAAAAACCTTTTTAAAATCCGATTTGTATTGGGGTATGTCACACCCCGCCACATAGTAAGTATAAGTAGGTTTTGTCACCACACTCCCGCCGGGTTAATATACTACGGAACCCTAAAAACAAACCTTATCATTAAACTGGAGTATTGCATACAATGTGGCCTGGCCACGGAGACACTTCTCTCTGAAGTTGTAAAACTTCTTTATCAGTGAGGTGCATTCGTAGCAGGCAAACATAGGCAGGGAGTACTCCCCTAGAGGCTGCAAAGGCATCAAAATTATTACAGTCTTATATTGCATATTATAGAAACACGCATGTTTTTTTTATTCAGTAAAAAAATATTAATTATAATAAGCATAAGGATGTACAAAATATTTTTATAGGATTTAATACAAACATCATGATTGTGTGCAATTTTTCTTAAATTCTTGGGTCACTACACACTATCCTATTTGAATAAGCAATGAGTGTTTACAAATAAACTCACATTGATCCCAGTAATCGGTTCGTAGTAAGTGCTCAGAGGGTACGAACGCAAATCGTACATCTTGACCTCCGTAATAAGGCATATCCTGCAAACTTTTAGCTCTGCCATCTTGGGTTTAGTTTAATAACAAGAAATTTAACTTTGTTAAACTTTACACTAGGAACAAGTTCATACATTCGCGGTAAATAAAACCACGATAGAGTTAGAAAATGTTAGAACTCCTATTTGTAATATGCAACTAATTATGCCATGAACACAGTAAGTTTGAAATAATTTCATAGGGCGAAAATAAGTTATGATTTTTTATAAAATATCTTGTCTACTTAATCAATCACATATCTACAATTATAATGTTTAATGAGCAATAAATACAGCAAGTATGTCTAGTTCTACACAAGACGCCAAATGGCTGCCATTTTTTTTGTTATTGACACAAGACCATACACCCACAAGACAAGAAATAAACAAGAATGACAACTTGACAACTTCAAAGTCTTCAAACTCTATGAATTTGAGAGCCGAGCAGGGTTGCCAGATGGCCGGGATTTACCTGCCTCGTTTGTGCCGGGATTGTCCCATAATGAGGGTAACCGTTTTTGTGCTCACCAGTTGGCGCCACTGCAGAGTGCGGTCATGCTGTCAAAGCCCGCCCATACATAAACAGTGACAAATGAAATTCAGACAAGCGAAAAGTGACAGACAGACCTCCCTTTTCACTAGCGCCTCTAGCGGAAAATTCACACGCGGTTACCCTCATTATGCTACTGGTCCCGGGTCCAGTAATTACTCTTCTCTGTCCCATATTCTTAAAAACCTACTTATTTTTAGTTATTTTGAACACATGTTGATTTCGTTTTAAATAAGTCGAATGAATGAGTGATAAATGTGAAATTAAGATTAAAATCTTTTATTTCTAACAATTCAATCTGTTCATATTTTATTACTTGGCTCATTTACCGTAGTAGAATCGTCTCAGAAATTACGAAATCATAAAGGGCTCCACTTGTCCCGGTATTTATAAAGTTTAATATGATAAATTATCTAGCAACCCTGGAGCTCAGCCGAGCTACCTACCTATCCGTTTGTTTTGACTTTTGACTTTTGATAACATATCTTTTTTTTTAGTTTATTTAGTTTGTCGGGTATTTATTACTTGGTTATAATTCGCTTTTTATTATCCTACGAATTTTGTTAGTACAAAAGTGGATATTTAGGTGACGAGAATGTTGAAAAGAGGTAATTGAGCTTCATATAAAAGGAAGAAGTTATAAGATGTGCGAAAACGCTTCACATACAGATGCAGTGCACCCCCGATTTTCAGAGAAACCGGTGCTTTTCCGTAGTGGTATAGTATTGAATTAAGGTTTTTAGCTAGCTTCCATGTTAATAAACAACCTGTCTTTTTTATAACCTTTCAATGATTCCGCTACAATAACAATTCAGTGCTTGTAACCAACTTAAAATAATGATAGCCCTTGCCCCTTCATACTGGTCCAATCTAGTTTTTTATCCGCTGGCTTGTTCTCTTTACATTTACACATTCAGTTACTTCTAAACATTTTGAAGTTAATGATGTACCTACTATAACTTTAAAGTTATTTCTGCCTTGAAACATGCAACATGCTTCTTTATAAACTATTGTAGAATTACTGCTAGTTCTCTTCGTTAAATCTCTGTAGAATATGGGCTATAAATATGATGATTTAACAGATAAAATATTTGTACTAAATATCTTATCAGATTCTACAATGTCAACATCAGTTTATCTGACTGTATATAAATTAATGCTCAGCCTTTGCGTGCCTTTGATCTGACTGACACCCTTCTATATCATAAACAGTATTATTTATTCTTACTAGTTCAACATAGGAGTAAAATATTGAACTACTGATTACATAGGATTTCATGGAATCACTTGCAGGTATCAAGATAGCGCTAGTGCAGTTGTCAGTGGGCCCTGACAAGTCTAAGAACATAGCGGAGGCAGTGAAAGAGATACATAAAGCCAAACAGAACGGAGCCCACCTGGTGGCTCTCCCCGAGTGCTTCAACTCTCCCTATGGAACCAGTATGGATATTTGCGTCATATTCTAAATTATGTAGTTTATGGAGTCCTTTTAGGACTCATTTGATAGGGGTGATCCAGCTTAATACAGCACCAGTATAACATACTGGTAATTACAGTCAATTTTATCAGTGAAGCTAAGGATGTTATTGTATTTCATTTACATAGAAAAATATCATTGTATTCTTAACAACATTTCACAAACATCCTCATTGCTACTCAAAGTCATGTTGGTGTAGCAAAATTTTTAAAACCCCCATTAAATCCATTTTGATTTTTTAATGACGCTACACACAGCTAGCCCCACACTAGGACTGTCTGGTTTGTTGACAATGTGAACATAAGACAAGACAACACACAAGACAAAGGCATTTTATTATCATACATGGCACTAAGATTGACTTTTGAGAGATACACAAATTGTTTTTCCAGCAGTAGCAGGAACATTACTAAGGTATATAATTACAATACTAAATTCAAAAAACTATACTACTGACTTACTGTGTTAAGACCCGTGAATAGTAAAGCAAGGGACCAAATTCCAATCACTCTGGAACATACTGGCAATACCACAGGGTGGTTGCACGCATAGTCAAACTTACCGCCAGCGCTGTTGACCGGCGCGCGGGCCACGAGTTTAAAAGTGTCTTGTACCGTTAATTAGTGAAAAGAGACCCGCGCCGATGAACCGCGCAGATGTAACGTGCATTTTTAGCGCGCGGGTTAACCGCACCGGCGTTAAGTTTGACTATGTAACCACCCTTCCAGAGTATTTCCCGGAGTACGCGGAGGAGGTGCCCTCCGGCGCCACCAGCCGCGCGCTGTCGGCGGCGGCGGCGGCGGCCGGGGTCTGCGTGGTGGGCGGCACGCTGCCCGAGCGCTGCGGCGACCGGCTGTATAACACCTGCACGGTCTGGGACGGGAGCGGGCAGCTGATTGCTAAGCATCGGAAGGTATGTACTATGTGTTGTGTGGTGGGCGGCACGCTGCCCGAGCGCTGCGGCGACCGGCTGTATAACACCTGCACGGTGTGGGACGGGAGCGGGCAGCTGATTGCTAAGCATCGGAAGGTATGTACTATGTGTTGTGTGGTGGGCGGCACGCTGCCCGAGCGCTGCGGCGACCGGCTGTATAACACCTGCACGGTGTGGGACGGGAGCGGGCAGCTGATTGCTAAGCATCGGAAGGTATGTACTATGTGTTGTGTGGTGGGCGGCACGCTGCCCGAGCGCTGCGGCGACCGGCTGTATAACACCTGCACCGTGTGGGATGGGAGTTGGCAGCTAATCGCCCGCCATCGGAAGGTAGTGTTATTTTTTTTTTGTGAAATTATGCTAGGAAACGAGTATGCAGCACCCCCATTCTGCTGCCGCCCTTGACAACTGTGACCAACCTAGAACAAGACTCAATTTAGGGACTGGAATGGTCAGTGTAGTTAGTAGAAGGTGTTTAACTGTGACCAACCTAGAACAAGACTCAATTTAGGGACTGGAATGGTCAGTGCAGTTAGTAGAAGGTGTAAGAATATTAGTTTGTTAATAACTATAAGTGTGAGGACAGGGACTGTTAGTGGTAGTCCTGTAAGTTAATGTTAGTAGTCTAGTTAGTAATTGTTAGTATGAGTCTTGTTCTTATTCGCTCACAGATATGTTGCTACAGCATCGCAGCAACAGTTTAACAATTTAACAGCAGTTAAAGCAATTATTATGAGGTAGAAATGTTACAAGTAGCGTTGTGGGCGGTGGTATTTCCCCGGGTAAATTATCGGCTCTTGCCACCAACAATATCACCTATAAGTACCTTAATCATCTTTTTATTTCAATTCATATCTAGATTTTTGAGTGGCCTGTACCTACTAAATAACCCGAAGTACACAAGACTACTGTACATACTAATTGTCAGATGCACCTGTTCGACATCGACATCCCGAACAAGATAACGTTCAAGGAATCGGAGGTGCTGAGCGCGGGCGACGAGCTCACCACCTTCGAGTGCCACGGACTCAAGGTGGGGCTCGGCATCTGCTACGACCTGCGCTTCGCTGAGATGGCGCATCTCATGGCGCAGAAAGGTGGGTGATTAGGGGTGTTCTGGATTTTTATTCCAGGTTGGTTTTATGTGGCTTAGTGTAATGAACTGTGGAATCAATGTCATTTATCTATTGACTAGAGAACCGCCCGCGCTTCGCTTCGGGACCCGTAGGTAACAGCCGCGTAGGTCCCGCTCCCGTAGGAATTTAGGCTAAAAAGTAGCCTCCTACTCGCTCTCTTCACTCCACCCTGTCTGAGGTGTGTGGAGCCCTCGGGACAGTTAGTTCCCCTTTGGGGGTGTCTCTCGCGGCCCGTTAAAACGGGCCGGTTCTTGGGCTGGGCCCTAAGGCCCTTGGTTGTCCATCTGTGGTTAACAAATAGGTCAAATCCGGTGAGTGGTGGCCTTTTTACAGGCCACAGAGTCTTAAACGGGATGGGGTTCATCTTCGCGCCGCCCAGGCGATCGAGGCCCTACCGGGTGAATCCCGCTGGTGGGAAGCCCAGCAGGAGCCGATCAGCGCCGGGCGACGACTTACGAAGCCCCAGTATCAGTCAGTGCTAGGCCCGTCCCGCGCAACCAGCAAGTCGCGCGGGAAGGCCCAGCGGTCCGGTGGACGGGTGTGGAGCGGTGCCAGGTCCTGCAGATGCGGTAACCGCGACGCGTCGACACGCCCGAACATGTTGCGTGCCAATCTCTCGATGAAGTCGTCCAGGCTCTCGATTCGAAGGTCCCTGTGGTCCGCTGGCACTATCCTGTTGGCTGAGCAACTTGCCGACATCAGTCAACAGGATAGTGCCAGCGGGCGGGCGGTACACTGAATACAGCCGGAGCGGGGAGTTCTCGAGGCAGAGCTAAAGTAGCCTATTGCATTTGCCTATGACTTAAGTAAATTACATGTAGTATTTGATAGCGTAATTCAGAACTTGCAAATGAATTTTATTACCGCCATCTATTAACAACTCCAAAAATAAATATCTAGCAACTAACAAAACATCGATCTTCCCATGGGAATGGGATGTTTTTCCGCGGTAAAAAGTAGCCTACGTCACTCTCCACCCTCCTAACTATCCCCACACACATAAACCTTACCATATAATAGCTTTGTTGCGACGTGAAAGCGTCACAAACAAACAAACAAACAAACAAACACACTTTCACATTTATAATATTAGTAAGGATGTACTTTCATTACATTAGAGAATAGATGAATATTATCATTGAGATTGAGAAGTACTGTTGGAAGTAATAGAGCCACATAAAATTGTGTGTAGATTGCTTACTTATTTTATAATTATTCTATTACTTCAAAAATCACATTTCGGAACGGTAGTAAAAGCCAAAACATAACTGATGATACCTGATATCTGGAAAAGCAAGCATATTATAAGAAATTCAGACGTTTTTAACTTAGCCAATAAATAGTGGTAATTTATGGTTAACCTAGTCAACAGTGGTAACGTGGTATAATTGTTGGCAGGTTGCTCCCTGCTGATCTACCCGGGCGCGTTCAACATGACGACGGGCCCGAAGCACTGGGAGCTGCTGGCGCGGGCGCGGGCTGCAGACCAGCAGCTGTGGGTGGCGCTGGTGTCGCCCGCGCGTGACGTCACCGCCGGGTACATAGCCTGGGGACACTCCGCGCTGGTAGACCCGTGGGGCGCTGTGACGGGCATGCTAGATGAGAAGCCTGGCACGCTGTATGGGGATATTGGTGAGTTGCGCTAAATTTATTCCCTACTAAGCGTCTCTTGAGAAGCTGTTAATGGCAAATTGGGTAAGTTCAGCACTGTCTCTGCAACGACATTAACTTAGATTTTCGTACATCACTGGTCACTTAAACGCGTCACTGATGCGTTGCCGACTCTGGAGCCTCCAAGCAAACAAGAAGATGATAGCTATCTAGGCAAGCGTCACAGTAAGGTATTATGTATGATGCAAGGTCCATAGGCTTCTTCTAATTTGCGCGACTCTGGCAGCTGTAACCAGCGGATATCCGCTATCTTTATTCAGGCCGTCAGTCCACTTGGTCGGGGGGCGTTTTACGCTCCTTTTTCCGACACGGGGCCTCAACTCGCGAGGACCTTTCTTCCCCAACGGTGATTAGTCCTTCGAGCTACATGATACAAGTTAATCCTAACGATAAAAATGTCCTTATTGTAGATGTGTCGACCGTGGAGGAGGTCCGCAGCCAGATACCGATACGCCGGCAGCGGAGGACCGATATCTACGACACTGTGCTCAAGTCTTAGTTCCTAGTGCTCACAAAGTGGACACTAGACATGGATATGATTTATGGATATTACACAAACTGTTGAAGATATTAAATACAGATATTATTGTACTATATTGTACATTTATTACTGCCTAAGATTATTTTGTTGATTATGTATAAAGCTGTTATGAAAATTCTGTTCATTAAATTTATTTGTAATCTCTTATATATTTGCACAAGGATGAATACCGATAAAATTTTGGAGGAGCTTGCGACGTACAATATTGAAACATTGTGGCTCGGTATTGAATATTGATTGAATATTGAAACATACAAATAGTATGTTTAAAATGTTTATATTATATGTACCAAGTTACGAGTATGTATATATTTAGATCAAAGATAATTATGTGAATTTACAAGTGTAATATACAAATATCACAAGAAAATATCAGTATCTAACGCCAAAAATAAATTTGTACGTCGCTTCAAATTAGATACCTACTTGTGTTTCATTTCATTCACTATAGTACATAAAACTTAAATAGGGCAAGATAATTTGATTATCGTGTCCGGACGGAAGATATTTTATTAACTCAATATTGTGTAGTTATTGTTATACTTTTATTATTGAATTTTATAAGAGTTTTATCATAAGGAATTTTATGTAAACATTTCAACTGTAGTTTTACAGTGATAATGAGCTGAGTAGTAGAGCAATATAATTTTGATATTAAAGTTTTGATTTCAATGGTTGTTTTTCTTTCGTCACGTGTTTGTCGAGAAGTTCAAGGACATCCGAGCTGCAGCCTCGGAACAATGTGAAACCACTGCCGCCTGAAAAGAAGGAACAAATTAATACAGCCCAAATATTATTACTAGCAATTATTATTATGTGGAGGTCCAAACTTTCATTGTTGCGTCTGAGGACTGAGATTTGCATGCAAACCTTGCCTCTAAACTACAACATTTACAAAAACAATTTTATTTTCAACACACTTGCTCGTAAAGTTGCTATTTTTTCTTTAGTCTTACGCCCGGAATGCGGTTTATTACACACTAGTGCGTTTTACTTTTCATTGCCGCACTAGTGTTTTTCTTATAGTCTTGTGTAGTTCGCGAACGAACTAGTTCGCAAGAACGACTCCCACAGGCGAACTACGCGAACTAGATCCCCACATTTCCCGCTTAACAGTTCACTCGTTCGTGACTCGTGACGAATGAGTGAGATGGGTGACGGTTTAATTAAAGTACTTTAAAAGCATTATTATTGAAAAATATTATCCGTTCGCACTTCTCCAGTCTCCTACATATACCTAAACTATAAGTATGCCAAATTTCATACTCCTCCGTCCTCGCAATTTTCGTAAAAGGGGGTCCAAAGTTCTTGCTTCATGTATTAATTTATAGATAAAATTAAATCGGCTAAAATTATGAATATTATGATTCATAGATTAATAAATATAATTTTTTGTCCATTGTTGATTGTAGCGATGTTTGTATTGTATTCAATAATCACGTGGCAGCAGGAACAATATCAAAACGAACGAGCGAACGAAATACATTCAGTTCAAGGCAGATAGTTCGCCCGTTTTGAAAACAGCGGGGAACGAAATACTAAACACGAACTAACGAACGAACAGAGCGAACTAGTTCGTTTCGGAGCAGCGAACTAAGTCGTTCGATCTCAATGGCGAACTATTACGCGCAAGACTATTTTCTTATTCCACTTTTTTTTAATATCCGTAAAGAGGTTGTTACCAAAAGATTTATTATTTTGTAAATAAATAAACTTGTTGTACTTAGTCAAAATCTGATAAGATAAGATTATACTTCATCTAATTATCTATTAAAGCATTTAAAAAATACAATATTTTAAATCATTAATTACCGTAAATTCCTATTAGAAATACATAATTATTTAGTTTAATATATTGTGGCTGAATGGCGGTGTTCTTTGCCTCTGGACTTAACCTGCGCGCCTGCGCGCGCATAGTTATTCAACCAAAGATACGGCGCGCGAAAAAATAAAATAAACCTCCGCGCCATTTTGTGCAAACATTTGTTCGTTTATAATTTGCTGATTTGTGACTGAAAAATGTCGATACCTAATTGTTTTTTTTCCTCGCAAGTGTGTTGAAAAACGTCGTATGATACGCGTGTGCTTTGTTCATTACAGTCTTGGCTCTATTACAGCCCTCGCCCTCGACTGTAATGACCAACTTCGCGCACTTGTATCATAATGTACTATTATGTAAGCAATATACATACCTATAATTATTACATTAGGCCAAAATATTGAGCCCTCGGAACTATGTAGGTCTCGTGACTCTTAGGATGTATGGTTTATAGATCTACCGTCGTCAAGAACCGTTGAATCCGAGTCCAATTGGAATTGTCCTTAAAACTCCCATCAGTAGGAAGTAACTAACTAGTGCTTATAAACAAAATGTAAATAGTAAATACTGACCGTGCCCGTAGTTATGAATGTACAGTTTTCCATTTCTTTCCTCCGCTTCCAGTCTAACTTCATTTCTTCCAGGTCGCAAACCTACCCACTGTTTTATCAGGCTGGCATTCTAAAAAGCAATAAGTATGTGGTTCACTATGAATTCGAAATAATTCATGAACACTAATTATACCGGTTGTGAATCGCAGTTGGACAACTACCTATAGGAGATTTAAACTACGACCGCCGTCAAACAAATATATACCTAATTGATAGCGGAATATGGTGTCACATGGTACCACATTATTATGAGGTGTGGTGTGATAGGTGTATCGTATATAATAATGTGAACTGTTACAATAAAGACAGTACTGCACAAACCATCTTTCATTTACGACGGCTCCCAACCTTACATGGCGACCCTGCCAGTTGTAAGATGAGCCGCGGCGCGTGTAAAGTACGTACGGTGTAAATGAACTTAGTGCGTGGACTAATTAACACGTTTGGTGCGTTAGCGGGTTGATTATATCCGATGCTCATCTTTCCTCCGGTGCGGGGTAAAAATTACTGTACTTACCGCTGGTGCGGGACAGATATATTTGTGTCTCCGTGTGAATAAGAATGAGATGGTTAGTGTTTTGGAATTGTCTCGTTAAATAGATAATATAAATGCAAAAAAATTGCATCGGGTTCTTACGACCCGATGCCGACTGAAGCTAAATTTTTTACGTCTAGTGCGTCTATCGGTTCTTAACGACCCGATGCCCGATGACCCTATAGCCGCACTAGATTATATGCTAGTTGAGCTAGTAACGTCCATATGGTTAGACAAGTTTTTTGCAAATAAAGAAAAGACAGTGTATTTAACATGAAACGATTCAGGAAAATGTTGTCTAAGTCATGTGAATGTGAAAAACCTAATAAAAATAAAGTAAGTGAAGGTTCCCCAAAACAAACAATGATCAGTAAGTGGAATATGTCCGATAATTTATATATACTAGCCCGTCAACTGGTCACACATTACAAATCTTGCGAACTGCAGCCATCAATTCCCAGCTACCAGATTCACCCACACCATCTACCAGTAGGTGTAGCTCATAATGATCAAATACAAATATTAGAACACAAGATTATTCAACCAGCCTAAAATCAAGTTTAGATTTGAAAAATATATTATTTTATCGCTATCGATGTTTTTTATCATGCTCAACACTAAAAATATATCGACACTTTTATTAACCAGTGCGGAGAACGGGTCGTTACGATCCTCCAAGCAATTCCTTTATTTACTAACAAACCATGCAGTGTATCTACCTACGATTGCAGCCTTTTATTTAGTGTTTATTTGTCAACATATTGCTATAAAAAATTCGCTCTAAAACATTATGCATATGAAGATAAATCCTCCTAAACAGATGGAAGTCAAACGGATCTTTTCGACCCATCGACGCACCAGAAAAAAGTTGTGCTTCGGATATAATAGACCCCATTCCGCACCAACTGAGAATCATCAAATTTTACTAACGCAGTGAACGTGTTAATTGTGTACCTATGTAGAAAGAACAAAGGATTTCATTATGTGGAGTAACATTATAGAATCTGTGTGGTTATCGGTTCGGTCGTGTATACTGGTGTTCAGCAACAATGGGAGGCAAGCAGAGTAAAAAAGAGGAGAGCGTTATCATCCAAAACGCTGCAGCGGGCGACAACGACGCGCACTTGGAGACAATAAAACATCATGTGGGTGCGACCAACTACACATTGCTGGTCATCGGCATAATCCTTCTGGTTGGAGGCGCAATTCTGCTACTGCGGATGTACAAACGATGGCATAGTGGAATACCACTATAACGAGGAATATCCACTGTGATACATAATGTTATTTAACTACTACTTACTCACCTTTAATCCTGGAACAATTTCTTGGCATCCGTTCTTGATGAAAGCTGTGTCCTCATCATTGAGGCTATAACTATAATTATTTTCTTGATGAGTCCCGCCGAAGACACAGTTGTGTGTGCTGTAATAACATTATTATGGTGTTAAAAAAATATTTAGCTTCTAGTCAGCTTTTAAATGAAGGTACGTACGTACATTTTTAAGTTAATAAATAATTTAAATAAGTACTCACTTTGGTATAATGTAATGGCCCGTATCTTCATCGATGATTGTGTGGGTAAACCATGGAGCATCCATCTTAAAAGGAAATAATATAAGTACTAATTTAATAGTGGTGCCAATATGTAGCCTTGTGAAACTCCATTCATATTTTTTTTAAACTTTTAAGCGGGTGAAGCTGTGAAAATTATTTTGTCACGAAAACTTCATCTGTTCAGTCGTTTGTATTTTTTGGGTTTGATTTTATGAATGTTTTTGTACTGTAATTCATTTATGAACATCAGCGGCAGTGTCAAAGGGCTATGATAAATACCTTCATTATTTGTCCACGAATTGCGAATACACCTTTATCTGGCACTATATCTCTGGCACCAAGTCCTGTACAGTTCACGACTACGTCGTAACCAGCGAGTCTGGGATCATCTATCGAAGTTAATTTTGTTTGAACAACTTTGCCATTTCCTTTCGTAAATTTTTGGTACAGGTGACTAAGTAATGTTGGAGGGAAAACTACAAACGACGTAAATATACGACCCGATCTGAAATGAAGTCGACGATGACAAAACTACATAATATTTATAACTAAAAGGTAATTTAGCGTTTAATTCATTTAGGTACGCCTGAGCCCAGCAAATCAAGGACGTAGGTAACATAATAAACTGCATCAAATATTTACACATATTTTACGGCCGACAAACTATTTAAATAGTCCAATTGCTTCTGTTCCAGTGTTCTGTATCCAAACACGAAGTTTGTCCAGCTGTGCTGCGGCAGATGCCGTTCCTTTCTGTAGACCTCGTACATGGGTATAAGGCTGATGTCGTATCCTCCTTCTTTCCACAGTTCGTGTATGTACTGGAAAGTTTCAATGCCCCATTTCCTGAAAAAAATATATTTTATAAGTACTTACGTATTTGCAGGCGTTACTGACGCTTCTGGTGCTGTATAAATTCAAAAGTGACAATGGGTTTTCCTGTTCTAGGCATAAAAATACCTAGCGGTCATAGGCTACGTAGGTAAGGGATGGAAGGTAAACCATATTGACGTTATGCATGGTCGGGAGTTGGATATACGATTGAAGCATGGAATAAGTAATTTTGTAAGTGAGTTAGATATAAATATCTAACATCAATTAAGCGGTAGGTATTAAACAGCTTATTTTTGGGGGTCGAAATGAAAGAACCAATTTTAAAAAACCTGTCTCTAATACTCACGTAAGTAAACTCTTTGAAGTATTACCACATAAATAGGGATTCCAGAGGCCACCGGAGCCATCGCCTGTGGTGTCAGGCGTAAAATCATTTGCGAAAATGGTTACCTGCAACAATATCGTTAGCTTTTAGGGTTAAACATTCCGAACTTTTGACCCTTGTGGCGCAATGGTGACCATGCTGAATCGTCCTTCTAAGGGCCCTAGGTTCGATTCCCGGCGAGGCGGCAATTTGAATGATGAGTTTTTTCCGTTATTGGTTTGGGTGTTTGTTCTTGTCTAGAGTGTCAGTAGTCCATCACATAGTGCCCACGCACTGGGAATCCTAGTGTGGAACTACGAGTGTGTAGCGTTAAAAAACAATAACAATTAAAACTTAAAAAAAAATTAACTACTGGTTACCGGTTACAAGCATTTGATTAGAGTTAAAAAAAACTTACAAGAAATTCAGGGTATTTTTCTTGAATTCTAACTGCACAGGCTAAACCATTAATTCCCGCACCTAAAACGGCAATTTTTGTCATTTTTACGAAAAATATACTAATATTTTGAAAATTTACTCGACTTATATTGTGATCGTGTCATTCGTGTCTATGAACTACTGTTCGCTACGAGAAATATTTCTTATCATGCACCTATCCAGAGGTCAATTAAACAAAGCACGTAAATAACTTCCAGTTTATTTGTAGTTTAATCGCAGCTTGCATCACTACTTATCTTGTTATGACCACCAATAGGATTCTCTTAATTTTAACAAAGTGTTGAAATTATTTGTCTTCATTTTCATTCAACCCATTTACGGTACATTACGGGATACAGGTCTCTTTTTAAGGATCCGTACCCAAAGGGTAAAACGGGACCCTATTAAGTACTGAGACTTCGCTGTCCGTCCGTCTGTCATCAGGCTGTATCTCATGAACCGTAATACTAACACAGTTGAAATTTTCACAGATGATGTATTTCTGTTGCCGCTACAACAACAAATACTAAAAAACAGAATAAAATAAATATTTAAGTGGGCACCCATACTTCGACGCCTCAGCGATAGTTTAGTTACCTTTCGGTCCAAGAGATGGCGTTGTGCGTAATATGTGTTTTATTGTAAAACAATTAAATATTTAAGTGAGGCTTTCATACAACAGACCAGATTTTTTTGGCGCTTTTATACATAATAGTAGGGAACCCTTCGTGCGCGACTCCGAATCGCACTTGGCCGGTTTTTTATAATTGAGGAGGCTTAGAACATAGCGTGATGAACTACCCACCACCTGCTCCAGTGGGGATTGGTTTCCACCAATAAATTCATCCTTGGACACACCGAGTGTCTAAGAATTATTGTGGCTCCAAGATTACCTTCAATGATAACACCAGACAAGTTTAACTTGCTCTCTAAATGAAACGAAACAGCTCTGGAGGATATATTTTTTTAACCGATTTAAAAAAACAGGAGGTTCTTACTTCGTAATTTGACTGTTTTTTTGTTTTGGTGTTACCTTATTAATAAGCAGACCAAGCATAATTTTTACCACTGCAAGAACGTATTTAGGCAATAGTTTAATTTGTTTCTTTCCCATGAAATGTACAAAGTCTATCTCACGCACATATAGACAAAATGGAGTTGAAGGGTTGAAGCATTCCCGCCATTTTCATAAGCTGCATGAAGTAGCCTACTTTTGCTATTAGGACTCTACACATGAAATGTGTAGACCACAAATTAATGTTTTCTATGGTGATTGGTGATTGTCAGTCAATGTGTGCAGTTTTTTTTAGTTGTAACTGGCACGCTTTTTCCCGTATGTTGTCTGCTTATTTTTTTATAAGTCTGTGGCACTCTCGGCTTGTATAATCTATCAAACGCCATATTGAAAAAAAAACGCAGTCTTGACATTCACACATAATGTCAGATGTCAGTGTCAAACTTGTGATTGCAAAGCAAATCTTTCGTTTCGGCTTGGTTGATTTGATTTGCGAATTCAAAAACAAATCAAACAAATGTGATTTTTAGTAAATATACTGTTTATTTGTCTCATTGATAGGTTAACAAGTAACAAAACTAGTAGAAAACATTAAAAATGAAGTAAGTAATTCAGCAGACTGCTGTTAGCTAACATTTATTATGTGTATTCACCTGTTGATCGGCATTTTTGTTTCAGGCTTACAGTGGACGGTCTACTCGTTTATTTTCCATATGATTATATATATCCAGAGCAATATTCTTATATGTTGGACTTGAAAAGAGCACTGGACGCTAAGGTATCAGATAATGTGTAAAATATATATGTATTACATTTGAGGTTAATTTGTGTATGAATTACCATAATTATTTTTTGCTGTTTGATTAGTCCGTTTGTTATATGTATTTTAGAATATAATGAGGCTTCTGATTCTGAACAGATTCATGTCCAACAGTGAGTCTGTATAAAGTGATGGATTGAGGGTATTGTTATGATTTTTAGGGCCATGGTTTGCTGGAGATGCCATCGGGAACTGGGAAAACAATATCGCTGTTATCTTTGATCGTGGCCTATATGATAGAGAACCCTCACCATGTTAGGTAAGTCATTGTATTGCTGAAGTGTGGCTTGCTACACTGGCTAGGTGTCACCCTCTTGTTTGGCTGAACAGCCAAACTAAGTTTAGCTTAGCTTGAAAGCCAGGATTATCACATTCACAAGCAAAATAATTGTGCTGCTTTATGAATATTAATTAATGATACCAATAGGAATACTGTGGCTCATTTGTTAGATACCTAAAAAAAAATACTTAATTTATGGACCTGCACCAAAATATTATGAGATCAAAAATCTATTTACTTGTTGTTTAGTTTAGTGTCAGAAGAAGAATAAGTACATAATGTTTTTTACTTTTTCCAAAAGGTCTTATTATGCTTCTTTCACTTTTAAGAAAACTGGTGTACTGCTCGCGTACCGTGCCTGAGATTGAGAAAGTATTAGAAGAACTGAAGAATCTTATGAAGTATTATGAGAAGTGTCAGGGAGAGAAGCCTAACCTCACTGGGGTAGTTCTCAGCTCTAGGAAGAATTTATGTATACATCCTGAGGTATGTGGCATTAGTGCTATTTAGAAAATACAAATATTTTTAAATCATACTATAGACTCAATGTGTGGGTGTACCTAGCTCCTATTCTAGGGTAGAGGAGGGCAAAGCAGATTTTCGAAAATTGTTAGAAAAAGGGAAATTGTTGTACACAATTTTATCTGAGGTCCAGGGCGGCAGCTGCCCCTACCTGTGTACACACATGACTTTTCATGCAAATAGTAGCTTGGAGCAAGCGCCACGATTCAGCTGTTTATTTACAGATTCAAAAAGTTTTGTTACTTCAAAATTTCCAGTTTGGTATAATGCTTTACTTTGCTGGTAGTGTAACAAATGTAACAATGTAAAGTTATTTATTCTTATATTGGCAGGTATCTAGAGAAAGGGAAGGCAAGCTTGTGGACGGAAAGTGCCACTCATTGACAGCTAGCTACATTCGGGAAAGACATGAGAGGGACAACTCAGTGCCAATATGTAAGTTTGTGTTGCAATGAAATAGAAATTTAAAGCTGTTGCTATAAATTTACTAACCACGAATAAAAATGTTTTTAATGTAGGATCCGAGTTCAGTGTGTTATGTTCGAATAGTTTGACACATTTGGTGTTTGTGCAATGGAAGATATCCCGCCAGGCGAGATACCAGACTTGGGCCTCTATTTTTTATGTTGTCAAGTTGTTTTGCTCAGGTTCTCTGTATCCTTCTTGGCTATCACTGTGATATTACGTCTGTCACTACTGAGTATTTGTCGTAGGTGGCATAAAAAATTGTTTTAAATATATTTGCAGGTCAATTCTACGAGGGCTTCAACCGGGAAGGCAAGGAGTCCATGTTGCCGTATGGCGTGTATACCATGGACGACCTCAAGCAGTATGGGGCCGACAGGAATTGGTGCCCTTACTTCCTTTCCAGATTTGCTGTAGGTGGACTTATTTAAATTACGATATATTGTTACGTGTCAGGAGTATGGGGTTCGAGAAAATGCCAAAATGTACCACAAAGACTTTATTGTACTCGTAGTTACACAATCACACACTGTACACAGTACACACCACAACACTATGCACGTAGGTACTCGTAAACACACTCGTCGAACACTGTATCGCACGTAGAAATCACTTCACTTCTCACTGGTATCGCTCGTAGGTATCGCTGGTATCTTCCTGGTTTCGCTTCCGAAACTAGAATGTCCGTGGTTGGCCGATCGCCCCTTTATATACCACTCACCCACCATTCACGACAATCGAGAATATTCCCGCGAAGTCCGGACCCGCGTCGAAATAAAGTTCGAGAACGTTCCTTGCAACCGACTTTCGCCCGTATGACTATTGCCGTAATGGTCGAAGTGTCGTGCGTCCTTTTGAGAGAGCCGCGCTCCTATTGTTTCTATTGTTGCGCGACATGTTTATGGCCCCTATTGTTTATTGTTTTCGGCGTAGCGAAGTCGATGCGCCAGGGTTGTCACATTGCCCCCCTCTTAGTCATGCTCGTCCCGAGCATTATTCGATCCATGAAATGGTGCCAATCTGTCCACGTGCACGATCTTCGGCTTTCTTCTGTCCCCCTGTCTGATCCGGTAGGTCACGTCGTTAATCCTCGTGACAACTGTGTAAGGGCCTTCCCATCGTGCTTGTAGCTTCGGAGACTTCCCTTTCTTCCGCAGTGGATTGTGCAACCATACAGAATCTCCCTCCTTGAAACCATGTTTCCGAGCATCGCGATCGTACCGGGTTTTCATCTTTTCGCTGGTCTTCAAACATTGCTCCCTTACAAGGTCATATGTCTCGTCCAATTGTTTCCGTAAGTCCGCGATGTATTCAACGGTTGGTTTCGGGGCATCTGGCGGTGTTCCGGTAAGCAAATCCAATGGCAGACGCATCTCTCTTCCGAAGTTAACTTTAGCGGGTGTAAATCCCGTGGATTCGTGTATGGCAGAGCGATATGACATCAGGAACAGAGGAATGTACCGATCCCAGTCTCGCTGATGTTCCTCGACGACCTTGGCCAAGTGATGTTCCAACGTTTGGTTGAATCTCTCCACCATGCCGTCAGATTGAGGATGCGCCGGTGTGGTACGTGTCTTATTTATTCCCAAAAGATCGCACATCTCCTGGAATAACGTCGACTCGAAGTTCCTGCCTTGGTCGCTGTGTAACTCCAAAGGTACACCAAAGCGGCATACTACCTCCTCGACCAGTTTCTTGGCCACGGTCTTCGCCTCTTGGTTCGGAGTTGCAAACGCTTCCGGCCATTTGCTGAAGTAGTCTTGAACCACGATGATGAATCTATTCCCGTCTTCAGACTGAGGGAATGGCCCAGCAACGTCTATGGCGATTCTTTCCCAAGGGGCTCCGACGTTGTACAGCTGTAGTTTCCCTTTGGATCTAGTGCGGGGCCCTTTCACTGAAGCGCAAACTGTACATTTTCTGCACCAATCTTCAACGTCCTCTCGACACCGCACCCAATAAAAGCGTTCTCGTATCTTTACGAGGGTCTTCTTGATGCCGAGGTGCCCACCAGAAGTGCCATCATGTACAAGCTTCAGCAAATCAGCCACTTTACTCCTGGGGATAACCATTTGCAGGGTTCTTTCCTTTCCGTTGAGTGATTCCCAGCTCCGGTAAAGCACGCCATTCTCTAATACCAGGCTGTCCCACTGAGCCCAGTATGCCTTAGTGGTTGCGCTTGAGGCTGATACATCACTCCACAGTGGCCTCTGTCCTTTGGCTTTCCATTCCATGATCAGAGTGAGGTCTTTGTCTTCCTTCTGAGCTTGGCTTACTTGCTCCGTTCCCCAAGACTCGTCTAGGTCCTGCATCCTTATCACCCTGACCTCTTCTTTAGCCTCATGCTTGATGCAATGTCGACATTCTTCGGAGCATGGGCGTCGTGACAGGGCGTCGGCATTCGAATGAGCTCTTCCGTTGCGATGCTCTATTACGAAGTTGAACTCTTGAAGCTGTTCGATCCACCTCGCAACCTGGCCTTCCGGGTTCTTGAATTGCAGAAGCCACCTAAGAGCGGCGTGGTCCGTTCTTATCGTGAACTCGCGGCCCAGCAAATATTTGCTGAAGTGCTGAAGGGTCTTCACCACAGCCAGTAATTCACGCCGAGTCACACAATAATTCCTTTCAGGTTTCGAAAGGGTCTTGCTGAAGTACGCAATGACCACCTGCTGGCCGTCCTGGTCTTGGGATAATACTCCTCCGATGCCAGTATTGCTAGCGTCCGTGTCCACTATGAATCTCCCTTCCCTTCTGGGATAGCCAAGAATCGGAGCCGAGCACAGACGTTCCTTTAAGCGAACAAACGCATCTTCGCAATCGGAATCCCAACTGAAGATCCTCTTGTCCTCCGTGAGACGGTGTAATGGCTTGGCTATCTCTGAGAAGTTCTTCACAAACCGACGGTAATAGGCGCATAGTCCCAAGAACGCTCTAACATCGGTCTTGTTCTTTGGTGTCGGCCATTCTTGAACAGCTCTTATCTTATCTGGATCAGTGCGAACACCTTCGTCCGATATGATGTGTCCCAAAAATGATACTTCCTTCTTAAAGAAGTCACATTTCTTCGGATTGAGCTTTAGGTTGGACTCACGGAATCGTCTGAATACCTTCTCCAGATTTCGCTTGTGTTCCACGAAGTTTCGTCCCATGACTATGACGTCATCGAGGTATACCAGACAAGCGTCCCCCAAGAGTCCGACCAACACTCGCTCCATGAGACGCTCAAAAGTGGCAGGAGCGTTACATAGCCCAAAAGGCATTACGCGAAACTGCCACAAGCCATTTCCGGTTCCGGTGGTAAAGGCGGTCTTCTCTTTGTCTTCTGGCCGGACTTCTACTTGCCAGTAACCACTCTTCAGGTCGACCGTCGAAAACCACTTCATTCCACCAAGCATATCCAACGTGTCGTCAATCCGAGGCAGAGGGTAGCTGTCCTTCTTGGTAACGGTGTTAAGCATCCTGTAGTCAACACAGAATCTAGTACTGCCATCCTTCTTCTTCACGAGTACCACAGGTGAACACCAAGGGCTAGTTGACGGCTCGATCACCTTCCTGCGTACCATGTCCTCGATCATTTCTGCAACTTCGTGTTCCTTTGCCAGTGGTACTCGTCTCGGTCTTTGCTTGATCGGTGAAGTATTGCCGGTATCTATTGGATGAGTGACAAGATTTGTTCTTCCAAGGTCGCTATCTCCTCTGGTAAAGATGTCCTTGTAGTCCATCAACAACTTTGCTGCCTGAGTATATTCTTCAGAGCTCAAATTCCTCCTGGTCGCCTCCAGCAAAGATGTCATGTGATCCGTTGATCCAAGTTTGTCCGAGTTTTCTTGGACCTTCCTCAAGCTGTCCACGGCTTCACATCGGCCGATAACGGTATTCTTTGCGAGATGTATCGGCGTGCTGCTAAGATTGATGACCTTTAACTTGGCGTCACGTTTGGTCATGAGCAGTGTCCTTGCCGTGATCCAACTAGGATGATCTCCGTAGTCTTCTACTATGACACATCGATCCAGCTTTATCCCTTCTGGAAACCTAATCTGGACCAAGGTTTCCGATCTGGGTGCCAGCTTCACTGTCCTCAAACAGTACACTGCTCCTGAAGATGAACCCTCCAAGAAGACTTCTTGATCCGGGAAGCTTAACACTCCTTTCGCTATGTCAACTATACAGTGATGTGCCCGTAGAAAGTCCAGTCCGATAATGCAGTCGTCAGTTATATTCGCTACTAAAACAGACTGCGTGTAAATGTCACTTCCGAGTTTTAGTCTTGCTTCCGTAACTCCTAGGACGGTCACTGGCTGGCCTGTCGCTGTCTGCAGATTGCATGATGGTCGTCCATTTTCCCACATGATAGTCCGCTTGAGTAGTTCCGGTCGAACGATGGATTTCGATGCTCCCGTGTCAATAGTAAAGCGACAGGGTATGCCATTTATTTCTCCAGTAGTTACGAGGCTGTTCCCGTCACAAGCTTGTGATACCAATACAGTAGGGGCTCGACGAAGTCCAGCCAGTGCCCGCCCCGCGGCGCTGGCGCCTCTTAGTTTAACGGCTCCTGGGTGTCCACTTGGGTAGCCGTCGACACCGATTTCGGTTGCTTCCGAGTCCGGCAGTTAATCCTTATATGGCCTCGTTCGCCGCATCCGTAACAGATAAGTCCGGTACGAGGTTGAATCGCTGCTACGACTTCGCGCACCTTACAGCCTTTATAGTCGCTTCGTACCGCTTCCACTTCAAGGGCGTGCGCTAAAGCTGCTTCCAAGGTTGCGTGATGACCCAAGCGCACCGTTGCTCTCACTTCGGGATCCCGTATACCGCTGACGAAGGCCTCTAACACTTCCGAGTTTTAGTCTTGCTTCCGTAACTCCTAGGACGGTCACTGGCTGGCCTGTCGCTGTCTGCAGATTGCATGATGGTCGTCCATTTTCCCACATGATAGTCCGCTTGAGTAGTTCCGGTCGAACGATGGATTTCGATGCTCCCGTGTCAATAGTAAAGCGACAGGGTATGCCATTTATTTCTCCAGTAGTTACGAGGCTGTTCCCGTCACAAGCTTGTGATACCAATACAGTAGGGGCTCGACGAAGTCCAGCCAGTGCCCGCCCCGCGGCGCTGGCGCCTCTTAGTTTAACGGCTCCTGGGTGTCCACTTGGGTAGCCGTCGACACCGATTTCGGTTGCTTCCGAGTCCGGCAGTTAATCCTTATATGGCCTCGTTCGCCGCATCCGTAACAGATAGGTCCGGTACGAGGTTGAATCGCTGCTACGACTTCGCGCACCTTACAGCCTTTATAGTCGCTTCGTACCGCTTCCACTTCAAGGGCGTGCGCTAAAGCTGCTTCCAAGGTTGCGTGATGACCCAAGCGCACCGTTGCTCTCACTTCGGGATCCCGTATACCGCTGACGAAGGCCTCTAACACTTTGTCTTCGACGGGTGTGGAACTCGACGCGTAGGCTCGGCGTACGAGGCGCTCGATCTCCGTGGCCCACTGCTGCAGTCCTTCACTCGACTTCTGTGACCGGTCTTTAAGTTGAGCGCGGTACACGTGTTCAAGGTGCTTTTCCCCGTATCGAGCTTCTAAGGCCTTAAATAGCGACTCCAAGGTGCGTCGCTCGGCGGGCAGGTTCTCAAGCACCAGCAGTGCCTCTCCTCGTAGAGCTAGGGTGAGCGCCGCCAACGAATGCTCGTCTTCCCAGCCATTCCCACTTGCAACTACCTCGAACTGGTGCCTAAACGCTGTCTACGAGGTCGTGCCGTCGAAACTTGGGACCTTAAATTTCGGGGCCCCAGAGCATGAACTCGTTGCTGCCGTGCCCATAATCCTTACTTTCTGCAGCTTATTGTCCAAATCCACGAGCCTAGTTTCGTGGAAGTTTACCGACGCACTGAGGCTGTTGATTGATGCGTCATGGCTTTTGAGGGTTTGGTCGTGCTCGGCTGTACGCACCTTTACCAATTCCAGGTCCTCCTTCACGACGTTCAATTCTCCCTGGAAACCATCCAGCTTTGCGTCGATTGCCTCCATGGTTTTGCGCTGGCCCTCCAGTTTAGTTTCCAGGCTCTCCATTGCTTCGCGTTGGCTCCGCTGTATGGCTTCGCGCTGGCTCTCTAGTTTACTTTCCAGGCTCTGTTGTATAGCGGCTAATAAGGAGGCCATGTCAAATGCACTCGGTGTTGGTGCTGATGCAGCTGATGTAGCCGAGGGTTCAGCGGTGGCCTCCGTTTCCGTGCGATCACGCCCGGGTGACTCCATTCGCGCGGCATCCAATGCCGTCTGCCGTCGCGTACGAATCCCGTCTTCACTTTGCGGTACTACAGGCATTCCGCTTCTGTCACCAATTGTTACGTGTCAGGAGTATGGGGTTCGAGAAAATGCCAAAATGTACCACAAAGACTTTATTGTACTCGTAGTTACACAATCACACACTGTACACAGTACACACCACAACACTATGCACGTAGGTACTCGTAAACACACTCGTCGAACACTGTATCGCACGTAGAAATCACTTCACTTCTCACTGGTATCGCTCGTAGGTATCGCTGGTATCTTCCTGGTTTCGCTTCCGAAACTAGAATGTCCGTGGTTGGCCGATCGCCCCTTTATATACCACTCACCCACCATTCACGACAATCGAGAATATTCCCGCGAAGTCCGGACCCGCGTCGAAATAAAGTTCGAGAACGTTCCTTGCAACCGACTTTCGCCCGTATGACTATTGCCGTAATGGTCGAAGTGTCGTGCGTCCTTTTGAGAGAGCCGCGCTCCTATTGTTTCTATTGTTGCGCGACATGTTTATGGCCCCTATTGTTTATTGTTTTCGGCGTAGCGAAGTAGATGCGCCAGGGTTGTCACAATATTAAGGGTATTTGTATGGTACAATGCTGGAAAATTATTTTTTGTTTCATTAGATTAGAAGATTTCATTTGAAGGCGCAAGTGTAAACTCATTCTTTTCTGTATGAAAATCATTTTTTGAACATAACTTTGGGTTAAGTTTGCTAATTTATACTACTGTTACAATAATTAGTCACTTATTCTTACTTAAATTCATTTCAAATATAAATAGCACTTGTCCCAGCATATCTTTTATCCTTTCACTTTGATGACTAGAATTTAAAATTCCTTAGGTAACAAGTTACATTCAAGTTCATTACAAGCAAAATTGAACCTTGACCCCCTATAATAAATTAGCCATTAGCAACTCACACATCACGTTTCCAGATAATCCACGCGGAGATCGTAGTATACTCGTACCACTACCTGCTGGACCCGAAGATCGCGGAGGTGGTGTCGCGCGAGCTGCGGCGCGAGGCGGTGGTGGTGTTCGACGAGGCGCACAACATCGACAACGTGTGTCTGGACGCGCTCAGTGTGCGCATTACAAGGCGGACTGTCGATCGGGGGGCGGTGGCGCTGCAGCAGCTTGAGAAGACTGTTGCGCAGTGAGTGATGGTGTATAATAGGTGTACGGTTGTATGGATTTAGACTCGGCGGTGGTGGTGTTCGACGAGGCGCACAACATAGACAACGTGTGTCTGGACGCGCTCAGTGTGCGGATCACCCGGTGGACTGTCGATCGGGGGGCGGTGGCGCTGCAGCAGCGTGAGAAGACTGTTGCGCAGTGAGTGATAGTGACAATCTTACGGTTATACGGATGTAGACACACACGTAAAATTTTTTATGAATACCAAATGTGGAACCACATTGGACAATGTTTCGTGTGCGTGAACGTTGTCTATGTGTGCGTTGCTCAAGCGTATGATGACGCACAGTGTGTGGAGGAAGCAACGCGATATTGCACGAAAGCTTTTATAGGAAGCATCGGCCCTATGAGTAAACTTAAGTAAAAACTGTACAAAATCTGAGACACTTGATCACACAGCTGTAGCTGGAGACAGAAGTTGTCTATAGACCGACTTGCCATGACGTGACGTCACGTGACGTGACGTGACGTAACGCTCGGACAATGTTGCAGGATGCGCGCGGAGGACTCTGCGCGGCTGACGGCGGAGTACGAGCAGCTGGTGGCGGGGCTGCGCGAGGCGGCGCGCGACGACCAGCTGGTGGGCAACCCCGTGCTGCCCGACGAGGTGCTCGACGGTCGGTACACACAGACACACACACACACACACACTGCGCGGCTGACGGCGGAGTACGAGCAGCTGGTGGCGGGGCTGCGCGAGGCGGCGCGCGACGACCAGCTGGTGGGCAACCCCGTGCTGCCCGACGAGGTGCTCGACGGTCGGTACACACACACACACACACACACACACTCTGCGCGGCTGACGGCGGAGTACGAGCAGCTGGTGGCGGGGCTGCGCGAGGCGGCGCGCAACGACCAGCTGGTGGGCAACCCCGTGCTGCCCGACGAGGTGCTCGACGGTCGGTACACAACTACACACACACACACACACTCTGCGCGGCTGACGGCGGAGTACGAGCAGCTGATGCACACAGACACCACAGCACACACACACCGTGCATGTGTTACCTGTTGAACATAATAACCAAATAAGATGAACTGTTGATTGTGTAATAAAATTAACCACTTAAATACCTATGTAATTACCACAAATAATTTACATGTTCATCAGTAGTTTTATTAAGTTACAATGCATCAGTATCTTTACAGAAATTAATTTTTAACTAAAATCCCACGTCCCACCTGGAAGTGAGAGTGAGAGAAAGAATGAAAGTGAGTGGTGACATAGTCCTGGATGATAAAATGCATTCTGTAAATGTCAGTTCACCCTAGTATAAAATTACCCACTTAAACTAGCGGCACGCTATGATGGCCGGTTTGACGTTTGTCCGCTCATGAAGTTCCGTATTAATTGATAACGACTTTGAAGGAAATAATTGTATTACTTTATTGACGATAGTGATGTGCAGAGATTCATAAATTTTATCGAATGTAGTTTTAGGTTTAGGACTCAAAATTTATTTATTAAATTGATTTCTAAAATGTATACAAGTAAAGAAAAATCAGTTTGCACCATTTAAGGGGTGAATGTACTTGTGAATATGAACAATTTTCACTATGTGGACAAACCTCTGAAATCGCAAAAAAATATCAGCTGTTTCATACAAAAGGTAAAATTTTTATTTTTATATGATATATACCACAACTCGGCATTTGGTTTTCTAAATTGAAAATTTTTAAAAATGGAATCTAATACGATCGTCACATAGGATCGCTGGCTAGCACAACTACTACCTCCGGCAAACTCGCGTCAATGCTCAATGCAAAACAAAGCAGTTTCGAATTGACGTTGCTTCGAAAAGTATAAACTGTCAGTGCAATGCGATTGTGATATAGTTTTGACCTGGCTTTGGATTTCAAATATTGATACTGCATTACTGTTGACCCTTGCTCGTTAATTTGGACTCTGTTCAAGCCCTTTGTTTTGTTGTGGATTTCGTCGATATGACCGAACGTACGCAGAGAACTGTTCTAAATAGTCAGACACGTGAGTTCGTAATACGCCTTCGTAACTATTTCGATCGTGAAGCTCAAAATGGAGGGCCAATTTTACCTATAACGTCAGTGGTTGAACGCGTAGCTGATGCGCTTAATATTGGACAACGAACTGTTAGACGGATAACTAAAGAAAAATATGGCGAGACTGGCACAGAAGAAAATAAACTTCACACACCAAAAAAGAGAAAACGAGCAAAACCAGTCGTAGGCATCGATAGCTTTGATGCCGATGCTATCCGAAGACATGTTTACGGCTACTATTTACAGAAGGAGTATCCAACAAGAAAAAAGTTGGTGCATTCACTGAAGGAAGCTGGATTATTCTTCGGTGGGGAAAGTTCTTTAACGAAGATTTTGAAGACCATTGGATTTCGATACAAAAAATGTAACAAACGCAAAATATTGATGGAAAGATTTGATATAGCGATGGCAAGGTATACTTTTTTACGGCAAGTGAAAGAAATCAAAAATTGGCAAAATGTTGTGTTCTTGGATGAAACATGGCTTAATGCTAACCATACTGTAGGCCGTTCTTGGAACGATGACACAGCAGCATCTACTTCCAAAGTTCCTGTAGGAAAAGGATCGCGACTTATAATTTGTCACGCCGGAACCATCAACGGGTTTGTCGAAGGTTCTCTCATGGCTTTTGCGTCAAAAACCACTGGAGACTATCATGAAGACATGAATGGAGAAAAGTTTACTGAATGGTTTACCTCAATGTTGTGTAGCCTCCCTGAACCATCTATTATAATTATGGACAACGCCCCATACCACTCGATGCAAATTGACAAGCCACCTGCCCAATCCCAAAAGAAAGCTGATATCGTCGCATGGCTTCGTAAAAATGGCGTAGATGCAAACATGAATATGTTAAAAGCGGAATTAGTACGTCTTTTAAAAGAAAACAAACCAACCAAGATCCGATACGTCATTGACGAAATAGCATTAGAACATGGGCACAGAGTTATACGGTTACCGCCTTACCATTGTGAGTATAATGCGATTGAGTTGGTGTGGGCTCAAATTAAGGGATATGCTGCAAGACACAATACAGAACCCCCATTTACCACAAAAAAAAATGCTAAAATTATTAGAAGAAGCTTGTGAACATGTGACTAAAGGAGACTGGGAAAAGGTTGTGAATAGAACTGTTAAATTAATAAGGGAAGATTATGAAAGAGATGTGAAAATAGATAATATTATAGAAAACGAACATATAATTATTAATGTAGGTGATGATAGCAGTGACGACAGTGAAAATAGTAGTATGGACGAATCTGATTAATTATGGCCTTTTGTGGCACCTTTTTTGGTATCTTTTGTATTCATATGTTTCTTGTGTGCATATAAAGTATGTATATTCATTTTCATTCAAATATTCAGTTCGTTCAAATAAATTAAATAAACATTTACATTTTTGTTTTATTGAACCTATTTAATCAGGTACAAAAACAAAACTTACAGTCCGCCCAACTTAACTCTGAAATGGCAAAAATTGGAACTAACGAAAAGTCATTCATAAGTACGTTGTGTTCATTCATCTGTCAGTTACTAGTGTGCAATGATTGGTCAAATGAATGTCAAATGCGTCCGACAGCGCCTCTTTCGTTTCAGTCTTAAGTTGGGTTTACTATAATTGTTTTTTGTTCGAGAATAAATTGACATTCCACATCACTGTTGTAATGTGTCAAACCGGCCATCATAGCGTGCCGCTAGTGTAATAAATGTACCGTTATATTGCAGAAGTGGTCCCGGGCAACATCCGCAACGCGGAGCACTTCCTGGGCTTCCTGAAGCGGTTCCTGGAGTACGTGAAGACGCGCCTGCGCATCCAGCACGTGGTGCAGGAGTCGCCCGCCGGTATGATGTCCGTTACTGTTTACTGGGCTTGGGGCTCTTTCAGTGTAAGAGGCAAATGCTGTTGCCTTGGTGGTCAATAGCGGACTGGTGGTTTAACATGTTAATATTGTTGGGATTAATTAATTAATTAATTATTATTGTTGTTCACTTTTCTCATGTTTCCAGTTAATCCATGAATCCATAATCCATGTCCACAGTTAAATTGAAACTGAAAGTGTCATTAAAAATACAATTAAGTATAATGGAAAATTTATAATACATATAGGTTTCTAACCGACTATTTGACATCCGTTTTAATCATGAATGTTTGGAACATCATCAGGTTTCCTCAAAGACGTAGCGCAACGCGTGTGCATCGAGCGCAAACCGCTGCGGTACTGCGCGGCGCGGCTGGCGTCGCTGCTGCGCGCGCTGGAGGCGCCCGACCCGGGCCGGTACGCCGCGCTCACGGCGCTGGCGCACCTCGCCACGCTGGTCGCCACCTACACGCGCGGCTTCACCGTCATCGTGGAGCCCTACGACGACAAGACGCCCACCGTCTCCAACCCCGTGCTGCACTTCTCGTGAGTGGCTCGTCGGTGACGTCACGTGTAGTACAGTATGTAGTGATATAGGCGCTGGCGCACCTCGCCACGCTGGTCTCCACCTACACGCGCGTAACCCTAGTAATTTTTGCTTGAAAATTTCTTGCCATATTTACATTTAATCGAGGAAGTTACATGACATCACAATGCGTCTTTACTTTACAGAAATTTATCAACGACTGGTATTAAAAACGACGTTATTACAGATGCATGGATTCATCGATAGCGATGCGGCCCGTGTTCGCGAAGTTCCAGACTGTCATCATAACATCGGGTGAGGAATTTACTGAACTTCAAATTTAAATTTCAATTAATTAACCAATTTTCATGTTTGACATAAGATGTATCCTAAGTAACCCCAGCCTCCCCGCAGGCACGCTGTCGCCGCTGGACATGTACCCGAAGATCCTGGACTTCAGCCCCGTGGTCATGAGCTCGTTCACCATGACGCTGGCAAGGCCCTGTCTGCTGCCCATGGTAACGTATACAGCTGGCTGAATGTAATCATGGTTACGGCCTGGAGGCCCAGAAATTCCATTACAAGTTTGAGAAAAAGTAGAGCTCTTAGTGGGACATTTCCGTGCCTGCAGATGTAATCGCAATCTTGATCACATTTTGCATAATTATCTCTAAACTCCATTTGCATTGATATGGAATACGTCATCTGCCAAATAAGGCCTCTTAGATGGGGATGGCTATAGCTTACTTTAGTAATCTAATAAGAACCGTTGAGTTTTACCATAGGGAATCCTAGTGTGGGGCTTTGAGTATGTAGCGTTTAAAAAACACAATAATTGTAATGTTAAAGCACGTGTAATGTGGCGCAGATAGTGTCGAAGGGCAGCGACCAGGTGGCCATCTCGTCCAAGTACGAGACGCGCGAGGACGTCGCCGTCATCCGCAACTACGGACAGCTCATCGTCGAGGTATGCACGCTATATCATTACTATTGCTCAATAATATGTATTTATTTGTTTCTCCCTCTTTAACGCCACAATAGAGCGATTCTAGAGTTTCATTTAATATGTAGAGATAGGAGCGTGGAGAGTAATATAGGGTAATTTTGACCAGTGACTCATTCATTGAGTGATTCATTATGATGCTCATACATACACCAGGAACATTTTATGTCATGTATAATAAGCTCATTTTTAATTCACGAGGTTTCTAGCTCTAAAAAATATCACTATCAAGTATGTTAAAACCTAGTAATTTGGAGAGTGCAAGAAATAAAGCTTTTGGATATATTTTGTAACCTGTTAAATGTCATTTGTTGTCAGTTGTCAGTGTCATAACGATAGTAATCGTTGTGTGTATGGTTGTGTGTGTGTGTCAGATAGCGGCGTGCGTGCCGGACGGCGTGGTGTGCTTCTTCACGTCGTACCTGTACCTGGAGAGCGTCGTGGGCGCCTGGTACGACCAGGGTGAGTGCGCCTTTATAGGTTGACCAGAAATATAAAAAACCTCGCCATATTGCTAGTAACTTGACGACTATGGATAGATAGAATATTGAGAAAGGCCGTTTGTAGAAACTGCCGATAAATAGAAGTAGTCTATTTTGCAAATGCATGACGTCATTCCAAACCTGTGTAGCGGCGCGATACCCACAGATACTTGAGCGCGCGCTGCACATGAGACGCGGACCAAAAACAGACACTCATTATAGTAAACAATAGACTACGTCACACGCGTCATACTGAACTGGCCAATCAGATGACGTATCCCCAACCGCGATATCGAAGATTCTAAATTATCTGACTAATACAAATGGTCCGAAGTTAACATTCGGACTGCGGTCCCCAGGCAGAAACATCGCCTGGCGGGAGATTTCCCCTTCTCCTCCACACCTGGATCACATTATTGAAGAAGTCTTTATGGGTTCCCGCAAACTGGCCACAGCCATCGACCACCATTGGTTGTGGCATTGTGGCGCTTCTTTTAGCGCTCCAACAGTGAGCGGGTTATGCAGCCGAAGCGGCTGTGGCCGGAACGCACCTCTAAAAAGAAGCGTCACTGCGACATAGCCGCCGTGGCTATGGCCAGTTTGCGGGGATCCTATTCGTGTTGTTATTTTTGATATCCTCCTGACCAATTGAGGTGTTTGCCCAGCGGTGGGCTATCAATCGTTGACGTCACGTGGTGGTGTGTTGCAGGCGTGGTGGCGAGCCTGCAGCGGCACAAGCTGCTGTTCATCGAGACGCAGGACTCCGCCGAGACCAGCTTCGCGCTCATCAACTACATCAAGGTACTGTTTATGATATATTTGAACTTTGTGTATGAAATGTTTTGAGTGATCTTTATCTCTTGCGAGTAGTGTGAGTGGTAGCGTTTTATGTGGATATGGTTATGTTAATTGCATCTTACCATAATCGTTCCGAATGAATTTAAGAGTGAATTAGGAATGTATATTTTTGTCTATGGCATGCCAATACAGGATAAGTAGTGCATCTTTATCAAAGCATTTTATGATCGCCGTGTTTTGATTGGTTTCTATACATGCGCAAACATCTCGGATAGCTAAGTTCAGTCCGGTCAAGTTATAATGCGCTTACCGTAAATGTTTTGGTTTTTGTTGTGTAAATGAAGAGCCCTGTAACAGTTAGGCACTTCTCACACAACGCTATTTATGAGCTACGCGACTGCAACGCAATCCAAAATTTGTATGTATATGTACAGGAGACGCGTCTACGATGCGTCTCCTGTCAGTCAAAAGTGTCAGATACATAGAATTTTGGGATTGCATTGCAGTCGCGTAGCTAATAAATAGCGTTGTGTGAGAAGTGCCTTAGTCGCGTGTCGTTGTGCGCAGGCGTGCGAGAGCGGGCGCGGCGCGGTGCTGCTGTCGGTGGCGCGCGGCAAGGTGTCCGAGGGCGTGGACTTCCACCAGCACCTGGGCCGCGCCGTGCTCATGCTGGGCGTGCCCTACGTGTACACGCAGTCCCGCGTGCTGCGCGCGCGCCTCGACTACCTGCGGGACCACTACCAGGTGCACACACACACACACATGCTGGGCGTGCCCTACGTGTACACGCAGTCCCGCGTGCTGCGCGCGCGCCTCGACTACCTGCGGGACCACTACCAGGTGCACACACACACACACATGCTGGGCGTGCCCTACGTGTACACGCAGTCCCGCGTGCTGCGCGCGCGCCTCGACTACCTGCGGGACCACTACCAGGTGCACACACACACACACACACATGCTGGGCGTGCCCTACGTGTACACGCAGTCCCGCGTGCTGCGCGCGCGCCTCGACTACCTGCGGGACCACTACCAGGTGCACACACACACACACACACATGCTGGGCGTGCCCTACGTGTACACGCAGTCCCGCGTGCTGCGCGCGCGCCTCGACTACCTGCGGGACCACTACCAGGTGCACACACACACACACATGCTGGGCGTGCCCTACGTGTACACGCAGTCCCGCGTGCTGCGCGCGCGCCTCGACTACCTGCGGGACCACTACCAGGTGCACACACACACACACATGCTGGGCGTGCCCTACGTGTACACGCAGTCCCGCGTGCTGCGCGCGCGCCTCGACTACCTGCGGGACCACTACCAGGTGCACACACACACACACATGCTGGGCGTGCCCTACGTGTACACGCAGTCCCGCGTGCTGCGCGCGCGCCTCGACTACCTGCGGGACCACTACCAGGTGCACACACACACACACATGCTGGGCGTGCCCTACGTGTACACGCAGTCCCGCGTGCTGCGCGCGCGCCTCGACTACCTGCGGGACCACTACCAGGTGCACACACACACACACATGCTGGGCGTGCCCTACGTGTACACGCAGTCCCGCGTGCTGCGCGCGCGCCTCGACTACCTGCGGGACCACTACCAGGTGCACACACACACACACATGCTGGGCGTGCCCTACGTGTACACGCAGTCCCGCGTGCTGCGCGCGCGCCTCGACTACCTGCGGGACCACTACCAGGTGCACACACACACACACACACACACATGCTGGGCGTGCCCTACGTGTACACGCAGTCCCGCGTGCTGCGCGCGCGCCTCGACTACCTGCGGGACCACTACCAGGTGCACACACACACACACATGCTGGGCGTGCCCTACGTGTACACGCAGTCCCGCGTGCTGCGCGCGCGCCTCGACTACCTGCGGGACCACTACCAGGTGCACACACACACACACACACACACACATGCTGGGCGTGCCCTACGTGTACACGCAGTCCCGCGTGCTGCGCGCGCGCCTCGACTACCTGCGGGACCACTACCAGGTGCACACACACACACACACACATGCTGGGCGTGCCCTACGTGTACACGCAGTCCCGCGTGCTGCGCGCGCGCCTCGACTACCTGCGGGACCACTACCAGGTGCACACACACACACACACACACATGCTGGGCGTGCCCTACGTGTACACGCAGTCCCGCGTGCTGCGCGCGCGCCTCGACTACCTGCGGGACCACTACCAGGTGCACACACACACACACACACACATGCTGGGCGTGCCCTACGTGTACACGCAGTCCCGCGTGCTGCGCGCGCGCCTCGACTACCTGCGGGACCACTACCAGGTGCACACACACACACATGCTGGGCGTGCCCTACGTGTACACGCAGTCCCGCGTGCTGCGCGCGCGCCTCGACTACCTGCGGGACCACTACCAGGTGCACACACACACACATGCTGGGCGTGCCCTACGTGTACACGCAGTCCCGCGTGCTGCGCGCGCGCCTCGACTACCTGCGGGACCACTACCAGGTGCACACACACACACACACACACACGCTGGGCGTGCCCTACGTGTAAACTTGTACAGGCATACTATACAACCTCTTTGAATCGGTATTGAATAATGGTTCTTGTCCGTGGACAGTATGAATGAGTGCGTTGCGCGCAGTGTTTGAAGCTTGACGGTTCTCTATGGTTTAAAGTTCTATGGAGTGTGTAAGCAAAATTTATTTTCAGCATTTTAAAGTCTCCTATGTTTCTCATGCCGTTATTTGTGTGGGATGCAGTAAAGTTAATTCTGTCTCAAACACAGCTACAGCAGAATCATTAAAGAAATAGTATTATTTGTGCACAGATCCGTGAAAATGACTTCCTGACGTTCGACGCGATGCGTCACGCGGCGCAATGCGTCGGCCGGGTGCTTCGGTATGTACTTGTACAGTTGCTTATTGACGCCTCTCTGAGTATCCAAACATGACGCCACATAAACTCCGTAAGTGGCCATCTGAGTTGTGGTTCACATGGCACTGTCATGCACGTTTTTTGCAATATACGTCACACCAAATAAACAGTGGCACATACATTGTACACATAACATTCACGTCATGTCGTTTTCACTGCAAAAAATCGTACACCGTTTATGCGAAAATACGAATACTCAACGGTCTTGTTATGCAAATCGGAAGAACTTTATCGTATTCGGCTTGCAGTATTGCTCTGTCTCGTTCACACGGCATGATGTTCATACGATTTTCATCAAACAGCAACGTCAACACAACTGTGTTTGGTTCAACCCAGGTCATTTGTACATTAGGAAACGAATACAAATAAAACGTGCAGAACAATGCCATGTGAACGCAGCCTTACGTGTGTGTGTGTGTGTGTGTGTATCAGGGGCAAGACGGACTACGGCATCATGATATTCGCGGACAAGCGGTTCAGCCGCGCGGACAAGCGGGGCAAGCTGCCGCGCTGGATCCAGGACCACCTCAAGGACTCGCTCTGCAACCTCAGCACCGAGGAGGCTGTGCAGGTACACACATACTCTTATACACACACTTATATACAAACGGCATTGATGCCTACTTAGTAGTAATCCTATAGAGATGCATTGCGCCATTGAAGTATGCTGTATTCATGTATATGCACCTTAAGCGCTCATTAAATTTAATCGACCTCTAAATGCATTGAGTCACATGCATACGAACAGTTGCATTTTGTAGGAATTGTCACAACTTGTCAAAGTCAGATGTCAACATGGAAAATCTTTTGATAGAAGCGTGATCATGGACCTATAAAGGAGTGGACAGAGCCTCGCTAAACAAAAACCTGTGTCGGCCAGGTCGGCCAGGTCGCTATCCGTACAAGCCAGCATGACACACATTGACACACTGGTCGGCCATTACGAGTTCAAACGTCAACGCAGCCGATATAGTAAACCCAACTTAAGACTGAAACGAAAGAGGCGCTGTCGGACGCATTTGACATTCATTTGACCAATCATTGCACACTAGTAACTGACAGATGAATGAACACAACGTACTTATGAATGACTTTTCGTTAGTTCCAATTTTTGCCATTTCAGAGTTAAGTTGGGCGGACTTTACGTTACGTGGTGAATTTAATAAGTCAAAAAAAATGTCTTGCGTGGTGAAATCCTGTAAAAACCGTAGTGACCAAAGGAAAAAAAATCCTGGAATCACGTTTCATAGGTAATTTATTAATTTATTCTCTTTATCTATTTAAAAAATATCGAAATAAAATTTCATTTTCGACGATCATAAAGACAATTAAATTTCAGTGTTGTCAGTATTCACGTAAGCATATTACCGAGATTGTGGGAAATTTGGTCGATTTGCTTTGAGTCATTTATTTAATAAATTCTATTATATGTTATTTATTCTTTACCAGATTTCTTAAGGCAAACAAGTAATGATTTGACGAGAAAAAAAAAATTAAATTGAGAAATTGTCTCATAAAAACTATACGTGTATGTGATATTCTATTTACTGCCCATAGTTCTCTCTAGCATGGTAATTCCGAATCACATAACCAGATCTCTGAAAAAAAATTTTTTTTTTGTTGCCTGGGGTTATTTAAAAATAAGGAGGTTCTCAATTCAACAGTATTTATGTTATGCTTCTTGTTACGTTTGTTAAACAAATTCTTCGTCGTTTACGAGCCGATTTTGATAATTCTGTTTTTGTTGGAAAGTAGATATTGAGTGTAGTCCCGTCATAAGGCCACCAGGACCTGGTGATGGCATCCTAGAGAAATCGAGGGGAACTTGAAAATTTTAGGGGCGACCAGTGTTATTGTTAATGTTTTCATTAGGTTTATTAAAGATCAACAATTTAATGACGGCCTGGAGTCGATCTGATGAAGCCGAAAGACAGTCGAGGGAACTGTTCAACGATTTACAGCAGTTGCCTTAAGTTTAATTTTAATTTGTAGAAACGAGAACTTTACACCTTGATGGGTTGAATTGAGCGCCATCTGGCGATAGTTTTTGAGTTATCTCTGCTGGTCGATGTTGAAGTCGGTCTCTTTTTTTGTAAAAATAAATTTTTAACAATTAAAATATTTTCACCTTTTTTACTGCGTTTTATTGGTAAAATATTTTGCTAACCTGACAACCCCATGATTCACTCACTCATAACTAACCGCCGCCATTACGATGTCACAGTTTTGTCTTAATGACGCGCGGTCCACTCCTTTATAGGTCCATGAGCGTGATGATATTATTAGCCTTCCTCAATAAATGGACTATTCAAAACAAAAAGAATTTTTCAAATCAGACTAGTAGTTCCTGAAATTAGCGCGTTCACGCAAGTCTTCCGCTTTATATTATTAGTATAACTATAGAGTATAGATAGTGCGGTTGTTGACATGTCTGATGTCTGTCAGATCTGCAAGCGCTGGCTGCGGCAGATGGCGCAGCCGTTCTCGCGCGAGGAGCAGCTGGGCGTGGCGCTGCTGTCGCTGCAGCAGCTGCAGGCGCGCGAGGCCGAGCGCGCCAAGCAGGACCAGCAGGAGTGATCCCACCGCTGCCACCATCTGACACATACCACCGCCCGCTACACGGACGTGAAGTAGCGTTACCACCACCGCCATCACATATAGTAAACCCAACATCTCTGAAACGAAGACGCTGTCGGACGCATTGGACCAATCATCGAGAGGTAGTAACTGACAGATGAATGACCACAACGTACTTATGAATGACTTTTTAACATGGCGGCGTTAGTTCCAATTTTTGCTATTTCAGAGATAAGTTGGACTAACGCTACTTCACGTCCGTATAGCGGGCGGTGGTATAGTGCGCCCAACTTATCTCTGAAATGGCAAAAATTGGAACTAACGCCGCCATGTTAAAAAGTCATTCATAAGTACGATGTGGTCATTCATCTGTCGGTTACTAGTGTTCAATGATTGGTCAAATGCGTCCGACAGCGCCTCTCTTCATTTCAATCAGTTGGGTTTACTATACCACCACCGCCCGCCACGCGAATGTGAAGTGGTGTGGCGCGGCTACCGCTATCTGAATGAACGCCTGCTTACCACACGGACGTCATGTGACGTTACTAGCTGCGCTGTCCCCCCTGGTCTGTTACTACTACGAAGCTGACGTGTCATGTCTTTAATATAACTTTTTTTCTCGAATAGGTAATATGTATGTTTTTTATAATTGTTCCTAACGTTTATTTATGTAAATACAAAACGTTAAATTATATTTTAATGACAAAACAACATTAATTCTAAATAATAAATTTATGCTGATTGATTTACGCTGATTTGATGTCCTAAACAAACGGTGAGATAATATTCAATGTTAGATTTTACATTTTTCATTTTCCAAAGGTCATTTTCATTTTAGGTGGTAGAGCCTAGAGTTCGCCCGGGGTAGGACCACCGCCCGCCAAGGTACTCAGTACCAATCCTACCGTCATAATAATTGTTTTTAAGAGCAATTGTGTTCCGGATAGGAAGGTTTGTGGAGCCGGTTTCACTTTTTTAGAGGCGACCATCTCAGACCTCAGGGGTCGCAACGCATCTGTGACCGAATTGGAACAAGACTCATACTAACAATAACTAATTGGACTATTACTAACATTAACTAACAGGACTAATTATCACTAACATACCCTGTCCTCGCACTTATTAACAAACTAACCAACTAATATTCTGACACCATCTACTAACTGGACTAACCATCCTAGTCCCTTTGAGTCTAGTTCTAGGTCGGTCACAGTTGTTATGGGCGGCAGGGGAAGGGTGGTACTGCATGCTCGTTTGCTATCTTAATTCCATAAAAAAAAAAAAAAAAACATTATAGGTGACTTTATTTAGTGACAATGACTGTAAAATGAATAAATCACTTGAAATTGAACTCCACGCACATACCCAAAGTGTCTCCCGGGGCGGACCAGCCAGCTATGCCACTGTGTATGTTGACCTTTAGTCTATGGTGCAACC
Organism: Hesperia comma; assembly: GCA_905404135.1. NCBI lineage: Eukaryota > Metazoa > Arthropoda > Insecta > Lepidoptera > Hesperiidae > Hesperia > Hesperia comma. Next base: position 1,970,109 of record FR990028.1, on the reverse strand, counting down.
ATAGATAATTCATCAAGGATACATTCTCTTTGGACCTGTGGACCTAAAAAGTATAGAAACCAACCAAAAAAGTATGTAAAGTCGTACAAGAATCTTTTGGCGTGTGGGTGACAAAGACAGCGCCTCACAGGTAAGGCAAACTGTAAGGCGCTGTCTCTGTCACCCACGCGCCAAAAGATCCTTGTAGGACTATATGAATGTTGAATCCATGTTACACTACAATGAATATCAATGATACCATAATTGTCCGACATTTAATGATTGTAGAAATAAAAAATAGCTGTAAGTTTGTATTGTATAAAGTTAAGAATTAAAATTTTGAATAATTATTAACATTTTTTATTTTTTCCGGTGTGAACCCAACCTCACTTGGCTTTGAAAAGCATTCCTTCCGTTAAATTAAAAATATTAAAAATTATAAATTCCCGGATATTTCAATAAGTCTGCTCGAGATAAACAAAGAAAATAATAATTTTAAAATTCATTTATTAATTAAACACAAAAAGTTATGGTTCTTAAAAACAAGCACACATTTGTACAGTTTAAGTCAGTTGAGTTACAGAATATCGTATACAGCTGCTCACAGCGCGGGTGGAGATAAAAAATCTTCCGTGAAATCGTGAAATATTTTAATAACAAACTTAAAAGCTGTTATTCACATTCGTGGAACATATTCATTATTTTTTTTGGCTAAAATATTTCTTGTCTCATACCTACGCCTTAACATCTCACATGTAAAAATGACACAAAGCATATTCCTTCTCGAAATACGGTTGATACGTTAAAAATGGAACTGGTGCAAGGTTTCTCTGACAAGAAAAATATAAAAATGCAATGCCGCTGAACTGTTTTCCATATTATAACTTGTTAAATCTATCTACATAGAAAGATAAGTTTAAAACCATTGCAGTGCTTTACCATATAAACTTCAAATATACCTATGTGATATAAGATTAAGATACAAGTAGGTACATAAATATTACAATTACGTTGGTCGCTACCTTTCATTTAAGTCACTGCAAATTTTCTCAATAAAATTTATCTCTTTGAACCGTTAATGATAACATGCTTATAAATATTTACGTAGTCTTTTAATTATTTATACATACAATATATTATGTTATAAACACGTCATCGTACAAATGTACAAACAGTATTGCCATAAAACCTCAATTAAGTAACTACAATAAAGAACAACCAATTAAAACTTAATGACATAAACTGACATTAAAGCTTATCTTTTCCTGCTGTCGCTACTTTTTATACTATCACGAACATATTTAAGAAGTACACTTGCCCTCTGCTAATTATCAACCTAGCCATAACGTAAACGTTACGAAGTACCTGACAGCAGGAATAGGATATATTGTCCTATAATATACATACACAATTGGTCTAGAGGTAACTTGTGTACTGTAGACCGCTGGGCCGTATCTGCCATGGGTCCCAACAACAAAATAACAGACACGATAAATAAATACACAACACTTCTGAAAAGCGCTTTATAGCCATCTATTTAGACTTAGACCATAGTAGTAGTAGTTCGCTACTATCTCACTCACTCAATCTCTACTACTAATACTCACAAGCGTGTAAATCCATCATTCACACATCCATACAACTTTCCCAGAACAGACAAGCCTTGAGGACCTTAGTGGAAATAAACACTTGATGACCACGATCCTAAGTCATGAGGAAACGAAGTTGTATCAATAGTCTGGTTGACCAAACTAATTTAAGTGACAATAGTTTATTTGATATAACGCCCGGTTCACATTATTCCAGTACGGCATTCCAGTCCAGCGCTGGAATGCTACTGGAATAATGTGAACCGGGCGAACCTGCACTGGAATGTACCATTCCAGTGATCAAATCCAGTCCAGTCGACTGGAATGGCGGTCTATTTTTCATTCCAGCGCGCCCATTCCAGCGCCACTGGAATAGTGTGAACGGCTAATCCAGTGCTGGATTATACGTTGAAGAGTGAATACAAATTGTTATTTTTTTGGGATAGGTGATAGCGTCGGTACAAAAGTCAACTCGCCAATCTGCAAATGTCAAAATGTTCAGGAAGGTGATTTTAATAAAAAAAAGTATTGCTGTAAATCAGGGATTTCTTAAAATCAATTCAAGTTAATGAATTTGTATACTATTGATGACCCTCTATAGATACAATTAGACAAAATAATGTATTTCTTACCTGTAAAAGAGATATCGCAGATTGATTAGTTGACTATGGTAATAAAATAAGAATTAATGAAGGAGTACACAATAAGAAAATTGCCAATCTGCCACTTAGACTAGTTGAGCGTTGCAGGTTTACAGTTGTACGTTATATTGTACTACAGTAAAGGTATTCAATCTGCTTCTTAAACTTACACTTTGACTAGTTGACCATTGTGATTTTCACAAAAGGTGATAGAATTGGAATATGGTCTATTAAACTAAATTCACATAGATTAGTTTACCTTTGTAGAATTTTAATTTTTTGCAGTTAAGCAGAAAAACGATTTCTAATAACATCTGTATTTGAAATGCCACAGATTCAATATTTTGCCACAATATGAGTTGTGTCATAATATTGATGTCCATGTATTTAAGTCAAAACTGCCAAAATGACACTTTGGCTAGTTGACTTTTGTACCGACGATAGGTGGTGACTAAAATGAAGTTAACTGAAAACCAAACTCTTCAGTTTGTTTCTTTATATAGAGAACATGCATGTTTGTGGGACATCACGTCGGTTCTTCTTCCACTAAATCAGCTACTTCTTCTAACAGTAATAATTGAACAGTTTTAAAACAATTGTCAAACTTCTTTCTTGAAAGCATTGTCACTGTAGTGTTACCGATCTACATGCTTTTGAACGACTGGAATAAATGTGAACGATATGATCCAGTCCAGCACTGGACTGGATTACCGCTGGATTACTGGACTGGAATAAATGTGAACCGGGTATTATGCATGAACCACTGCTACTGTGTTATGGGATACCAGCGATATAATATTTTCGTTTATTTGAAAAAAATTACATAATACACTACAAATACAATGTTTAGCTTCAATCGACCTAGTACTACTTAAAAGCTGCAAAAGTTTGCTGCATTTTATCAACCAAACCATTGCCACTCGAAAATAGCAATAGTTTGGACTTTGGTCAACTGCATTAACAACCGAACTACTGCTACTACTCGTGTACTCGTAGCGTAGATCTATCATATTCTTGGTATTGGCTAGAAGAATCAGATTTAGTTGCATATAAACGGCACGGTTTAGTAAGTCAGTTGAACAGCCATAGGTACAAAGCAGGGATGTTATGGATATCCGTAACCGTAACCGAAACTATCGGATATCCGAAATAAAAATATATCCGGAACCGTATCCGTTAAAATAGTTTCGGATAATTTCGGATAAGGGCGGAGTCTAAATAGAACACGTTATGACAAGTTTTTATTTCACCACTCACGTGCCACGTCTTGCATTGTTAGATTTTTAGGGTTCCGTACCCAAAGGGTAAAACGGGACCCTATTACTGAGACTTCACTGTCCGTCCGTCCGTCTGTCCGTCCGTCCGTCCGTCCGTCCGTCCGTCTGTCACCAAGCTGTATCTCATGAACCGTAATAGTTACACAGTTGAAATTTTCACAGATGATGTATTTCTGTTGCTGCTACTACAACAAATACTAAAAAACAGAATAAAATAAATATTTAAGTGGGTACATACATTCCACGTACGTTTAGTTACCATTCGGTCCAAGAGATGGCGTTGGGCGTAATATGTGGCTACAATAAAACAATTAAATATTTAAGTGAGGCTTTTATACAACAGACCAGATTTTTATGGCGTTCTTATACATAATGGTACGGAACCCTTCGTACGCGAGTCCGACTCGCATTTGGCTGGTTTTTTGGTAGGTATCACTCTGTCTAAAAAGTAGGTAATTCCTGAAGAAAGAACTCGACTAATAAACAACTAAAATCCAAATTTTTAAGTCACTAACTTCAATGGTGTACAAGTTTTATATAAAAGTTTTTCATCCGGTTCGACCCCTACGGGGTAGAATTTCCAATAATCCTGTCTTAGTTCTCCCTTCACTCCCGAAGGAACATGTACATGTTGAATTTCAGCTTCTTCTGTTCAGTAGTTTTGGCTGTGCGTTGTTTGTCGGTCAGTCACTCAGTAACGCAAGAGTTTTATATAAAAAAATATATAGAAATAATATGGATTATAAGTAGATTATTACATACATTTTTTTCCTTTAATGTAATATCCGTAACCGAAACTATCCGAAACTAACGGATAATCCGAAATAATTAGATATCCGTAACCGAAACCGAAACCGATATAATTTTATTCCTATATCCGTATCCGTATCCGGATCCGAAATTCCATATCCGTAACATCCCTGGTACAAAGCCTTAGAATGTACACAATGTACAAGTTAGTTAAAACATTATTAACCTATAAAAATTTAACTTGAGAAATTCATTTTAAAACATTCATATATTTTCTCTACCCCCATATGAAATGGGAACAACATACGATGATAATAATAAATATGATATAACCATCGAAATATTTTATTAAACACTTACAAGCCTTTTCTCTGAAGACTCAAGTATACTCCGACTTTTAATTCGATGCAGTAAAATGACGTTTGCTAATGTCACTTTTTGAAATAATGTTGCCAGATTTTCAATATAAAAGTATGGATCAGAATGCTGGGCTACAAAGAAGACGGATGAAAGACGATTGCATGTGGCGGAGATGAGAATGTTGAGATGGATGTGTGGAGTAACAAGAATGGATAGAGTTAGAAATGAGTATATAAGGGGAAGTTTGAAAGTAGCTGAAATAACTGAAAAGTTGAAAGGAGGGCGATTGACGTGGTATGGACATGTGATGAGGCGAGAGGAAACGCATGTGACGAGAAGAGTGCTTGATATGAATGTGTATGGATGGAGGAGACGAGGTAGACCAAAGAAAAGATGGATGGACTGTGTGAAAGATGATATGAAAGATAAGGGAGTTAGTGTAGAAGTGACGGCTGATAGGCAAGAATGGAAGAGAAGAACCTATTGCACCGACCCCAAATAAAATTGGGATATGGGTAGGAAGATGATGATGATGTTGCCAGATTTTCAATAATAGTGATAACTTACACGATTAACGAACGATGTTTTGATTATTCGATTATTCTTTTCTCAATATGTCTATTATAATGTGTGTTAATAAAATAAAATTCAAATTCAGAAAACAATACGGAAAGGTTATTACTTTTAAATTATATAGTAAACGAAAAATAATAAACACCGGTGCATGCATGCTTTTAGTACATACATGCACTAAAAGCGCTTAATAATTAAAAATCTAGGAGATTATTGATATCAATCGTATTTTTATATGTAGTTATTGATCCTGTAATAACTTCATACAGTATTTTAGCAGTTTGCTAAATTATGCGAAACGATTATAATCCGATTAATATTTTCATCAAATCGAATAATTTGTGTCCAGGTTACATCACTATTTTGGTGATAATAAAAAACGGTAACACTGGAAATGTCATTTTACTGCATCGAATTAAAAGTCGGAGTATAATACATATTACAAGTAAGTGCTCTTACGCACGAGCGGCACGATGTCAACGGCAGAGACAACTGCACCGGTTGGCGGCGGCCGTCGACGTGTCGGCGGCAGACGTCAACCTATGTCGACGATTGCAATTCGATGTTGACACGTCGACGGCCGCCGCCGACACGCCGACGGCCGCCACCAACCGGTGCAGTTGTCTCTGCCGTTGTCTGCCGTTGACATCGTGCCGCTCGTGTGTAAGAGCACTAAAGACCATTATACCTCACAGTATAAATAATTATATTGGGTTTTAGTTGTTTTCAAATCATAAACTTAAAAATATAGCTTAAATGGACGCTTTTAAAACGCTTTGGGTCTACCAAACTCCGCAGTAAAAAATGCAATTTTTTTACAGTTAATTCAGGCTAATTAAATAACTAGGAAAAACTTGCAAAATTACCTTACTCAACATCAGTTTATGTTACTTAAAACTACCACAAGTAAAACATTTGAACATATGGCTTACTAAAACATTTGAACAAACATATTTATTTGAGAGATTTTTCATAAAAACTAAACATTACTAATACTACATACCTTTTCACGAGATCTATAGAACCCACATGCGTAGGGTGGGTGTCAAAAAAACTCACTGAAAACTCACTAAATACCGTTGCAATTGCAACAGACGAGTATGTTGAACATATTTAGCAAACATGTCTACTTACACTATTTATATTGTCCTGTACATTATCTATGACCACAGGCGTACACAGGGGAATCTCGGATAAAGTACAGTAAGGTCATTATAACTTGGCCCCTTTGAATATAGCTACGAGTGGCTGCGCAGATTTCGATTTTAGGCCAAAATGGTGGTAGGAGGCGGGGAGTGCGGGCGGTAGGATAGATACGCCATTACGAAGTAGTGCATCATAAAACACTGTCATGGCTGATGTGTTTTGATCGGTCTGTTACTGTACAGTAGAACCAACTTATCTCTGAAATGAAGAGAAGCACTGTCGAACGCATTTGACCAATCATTGCACGCAATTCGACAGGTAGTAACTGACAGATGAATGACCAAAACGTACTTATAATTTTTAACATGGCGGCATTAGTTCCAATTTTTACTATTTCAGAGATAAGTTAGTTGCACCCTGCGCAAACATCTCGCAAAACGAAGTTCAGGGCGGCCAAGTTATAATGACCTTACTGTACCCACTATTTTCGTGTCTTGAAAAATCTTCGGAACTCCGTTCCATCCTAGATGTTGCCATGTACGCCGGTACGAGGCGGTAGGTCGTCCGTGGCGCGGTCGTTACTCGGGCTCGTGTTTCTGTATGGGGCGCAGTGGGTGCGGGGGGCGGCGCGCGCGCGGCGCCAGCGCGGCCAGCAGCGCGCGGCCGGCGCCCGCGCACAGCTCCGTGCCGTCCCGCGCGCCCGCCGCGCGCGCGCCGCCCGCCAGCGAGTTGCACACGTGCCTGCAACACGGTAGTTTAAAATTAGTACACGCACGTTAAGGACGCGCTGCAGTAAGCGATCTCGACGCTAAAACGAAAAGTAAAACAAGTCCTAAGTGTATAGTCCAATCGTCCATGTATTGAATTTTGGTTTACAGTCAACAATAAAGGGCTTCGCAAGCCCGCTCTTTGACACGATTATCACCATCCCATCTTATCACATAAATGGCGCTGATATGCCAAATGTCTTACATTATATTGGAAAATAACTGATTTTCAAATTGCTGGACTGATTTCTACCAAACATAGCTAAAACTACCGCAAGGAAACAATTACAATTCACAATGAAAAAACTGCATTGAAATCGATGAATCCCTTTGACAGCTACGATGCCACGAAACAGGCTCACAGACCCACAGACAAACATACAGACAGGTCAAACTTATAACACCCCTCTTTTGCGTCGAGGACTAGAGACCTTAACCAAGTGGAAGGGAAGAGCATACCGGACCATGTGGAAGGGCAGCGGCGCGGTGCTGAGCCAGTCCAGCCCGCCGGCCGCCAGCGCCGCCGCGCCCGTGAACCTGCCCGCCGGCGCGCACGAGAACACCACCACCACGCGCGCGCCCTCCTGCCGACACCACCACCGGGTTATACAGTGCACAGTGTAGCGCGTGGGGACGCTCACTTACAGAACAATATTTTTGTATAGAGTATTTTTTTTTATTGAGGGGTAAATATTCATCAACAGAACAGTGTGCCCACCTGCCGCGCTTTCTGCAGCTTCTTGGCGGTGTTGGGCGTGAAGGGGTAGGGCGCGCCGCTGGCCGCCGCCGCCTCCACCGCGTGCACGTCGTCCGCCTTCGCCACGAAGTAGCGCGCCTCCGCTCCCTCCGCGCCCTCCGCGCCCTCCGCGTACCGCTCGATGGGCGCCAGCAGCGCCTTGCCGCCCGGCGACATGGGGCCGCGCGGGGCCTGCCAGCGCCCGCCCGGCGCCGCGCGGTACTCCTCGCCCTCCATGCGCGCGCGCCAGCTGCCCGAGTCCACCGTGAGCGGCTTCGGCCGCTGCCCGATGCCGGCCGGCTGGCTCAGCCCCACGTTGCGCTCCTCCGCGCCCAGCACCTGCACCACCGCGCTCAGGATCTGCTCGTCCAGCGGCGACATCGTCTTGCCCGGGCACGACATGCGCCGGATCACGAGCGCGCTCAGCTTCTGCCGCAGGTAGAACACGCCGATCGCGTCCGACGCGTCCGCCGTGAACGCCGTCCAGTCGTCGAGCGCCAGCACGGCCGTGTCCGGCGACGAGTCGTTCTCGTCCGCCTCGCTGTCCGAGTCGCTGGAGATGCCGGGCGGGTTGGCGCGCTGCGTGAGCGCGCCGGGCTGCAGGCGCAGCGGGCCCGCGAACAGCGCCACCGTGAGCGGCGTCACCAGCGTGTTGCAGCGCACGAAGCAGAAGCGGCCGACGCGCGAGATCTCCTCGAACGCGACCCAGTCGGTGGGCAGCGAGCGCACGGAGCGCGTGGCGCCCGCGCGGCCGCCGCCGCAGTGCAGCGTCGAGCTCGGGTGGAACGCCACCTTGGTCTCCTTGGCGGTGCGCAGGCTGCCGCAGTCGCGGTCGACGCGCGCGATCGACGGGTACAGGCCGCACGCGAGCACCGCCTTCACGACGGGCCACTTCTCCGAGTTGGCGTTGACGTCCTTGATGTCGCCGGAGCCGCGCGACTTGACGAGCCCGAGCGCGCGCAGCTGGGCCAGCAGCTGGGCGCGCGAGCCCACGATGGTCTCCATGGTGGCCGAGCAGATGAGGTTCCGGGCGCAGAAGGCGCGCTCGGTGCCGTTGGCGCGCGCCGCCTGCCACGCCTGGAACGCCCGCAGCAGCACCATGTGGTCGGAGAAGCTGTCCGCGCCGAACTCCTTGCGCGCGGTGCTGCCGCGCTTCCGGAACTCGGGCACCGCCGAGATCTGGAACGGCTCCTTGTTGGAGAGGCTGCACACGATGGTCAGCACGGGGTCGAGGCACTTCATCACGCAGGCGTACAGCAGCATCTTGCCGAGCTTCGGCTCCACCGTGAGGTCGAGGAGGTGCTGGCCGATCTCGGTGAGGTCCTCGTTGGGCGTCAGGGCGCCGATGGTCTTGAGCAGCGACACGGCGTTCCGGACGGCGAGGAACGACGGGGGCTCGATGGCCTTCGCAAGGAAGTCGACGATGGGCGTGTTGCCGGGCGCGAGCAGCTTGGTGTGCAGGCAGAGCTCCTGCAGCGGCACGCGCAGGATCTCGGGCACGGAGGTCTTGGGCAGCGTGGCGAAGCGGCGCTTGGAGACCATGTGGAAGCAGTGGCCGGGCTTGGTGCGGCCGGCGCGGCCCGCGCGCTGCCGGCAGCACGCCAGCGACGTCCACACGCACTGCAGCGAGCACACGCCGCCGTTCGACTCGTAGTACTTCTCCTTCACCTTGCACGAGTCCACCACGTACACGACGTCGTCGATCGTTATCGATGTTTCCGCGATGTTCGTCGATATGATGATCTTGCGCGCGTGCGGCAGCGGGGCGAACACCTTCTTCTGGTCGATGGTCTGCATGTTGCTGTGCAGGGTGAATATCTGGTACTTCTGCGCGTTCATCTCGGGGCACGTCTGGATCAGGTCTCGCAGGGTCATGATGTCGTCGTATCCGGGGAGGAAGATGAGAATGCTGCCCTTGGGCAGGTTGAGGTGGATGTGCTTGATGAGGGCCAGCATGAGCTCGTGGTCGATGACGTCCTCGGTGTAGGAGTGGTGGTACACGTCCAGGAGGAAGTTGTCGCCGGAGTTGTCCGGCTCCTTTGCGTTGGTCTTCGCCTCCATCGGCTTGGTGATGTTGGCGAGCATCTGCGCACACTCCATGTGACCGTTTTCGACGGCATAATCATAAGCTGTCTTTCCATTGTTGTCTTTTAACAGAGGGTCGGCGCCTAGAAGAAGAAAAAATAGGAATTATATTGAATAATGGAGGACCCTGCTCCCTAAATTAAAGCACAGCAGATTCTATTACTTTATAAAATTAGTAAATTATCAATTACGGTCAAATACATATTGGGAACGTGCACGACGGTGGCAACGCGCAACTTTTTCGGCTACTGTCAAATATGACAAGTAAACATTGTTAGTATTTTTGCAATTAAAAACCAAAATAAACAGTAAATGATACTTGGTGACTTTATTTGAGTGCAATTTATTGAATAGTGTATGTGTACAATGGATATAATCATAAAAACCGCGTTCGAAAGTATTACACACAGCCGCAATAGTTTCCATTTTTTGTCACGTTGTGCGCTGCGATCGTTTTTGTACACCTGCCACCCGCTTTGCACATAGCGAATAAACAGAGTAAGTGCAAAGAACACAAAATAAATTAATTTAAGTTCTTTTTAACTTACACTTTTTAACACCTACTAGGAGTGTGTACAAAACGACAAAGCTTCTTAATATAAAACAAATATACACCTATAAAATATGCATATTAGTAAGAAAAATCCTTAATAAAAATGTACAATCACAATTGCAATTCAATTTAAAAGTAGCCAATAAATACAGCAAGAGAAGGAAAGACACTAACCTACTGCAGTTACCCCGTATTCGCACAAATTACGGAGCATCGAGTATAACACGAGAAGGGGCAAAGCTGTATAACAAACTACCAGAGAGTATCACAAACGTTAAATCCTTTGCCAAATTTAAACGACTACTTAAAACCTATGTGCTCAGTACAATTGTATAATAAATAAAAATTAAATAGTCTACGAATTAATTATATAAAATATCTACAACTACCCAACTTGGTTTGATTAATGATAAATTGTAAATTAAAAATAGTTTTTTTTACCAGACACCCTTTCACACGCACTCACATTCACTCACTCACACACACACACACACATACACATATATACATATACACACACACACACAAACATACTCACTCATAAACATACACAGACAGGCTGAGATAATTTATGTCATTGCGCCGAAATATAAAATGTATAATGTAGCTATTAAGTTTCTCATTTTAAGTGACAATGTACTTATATTATGTAATAAGTATGTCTTATGAGAAATAAATAATCTTTAATCCTAAGTAATAATAGATACCAGAAAACACAGTGAGTACACTCTCACTCACTTGCTCTTCAAGTCTCGCTAACTGGTGCTTAATTTTGGGTTGAAACAAGGACAAAAAAACACGTAGGTGTGTTTTTTTGACTTACACATATCTACAATAGTATAAAAAGTACCTTCAAATTGAAGTGTCGGTTCTACTGCTCGAAGGACCAAAAATAACGAGATACGTAGGAGTTAGAAGACTAAAATTCAAATCTTTATGTATCAGTCTGCACTAATGCTATTATTATGCACTTGTCATCATTACAAATGTATGTGTGTGTGTGTGTTACCGATGCGCAGGATCTGTTCGGCGGTGTGGGTGAGGCCGCGCGCGGCGGCCGCCATGAGGCCGGTGCGGCCGCCGCGCGCCGCCGCGTCCGCAGGCACGCCCTCCGACAGGTACATGTACAGCAGCTGGCTGAACGAGTCCTGCACACACCACACAACACAGCGTCACTTTATACACTATTGGCGACACACACAAGGCTTATGCGTACGTTGACCAGAAACATAGAAATCCCCGCCATATTGCAGAAAGCTTCTGGAACTAATTTATTTTATTGGCAATGCTTACTTTCTAAACATCACACATAAATAACTTATCAGCGATTTCAATGACATGGTTTGTTTCGTTACTTTGAGTGCTTTTTTTGTGCTAAATAGCCAATAACTATTCATAGTCGAAAAGAAAAGTGGTTTTCTATGTGCATTCCTATATTCCTGGTCAACCAATATTTTAATACAATCATCATTCAAGCATCACGCCTTTTTTCATACTTCGCTACAGTCAATTGGTTTGAACGTTGGGACACCCAAACTGGCAAATTCAGAAACATCTCTATTTTTCACAAAGTTCAGGTTGTAAGTAGTTACAGTCACCCATGAACATCCATACAGCAAATACATAGTATCATCGACGTCCGTTAAGACGAAAAGAAGAGTTGCATCCGAACCGTGAACATCCGTAAAGCAAATACATAGTATCATCGACGTCCGTTAAGAAAAAGATAAGAGGTGCATCCGGACCTCTTCTATCTATTGAGCGTTTGCAAATAAAACAAACATGTATATCTCACCAAGCTGCCCTCGTTGAAGCATTCGTCCAGAAACTCGTCCATGTCGGCCTGCAGCGCGGGGTCCATGGTCTCGGAACCATCCTTGCTGGTGCTTGCGTCCTCCGTGTTGGCTTTTATACCTGCCAATTGTAACAACTCAAATTGAAAATAAAACCTCCACACTTTTATGTAACCGTTGATTGTTTCTACCTGGGCCCATACAACACGTGTATCCATTTTTACTATACAACCAGAAAATTGTATAAACAACAAGCGAAGTAAATGTTAATGTCTAATATCGAACTTAGCAATGCTCGTAAGTATATGTATAACCTTTTCATAACAAATTTTCAAAACTAAGGGACACGTATCCCACCGCTGCCACCAAAATGATTCCCTATAGGTTACCTTCCAGGTGCGACCAGTAGCTGTTGGGCATGCCCTTGAGCTTGTTCCGCAGGTCGCGCTCCACCTGCGCCATCTTCCGGGTGCGGTACTGGGTAATACGAAGTACGTCTTCCAGGAAGTACCGCTGCACGTCGTGTAGTCGCCCTGGGATTGTTATCACCGGGCAGTTGTAGAAGTACCTGTTACAAGCATTGGTTTAGGACGAAATAAACTGGATGCACACTTTTGCGTCACTCAAATGATGAATATGCGTACACTCCGAGTAATTTTTTTTATTAAATAATAAATTAAATGGAATAAAAACCTGCCAGAAAGGCCAGTTGATAGTATGTGCCCTTGTTAGTAGTAAAATAGTAAAACTGAAGACAACACCGATCTTTTGTCACAATTAAGAACAGCACGCACTGGCTCTCCCGCCCCTATTTAGAACATGACTATTTGTCACCGGACTCAAGGTCCGGTTACTAAAAAGTTGTCCTGTAACCTTACAAACTACCGTGTAGCGTGAGACCCACTTGGAGAAGTACTGCGTGTCCATGGTGGCGGACATGAGGATGAGCTTGAAGTCGCGCGTGCGCGCCATGGCGTCCCGCAGCGCGATCAGCAGGAAGTCACTGAACTTGTCGCGCTCGTGCACCTCGTCCACGAATATGTGCGTCACGCCTGCAGCAGAGGTTGGGAAAGATTTATTTATTTATTTGTATCGCTTAAAACTAGGATACACAAAATGCCTAAGGGCATTTTCTACCAGTCCGTCCTGGGTGGATATAGAAATACACTGTTACATGTCGTTGGGACAAGGTTAAACGCTTATTTTTCAAATATTTTAAATAATGCAAATGTCGCAGAACACGACAAAAAAGACCATAATCAGGTAAAGTTACATAAGTTATAGTGGTACAGTCACTAACAGCTGGTTTTCAATGCGTCCTATTTATTTACAGGCAATGCAACAAATTAATGTATGTCTCTGTAAGTATGTAGTGTGTTGGGCGGTAGGCGGTAGGGTACCGGTGAGCGCGCCGTCGCCGGCCATGAGCGTGCGCAGCAGCACGCCGTTGGTGCAGTAGGTGAGCACGGTGCGCGGGCTATGTGTAAGTATGTAGTGTGTTGGGCGGTAGGCGGTAGTGTACCGGTGAGCGCGCCGTCGCCGGCCATGAGCGTGCGCAGCAGCACGCCGTTGGTGCAGTAGGTGAGCACGGTGCGCGGGCTATGTGTAAGTATGTAGTGTGTTGGGCGGTAGGCGGTAGTGTACCGGTGAGCGCGCCGTCGCCGGCCATGAGCGTGCGCAGCAGCACGCCGTTGGTGCAGTAGGTGAGCACGGTGCGCGGGCTATGTGTAAGTATGTAGTGTGTTGGGCGGTAGGCGGTAGTGTACCGGTGAGCGCGCCGTCGCCGGCCATGAGCGTGCGCAGCAGCACGCCGTTGGTGCAGTAGGTGAGCACGGTGCGCGGGCTATGTGTAAGTATGTAGTGTGTTGGGCGGTAGGCGGTAGTGTACCGGTGAGCGCGCCGTCGCCGGCCATGAGCGTGCGCAGCAGCACGCCGTTGGTGCAGTAGGTGAGCACGGTGCGCGGGCTATGTGTAAGTATGTAGTGTGTTGGGCGGTAGGCGGTAGTGTACCGGTGAGCGCGCCGTCGCCGGCCATGAGCGTGCGCAGCAGCACGCCGTTGGTGCAGTAGGTGAGCACGGTGCGCGGGCTATGTGTAAGTATGTAGTGTGTTGGGCGGTAGGCGGTAGTGTACCGGTGAGCGCGCCGTCGCCGGCCATGAGCGTGCGCAGCAGCACGCCGTTGGTGCAGTAGGTGAGCACGGTGCGCGGGCTCACGCGCGACTCCAGCCGGATCTGGTAGCCCACCGACTGGCCCGCCTTCTCCATGCGCTCGTACGCCACCTACACACAACCATACACGCACACCCGCTTAGTGACTAACTTCACATTGTTACTCTACAGCCACACCTGCGTCTTAACGCGTTTATTAAGGCACAAATTGGTGAATCAAGAAGAAATTACACTTGTCACAAGTGTCAACTCTAATCTTATTTTCATGTATCAGCCTTAAACAGCACCAAGTACAGATAACTCAAAAATTACTTGTCAGATGTCGCTCAAATTGTTATTTCGGACCACAGACGTCAAAACTGAAACAGATTTTTCAGCCAAACCCAAACTGTCGGCCTCACTCTCAGTATCAGCTGAAACCAAAACTAAGGCCGAAGATAGGATTATAGCCGAAACTACCCGAAACCGAACCGCAACTTTCGTTCAGTCTCAATTAAAAACATCACATTTGGCTAGTGCCCATTCGGCAGCTTCAAGATAAGTAGACAAGCCCATACCCGCTCGGCGACGGAGACGGCGGAGATCCTACGCGGCTGCGTGCAGTAGATGCGCGCGGGCACGCCGCGCTCCTGGCAGTCGTCCAGCACCAGCTGCGGCACCTGCGTCGTCTTGCCGCACCCCGTCGCGCCCTCCACGATTATCACCTGCGGGAGTTATTTAATGCTAGTAGATCCCACCGCTGCCACCATGTGATGTGGTTAATACACGGACGTTCGGATGATAGCTGATTTATTGAGGTACTCGCAAATATAGTTTTATATAAATCAGACATCAGTTCTATAACCAAGCAAAGGCCGGCTTATTTGCAACATACTGGTCTGCCCGCTAAGAAGTAGGGTTGATTTATTGTTAGGCTGCCCCAATAACGCTTACCATTTAGTGGATCTATATTTTTTTTGTCAATGTCATACTATCGTGGAGGTAGGGAAGGTGTTCGACCCAGGTGACACCAATTGAGGATTGACACATGAACAAGATAGTTATTTATAAATACACCCTATAGTAAACCCAACTTAAGATTGAAATGAAAGAGGCGCTGTCGGACGCATTTAATTTTGACATTCATTTAACCAATCATTGCATACTAGTAACTGACAGATAAATGACCACGACGTACTTATGAATGACTTTTTAACATGGCGGCATTAGTTCCAATTTTTGCCATTTCAGAGATAAGCTGGGCGCACTGTATTATTAAAAGTAATGTTTCGAACAAAATGTCAGCTTGGTAGTTGTACTGAATGACGCATAAGCTATTGTACTGATGTGATATTCTATTGACTTTTAAATATCAGAATTTTTTCATTTTTATTTATCAAGCTTAAGCTATTGCTTGATTGTCTTGTTGGGAATCATAAAACAAATATACCTGATGCTCATTTATAGCTGTTATCAGTTCATTTCTCTGTTCATACACTGGCAGCTTCTCTCTGAATTTTATCAGCTCCGGATTGTATGTTGTATTTGGAACCTGTACAAAAAAAAAGACAGTTAAAGTCTTACAAAAATCATGTAATTTTTTGGGAATCTGCATTTTTTATAAACAAAAATTTTAATACCACAACACAAGGAATTGAGCATCATAATTGTTATGTATGTGACTAAGAAATGTTTTTTAATTAAAGAATTTCAGTTGCCAAATGGCTTTTGTTAAAGCTGGTTACCAGATGTTAACAAATACAATCTTCTACTCACCAGCGGCACTCCATTATTTAGCTGTCCAAGTGACTTGTGAGGTGGTTGTTGAGGACTTCTCTCCTTGTCCCCATTCACACTAAGATCATCTTTCTCTTTGTTGGTAATAGGAAATGCATTGAATAGCTCGGATATAATACATCTCATGTTGGAGTCTAGGATCAGCTTGGCATCGGACTGGATGATAGTGGAGCCTACACGCTTATATATTGTTATGTATCTGTTAACACCTGGAAATAAAACATCAACTAAAACTAAAATATGTATGTAACCACATTAGAATAACACTCTTAATTACAAAGACTAAATTAACCATTACTGTAAACAACTACATAACAGAGATATCACATTCAATGCCACAGTCATAATGCCTTTTAACTGACAATGAAACATTTTACCCTTTACTATGTACCCTGAGGAACCCTCAGTAAACTGGAATAGCCATCCCAGTCCTGATTTGAATTTTGCTATAGGTAAGTAATATCAATTTCCAAATTTTTATATATCGAAAGACAACAAATAATATTTTGCTACAGATAATTCAGTTTTCATGTAACATGGCTAGTTATATAAAATTATGTTACATCACTTAAAGATTGTAAGCAAAAGAAATAAAACATATACAATAAAAGTAATATTTGGAAGGGTTTCAGCCTCATAGAACCCTAGTGTCATGGACCTTAAATAAAATATGCATTAAAAGCATTACATACATATATAGGGTTGAATATGCAATTTAAAACGTGACAATAAATGTTTCATAAAACTTTTTGTTACTTGTGTAATAATGAAAAAATCAATAAATAAATAAAAAATCACTTGATATTATCATTCATAAAGTGTGTACTGTCTAAACAATGAATTGCACAACATTTTTTATCAGTTCTTAAATATTAGTGACCTATAATGTACCTTCAATTTTCTACAAATACTAAATTAAGAGTCAACTTAAACTAAACCTACCTTTCCCGCGCGACTTTGACTTAAGTCCCAATTTGGCGACTGTTTGATGTAAAAAGCCGCGCTCCTGGGCAGACAGAAATGATGGAAACGACAACTCTGTATCATTTTCATCTGCGAGGAATTTATCCAGCTGGATTTTCAATGCAATGCTCACAGATTCAGCTATAGCAAAATGCTTGTTGGAATTCCGCTTAGACCGTTTTGAACTCATTGCTAATGTTTTACAATAATAAGATAAATTACACCATCAGATTGCAACAATGTACTATTGTTAATTATTTAAAAATTTATACTATCGCTAACGAATCAGACGGTATTATAAAAAGTAAACCAAAATAGTCCAAAATACTATTTTCAGCTGTCTATTTATTTTATTTATTGAGTATGAGAACTGTCACATCAAGCTGTCAGTGGTTAACCATAATTTAACACAGGCTAAAAACCAAAACATAAATTACATCATAGAGATAGGAATATAGGTACCTACAGACTTGTAAAAAAAATAAGCAGACCTAAGGCGGGCTATATATTATCCATTTTGCAGAGCGCTAACTCAGTGCACTAACCAGTGCCATTATAATTACATTACACTGCACTAGTTACTGTCTAATTGCCTTTACACAATGCGAATCTAGCACGATAGCTCAGTTGGCGCTCTGCAAATTGGATAGTGTAAAGCCCGCATAACATAAGGGAGAAAAAAGAGTGCCAGTTACAACTACATAGACATGCTGAAAAGATTGACAATCCCCATACAAAACGCTTGTGGTCTACAAATGTTGTCTATGAGAAGCTCATACAAAATGTGAGCTTCTCGGAGCTTATAAAAATGGCGAGTGTTTAAACCCCATTTTGTCTATGTGTGCGTGACAACAAAAATAATACGAGATAGTCATTGTATGTGTACGAGAGAAAGAGATGAAAATTGCTTACATATTGTACGTCTTTTTAGAGGTGAAAATTATGTTTTGTCTGCTTATTTTTTTTATAAATCTGTGGTTTATTTTTACTTTTCATATCTGTGGTTCTGTCAAAACTTATGTCAAGCGAGCAATTCAATCTTCAGTCATTGTCAATGTCAACTGTCAAATCAAAAATACACGACACGATTTGCAGTTTGCACGTGGATTGTGAATTCTTACCTATATTTCTGAATATATATTATTGAGCACTGCAATTTAATATCTACCAATATAACCAGATATATCTGTTTAATTTATTTATTACTAAGTGCAAAATAATTCCTCAATGTGTGGGACCTCTTCATAATAAACGAAAGAAGAAAATGTCGAAGAAAATAAGTCATTTGGTTGTGGATACCACAGCGTTTATAAAAGCAGAAAATTTACAAGACCTCACCGATAATGTTTACACTATTCAAGAGGTAATTGATGAAATTACAAGCGATCGACAACGCAAAAAACTTGTCGTTCTGCCATATGATTTAAAAGTCAAAGATGTTTTCGCAGAAAACATTAAATTTATCACTGAATTCTCTAAAAAAACAGGAGATTATACGAGTCTCTCGGCAACTGATATCAAGGTTATGGCACTCGCCTACCAGCTTGAAAAGGAATTTGTAGGTACTGATCATTTGAAAACCTCACCAACTATCCAAAAGTTTGTAAATGTTACTGGTATTCGCAACTTCACACTTCATCCAGATGACAACAAAGAACATGGAAACAGCGAGAGAGTTGAAAATAAGGAGGCAACTACAGATGACACTTCAGACATAAAGGGAACAGAAAATAATGAAAGTCCCAACAATAATGGTACAGAAGAAAATATAGAAACTGAAGTCTTAACTGACATTAACAATATTGAAGTGAATAAATTAAGTGAAAGTAAAAAAGACAATGAGGACACTGAAGACATTACTGAACAAATTAAAAGTATAAACTTAACTAATGAGGACATTGAAAACGTAATGGTCAGAGTCTCGGATGAAGAAGATACAGAAAATGAATCTGATGAGACTTCTGACAGTGATGAAGGTGAGTGGATAACTCCGAGTAACTTAGCTGCAAAGAAAAAGGAAATGGATGTTGGTGAACTGGAAGATAAATCTGTTCAAGTGGCCTGCATCACATCAGATTTTGCCATGCAAAATGTTCTCAAACAAATAGGCCTTAATGTAACAACGGTTGATGGCAGGATCATTAAACAACTACGTACATTTATTTTTCGATGCACAACCTGCTTCAAAACAACAAGTGTCATGACAAAGTTGTTTTGTCCTAAGTGTGGTCATGCAACACTACGAAAAGTTGGTGTCAGCATTGACAATGAAGGAAACCAGCATATGCATATAAATGGACGTAAACCTCTAACAGCTAGAGGAAAACGATTTAGTCTCCCCACACCGAGGGGTGGCCAACATTTTCAATATCCAATTTTGACTGAAGATCAACCTATACGTAAGAGATTTGCTACCAAAATGGCACGTAACAAGACCAATGCTTTGGATCCTGATTACACAGCTGGTTTCTCCCCCTTTGTAATGAAAGATGTCAATTCCAAATCTGCTGTATTGGGGGTCAGGGCAAACAACCATGATATCAAATATTGGATGAAACACTATTCAAAGGGCAAAAAAAAGTAAAAATACTTTTGTACAGTGTATATTTTATTATAAATACATACTTAAATATATATTCTTAGCATATTATTCCCTTATTATCCTTAGTGTTGTCTTTCAACATTTACATATTATTTAGTTTTGTGCTTCATTTGTTTTTAATTATAACAAATTCAACATATTAATTCTTATTTATTGCAACTTAGCAGATCTAAAGTATACATTTATTATACCTTCAACATGTCATCAAAATATTTGAAAACTGAATCCATACAGGCATAAGATGTCATTTCATGTTTTGGATGACCTGAAATTGAATAAGACCATTACTCTGATGAAAATACCTCATGCAGTGATGCCAATTAAGGGGTTTTGTCCTTAAATTAAGTGAGAAAAGTCTGTAGAGGGAGTTTTTTAAGATTGTGATTTTTAGTTTGAATGCAGAAGGTTTCAAAATTGCCTTAGTGAAAGTGTAAAAACTGAACAATATTGACCTAATGGAGATAAATAATCACATACTGCGTAGAACAACAACCATGTATAACAAAGACTTAAAATTTACCTGCAGAAACCCTCGTAATATCATAATCTGGGGTCTTCATAGCAGTATCCAGAGATGATGAACTTGATATCCAATTCCTTGCAATCTGAAATAAATACATAAGTGAATGATTCAATGATTACACACCACAGTCAGCGGTCAAACTATGAAAACTATATTTTACCTTTTTCATAAAACTTGTCACTTTGATTTCAGAGTATCCATGGACAGAATCAGTAAAAGCGATGGCCTTGACTCTTTTCGCAAAGTCTTCATTTACTTTATCAGCCAAAGTAACAGTTACCACTCCTCCATAACTATGTGCCACAATAACTATACTTGATGCCTTAGTATTTGAGATGTACGTATTCCATACATAAATTGCATGTTCTTCACTAGTTCCACTCTTTGCAATCTTTTTCCCATCTTCTAAGTAGTTGTCATTTGTGTTTAAGACCATAACACCATAGTTCTTGGCTAGAGCCTTTTTGATGTATGGTATTTGTGTGCCCATATCAATGCATTCATTTATAATTAACCTGTAAAATAAAGTTCATTGCATTTTCCAGTATAACTATTTACTTTCTCATGAAACATTACAGTATTTATAAAAAAAAAATTTGTGTGCTGAGAAGCTTTACTACATGTATAATTTTTTTTACTCAAACTTATGATATGGTTTTCTCATTTCAAAGACTAATAGTAATTTCCATACAAAAACTATTCTGCATTTAATTATTAAAATAATAAGTGTGTTACATCTGCAATACTTACGATCTTGCCCACTGGCCTGCTCGTACTACACCAGATCCATGAATTAGGACCATAAGCACATCTTTCTTATCATAACCCTCGGACACAAATATGAAGGTTCCCGATTGAGGACTAGCTTCTTTAGGAACAGGCAGTCGGATCAAGTGAAGTTCAGTTTCTAGTAAATTGTAAATGTGCTCGGTGACTGCATTTCCCAGTTCCTCATAGTGTGCCTGGCATTCGTGGTGCTCGTTGCTAACATTAAAGAGGAAAGGCTCATCAGTTGGCTGACCGTTCTCTCCCAATTTACGAAGCTGTCCATCTAAAAAAACTCATCATAATTCGAAATTCCTTGTGTTAGAGCATGTTTACAAGCAAGAAGCAATAAATTGAAATCGGTTTTTTCCCATTATGCCGCTACAGACGGATGGCTGACCTTCAACATGTTATTATTATCATTACAAGCTTCTTTCATGTGACAAAATGTTATTTACACAATATTACTTACCGGCGTTAAATACGTATCCTAATTCTTGAATTGATTTCGATGGCATTGCTAGTGTGCTTGACGTGCTTGTGCAGTGCGTTAAATTGTTTTTAAAACTTAATCGCTTCGACAAGGAAGTGTATAGTCGGTTAAATTTAATTTTCGATAACATTTGAGAGTGTAACGCTATAAAAGTTGTATTTTAGTTGGGCATTTTATACAATGAGAAATTACCTTCTCAATGATGTAGGAAACGTTTGGTCAATACTAAACTTAAGTATTTTGTTTTGTTTCGTAGTTTTGATTCACAAAACGATACAAATACAAATACTTTGACAAACACGAGTTAACTGTCAATTTCAAATCAAACTTGACATTTAAATTGATAGTGATGTGAAGGAATGAATGAATAGAAAAGAAAAGTTGTAATGCAATTTAACTTCTTCGACATTTCCAGATCCAATTTTTGAATTACCCTATATTTAGGGAGAATTGACTCCTATTTTTTAATAAAAATAATGAAATTGGTATGTATAAGATTCATGTAAATTACTGGATAATTACCTTAGCATAGGATTATCTAGTTCTGATCTTTTTGTAAACACCACTCCCGTTTCTCATTATTTATAAAGTCATGGAGTGGAAATAAAATAATGACCTGGAGTCTCAATTTTACCGTGCGTCGCATTAAGCGACCAAAACACTCAAAACGTTCAATTTTCTATAGAAAAAGTGTTGATTAGGTCACTTAATACTACAACGATCACAGTAATGCAGGCAACATACTTGTTAATTATGGAAAAAGGTATGAAAGTGACTTTCATAATATTTTATACTAAGGCCTTTCTCACACAACGCTATTTGCAAGCGACTAGGGTCTTGCTCTTGTCAATGTATGAAAGCGACGCGTCTACGATGCGTGACCAGTGTCGACGAATTTTGGATTGCGTTGCAGTCGCGTAGCTCATAAATAGCGTAGTGTGAGAAGGGCCTAATATTTATGTGTTTGTTGAAGAGTTTAGCTGCGCTGAGACTGAGAGTAAAAATTTAACGTCATGTGAGACCATAGAGATATTACACTAGAGCATAGAACAATATACCACTAGAGGGCAGAAGCCAGGCTTCAGAGCGTACCTCGGATAAAAAGAGACTAGTGTAATAATTCTATGTGTGAGACACACTAGTCAGGGTGCTGAACCTGTAACATTTTTATTCTCCCTTTTGCGGAATTACACGTAGAACTGGAGTTTATTTGCAAAACACTAACGTTAATAATGTAAAAAATAAAATAAAAATCATCAGCTTAATGAATGAGGGTAACCGCGTGTGGATTCGCCGCTAGAGGCCGCTAGTGTAGAGGGTGGTCTGCCTGTCACTTCTCTCTTGTCTATTCACTGAATAGTATTCAGACAAGTGTCACTTGTCACTGTTTATGTATGGGCGGGCTTTGACCATAGAGTTAGTATAATAGAGTGGGTGAGCCATACGGCTGCCCATACATTGCAATCGCCCCCGGTTAGAAAGAGAAACAACGATAAGAGTAATTACCTATCTCTCTCCGATCCCGAGGGTGCCCGAGGAATGACGATCAAATGACAATAGAAAAGTATTTTCAGTGTGACCAGATTTAAAAGTATTCTACGATTTTAGTAGAAATTTGGGTCAAGCAGATTGTGCATCCATCTGAAAAAAATTGTAGTTTTTGGCTGGTTTTCATACAATTCCAGGTTTATTAGAAACTGGAAATTAACCTGCATTTCACTTGGATAGTGTATAGATATATTAAAAAATCACAGATATTAAAAAAATACGATTATTTTTAATAAAAAAAAGAATTTACATAAAACTAATATTTTCTTCGACTTGTATGTTGAACTAGGAGTAATAATATTTTTCTCCGTTATAAGGAGTGGAATACCCCATTCCATTCTGTTTATGTCGCCCCGCCGGGGTCCATTTACCGTGAATTTGCTGCCCCCCCAAGGGTGCCGCCCTCGTGCGCCGCACGCCTTGCACGCCAGGTTTCGGCGCCCCTGTTTACGAATAACAGTGATAATTGATCAAAGATTTTGATGTTGTGATTGTGACGTCCCGCCACAACAGGGTAGTTCCGTTCGCTGGTAATGTGGTATCAATAATAATTAAATAATAATTATAACACTTAACACAACTTCATCAACCGTGCATGCGCGTTCCCGCCAACTGACATTCACCACAGATCTACACTACTCACAACGCCATCTATCGACACTGCATCCACATCATTCATTAAACGTCACACCTTTCCCCTTTTAACAAATTTAGAGATATTTCCACATCGATACTTTATAGAATAAAACTATTTATATCAAACATATAATTTATTAGGCATACATATTAGGAGTAAGTAATGTCATAATATTAGCGTAATTGTCACTTGCTGCTAACAACTTACGGTTAAATCAACTCTTAAATTTTTTATTAGTTATACATTACACGGAATAGATATAAACAAATTAAAGTTAATCGTACACATAGCCGCATGCGTTTTTATCCTTCATCAGTACAATCTGATTTATTGTTCTCACACACTGCCCACTGTCCTTCTACTTTCTTTAAATGAATAATGTTTCTCTTCAGTTCCTGTCCCGTTTCATCATTCCTTATGCTATATGTAGGTCCTTTTGAATTAACAACAGTATGAGGTGTTGGGTTAAAGTTTGTAGTGAGTTTATTTTCCTTTATCATATTCTTAACATACACCTTCTCTCCTACGCCTATTTCTGTTGTATCTGCTTTTCTTCTTCTATCCTCTATAACTTTTCCCTTTTCTTTCATAATTGTGTCTTTATCCCTTAACTCTGAATCGAATGGTCTATTTATATCTTGAAGTGATGGTATTTTGTCTCTAAATTGCCTACCATAAAACAGTTCAGATGGTGTTTTCCCCGTGGTTGAATGAGGTGTACTATTATACATGATTAAATAAGATAATAAGTCGTCATACCAATTAGACTTTTGACTTTGACTTATTCTGAGCCTTTTGAGGATATCACGATTCTGCCTTTCAACTTCTCCATTCTGTTGTGGAGAATAGGGAGTTGAAAGTTGAAACGAATATTAATTCCTAATTCGCGACAAAACATCTTGAATTCTTCGCTTATGAATTGTCTCCCATTATCTGCTGTAATACTGACCGGAATACCTAATCTGGAGAAAATCTCTTTTAAGACTTTTATTGTTTCGGTAGATGTAATGGATTTCATTAGCTTGACCTCTTTGTATCGACTATAATAATCGATTATAACAAAGAGGTGGTGTCCACTCGGAAGTGGGCCTAAAAAATCTATAGCTATGTCAACCCAAGCCTGTGTTGGCAGCTCATGACGGTGCATTGGCATTGGTCGATTAGGGGCAGATACCAGTGTACAGCCTTTACAGTTTTTTACTACTCGTTCAGCATCTGCATCGATTTTGGGCCACCACACTTTAGTTCGTAAACGTGCTTTCATCGCGACAATCCCTGGATGTCCTTCATGGGCCGCCGCCAAAACTTGTTGCCGTAGTTTTTCTGGAATAACAATCTTACTTCCTCTCAACAATAGATTATCATGTGACCAAAGCTCTGTCTGAAAAATACGATACGTATTTATGGATGGATCCCAGTTGTTGGAGAATAAAGCTTCTTTCACAAGCTGTATTTCTTTATCATTTAAAGATTCTTCAGCAATCTCGTTCATTCCTAATGCACAAGGTCTAGCCAACTGAACAATTTCATTTATGTGATGCTCATCATCAAACGGCCGGGGGTTATCTGTTGGACAAAGGCGAGATAAACAATCTGCAATGTTTGTCTTTCCAGGTTTATATACAACTTTAAAATTGTAAGCCTGAAGGCGCAATACCCATCGTTCAATTCTCGCGCAAGGTTTCGATCTGCTACCAAATATAACTTCCAGTGGCTTGTGATCGGTTACCAAGTCAAAAGATTTCTTCCCGTACAAATACATCCTAAAATGTTCTACGGCCCAGACAAGCGCAAGAGCCTCCTTCTCGGTTTGGCAATAGCGCTTCTCAACATCCGTTAGGCTTTTGTTTCCATAAGCAATTACGCGAGATTCACTACCGTCCGACTGAATAAGTACTGCTCCTAAACCGACGGGACTAGCGTCAGCCATCACAGTAGTGGAGTCATTAGGATCGTAGAATCCAAGCGTATGAATATTATTGAGTGATTCTTTTAGCGCTAAGAAAGCTTTTGACTGTTCGGCACCCCAATGAGAGGTAATAATCGCGTTTTTTCCTAATTTTAGGGTCAGCAACCTCCTTAACGGTTCTGACTTGGTGGCCATGTCCGGAATCCACTTATTTACATAATTCACGAGCCCTAGGAAACTTTGAACTTCTTCTACTGTGGTAGGCTCTCTAAAAATTTTTACAACATTTATATACTTATCGAGGGGCTTAACTCCAGAAGGGGAAAGTTCGTGCCCTAAAAATTTTATCCTTTTGACATTGAAAACACATTTCTCGCGATTCAAAAGAATATTTTTTTCTTTAAGGATTTGTAAGACATGAATAAGTCTAGAATTATGTTCGTCTTCATTTTTCCCATAAACGACGATGTCATCTATAAAATTAACTACACCGGTACATGGTAAAAGGATTCTTTCTAATATTTTTTGAAAATGCTCTGGTGCACAAGAGATGCCGAACATCAATCGTTTGTAACGATACAGGCCTCGACCTGTGATAAATGTTGTTATATACCTCGACTCTTCACTTATTTCCACTTGATGAAATGCTTCTTTAATATCAAGCTTAGAGAACACTTGTGCCTTTTTGAATTTGGGAAGTAATTGATCCATTGTTGGCAATGGATGGTTCTCCCTTACAATAGCTTTGTTTGCACATCTCATGTCAACGCATATCCTAACATCACCATTGGATTTTAATACAGGAACTATGGGCGAGACCCAGCCTGACGGGATGTTTACAGGTTCAATTATATCTTGCTGAATAAGGTTATCAATTTTCTTAAAAATCTTTTCTTCCAATGGAATGGGCACCCTCCGACACGGTTGAGCGACCGGCTTAACTTTTTTATCGATGGTGATACTCAATTGAACGTCTTTGATTTTAGGAAAACTATTGTCACTCACTGAGTTAACCATTAATCCCAGTTTTAATACTCCCAAAGAAATAGCCGTATCTTTCCCAAGCAAGTCTCGGGTACCATTTTTAATAACATAAAAAGTACTTGTTTGCCCCCTGTTCGCTATTTTAATGTGAGCATCGAATGCACCAATGACTGTTAAAGGTTGATCGTTGCCATAAGAAACAAATGTCTTATTTGGTTTAACTATCTGATTACATACTTCAGTCCTACGCGCTTTCAGGTAATGCCATGTTTTATCGCTTATTATATTACATTTACTGCCTGAATCTATGATCATTTCAATCTCTACTCCCCCTATAGTACAGTCTAACTTGGTGTCGTCGTCTAAGTGAAATATATAATCGATGTTAGTTCTATCATCAGTTGATTTAGCTTTTCCTTTGGTAGTATATTTATTATTATCATATTATCTTTGGATCTTTTGTTAGTATTCCTGGTGTATTTTGCTGTAGGACCTTTGCGTTTCCTAATTTGGGTTTTGCACTGATTTCTGAAGTGACCAACGTATCCACATTTCCGACATTGCTGGTATCTGGCAGGGCAATCATTACTAGTTTCATTGTGATGTCTGCTACCACAACGGGAACATTGTGAATGCCTGGAGGAATCGTTTTGATCTACTTTATTGATGCAGGATATTTGTGGATCTGTACCGAAGTCATTTAGTTGCCTGTCAACAGTCTCCATCGCGTTTGCCTGAGCAATAATTTTATCAAGCGTAACATCATCACCCTCCATGAGTATTTTTTTCCTTAGATCTTTTGAGCTACATTTCTCAATAATCTGGTCTATAAGATGTTCTTCCTCATTAGAAAATTTACACTTGCTACTCTGTTTACGCAATTTTACTAGGAACTTTTCGAATTTTTCCTCTGGTTCTTGCTTGATTAATCTAAACAGATGTCGCTCATATATTTTACTTTGTTTGGGAGAAAAGTAGTTATCGAGTTTTCTCAAAGCCGCTTTATAAACGTCATCATTTCGTCCAACTTCGTCGTCGGGTAGGTTGTGATAAATCTCTTGTAGCGTCAATCCTCCAATATGTAGTAGTGTAGCCCTTTTTTTCTCTGCATCCGTTACATCCGAAGCGGTTAGAAAAAATTCAAGGCCTCTTTTCCACTTTTCCCAGCGTAAACCAACTGAAGAGGGGTCACCCTCACAGTCAAATATTCCAAGAGGTGAGATGTGAGACATTTTGGACAACCTATAACAATGAAATGGAGGTCTTTATTACTTACCGACTAGCTATGTCAGTCTACTATTACGTCTACATTAGTAAGCGTTTTGTTAGTACCGACCGACTGCGCTGTCATCATAGTCTGCAAGTATAGACGTACAACTTATTAGTACCGATCAACTAAGTCAATCTACTAGTAACGTCTTTGTCCTTGCTAGTACCGGCCAACAAGTTCTGTCATCTAGTAACATCTTCAGTGGCAGATGTTTTTATTTAGTACCGACTGAACAAATTGCCTACTACTGTTGTGTACTACATTAGTAGACATCCCTCTTAGTACCGGCCAACTAACTCAGGTTACTAGTTACGTCACATCAGACGTCCTCACGGAATAGTCAAGGCACCCGTCTTTATAGTACCACCTGCTTAGTTGCCTACTACTTACGCGATGACAAACATCGTCCAATTAATTTTTTTTTTCTTTTTGATAACTATCACAATGATGTCATATTATCCTTACAATTTTGTTCATAATGCGTACTGACATAGTCAATCATAAAACATTAGGTATCTTTATATTACTCTATCTTTTTTTTTTTACTTTAAGTTCATGCACTACACTTTTTTACTTACGAATTTATCATGATAACATTGTCTCCACAACAGGTATTTATTACCATAAACGTGGGTAAATAATATACCATAACTTTGAATTATAAGTAAGTATGCGAGTGATGCGTCCTTATAAACTGTGACTGGATCCCGAAAATAAGGTTAAACCTGTGTATACCTGTAGTGAGTGTATACCTGTGTTAAATGCACGTCAACAAATAAATAAGTATGTAGGTTCGTTCCAATATCAATTGCATTTATTTTCCGATATTGTATCAATGAGTCCGACCAATGTTTTGTTATCGCTAAGTAAGTATGTCTAGCTAAGAAAAAAAAAGGTAATTCGATAATAAAGAATGTTTTTTTTTCTTTTCGAAATTTTGGCGGCAAATCTTTGACTAGGTCGTTGAGCTCCAGCGCTCTTGAGGTTTCGCTTCAAATTCACTTGTTTTTCTTCAATCAATAAAATGGTTTAGAAATACGTCACTGACGACGTCACAGGGCAATGACCAAAGAATGAAAATTTAGAAAAACAATGAAACTTTACAACGTTGTAACTTTGGAAATCCTGGCCCGATTTCAACACAACAATAATTATTGTTATTTGTACGAGCATGCACATTAAATAAATTAACATTTTTAACAAACATTTGATATGTTAGTGCAGTCAACCGATTCGGCCATATTTAGTTACTATTTGTGTGAACCGGCAGTAGTACTTACTTGCACAATTACTTATGTAAAGTTATAATTAAGTTTTACCAAAGCAACCCTGCTTCTCTTTCGGATGAATTTTTTAATCACCATTAAGCCACTGCATAAGAAAACATCACTCCGGTAGGCACAATGAATACCCTGCCTCCAAAATTGTTTCCGATATGTTTTCACTACATATTTAGTTTCTTAATTATTGAACGGAAAACTTACCCTACAGACTCGTCGCCACTTGTGACGTCCCGCCACAACAGGGTAGTTCCGTTCGCTGGTAATGTGGTATCAATAATAATTAAATAATAATTATAACACTTAACACAACTTCATCAACCGTGCATGCGCGTTCCCGCCAACTGACATTCACCACAGATCTACACTACTCACAACGCCATCTATCGACACTGCATCCACATCATTCATTAAACGTCACAGTGATAAAACTCCATTTCCATTCCTTTAAACGAAGTATAATTCGATCCCACACTATACGCTATTTTATTTTCCTCTTCATCTAGACTACATTTTTAAATTCTACTTTGTAGCATTGCCACCAAATGTCTCCACTCGCCGTATCTACTCAGTACAAACTTTATTCGTCCAGTATTTTGCTAAAACATCTTACAACAACAGCAGCACAAAAATCCGCTCAGAGTTCCTCCATTTTCTCAAAGAGAATATTGGATTAAAATATTGGATGAGTGGAATTGGTACTCGTCAAAGTAGTTGGGTAAATACAAAGAATAAATCAGAAAATTAAGTATATAATTTTATTATTCATTTTAAGCTATTGTATAGCTTTTATCGCGGGCCTTGACCGAATTCAAAAATTTCGTAACGAAAATTTATTACACCCTGCACACAGACATAGTTACTATGTCTATGCACCCACACATCGATAAATACCAGAACTTTTAACTGAGTTAACTAACTTTTACTTTATAACGGCTAAACCGATTTGGCTAATTTTAGTCTTGAAATATTCGTGGAAGTTCAGGGAAGGTTGCAGCGATGAGAAAATATGAAAAATTGCGAGGTAAATACTAAAAAAATGAAAATTTTAATTTCCCATACAAATCTTACCTGTCAAACATTTGATTTTCGCCCCGTCGGTTCGGTGTTTTAAGAATAATTACATGTAGATCTGGATTAAATAAGGCGTTGGAATCGACAACATGTATTCATAATAGTCGAATTATCGCGTATTTAGATTTAAAACATACAAAATAATAACATGACATAAAATAATGACACTATATTAATGACTTGAGGGTGATAGAGACAGTGCCATACAGGCAAGGCAAACTGTAAGGCACTGTCTCTGTCACCCACACGTCATTCACGCACGCGCCAAAAGATCGTTGTAATGCTGCCTCTACACATAGGCCAACACGTTGGCAAGTGCGTTGGCTCCCAATGTGTAGAACGGGCGTTGGAACGTTGGCGGTAGGCATTTGAACGTTGGCCGGCGCGCTTGCGAGCTTGCCGCGCGGTGTCGGTATCATCAAAGAACACTTGTCGCAAGCTTGGTGCACCATCCACACATTGGCCGCGCGATCAGTTTGTCCGGAGCAGCGATCAAGAGTGCATATTTTCTTCTTGTGGCGTATTAACACCTAACGTAACAAAATGGCGTATAATATGAGTAATAATGAAACTTTTAAATTTATTGAGCTCTATCAGAGTGAAAATTGCCTATGGAATCCAAAAAATAAGTACCATAAAAATAAAAATGTTGTAAGTATTAAAAAT
Source organism: Hesperia comma (assembly GCA_905404135.1). Classification (NCBI taxonomy): domain Eukaryota; kingdom Metazoa; phylum Arthropoda; class Insecta; order Lepidoptera; family Hesperiidae; genus Hesperia; species Hesperia comma. The sequence continues at coordinate 1,939,201 of FR990028.1, read as the reverse complement.
GCTAAATAAATAAGGTTCTTGGACATTCCGTTTTCCTTACGATATTTTACTTCAAAGTAAGAGCATCGTACTTTATTATTATTTTAATATTATAAATATGAAAGTATCACCCTTTTCTTGTACACTTTTACGTAGTAATTATAAGCTGTGAATAAATATACAGCTGCAGCTGTTACCAACTCAACATCCATTTTTTGATCCGTCCGCACATTGGCCCGAACCAAAGCATACTGAATGACCTTCCAATGTGTGGATTAACTCACAAGCACGTTGGCAAGCGCACCGCCAGCGCGTTGGCGAATGCGCTGGCCTATGTGTAGAGGCGGCATAGGACTTAAATGTCAAATGTCAATTTTCTTTTTAAAAATAATTATTTTGTCAACTGAAATAGTTCTTATGCTTTTGTTCAGAATATTTAAATCTTCTTTGCACAAATTAATGCATTATCCGTTTCTAATAAAGATTAAAATGTCTTGCACCTATAATGTGTCGTTATGATGTACGTATTCTTAACAATTAGGCTTACGTCATTATTATGCGTCTCTTTCAGTGATATTGCCTATGAACTTTGATGTAACTTTTGATAACTAGGCAACTAAATGAAAACTGGTACACCACTTTCTTGGCCCACTGTAAAACAGTGAATATCTGTACTCGTATAATTTGTGTACAAAGTGTTTTAAATATGAATAAACAAAGTGCATTTATTAATGAAGAAAGTCACGAAAAAATTGTGAAAGAAAATGAGTTATTACTCTATATACATTCATTTTATTATTATTATCACAAATGCAGTATTATTTTTTGTTTTGTTAATTTATATATAATGCTATGCAATAGCTTTACCGCGGCAGTCTCCGAGTGCCACACGTCTTTTTTTCAATTCAATGATTATATCAGGAACACTTACATAGCATCAATGACAAAAACAATGAAATTTAATCACAGACGAACTTTACGTAGATTTTAAGATCTTCACGTGAATAATACACCAATACACCTAACGAGTGAAATACCAATTTTTTTTATCCAAAAATATATTTTTTGGGAATTAGTAAGTATGTAAAGACCTATTACCTAATTAATTATTATTTCAAGATATAGTGCACATCAATAGTGTAAGATCATTACTTATAAATTAATTAAATAATAGGTATTTCGGACCACCGCGCATGGTGCGGCGACCGTGGGTGTTTAATAAGTATAAGTTATTATTGCTTTTTACAAAAAAAAATAACAAGTTATGTTGTTACAAGCTATGGATTTTGTGAATAAATAAAAAAATGTTAAAATATTATATACCTACACTTTATAGTATTGTATACTTTTTATGAATTTAAGGTACCTAAGAGCATGTAGCACCATCCTTCCACTGCCATCCATGACAACTGTGACCAACCTAGAAAAAGACTCCATTAAGGGACTAGGATGGATAGTCCAGTTAGTAGATGGTGTTAAATATTAGTCTGATTAGTTTGTTAATAAATGTGAGGACAGGAACTGTTAGTGATAGGTAGTCCTGTTAATTGTTAGTAATAGTCCAATTAGTGATTGTATTAGTCTCTGTCTTGGTAAATGAAAAACTGATGCATTTTACAAAAAGCAGCTAGATTTTATTTTTAGATTGATTATAAATAAATTAATTAATTAACATTGATAACAATAAAATATCTTTTCTCAGTGTGTATTTCAATCTGCATGGTAGTGTTTTAGAGCAATATATTATCTGTGTATAAATAAAATACATTTATATAATTAATCTGTACTCTCTTCCATTGAAATGTCTGTGTGCAGATACTTTTTGTTCTGTTATTCGTTGTTCAATGTGCTGATGTGCTCATTCTTGTTTGCTTAAACATTTTCCTATATTTTATCCATAATCCATCAGTGTGAAACTCATTATATTATAACCTCAGACCAATAAAATAGACTGCGCGCCGTGAACAAAAGCGTGAAGCTGGCAAAAAGTCAGCTTAAGCACACATCGAAACTAATAGAATGCCCTATGTTGACAGTTTGAACTAGAACAAATTTAAACTTTATTTTTTGGAACACGAAGCTTCATTTAGTTTTTATTATTTAGAACACAAAAGTCGTTTTGGTGTGAGTGCCGCCGTGTGTATTACAAGGCTAAGCTGACTTTTTGCTGGCTTCACGCTTTTGTTCACGAATTCATGGAAATTGTTACATGTAATGATTTTAAAATAGAGAAGAAAAATATTATACTTCATATTTGTATAAATTACACTACATATTTGTAAGTGTTTAAATTGTATGAAGAAATAAAATATAACCTCTAAATATTCAGATGCTCCTAATTTTACCTTCTCTTCTAAACTCTACCAGTTCTTTTAATTCCGATATTTGTTTCTCCCTTCTGCAAATTTTATGATTTGCCGTTGAAAGGAGTTTTTTTTTATGTTCCATAAGTTTCATGAAACGCTCCCATGCTTCATTTGAAACAAAATCTTCTCGTGACACCTGAGTACATTGCCAACCATCCATAAAACGAAATTTTTTCCTCGGTTGAAGGTTGTCATCAGATGTTGATCGTTTTCTGAAATCATTTTTTAAATATAAAATATTGTTCCAAATGTCTTAATCACAGCACATCATAGGAAATATTTATTTACTTACTTTTCAAGTCCTCGAATGGAGACCGCGTCTTGGGAAAAGGAGCGTAGAGCGTCCCCCGACCAGGTGGACTGACGACCTGAAGAAGACGGCGGGCATCCGCTGGATTCAAAAGGCCCAGGACCGGTTAGAGTGGCACCAGTTAAGGGTACTGCCGTTGGTAAAAGTCGTCTCTTCCTCGTATTGGGATCAATATGATAGTACGAGTCGTCGGCAAAATGGTCACTGCAAATACAATGACCATGCCGGATCTCTCCATCTTTGATCCCAATCGCTTTTACCCATTTCTCCCTTTGTACACTGTTTGTCGGGAAACTGCAATTTAAATTTATTATTATTATTATTCTGTTAACATATGGTTAACATTGACTCTGTTATAAACATAACCAAACAATAATATTAAGTACTCGACCGAATATTGAAATTGTCAAACAATGATGCAATAAATAGGTAGATTGAGCGTCGCCCTACAATGAAGACAAAAAAAACACGGCAACAATATCAAGCATGTGTGCGTGCAGGCGATGTTTTTCACGTTCGTCTAGTGTCTATGTTGCGTGATCAATGATACCAGTTACTAAAATTTTCCCATAAATCACACATTAAACTTAATTTATGGAGTGGTTATTTTCATGAATAAATAAAAAACCCTACTTAATTTAATTACAGTTGTTTATGTTAATGTTGTAATAAACCAGCTAAGTTAATTAAATTAATATTTTTTACGCAGTTTGTAGTTGGAAAGGAGACGGTCCAAAATTGTATGGAGTCTGGGCCTGGTTTTGTACCAGTGATAAAATAAAATAAAAAAGAAAAATAAACCATTTTTGACTAATCAAATCCACGAACTCATCTATATTTCAGTGCAAAAATTATTTATTAACTCCACGTGACGCAATTATTCTACATAATGGCGGGCAGCAGACCAGAGGATTCATAATTTTTGACGTATGACGTTAGCTGTCAATATGCCTTCTCTATGCTTGAACAATGGCTCGAACTCAGAGTGAAGGACGCCATCTTGCAAGTGTTGCAAGTAGTACCTACCGAATAACTCGAAATTAATTTTATTTTAGCAAGTCATTTATTGCGATTTGTGAATTTATTATATTTTTAATGAACTTTCTGTATTTTTTGGTTTTTCATGGTTTAGTGTACAAGATCAGGCCCAAAATGGACCATCTCCTTTATTTATTGAAGTTTTTTTTAATGATATGCATGTAATTAACTTTCCAAGTAATTTTTTTATTAAATTAGATAGGTAACGTAAATAATTGGCTCTTCTTTAATTAAGTTACCACCTCAAATTAAGCTAAAAATTTGAGGGGGGGAGGGGGCTGACGCTCACATCTTCCCCCCACCATTTTTAAATCTAGGAAATGCATACTTTTTTTATTATAAAAAAATCACTATTATAAAAAAATCACTATTATAATCATTTATTATAAAAAAATCAGCTAACGTCATACGTCAAAAATTATGAATCCTCTGGTCTGCTGCCCGCCATTATGTAGAATAATTTCGTCACGTGGAGTTAATAAATATTTTTTGCAATGAAATAAAGATGAGTTCGTGGATTTGATTAGTCAAAAATGGTTTATTTTTCTTTTTTATCTTATTTTATCACTGGTACAAAACCAGGCCCAGACTACATACAATTTTGGATCGTCTCCTTTTCACATTACTCTTGTACCTTTAAAAGTGGTTTATTCGACCCAATGCAAAAATAATCATTAAAATGGGCTCATAAACATACGAATATTAATGTTATATTATTATAAATAAACACAAACGTATTGGTAAACACCACCTTTCTTTAATCGATTTATAAAAGTACATGAACTAAATAATATACACGTAACCATAAACCAATTTATATACCCACAAAAATGATGTTAAGTCGGGAGCATTAAAATAGAAACTAGCAACACTGACAAAAAAATGACGTATTAATTTGACTTGACCGTTATTCGAAGCTTATTTTACATGAGATAGGCACATCCGTTTCCGCCGTGTGTTGCTGTCTCTTTCTACCCTATATATCCGTCTCTTTCTTACCTCCACCACCACCAGCAGTGGGGGACGACCTTTGAAGGTGAGTCCACCATTTTTGAAAATCATTGGCGTCTCGTTTCCCGCCGAGTGCAGAGTGCTAGCAAACGCTGCAGAGCACTCTTATTATATTATCACTTATTATTGCAGAAGTTAATCTTAAATTAATTTAAGATAAGTTGACGTAAGTGTGTTCACCCAAATAACACGTAAGTTATTTGAATATTTTCTTTCTAAATAACGAAATATGTGTTTTACATAATTAAAATTTTAAATTTAAATCAAACATTTAACGAAAGTTCGTTCGAAATAATCTTTTTGTTTAAATTCTACCCTCATAATAATTATAATAACCCCTTTATTTCTCGTATTAAAATCAATACGTGTACTGACTTGTGAATAATTTGTGTGTTGAAATTATAGTAAATATGGATAAAAATACGGATGAAGGTCATATCCCTGAACCAATGCCGGGACCTTCTAACGTAAGTACACGAAAGCGTGTTCGAAAAGACAGTTCCAGTTCATCGTCAAGTAGCAGCAGTAGCTCGTCCTCATCAAGTGGATCTAGTTCGTCAGATCGAGGGCGTAATCATCGCAAAGGAAAAAAGGGGCGGAGGTACAAAAAGCGCCACCAGTCTGATAAGGTGCGTAAATTATCGAAAGAAATACGAAGCCTTCGCGAACAAATAATGAGGAAACAAGATCAAACTGTGAGTACACACGATAATGCTTCCGATAATGATGCTATTTCCATTTTCTCAGGCGTTAGCCATAACCTTTATAATGATCTGACAGAACTACCCCCGGAAAATGAAATCTTGAATAGCAAGCAGCCATTTACTTTAGATATTGAAACAAAACTCAAGGAGCCAAATATACCTAAGACTTCCCTGGATCATTTGAAATTACTTAATGATTTTCAACATTTAGACAGTAGTGGATGGAATGAGATAAGGTATTTAGAAACTCAAAAAAGTTATAATTCCACCCCTGGTTATACCGATATTGATCTAAATGAAGAGGTTAAAATTTATGAAGCTCCGCGCCATTTAATTCACGCTGACAGGGCATACGCAGCTTTGACAATGTGTGCGGTAAAGCAAAGAGAATCGTTGCAGTTAATCTTAAGTGATTTGTTGGCATGGGCGAAACATTCCGAAAACCTCTGTTATGAAACCCTTAGTGGTAAAATTAATGAGTTTTTTTCAGCAGGAAACTTCCTTAAGACATCTTCGGATTTATTGCAGCTTGTTTGTGGCCACCGGGCTGAGATTATCCAAATGCGAAGGGATTGTGTCACAAAACAGGTGAAGGATCCTCTGCTTAAATCTAGTTTAAAAAAGATCCCACCGACAGCAACAAATCTATTTAATGCTGAGAAATTCACAGCTGCTATTGAAAAGGCTGGTGGTGTCAGGAAATGTTTTTGGCCATTGAAAAAAGCAAATATTAGCTCTACCTCGCAGGTTGAGCATAATAAGCCAAGCACCTCCTCGCAGGAGGTTATATGTCGGAAAAGACCTACCCAAGGTTATTCTCATAGACCATATACTGGTGTGCACTACAGTCATGCCACAAATTATCAGAATCCACCTCCGCAGGGTGGCTGCAATTCACATTATTTTACGCAAGGAAATCATTCGGCCGCACCGAATGGTCAAAATTCATTTCGTGGCGTTTCCTCTAGAACAAATATCAGAGGTCAAGGACAAAATAGAGCCAGTCAAAAGCGAACAGGGCGAAATCAGGAAAATAAGCGAAAAAAATTCTGACTCAAGGAATTTTCGTGCGGGTCGTCTCGAGCAATATATTCACATATGGGAGCGGCTAGATGCTCCACCATATATTTTAAAAATTCTAAAAGGATATCGCATACCCTTTTATCGGAAACCACCACTAGTTTACCCAAACACACACAAAAATTACATGAGTGTGCCACAGTCGGACGAGATGTCCGCTATAATAAAACAAATGAAGAACCTCAAGGTTCTTACCAGAGCGGCATCAGGCCCAAGTTTTCTATCGTCAATGTTTCTCGTGCCCAAAAGCGACGGCACGTCTCGCCCGATTTTCAACTTAAAAGCCCTCAATCAGTACATATTAACAAGAAAATTTCGACTGCTCAATGTAACCCGTATACCAGATTTTTTACAATCGAAGGATTGGCTTTGCAAGATAGATTTATCGCAGGCCTACTTTCACCTCCCAGTCGCTCGCAGCCACAGAAGGTTCCTTCGCTTAATTTATCAAGGCGAGTTGCTAGAGATGACCTGTTTACCGTTTGGCCTGAGTACAGCGCCAAAAACGTTTGCAACACTAACAAATTGGGTTGCTCAGATTCTCAGGGACAAGAATATCCGGATAGTGGTATTTTTAGACGATTTTTTAATTGCTCATCAGCACAGATTGACGCTGCAGAGGCACGTGCATTTGACAGTCCAGCTGTTGGAGTCTTTGGGCTGGATAATCAACCACGACAAGTCTGTCCTGGTCCCAACAAAGTCGTTAACATATTTGGGAATACAGTGGAACCCGTGGTCGAATCAGAAACAGCTTCCCGAGGAAAAAATCCCACCTTTATTATCCAAACTGATAGCAATGCTCAACCGAGAAATGACAAACCTCAAGGATTTACAGAGCCTGGTAGGTCTTCTCAATTTTGCCAGTTTTACTGTGCCACAAGGCCGGCTACACTATCGAGCACTGTTGAACCTGCTCAATACAATGTTGACAAAGAACCTGATGCAGAAACATTACATTCCTCTGGATGCCAGGGAGAATTTGAAGTGGTGGATAGAGAATTGCAGGCATCCTTCTTCAATTCACATGCCACCACCCTCACATTATCTGACCACCGACGCGTCAGATTTAGCATGGGGAGCTCGGTTAGACAACCAGTCGCTAACAGGTTATTGGTCACATCGCGAAAAATATCTCCATTGCAATCAGAAGGAAATGTTAGCAATTCTAAAAGTATTGCAAGTTCACTGTCAGTATCTGAGCCACAGCACCTTATTGATACAATGCGACAACAGGACCGTTATTGCATATCTCCAACACGAGGGGGGTACCAAATCAGTTCCCCTGTTAAATCTGACACGTCAAATTTACCAAATTCTCGACGAATACCAAATACATGTCAAAATTTATCACATTCCAGGAATTTACAATGTACACGCCGACCATCTATCGAGATTGCGACCCACACCGGAATGGCATATACTTCCCAGGGGAACTCAAAAGGTATTTACCAAATGGGGGATTCCCCAAATCGATCTGTTTGCATCCAGTCGCGCCCATGTAGTGATAAATTATGCATCTCTGGATCTAAACGACCCTCAAGCATTGTTTCACGATGCTTTTTCACAAATTTGGACCTATCCTCTGGCATGGATATTTCCGCCACCATTCCTCATTCCCAGGGTTCTGAATCACCTCAATCAGTGTCAGGGAATCTATTTGCTAGTGGTACCTCGTTGGGATCGGGTATTTTGGAGGGCAGACCTGAAAACCCGGGCAATAGACCCTCCATTCACGCTTCTAAATCTAGAGGAAGTTCTGATCGATGTATCAACGAGCCTTCCACCTCCGAATGTGTCGGATATGACGTTGGAGGTGTGGAAATGTGGGGCTGGGCGAAAAACCTAGAAAGCTGGAATAGTCACCAAATTGATCTTCTTAAAAAGTCTTGGCGACCTTCGACAAGGAAAGTTTATGATTGCGCTTGGAGAAAGTGGCTAGGTTGGGCCAGGCAGCATAAAATCAATCCGTCAAGTCCTATGGGTAGTGACGTTGCAAGATACTTGTCTGACTTGCATTTAGTAGATAAATTATCATATAACACCATTTTGTTGCACAAATCCGCTATTTGCACTCTTTGTAGCGCAGAATGTGCGGGAGTTCTGAGTTCCCACGTTTTAATTAAACATGTATTGAAATCAATATCCATACAAAAACCTGTTTGTCATAAGCCCCCAGTTTGGAATATAAACATTTTAACTTCCTTTCTAGAGAAGCACAACGTCAATATGAATAACACTTCGAAACGCAACAACATACAGCCGCCCTGCTACTCGTATGTTCAGGGAGAAGAGTTCATGATTTGACTCTATTGAACATTGATGCTGATCATTGTTCCCTTTCAGATGATTCCGTGGTACTTTGGCCAGTCTTTGGATCAAAAACTGACGCTGCAGATTATAGGCAATCAGGCTGGAGGTTGATTGCAAATCCGGCTTCTCAAAATCTCAACCCAGTTTTTTGGATAAAACATTTAATTGATGTGCTCAAGAGTCATCGAGAATCTGTAAAATGTAATTCTTTATTTATTAACACTAAGGGTGTTCCTAAAAGTGCTTCGCGGACAATAATTGCAGGTTGGATCAAATGTCTTTTGAAAGATGCTGGTATATCTGCAACTCCCGGCAGTATTCGTTCAGCAGTTGCCTCCAAAAATTGGTTGGATAATTACCCATTAGAAGATATATTGTCCAGGGGTAACTGGCGTTCATCAAACACTTTCTGTAAGTTCTATAGACGGGAAGTTATGCCCTCATCGATTACACCATCCGTGACGGCTTTGTTTAATGCGACTGATTAAGATTAAGAGTAGAATATTATAATAATTGTATAAGATTATTATTATTATTATTATTATGTGCAATAATTTATCTAACTAGCATTGATTATGTTTAAATAAATAAATATATTGATTTGAAATTGGCATTTATATTTCATGAGAAATAAAACTAAACTCAGATTATCTGGGAACCATACTTAGTATTTCATTATTTCCATCAATTACTTAATTATGGTCTGCGAATATATTAATCCTTAGTACCTATACGAATTAAATTAATTGTAGCATTTAATTATTTAGATTGTCACATTGGGCGTCTTTACCACCACCAGGCGATAACAAACACGTCTCATGTAAAATAAGCTTCGAATAACGGTCAAGTCAAATTAATATGAGCGTTTTACCTACCAATAAAACGCTTATTAATTTACTTACCTTATTCGAAGCTTATACTTTAATCTCTGCCTGTTGGATTTTCGACTCAATGATTTTCAAAAATGGTGGACTCACCTTCAAAGGTCGTCCCCCACTGCTGGTGGTGGTGGAGGTAAGAAAGAGACGGATATATAGGGTAGAAAGAGACAGCAACACACGGCGGAAACGGATGTGCCTATCTCATGTAAAATAAGCTTCGAATAAGGTAAGTAAATTAATAAGCGTTTTATTGGTAGGTAAAACGCTCATAATTTGGTTACAATAAAAATCAAAATTGAAATTTAATTAAAAATATGTTTATTGGTTACTTGCCTATGATATGTGATGTTTTTTGAGCTTTTTACCCTTCCTTTATAATTCCGGCACAGTTTAATAGCACATTTCGTCATGTTATCCCTCTTATTTGTTTATTTAAATTGCGCGCGTAATACGTAGTGACACGAAAGCGGCGCGATCGGCACTAATTGGCGGGAAAGTACTTCTGCGCCAATAGTTGGCGCAGCTTTTTTGACAGGTCTTCGCGGATTCGATTATCCATCTAGATACTTATACATCAATGTTGTCAAATAATAAAATATATACACTAAATAAATAACTCATACCTATGAAAACTCTGAGTCAAATCACCAGGAATGAACACTTTTTTACAAATTATGCATGATTTCGTCATTTTATAAAACCGTAATAGTAGAAATTTAGGTAACCACAAAATCAAACGTCAAGACGATCAATGCATTCAATGCCACGAAGAAAGGGAACGCCAGAAAGAGAAAGGTGATTACTAAAGTGATTTCGTCTCTTTTTATCCGAGGTACGCTCTGAAGCCTGGCTTCTGCACTCTATTATACTAACTCTATGGCTTTGACAGCATGACCGCCGTCTGCAGTGGCGCCAACTGGTGAGCACAAAAACGGTTACCCTCATTTAAAGCAACGAGGCCTTTAGTAAGCATATTTCATAAAAGTTTTATTAAAAGGAAACTCCTAGTACTCGCAATTCTCGGCTGTTTAGGGAAGAACCCGCATATTGGCAACCCTCATTTTTAATTGACAGATTTTGTTCATATTTTGTATATTCCTATCTCTATGTATTTTGTTGCCAGTAAATGTCATTTATTGTCTCAGATATTGACAAATCTAAGAAATTGGAGTTGCCATCACATTTAAAAATGTTGAATGATCTATGAGTACGACTATCAGTACAATGTCCTCTCGGGTTATTGTTAATTATCTGTAGAATGTCCTCTCGGGGCCGATATTTTTCATTCTCTTGTCCGCCACATGTCCGCCGAGAGGACAAAACGACCTGCCTATAATTTCGGCTTATTTTAACGTTTTAAACAAATCTTAAGTCCAGGCACAGATAAGAAATCCGTTAAGAATGAAATGACGCCCATATTCTAATATAGTTTAGCACGTCTGTGGTAAAAGAATAGATAACACTCGTTGTTTTAATCTGTGACGAATTCAGTCTACTGGCGCGCGTATTTGCGGTCACGTAACGGGTGAAATTTAAGTGAACTTGTGATAATTGCTGCAGACTAAACATGGAACCGTAAGTATTAATTCAATTTATTCACAAATATGGTTATACTCTTTACATTTTAAGTCAAAAAACTGACTTCGAATCAACTTCCAAGTCATTTCACAAATGTGTCTTTGGATTTCTTTAGGTTATATTTGTTCGAAATGTTATTAAAACCCAAATGAATTTGTGTGAATAGATCACTAATATAAAATGAACTTTGATTATAGTATTGCAAAATATGTTTATCTTAGTCGTAAATGTGAGAATTCCGAGCTCAAAGTCATAAAAACCCCAAATGACCTCTCAGGTCCGGTATAACAGACGGAATTTTTGCTCACATAATGGCTGCCGGTAGTCTAAAATTGCGAAATGTGAAATAGACTTTAAAGTTATTTTTATGTTGAATTCTATTTTTCTTGTTATTTGATTTTGATTTCTTTTTATATTCCTAACTAATAATTGGATTTTGTATCGAAGTCTGTTGCTGTGTAATCTATACATATAATAAAACAGTAACTAATCGCTGTCTGTACATGGAAAATATATTTAAAAATTTATAATGGGGGCCTTTATATACGCAAAATCACAATTTATTTTTTATTTTGTCTGTATGTTGTGCACGCTAATTTTAGAAACGGTTGAACGTGATTATTAGTAGATCCTGAAGCGAATATTTTGGTTTAAATAATCTACATAAAAATTGCCAAAGGTATATCTTTAAAACTCACCAAGATACAAGCTTGTTGAGTTGCTCGTTCACGCTAACACACAGACACACACGCGTTCACGCCAACACACAGACACTCAAACATAATAACTGCGTTGAGCCCATGGTGTCCCACGACACCTCACACCAAATTGTTCTTCGTACCGTCGCACTGCCATAGAAACATTATCACCGCACACTGCTAATATTCGCACCATTTCTGTGTACTGCACATTGCTGTAGCGAAAACTCATTTACAATTTTTGAATTCACGATAATTTATTAACGGAATCGCAAGGAAGCGCTCACGCCGATCGCTAGCTTTCGGGTGACTGAGTCGGCGCGGCGAAATACATCAAAGCGGGCGGTATCGAGTCAAAGCGTCAAAGCGGACGCCGACGTTGCGACGTAGTCTACTCTTTGATCTATTAATATTTTTTAATATTATTCGCGTTGCGACGTAGTCTACCCTTTGATCTATTAATATTTTTTAATAGTTTTCGGACAAAATATAACATGGTATAAAAATTATTGCAATCGATTCAGTTATTGATTCTGAACCAACTATTTTCGGCTTTAGGGTCTACTTAAGATGAGGTGTATATAGGCATTTATTTGTGTGTGCACTATATAAAATCATTACCTGAAACCGGGAAATTGTAAATATACACCAGCGTGAGTGCAGGAATAGGGGTGCAATTGTTCACTGTCTGAAAATGTATTATTTCACAAGCACGACACACATACACACAGTTCACACAACTAAAAAGACTCATCATAGCACATTTACATAGCACACGAAGAATAAGGTTTAACGTTAGCGTTAAACTGCGACGAATTTACAACTACGCGTGTGCATTTTTAACGTAAGCGAGTGAGCGAGCAAATCACGAGCGTTGCACGTGGTAATATTATTATTATAAGACTCCGTGCGCTGGAGCTTAACAACTGGTTTGACCCGACGATGTCTGCTGATTTATTTTAATTAAGTATAATTTTAACTCGACTTACTATGTACAACATGATTTATCAAAAAAAAGCCACCGGATATTATATCTACATGTGTGTGTGTGTGTGTTTGTGTGTGTGTGTATTGGGCGGAGCCTAAATTTTAACATTTTTGCATGCACAGTTTGTTTATGTTGGCCTTGTTTTGCATGATATAGAACTAACAACAACGAAACTCGCTTTCGCGGGCGCAGTCGAGGACGTAGAGGTCGTGGTGTGCGGACACGTGGCAGCATGACAGCCCGTGGCGCAAGAGGCCAACGTGGTGCTGGTCGTGTGTCAGGAGATAGGCCTTCGGTTTCAGAACCGTGATTTTTTTTTTTTTTTTTTTTTTTTGTTTTTTATGGAATTAAGATAGCAAAAAGCATGCAGCACCACCCTTCCGCTGCCGCCCATAACAACTGTGACCTAGAACCAGACTCAAAGGTTGGTTGGTTAGTTTTTTGTAACTTTAATTGGCATTGCTTTAGCTTTATTTATTTTTCTATGATATATCATTTAATGCCAATAAATATTTCAGACTATTCCGGGGTACGCTGGAGAGCCTGCCACAGGGCCAGCACTACGAAACTGCACTGACCTCAAAAAGAAAGAGGGTCCTCCCTGCGCCTACTACCAGTAGCCCAAGGTTAGTTTTCCAATTGTTTTTCATTAAACTCCAACGACATGCATGCATGTCACGAATGCATAGTACGTTCACTTCGCTGGAATCCAAAGTTATGTAAATAACATCAAAGAAAAATATAGGTAAGTGTCAGGAGTACTGGGTTTAACAGAGATGAAACGTATTTACCATACCAGATTTCAAAACCAGGGCTTTACTTGCATGTGTTTTTCCTTCATACGATTCTCTACCTTTTATATTGAAATACCACAAAGACTTTATTGTAATCATCAATCCGCAATTACACACTACGTACACACCCAAACACTATGCACGTGAATAGTGTTTGGTTGTGCACGTAGGTGCATAGTTTTTGTACATAGTGTACGTAGTGTGTAATTGTGGATTGACGATTATAATAAAGTCTTTGTGGTACATTTTGACATTTTATCGAACCCAGTATTCCTGACACTTAACAATATATATAGTTTTGTTTTTAGATCTGAAAACTTGTGGTCATCCTTAGAAGTCATCGCACCGGGAATCTCGCCACTCGTGCATACTACACCTCAGCACGAGCTTTCGGCACCTGGACCCTCAGTCCAGTAAGCATTGAATTGTTTTTCTTGTATTTTTCTCCTTTTTCATGTCATACCCATTTTTAAAAATACCGTGTTTTGCAGATCCGTTGAGTGTGGTGCGATACCTGTGCCTATTGCCACTAGCCCAAGGTTAGTTTTTCGATTGTTTTAAATATTTATGTACATAACAGCAAAGAAAAAAAAATTATATGGCTTTTGTTTTCAGATCAGCCTCGTTGGACTTGATCGCTCCATCGACCTCTCCCGGAGAGGTAACCTCGCCGCCGCCGCCGCTCGTGCTTACGTCCGTAAATTTGCACGAGCTTTCAGCACCTGGGCCCTCAGTCCAGTAAGTATTGAATTGTTTTTCTTGTATTTTTCTCCTTTTTTCATGTCAAACGTCATATTTTTATACCACTAGTTGTTGTTACGTTTCTTTGTTATTAAGTATTTGTTTTATTTTTTAGAAGTACGGGCGTTGGAGAGCCTAGTGGGAGCGTTGGGGAGCCTAGCGGGAAAAGGCGACGATGTCCGTAAGTTCACTTTGGTATCCGAATCATTATATGATGGAGCAATTTATTAGCATTGGTTACTCATGTTCTTTTGAATTTTTCAGATTTCCTCCGTCCCGAGCTAGACCGGTGAATGACAGCGAGATCACAAACTTAATTAACTATGGTGGGTGTATTTTACGTTCAGCCTTAATTTTTTAGAAATTGCGGATTAAAATATTTATTACAATCGTAACGTAAACTTTATATTTTTTTCTTTCAGGCAGCGAGGAGGAGTCTGACGACGATGAAGACGAGGTTGCTCGAGTTCCCCGGGCGGCGAGCTGGTTGCAAAGTGAAGCTGACCAGGAGGTTGAGGAAGGTTGCATCCAAATTAATTTGGAGTGGCCTCCTCAACCGCGAAGTCGGTCCAGTGCCACCCAGCACCACCCTGTCCATCCGGACCGAACAGGCAGTTCTCCGACGCCCGTCGCGTCTACGTCCGTCTCACCAACGCCCAACTCATCGACATCGCTCTCTGCACCATCGGAGGCTCCGCCTACGGAGCCTACGGATAAATTTAAGTTTGTATGGAGAGGGTTTCCAGAGCCTCAAATCGACCCTCTTTTGAGGCGAGAAACTTTCTCCCAGATTAATACCGGCCCTACGGTTTCCTTCACGAATCCATATGAAGCATTTACTGCTATATGGGATCGTGAGATTATGGAAAGGATAGCAAGGGAAACCAACATTTATGCGCAGCAGCTGGCATCGATTATGTTGGAGGATGGGACCATCTGTCCCGGCAGCCGGATTACTCGATGGCAAGATACCGATGTAGATGAACTTTACAGGTATTTTGCTCTCGTTATGACCATGGGAATAGTAATCAAAAGCCGTCTAGAGGAGTACTGGAATACGTCTAAAACCGTTTTCAGTACTCCTGGATTTGCCACGGTAATGACTTACAATCGATTCCAGCTGCTGTCCAGATGCCTGCACTTTAACAACAATCAAACTTGCGAACCTGAATTGTTGACAAGGCCCCAGGCTAAACTTTTCAAACTTCAACCCATAATTGATCATCTCAATAGCAAGTTTTCCCAGTTATACAATTTATCACTAAATATAGCCCTTGATGAAAGTTTGACCATGTGGAAGGGTTGGTTGGATATCAACCAATTCATCCGAAACAAAGCAGCGACAGTTGGCATCAAAACCTATGAGGTTTGCGAATCCCAGACTGGATATTTGTGGCGCTTCGAAGTACACGCAGGCTACGACACCTCTGCACTGCAAGACCGTGATCCAGTTTCTGGGAAAGTACCTACTCTTGTGCTTAGACTTTTAAATGGTCTGGAGCATAAAGGGCACACAGTATGGATGGACAACTTTTATAACTCTCCCGCACTAGCGCGAGAGCTAAAGTCACGGGGTATAGACTGTGTAGGAACGCTCCGCACCAACCGCCAATTCGTTCCAACTGAATTGGCGAGTCTTACGAAAACGGACATGGCAGTCGGTGATGTGTACGGTTGCACCTCGGGAGATGTAGATCTCATGGTAATGAGGGATAAAAACCGCGTGGCTTTTGTCTCAACCTACCATGGGATCGCAACTACCCGGTGTGGCGATACACTGAAGCCGACTGTCGTGATGGATTATAATCTTTGTATGGGCGGAGTCGACAAAAAAGATCAGCAGCTTGCTATGTTCCCCATCGCGAGAAGGAGGACAAGAGTATGGTACAAGAAGTTTTTCAGGAGGCTTTTAAACGTTAGTGTCCTCAACTCACACATTCTTCTTAAAAGTCAGTCATTGACGCAGCGGAAATTCCGGATGACGTTAATAACTGACTTACTGGCCAAACACAAAACACCTTCACCCCTCACATCCACTCCAACCACCACACCCACCATACACAGCCCGGCACAATACCAAACAATAACACCTGGGAAATCAAGTCGCTTTAAGCGCAATTGCGTCGTTTGTAAGAAACGGACCATCACTTATTGCGAAGGCTGCGACGTGGCAATGTGTATATACACATGCTACAAGCCACACCACGCTCGTCTCTTAGGTCTCTAACATATACACAAACACCCACATACACATTGCCACGTCGCAGGCTTCGCAATAAACATACAGCTCCACAGGAATTACCCTGGATAGTAAACTACAATGGGGCGCGCATTTAGCAACTCTTGCGATGAAACTTAGTAGGGCTACTTATGCGGTTAGAAAAATAAGACAGCTTACTGACGTAGAAACTGCTAGGCTTGTTTACTTCGCATACTTTCATAGTGTTATGTCTTATGGCATATTACTGTGGGGTAAAGCAAGCGATATACAACAAATCTTTGTATTGCAGAAGAGGGCCATTAGAGCTATTAATAAACTACGGTATCGGGAATCGTGCCGTGATAAATTCAAAGAATTAGGTATACTTACAGTAGCCTCACAGTACATATATAGTAATATAGTTTTTGTAAGAAACAACATAAATGCATATAAAAAAACAGCGACTATCATAATCGCTTAACAAGAAAGATGCATGATTTGGCGACGCTTTCATATCGGCTAGGTAAAGTGCAGCGTTCTTTTATGGGGCTTGGTGTACAGTTCTATAATAAAGTCCCTAAGGCAATCCGTGACCTGCCTTCAGACAAATCTGAAGGCAGGTCACGGATTAAGAAGCATGTAAAAGCACAACTCGTAGACAAGAGCTACTATAGTATACAGGAATATTTAGATGACAAAAAGGCATGGAAATTACCAGCTCTGCAACCAGCTCCGCTAGGTTAGTGCTTACCTGTATCAATTAAGTAATATTGTAATTTTTATTTTAAAAGATGCGGAGGAGTTTTTTTTCGCCGTTTTTTTCTCCTCAAGCACTTTTCCAAAACGGTGGTAGAATCAAAAAATTGACGTTCATAAGTGAATTTGTAAATTCCTAGATGAAATAAACAGTTTGACTTTGACACACACACACACACACACACACACACACACACACACACATTGGGCATTAGTGTTTAAGAGAATCCTGAAAAATAGGTATGTGAGTATGATGTATGTATGTGTATTGCCATCCATACTGTGAAGTACTAAACAGTAAAAGCTGCATTTGTTTTTGTATGTGTGTATGTATGTGTGCATGTATCTGTGTATGTATGTATGTATGTATGTGTGCATGTATGCATGTGTGTATGTATGAAGAGTGTGCATGAGGGCTTATTACAATAGTATCACATTACCAGGGTCATGTCAACAATGCAACTCGCAACTCGGTTACTCATTGCACATAAATTACGTAATAACTTGACTTTGATGTTTGACTTTCGAAAAGAGTTTGTAAAAAACCTACTTCGAAGAAATAAATATTTGAATTTGAAATAAACATTTGATTTTGAATGGGGAGGGGGGGGGGTGGTATGAGTGTGGAGAATGGGGCGATTTTTATGAAAATGTAATTATAAATTTTAACCATCACGAAGCCACGAAGCATTATAAAGCACTTTTGCAAAATGGAGGTAGAATCAAAAAAGTGACATACATACATACATATATTTAATACATGTGTGTATGAATAAATGATTTTGAATTTGAATATGTCCCCATCCATATTATTAATTTATGTGCAATCTTTAAAGTGTATGGCATTTGGTAATAACTAGTTGTACATTGTCGCATTTTTTTGTTTAATTTTTATATTTCATTTTTTTTATTTCTTCATGCATGAAATAAAAAAATAACTTAACTATGGTTAAATAAAAATTAGTTGAGAAACAAAAACACAAATCATCATCATTATTTTTATTTAAATTTAATAGTAAATAAGTGGTGTTTATTGCTATCCATACTTATATACGTAAACAAATAAATAATGTTAATTTTTCACTATATTTAAGTACATGGTTTTTAATATTTCTCTTCCAAACATGTATTGTTTTTAATTGTAAATGATGCCTGGATTCATGTAAATCTTAAATATACAATTGTTATAATACTTTTAAGTACAGATACTGACAAATCTTACTTTATAAGAAACAGTGTTTTTAGTACCAATTTTGAGTCTCATTTTTAATAGTTTCATACTCAACGCATGTTGAACATAACCACGTTCCATTGTATAAACTAGCTGGGCGATAAGCTCAAGTTATTGTAAACAAAAAACGGTACGGCTCCAACGCCAGGAATACATTCTTATCTAACAGTTTATGAGACCCACTTGAGTGACATTTGAAGAGTGGCTATTTTGGTGCAATGTTTATAAACATGTGTAGTGTAAAAATATTGTACTGAAACATACGCCGTTTGGTTTTTATTCTGTTATAAATGCATTATTGTATTAAAAAAATATTATATAACATCAAGTATTCGTTTTATTTTTTTATAAATCAGAAAATAAAAGTTAGTTTTAGGTAACCAATATTATTTCTCATAGAATTATCTCAATTCAATACAAAAGTAATTCAAAGTGTAAGAAATACTTACATAAACATATACCTAATGATGATAAAACCAATTGGAGTTGTACAAAATTCTAATAAGAAACATAGAAATTTTGGTTATTCACAGCCTAAGTCTCAAAACTTAGCTGTCAAATCTCCGTCTGTCATAATGGCCTCTCAGGCCTGCCACCGCGGCCATCTTTGTTGTACACCTAGTAGATGAGGGGTTAGTACAGTACAACTAAACCGGGTACTTAATAAAAACTTCTTAAACTAACAATAAGTGGAAATGATGTAGCAAGATAGAGTTGAGCCCAAAAAGAAAAGTGCTTCTTCAGTATGGCATTAGCTCCACAGAACAATATGATTAGGTATGCTAGGATTATAGTATCCTGTATGCATTCATTTCCAGATTAATATTATTAACATATTGCAACTGCAACCACAAATGCTTTGGTAGATATTGGTCAACCTTATACACATACATTTGTTTTTAATTCAATAAAAGCCACAAAATATACATAACTTAATTAATAAAACTCTTGCGTTAAAGGTGACTGACAGACAATGCGCAGCCGAAACTACTGAACGGAAGAAGCTGAAATTTGGCATGCATGTTCCTTGGGGAGTGTAGGGGAGCACTAACAGAGGATTTTTGGAAATTCCACTCTGAAGGGGGTGAAATAGGGGGGTGAATTTTAAACGAATTCCACGCAGGCAAAGCCTGCGGGCGGAAGCTAATTATAAAATTATTATTAGAATATTCCATACCTACATATATACGTATTTATGTGTTATACAAATTATGCAAATTAAATAAAAACAGTTTATTTAAAGTAAAAAAAATTAAGCTTACTAACAAAATGTTTAATCATTATACCAATCTAAAAATAGCAATGTGAATGACATGACTAATAAGAAAAATAAAACATAAACTCGTAGGCCAGCATTTCTCTGGATGGCTTGCTTAATTTGCTCATTAGCATCTTTTACATTCTCGGTGGCTCCAACCACTGTGTTGGCTATTCTGTCTATATCTTGCTCCTGTTGAAGAACCTGGAAAAATAAAAACAACATTATTCAAGTTATGAGAAGATGAGATACTGAAATATATAAGGCATCTTAAATGAGTAGAGCATCATTTTTGATGTGAATAGTGAAGTCCTAAAATTAGCTGTTTTTACATATTTTTTAAAGATTCGGAGAACTAGTAAATTGGTGAAATGCTTCTTTTTTAGCCAACACAGAAAATCAAACCTTTTCAGTAAATATTTCCTGCAACTCTGCAATGTGGAGTACTTTGCTCTCAATCTGCCGCACTTCTTCTGTCATGCTGTTAAGATCGTTCAAGAGCTGCACATTCTCAGATTCAAACATCTGAAGCTCCTCTGGACTCAACTCTCCTTCATCAGACATGACTGCAATCTCATTCTCAGATAAATCCATCTTTGTTTTCGAAGTATCAGGTTCTTCACTTTCTACAATGTCATCCTCCTTTTTTATAACTTTGTCCATCACAAGGGGTTTTGGAATGTTTGTTTTCGGCTGGATTAGCTCCAGCCGGGACATTTTGCGCATGTCGAGTGCTCGTTTCACGCGCAATGCTTTAAGTTCACTGTGGATCTTGCACACTGCCTTGAGGTATGAATCTATGATATCCATGGATACGTCCATGTACTCTCGGACCTGTGGGGAGACGGCCAGCTTACGGTTGTCGTTCCTGAACTCCTTAAGAAGATGCGAACAAGTATTGATTATCCTCTGCGCTCCCGTGTCTATCTGATCTCGTTCGGCCTCTGTCATCTCGTCCCCGGTAACGACATTAAAGAAACTAAGGTATCTCTCCCTGTGCTCCAACAGAAAGTTCCGTAATCTAGTGATTTGTGATGTTATATCCTTAGCAGCTGCCATGAAAGGAGTCTTCGGTTTAGTTCGCAATATTCGACTTTTGTCATCGTTATGAGGGCTCTGTACGCCAAACGTTTTATTTCGCGTCTTTAAAGTTTTTACATATGCTTTAAATAAAGGTGTTATTTCCATATTTGTGGATCTTTTAAACGTGAATACAATCTATTTTCATATTACCAAGTCCAACTTGTTCTTGTTTATTTCACTAACGACCTGACTGACGTAACAAGTGACAACACTGACAACTAACAATGACTGCTGTCAAAAAAGTCACCAACGTCAAAATGGGTGCCTTCTATGGTATTATGGTGCGTTCTTGGCCGCGTTCCAAAACTAGCCAATAACCACTCATATAATAAACGTATCAAAGAAGCATCACAAAATATGCAGAAGTTAAGCTCATGTATGTACCTCGATTTTGGTTATGCATGTGTGCGTTAGCCTTATGGTCAACCACTCCGTAAAGGTCGTGGCACAAACCTATACCGCTGAAATACAGTGCGCCCAACTTATTTCTGAAATGGCAAAAATTGGAACTAACGAAAAGTCATTCATAAGTACGTTGTGGTCATTCATCTTTCAGTTACTAGTGTGCAATGATTGGTCAAATGAATGTCAAATGCGTCCGACAGCGCCTCTTTCGTTTCAGTTGGGTTTACACTCAGATTATAGAACCAAAAGGCAGATGTAGTCGTTCTAGTATAAAGTGAAGCTACCAAAGCAAATACAAAATAAAAAGCTAATACAATCTCGTGTCAGTACTACGGAAAGCGTCAAATAGCATAAACGTCGCAAGTGTCAAATTTTTTAAAATAATTTTATCAGTTATAATGCCGTCTTGCATTATTAAATTCTCTAAAAGTTGTTCGCAAAAACAAAGAAAAGAAGACGGAATATCTTTTCACAGGTAATTGCTCATTATTTTATTATTTATTTGTAATAATATTTTTTCGGTTCGCTCGGAACACAAAACCTCAACAATCATTCATTTGTACACCAGTTTAAATGAAAATCGGTTACCCTAAATTTGGGGAAATATGCATGGACTATTTGGACATTGGTCGATTTATAAATTTATATCGAAAAAAATATTTTGAAAGTAAATAGTTTTATTTATTTAAACCTAAAAGTCAGGCAATACAGCCAATAAAATTAGCATTCTAACTGCTGAAAATGTCACGTGTGCCAATAATATATGTATGATAAATATTATATAACATTTTAGTTTCTGCTTAGCCTACTAATAACTAATAACTATAATTTTTGCAGATTTCCGACAGATGCTGTAACAAGAGAAAAATGGGTTCATATTATTCGGAAAAGCAGGCAAGATATTAATTGGTTAATTAATTTTGCGTGGTTCGCTCATTACATTTTAGTGAGGATGACGTGTACCTATCTCACTAAAAAAGGACATTGGTTGATTAAAAAATCATCAAAACCGAATTTTTGTTATAATAAATAAGTATATTGATATTTTGATGTTTTTTTTGATTAAAAATATCTACCCAAAGAGACAAAAATCCATAAGTTAATTAAAACAATTAAATATATTTAAAATATTAAATTAAATAGGTATATTAAAAGAACATTTACACATAATTATTATATAATACTTTTTGATAACTAGTGATATGGCTACAACCCATTAATGTCCCACTACTGAGGGTCTCTCCTCCTTATTAAGGAGGCCTAGAGCATACTCACCACGCTGCTCCAGTGCGGATTGGTGGAGGGGTTAGTGGCCAACACATTGTCGAAAGTTTTCAAGCCGCCCGAAGGCCTCCGACACGGCTTAATGACTGCTATCTATCGATGTATCGATATCAACCGGGACCGACGGCTTTACGTGCCTTCCGAAGCTCGGAGGCGCTCAAGAAATTATTATCAGAAGAAATTAAAATCAATTATTATTATTACATACAATAAAACTTTAATTGTTTGTCTGTTTTTCTGTGCATTTGTTCCGCCTAATCTCAGGAACGGCTTAACAAATTTAGATGCAGATTTCACTGACGTATTCAAATGACCTTGGGTTAACATTTAGTTAGAATCGGTACATAAATAAGAAATCACGTCAATTTAAAGAATACCATCCCTCATTTATCGATTATGGGCTTACCGAAGCGAAACAAGGGCGTTCACTAGTAATAAATAATTTGCCAATTTAATTGTGCATAATGTTTTAAGCTGAAAATATGGCGAACAATGTTTACAAAATTGCGGGAGATTATGACTTTTCACTTGGCAACCTCACACACACAAAGAATTACGTATCCATACGGTGCAATTGCTAGTTGACATTAAGGTTGTCATGCACACATAGGGAAAAAGCGGCTTCACATTATTCGTCGCTTTTCTTTGCGAATGTTCTATCTGCCTTTTGGTTCTATAATCTGAGGGTTTACAGTGCGCCCAACTTATCTCTGAAATGGCAAAAATTGAAACTAACGAAAAGTCATTCATAAGTACGATGTGGTCATTCATCTGTCAGTTACTAGTGTGCAATGATTGGTCAAATGAATGTCAAATGCGTCCGACAGCGCCTCTTTCGTTTCAATCTTAAGTTGGGTTTACTATACTAGGTATACATGTAATCTCGTGTCAAACATTACAGTAGTGACGTGAAATATGTTTATTTAGTATCGATAAAAATATGGTCAAATGCGAATCGCATGAATACCTTTTGACGTGACAACGTCTTATAAATTGGTTTGCCAGGTGGCACTTCAAGAAACTGCGTTAGTATTTCCGCTCACGTTACTTATAGTAGCTACGGCGTACACACGTTGGCGTGTTTCAGAAAATGGTACAGCGCCATCTCTGGAGAAGTAGAGTAACTAGTTTGTTACCTCACTTAGTTGTGACTAATGGTTAATGGTCTAACGGTTAGCAGCGCTAGATGGCGGATGGTGTTACAATGTTTTAAATATAATTCTTTGTATATGTTTACCCCATGAAGATACGGGAACGCAGGGTCAACTTCACAAATAACCACAACTGCTTCCAAACCCAAAATAGCAGTTTATTTATTTATTATAAAACCAAAGAAGTCGACACATTGCCCTTTACAAATTTTTCTCTTATATAAACTCCACGTTACACTCGTTAGCGCGTTTCACAAATTAGTACAATGCCATCTTGTTTACAAGTGAGGAACTATTTAACAAAAATAAAACATTAAACTTAAATTGCTTCCGCCTTCACATGACGGTTAGACAGTATAAATAAATGTTTTAAATTGTTACTATTATTTCATCCTTCTTCCTACTATACGAATGAATATTCACATTAAAATTATTTTACCACTCAAAGTCGTTGTCACGTAAAACTTTCGCCCGTATACCGACTTTACAAGCAACCAATTTTTTTGTAGTCATGTTTTTATTTATTTATTTATTTTATTTATTATCATTATCATATCTATCATTACAGGTAATCCTAAAGCGATAAAGTGACCTTAACTTAAATGTATACAAAATTATTATTCTATTCTTAAGTATGTTAAGTAAGAACGAATTAAAAGTTTGTATATCATTAATATACAATGTGTCTGGTCACCGGTGTCGAAGCTGTCGGGCTGAATGCACACTTGTAGCAGATAAAACATCAATAATGAATCTATGTTAGGAAGTGTTTTCGCTTCGCACTCTGTGATTTAAATTTTATGCAGTCTGTTATTCTGTATAATACTTCTATCTTCTATTCTATTTTATTTAATTCTGTGGTGACGCAATTTGTAAATCTTGCGAGAAATTGTTGATTTGATTAACATTTTCATATTTTGTAGTTGTTTTTTACCTATTAAGTCTAAATTTACAGTTAAGAACAATCGGTAAAATGACTTCTACGAATGGTAGCAATAACAAAACTAAGCACTCAATTCCTATAGATATTTTGGACGACTTATGCAGGTAAAACAAACATCAATAGTACTACGTAAAAATAAACAAAAGTTTAATTTGCTAAAGGTTTTTTTATATTTCATTACTTTGAAGTTAAGTTTTATTATGTTCCAAACAGCAACTAAGCTTTTTTTTGTTTCTCGTGGATTCTTGTTCAGATATCCTGAGTTTTTTTCTACATTGACTCTTAGTCACTTTTAAGCCCTTCACACTGACTTTTCACGCCACAATAATAATCAAGACGATATTGCTATTAAATTATAAATTATAAATTATAGGTATATTTATTGTGTAGTGTGTAAATGTGTGAGTTGTGTAGAATGTTTTGGCAGTTTAACATTAAAATCAAATTAATTACTGAACATAATATTGTATTAAATTAATCAATAAGAGTAGCTTAAACCAATAAATATTTAAAAAACAAAATTTGTTTCAGCCGGTTTATAATAAACCTGCCACCAGAGGATCGCGGCAATCTAGTCCGGATTTGTTTTCAAATAGAATTGGCCCACTGGTTCTACTTGGATTACTATTGTAATGATGAAACCACAAATTGCCCACTTAATCCATGTGGCATTAGGGAATTTGCAGCACATATATTTCAGGTATTTCTTTTTTTTCAATAATTGTGATTTTTAACAAAGTGGAAGAGTTTGTTTGTTTGAACATGCTTATCCCAGGAACTACTGGTTTGAATTGAAAAAAATTGAGATTTATAGACATAAACATTCCTGTTAGAATTCCGTTAGAAGTAACAAATAATTAAGTAATTAGCATACATGTTTGATTTTTGTAATGTACTTATCATAAGTCTGCTATTGTGTATTAAGCAGCTTTTACCTGGGACATTGACTCTCATCCTTATTTTTTCCCCTCCATAACATACCTCACTTTATAATGTGAAGTCATACATCCTTTAACCAGTATATTGATCGAGTCAAGTCAAGGTGGTCAAGAGCATTCAACTAATATTGGTACTAATATTTATCCGCAGCACGTTCCCCAACTGCGCGAGCACGTGAGCAGCCTGGACTCGGTGCTGGAGCACTGGCGCGAGTACAAGCTGCAGGTGCCGACGTACGGCGCCATCCTGCTGGACGAGGACCTGAGCCACGTGCTGCTGGTGCAGTCCTACTGGGCCAAGTCCTCCTGGGGCTTCCCCAAGGGCAAGGTCAATGAAGACGAGGAGCCGTGGAAGTGCGCTGTGAGAGAGGTGTGTGGTGTTGTCACTGTTTAAGGAATGTCACAGAATCTTGGGAAATAACAAATATTTTTGTTTGAAGTCTTATTTCTTTATCTGAGTTGCTGGCAATTCCTGCTTAAAAAAAATTTATTAGTTGTGCTGACAGTTCAATTTAACTTGCTACCAAAATTCACTATGGGGCCATTCGTAAATTACGTCACACGAATTTCATGATTTTTTATCCCCTCCCCAGTCACACAGTTGGTCAGATTAGTGAGAGTTCTATTTTACAACTTTTAAATATAAAGTAATCTTAAAAGTATTCTTATTTAAATGATAATGACTATGAAAATCAATTAATTTGTTTATATTGAAAATATTTTCAAAGAAAGTAATGAATGGTTACAAGTTACAACTGTTGTGGCAGGTACTAGAGGAGACGGGTTTCGACATAAGCAAGTTGATAAGCAAGAACGATTACATCGAGGCGGTGATCCACGAGCAGCCGGTGCGGCTGTACATCGTGGCGCACGTCCCGCGGGACACGCGCTTCCGGCCGCGCACGCGCCAGGAGATCAAGGCCTGCGAGTGGTTCCCGCTCGCCGACCTGCCCGCCAGCCGCAAGGACATGACGCCCAAGCTCAAGATGGGCGTCAGCCCCAACTCCTTCTTCATGGTCCTCCCCTTCGTCAAGCGCATGCGCCGCTGGGTCGCCGAGAGAAACCCCAAGGTGTTCCACGCCACCCGCCGCACCAGACACAAGTCGATGGGCGACCTCGACCTCACCAAGCCCAAGACGAAGATATCGCAGGGCCTCGAGAACGAGATCCAGGATTATCAGCAGAGTTCCGGGCACAAGTATCCCAAGAACGGTTCCCAGAGCGGCAGTAAAGCGAATGGAAATGTGAACGGGAGGAAGGACAAGAAGATGACGAAGAGACAGCTGTTCACGCCTCAGAGCACTCCCACCAACAATTTCTCGCCCATTCAGAAGGAGGACATTCCCAAGGACGAGGTGGACGAGAATACATTCCTGAACTTCGTGGCGCCGTCGTGGGCCAACTTCAAGTTCGACCGGCGCGCCATCCTAGAGTGCCTCACTTGAGGCGCCCGGGGAGGGGGAGATGGAACTCATTTCTAAGGAAAACTTTTGACTACTTGTAGAAAATTGGCTTTAATACTTCGTTATCGAAAATTACAGTTTTAAGATGAAATTGTTGTTTTATCTTGCCTCCCACAGAGAAATAATAGTAGGTACACGAATAGTGAGTACTGACTGGAGGTCACCAGATTATTATTTTTTCTGTTGCTTGTGCGATATGCAGCGTGTATTAGTCGGTCCTGGCACGTTAATAAACCATGTAACTGTGTAGAGATATAACGAAACTTATTGTTGGGCTCTTCTGTCTCGCAAATAAAAAAAGTTGAATGCGAACGCGTGTGCCGAGGCTATCTCTGTGCGGCTATCAGCGCTGGGTACTGCAATGCGAGCTAGTTTATCTCCGTTTATCTCTTCCTGTTTTGTAAATTGCACGACGGGGTTATCGTTACTTGACATATCAGAAACAGAGTTATGACTGATACTAATAACTGAAATAAGTGTTACGATCTCTTGTGATTAATGAAGCTTTGGCGGCGTAACGCATTCGAATAGAGAGTCTATAACCATCAATCCTACTTGCTCTCATCATCACCATGGGTTGACTGGCAGAGAATGCCAATAGGCAGTAAAGTCCGCCCCTTGTACACCTAGCTTTAGGTTGTTACAAAAAGTTTTTAAATGAAATAAATAAATAAAATCATACACTATACAGGTATAAAACGTTAACATACCGCGCCGGTCCGAACGTCGCGGATCGTCTCGTCATTCGTCATACGCATGTTTCGTGTTTCTGCATAACAATGACGTGGGAGTCTTCAACAAGAGAGGTGAGTGAATAGGCTTTATCTAAGTTAGTGCGCTCAACACTATGACTTCATCACCACTTACCATCAGGTGGGATCGTTGTCAAGCACTACCTTATAAGGGATTTAAAAAAAAGTGTATGGGTGCGTTGCTCAAGCATACCTACAGTGTATATGAAGCTTTACATCCGTAATAAGGCTGCGTGTCTACCGGAGCGGAGCGAGGCAGTGGAGCGGAGAAAATTAACCAATCAGATTTCATCAAATCTCCGCTCAGCGCCAGTGGACAGGGATTGCGTGCTAGCTATTGCTTAATATTTCTCCGTTTCTTAGCTCCGCAGCCTCGCTCCGCTCCGATGGACAGGCAGCCTAAGATGTACGATTTCAACTAAAATGTAACAATTACTTTGTCATGTTGCCTCACTAACTGATATTCGCATGTAATTTTGCACCAATGCACATGGCATAAGGCTCAATTTACATTGCCGCGGAATGGAATGGAAGCGAATTTTTGCAACGAAATTCTACATAGCATAATGAACTTTATATCAATTGTGTAAGGTACAAACTAAAGACGAGCCGAAAAAGAGGTCGCGCGTCTTCCGGGGAATCCCCGCGCATTCTCGAGAATTCCCGTAGCTACCGTCGGTGCCGTCTGTGGAATCCACGGGAAGTGGCGCGAAGGGGGAGTTTTCGTTTCTTCCATAAATCATGGACCCAAATATTTCTTTTCCTTTTTCTGATAGTCTTTCTTTCCTCGTCATTTTCTTCTTCTACTGTCTCACAAATAAGCGATATAAAAATAAGATCCAAGTCAACCATTCTCATCAAGTAAAAGATCTAGACTAACAACTGAACGTCCCTCAAGGCGCAAACGCGAGAATTCTCGAGCATTCTCGCGAATTCGCGCGCTTTCTCGCGCAATGAGGCGAAATTGACGCTTCCGTTCCGTTCCATTCCGCGGCAATGTAAATCGAGCCTAAGAATGCAAGTGTGTGACGTGACGGTAGGCATTAGATGATAAAAAATGTTACTTGATCCACAATATTTATTTCCATCAATACATATATTAATTTACACATAGAAGTAGTCATAAGATTAACTAATTAATATCACATCAAAAAAATACATTTCTAAATAGAACTTTAAACTTACTTATTGTTTAATCAACATTAAACTTAACAGTAGTGCCCACTTGATGTTCTATATCTATAGATTCAGGAGTGTAAAGAGAATCTGAATTTTAATAATGAAAACAAAGATCATCATTGAATCCAAACCCAACTTAGTTTTATTTGGTACTACCCCCGGTACACACTAAGGCCTTCCTAATAAACGCTGTATAAAGTTATTTTATGTTTAAAATTATTTGCCCCTGTCATATGATTCTCTTAAGTCAAAGGTAAGAAAGAGACAAAAAAATTTAAACACTGAATTACTTTATACAGCGTTTATTAGTAAGACGGTAAGCGCGTCGCTAAAGTACATTTTAAGAACAATGAGATCCCATGTATATACGTTTTTTTAAGGACAGACAGTAGGACCTCATTGTTGTCAAAACGTATGTACCAAAACTGATTGCCTCTAGCACTAAAAACAAGCAATTTCTTGAGCAACGCGATGAAATAAAAATAATGTGGCTATAGGAACAAACAGTCGAACGCAGTGGCGACATCGTACCTACGTTGACGTCACGGCAAGTCTGAATCACGCCATCGAAGTTTTCTACATCGCTCCCATATAATAATATACAAGTTCCGAATCTACTTAAATCTCGACACCGCTTACAATAAGTATCATTTGCATTTATAAAAATAAAGATTTTACCTAGTTAAGGATAAGATTAAATAACTTCATATAAAAATAGTTTTATAAAAGCGGATTATTTGGAAATTACTGGAGTGAATACTTTTAACAAATAAAAAACTTAAAACGCAGCACCTTTTACCGTAAATATTTTTTATGCTAAAAATACAGACAGAAATGGAATCAAAATAATTGTGGAGAATTTGAGTTGTCCATGTCTTAGGAAGATGTTTTCAATTAACATAATAATAAATTTAATATGACCAGTTGGTGTACATACTACCCATTAACTCTCTAAATGTATCTAATGTTAACCTAATGGGGTGCTTAATGAGTATATAGTATGATCTCGAAATAACCTTCATTCCATTTTCCCGTTCACAGTTAGGTACTTCCCAGTTAATTTTTAGGCCTTTTTACATAACAGTAACAATATATTTTCCTCCCATCCATCCACCAATGTCCAAAACTAATCACCGCACCACTCGTGTACATTTACATCTACGTTACAAATTCCTTACGTACATAAATATATACCTAACTAAATGATATGGATTGAACATTCGAGCCCGCCAGATTTCATGGGTCAAACAATAGATGCGCTACGCTTATAATCACACTGATCCGCATCTATTAGGTTTTTTATCAATGGAAAATACCCGAACGTTACTTCACTGATTTTTTCGCGCACTATTGACATACATCTCTACCTTTTTATTAAATCATCCATAAATTACGTCATATGAATTTCATGGCTTTTGACCCCCTTCCCCGTCCTTGTCACAGCTGGTCACATTTGTGAGACTCAAGCGTGACGTCACGAATATTACGAACCGTCCCACCCTTTTGCCACAATGTCACACTTAACGCCCTCTCTCCCCCTAAACGTGTGACGTAATTTATGGATGGCGCCTAAACACAAAATAAATAGATCAAAAACTCCACAATATGAAACATAGATTTTATAAGAATTTAAATTATGGCTTAATGCGGAATTGTTGCCTATTATTGTTTAAATATTTACAAATTTTTATAATTATTATTAAAAAAATTAAAGTGTACCTACTTTCTCAATTGGAAGCGAAATAATACAATATTTGATAATTCCTTTATACCCTTAAGCCACTATATAGCCTCAGGAACTTTTTATACAGTAAAATGCAACAATAAAATTATACAAATTTAACTCTTCAAGGCCTATTTGTTTTATGTAGCTATATTTAAACAGTTTCTAGAAAAATAATCAATTGAGTAACATTTTAAAAATAATAATTGATTTCCATTTTGCAAACACAATTTTTTTGACGTTATGGAATTCCGTAATAGCTTACAAAACGTAACAAGATCCTCATTCCCTGGCAACTGGCATAATAGTACATTATGATACAAGTGCGCGAAGTTGGTCATTACAGTCGAGGCGGTTGCACATAGCGAGGCTGTAATAGAGCCAAGACTGTAATGAACAAAGCACACGCGTATCATACGACGTTTTTCAACACACTTGCGAGGAAAAAAACAATTAGGTATCGACATTTTTCAGTCACAAATCAGCAAATTATAAACGAACAAATGTTTGCACAAAACACAAAATGGCGCGGTTTATTTTTTCGCGCGCCGTATCTTTGGTTGAATAACTATGCGCGCGCAGGCGCGCAGGTTAAGTCCAGAGGCAAAGAACACCATTCCATTCAGCCACAATATATTAAACTAAATAATTATGTATTTCTAATAGGAATTTACGGTAATTAATGATTTAAAATATTGTATTTTTTAAATGCTTTAATAGATAATTAGATGAAGTATAATCTTATCTTATCAGATTTTGACTAAGTACAACAAGTTTATTTATTTACAAAATAATAAATCTTTTGGTAACAACCTCTTTACGGATATTAAAAAAAAAGTGGAATAAGAAAAACACTAGTGCGGTAATGAAAAGTAAAACGCACTAGTGTGTAATAAACCGCATTCCGGGCGTAAGACTAAAGAAAAAATAGCAACTTTACGAGCAAGTGTGTTGAAAAATATAATTAATTTCTGTTGTCTTGATCACAATGGAGTAAAATATCACGCACACTTGCACAATATATATCAGAAATATTGTTGTTTACAAAAATAAATAAATAAGTACCGAAAACTACAAACATGTGAGATGTTTAAGACTTGTTGCAAACTATAGCTAGAAATGTCCACGTCGACTGAAGGTTCGGCAAACGCTTTGTAGATAAAAGGTAGAAAGTAGACTATTAGAAATGAAATTTCGTACCTAGTAAACAAGTTTCGCGCCCAAGACTATTGACTTACAATAAGACAGCACTAAAATATATTCACTATTATCAATATTATCATATACAATTATAGTTATAACGCTACAATAAATTCTTGTCGCTAACTTAGTTTATGTATAATAATAATCTAAAGCTGCAAAGTGCCACTCAAATACACCATTTTTAGCATAAGAATCATCTCATAACCTTCGTCTCTTATATAATTTGTGCCTCAAATTATCAGCTTCTACTTGAAATAATATATGTCTACTATACGGCTACTAAAAGTTCATTGACTGTAAAAATATTTTAGCTTTAAAAATTAAAATGTTTACTCAAGTGATGATTTGTATCAACTCGATAATTTCTTGCCAATTATTAAAGAGGATGATTGTAATGGGTGGGCACTGCACTACCTACGCTTATTCAAAAATACAATACAATCGATACAATGCGTGGACGTCGATTTATATTTATAATTGATACACATTGATATTCTTTAAATATAAGGTAACTGTAATTTATTTAATATTACAACATTAATACAAGTTACAACAAACAGGTAAAGCTCTCTGATATTATATAGTCAGTAGTCACTACATAAATTGGACAAAGTTATTGTTCGAAACATGATTATAAATATTAAACTAGTGTTTTTATTGTGTAAATGAATTCTACATTTGCATGCAATGGATATTTACAATACTCGAAAATTTTGCCTCTTTGTAATTTACCTACACATCGATCAAATAATGAATCACTATAAAGGACTGCGCACATTACAACGACTCCACGCCAACGCGGTTACGGAGCAACTCAAATGTAAGCATTCAATTATGATCCTTATATCTTAGGCGTCACGGTTGAATTTCGAGTGTGAACGGCGTCGGTGAGCAGAGGGTGGGGAGTAGTCCACGTTTTCTAAGTGTACACTCGAAATTCAACCGTAACGCCTAAGATATAAGGATCATAATTGAATGCTTACATTTGAGTTACTCCGTAACCGCGTTGGCGTGGAGTCGTTGTAATGTGCGAAGTCCTTAATCCCACATAATGGCGTCGCTACCTCTCTCCAATATCAATAGCACAACAATTGATTCCGTTATTATAGTAGGGGGAATCCGGGAGACTTGCCCAGATGGGAGAGTTGAACCACCTTTTAAAACTCGACTTAAATTTTGCGCTAACGAAACGTCAAGACGGTCATTGATAGGGCGCGGGAGGCCAATGACAAGCACGGCGCCATTTTTAACAATGGCCGGTTTGTTTGGCTGTCAGAATCGAAAAGGTGTTTTTGTTATGGCAGAGTGAATTTTAAATTTTTTTGTAGTTTTGATATTGCGGCCGTGTTTATAAAGGTAAGTATTTTGTGATATTACTATTTTATTGCCTGATTATTATAGTTTGACGTGTGCTAAGTGTTGTTTCGATTACGTTGATTGTTTTTTCTGTGGGTAGAATCTAATGTCAAAGTAGTATATGCGGGAGAGTTGCACCATGACGGGTGCGGGAGATATGCTCAGTGGTTCATGTCTCCCATGTATAGTATTTGTATGAAGATATTTGGAGTTTTACTTTACAGATATATAAATTTTAAACTTTTTGACGAAATTTAAAAACAATTCGGGAACCTTAATACAACAAGTCTTATTTGTATTTTGTTTGTTTTTATGTGTAATTTTATATTTTATTGCAGACTAATTGAATGAAATATATCATTTCAATACAAACCATCCGAAAAAATACCGAAAAGAAAAATATTTAATACTAGCTTTCCGCCCGCGGCTCCGCCCGCGTGGAATTTTGTTAGGTATATAGCGTATTTTTACTGAACTCGACAGTGCTTTTCTTTAGACTTATTTTAGAAAAAAAGATTTTTCAGGCTGAAATCTTATTACAACTTCAATTTAATATCGAACAAAATCGCCCATGTAGTTTAATATTTGCTGCTTTCCCTTCATAAGAAAGTCCAACTCGCTCTTGGCTTGGAAGTTATTTTTCAGGAATTTGCATTTTACGATCCCGTGGAAATGTCCTAAGTAAATTTCCCGTCTCGTATAAATATTTGGAGTACTAAATCTCTATTTAATTTTACACCTACCTATATATTTTTAAGGTGATATTGAAAAAAATACTGAAGCACATTTTTTAATTTTAACAAAGAGACTGGACATTCATTTTCAAGTCCCCTTGGAAACTAACGAAAAAAACACAAATTTTCACCCCGTATTTTTAGGGGTTGGAGGGTTAATTCGAAAAAACACTTGATTTTTTATTTACAACAAAGAGTATTTACCTATTTTCAGCTTTCTATCTTGAAATTTTTATTAAGTCCCATACAATCTTTCACCCCCCTTTTAAAGGGGTTGAGGGTTAATTATCAAAAAAATCTGATACACGTATTCATTAATTTGAAGTAAGCAACCAAAATTCAAATTTCCAAGTCACTAACTTCAATGTTGTAGAATTTTCATATAATAGTTTTCACCCCTTTCATCCCCTTCAGAGTGGAATTTCCAAAAATCCTCTCTTGGTCCCCTACACTCCCCAAGGAACATACAATACATGGCAAATTTCATGTTTCTAACTTAGAAAATGACGGACTTCCATACAAACTTTCAACCCCTATTTTACCCCCTTAGGGGTAGAATTTCCAGAAACGCTTAAATACGTATCTATTAATTTTTAATCAGTTTTTCAGGAATTTGCATTTTACGATCCCGTGGAAATGTCCTAAGTAAATTTCCCGTCTCGTATAAATATTTGGAGTACTAAATCTCTATTTAATTTTACACCTACCTATATATTTTTAAGGTGATATTGAAAAAATACTGAAGCACATTTTTTAATTTTAACAAAGAGACTGGACATTCATTTTCAAGTCCCTAACTTGGAAACTAACGAAAAAAACACAAATTTTCACCCCGTATTTTTAGGGTTTGGAGGGTTAATTCGAAAAAACACTTGATTTTTTATTTACAACAAAGAGTATTTACCTATTTTCAGCTTTCTATCTTGAAAATTTTATTAAGTCCCATACAATCTTTCACCCCCCTTTTAAAGGGGTTGAGGGTTAATTATCAAAAAAATCTGATACACGTATTCATTAATTTGAAGTAAGCAACCAAAATTCAAATTTCCAAGTCACTAACTTCAATGTTGTAGAATTTTCATATACTAGTTTTCACCCCTTTCATCCCCTTCGGAGTGGAATTTCCAAAAATCCTCTCTTGGTCCCCTACACTCCCCAAGGAACATACAATACATGGCAAATTTCATGTTTCTAACTTAGAAAATGACGGACTTCCATACAAACTTTCAACCCCTATTTTACCCCCTTAGGGGTAGAATTTCCAGAAACGCTTAAATACGTATCTATTAATTTTTAATCAGTAGCCCAAAAATAAAGTTTCATGTTTCTAACTTAAAAAATGACAGTCTTCCATACAAACTTTCAACCCCTATTTCACCCCTTTAGAGGTTGAATTTCATAAAATCCCGTCTTAGTGAGCACTTACATCCTTAAAAGAACCCGCATGCAAAATTTCACACTCCTAGCACTTGTAGTTTCTGAGATTTCGTGATGAGTCAGTGAGTGACCTTTCGCTTTTATAGATTATTACAGAATTAGAAAATGCTATACGTGAGGTAAAGGACGGTGCATCTTAAACAATAACATTTATCAAATTTTTGGTTACCAGCTGACTGAAAGTAGTCCTAATTAAGGCTAATTAATGATACTAAATGATAAGAACAAGTATATAATTGAAACAAAATGGTAAGAAATATCAAGAAAGAGTAAGAAGTTTGATTAGAGAAACGTTAAATATTTAATTTTATTAATAAAATGTTTAATAATTATGATGCCTATGGAATGCTTAAGAGTACGTCGAAGTATTGTTTATTTATCCTTATGAGAAGAGTGTGTGACTGTGTTTCGTTAGAATTTCATTTCATTTTGTAATTTTTTGGTTAATAAACTTGTGATTTAAGCTGTAAAATGTTTTTATTTTCTACCTTTAAAAAGCAGTGTTCAACTCTCCCCAGACCCCGGTTCAAGTGTCCCATAGGGTGGGGAGAGTTGAATCATATTCCATTTTTTATTAAAATGTGTATAACATATTTCAGTAATATAATATGGAAAATCTAACTACGCATAAGTAAACCTAAATAAATAAGCTATCGTTTATTATTATAATTGAATCACTAAGCCTCCTTATTTAGAAAATATGATACTTTAAAAAAAAGCGGTTCAACTCTCCCGGACTCCCCCTACATTATTTCTTCGATATTACTTTGAAATGATAATAACAAAGATGGGGTTGGCTTTAGTATCCGGCTGCACGATTTCCTGGACAAATTTGGCTTTAATCAATAGGTATTGATGCCCCGAATCATAATCTAATTGCTTTTTGTGCGGAAATGCATCGTTTTTTTTTTAATCTTAATTTTAAGTTTTTAAGGTTATGTATAAAATTTGAAGACAAATATTGAGCTATAGATCCGTAAAAAGGAGGGAAGGCGGGGGGGTTTCGGGGGCAAAGCCCCCGTATAGGGGGTGGCGGGGGGCAAAGCCCCCCGCCTTAAAAGAAACAAAAAGAAACTTTTCAAACAGACGGGTTGGGTTAGGTTCGTTAGGTTGACAGTTTAATTCAAGAAAAAAGGGAACAATATTTGTGTTATGTTTTGAAATTAACAACTAAAAAATAAAATTAAAATAAAACGACGCATTTCCGCACAAAATGCGATTATATTATGATTGGAGCCATCAATATCTATCAGTTAAAGCCAAAATCACCCAAATACGCTCAATATTTGTCTTCAAATTTTATACATAACCTTAAAAACTTTAAATTAAGATAAAAAAAAACGGTGCATTTCCGCACAAAAAGCAATTAGATTATGATTCGGGGCATCAATACCTATTGATTAAAGCCAAATTTGTCCAGGAAATCGTGCAGCCAGATACTAAAGAATAACCCAACGATGTTTTAACGAGTTTTTGAGGTCTACTTATCGATAGTTCCGCAATCTACCTCATCATCATTATAAAGTGCCTCAAATTTCTTAGGTAATTGCAATCGCCTATGGGAAAGTCATGATCTCTACGCTAGCTCTACGTCATAAAGTAGGAAGAACTCATCATCTTTAATTTTAATTATCAACTTCATCACATAAATTTATCAACTTCATCACATTTACTTAAAATTAAAATTATAACGTTAATACAATCTATTTTCGTTATAATGACCGCTAACGTATATTTTAGCTACTTTAATTATAGATACTTACGACAAGGATCAATGGTCGAAACACCTAAATCTATTAATGTGTTTACTTGTTTAAATTCGTTCTTCCATGAGTCTATATCCCATCAGTCACAATATTAAAATTTTAACCCTAACCTGCCTATATGTACAACAATCATTTTTTTGTTTCTTTTTTACATCAAGTGACTCAAAGAGTTCAACAACACCTACATGAAAAAATATGGAAAATGAGCTTTGTCTCTGGTTCACGTTATTTGATACTTGACAGACTATTTTTTCATTATTTCCTATCCAACATGATTTATTGTAGATAATGAATGTACATGTTTATTTCAACGGTCTACTAGCGATTCAGACAGGACACCGTTGTAAAATGTTGCTAAAATTATTACTATGAAGTTAACTGACTTGGTGGAATATGGCCTTAAAATAAAATAAAAAAATATGGCCTTAACCGTTCGCTAATTAGTGAGAGAGGACAGGAATGAAACGTGTTAAGCTACTGGTAACTGTAAGGTTATCCGCATGCACACATTCGTTGGCTGTGTTGCAATACGACCATACAATCGACAATACGAATAATAGCTATAAATATGAGCTATAAGAGATAATCGAATCTCAATGAGTTTTTATCATTAACCTAATCAAATCTACGGTAACGAAGTAGCAAACATTAGTGTCATGATCATGATCAATGATCATATTGTATAAAGTATACTTGTATGAAAATTTTCCAGCTTGTTACGACAACATTGCTCAATTTTGTTGATTAATTTCGCAGCGTGAATGTGAGACACAATATGATGGTTGCTACTTGCTACTTGGCCACTCGGTAGTCCATTCGGAATGCTTTGGTCGTCGGGGCGTGGCGAGGAGGCGCAGAGAGCTACATTGACAAAACATTTAATTTCACAAAACATACAATAAAAGTGTTATTTGAATTTCTTACCTTTTTACGAGATACAAGCCAATTTTCTATCAAATGATTCAACATGTAAGCAACATTCTTTTTAAATGACGAACATTATAAGCTTTTGCGTGATTACATACACAACTTCCATTTTTATACCGCGTTGCGACACAGACCACGCCTTTTGCCTTTTACACACAATTGGAATTACACGGTACTGACGAAGGCTTCCGGGGCACATACATAGTCGTTGCGGAACTGCGGCGGCGGCGTGAGGGGGCGCGCGGGCGGCGGGGAGCGGGGCGCGTCCGAGGGCGGGGGGAGTGTTACTAGCGACAGGAACGACTCTTGGGGAACACTCCACACCATATTACCGTTCCGTCTTTGTGACATGCCAACGAACGACTCTTGACGAACACTCCACACATTACAATCCTGTCTCTGCTGTGACATGCCATTTGATTCAGGGTTCCGATGACTAGGGTTACGATGCTGTGACATGGCTTCACTATTCGAATTGTAGCTGGTGTTTAACGTCAGATGGCCAGGTCTTGTGAGCAGGTCTCTGTCATCCACTGTACTCACACTGTATCTCGGGTTTAACGTCAGATGGCCAGGTCTGGTAAGCAGGTCTCGGGCGTCCAGAGACCTGGGCCGCTGACTCCTGGGCTGGATCCTCTGCAGCTTCAGCCGTCAGGCCTCCTCGAGCAGCGACTGGCGGTGGCGGCGCAGCATGCGGGAAGACACGGCGAAAGAACTGATGATCCCCACGATGGGGGTGGCAATGGCCAGTACTACAAGTACGATGAGGACGATGGACGCGCCCTCTGTCGGCGGCAGGCCGTAGCCTACTGAGTATGTCCTGGAATTATCGTTTTTTCGTACGTTGATTAACTTGCATCGCAAATAATAAGTTCGCGTTCAATCTAGAATTCGTTATTAAATGACACACAAATGACAACTTCCCGCCTATACTCCGACTTTTAATTCGATGCAGTAAAATGACGTTTGCTAATGTCACTTTTTGTAATAATGTTGCTAGATTTTCAATAATGGTGATAACTTACACGATTAACGAACGATGTTTTGATTATTCGATTATTCTTTTCTCAATATGTCTATTATAATGTATGTTAATAAAATATAATTCAAATTCAGAAAACAATACGGAAAGGTTATTAATTTAAAATTATATAGTAGACGAAAAATAATAAACACCGGTGCATGCATGCTTTTAGTACATAACATGTACTAAAAGCGCATAATAATTAAAAATCTAGGAGAATATTGATATCAATCGTATTTTTATATGTAGTTATTGATCCTGTAATAACTTCATACATTATTTTAGCAGTTTGCTAAATTATGCGAAACGATTATAATCCGATTAATATTTTCATCAAATCGAATAATTTGTGTCCAGGTTACATCACTATTTTTGTGATAATAAAAAACGGTAACACTGGAAATGTCATTTTACTGCATCGAATTAAAAGTCGGAGTATATGCGAATAAAGTAGGGTCATTTTAATAGGCCACATTTGACAACTGTTTGTCTTTGCTTCATAGTGAGGATAACCTGCTGAAAAACATCGATTAAATTGAATAAATCGATAAGGACTTCAAACATCTGTAAATTGAATGCGATTTTTATAAAAAGTATTAATAAGCCCACAGTTCACACAACGACTAAAAAAAATGACAAAAATAATGCGTCAAATAATGGCGCGAAATGAAATCATGATTTTTTTGTAACATTTCACGTTTCTAGATACTGACTTTTGAGCCAGACGTTATTATATAAATGAATAATTACATATTTTTTGCCCTAAAATGTAATAAAATTAATTTTGTTTGTATTAAAATACATTTTATTTTGTAATCGTGAAATACTTTTTGACGATTAGTTCGACTTCTCGAATTCAACTTATCTACTCATCTGTTTCTTTCGGTACCATCCCTGATATTTAAAAAGAAAAAGAGTTCACTGACATAACTTTGTAACGACGTCAGTTCCTTACTTTTAAGTGTTAAAGAGTTTAACAATATCTAGTATGGAATGTATTAGATACTATGGGGTGCCTCCCTTACAAGGTTACTTTGGAAAATTTTGACGAACTGTCAAATGTGACCTATTAAAATGGCCCAACTATAAGGTACATTTAGGCCGGTGTCCGACCACCGACGAGCAGCGAGTAGCTATGGGCTATTAACTCTCCCAAGAGACTTAAATATGATATTCTGCGTGAACAAAAAAGATACATAATATGCGAGCGAGTACTCGCCCGCGGTGTGAACAGTCATGAAGTACTCGCTGACATATGCGTCTCTTTTGTTTACACGGAATGTCATATCATCTGTACGTGTCTTGAGCGAGTAAATAGCCGAGGTGCACTCGCCGACTCGCTCGCAGTGGAACACCTGCCTTAAGATTGACGGCGGGATCAAAAAATACCCTTTAGCATTGAGTTTGGCAGTACATAAATCAATAAAATTTTCCAGGTGAGCAAACAATTATCACAGAAAAGAAACTCGGAATTCATCAATTGAGGTTTCTACACGCTAACCTACGCTATCATGCAATACGGATCGACTCACCACACGGTATAGTTGGTCTTCTTATAGAACCCGTCGCCAGTCTGGCCGAAGCTGGCCACCAGTTCGTTGATGAAAACGTCTTCCTCGTCGAATTTAGTGTAGTACTTCTCCACGAGACAATCTCGCGGTATTTTGGTCCTGCGGAATATATCACATCATTATTCAATATAGGTATCCTTAGTCCACTAGGCCATCAGCACTACAAGGAGCGTTACCGCTAGACTGCGGTGATAACAACCTGAGAACCGACCAACGTAAACGAAAGCATTCAATTATATTCTTTACGTCTTAGTTGTTACAAGTCAATTTCGATTGTATACTTAGTGTCGGTTCTTGGGAGTTGGTCAGTGACGAGTAGTATGTCTTGCACCGTAATAGCCAAGACATAAAGACTATAATTCAATGCTATTTACGTTAGTTGCTTCACGGGTTGTTATATCTACGTAGTTTTTAAGGCGAGCGGTATCGCC
Source organism: Hesperia comma (assembly GCA_905404135.1). Classification (NCBI taxonomy): domain Eukaryota; kingdom Metazoa; phylum Arthropoda; class Insecta; order Lepidoptera; family Hesperiidae; genus Hesperia; species Hesperia comma. The sequence continues at coordinate 1,897,905 of FR990028.1, read as the reverse complement.
CCTTGTAGTCTCTGAAGACCTAGTAGGGGCGGTGAGGGGTCCAAGAAAGTGGCCAAAAAGTAGTGGTTTTCTTTTAAATTGTCCGGTTGTCATTGTTACCTCGCTGTAATATGGGCATTACTATACAATGAGGTGTACTTACCGGTTGTAAGGATGCACGAAGGCGTCGACGGAGTTCTCGACGTCGCGTAACCGCTCCGTGTACGCCACGGGCCGGAACTGCACGAACCCGCCCAGCGACCGCGGCGTCATCACGTTTATCGTCTGCAAGTATTGAGACTTGTTATCGACTATGTAGTGAATGCTCATAGTCTTAACAAAGGTCATGATTACTTCGAAAAAAGTACTTAAATAATATCATTATTGTTGGCTTCAATCCATTAATCATTGGCCCACTACTAAGCATAGGTCTCTTCTCGTCATTGAGGAGGCATTGGTGGAGATCATTATTGTTAATCAATATTATTAGGTACAGGTTTTTGACTGCACACAGCCAATATTACACGTCATGTCAAAAAAAATTTACACATTTTCCGTTTTAGCCTCCACCTATAACGTCATTCCAAAAGACATCGCAATTTGCAACCACACATTGCCACCGCTCACCTCAAACACGCCCGGCGTGTACTCGTCGTCGATGCTCTTCCGCTCGGAGTACCGCAGCCCGGCAGCGGCAGCGTCGTGGCTGACGAGCACGTAGCGCACGGCCAGCCGCGGCGCGGGGTAGCGGGTCGCCAGGCCTGCCAGCGCTATGTCTACATCCCCCCTACCCCCTACCCCCTACAGCTCACCTCAAACACGCCCGGCGTGTACTCGTCGTCGATGCTCTTCCGCTCGGAGTACCGCAGCCCGGCAGCGGCAGCGTCGTGGCTGGCGAGCACGTAGCGCACGGCCAGCCGCGGCGCGGGGTAGCGGGTCGCCAGGCCTGCCAGCGCTATGTCTACATCCCCCCTACCCCCTACCCCCTACAGCTCACCTCAAACACGCCCGGCGTGTACTCGTCGTCGATGCTCTTCCGCTCGGAGTACCGCAGCCCGGCAGCGGCAGCGTCGTGGCTGGCGAGCACGTAGCGCACGGCCAGCCGCGGCGCGGGGTAGCGGGTCGCCAGGCCTGCCAGCGCTATGTCTACATCCCCCCTACCCCCTACCCCCTACAGCTCACCTCAAACACCCCCGGCGTGTACTCGTCGTCGATGCTCTTCCGCTCGGAGTACCGCAGCCCGGCAGCGGCAGCGTCGTGGCTGGCGAGCACGTAGCGCACGGCCAGCCGCGGCGCGGGGTAGCGGGTCGCCAGGCCTGCCAGCGCTATGTCTACATCCCCCCTACCCCCTACCCCCTACAGCTCACCTCAAACACGCCCGGCGTGTACTCGTCGTCGATGCTCTTCCGCTCGGAGTACCGCAGCCCGGCAGCGGCGGCGTCGTGGCTGACGAGCACGTAGCGCACGGCCAGCCGCGGCGCGGGGTAGCGGGTCGCCAGGCCTGCCAGCGCTATGTCTACATCCCCCCTACCCCCTACCCCCTACAGCTCACCTCAAACACGCCCGGCGTGTACTCGTCGTCGATGCTCTTCCGCTCGGAGTACCGCAGCCCGGCAGCGGCGGCGTCGTGGCTGACGAGCACGTAGCGCACGGCCAGGCGCGGCGCGGGGTAGCGGGTCGCCAGGCCTGCCAGCGCTATGTCCACTTGCGTCGTGTTGACTGAGTGGTAGAGACGCGGCAGCGAGGGCGAGCGGCCGGTGAACGGGACTAGGAGGAGCTGTGCGGATAATGTTAGATGTTAACACTCGTATTCAATACAATGACTTATTTTTTTTAATGCAATGACATTTTGTGTACGACGCTGGGTCTATAAATCTATAAACATATTGTAAAGAAAAAAAATTGTAAGTTTTTAATAAATAAACACAAACTACTACACTGATTTAAAAATATTCTGTTACTATTGGAATGCTGCATTTATCTCTAAGTAACATGGGCTATATTTCGATGGGTCCTATGTATATGGGCCAAAATGTAAAATTAAAACTTTACAGGAGAGGCTTCCAAAGTTTCAATTTACTATAACTTTAAATTGATAAAACCGAAGTTCCCGAATCTTTGCTTATTTGCTAAGAAAACTATTTCCCTCATTTACACTGTAGTATTTTATATATACATTTATCTGGTTTTTTTTAATGTCACATTGGCCCTTCTACGTTAGTTTTTGTTAAAATTATTTTTTTTTGAAAACACCCTAAAAGGGCCGATATACCATGTTGGCCATTATACGCGTATTACCTACGCTAATTAGCATAATGTATATATTTTTTTAATTTTTTATCTATAAAATCAATAAACGATTGAAGTAATTGATAATTCATTAATTAGAATATAATATAAAATCTTCGTTTTAATTGTTGTTTTCATTTCCCAAAGCCAAATTCACAAAATTCCGACATCTAGACATCTTAGCGTGATAATTAGATGTCATTTTTACTTATTAAACTAAATTGTAACCCAAAAACACAACAATTACATTTCGTATTCGTCTTTATTCATCACAGTGCGGCCGATGCTCCGTTCAACGTACAAGTGTCAAATTGGCTGATTGTTCCAAACTATAAACAAACGCGCGGGAAACTCCCCGCGTATAAATCTCTAACTACGCTTAGGACCTTATACGTTTAAATTCATGTTACATATGCCGTTATACCGTAATAAAAAATCGTGTTTCTATGCTGAAATCTTTTTTTTTTAATAGCTCACATGATTCATTATATCGATAAGATGCGTTACCCACAAAAAAGCCAAAATCGCCAAATTGCTAGTTTGGCCCATATACATAGGACCCATCGATTTATAGAAAAAAAAATTGTTTTCTTGTTACTGCTTTTAGACCGCGCTAGTGGCGCTAAGTGGCCTTCAGATAGCATAAAAATTTTCAATACTTAAATTGGCCAGTAACTCCTCCATTAATCCACACTGAAGCAGCATGGTAGAGTGCGCACTAGGATTTCTCCGTTACGAAAGATCGTTATTATAAAAGGAAAACCATAAGTAAAAATATAAAATGACGCAACTATCTCCCGATTATAAATTCAAAAGTCAAAACAATTATAGCACCGTTACTATCTCATATATTGTATTAAGTACCTCCGCAGTCATAAGGTCAGTATTAATTAATTACTTATTGTAATCACAGCATTTTAAATAAACAACAATGTATTACCAATTAATCACGAATAACAGCTATTAACACGACAAATTATTCTTTTATCGGCAATGCAAGCCAGCTGCGCTGAATCATCGGCTTACCGCCCTTCACTCGAAGATAAACATTGTATCACATGAAGATAATACACAACATAGCTCATACTTGATGATCGATGTTTGATGAAATGAAACTGCATAACTTAGTGGAAAGTTAAACAAAGCAATTCGGTACATTTAGGTATGGGAGCTGAGACTTAAATTATACCAAAGGCAGTATCAGTATTTAATACATCGTTAGCGAAAAATAAATCGGGCGATCCGCATAATTTCTGGTTGTCCGATTTAGGACGCCCGCACACTGGGATATGACGTCGCAGTTTTGTGTGGGCCCGCGCCCTTCGTAACGGAAATACGTAAAACTATATCACGATCGATTTCTAAAGCACTTTAGCTTTTTTTTAGTATTGTGGGGATATGAGTACGGGACGAGGATCTTTGCGTCATATACTCGTCTCTTTTTAAGCATGGTGTACCATACAGCAGTGTTTTTCAAACTTTTTCATGATGTGACCCCCCTGACATAAGAAAATTTTTCGCGACCCCCGGCCCCCGACCCTTCACTTTTTTATCACAAACTAGCTTCTGCCAGCGGTTTCACCTGCGTCCCGTGGGAACTACTTCGCGTACTACGTCAATAAATGAACTATCTAAACCTGAAAGAATTTTTCAAATTGGACCAGTAGTTCCTGATATTAGCGCGTTCAAACAAACAAACTCTTCAGTTTTTTAACCCCCGACGCAAAAAGAGGGGTGTTATAAGTTTGAAGTGTCTGTGCGTGTGTGTGTGTGTTTGTGCGTCTTGTGGCATCGTACCTCCCGAACGGATGAAGCGATTTCAATTTGTTTTTTTTTTGTATTAAAGGGGACTTACGGGCGCGTGTTTTTAGATATGTTTGATGGAAATCGGTTGAGCCGTTTAAAAGTTGTGGGGGGTAAAAGCGTGGCAGAATAGCCGAATGTATGCAAATATACTCGTGTGGGGTCTCAAATGAAAGGGCACAGTAAGAGAATATTTATGACTTAATCGAAAATATTCTTACCTATAAAAAGTATAAAATAAAAATTAAATTAAAAATTAAAAAAAACCCCGACACAAACATTTAAAAAGTAAAAAATAATATCTCTAAAAATAATACGTCGCGTTGGGGGACCGCTCCATTTACTTCTAACTTTAACACAAAAAAATATTGATAAATGATAAGTCTTGGGTAAAGGACTAAGTAGGTAGGCATGTGATACTTATGAAAAAAATCGTAGATAATGAGTAGTTAGGCGTTATTTTTTGTTCATTTGTTTGTATTGAAACATAGAAATGTTTATGAGTATATCCTTTTGTCAAAATTCTCGTTTAATAAATCAATCTTTTCAATCCTTATTGTTTTTTTAATGAATTACTCTCTTTTCTGGCGACCCCCCTACAGAAGCTTCGCGACCCCCCAAGGGGTCGCGACTCACAGTTTGAAAAACACTGCCATACAGCAGGAGTGGTTGACTTGGATTTAAAACCTTTGGTTTTACAATTGGTTGAGCGCAGAATTTAATCGATCGACATCAATTTGTCGTCGAATGTTAGTCGTTAAGCTAAATTGAAAGCCTGGACGACACAACCCCGACACCGGGGTTATCAACTAAGTAACCCAGTATGCAATTAATCAGAGTGGCGGATTTTTCGTGACAACACAGGCCGCTTAATAATTTAACGGTTACCTAGGTCTCTACCACGACCCGAGAACAAAACATTAAAACTGTCACAAGTCTGCTCTGGTCTGGAGTCGAGCCCCGGACTCCTCGTTTCGCAGGGAAGCTCCCTAACCACTGGGCTACGAGATCGTCATAACCATTCTTTAAAGACTTTAAGAATTGTACGTTGAAGCTACATAAAATTGTGTGACTTGTTTACAAGCAAACTTGCGCGTGTTTCATCCGATATGCGTAAGTAGACCTCGATAGTCGATAGTTTAATGTTTACGTAGCACTATTTATTTCTTAATCATACACATTATAACCTAATTACGAGCTCGTTATTTCAATAATATTGACGATAATATACGTATTGCGTTATGCTCATATTACTATGGATTTTTTCTTACATAACTACAAATTCGTCAATAGTTTATTGGATCGCCTTAACCATTTTTTGCAATGAAAGTTGAGAGAATGCTGTATTGCATTTATAGTCCACTAAAAGCGACATTGGGATTCGTGCAATTTTGGGATTCGATTTTTTTTTTAAATAAACTGTAAAAGTAAAGTAAAAGTTGAAACTCGTTTCCTTCTAAAACACTATCTTTTCTGCTTGGCCATGGTAAAAAGTCATACTGGACATACCTTTTCTGCGAATACGTAAAATGAGTTTAAAAGCCATAGAAAACAAACCTTGATATCAATAGTGCCATTCATGTGGTGTCGTTCCCAAGAGAGGTCCCCGCGGACCCTCACTTTAGCCTTGTATGGTGTGAGGACGCTCTCGTCCAGCCGCCAAGTGACGTCACGCAAGGAGATGTCTCTATGTGGATAATTGTAGCTGAATGCGACCTTGTTGATGTCCGTATCGTTGTATTCGATAAGCTGAAACAAGTTTTAGATACTCAATATGAATAAGAAAACCAAATACCACTGAGATCTCTTGTGATCTCGTTTCACTCACAAGTGTTGAAGTTCATTGTTAATTGGATACAGCAAAGGGTATTATTATTTATAAATCCACGAATAATTTATTATAATGCATGATTAAATACTTAATCCGCAGAATAAATTAATAGGGAACAACAGCAACAAACATGTCTCATCTGTAAAATATACAACTACATCATTATGAGTAATCTATCACTAATTCAAACAACACAGCATCATATTACAATATGTATCATTTGGGCAGAAGTGAATAAATGAGTCTATCATAACATGGCTTTCATACCATATTTGTTTCAACAGACCATGCATTATTACAACAACTGACTATTGTGTTTTATTTTATTACATTTGGCAGAATTGGCCACCCAATTTTTTTTTGTGTAATGGTGTAGCATAATTACATTATACTCGTATTCTTCAGTTGCCGAAAATATAGAATTTCCACTCCACGCTAAAAACAAAATTACTTTGTGTGATCACAATTTAATTGTTTGTAAGCAAAATTTGATAAAAGCATTTTATATTCTCCCCATCAATGTACACTGAATCTTCATCACAAAGGGGGAAAGTTGGCATTAATGTGGGGTCGCCATATTGAACACAAATACAGTACATATAGTGGAGTATACTTCACTGTAAATGTTCAACAATGAACTAAATAAAAATAAATAGTTTATACTCACATTATTGAGAATCAAAGCGAAACTGTAAAAGCTGTCTTCAGCAACAATATCTTGTGGCTTATTGCCCTCCCAATTTACTTTCACAGTGGAGTTTTCTGTGCCTATGATGTAGAATAAAGTGGGGACATGCCCCGTGAAGTCCCAGAGCTGGTGCACAACGTAATCAACACCGTCGTCCTTTGCTTTGACATATACAAGTATTGGTTCCTTTGCTTTGCATTCTGTGCACCCAGGGTTTAGTTCTGGCTGTATCTAAAAGTGAACAGAAAAATATTATTTTTGCTAAGGTTTTTTTTTTCATTTTATGAATCCATAAACTAGGCTTGTCTCTCCATTAGTTACCATCTCAGATTGAGCTAATTTTTTTTAATGATCACCGCTTACCATCAGTTAGGATGGTAGTCAAGCAATATGTTTTAAGCAATAATGAAAATAATACTATTGATAACATAATAAGCCAGTGGAAACTGCTTAAGCTTATCTTTACGGGATTATGTTTATGGATATACATCACTTCTATTGAAAGAAAAAAGGATAATACATTGAAACACAGAAGTAATAACATTGGTAAATACTGATATTGAACGGCAGATTAAGAGCCGAAGTTATCCTAAAATCGTAATGTGATAAACACAAAACATTAAAAGTTCAAATTATCAATAATTATTTATTATTCTTTTGTATTACACACATATTATCATCCATATTTTTTGTACCCAAACATGAACGCACGATCTCCATAACAACGATAAGAATCCATAATAACAAAGCAATATTGTTATCACAAAATAAATGGCTGTATACAAAGAAGATTAGGTAGAAGTTTATTACTTACTGAACTATTTCCGGTAACAGAAGAAAGAGCCAAAATAGTGAGGACCATAATAGTATACATTTTTATCAGATTTCTATCAATATGTGAAACTTAAGTTTTACTCGGGCACTCGACTTGATAAGCATATAAAACGATAAAGTATCGTAACAAATTAAACTGTATCACTGTGTACTAATTGACACTGAGTATGTGCAGTGCAAAAACGATAACACGTATCATTTTCAGTCTCAAACAATAGGTAAATCTATAAGTACAAGCCCATATTACAAATTGTAACATAAATCAATTTAATGATTGGTGACAATGGTGACATGCCACATGCCATATTGACAATTGACAGTTGTTAGATAGATAATAAATTGATACCGACAATATTTTATCACAGATTATGAAAAATAAGCAGACCCAAGCCTCCAAAGAGCTTTGTTGCCTCTTTGTTAGGCAAAGCTCTTAGGGCTTGGGTAAACCACAATGGACTTAATATAACCCACAGACTTATAAAAAAAAATAAGCCGACCTAACATAATTTTCACCGCTACAAAGACGTATGTAAGCAATAGTTTTATCTCCTTCTCTCCCATGACACGTACTAAGTCTATCTCGTTTTATGTTTATTTTACGCACACAAAAATGGGGTTGAAGTACACTTTCGCCATTTTGATAAACTACAAGAAGCTCACTTTTTGTTCGGATTTCGTAACGGTAAGCGGTAAGGCGGTTTGCGCCTGTACGCGCGGATGGCTTTTAGGACGTAGAAAGAAAAAAACGAAGATATTGGATTCATTCATTTTTACGAAGCAGAACTCATAATGGGGCATTCATGTTCTATATCGACATCGAATTCCATTTTCAATCGACTTCATTAAATTGTAACACGTCCTGCACCAACGATGATCCGCGCGGTTATACGGTGGCTCGTGTGTGAGGCGCCGCCCTTCCGCGCGAACGTTAGCGCAAAGGGGCGGTAGCGGTGAGAGCACCGCTCGAACGCGCGCGGTCATTCGGTGTACGTGTGTTAGGCATCAACGGATTTCATACAGCCCAATACAACTTGAAATCCGCTTCACCACCTACCGCGGCGGTGCGCGGTGCCGTGTGTTAGACGCCTATGTAGTTAGTAACTGGCACGCTTTTTTTTCCCCATATGTTAGGTCTGCTTAATTTTTTTTATAAGTCTGTGGGATAAACATATTGGAGAAAAAAAGTGACAGTTACAACTATCTATAGTGCGTTTCACCTAAGAGTTCCCTTCGTTGAGTTCGCTATATTGTTGGCAGCCCTGTCTGTCAAAACGCAAACAGTCAAGATCCGAAACTTACAGCTCCGCTTTATTTTTCCCATTATTTGTTGTTTTCGAGTTTTAATCATGCCTAGAACACTGAAAAGTGGTGAAAGAGAGTTGGTGTTAAAAGTAAAAAGCTTTTGTGAACGTGAAAAACGCAAAAAGGAACCACTAATTCCGCTGGAATGTGTTCGACGCGGTGTTGCTGCCATGACAGGTTGGTTATTGAAAATTTCCCCAAATGGTTGACAGCGATTACTATATTTTATTTTATTACTCAGCATAACTTAATTATAAAATACCACTGTTACAATTAAGATAGTCACCATATGGTAACCACAGTAAATAGGTATTATTATTTTGCAAGAAGGCGCTGCTACCCCCTATTACGCTATTTATTTGTACATGAAGTTATTTCTTTTTTATATTAAACTAATTAATAATTTTTCCTTTTAAGGTATTTCGGAAAAGACGGTTTCAAAAATTACTCGTGAAGGTGAGATGGAAGCCAGTACGTCAACCAAAATTTCTACTCCGGGCAAAAAACGTCATCAAGAAAAAGAAGTAAAATTGGATGACTTTGACTATTCAGATAATAGTAATATTTCGGGTGTGGGTCCGTGAGACGATCATTCTTATTGTAAAAAAATATAATAAAATATTACACATAAATATTCTGCTTGTTTTCTTTTCCTTTGTTTGGTTCCTTAGGCAGGTGTCCCACCGCCTCCGAGTCAGCGAGTGCAACTCGGCTATTTTCTTGCTCAAGATACGTTCGAAAGACAGTAAGATGGCCGGCAGCGTGAAGAGTCAGCAGGTACTCGCTGGCATCTCTTTTGTTTACACGGAATATCATCTTTTGTTTGTCTTGAGCGAGTAGTAGACCTTTTCGTAATATTAATATCGTATAATTATGTACTGTATTTTTTCAATATTGCGTTGGTGGATATATGCTCAGCCGAAAAAAAATATATTTTGTAACATTAATATTTATAGCTTCGGAAGAACACAATAAGTCATCTTTATTTTCTCCCTAGTTAAAGGGAATATTTTTTTGTTTTAATTTGGCAACACTCATTTCATCGCTACCAACATTTTAGCGAGGGGAACTCTTACGTGAAACGCACTCTACATAGAAATACACCAACTTATAATATCTCTGAAATGAAGAGAGACGCTGTAGGACGCATTGGTCCAATCAATTCCTATCTCAATGTCCAATCATTACACGCAATTCAAAAGGTAGTAACTGACAGATGAATAACCACAAAGTACTTATGAATGACTTTTTAACATGGCGGCCGGCATTATAGGTATTTGTCCAATGTGGTCTTCAAATGTTGTTTATGGTCCTCATACCAAAAGCGAGCTTCTTGCAGCTTATGAAAATCGCGAGGGTGCTTTAACCAAAGAGTTCAAAAGTAGAGTGGGCGAGCGCGAGCCATACGGCTGCCCATGCAATCGCCCCCGGTTAGAAAGAGAAACAACGATAACGGTAATTACCTATCTCTCTCCGACCCCGATGAGGCAGAAAGAGAAAGGTGATTACTAAAGATTTCGTCTCTTTTTATCCGAGGTACGCTCTGAAGCCTGTCTTCTGCCCCCTACTTTTGAACTCTTTGGCTTTAACCCATGTCCATATCTACATGCTGCAATGCCGTCGATTTCATGATCTTTCGATTTTATAAGGCTTCGATGTCATAAATTCGATCTAATGATACTTCGATTTCATAAGCGTTCGATGTGGTGAAGCATCGATGTAATAAACTTTCGATATAATGAAAATTCGATCTAATGGATTATCGATGTAACGTGTTCGATATCATGAACTTCGATGTAGTGGCATTCGATGTGGCGTATGGGACCCATGCCATCAAGTTCCTAAATGACAGATGAGTGTTAAAAAAAATAAGACATGATCAAAACACTTTATTGATCCGAATGTAAAAATGCAGCTTTACATCCAAATTTATTCCAAGCTTCTTAATATTAATTTTAAAGTTTACAAATAATAATTCAGTCCTTAAAGTAAGTTCAGATGAATATATTAGCTTCTACAACTATAGTATATAAACTCGTCAATTGACTTGACTTACAACTTTGCAACGTTTGGTGCAAGTTTCGGTTTAATTGTAAATTTTACAAAAGCTCTATAAATACTTATTCTACATTTAACACTGAAAGTGTCGTAAATTATCGTTAAAACGTAAATAATTACTGTTTAGGATCTGTGGCACTGGATTGAACATCATTACTGGACTGAATATCGCCAGTGTCATTTTTAGGCTCAGTAGAGGCAACATTAGCTTTACCTTCCGCATTGTCTACACTCGGATCCGGTTCAGCAATGGCAACATTAGTTTCGCCTTCCCCATTGCCAATATTAGCATCCGGCTCAGCCGTGGCAACACTGACCACATTGGATTCCTCACCGACAGCTTCCCCTCCACCATCAGACTCAGGGTCTGAAGTGGTGTTGATGAGGAATCGCTTCTCCATTGGTTTTTTCTTCCTGACCTTGTTATCTTCTGGAGGAGACAGTCGCCGCTTGTGATACCTAAATTTGAATTTTCTTTTGTTCTGATTTTTCTTGGACTTGAGGTTCTTGTTTTCTGCCGTACTGGAGAATAAAATAGATATATTTTGCATGGTTAAAATAAAAGTATTTAAGACAACAAAAACTAATTAACCTTTGCTTTGGGATAGCTAATCAATATGTTGATAAATGTTGTGAGCATTATGAAATTGTTATGGTTATAATCAGACATGTCATAAGTTTGTTTGTTTGTGGCTTAATCCGGACGCATGACAACACTAAGCATAGTGGAGTATCCTTGTACCCCGCCCTATAACAGGCCATGTAGAGCTCAGTAGAAGCTATACGTACTTGATAGTAGACCGGCAGCCGGGCCCCCAGTGCGGCGTGGGGTTGAACTGGAAGCGCGTCTGTCTGTCGCGGCGGCTGGTCGGGTTGGCGTCCGCGCGCTCGCTCAGCGCCACCTCGTGCGTGAGCGGCTGCGACAGGATGTGCTTCGCTAGCGGGTTCGCTTCCATCCTGCCAATAATAAAATTATGGTGTTAGATGCTGGTGTTGGAAGCAGGGAGAGGTGGGGACGGTCCTCCACGGATGACACCCCACCCGAGAAAATGATTTGATTTAATGCGCCATCTTCAGAAGTCCGCTATATTGGATTAAAAATATTTTAAGATTTTTTAATAATCATTTTTATTTAAGATGCTTAGTAAGCCCTTTGATATTGTGGGAGTGTTAAAAATAGCTTGAAAGCTATTTTGGGTGTGCCGCCATGTTGGATTTAGAATGACGTCACGTAGATAACCATGCGTTGTCCTTGCATCCACACAAATTGAGAACCTCCTTCTTTTTTGAAGTTGGTTAAAAGTAAAAAATAATTAAGGTCTTGTCTACACACGCGAAACGGATATACAAACTAAAGCTCAATCTGTCGAAGATATCTGCTGCAAAATCGCCAGATCCCACCCAACAGTGTTACAATATATACATTTCAAGTAAAACAAAATCTCGTAAGCACTCACTTGGCGGCTTTCACCGGCTGCCGTTTGACCCAGGCGCGCATGACGTCCCACACGAACTTGTTGGGCGCGTTCGTCTTGATCGACAGCTTGTTGGCGTGCGAGAACGACACCTCGTAGCCCGCGTTCAGGATCGCCGATCTGGGGGGGCAATATAATATTATAGCGGAGGAATTTTACAATTGTATTACAACAACAGTTGAGAGTTGAATTAGTGGGAAGTGGTGAGGTTTGATGAGAGAAGAGGAGATAATACGATGAGGAGGGAGTCTTCCAAATATCTCTGGTCAGTGTAAACAGAATGTTAGTGGTCAGTGAGTAGGCCAACCCAATTAATAAAAAAAGAAAAGCGCATGCTGTGGTGGCTGAGGCATTATTTAAAAAATTAAGTAAAAAAAACGGCATTGGGCGCTCATGTAGATAGCGGCGACCCTAACTGCCTATATCGTTATAAAGGTCTTTGCGCAGCCTTTGGCCCGAAAAGTGCGATGACCATGATCACCTGAACATCATGATGGGCATCATCTCAGCGTGCACGGTGCTGTACAGGCGGTCCAGCGTGTAGTACAGCGGGGTGTCTAGCTCCTCGCCGATGACCGCCAGCACGCCGCCGAGCCGGCGCGCCGTGACAACAAGCGGTACGACTTACAGCACTCTAGTACATCACCCTCACCTGAACATTATGATGGGCATCATCTCAGCGTGCACGGTGCTGCACAGGCGGTCCAGCGTGTGGTACAGCGGGGCGGCTAGCTCCTCTCTGATGACCGCTAGTACACCGCTGAGCCGGCGCGCCGTGACAACAAACGGTACGATTTACAGCACCATAGCACACTCACCTGAACATTATGATGGGCATCATGTCAGCATGCACGGTGCTGCACAGACGGTCCAGCGTGTAGTACAGCGGGGCGGCTAGCTCCTCGCTGATGACCGCTAGTACACCGCTGAGCCGGCGCGCCGTGACAACAAACGGTACGATTTACAGCAGCATAGCACACTCACCTGAACATTATGATGGGCATCATGTCAGCATGCACGGTGCTGCACAGACGGTCCAGCGTGTAGTACAGCGGGGCGGCTAGCTCCTCGCTGATGACCGCTAGTACACCGCTGAGCCGGCGCGCCGTGACAACAAACGGTACGATTTACAGCAGCATAGCACACTCACCTGAACATTATGATGGGCATCATGTCAGCGTGCACGGTGCTACACAGGCGGTCCAGCGTGTAGTACAGCGGGGCGGCTAGCTCCTCGCTGATGACCGCTAGCTAGTACACCGCTGAGCCGGCGCGCCGTGACAACAAACGGTACGATTTACAGCAGCATAGCACACTCACCTGAACATTATGATGGGCATCATGTCAGCGTGCACGGTGCTACACAGGCGGTCCAGCGTGTAGTACAGCGGGGCGGCTAGCTCCTCGCTGATGACCGCTAGTACACCGCTGAGCCGGCGCGCCGTGACAACAAACGGTACGATTTACAGCACCATAGCACACTCACCTGAACATTATGATGGGCATCATGTCAGCGTGCACGGTGCTACACAGGCGGTCCAGCGTGTAGTACAGCGGGGCGGCTAGCTCCTCGCTGATGACCGCTAGCTAGTACACCGCTGAGCCGGCGCGCCGTGACAACAAACGGTACGATTTACAGCACCATAGCACACTCACCTGAACATTATGATGGGCATCATGTCAGCGTGCACGGTGCTACACAGGCGGTCCAGCGTGTAGTACAGCGGGGCGGCTAGCTCCTCGCTGATGACCGCTAGCTAGTACACCGCTGAGCCGGCGCGCCGTGACAACAAACGGTACGATTTACAGCACCATAGCACACTCACCTGAACATTATGATGGGCATCATGTCAGCGTGCACGGTACTACACAGGCGGTCCAGCGTGTAGTACAGCGGGGCGGCTAGCTCCTCGCTGATGACCGCTAGTACACCGCTGAGCCGGCGCGCCGTGACAACAAACGGTACGATTTACAGCAGCATAGCACACTCACCTGAACATTATGATGGGCATCATGTCAGCGTGTACGGTGCTGCACAGGCGGTCCAGCGTGTAGTACAGCGGGGCGGCTAGCTCCTCGCTGATGACCGCTAGTACACCGCTGAGCCGGCGCGCCGTGCCGAACCGCGCGTCGCCCGCGAGCGACAACACGCGCTGCACGAACGCCTGGTCGTGCAGCGCCGCCGACCAGATCGGACCGCCCATCTGAAATGAGACGTCGGTGTTATTTGGGTTCAGATAGGGTTCGAAATTCAAAATCATTTATACACAAGTATCATTGATTACGACAAGATTATTCACGTCAATTTTTATGATTCTACGACCATTTTCTAACTTTGCAATGAGAAAAAAAAAACACTTCATACTAATTGTAAATTTATGTTTGAATTATAATATTTAAATGTTATAAGCAGTTTTATTTTATCCTATTTTATCATAATAAATTCAATAAAATTAATTTAAAATGTTTTAAATAATGCTTCACGTGACCTCAAACAACTATCAAAGTGCATGACGTCATGAACCGCGAAACTGTTAGTTACAGAAATTGACAGCTCGCGAATGATAATTTAGACAATTTGTACCAGATAAAATAGTAATTGGTAATCATGACAACATTTTGGACAAAATGCACCAGATAGAATTGTAATCTATACTAATTCAACGTAATTTCACCCATCTCACCTACCAGGCAAACCCTTGAGCTGGTCGGGCCGCTTGGGCGAGGGGTTGGGTTTGAAGGCGCCCAGCGGCTGCAGCGTCGACGAGTGACCCGCGCAGTGGTACATTACTAGTGCTCACCTGATGTTTATGCCCGCAGTTGTCACACAGCATGCTCACGGGCGGCGCAGGGGGCAGGATCCCCTTGAGCTGGTCGGGCCGCTTGGGCGAGGGGTTGGGTTTGAAGGCGCCCAGCGGCTGCAGCGTCGACGAGTGACCCGCGCAGTGGTACATTACTAGTGCTCACCTGATGTTTATGCCCGCAGTTGTCACACAGCATGCTCACGGGCGGCGCAGGGGGCAGGATCCCCTTGAGCTGGTCGGGCCGCTTGGGCGAGGGGTTGGGTTTGAAGGCGCCCAGCGGCTGCAGCGTCGACGAGTGACCCGCGCAGTGGTACATTACTAGTGCTCACCTGATGTTTATGCCCGCAGTTGTCACACAGCATGCTCACGGGCGGCGCGGGCGGCAGGTATCCCTTGAGCTGGTCGGGCCGCTTGGGCGAGGGGTTGGGTTTGAAGGCGCCCAGCGGCTGCAGCGTCGACGAGTGACCCGCGCAGTGGTACATTACTAGTGCTCACCTGATGTTTATGCCCGCAGTTGTCACACAGCATGCTCACGGGCGGCGCGGGCGGCAGGTATCCCTTGAGCTGGTCGGGCCGCTTGGGCGAGGGGTTGGGTTTGAAGGCGCCCAGCGGCTGCAGCGTCGACGAGTCACAGCCCGCGCAGTGGTACACCATTGCTAGTTTGCTAAGTATATTTACAAACAGGGAATTATATTTTAAACAATAAAAAATTACATGCGTATCAGTGATATGTATATAGAATTGAATTTGTATCAGAAATTAACAGTTATGTTTTTAGTGTGACCCATTGAAATAATGTTTTTTTTTATGTGGGAGAGTAGACTTCTTAGACGTTTTTTCTCCATGCTTTTTTTTCGCTAACGAAAAATGAATCGCTAATAATTATTGAAAAATTAAATCAACTTCAAAAAGTTATTTTATCCAACTAAAATTATGAAACAATGAAAAATTGTAAGCTCTTTATCCATAGTATGCATCAGTCCTAAGGATTACTTTAAGGCAAAAAGCCAAGAACAATTTTTTTTGTACTATACTGTCATGTTATCAGGAACATTTGTGTGGCAATGAGAGTGTATTTATCATGTTAAAGTTCGAATATAATTCAGACCTTGTCGTGTTTTTGCATTGACCAGCTCCCGAGTACACCTTCACAAAGACGCGGATATAGAAGTCGACGGATATGCTCAGTAGGGGCACTATGTACCGGCTGTATCTGTTGGCGTGTGACTCTATGCATTGTAGCAGTATCCTGAGAGCCTGGGGAATACAAATATTACTTAATTATCGACATTTCTTTTCTCTTCTTGGCCGACAACGCATTTGTGATGCCTTGGATGATATTGACCATTACCATCATGTGGCTTATTGGCTTGGCTGACAGCTACTCAGATAATTGTGTTAATTATTTTGCAGATTGATGTAGTTTAACTTATTTCTGTAGTTATTTGTTTTTTTTTTCAAAATGCGCTATACAATAAGTGCTTGCTTAGTCCACAGACTAGGAAAACGAGTTCAGAATCCCCACCACAAAGTTTTCACTTTTATTAAGCAATTTGTTAGCACAATTTCAGACATTGCACATGAATGAAAAAACCACTATCCATAAACCTAAATGAAACCATAAACAGTAACACTAAGAAAAAAAATACAGTTATATCATCAAACATATGATACAAAAAAAACCAAACAAACCATTTCATGACAGCACTTGGTCTTGAGGCTAACCGCCCCGTACTTGCAGTAGCACGTCTCGGGGGAGTTTCCAGCCAACACAGCCATGTCAGTAGCGGTGACCAGCAGCAACCCACCGTCCGCCACGCTCTGGACTGCCGCGTCCAGGAAGGTTGTTGGCGAGCCGTACGGGTCCAGGTCCACCGCTGCGAACCGCTTTGCGCGGTGCTTGTGTTTGTACATCAGCAGGCTGGGAAGAATAGGATGAAAGTTATTAAAATTTTGTTGAAGTTGGTTTTTACAAACAGTTGGCAAGTAAGGGTATGCATGGCTTCAAATCAATTCAAATCTAGGGATAGTGAGTGGTCAAAACACTTAACCCGGCGTGCGTGAGGTGGGGTATATCATACCCACGAAGTTTTAAAACACAAATTATTTGATGTTATTGTTGCTATGCTAGTCTCACCATTTCAATAGCTGGAGGTAAGGGTGATGGGGGCAAGGTACTGCATCGGGACAGTGTTGCGACGGCGACGACTGGAGATACACGAGCGCAAACGTTGCCGGGGTACGTCATACCCGACCTCGTAGTCGGTGTTACATATTTTAGTTGAAAATAAGTTTAATTTTTATTGTTATTTATAGTATTTTGTAATTCTTTCGTAATTTAGGTTTGGACCTAATAAAAGATAGTCTTCGCAAGAGACAACAAAATGTTCGGCTTCCAAGGGACACCCGAAAAAGGATTGCTGATCATATAGGTGAACCTTCATCATCAGTTCCCAAAAAAATGGCTAGTAAATGTGTAACATGTGCTGACTGTACTAAAAATAGAGACAGAAAAACAAAATATTGCTGTTCAAAATGTGAAAAGCCCATAATTGTATGGAACATGCAAATTTTGTGTGCGGAGATTGCAATGATTTGTAGGTATAAATTTAACGCTATGTTACATGATCTCAAATGTCTTTTCAGTTGGTTTTTTAGTTATAATTGTTAGAAGATATTTTATTTTGTTAATTTACAAAAGAATTTGGAATTTTGTTAGATTTTTATGCGAAAAGTTGTCAAACTACCGCAACTTTGATTGTTTTCTTAGACAATTTAGAAAAATTTTAATTTTGAATATAAATAAAAGTTTTTGTACTTATTTAAAGCAAATCTTTTTAATTACCTTGTCGAATAAATCCTATTATTACTATAAATTCAATAAAAATACATATTACACAATTATATTAAAAAAAATAATAACATCAAAACTTTGGGTATGTCATACCCACCTCATAGCTGGTGTTACAATTTCTCACCTCATTCACGCCGGGTTAAGATTTTATAGATTGTTAACATTAACAAAATGTTGTATCTTATAGCATTACAAGTAGCATTATGTGATATCATCTGTGTCAATTTAATTTTGATATTAGTGGTTGACTCATAGAAGTTTTAGACATGTAATACAAAAACAAAAATGTAATTTGTACACAACTAAAATCCATGAGTAGTGGACTGAGGTACAATACTATGACAATCCTTATTTAAGTTGGAACTGGTCATCTACAACTATTTTTCATTGATTTTATTCTAGACTTAAAGTAAGTTCAACAAAAGTTTTGTAAAAGAAGGTCTTACCAAGCATCATCATGGCTTGTTTCAACAATGTGGTCTACATTGTTGAAAAATATATTTTCCTGAATAGTCTTCACAGCTTTCTCACATATGTCATTTGCAATCACCTTGGTTATGCCTGGAACTTCCTTTACGTAACGGATGCTCCGTAGACCAGTTGCTGACAGAGCCTCCAGAATTGTTACGTCCTTTAAAAATGTCAATAAGAAGTAAAAGGCACATGTGTGAAACAGTTTATATTCATACTAATATGGGTACATTAATAGCAATGCAAAGTATATGTTACATATACACCTGCTTCACATTATATGCAAAATCGCACAGCAAAATCCTTATGTTACTGACACAATTATTTAAAGTTGCATTAATACCAATTTTGCAGTAAGGCGACATGACAGAATTATACCTTATCTCCTAGTAGTTCACAGCTTGTGGTTATGAATGATAAAGACCGTGTACCATCATATGACCTATCCCTATATTTTATTGTAGAAATATCTACGAAATAGACTTATTATGATGTATGTTTCAATTGTGATGTCCTAACGCCATAGCAATGCAAGTCACCACTGCCAGACTATGAAAGGAAGGCCTAATTATAAGCCATTCCTATAATAACTATGCTTTTGTATTGTAACATAAATATGAATGAAATAAAAGATTTTTAAAAGGGAGTCATTGACAGAATTTAATTCTAGATTTTATTCTGTTATAGTGTCATTGAGCAGAAAATTATATAACCACAAATAAATTATATATAATTGTAAAATACTCATATTATTTTGCTTCTTTCATAAGGTGACTACTAGAACAGTAAGTGGTAAAGAAAAAAGTGCAGAATTTAAGCAAGCATTAAGTTTCAGTATTAGTATTTTATTAAACAGCAATGGTTTTAATAATTAAGCAGATGTTTTTAGGAATTAAGTAAGTAAGTAAAAGATCATACCACTTTCACATCTTCATCCATAAAGTTGTCATTATTTTTCTGCTTTTTTGCCTCCAAAATTTTTTCCTTTTTATAATCTTCAACAAACACTGATAGGACAGCGATACTAAGATCCCGATTAAATTCCTGAACAGGATTGTAAAATACTTTCTCCGACGAGATGCGTAAAATCGCTCGCCCTTCTATTATCGATTTAAAAATCTCCCTGGCTGGTGGTTCAGCCATCTCAGTAGTTTTCATTCTTTTCAAACCCTGCAAATTATAACTTAATAGGATATTGTTTCATTCATAAGCGATAATAAAAATATTCATCGATCGATAAATCGTGATTTCTACGTCCATGTTTTATTACCACTTTTTTTACTACGACTCGGCTCGAAACAAGGTTATGGGGCACGAATATTACACATCGTAATTAAATAAACTTTGTCCAACCTGAACGAAAGACTTAATTGCTGCAAAATACTTTCTCATGCATAAATTATCGAACTTTTGCAAGGTTGTAATTAAAAAACATTTTCATTTATAAAAAAAGGGCAATCCATCATAAAGATGGATGACAATTTGACAGACACGTTCCGTTACTAGATCTTGCACTCAAAACGTCTCAAAAAAGCGTTCCGTAAGCATTATGGACATTATGGTCGTGGTCTCGTGGCATTTGGTGTTTTTGAACGGTTGTGACGTAATGGATTGCGTTATCACTTTCGATCACAACGACCAATCTTGCGACGCGCGATGACGAGATATTTTTTCCGAATGTCTCGATTGTTAAAATATCTCGAAACCTCTCGAGATGTTCCTCCTAACATCGATGCGAGACCAAGACATTTCTGTTGATCTTAGCGTAGCGAGAGGGAGACGACCGAAATATTTCTGTCGACTGGAGCGTAGCGAGATCGTGATGACCGAGATGTTTTTGTCGAACAGATCGAAACGAGATCAAGATGAACGATCATAAAACATCTCGATTGTTCATTTCGGACACCGAGATAATCGTCATCTCGATTGTAAATTTCGGACAATCGCGATTGTCTCGATTCTTGAAACATCTCGCAACTGCGCATCACTAGACCCATCTGAATCGGTAGGCCGTTGTGGGTGCTGTCATCAAACATCAATTTTGTGTGCTTTTTATACATGTAAGATGGTGACGAAAAATATATTTCATTATAATTCCAAAAAAGAGGTCTTAAGTAAATTAAATTGTTTCTGAAGCGTTATAGCGGAAAATATATTGTGTATAATTTTGAATGCACGTTAAGTTAAACAATAGATTTTCAGGTCTATTGTTAGAAATTACAATTTGCAACCTAACCTCTTAATATTCCCGCATCAGACTTATGTTACTGCCTTATTTTTTCAAGCCTGCCATTCGTAATGATAACATCAACCCTCAAATCCGTTCCATTAGGGAACAATACTGTGACGTAAAAACCTAGTCGAACTCAAAATACGGACGTTGGTTGTTATGAGCGACTAATGGAACGTAGCCAGAATTTACACATAAAAAAATTTGCACAGAGTATACGTGTTATATCCATAGGTATATCAGCCCCGTATTATGAGCTCTTTTTTAATAGACAGTTTAATAGACAGCGCTCTACATGTAATAAGGCGCTGTCTCTGTCACCCACACGTTGTGATCCTGAACTGTCTGGAATTAAGATAAGAGGTCATAATACGGGGGTCGGGGGCTGATCTGTCTATGACCACAAATATATTTTGTGGCTCTATAGTAGGTACCTACAGTTCTGATTCTGTGGTTCTGAATCTGATAGAGATATCTCTATGGATCATAGAGATAGGAATATACGTACTTACATAGATAGAGACGCCCTAATCCTTAACCTCATATGAAATTAGCTGGTTGACGTTGTAGCAGGCCGGCCATTTATTGTAAATGACATCTTGTGTCAAACAAAATAGTAAATAAACCCAAAACTATAAAATATATTAAAATAGGCATTGATAGGAGGTGTTGTGGTGTCTTTTAAGCAAAACAAAAACATTAAAACACAATGAAGTGTTGTATACTACAATGCGGAGCAAGGAAAAACAAATTACACCCAAAATTAACTTTACACAGGTAAGTATCAGTTTTCGTTGTATATCTGAATGATATTGATATATGTTTTTGCTGCATGAAGATCTGTGCGAGGGTTACGTAGGACTGTTAATGTTTTGTTGGGTTTTACATCATTACCTATTTTATATATTTGAGTAGCCGGTTTGTTTACATTTCAATGACATTTAGGGTAGGAAAGTGTTAAAATATCGATATTCGATATATCGATAATTAAAATGACGCTGAAGAAAGTTGAAATAATTGTTTTTATTCAATAGATTCCCTTCAAATAAATCATTAAGAAAGAAGTGGCTAGAAATAATTGGCCCAGAAAACATAAACCCGGGCCTTAAAAATTTGTTTGTGTGTTCTTTACATTTTGTTGAAGCAAGTTTCAACAGAACGCTTAATGTGGTAAGGTTACACGACGGCGCTGTTCCTTCTATTTTGGTGAGCTTTTCTTACTTTTTATAGAACAAGAGTCTCATACAAGTTTAAAATTAGGTCTGTATGTTATTTAATTGAACTAAGTTAATAGAGTACACGAACCCTAAACTGAGGGGAAGTTGGCCACCGCGGCACCGTTTAGTAATTATTGAACCCTTGAAATTTCAATGTTTTAGTAAGGAATTTAAATTAATATGACAGAATGATTCTGTTAACTTCTCAGAGGTAGCATAATTATCATAATTATATTTTTTATCACAAAGATTTGGAATTTCAAGTGGCCCCTTATTTAATGTCTGCTTGTCGATGTTGAAGTCTTTTTTTTTGTAAAAAGTAATTATAATTATTCCTCTGTTATCTTATCTGCCGAAAGCTTCTCTTGAAGAATTCGCTAGTTAGCGACACGATCGCTTTTTGTGCCCAATTAATAAATATGCTGTAATAATTTTATTTGTATTTTTGACGTGACAACGTCTTATAAATTGGTTTGCCGGGAGGCACTTCAAGAAACTGCGTTAGTAAGCTCCGCTCACGTTCCTTGGTAACAGTGTACAGAAAATAGTACAGCGCCATCTCTGGTTAAGTAGAGTAACTAGTTTGTTACCTCAGTTGTGACTAATGGTTAATGGTCTAACGGTTAGCAGCGCTAGATGGCGGATGGTGTTACAATGTTTTAAATATAATTCTTTGTATACGTTTACCCCATGAAGATACGGGAACGCAGGGTCAACTTCACAAATAACCACAACTGCTTGCAAACCCAAAATAGCAGTTTATTATAAAACCAAAGAAGTCGACACATTGCCCTCTACAAATTTTTCTCTTATATAAACTCCACGTTACACTCGTTAGCGCGTTTCACAAATTGGTACAATGCCATCTTGTTTACAAGTGAGGAACTATTTAACAAAAATAAAGGTATGTGTAAAGGTAAAAATAAAATTTTGTTAATATGAAATTCAGTGCGAGATTCTTTGTATAAATTAATGTTTTAAATATAATTCTTTGTATAAATAAATGTTTTAAATTGTTACTATTATTTCATCCTTCTTCCTACTATACGAATGAATATTCACATTAAAATTATTTTACCACTTAAAGTCGTTGTCACGTAAAACTTTCGCCCGTAAGTATACCGACGTTACAGGCAACCAATTTTTTGTAATTATGCTGTACATTATAGGGTTAGCCTTAAACAAATAAATTAAAATTTGTGTACATAGAGACACGTTTTTTATTTACATTTCGGTCCCATTTACACAATATTAATGCACTAAGGGTTATAACACAATCATGGGTGATCAGATGAAAATTGTCAGTCATATCACACAGCAGTACTATCTTCACCCTTATCTTTTATTGAATAAACTCTAAAATTAAATTCATCGTAGTGGTACATAATTATGACTTATTTATTTATGTAAGTATCTATCGTGATTTTTCTGGATTCAGCGGGTACATTGAGAATCAGTAAAAGTGGCATTGTTTAGGAGTAGGCGGACTGGTTTTTGGTGAAAGGATTGATTTTTAATATTGGATATAAAACTTAACATAACTTCAAGCCTGTATTTGGACCTAGTTATATACAATACAGCCAAATAGAGATATAAGTATTTTGCTGTCGATGGTTAAACTTCGGTTATGGAACTCTATTTTGATAATTTTACATTATGCATATAATAAATAAAGGCCTTAACTACCTAAATTTCCTAACTGGAACAAGACAAATAGTTTGACGGCTGTGTTAAGCAAGAGAGTGGTACCTAATTAACTGGCAGAGTTTAAAATACTATCGCTGAGATCATCTAAAAAGGGGGAGCAGTCGTTGTGTCCTCGTTTGTTGTTTAGCAGATCATCATGATAGCTGGTTTTTACAAAAAATTTTTGGTTGATATGACATGACAAGTTCATCGCAGTAGGTATCAAAATTAATATTAATATCGCTGAGAAGACGAACGACATGTATTATTGCTGTTTTATCGTAAGTCATTAAACTAAATATCGATAGTTTCCGTCCACGTAGTGCGCACAACACTAGTAGAATCGGCCATCTTGTTTCACTAAAATTTTGACAGGCAGTTCCTGTCACGTGGTCAGGCACGCTATTTTTGCTTTAGTGTCTAATCCATAGTCCTTTATAGATCAATGCTATGGATAGACAATACAAAATGTCATTACTGTCATCAGTGCCAGTGTCAGAATTGACTGAAAGAAGTTGCAATGCAATAGTTTGGTTATGTTATTACATTACTTTGGTTGGCTTGGTTGAGAATTGTGATAGTCGCACGAAGTTTGAATAATCTCGAAAGATAACCTTTTAAATCCATTTATTTGTAATTTTCAAATGAAATTGTATGTAGAAATCAAGTCGAGCTGTAGATAAAAAAAACATGCACTCAGCAAACTTGTTGGTGCGAAATGCAATGTTATTCAATCCAAAGTTGAAATCGTCGTATAGTCGAATAGCTCGTAGTGTTACAAGAATTGCATCACACCAGAAACCGGGTTCTCGGCGTATTGTTTCCAATTACGGTTACTTGTCACGATGTGGTGGAGTATGTGCTTTTAATAATGATCTAGTGCACTTGCCAAAGAATGTGAGTTTTCGCCTTTATTCCACGGCGAATAAGAGTGATCCGCCTGAAGAGGACCCTGAGGTGAAGGATGAGACTCCCCTGTTCACCAGCCAGTTGCCGGCGACGGTGGCGGTGCCGGAAGTGTGGCCGCAGGTCCCTGTCATCGCCATCAACAGGAACCCAGTGTTCCCTAGGTTTATTAAACTGATTGAGGTAATTTATAACATTAGTAAACCAGCTGTTTGAATTATGCGCTTAATTTATTCTTAAATTCTTAGTAGTATTGTAAAGTTTAACCTAACCTTAAACTTCAGTTCAGTATTGTAGCTAGCTTTCGTAGCACCCAAATTAAAAAAGCTATTTGAATGTAAAGGCCTCCATAACATTGTATTAACTCAACTTCTGTGGAAAATCATGTCGAAATTCTGTGGAAATGTATCTATGTATGTTTTAGTAAAAATTAGAATTGGTTCAGCCATTTCAGAGATTATCACAAATAATCGAAAAAAAAAATGTTTAAAAAAGTTTGTGTTTAATTTATATGTACATTATATTTAGTAGGCTCTTGAGAAAACAGTTATTTTGAAATCTCCAACATTTATTTTTATGTATTACAAGTTTTTGAAAAGTATTGCATTATGGTTTCTTTTTACTCCAAACTGTATAAATGAATTCAAGATTCAGTTAAAAAAAGAGCTTGAAGAACATGCCAGAAATACTAGGCATGACTTTATATGCAGTTAAAATTAATTATCATAGATTATGATGACTATAAAAACATAAATTATAATTATATTTAAAATGAAATGAGCCTTATGAGTAGCACTAATGTATAATTTAATGAATTACCGTGTTGTTTGTTCCTCAGTTACCAATACCATTTTATTTCATAGGCAATTAAATATGATTGATGTGTCAAGGAGCTCATAGTAAATAATATAAAACTTTCAGATTTCCAACCCAGCGCTTATAGCTTTAATAAGACGAAAGGTGAAACTGAATCAGCCTTACGTTGGAATCTTTCTTCGGAAGAAGGAAGACGAGAAATCCGATATAGTGTCCAGCTTGGATGACCTGCACCAAGTGGGTGTGTTTGCTCAGATCCACGAGATGCAAGACATGGACTACAAGCTGCGGTTGGTGGTGATGGCGCACCGCCGGATCAAAATTACTGGACAGTTTATTGAGGACGAGATAGAGACCGGACCAGCCGGTAAGTCACTTTACTTTTCTCATTATCTAAGGTCAATATGGTCCAGCTGATTATCACATGGATATAGGAATAGGAATGTAAAATATATAAAACTTAGTTATATATGAAACTTTGAATGTGCATAATAAAGTAGTATGTTTTTAATAATAATAATAATAAAATACTTTTTGCTGGGTGAACTGTTTTTAATAATATTTTGTATATTTTAAAGCTGGCGCTTTTGTAGTCTCATTTAAGTATTTTTGTGTCATCTTAAACATTGCATCTTTAATTGACTTCAATAAGTATGTTGATGATGTTTACATTTTATTACTTGTCAATGTTAAACTTGGTTTTTGTGTTTTTTTTTATAAAAAATAGAAAAAAACCTCATCCATTAATAATATCCTCAACTTCTGTTCACTTCTGAAATGATAACGGTGATCGTTAATCATTTCAGAAATGAAGCTGAAGTTTCCTGTATTTAACATTGAATTTAACGTTACCCGCGAAGAGTCCGACGCGGAGCGCCGAAGACGGAAGCACAGAAGCTCGAGGAAGAAGTCCGAGCCTGAAGCGCAGGCGGACACGGAGAAGCCGCCGCCAGACCAGGTCATGATGGTGAAGGTGGAGAATATGATGCATGAGAAGTTCACGCAGAACGAAGAAGTGAAAGCTTTGACCCAGGAAGTCATTAAAACTATAAGGGATATCATCAATATGAATCCATTGTATCGGTGAGCTTTAATATTAATATGGAACTAGAACTATTATTAAGGTACTATTAGCCTCTTTTGAAATAAACAACGAGCGCAATATATGTTTATATGTAGATGGTATAGTCCTAGGCAAAACCTCGTTGCGCCCTTAGCGATCTTTTTTATTTTTGTCGTTCTCGCTGCGTGTATGTTTTGTCTTGTCCATGTCACCTATAACATGGGGAAACCTAGACCTGTGTCATTGGTAGCCTTTTTTCGTTAGTGGCAAAGTATTTCGACACACCACTTTATTTCGCGCGTAA
The DNA here is from genome assembly GCA_905404135.1 of Hesperia comma. Taxonomy (NCBI): domain Eukaryota; kingdom Metazoa; phylum Arthropoda; class Insecta; order Lepidoptera; family Hesperiidae; genus Hesperia; species Hesperia comma. The sequence goes on along the minus strand of FR990028.1, from coordinate 1,871,295 downwards.
AGTACGCCACACATGAGATCCCCCAATTTTGCGTCGGATGGCAGCCGAGGGGGTTTTAGTGGGTAAGAACCCCACATCACCTAAGTGGTATCCTTTGAAGATTTCCCTCTCAAAAAAAAAAGGTAGAATACCAGTACCAGGAGAGCATAGTGACAGAGAGTTGTGTCGCAGGGAGTCGCTGCACCACATGCTGGCGCAGGGGCAGCGCGTGGTGGACAACCCGGTGTACCTGAGCGACCTGGGCGCCGCGCTCACCGGCGCCGAGCCCGCCGAGCTGCAGGCTATACTAGAGGAGATGGACGTTGGTGCACTTTTGTTATCATTCTAACCTGTTGTGCTTGATTTCGTATGTTAGCTTTCGTTATTGTATAACATACAGTGCGCCCAGCTTATCTCTGAAATGGCATAAATTGGAACTAACGCCGCCATGTTAAAAAGTCATTCATAAGTACATTGTGGTCATTCATTTGTCAGTTACTAGTGTGCAATGATTGGTCAAATGAATGTCAAATGCGTCCGACAGCGCCTCTTTCATTTCAATCTTAAGTTGGGTTTACTATATATATGTACGAGTATTCGTTTTTATGAAGTGGACCTGTTGTCAATTAACTTGTTTTATGTAATCTATTTCCTTGTGGTATGTAACAACTTCAACCAACCCAGATGCCTTGCAAAAATATAGCAGCAGGAAGAAAGAAAGACAGTAGTGACACTCAAGTTGGATAGACAAATGAATGATAATTATGTAAATGCAGTAGATATCTATATCCTCATGTCTTGTTTTGTTGCAGATACCAAAGAGGCTTATGTTGTCTTTGTCACTGTTGAAGAAGGAATATGAACTATCAAAATTACAACAGAAAATTGGCAAGGAAGTTGAAGAGAAGGTAAAACAACAGCATCGGAAGTATATACTACATGAGCAGCTGAAGGTAATAACAATATTCAATGTTATAGCCCGTAATGATAAGTGGGTACTACTTCTTGCATATTGTTGACTTCTATTACTTAACTAACCCTGTTAGATTGCAACTAACGAACTGCACTCTCTGTCAGAAAAAAATATATACTTCCTTTTATGAAATTACTGTTTGAATATTAACCTAGCGTGGCTGTCACCTGCGCCACTGGATGCACCTTCCTAAAAACCCTGGTTGCGCCCATGCTGATTTGGATGAAGTTCTTTTAGCCTTCGCCGACACGTAGAAAGGAATACTGTCAAACGTGACGCGTGTAACAAAGCTAATGTATGTCGTCAGGTGATAAAGAAAGAGCTGGGGCTGGAGAAGGACGACAAGGAGGCGATCGGCGACAAGTTCCGCGAGCGGCTGGCCGGGCGGCGCGTGCCCGCGGCCGTGCAGGCCGTCGTCGACGACGAGCTCAACAAGCTCGGCTTCCTCGAGAGCCACAGCTCCGAGTTCAAGTGAGTGTGTTGGGGACAATGTTAGTGTGTAGTCAATGAGTAGATGGGCCCGGTGAAGGACGACAAGGAGGCGATCGGCGACAAGTTCCGCGAGCGGCTGGCCGGGCGGCGCGTGCCCGCGGCCGTGCAGGCCGTCGTCGACGACGAGCTCAACAAGCTCGGCTTCCTCGAGAGCCACAGCTCCGAGTTCAAGTGAGTGTGTTGGGGACAATGTTAGTGTGTAGTCAATGAGTAGATGGGCCCGGTGAAGGACGACAAGGAGGCGATCGGCGACAAGTTCCGCGAGCGGCTGGCCGGGCGGCGCGTGCCCGCGGCCGTGCAGGCCGTCGTCGACGACGAGCTCAACAAGCTCGGCTTCCTCGAGAGCCACAGCTCCGAGTTCAAGTGAGTGGGCTGTTGACAGTGCTGGGGACAATGTTTGTGTGTAGTCAATGAGTAGATGGGCCCGGTGAAGGACGACAAGGAGGCGATCGGCGACAAGTTCCGCGAGCGGCTGGCCGGGCGGCGCGTGCCCGCGGCCGTGCAGGCCGTCGTCGACGACGAGCTCAACAAGCTCGGCTTCCTCGAGAGCCACAGCTCCGAGTTCAAGTGAGTGTGTTGGGGTGTTGGGGACCTCAGGGGTAGCAACGCATCTGTGACCGAATAGGAACAAGACTCACACTAATCATTACTAACTGGACAATACTAATATTAACTAACAGGACTAACTATCACTAACAGTCCCTGTCCTCACACTTATTAACAAACTAACCAACTAACATTCTAACACCATCTACTAATTGGACTAACCACCCTAGTCCCTAAATTGGGTCTTGTTCTAAGTCGGTCACAATTGCCATGGGCGGCAGCGGAAGGGTGGTGCTGTATGCTCGTTTGCTACCTTAATTCAATAAAAAAAAAGGTATTAGAGAATTTGTCTTGTGGTCAATTAAATTTGAACGATATCTGGCGTGTAGGTTTTGAGTTATCTCCACTTGTCAATGTTGAAGAGGGCAGACAATTTATTAATTTAGGTCATTACGTCAAATTTTGTTACGGTAAACGAAACTACAAACATAATTGTAGTGTTGGTTATCTATTATTTTTGAAATGATATTGGATAGATGGAGTATTGAAAACGAACATTGAAGATCTGTTCTAACCTTTTTATTTATCTTTTCTATTCAGCGTGACCCGCTGCTATTTAGATTGGCTAACATCACTCCCATGGGGTATAACTTCAGAGGAGAATCTAAAGCTGGAAGATGCCCAAGTAATCCTGGACGAGGACCACTACGGCATGGAGGACATCAAGAAACGCATCCTGGAGTTCATAGCCGTGTCGCAGCTGAAGGGCTCCACGCAGGGCAAGATCCTCTGCTTCCACGGGCCGCCTGGGGTTGGGAAGACTAGTATAGGTAAGTTTTGGTCTACTGTTATAGTTGTTTTGGAAGATGGAGGTTATGCTTTTTAATTTTTTTTTGTGAAAAAAGAGTATGTAATCAGTTCTTTGTTAATCATCAGCAGGCGACCTAGTTAATGCGTGGCGAATATAAATGAGCTTTGGTTAGTAACTGTTAGCGGTTCTTAGAGACTTCTGTACCACCAGAGTTACCATATAATTTAAATACGACGGGACTTATGCATGGTGATCGTAGTGCCACCCCCCTTGTTAAAGAGATTGTGAAATATTTTCTTATGTTTTGATTACGTGTTGATAACACTCACCGTGTTGTAGAGGTAGAGGCACAAATAATCACGTGGGTCTACTGCTGCATTGTCAGTGGATAACATATTACACTGTTTGCCGCCTATTACCAAACTATAATGCTTGTTTTTTCGTTTCCAGCGCGGTCGATAGCGCGCGCGCTGAACCGCCAGTACTTCAGGTTCTCGGTGGGCGGCATGACGGACGTGGCGGAGATCAAGGGCCACCGGCGCACGTACGTGGGCGCCATGCCCGGCAAGCTGGTGCAGTGCCTCAAGAAGACGGGCACCGAGAACCCGCTCGTGCTCATCGATGAGGTCGATAAGATTGGCAAGTGAGTGCTATGTTAAAGTCTTTTGTTAAACGGGGTAGGGCAGGGGTAGGGTAGGGTAGGGTAGGGTAGGGGTAGGGTAGGCATAGGGTAGGGATAGGGTAGGGGTAGGGTAGGGATAGGGTAGGGTTAGGGTAGGGGTAGGGTGGGGGTAGGGTAGGGGTAGGGTAGGGGTAGGGATAGGGTAGGGATAGGGTAGGGTAGGGATAGGGTAGGGTAGGGATAGGGTAGGGTAGTTACTTTGTGTTAGGAAAAGCTTACTAAAAATACTAGTGAAAACCGTACTTATATCAGTTAAGTTGTTGTTTGAGATTAGCGCGAACAAAATCACGCATAAACAGACAAAAATTAAAAATATATTGCTTTAGGTTCTGTTGCGTTAATAAAGACCCCTTGTTATAGTTTTCATCACTAAGTAAAGACAGCGATCAGTTACAGACTTATTACACGGGTCAATCCCGATAAATCATGACATAATTCTTGGTGTATAATTATACCGTTTTTCCACCTACCGTTCAATCATGACGTCACCGTATGTTACCCAGGGGCGTCCACGGCGACCCATCCTCGGCCCTCCTGGAGCTACTAGACCCGGAGCAGAACGCGAACTTCCTGGACCACTACCTGGACGTGCCGGTGGACCTGTCGCGCGTGCTGTTCATCTGCACCGCCAACGTGGTGGACCAGATCCCGGAGCCGTTGCGCGACCGGATGGAGCTCATTGATATGTCAGGTGGGGTTGCAGTTGGGTTGCTTCGTCTATGTTTAATATGGGTGTACCCAGGGTATCAAGGAGCATCCAGAGAGAAGCAAATCGGTATACAATTAGATACATAACCTGAGAGCCTGAGACCCAGGGGGGAGCTGTATTTTGCTGCTGGTTCCTGGGTGTAAACCATAATCTTTAAGAGGTGAGTGATTGCCTTATTCAATCTCCCATGCTCGGGATGTATGTACCTTGCATTGAATGGCTTTTCGGTTGCAGTTTGAGAATTCTATTTAATAACTGTGGAGGAAAAGGGGAGATCTCCCGCCAGGCGATGTCACTGCCCGGGGACCACGGTCCGATGTTAACTTCGAACCATTTGTATATATGTTAGATTATCTTGAAACATTGATAGCGCGGTTGAGGATACGTCTCCTGATTGGCCAGTTCAGTATGACGCGTATGACGTAGTCTATTGTTTACTGCACTCGTTACTTGTGGTTGCGTGGTCAGCATCATGTGCGGCGCGCGCTCTTATTACCGCGCTCTTCTCTTATTTAGGTATCGCGCCGCTACAATAACCATGTCCCTTAAATCAATTTCTGACAAAGGGAAACCTTTAAGTAATATAATGAAGGTGCCAATTAACTTTCATTGATGATTGTGACACATCATCTGCACGTGTAATCGTCGATACTGGTGACACATGATCTCGCGGAGGTATCTCACATTACCCGACCTCGTCAGGCTACGTAGCGGAGGAGAAGCTGGCGATAGCGACGCAGTACCTGGTGCCGGCGGCGCGGCGCGGCTGCGGGCTGTCTGAACAGCAGCTGGTGGTCGCGCCGGACGCGTTGCGCGCGCTCGTGCGCTCCTACTGCCGCGAGAGCGGCGTGCGGAATCTACAGAAGCATATCGAGAAGGTATGGGGGTAATAGATGATCAGCCCCCTTATTATGAACTCTTAATTCCAGACAGTTTACGTTCACAACGTGTGAGTAACAGAGACAGCGCCTTACAGGTCATAAAGCGCTGTCTCTGTCACCCACACCTTGTGAACGTAAACTGTTTGGAATTAAGAGTTCATAATAAGGCCCCAGCTCACACATTGGGCGCGTTCCAGTGAGCAACTAAAACGCCCATAACGACACTTTCTCTATAGAAAATGATATCACGCTGTTGGAACTGGCAAGACATTCAGCTCACACAGGGCCCGTTCCAGTAAACGAACAAAACGCCTAAAAACGACAGTTTGTCTATAGGAAATTTAACGTTTTGAGTGTTTTGTTCGCTTATTGGAACGCACGGATTTTGTTAGGTACTCTTTTTGAATGGAAGGTAGCACGCAACACCAAGCTTCCGCTGCCGCCCATGACTACTTTGACCGAGTTTGAACAAGACCAATTTAAGGACTAGGATGGTTAGTCCCGTTAACAGATAGCACTGTTTATGACGCTCTAGTCACGCGAAGCGCGTATCGTCTCGCGAGCTATTCGATATTGGTTTTTCGACATGGAAAGGGTGCACGGGGCGGCACGGTTTACCCCGTGTCATCTGAACGCCCCATTACCTTTGGGGTGCCTCTATAATAATAGTATATTTAAATTTATCTGTTAGATTTGTTCGATTGGAAAGAACATCTCGATTTAATTTAGTAGCTCAACACATCTTTCCTCGACTGAACGCAATAAGCGTGGCAATAAAACGTGACCCGGTGTGCCCCAGATAGCCCGCAAGGTGGCGTACAAGATCGTGAAGGGCGAGGCGGAGGCGCTGTCGGTGACCGAGCCGACGCTCGCCGAGCTGCTCGGCAAGCCGCCGTTCAAGCACGACCGGATGTACGACGTCACGCCGCCCGGCGTCATCTGCGGGCTCGCCTGGACCGCTATGGGTACGTTTTAGTGACACTGTGTGATAGATACTGTGTCGGAAATAATTACGTACCTTTTTGTGTGTAAAATATGGTAATCGGGAAAAAAGGAGTCGTCGTGTAAAATTGCAACTCGTAACTTAGTACTGGATGAACCGATTTTGATGATTCTTTCTTATTGTAAAACTGTTGCTTGTCGACTAGTCCGGTACATTAGTGACATCTGACGAGTTGTTTTTGAGTTATCCGTACTTATCGAAGTTGGAGTCGGTTATTTGTGAAAACTTAAGTATTATTTTACTAATTAAGTTCAAGTACTGAAGCTAACACCATCCGCCAGGTGGCAGCACGTTGTACATAGAGACGGCGTTGCGCAACACGTACAAGGACGACAAGGCGCCGCACGGCTCCATGGAGCTGACGGGCCACCTGGGTGACGTCATGAAGGAGTCCGCCCGGATCGCGCTCACTGTTGCCCGGAACTACCTCAAGGAGCACTATCCGGATAACAACTTTTTGAATACCAGGTAATGTCTATATGTAACTTGGCTTGACACGCTCCCGTGTGTCTCAATATCTGAGTTGCAGAGATTATGAAGTTGACACTCCCCGTTAAAAACAAATTTGTTACACATGTGCTCATAGTTCAATTTAGTTTGCAACATAAATTCACTTGTGACATTTTAAATTCTCGCTGTCTAGCTTAATCACAGGGTGGAAAGCCAGAAAAAAACGAATTTTGATATAGTACACCATCACAGCATAGATAGGTAAGTACATGAGAACTAATAATTCAAATCAGATGTGGTCTTAACTTAAGTTAATGGGGAGATTTTTGTTGAACTCAGAACTCTTGACTGACTATTCCCACCATGCGAACTTTTAATGTCATCGCTTGATTATGTGAAATTAAAGGACAGTTGAAATTAAACGGTATATGGTTTGAAATAATATTTCATTTAGATTTTAAGGATTAGTAAACAATTTGAATATAGAGCTTTGGATTTCATTAGGGAATGATAACACACGCGCGCGATTGTGCATGCGTATTTGTGTATGAGCGGACACGTACGCGCGCCCGTTGAGTACGTGCGTACTTACATGCGCGCGCGTTCGTACGTGCTCAAACCCGTATAATATATGTGTTTACTCATCAAGCCACTTCAACACCCCGCAGCCACCTGCACGTGCACGTGCCGGAGGGCGCGACGCCCAAGGACGGCCCGTCGGCGGGCGTGACGCTGGCCAGCGCGCTGCTGTCCCTCGCGCTGGGCCGGCGCGCGCGCCCGCGGCTCGCCATGACGGGCGAGCTCTCGCTCACCGGCCTCGTGCTGCCCGTCGGCGGCATCCGGGAGAAGGTTATCGCGGTACGTGGCTATGACTAAAATGTTATATGTTAGCGCTGAAGCGCTCACAGCCCGGCGGCTTGCGACGATCCTAAGCGATCGGCAAAGTTAAGCAACAGCGGGCGCGGTCGGTAGACGGATGGGTGACCGCTAGTGACAAAATTTCTTGAGCGCTTCCGTGCTTCGGAGGGCACGTTAAGCCGTCGGTCCCGGATGTTATCGATTGATAGCAGTCGTTAGCCATGTCGGAGGCCTGCGGGCGGCTTGAAAACTTTCGACACTGGGTTAGCCACTAACGCCTCCACTGACCCGCATTGGAGCAGCGTGGTGGAGTATGCTCTAGGCCTCCTCAGTAATGATGGGGAGAGTGGGCCATTAGTGGGTTGTAGCTTATATATTATGTTAGGGCTGCTTCAAGTTTTACGTTTCGTATCGGACCGCGTTTCTCGTTGCGTTTGTCGTACGGCGCACGGACGGTCGTACGTGCCAGAAGGCGCGACGCCGAAGACGACCATGACGGGCGAGCTCTCGCTCACCGGCCTCGTGCTGCCCTTCGAGGGCATCCGGGAGAAGGTTATTGCGGTAAGTGTGCGGCTGCCAAAACTAACCTTACTGCCTATATTTACGGTTCAATTTAGCATGTAAGGAAAAATTACTTAGGGCATTTTTAGTTCTCGCTGTCGATCTGGAATGTAACAATAGCATAGATATAGGAAAACTAGTTTTTGTGTGCCATGCAATTATAACGAATTCGACTCCGAACGCGTTTATAGTATAGAATTATTTAGTCAATCAGTCGTACAATTTGACTGGGAAGTACTACATTGGGAAGGGCTACAATCCATAATCCGCCATGGATTGTAGCCCTGGCCAAGTTGCAGATTGGCAGACTTCACACACCTTCGATAACATTATGGACAGGCCAGTCTAAGTTGTGCAGGTTTCCTCACGATGTTTTATTCACCGAAGCAAATCATAATAAGAAGAAAATATATATTTTTTTTTATTTGAAGAAGGACAAGCCGGGCGTTGAATGTACCTACATGTTAAAAAGTTATATACCTTTAATTTAACAGGCGAAGCGAGTTGGAGTAAACTGCGTGATACTACCAGAGGAGAACAGACGCGACTTCGAGGACCTGCCGTCCTTCATCCGCGAGGACATCGACGTGCACTTCGTCAGCACCTACGACGACGTGTTCAAGATCGCATTCGAATACGAACAGGTTTAACTTGCAAACACAACCCTATTCCCATCGCGTAGAGTTCGTTATTGAGCGTAGCCTTGTAGCCCCGTATTTGGTTTGGCGTAGAACGAATGTAGAATGTAATGTAGTGCAGATAAACTATGTAGTTGTGTGCATTGACAGCAGTTCAATATCATTCTGTAGTTGTTGTTTTTATTAAGAAAATCTTTATCAATCATGTGAAATGAGAAATGCGCCTTTTGTGTAAATAATTGATGTATACATAAATGAATTTGAAGTTCAAGTGTAGGTACAGTAATGAAATGCTGTCAATATACACGAGTCCTGATCCATCCTGTTATGGCCAGTGTCTTAGTGCTTACTTATTTACAATAAATCTACACTTAATGCTAGTTAACGCACATTTTTACACTATTGATTACTCTCCAGTAAACATTTCGAGAGATTGTTCAGCAAAGTTAATTATACATTCAGACTCAGACCAATAAACTATAGACGGCGTGCCGTGAACAAAAGCGTGAAGCCGGCAAAAAGTACGCCTCGCCTTGTAATACACACGGCGGCACTCACACCAAAACGACTTTTGTGTTCTAAATAATAAAAAATGAATGAAGCTTTGTGTTCCAAAAAATAAAGTTTAAATTTGTTCTAGTTCAAACTGTCAACATAGGGCATTCTATTGGTTCCGATGTGTGTTTTAGACACACTTTTGCCGGCTTCACGCTTTTGTTCACGGCACGCCGTCTATAGATTATTGGTCTGAGCATTCAGACCCCTCCGTCCGCTTCATTTTCTTCAAAGGGGTACAACATTATTGCTTCACTTATTATTAACGCAGATAACATTAATGCTATTTTCTTTTAATTTCGAGTAAGTTATCGAAACATATATGTAATGTATTAGATATCTTAAAAGACTTTTGAAAGTTAAAAGCTTTCAGCATTTTTATTGTATTATGAGGTTCTATGCAAATATAGTTTTTGAGACCTGAAGTACGCTCTGAAGTACGTACATACGTGCTTTGTTACTTTTTCATACACGAAGTCACTGCCATGTATTTTTAACTCCTTATGTAGCTACACTTCGATTTTCAATTAATTTTTTTATTAGCTGACCTAAAAATATTTTCTGCTGCATTTACTGCGTACGCTAGCAGGGGGTTAAAGATATCACATTTTGCTGATTTTTTTTAGTTTTTTTTTTATATAAAAATTATCCCATACAACATTGAATAGTGTTTATAGATAAGATGTAAATGAACTGTAGAATATTTGTTGTACATGTTTATGGACAGTGATTGACAGAGGTTGGTGGTTGTTATAATGTAATAATTATGCTTGGTGTATGTTGTTATTGAATAGTAAAAAATAAATTTAATAACCTTTTTTGTATTTAGTTTTTGTTTTATTTCCACTCCATTTAGACTCCATTCATTCATTCTCACATTATACATCAATGCACTAAGGAAGGTATGTTATTCTAAGCCAAATTTCATGAACTTTAAGATATTTAAACTTAAGTAGACTGTAAACTTTATTTAGTACTTTTCCCAAATTTATGACTCTTTGTCGTGGTTATGATAACATGTGTAAACTACTTATGAATAAGATTTTTGTTGTCCCAACGACCTTATTACTCATTCGCTAATTATCGCGGGTTCGATTACCGCTCCAGGTCAGATATTACCATGATGGGTGTCCAACATTCCATGAAACAGAACCAGTCTCGATAGAAGTCAAAGCCTGAGGGTAATGTGGAAATCCATGCGCTTATATAACCTTAACTTGAACAACTAAATACTACTACACTGTTTATACTATAAATACTGTTTTACGGCGATTTTCAATTTATTAATTTATTTATACAGTTAATTAATTGACACGGATAAACCAATGACATCAATCAATTGTTAATAAGCAGTCAATCAATCTGTTTGCTAATTGCTTAGCTGCTCAATTCCGTTCTGAATTGCTGGAATAATAAATTGGTAAGGTTATCCACTATTATATTTATTAGCTTTGTGACAATTGCTAATAAAACTCACGATGATTATGAATTGATACAATATTGAGGACGACCGTTCGGCAATTCCTGATGATTGTATTTAGACAATATTTTAGTGTATAGTAAATTTATCCGCTATTTCTCCAGCAGGTTGACATCGGTGGAGTCATCAGAGCGGCTATGCGTTAAGGCAAAGAAGAAGCACAAGTTCTGATCCAATAAAGTTTATTTTTAATGTATTATATTGTTTTCGTAATTAATAAATGGTTCAATAGAATTAATCATGTGATGTATGACATTGCAACAAAATATTAACATTTTATAGTTAAGTAAAAATAATTATACCTTTTACAACATAATATTGAACTAATTAACTTAACCTAGTTTATAGTCTATCAGACTTAAATATTTTATTCTTAACATAACATAAAAACTACAAAATAATTAGTATGATATTAACTTTACGCATACTAAACACATCAAATACTGCAAATAACATCAGTTATTTAATTTTTTTCTGCCATCTTCAAGCATTTGAAGTAATATGGGATACACCTCATCATATGTGGCTATTTGATTTTGTCTGATGTGATTTTGATATCTCTGCAAGGCACCCGCAACAAATTCTAATCGATCTTTCTCATTTTTGTGAGTATCCAGCCATTGCATTAATTTCTGGACATTCCATCCTGCACAGGTGTGGGGCGCAAGTAACTGTTGTCCCGCGTGCGAGAACAGAAACATCATTACTAAAGAATATGGCAAAGAAGCACCTTCATATTGACTTTTAGCAATCTCTTGGGGAGTCTTTTCCAAGAGCAAGTACAACGCTTTCAACTGCCTGTAATGGTCACCTAGATCTGTCATGTCGTTGATTAAAGGGGAGATAGAAGTTTCCAAATGTTTACAGTCCGCTTGTAACTTGGCTCGGCCAAACTTGGTAACTGGTCTCACGTTGCAAACATGCTGAATGAATCGTTCAACACAGGCCTTAGAAATGTCTATGCAGCATTCATTTAGGGCTGACTTTTCAGTGAACATTGATAGGTAAATATCCTTGCACCTAGAAACAAAATGTTGAAGTTCTTTCATATATGGCGAGCATGACAGGTTTTTATTAGGATCATCAGGTCTAATCAAATCAGGTTCATCATGCAATGTCATCAAAATGAGATTTAGTGAGTTTTTGATAGAGTCTGCAAATAATTGAAGAACTGGAAGACTGCTGATGTTTTTAAGGCTATTATTTACTATCTGTATGCTTTCCTGAGGTAACATGGAGTTCATGTTAACAAGGACTCGTCTGATTTGAGATGAGAAGTAAAATAATGAATTACAGAGGTCTGCATTCTTTTGCTGGGAGCTTGTGGGTGGTTCTATGATTTGGGCGACATCACTGTCCATTGACAGCCTTTGTTCAGCTTCAACATTCATTTGTTTGATACTCTTAGCCACACTGTTGGCTAAACTTATGCTGAGATGTTTATCACCAAGGGATATGCTGAGAGCCTCTGCTATGATCCGTACTGCATTGTCGATTTGATCCATAGTCGGAACCTGATTCAAGTGCCACATGCTCCTTACTGGTTCTAGTAATTTTGCCAGGGATTTTGATAGGAAAGAGTTTTCCCATTTAGTTAAATATGTTCTATTCATTTCCAAATTTTTATATTTCAATCGAGATAAGAGATCATTGAAACATTTTAGCAGCTTTGGATAATCAATTTCTACTGATTGGCTGACATTTAGTGGGCTTTTCTCCAACTCCATGCTGAATATTTTAGACAGATCAGACCAAAAGTTTTTGGCAATGTTTCTGAAATTACCAATAGCGTGCAGTTCATTTACTACATTCTGCAGCATAATTACTTTCATGCAACCATTATAGATGTCTTCTTTGAACACCTTCTCAATGTTATCCCATAACTTTATTTTAAAATCTTGAGAGCTCATAATGTTAGCTTTTCCCGGTGCTACGCGGCCAGAACTAGATTTTTTTACCTCTATTGAAACCATTTGAACATTGAGGGCATTGTTTATTTCCTTCCTTAAGTCGTTAAGTATGTTATCAACAGTAGTCTTGATCTGTTGTTCAGTGCACTGTAAATTGTGGAACACCTTAAAACATTGAAGTAGTTTAGCTTTGTCTCCACTTAATAAGCTTGATTGAAGCAGCTCTGTTGAGCTTGACAGTAGCTCTTGCCTTCTTTGACTGACTTGCTTCAACACGTCGGCCAGTAGTGTTATCCCTTCGAAGTCATAATCGGTAACCAATTCATTCAGTTCGAACAGAATCATTGCCTCTTTTGCAGGGTTATCCTTCACAGAGCTAAGTTTATTCCACAGGGCGAGGATTTTCGCCGTGTGCCGTAGTAGATTGCAAGTGATTTGGACTCGCTCTAGCATTATAGTTTGATTCTCCAAAGCATAGTATGGCGTGTGAACCCGTTCCTTAAGTTTTTCGGCTCCTCGCAACAAACTTTGAACCTGTGACCTAACGGACTCTAGCATCGTTTCTAGTTCTGAAATATGACTTGCCTGCGTCAGCAGATCGTTGTGCTTTGCCAATACTTGAACCTCTAAGCTCTTCGTTAGCTTCTCAATGCCTTGAGTGAGTTTGGTGACATGATCGGACATCGAGATATTTTCACTAATGATAGGCTTGACGTTGTCCACAAGAAATTTACTGTAGAATTCATCGTTCTCTATTTCCACACAGACATCTTTTGCTTCCATTTTTGTTAATATGTAAATTGTAAATAGTTAAATGCTTTGGTAAAAAATTCGTAAACACTTCGTTTCGGAATTCGGAACAAAATATTGACAGCTGAGCTGAGTGAGTCTGAGTACTCTGAGTTGGCCTTTTTTTTTTTTTTTTTTTAATAATTAGTAGATGTCTGGAATGTCAATGTCATAGAACCACAGATTAATAATCTGTCTGTGTATATGGTATAATGTATAATCATAAAATAAATGTAAAATAAGGATAGTTTGTGGTATAATTCTGTTTAAATCCCAGAAGCTTAAGAAGATTCAAATAAAAATGTAATGCCAAGTCCGCGCGCTTGCCAAACCTCAACAAGCCGTCGCAAATTCAAGCGTGTGGATGAAGCGTTTGCCTTGGCTTGCAAGTGCTTAGATTATGGCAGCTAGTTCATTAGGTGATTCTGTACATTTCTCAGAGGTAGCGTAACTATCATACATAATTAAATGCACTGGAATTTCTAGTGACCACTTACTAAACGTTGGCCAATTACTCCTCATTTTACCCTACCTACGTATTGACAATCTGTGTCACCTTGTATTTGATTAATCGATACATCCTTATCCCAAATCCCATCTGTAATCTGTAATGTCACGTGTAAACAATACATATATTTGATCTGTGACAGTAGGGTGAGTGAACTGCCTCATTGTTATTTATTGCATTTGCCTCTAATAATACATTAATTAGCCGTTTTACTGGTACAGTAAGTGCAATAACATACATAACGAGCCGCGACAGCCATGCCAATGTGAGTAATATTCGAGGAGTGACGGATCGCTGTAGGGCGTTTTCAGTACGAGTGACATTTGGTGTTACGAAAAATATTTCTACTATCTCGTAAGATGACGGAGTACAAGTTGGTGGTTGTGGGGGCTGGAGGCGTTGGGAAGTCAGCGTTAACGATCCAGTTGATCCAGAACCACTTCGTGGATGAATACGATCCTACGATAGAAGACTCGTATAGAAAACAAGTGGTGATAGACGGGGAGACGTGTTTGTTAGACATTTTGGATACTGCGGGTCAAGAGGAGTACTCCGCGATGAGAGACCAGTACATGCGGACCGGGGAAGGTTTCTTGCTAGTGTTCGCAGTGAACAGCGCTAAAAGTTTCGAAGACATTGGTTCTTACCGGGAGCAGATAAAGCGCGTGAAGGACGCTGAGGAAGTACCCATGGTGCTAGTAGGCAACAAGTGTGACTTGCAGGCGTGGGCCGTAGACATGACACAGGCGCGTGAGGTGAGTTAGACTACCTAATGTTATCCTTTTTGTGACATTCTCATTCATATGCACTGTAATAATAGATTTCTGTGATCTTGCAGACATGGTATGAAACAAGTGTATAACCATTTGTAGATAATCTCACACATAAACAAAGAAGCCATAAGTTTTGTTTCCAACGGTTGTGTAGATTCCATTTCTAATACTAGGATGAGACTAGTACTCACAGCCTCGGTGATTGGTACTGTCTGGCTCTGATCATGATGCAGCAATTTGACTCTATCCTCTTTGTGTATTTCTTTATTCATAAAAAACCATAACAAATATTGGACAACCATTTGAGTTCTTATTGTTCTATTTTCTTACCGTTTTAAATTTGCCAAGTGGCAAGTGGTGTGTAATTCGCAATATGGATGATAACATGAAATATTTTATTTTACAATATGGTATAATGATTATTATGCCAGAACATCCCTTGATGGGTTTTATGGGTTTCATTTCCAGAATTGAAAATTTGAATGTGGAGTCTAAATATCTGTTCTTGTTCTGTGTGTGTCTAAATGTCTTTGTGTGTTGTCCATGGCTGATTTTCAGATTAGGAATCCTGTACTCTGATAAGTAATTTGTTTGGCACCCCATATTATTGCCAGCTTTTCACCTCTATGATTTAGGTTCATTATAAATTGACGGTATGAATAAAATTAAAAATGCTATAAGTAAATTTTGCTTACAAGCTAAATTGAACTCTGAGTACACACAATAAAATTGTTTTTAGTGGTGAGTGCCAATTCCATATACTCAGAGACTCAAGTACAGTGTGAGGTTGTGAGTGTGTATGTAGGTTTATTACTATGGCATGTTTTTTCATTGGATTTGTTAAGTTCATTTGAACGTAACACAATTTATTTATCTTGCATCAACAAAGTCAATACTGTCATGTGCAATAATGTCTACAAACAGGTAATTGATTGCATCCACAAACATACTACATACTAATGATGTGTGTACACACAAAAATTTACAAATACAACCAATGTGTTAATAGAATGTATTGAGTACATCATTATATGTAGTTATTAAACATTATGTAATTTTCTTGTAAACATTTAATTATTATATTATGTTGTTGAGTCAGGTAAAGTTTGTCAATTTTAATTTGCAACAAATTTTTTATGTGAGGACTATGAGCATTCAGTTTCACTAGGAATGTTGTAGTGAGAAAATGCTCCAGAAATGTTTAAATCTCCAAGGTTCAATGCTGTAACCACAGTAGCCATTTCTCATTTTGAACACTGGTCAATATATAGGGGTCAACCTACATAGTTCCCCCTCGTAAAGCAAGGGATTTATTTAACTAAAAATGTGCTCATAAATGAGGAAATATTATGTAGATTTTAAAATTAGATTTTTGAAATGAAACACTAACTTTAAAACTGTTAGGCCTTACTCATTGCTTCCCCTTACTCGTTATTAAATTAATTAAGAACAGCTGCACCAAGTCATCAATAAACCATTATACAGTTTATAAACGGCTTTATCATGTTATTTTAACTGTTGCAGATGACTCATCTTACTAATTAAAAAAAACAATGAGTAATTGTCAAGTTAGATTACTACATTATATTACATAGTAGCTTAGCTTGGAGCGGAAATTATCATGTATAGGCTTTATTACTGAATGTAATAATGTAACAGGATTGTTTATAATAAATAAACGGTTTTGTGGTATAATCATAGTCCTTGCTTATATTATGTCAAGTTTAAACATAATGGAATCACTTAAGTTGTGGTCATTAGTAAATTTTCTTCAGTACTTCTATGATTTAAAGGGCACATGCTGCTGGTAATCCAGATTACTATCATTAAAAGTAAAAAAGGTGGAATAAAAAAATTCTGACACTGGTTGGCCACTATACCTGGCCAATCAGCACTGGAGTGGCTTGATAGAGTATGCCCTAGCTAGGTGTTCTCAGATATGGGGATAGTGCTTAGTAGTTGGCCATTGATGGGCTTAAGCCAAGTTGACACATACAATGTCTTTTTCAAGAGGGAATTCCGTTAGGCATTGTTTGATTTGCACTTAACTGTTTAACAACACATCACAATTACAAACGCATAGCGTAGTCATCACTAATAATAGGTTTGCTACTAATTGCTTAACCTTGATTCATATCGTATAATTTTATTAGCATTACAAAATTGTGTATGCGACTATGCGTGACTTTATTGCTCTTACTTAAACCAGCCACGCACCGCGCGATGCCTCTGTAAACATAGTAATTAAACATTTACAAAAATCTTGTACCTGAAAAAATTGTTATTCAGAGGTTATCGAAGATTCGCGGCTACTGTTTCGCTCAAAAATAAAGAAGATGAATAGGGGATGAATTTTGAAAAATCCTTTCTTAGCGGATGTCTACATCATAATTGCTATCTGCATGCCAAATTTCAGCCCGATCGTTCCAGTAGTTTGGGCTGGGGCCTTATTATGAACTCTTAATTCCAGACAGTTTACGTTCACAACGTGTGAGTGACAGAGACAGCGCCTTACAGGTCATAAAGCGCTGTCTCTGTCACCCACACGTTGTGAACGTAAACTGTCTGGAATTAGGAGTTCATAATAAGGGGGCTGTGCGTTTATAGATGACTCAGACAGTCAGTCAACTCAATGAACTCATGCAATCATTGGAGTAAGTACCTGAATAGTTGCCTTATAAATTTCAGGTGGCGCGGAGTTACGGAGTACCGTTTGTAGAGACGTCAGCCAAGACGCGGATGGGGGTCGACGACGCGTTCTACACGCTCGTGAGGGAGATCCGCAAGGACAAGGAGATCCGCGGCAAGCGGTACCGGCGCGGGAAGCCCCTGGGAGACCGACGCAAGTTCAAGTGCACGCTCATCTAGACGAGCCCTTACAGTGCCTTTGGGTGCCTCCACACATGTCGCACGCGATCGGCCCGATACGTTCACGCTTTTGTTTTAACTCTTCGTCGGTCGAGTACGAGTTTTTATAAACCAAACGTTACACCAAAGGCTTTGTATCTAGAAACAAAGGTATGAAAACCAACTGGTTGTACTAATGTATTATTTACAATTGTATTTGCTTCTCGATACAGTAGCGTTTGTCTGATGAAAAGTCGAACTTAACACAGATCTCTTGAAATCGCAAAGCTAGGACTTGTATTGAATATCCCGGGCGGTGTATTGTCCACAGTTCGTTTTATTATTCTGAATTACCCAATTCTAGGGCATGTAGTCTACTGAAAAGGGTATTTAGTGTAATGAAAAAAGCACTTGACATGACTAACAATACAAGTGTTGTGTGTAGTCGCTATTGAAGTGTACCCACAGAATTCAGTTGTGGATTTAAACGCCGCCAGGGTAAAGTTTTATAAATTGAAATATGTATGTTCTCAGTTAATGAATGTATATGTGATGTTTTGAGAGCGTGCGTGTACCTGCGAAAGGAATCCTATTGGTGTGTGTGTGTGAGCGATAACATTGTGATATCAGATAAAAGTAGTTGGTTAGATCTAACTGGAAAGGGAATTTAGATGTTTACGTAAACGCGCTTCTACAAGATCCATCTTCAAACTTTGTATTTACGCGGTGAAGCGCGTTTTCGTAGATTGTACCATCCTTCAGGGATAAACAGTTAACAGAGATAAAGGTTTGACGAAATTATTTTGGGTACTTATATATTTTTAAATCTGAATTTATAAACCGAGATTGGTTGATCTCTTAACTTTCACTCTTTTGTATCAATAGCTAAATGAGATAGTGAGACATCTCGGTTTATAAATCCACGATACGCATCTAGATTACATTAGTGCTTATTTATATCCAAACTATATAAATAAGCGGTCCCGGTACCGATTCTTGTCCGATTAAGTGTGGAGGCACCCTTTCACACTACTGTGAAATCAATGTTTCATATCATGCGGTATAACAGTTGTTTTTTATCAGACGACGGACCCAGAATGGTTTTACATGTTGTAAGATGTTATAACAAACAGATTGGTATGTCGTTGGGCTCATTCGTCGTTTAAAATCTTTACTCGGTTCATCTAGTCTGTTTGCAGGCTGATTTTTTCTTATTTTTTTTATTGCGTCCCTTTTACATATTATTCGGGGAGTCGGGTACTTTAATAAACTGAAAGGTCGAGATTGTTTGAAAGACTTGTTTGTTTGTTGAAATCGTGCTCTGTGTAATGTCATAACAATGGATGGAACCCTGTTATTTTGTAACTGTTCATGCAATAATAATAGAAGCAGAAATTTTAGCAATGGGCTATTTTTTATATTATTTAATATAATATGCCGCTTTATACCTAACGATAATAGTTTACAGCCAGACATTTACGACTAAAATTCGATAAACATATTCAACATTCTTAAACTTTATAGCTCATTTATACCTCTCAGCTAGGAATTTAAATCTACACGCTTTGGCAGATTTGGAAACAAACCCTTCGTTATAACCATAGTTAGTAACAGTGAATTACCTCAACAACTTTCCAGTGAATTTCGAGCCTGTTATTTATTTTTTAATCACTTTTTACAGTACCTACTACCTACTATAAATTATATTTTGTGTAATTATAATTATCTCTTATATCTATATGGAAGCAAATTTGTTCAAGACGACAAGAGGACGAGACTACCAAAATGTATAATTGTATCTTACTAAAACATCTCAATGTATTCAATTATTTAGGCTTAACCGTTTACACGTCGACGGATATGGGGAGCCCCCGCGTTCGAACAATACAACTTTCAACGAAAGTGTAACAGTTTACAAATTGACACACTCAAATAATTCATTACATGGGGTGGTAAGCAATAAAAAATATTGTAATTATGTACTAATCCACAAGGAATGAAAATATTCTTACTATGAAGCGGTCATTTAATCTCGACATGTTTTGTTCGTTTGAGATTTATTTGAAGTATTTTGGAATAAACAACAGAATATTGTTATAATGATATATTATAGCGTAAAATATTTCGTAACTAATTGCCAAACTACATGAAGCACAAATAGTATGCAATAGTTATTTTGTTTTTTTTTTATTTTTGTCCAATATAGTATATTTATACTGTAGTATATTATAGTATAGTTCAGAATTTTTGGAAAATATGAATAAAAAAACTAACTAAAACTGTAAAAAACTGTGTATGTAATGAAAAAAATATACAGTACACAGTACATTGTATGTATATGTATACCTTACTTGAATTATATTTAGTAAACTTAAAATGTGTGCTGTGTATTTTTTCAAAATTTCCAAAAAATAATGGCCAGTAAGTGCGCGATTATAATTATGTACCGCACAAACTTACTGCAACGTTCGTAAGGGCGTCTTCTCACGTTGCGAAATTCCACGTAAACCCGGTAAACCTAATCACGACTAGAAAGGCTTGTTGGTTTGTTTGTTTGCTTTGATTTCAAAATATCCTGTAAAAGAATACACGGCAAAAGGATTGCGACAAAGCGAAAAGGAATTTTTAAGCAACTTTTCAATATTATATATTAATTCGTAACTGGAGAACTACTGCCTGTATTTATAATTAAGTCAGAAACACTTGAAACTAGCGAGTTGTTTCATTAACAATGAGTTGATATATAATGTAGGTAATAATTGTAACAAAATGTTTTGTTTTCCAATACAGTATGAAGGTATAGAAAATAACGATTTAAAATAAGACGAGGGTTAAAAAAACTTTTCGCGAAAAATGGACAAAGGCCTGGTTGTAATATAAGAATATTTTTCTTATTTTATCAACTGGATTATGTGACATACACTATATAGCAGAAAAATATATTTGTGTATTACTAGATTACGAGTATATCAAAATTATATCGAATCATGAATTTGCGCATATTGAGAAGACGCCAATAAGGATCTAGTACAGTGTTGCGTAGTATAATGAATTAACGCTGAAAGTGCTTCCATATAACATTAATAGAGAGGTCATTATTATCAGTGAACTTGTTATAAAATCCAGATATTAGAAATTAATGACGTTTTGAAAATACTGAAATAATCAGCTTATATAATAACTTTATGGCCATAGACAAAGACATATTAGACATACCATCTATTATGAACTGGTAAATTACTGAAGATAAAATGTTGCCATATGTGTTATAAGTTACCATTTTGAAGAATCTGTTTAGATGTGTTATTTTTCTAATTGAAGCAAATGGCCGTACCGAAATTGATGAACCGTACAAATAATTTATTTTATAGATTCGATAATTTGAATATCGTCATGCCGTTATAAGCTGCTTTCATCAACGATACAAATATACACGTACCGGGCTAAAAGATCTTCTATTTGATTGAAATGTGATGATAATAATCTATCACCATCTGTATTTGTTTTTTATGTATTAATCTTTTAGACTACATAGGTAATAACTCCTTAAAGTAAAGCATCCCTAGATATCGCTTTCTTAAAGTATATAATGGTGTCAGCGTATATTATTTGAGAACTATTACAACACGAATGGTTTGATTTACGATCAATGTTTCAATACTATGGACTTCTCAATTAGAAAATGTACAGTGAAGAGATGAAGAGGTATTAGAAAAGTAGGTTAAAATAATACAGAATAAAAATGTTGCATGTAGTTAGTGAATGGAAAATGTGCGTTTTCGTTCCGTTAATCTACTTGTATCTTAATTCTTAACCATAGATGTAAGGAAAACGGAGCTTTGAAACATAATGATTGAGATATTAGTGTCTAGCTCATTTTGTGGTGAATCGATATTAGAACTATTTATATTAGTTACATTTCCGTTAGTATATCGTACTCCTATTTGAAATTTGTATCTGAAATCTAGACACATGGCTACGCTTTATTTTTCGTTGTTAATCTACTGTGACGGATATTGTGATGGTTGTTTGTTTGTTTCTTACGAACATGTCTCCCTTGTCGGTTGTTTACTTTTTTAACTTGTATCATAAATATTTTAAGTCGTTGTTCACTATTTAAAACGAATGAACTGGCAACATTGCTTATATATGGAATTTTAATATGAAAATATTTATTGATCCACTAGACAGTGCTAAGAGCTTTTATTATGTGTACCGACGTAAATAAGAAACAAACAATTTTATATTTCCTGCTAGAAATTGTGTTAAGAAAGTTTTTTACGTGCTATGCGCTAGTGGCACATTTTGATGTGAGATGATATGAGAATGTTGATATGAGAATTCCATTACAGTTTGAGTGCTCAAGAATAACTGACCTAAATAATAATATTTTCACAAATTTCTTGTTTTGTAATATTGAATTCAGGTTTCAAGACCCTTCTCTCTGAGAGAAGTGAGTTGGTTGTAATGGCATGCAAATATTTTATAAATAATATAAAGCACTGTGTTGCCATTAGGTATTTGCTAATTTTTATAACGACATACTCATACAGGTGTGTTTAATGTTCATGACACAAAATATATTACTTATTCCTTATTAAAAATAACTCGAAAGGAAACTAAATATAATATCTAATTTTATAGCAAATTATTCAAGCTTTTTCTACTGTTACGCAGCATAAATATAATAATCTTCTCTGTACATAATGACAAATGTAAATAAATGAATAAACTTTTACGATTTTCGATTTCGTAATAACTGACGTTACAATTTACAGTTTTTTACAATAAATAATTATTATTTTCTGCTAACATAAAATGTAACAAAATACAATATGCATTTTTACTGCTAACTAAAATTTCAGAAACGTGAGATTTAGCTCCTTTGGTTATATAATAAAATACCTATTTTCTCATAATCTTTAATAATATAATAGTTAAAGGTAAATATAATGTAAGAATTGTTCATTGTTTTCTATGTAAATGGATGTTATTTCTAACTTTTCTGACTTCAACGTTAGTAGGTATTAGAAAAAATGGTATATATCTGTGTAAAATGGAGTACTTGTGGAGCCAAAATATGGTGTTCTTGTTAAGCTCCCTAGTCTTCATAAAATAAAACAATTTGTCCCAAAAACTTAGCAACGACCTTTTCTCTGCGGACTGATAGCTTACTCTCTCACTATTGAGGTCCGAAAATCTGTGAAATGGAACGTAGTTATATGAGTCATGGGAGTCATATCATTCAGAAGCGCACAGTAGGAGAACTGCTAAAGTAACAGCGGTGCTTGTAGTTGTACGACGTCCGCGTCGTATACAATAATTTTAGGGTCTTCGCATAACCTTATAATTTTATACATACTTCATATCTTTAATAATAGCTTCTATGTATTTGGATTCGACTCGAGTCTCATATTAGAATGTTAACATTATTTCCACTTTAGATTTAAATGTTTTCGGACCTGCCTTCTCCTGATACTACCGATCTGTAACAATACATGTATACATTTATATTATGATAATAATTATGATGAATCAATGTATCTATTAGTAGGAGAATCGAATCTTCACATACTCACCAATGGTATTTGGTCGAGTTTCTCTGATCTTATCTTGTTGTCTCTTGATCATTTTGACAACACATTGAGGAAGTTTATATCCTCCCTGCTTGAGGAGACCAAACCATGTCTTTGGATCTCTCCCTGTTGTATCGGTCCATAATTGATCATACCGTGACTCCTCAACATCCTCTTCCCTGATTTCTTCGGCAAGATGATAATTCTCCGAATAATTATGTCCGTCAGCTGAGAATTGAGGAGCAAGTTCGCCTCGTCCGAATACCCACGCGACTACAACAGCATTCAATCCGATATCACTCAAATTCCCTTCATAACTGAATCGCGCATTATCATGATGATCAGCATGATCTTTGATGCCCTAATAGGGATCCAATGATGTGAACCCAGTGGAAGAAACTGGAATTTGCAACTATAGAATATGACGTTCTCTCTACTAGTTGAAGATCGGCTTGATGTGGGAAGTAGGAGTCGACCACACCTGTCTCCTGTCCTGATCTTGTCATCCTTTATATACTCGTATCTTCCCCTGTTCCTCTATAAGAAATCCAACTGATCTGTTCTGTGGTGGTTACTCCCAGGATCGTCATGGCAAAACTGACACTCGTCAACCCGGCACAATCTCTATATCTGCTCACCAGAGTCCCTATTCTCAATATAGCATGATTATGACTTTTGAATTTATAGAAGAACATCTATAGCTGCTACCATCTTTAAAAATCTGGATCTCTAGTCCAAGACCCATATAATTGTGACGTTCCTCCATAAACAATTTCTTTCCCTGCTTCGACATCAAGCTGATCCTTGAGTCTTTGCTCCAACATTTCACTATAATCAGGATTGTTGGTTTTTGATAACCGATATTTACACTTACAATAAAGAATGCAATAGCTTTGAGTCGAGTGTTGTCCTTCCGTTGAGACTCCTTTTCCTCTGGAACAAAGTCTTCTCCATGATGTACATTAATGATGTTCCAAGGGGTTATTTTTTCTTCTGCCTTACCAATTGTCACTCCAAAGGATTTCCAGTCTGTAGACAGAACAACAAATTGTTCCTCGAATGCTCTGTATAACACCAGTTTTGCAGTGTCTAATGTGAGTGTGCCCGATTGAATACCCTCTCGGACCAACGGAAGTAACTCCTCATTTGGTTTGCTATACTTTTTGATGGTTACGGAAGGTTTTTGTGTCTTATTTGCTGTGAACCAATCTGAGGGGTATTGAGTTTCTAATTCAGGAGGGTGGAAATTTAATTGAACCTTTGCCTTGAAGCTGATATGGATTATGGAACCTCGGTCATTCATGATTGCAAACTAATATAAGAATGGTACATTAATAATGTTAAAATACAGTCCTATACATAATGAAATTGTAACTAAATTTTATATTCTACAATCTTTTTATTTAAATTTGTCTAATAGATGTTCAATTTTATATTTATCACTCTTTGCATATTTATACATACGCTGAAAACATTAGGTATTGCAATGTAAGTTATCGTTTACGTAATAATTTATAGTAGTATTATTTAATGGCGTTAAATAGGTACAATGAAATCATAAAACGAATTTTTTTAAAACTTGCAATTAGTTAATCTTTTGACAGGTTTTTCTTATATAGTTTTAAGTAAATAATTTGTGTACGTTAGTTTAGTTTTATTTCGACTAAAATGCGCTGCGATAGTTTTGAACGCTAAACGAACCAGCATTTTGCCATGTTTTTTTTTCATTTTTTAGCTTGTATTTTTTTGTAATTTTACAATAAGCAATGATCACAATCATATTGTCGAAATAACAGTTATTTTGATATCGATTATTGAAATCAGTTTTAATGTAAGTACCTTCGTTAATGATAAGTTTCCTGATTGAAATTACCCATAAATAGTGCACAATGTATTGAAAGTAATATGTTACTATTGTAATTAATTAACTCTGTGAAAGTAGCACAACAGTTTTGTGCTAATTAATTTAATAAATTGGCAAAGAAAAATATTGTTTTTTATTTAAAATTTAACAACTTCACCTAAAAGTCTACCCAGCCGTTGAGATTTGGTATTGTTTGATATAATAAGGTGACAAAAAAGCAGGTTTTTCACTGGTCACTGCCTGTGAAAGTCAGTTACTTACGCCAAAGAAAAGTAAAGTGCTTTTTCAATCGTGCTTTTTAAGGTTCCGTACCAAAATGGATTCTTTCTAATAGAGCACAATAAAGTGAATCTAATCTATTTCTAAATATATGTATAATATAAAGAATAACAAGTCCATTAGAATAACTTACTTATTAGTTACACTGTGTATTAAATTTTAATAACAACAAAAAAAAGAAACCAAAAACGTCATTCCAACTTGTGTCAATTTTATTTTCCAAGTAAAACTTTATAATAAAATATACCTATAATACCTACCTATTGTAAGTTCATTAATTATTTCCTATCTAAAAGAGAAAACCAATTTTAAATAATATGTCTCGAGAAATAGACTATGAAGAAGCGGAACCGGAAAAGTTGGAAGAAGCAGGAATCCTGGAGGCGGACGTCGGGGCCAGTTTGTAAGTTTATTGTGAATATAATTTTTATTTAGATAAATAATTATTGGTTACGCAGGTAACTTCCTCTGTTTGAACCTAAGAATTGGCTCCATAAAAAACTAGAAAGTTCTGTAAAAAATGTACCTAGCAAAACGCGTCACGTGCTTTTTCGGGTGATTCTCGGTGGTCATACTGGGTTGTCCTACTGGTATGGCCAGTGAGAATGTGTGTGTTGAAATTTTCTCACTGGTCATACTACCTATTAACACCAGAAATTTAGCATTTTCTTTCATCCTGTATATATCTGCAGTGGTACAGTCAAGCTAAAAGTGAGCTATACAAGTCTATAAGGACAATAAACATATGAAATAAACTAGAGAACCGCCCGCGCTTCGCTTCGGGACCCGTAGGTCACAGCCGCGTAGGTCACGCTCCCGTAGGAATTTAGGCTAAAAAGTAGCCTACTACTCGCTCTAGGGCTGTCTCTCGCGGCCCGTTAAAACGGGCAGGTCCTTGGGTTGGGCCCTAAGGCCCTCGGTTGTCCATCTGTGGTTAACCAATAGCTCAAGTCCGATGAGTGGCGGCCTTTTTACACGCCACAGAATCTTAAATAAAATATGAAATCTTAAATCTTATCATTAAATGTCTTGATTAATTTAAAAAACTGCCTTCAAAGAAGTAATTTAAAATAACTTAATTAGTAATATGTAACACTAGCTGTGCTCGCGGCTTCGCCCGCGTGGAACTCAAATGTGTCACAAAGTTTTTCGTGAATCCCGACCCCGCGAGAATTCTTGGATAAATAGTAGCCTATATATTGCTCCATACATAGATGTAGCATACACTGACGTTTAGATAGATTGGAAATGCGAAAGAGCAAAACATATGATACACGTATGGCAGAGCGAGATAGATAGACGAAACCAATTTTTAGACGGCATAGCGGGCTTAGCGGGCACTTGTCAAAAATTGTTCCTCAATTTTCTCAAAATACTTAATTTAGTTTTTAGGTTTTTACATTTCTGTGTGGAATAACGTTCTTTGTAGTGTTAATTAGTGATAGTTACTTGTGCGGTATAGTAAACCCAACTTAAGATTGAAACGAAAGAGGCGCTGTCGGACGCATTTGACATTCATTTGACCAATCATTGCACACTAGTAACTGACAGATGAATGACCACAACGTACTTATGAATGACTTTTCGTTAGTTCCAATTTTTGCCATTTCAGAGATAAGTTGGGCGCACTGTACCTGGATGTGACTCCTCTAGATATAAAAACCACCAGGAAGAAGTCGCGCTCGGCGGTGACATTGACAGAGGGCGATTCATTTTTGGTTTCGTCCAAGTGATACAATTGCCGATCTTTAGTTATACATATAATAAATATATGGCTCCATATGAATAACAGTTGATTTTTAGGGTTCCGTACCCAAAGGGTAAAACGGGACCCTATTACTGAGACTTCGCTGTCCGTCCGTCCGTCCGTCCGTCTGTCACCAGGCTGTATCTCATGAACCGTAATAGTTACACAGTTGAAATTTTCACAGATGATGTACTCGTATTTCTGGTGCCGCTACAACAACAAATACTAAAACACTAAAACACTGAATAGTTTTTGCGTGAAAGAGCAACAAACACACACACATACATCCTTACAAACTTTCGCATTTATAATATTAGTAGGAAGGAAGGATTAGTAGGATACACAGATTTTCCTTCACATTTAATTATATAAAACCCATTTTCAAAAAATGTTTTAAGAACATGATTATCACAAAATGAAATATTCACATTTGACTTTTAGCTTGACGGTACCGCCACAGCTATATATAGGATGAAAGAAAATGCTATATTTCTGGTGTTAATAGGTAGTATGACCAGTGAGAAAATCTCAACACACACATTCTCACTGGCCATACCAGTAGGACAACCCAGTATGACCACCGAGAATCACCGGCTTTTTCGACGTTACACGGTAGCTAGTAGCTAGGTACTTACAGTATTTGGCACTGATCTAGGTGTGGATCTATCACTTTCTTGACTGACATTAGGGCCTCCGCTAGCTGTATGGGTGTCCGCGTGCAAAACTGTTATGCCTTCTCTCCCCTGTCGTCGTAAATTACCTGTTCCACACGGGTTTACTTTTATGCCGCCCCGCGTGGTCCATTTGCCGCCGTCCGTATGCGGTGTACGTCTTGCACGCCTGCTTACGGTGGCTGTGATTGGTGACGCCGCCGCGCCGTGCAGGTACAGTAAGGTCATTTTGACTAGGCTGATGTGAACTTCGTTTTCCGAGATGTTTGCGCAGGTACAGTAACTGACCAATCCAAACACGGCGGCCATGACAGTGTTTAATATTGGCCATGGACGTATTAACGTCCATGGTATTGGCTAACTATCCTACCGTTCGCACTCCCCGTCTTTTACCACCATTTTGGCCTTAAAATCGACATCTGCGCAACCACTCGTAGCTAGCTTCATATCAGCCGAGTTAAAATGACCTTCCCCTCTCGTCTCCCCCTACTCGTCCCGCTGCGATTCCCACGCGGCATACCATAGATCAGTCAGGTCAGCATTCCCAATATTAGGTATATTGGGAATGCCTTTCTGCTTGCGACCCATTGGCCAAGTCTTTCACTTGACGTTTTACATGTCAGCTTTACCCGAGATGATCCCAACATTAGTGCTGAATTGTACGGCGTTAATGTCGAATTGTCGGCACCGCCTTACCGACATAGTTCGCGATCCTTACGCCCTCCATCCGTTGCTTCAGAGGGCCACCGACATGGATAACGGCTGCTACCTAATGCTGGCAACCGCGGTCAGGGGCGTAGGTACCTACCTAGACAGATTTGATCGAGAGGCAAAGCTTCTGATTTAAGGATCGCCAATAGGATTTCCGAGGCAGATTTTTCAATGGTGCAGCCGTAGCGTAGGTGCTTAACTGTGAAATGGGGGGTAGAGGCTGTCTCCCCCTTCCCCTACCAAGTTACCTACCATTATTGCGACCGATAGTTTAACGTGCCCTTTAAAATACGAAAAAGCACAAGAAATGACCCTAACGGTCAACTATCCGACCGCCGCGCCCGCTGTTTCATAAACTCAATCACATGAGAATTAGGAGTTCGGCTATGAGCTCTTCAATATAATTATAGAAATGGGCGTTTTAACTTTGCAACGTTATTAAAACTATTAATTGAATTGCGTGCACCTACACGCAATATCTAATTTAAATTACATTCGTATCTCTCAATTAAATAGATAGGTACTATTGTCAATTACGAGTAAATGAGTAAGTATTAAAGTATGTTTTAAATGCAATATTTACGTATTTTCGTGCAAAGTGAATTGGTAGGTAGGTACCTAGATTAATTTATTAATTAATTGCCTTTTATTTACTCATATAGGTATCTCAGGTTTTAAGAGGCATATGTACCTATAATATACATAGGTATAATGTGCACCAGTTTTTAAGTTAGACTTCAAGCAATAGGTAGGTACAACTGCGAAAAGCGCATCGAATTTCATTCAGCTAGTCTTTCGGTGAAGAATACATAGCTATATACCTATTTATTAATTAGTAGGAGAGCTGGCACCAATTTTGGGTAGGTATTAGAGGTAAGCTCAAAATTTTTCACATAGCTCTCCTATCATACCCTAACACAGTAGTGCAGACCTGGCTGATCAGTAGCGGGGCTTTAGCCGGCCACTATTATTTTTGGATTAAAAAATATTAATTAATTAACAATTAATAAAACATTTGTTGATGAGAGCAAACGACAAACACGACATGATCCCAGCCGGTATACCCACGGTGATGATAGCCGGTAGGTATACCTGCCCATCATTACCCATGGTGTGTTCCAGCGACCAGCAGCTGGCGGGCATCGACCCGCGGCTCCAGACGGACATGGACCCGCGCGCGCACCAGGACCTGCGGCCCGAGATGATGCTCATCAGGGAGGAGCTGCGCCAGGCCAAGCTGCAGACCTTGGCGGTAATACTATGCTCAGTGGCGACATCTAGGCGAATAGATACCTATCTGGTTATGTGACGTTTAGCGCCGTATGGATTGTTTGAATTCAGAATGCAATCAGATAGAAAAGATTTACCAATTTACCTACTTATGCTTACATCCACTGTCATATCCGCGCCTATAATATAAAGCTGAAGAGTTTGTTTGTTTGTTTAAATTCGCTAATCTCGGGAAGTAGGTAGGTACTACTTAGTTCGATTTGAAAAATTATTTTTAAGAAGAAAAACGTTCGGATCGCTTAGTAGATACCTACCTACCTGTATACGTATGCGATAAAGTAATAATCACAAACAGGTGGATTCAAAAGCTTCCTATATTGTTATCAGAGATAATGTTATTATTATTCCATATGATTATTCCATAATCACAGTGACGCGGACTCATGTGATTTATTTATACCGAGCTCATAGCTGATAACATTGCAAAAACCTAGATATGATTGGAGCTGATTCGGCTCAACGTTGTGGAGATAATGTAATCGACGTCAGTATAATTCGGTTAAATGAAGTATATCTAGAGAAATGTAGAGTTTCTTAGGAATTTTCTTTTTGGTTGGCCTAAGTGGGTAGGTACCTAGTTTTTTAATTATCCATAATAATAATGTATTTAATTTATAATTGTTACCTACTTCAAACTTTTTACTGAGTGTACCTAGTACCTACCCATTATGATTACTTTTTATGCGAAAGCTGGTGCTTATCATGTGGTCATAAAAAATTTGTGCTACATCAGTGTAAAGAATTTTTTGAGTTATCTGTACTTGTCATGTGTAAGTCAGTATTTTTATTTAAAGTTACTTATTTAGACTCAAAAGTGTAAAGTTTCAACAAATCAATCATTCAAAATCAGCCTGATTACCTAAATATAAAATACTACTGGCAATTATCAGATCTGCCGATAACTAGGTAGGTAAATATCAATTTTAAGTACATTTATTATTGTTCAACGGGCAAAGGGCATTTCTTATCCTAAAATATTTTCATGCTCACAAGGATAATATTCGCTCATCGCACTCTTCGCGAAGTCCAGGTTCATACCTGTCGTTGATAAAATCAAAAACGTGTATGGATAGTGTGTGATAATGACAGTGGCTATTGTTTTTAATGGATTTAAGATAGCAAACGAGTGAGATAATAACCGGATTTCGGGCCTTGTTGCGTGAATTAGCAACTTTTCCGCACGGGATCATACGCTGGCAGAATTTTAAGCCTTTTTGATTTGAACACGAAAGGCTTCAGGCCAACGAAAACCGAGCTCTCAGTCTCCTCATAGCTCATGCACGACAATATCCGAGCCCTGTGACGTAGTTAGATTTGGTTAGGTGGGGGTGGCGGGGTGACACCAATTCTAGGGTGACACCCCACCGAGAAAAAAAAAATGTAGGAACTTACACTTCATCCATCTTATAGGGGTCGGGGAGGTGAAATATGGTCAGTTACTTCGTGGACCTTCGCAACCGGCAAGCATCAGCTTTTGAATATAAAACCAATTAAGTATCAATTTTACCCAGTAAAAAGTTGAGGTTATTCTTACAACGAAATAGTTACAGTGGAATTGCGAACCTCTTCCCTTTGTGAAGTCGGTTAAAAATGAGACACATTAAATTTCTTAAGCCCGGTTAAAGTTGGGGTTATATTTTTACAAAAAAACAGCTACAGGCGAATTGCAAACTTCCTCAAAGCAAAGATAATACAAAGAGATTCCCAAGTATTTTAACATTGGTGGGTACTTAATTAATTTCAATGTAATTTTCAGTTAAAGTAGGGACGGATTTAAAATAATTTTTAAAAATAATGTTTTCGGTTCAGGTGCGGCGGGCGGCATTGAAGCAACTATTGATGAAGGATTTCATCCAGGAAGACTGTGAGTTGAAGAACTTTGGCCTCTCCTACGCTCCGCCGGACCCGTGAAAATAGTATTAAATTAAATTGTCCAATATTGCTTAGCGTAATAATTAAGCATCGCATAGCAATAAAACCAATTTCCTACCAAAATTCGTTTTCTTTGTTAAGTGTCGCTATATTGTTATATTATTAGGAAGGAATATTGAAACTGCTCCAGTGTTTTTTTTTTATGGAATTAAGATAGCAAACGAGCATGCAGCACCACCCTTCCGCTGCCGCCCATGACAACTGTGACCGACTTAGAACTAGACTCAAAGGGACTAGGATGGTTAGGCCAGTTAGTAGATGGTGTTAGAATATTAGTTGGTTAGTTTGTTAATAAGTCTGAGGACAGGGACTGCTAGTGATAATTAGTCCTGTTAGTTAATGTTAGTAAAAGTCCAGTTAGTTGTTGTTAGTATGAGTCTCGTTCTAATTCGGTCACAGATGCGTTGCTACCCCTGAGGACTGAGATGGTCGCCTCTAAAAAAGTGAATCATTATTACACCGCAGTATAAGTTGTTATCTGGAATCTCTATTAGCGAAACACACCGAGTGGCACCTTTAAGAATAAGGAATAATAAAAAAGACAATAACGGAGGAATTTTTTACTTCTCCGAAAACTTATGTGAGGAGCATGATCAACAGGAAGTCATTGAGGTAGTAGGTACTTAGTATCTCAATGCAGGAAGTAGAAGATGAGATGTGGCGAGGTGAGATTTGGTGAGGTGGAGTGGTGAGTTGCTTTAGAGGAGAGGAGAGGACCAGAGGAGAGACGTGATGAGGAGGGGGTTTCAAGTGTTGGGTTCTAAGTGTTCTAATAAGACGCGAGCAGGCAGGAACCTTTAAGAATAGACAGATGATTAATAAAATAAAGGATAGTTTTAATGTTGACAATCATTGAATTTAATGGTTCAGCATTTTTTATTTGTCCCTTTATAAATTATCTAGGTTAAAGATACATTAGCAAATTTTAGTTTGTCAGATAAACTGTGTAAATATCGTTGAACGCAAATTATTGTCGAACACCCAATTATTCGGTGTATCCCTGACACAAAAATGGTTGCTGTTATAACGTCTAGCTGTTTGCATGAGATCGTAGCTCTCGAACGGATGGACCAAATTAGATGCGATTTCATTTCATTTTGATATTCTCCAGTTTTATTCGAAAGCTGGTCTATATACATTTGAGTTTCATCTGACGAGTTTTTGAGTTTTTCCTACTTGTCCAGTCAGTTTTTTTTTGTAAAAAGCGTTATTGCACTGTAAAACTGTTTGTTTATGTACTTATACATCTTGTATTAATTACTTATTGTTAGCGGTAGGTTTCACCGTAAGTGAAATGTTGTAACTCTTAGGGGAAACAATAAAGATGTTAAACAATTAATATAACATAATTTATGATGGTCAGTTAGGGCTGTTGATAATCATGAGCTAATTAGAGGATTTTCTTTGTCGGGGAAGTTTTAAATTTTATATTTACAGCTATATAAATATAAGAAGTGTTTTGTCACTTTATTTGGCAGGATTGAATACAAACGGTTGGGTTTAACCAACAACAACTTGTACGTTTAACAATCATAAATGTATATTCACGAGAAAGTTATGACGGACAGAAACATTTCGAAGGCCCTTCTCAAAACATTTCAGCTTTCTACACCTCATCACCTCACCACAAACATCTCCTCAGTTCCCCTCATTTCCACACTTACGCCTTTCCCCGTCCTTACCTCACCACACCTCATCTCACAGCTTTCTGCTGATCCCGCGCTTCGCCGATGATTCAGAAGTGTATAATTCCCTAGGGGAGATATACGGTCGGTTTGGAAGAGAAAGTTTTCAAATAATAAAATAAAATTAATTAGAGAAGATACTACCAAGGAAATTGTCAACTCAAGTTTAATAATATTATTTTTAATAATATTTGATAATATTAATGAATATTGCATCGAAATCGGGTTAATCGGGGTCGAGTCGTTTCTGAGAAACAGAAACATCACAAAAAAATCTTATATTGTCCATGTTACCTACATAGAGTGATTAGGACCTCTTTCTACAAACAGGTTCTTAGGTAGGTACGTAGGATGTGTTTTTATTTACTGATCCCTACGATATGTATTGTGGCATAAATTAAGTATACCTATTTCTACTAAAAATTACCAGTTTTAGCATAAGCTAAACGAGTTCGGCGTCGAGTAGCTGGCAAGGAGATGGATTCCTATAGTTTTAATTTAATCCTTATAGTGTCTTCACCACTTCAACTTTTGTCCTCACGTTGAAACTCCGTTAAGATCCGATCTGGAAATCGTTATAATAGCGTGGCACACAAATGTCAGCTTTCCGTCTATGGAATTAAGGTAGATTTAAGATTGTCGGCGAGATCTAAAAATGTCTTCAGTAAATTT
Source organism: Hesperia comma (assembly GCA_905404135.1). Taxonomy (NCBI): domain Eukaryota; kingdom Metazoa; phylum Arthropoda; class Insecta; order Lepidoptera; family Hesperiidae; genus Hesperia; species Hesperia comma. Next base: position 1,837,423 of record FR990028.1, on the reverse strand, counting down.
TGATAACAAGCTGAATTAAACTGTGAACATAGGTTATTAGTTTGGTTTTAGCGGGCACTGCGGAGAGTGCCAATTCCATATGCTAGGAGACTCAAGTATAGTTGTTTTTTGCTAGTAATTAATTATCTATATAGTAGGTGTGTGTAGTAGGACAGCTGAGCCACGTCCATAGATTGTAATAAATACACTTATATGCCGCTCAGTTATTATAAGACAGTTGATATGAGCAGTCGTCAGTATTGTATTTTAGATTGTTGTTTATTATTATTGTGATAACCTTGAAACGCGTCGCGCTTTTGTGAGTTATTATTTTAATTTTTTTTACTACCTATCTCAGTACAAATTTTTATATAACATCTCACGATTAGGTATATTTCATCTCAGTTCCCTTGAACTTTAACAACGCTTTGTTAATGATTAGTCAGTATCAACGAACTTTATATACCTAATGTTCCATAATGCTTATAAAACGCACTTTTTAAATTAAGAAAGCTTAACACCAGCAATGCTCAGTAAGTAATATTAGTGTGACTTAAATAGTTTAGGGTAGGTACTTAATCTAGTCCTAGGAGCTAGGAGCACAACAATATAAAAGGGCAAAATAAAATACTCGTGTTAGGTACATCATCCTATCCATTTTATTCAATTAGTGTAGGTATTCTTCATTTGCTGTCGTCATTCTATTTTCAAATATGGCCAGCTCGCTGGCCAGTAACATTTTAGTAAAACATCTGAAACGTGAAACCTTCCTCCTCATCATACCTCTCCTCTCTTCTCCTCTCCTCTGTAATAAAGCTTCGCTCCTCTCTATAGCATCTGTCCACTCCACACCTCGCCTCGCCAGCTCGTCAAATCTCTCCTCGCCTCGCCCAATCTCATCCCATCACTCATGCTCCTCCCATTTTTTTATTAGGGCCTAAAATCTCTCCGTTAAAATATTCTAAGAAATCTTATCTGTAATAGGCCCCATACACGGTACGATTTATCTGTACGATCCGTCGCATCAAACTGATCGAAACGACGAATCGATGGTGAAGTGTATGTCAAGATCGTTAACGATTTACTTAATCGAAGACGATGTCGGAGATCGCAACAAAAACTCATGCAATCATGAATATCGTAACGATGAATCGACAGTGTATGGCTCTTTACGATCAACGATTCGATTTTGTCTCACTTGGCGATTTCGCTAAAATCCATTAACGCTAATTAATGGATTTTAGCGAATCAACGCTACCGCCACATAGGTAACGAGAAGAAGTTCATTTTCAATTTTATAGGGCAAGTATTTAATTATTTGAACACGTCCTAATCCTTTAGTTTCAAACAAATATGTGATCGATCGTTACGACCAATCGTTTCGTGTATGAGCGACATTTTGGATGCAATCAATCGTCACGATTTTCATCAGATCGATCGTTTAGGCGAATCGTATCGTATATGGGGCCCTTAAGAGCTAGGAGAGACTTCACGACACTCGATCAACTAAAACGTAAATAAAGAGACAGCATTGGGAGAACCGTACACAATACAATAACTTCATTGTACTACTACAGTGAATACAATTTTAAAAGTAAAATTAGGTACCTAGGTATAATTAAAAGTAAGATACGAGTACCTACCGATCTCATAACATAATTAGTAGGTATAATATTATTTTTGTTGTAAATATAGATTTCCTTTTATCTTTCAAGTATACCTACCTACAAGCCTACAACCGTAATAACTATGACATGAAGATCATAGTGAATACTTTCATTTTAGTTGGTCCGTTTCCGTAGTATAGTTTGCGTAGTATAGTGGGCAGTGATGTATGTATGTAATCTTATATAAAATTCGCGTGTCACAATCTTACTTCTCCGAAACGGCTTTACCGATTTTTGCCAAATTTACATGCATATTCAGTAGGTTTGAGAATCGGCGACTATCTATTTATCATACCCCTAAGTGATAAGGGTTGTTCACCCTTAACATTTTTTTTAAATTTTTGGACAAAATTTTTTGTTTTTATTTTTCTACTAGAAATTACCTAGAAATAATTTATATGGAAAAACAACGTTTTCCGGGTCAGCTAGTAAACTTCGTCGTAAAGCTAGTCATCGCTCGGCTGTAATGCCAGCAGTGTATCATAATTACGGTAATTGTGCAGTCGCGCCACGACTCAGAAAGACCAAATAAACTTTGCTACTTCCTCCAACACAGTAACTTGACAGTTTAGGTACCAACCGGATTCAATCATATCATTCTTAATCACGCAAAAACAATGCACACTGAACATTGGATTGCGATAGTTTATCTTTGTAATGATTTGCAATTAAGCGATTACTAATTTCGTTGGAGGATATCGCGAGGATCTGAACGTCTCAAAGTTCAATAAATATCGTGTGAGCGGTGTGAGTGGCATCTAATCTAATTAGTGAAACCATTAGGATTTGGTAATTTTTTTCTTGGTTATGAGATCCTAATGACGCTCACTCACATTCGTGCGAATACACGTACACACAAGTGTACTTAGGACGGATATTTGCGAACATTGTGGAAGAATTACACTGCCGATTACTACCTTTGTATATTTCTTATTGACATTTTGAAATGCAAACGAGACCTCACGATCACGATATACCTTTATTTCAGCACAGTTGTTGGATCGTGATCACGGCGGGTTTCGGCGTATGATAATGATTGATTTGTGATATAAGGGGGTAGGGTGTTTCAACAAGAACTTTGTTTTTCAATTGCAACAAACACCGACAACATAATAGTTTTGACATTTAGTTTTTCGACGTATTCTTAGTAAATGCATTGGCAATTGTATAATAAAAATAAATAAATAACTGACTGACTTTATCAGAACCACTATTTTCATAGTGGATTTTAATTATTATTTCGCGATAAAATGTATAATTTCCCAAGGTCTACTGCATCACTGTACCAACTTTGATTAAATTGGTTCAGTGGTTTATGCAAACAGAGTTAATTTCCCATTGATAATAGAGATGACCAGTGAACTTCGGACAGACGGACCGCTAGATGTATCTAATACCAGACCGTCAGAAGCCTTTATCGGTCTGATCTGAACCATTAACTACATAATATTGCAAAGAGCGATCAATTTAACGCCTCGTACATGAGTTACATGACCAATGCATCTATTAGCAAATGACACAGCTAGCTTATACAGAAATACGACAATTTTAAATTCATAATTGCGGAAACAATCTATCATAATTATTAAAAAGAATAAAAAACAAATGTTCAATTAAAATTAACCTTTGAACTTAATGTTGAAAATGCTCCCGTCGCCGCGTCGCTTCGTTTGTTATTAATCAAACGTCGTGAACAGACGCATCGATCATTGATTGATTAATTGGATATGAATAACTAAGTATTTGCAATTGCTTTTATGCCTAGATGATTTAAAATATTAAACTAAACATATACATAATTTGAATTCTATCTAAGGTGATCGACCGCAGGGACGTATGGAGGGTAGAGATAAGAGAATCATTTCTGTCTATTACAAATTGTCCGTAGAAAAGTGTTAAGTAAGTGTGATGATATTATAGTTCAAGGTTTTTTTAGAACGCGTCGAAAAATATTTTTTTATTTATTTATTTTTTATTTATTTATTTGACACACCAACAGCTTGCATACAATTTTCACCAAAAACTCATACATATATTACACTTATCTGGTGCGCTTGCCAATTATAGGTATGTACATCATTCATAAAAAGAAGGAAAAAAATAAACATGTTATCCTAGCAATTTAACAAAATCAATCGATATTACACAGTGTACAATTCTAATCCAGGAAACTAATATCTAAACAAGGGAAGTTATTCACAGAAACGTTTAAAAAGTTTGTTTTCTTAAGTCAGAATCGTGAAAAATGTCTAAATCTTTCATAATTGCCGATAATCGATTATACTCAGAACTCATTTGTGATAGTGGAGAGCGTTTAGACATGTTCGTCCTACCCGAAGGTACCCATAGGATTTTGGCGATAGCATGTCGTGGATAATTGTGAGGGACGTTTAGGTTTATGCTACTCAGTAGGTCACTACAGAATATTTTGCCAGATAATAGTTTTTTCAGGAATGATATATCGAGAATGGATCGGCGACGGTAGAGCGACATCATTCTGAAATGCTTTAGACGTTGGTCGTAAGTAGCCCTATGTGAGATGCTAGAGCTGTGAAACGCTAGATGCCTTGTTAAGGACCTCTGTAATCTTTCTATTCGTTGAGAATGTGACGTGCTGCGGATTCCAGACGACTGATGCTTGACTGATGCAAATTCAAGTTTGCTCCGGACCAAAGAATTAAAAAGGATCGTTTTTGTTTTAGCAGAAACAAAACCTTTAGTATTTCTCATGAGGAACCCTAACATTTTTGCGGCATGACTGACGGTAGTATCGATCTGAGGTTTAAATGTCAATTTGGTATCCATCTTGACGCCCAGATCACGTATTTCACTGACTTCTTCTAGTGTTTCTGCATTGAGATACTATGTACTAAATTAAGTTTGTACGACGTTTGTACTATATTAATCCTTCGTGTATATTTTATATGGTAAGACTTTCTTGTATTAACAACCATCGAATTCTCTTTGCACCAGTCATTTATTCGATCGATATCATTTTGAACCTCTTGCATATCTTTTACTGATTTTATTGTTTTATATATTTTAGGGTCATCAGCAAAGAGTGAATATTTACAATGACGTATTGAATACGTAATGTCGCTAATAAATAATGCGAATAATACAGGCCCTAAATGGGATCCTTGGGGAACTCCAGAATGCGCAAAATACTCATGTGATCTGTGCCCGTTTAATACCACAAACTGGAGTCTTTTTGCTAGATAAGACCTAAACCATTCCAATAGAGTCCCACTTATTCCGTATCTATACAACTCACGCAAAAGTTATTAAATATTATATTGGAATGGAATACAGGTTTTAAATACTCGAGTTTGACGAACTATAGGTACTCTAGTCACCATAAATAACGTTAATATATACTTAACGCTAATATATAAAGTTATTTCATGTTTAAAATTATTTATTCCTGTTATAATGATTCTCAGAAGTCAAAGGTAAGAAAAAGACTAGAAAAACTAAGAGAGTCTCAGTACAGTGCACACTTAACAATAAAAACTGCGATTCCAGCGCTGTTATGTAAGGTTTTAGTATTGTTATTTACTGCTTAAAGTTAGACACTTCTTCAACTATTCTCCTATGTGAGACGGTTCTCCTTATCTCTACCACAGTATAGCAAGGAAATTCCTATGTTGTGCCTCTACTCTCCAAAGTTAGATGGCTGAATAGAAGGCCTTTGTGAGCAGATTCTTGAATAGTGGATAAACTAGCATACTACCTGATGGTCAGTGGTCACCTCCGTCCATGGATATCAGCGATACCGAAGACATTAATGCGTTGCCGGCATAAAAAGGGCATGTGCGTTATTTCTGGCTCTCCCATACTACAAACAACACACAAAAACATTTCACGAGAATTTAGAAGGATTGAAGAACGCATAATTATATTAAGAACGCAAATATTTGCATTTTTGTTCGGCATATATTTTTTTTGTTATTTAATTTTACTGGTGATTATACTAATAAATCTATCTAAGTACGTGTCATAAAATATTATTAATTTTAATTACTTTATTGTGTCACATTGTGTGAGTGTGTGGGTGCGCAGTCCAATTGAAATGTATGTAAACAGCTAGTTGCAAGTTAATTGCAAATTGCCAGTTGCTGCAACAGTTGCACCGTGGGCAAAGCGCCTAAGGAAACTATAAAGGAAAATTAATAAAATTAAATGATTCCACTAAAGTGACAAAGTAAACAATCGGTTCGGTAGTTGGTTGGGATGGTGGTAGACTGCAGTGGTAGTTTCTGAGCGTCCGTATGTTCTGGTTGTTTTTGTAATAAGTCTATTAATACGTTAGGCATAAAAAACGGACATAACGTACATAATTATGTACAATTGTATGTCCTTGTCTTATGATCAGGCTTATGAATAGATAGTCGCTATTGTAAATTGTGATGAATTGTAGAACAAAATAGCACACATACACAGACAGAAAGAGTGGTGTGCGATTTGAGGGAGACAATTCAGACGTCGCACGTGCACATATTTTTTTCATTTTTATTAGACTTCGTGACGCAACATGTACCTATCTTGTTTTCTAATAATTTTTCTATTGAAGTACCTATTAGTGTCACTGCATTGTTTTATGTCGGATAAGTTGGTTTATATATCATTTTACCGTTCCGTGCGAGAGGAGTAGGTAGAAAGATATGGACATGGTCACGTTTTGGTACTAAAACTTTTATACCTTAGTATGTTTGGTCCTAGACTAGTAACTGCCCCCCGCCTCGCTTCGATTTCTTACGTTTGTAAAGGAAAACATTATTTCTTTTTGACAAGCGATTCGTGTTTACTATGTTAATCTTTTCGATGTCAGCGTGTTTCAAATAGCCTAAACCATTATTAATCTTTCTTTTATCACCTCACTACTTCCAATACAGGAGGAGGTTCTTGATTTGGCTGTATTTTTTGTGTGTGTTACTTCATGAACTTGTACCTAGTGGGTGAATCGATTTTAGTACTGAATTCTTTTTTATTTTAAAGTTAGTGCTTGTCCTCTGGTCACACATTTTGAGCAACATTGAGGTTTAATTATTTAGTTATCTCTATTTATCTATTTTTTGACGACCTTGCTTGCAATAGTGGTTATTACTTTCTTGTTCAATGGATACCTACATGCCGGATCACCGTTCGACTGTGCCTATCGATGTCGAAGATTTTGTAAAAACTTAGTTATTGTCATACGTACCTACCTAACGTTAAACACATATGTATTTACTTGATTACAGGTAAGTGCCAGCAGTCGTGACTACTCTGCAGCCACGGTGGTTGTGTGCTAACAGCTAATACAGTGGAGTAAGAGTGAAGCCACAATGTGGCTGATTACGGGAACGCTACTGGCAATCCTGGTCGCGGTGGTGTGGAACACATGGCGGAAACAGGCCGCCAATCCGGTCGCCAAACTGCCTGGGCCTCCCCGACTGCCCATAATTGGATGCGTGCTCAACTTCATCGGCATGTCTAACAGTGAGTACCTTTTGCGTTGTTACGGAGCGGGAGTGAGTGCTCTGCTTATCTGTCATTTGAGGAAAATAAACTTAGCAGGAATAGTTCTTTACGTTTATTTGAGAAAAGTAAACTTCGAGGTAATTGTTCTTTACGTTGACGAATAATAGATACCTATTTTTTCATTTTTGCAACTTTTCATAATTCGCTTCTATAGGGCATAGCTTAATATTAAATAGCCTTCCTCGATACATGGACTTTTCGAAAAAATATAATCGAAGCAAGTGGGGAGGCCCCGGGATCTCATGTGAATACACCGGTGCCTCCCTTAAACTTCAAATTATAAAAAATGTACATATTTCACACCATTACGATTAAAATCATATTACTTTTAGTTAGTATAATAGTTTGATAATACTTTGGTGCGTGGACTTAGTTTGAATCTAGCAGGAAGTGCCTGGGGTCGCCTTTAACAAAACTAAAACTAGGGTTTCAACATGGGGCTGAGTATTCTAGGCCTTACTGCAAAACAATCTAATCTGTTTCGTAACATATTAAATAACGATTATTTGAACACCGCGTGAACGCTAAAACGAAGGTCGCGATAAACAATGCGAGGTACAAAACCCACACAGACAACAGATTTGTAACATCATCGCGCCTACACTCCTTTCGGTTTCGGTATGAAATTCATTTTAATGAAAACTCACCCCGACCCCAGCTTTCCGCTCCTGTGATTAAGGTTCATTGTCGATTGACGGCGAGAATTCAAAATGCCTCAAGTAAATTTTGATTACAAGCTAAATTGAACTGTGAGCCCACGTTATAAGTTGGTTTTAATGGGGCAAGGCAATTCCATTCGCGGCACTCGGGTGCAGACGTACGGTGCTATCCACGCAAATTGTTACGTACAAAGAGATTGCATGTAATCGTTAACATGGATGATCATCTAATTCCAAGAAAACGCTGCTCTACTTTGCACTAGTTTTGCGGCTTTGCTTAGCTTAACAATACCAATAGTGGACCCTTGTGGCGCAAAAACCTTATTGCCGTTTTTAGGGTCCACGTCAATTTTCCAGCGAGGAGATTTGAATGACGACTTTAAATTGCTATTTTTGGTCTGGGCGTGTGTGTGATAATTGCGACAATATTTTACATTCGTTTTCGGAATAATACGAACATACTATTTGAAGAATTGCGAGTTTTAATTAACTTAATTAATTGTAACGTGCAGTGAACAAGTGCAGTGAACAATTTACTTACGATTAATGTTATTATAATTAATTTAATTGCAATTACTTTTTTAGTCAATTAGGTAGTTGATTGCAAAATTAAATGATCAACGACGAACGCAAGTAGAGGTCAATAAGAACTAAAATGATTAGAGGCATCTTTGGAAGCATAAATACTATTTTATTAGAGTTGCCACCAAGCCAAGTTATTCTAAAGTGTAAAGATGGTACTGTATAGTGTGTATAATGCTTCCTATCTCATTTTCTCCCAAGTTAAATGTGTCTGTTTCGTTTTACTGTCATTTTTCGTTTCATCGATTTTCAAATCGCAACGATTCTAAAGAAGTTTTCACTTCAATAAGTTTTGTCAGTTTAAAGAATCAAGTCTAACAATTTCTGAATGAGGCTCCTAAGGTACAATTATATAATAAATATTCACTTAGTATTTATTTGCTCAACATTTTAATCCCATTGTTCATATCTCTACGTACTTGTAGAGAAAAGGTACAAAAGATGTGCGTAGCACGTCGATATGTCTTACATAATAAATACCTACCTACGCTATTAGGTATACAATAAAATTATAAACGTCACGCTTTTTAATTTACCTTATTTTACTTAATTGATTTAAATGTACATAGTTTGATAATTATGTTATTGTTGTAGTAAGTTTGGTACTAGGACGGCATAAATGAAATATGTACATTGGTTTTCAGGAGATTTGTTCGTAGAAATATCAACGTTTGCTCAGCGCTACGGGGACCGCTGTGTCGTTCAGATGTTCAACCGGTTCATCCTTCATGTTTATACCGTCAACGACATCGAGGTAAGGATGAAACGGGGTGAAACATAATCTATTAGTTTCAGGAAACATTGTCGAACTCGCACCGGAATTACTCGGATCAAGGAGTCCCGTAAATAACGCTTCAAACTTACACATTCAGAGACGTGAATAAAAAATATAATAAACGACACAACACAGGCACGGACAGCCTATATAGTATTCTATATATCCTTAACAATATGACCTGAGATGAAACCTTTATCTGTTATATAAATCGAACCCGGCCATGGGGGTCGTTAGAGTTGACAAATGTTGCATTTAACTTTCTTACTCCAGCCACCAAAGATTTGACGTGGTTTGAAGGCATGAGAGCCAGTGTTTCCTTGGCTGGCAACGCACCGGTGTACAGTTCACGGAACACCATTGTGTACTGATGTCCATGATCAACTGTGTTTCTCTGTATGTTTGTCGGCTATTGACGCACACATAACACTGTTCTAACCCATCCTCATTATTTAAGCTGTAAATCTTTATTTTGTCTACAGGTAGTGTTGTCTCACTCTAAGAATATAACCAAGAATAAGCCGTATAAGTTCCTGGAGCCATGGCTGGGGACCGGCTTGCTGATCAGTACAGGTCACATATATTTTATTGTACGGAACACCATAAAGAACCAAGTAAAACATTTACGGTTTTGGACTGCAATGTAGACGTGCTAATCGTATGGATTTAGATTTCTTCTTCTCGATATACGAATACATTTTCATTGTATTGTTTAATAAAATAAAATAAAATTGAGGCTTGATACCGTCGTCGCCTATATAGCAGGTTGGTATTAATTTGCGTTAATATTTCAGGAAACAAATGGCACAACCGTCGCAAGATTCTAACACCGTCGTTCCACTTCAACATTCTGAAACACTTCTCTACCGTGATGGAGAGGAAGAGCCAGAGCAAGGTGGAAAATCTCCGAAAGAAGATTAAGAATGGCACCGATGTTATAGACGTCATACAGTTCATCAGTGACTGCACTTTGTACATTATCTGTGGTAATTTTTGAGTGATATGGATAAGTAAAAAACGTGAGTGTCGTAGAACACTCGGTTGGAACATATTCCTATCTCTATGGGTTGGAATGAAGTTATTTAGTTGCACTTTAACTTTGACCCTTGAAGATATGACATGCCTGACAGCCACCTGACCAAATGGGTGGCATCTTATTGGCTGCAATCAATAAAATTTATTCACCGATATGCCCGCATGGCTTAGCCACTAGTCAGCTAGCTAGCCAACCAGCCTTGCTTGAGTCATCAGGCAAACAACTCATATCTTCAGGTGAGGGCTGTAGAGACAGGACGTTCCTGTAAATTCTCTCTTGGCTGACGTTGCATTAGTGATGTTTAGATGTCCTAACATTTCAGAGACTGCTATGGGCACGCAACTAGATTCAGATACATCGGAAGCATCATTAGAATACAAGAAGGAAATCCAGACCATCGGGGGTATCACGATGCAGAGACTCACACGTACTTGGCTTTATTCAGATTTCATATTTAGTATGTCTCCACTTGGGAAGAGATTTGCCAAAAGCCTGGTCAAAGTCCAGTCCTTCGCTGATGACGTGATTTTGAAGAGAAAAATGCAGAGACAGAAAGATGATCAGCCTTTGAGTGTAGAGGATGAGTTGGTTGGGGGTAAGCGAAGACTCGCTTTACTAGATTTACTACTGGAAGCCGAGAGTAAAGGAGAAATAGATTTGGAGGGAATAAGAGAAGAAGTTAATACATTTATGTTTGAGGTATGTTAGTAATTACTTTGATACTTGTGTATCTTTAAATTCACGTTTCTGGTATCATATTTTGAGCGACATAAGTGATGGTTAGTTTTTGAGAATTATCTCTATTAATCGATTTTGCAGTAGTTTATCTGTGTGTAAAAAGTTAGTTACTGATATATAAATACGCAGTTAAAACATATTTTCAGCATTGCTAATGCTGGTGCGTAAAAATTTATGAATTTTCAGGGCCACGATACAACTGCCATGGCGCTCACGTTCGGGTTGATGCTTCTAGCAGATCACGAGGAAGTGCAGGTTTGGTTCAATTTGATTAATATTAAACTTAGCCTTGTCTGTTAGCAGGTAATGAGCAGCTCTCCGGCCAAATCTTTCTCCCTATTTGACTTGGAACTTTCTTTTTTGGACTTGTGATTCCCATTAGTACAAATCGTTGATGGGCTGGTGACGTTCCGAAAAAAGCCACCTAACATAAGATAACTTGTCTGATTGTTTATCAACTTTATCCCATCGGGTTGCTCCAATACGCATTTTTGGAGAGGATAACCTGGATAACCCAGGTGTAGAAAATTTTTATGCCACTTGAAGGTCTCTGACGTGACTTAACGTCTTCTTCAAAACACGGAAGCACGCAAAAGATTTTACCATACGCAATCAACCATCCACCTAACAATCCTCTATCCTCGCGGAGCCCGGTCGTCGCAAGTCGTCGGGCTGTGAGCGCTTAATATTATAAACAAGCAAAAAATATCTAAGTAGTGTTTGCTAGATACAATAACAGCAATGTATTATTGTTTAGGAGCGGATCTTCGAGGAATGCCAAACAATTTTCGGGGATTCCGACCGGACACCTAGTCTACAAGATCAAGCGGAAATGAAATACCTGGAAGCCGTGATCAAGGAAACTTTGCGGCTGTACCCGAGTGTGCCTTTTATAGGCCGGGAGATCACGGAGGATTTTACCTTAGGTAACAATCATTTCCAGCAAATTATTTTGTTTTTCATGTAGTTAGCCGGAAAACGAGTAGACAACAGTTCCTAACACTAAATGTATCACAGACGCTTTGCTGGCTAAGAAAGAAAACAGAAGAAAACGAAAACTAGCTTTACAAAATGGTAATTACACGTTTTAAGAACAGTATTGCCACTGGATTGCTCGATCAAATCAAAAATCGACAGTAAATGGAAACTTGCAGGGCTTTTGGATATATAGATGACAATATTATTTCTTCCTGGCTTAATAAATAAATACTATTACTCGTATGTAAAGCGTCTACTGGTAGGAAGCTGCACATTTGCATTTCATGCAAGCGTGTTGCATGTTAGTTCGTACGTAGGACATTGAGTGCGGAAGGTCCACATTGTTTGAAGTACCTATGCCTCTTGATGTTATGCGAAGTGTCATAGCGTTGAAAGCATACTCTGGTATGCTTAACAATATCTGTTAACGTACTATATATACCTAGTATTATGAGAGATATGTACTAGGATTTTTATCTGTCACTTTTATCTGTCACATATCTGCTGTCATAACCATGAATCGAATCTGGTGCTCGTCGCTTCGCAGGCAGGGCCACAGCCAACTAAGTACCGTGGTCGACATAATAAAGAAGCCGATTGGTATACACTCGTATAGTCCTTGGGGAGTATAGGGTAGCACAAAAATTCCACGTGGGTGAAGCAGTAAGCGGACAGTTCATATTCTAATCTCAATGGTTGAATGCATAGTCAAGCTTACCGCCAGGGCGGTTGACCGACGCGCGGGTCATGAGCTACAAAACTCTTGTACCGTTTTATAGTGAAAAGAGACCCGCGCCGACAAACCGCGCGTGCCGTACGTCATATGATGTACATTTGTAGTGACATTCATCGGCGCGGGTCAACCGCGCTGGCGGTAAGCTTGACTATACAACCACCCTATGAATTCGTACTTCTAACTTTATGGTACAATGATTCCATGTAACAATCTACAGACGGCCTGCTAGTACCGAAGGGCACAGACGTGATGGTCCACATCTACGACGTGCATCGGCGAGCTGACATCTACCCGGAGCCCGAGGCCTTCAAGCCAGAGCGGTTCCTCGGCTCCGAGACCCGGCATCCATTTGCCTTTGTCCCGTTCAGCGCTGGTCCCAGGAATTGTATAGGTCAGTATTTATCTTTAACCACCTTCACGTTAAAGAAGCTGTATAATTGAATTGATTGAGTTGAGTGTACCTACTGACCTATAATAGGTCAGTACATTCAACCAACTTTCAATTTTCTCCGCGTTGTCCTTATTTTTCTTAAAAATGATTATTTTCCTATATCAAACCTGCGCTTTATTCGTTAAGCTAAAATTGTAAAAGGTTTAATAATTATTAATTTTGATTTGATATATCAAAGAGGTTATTAATGAATGTTAGTACAACGTATCATACTTGCCTGCGGATGCCCGCAGTTTTATTTATCTGGTCGGACGCGTCTAATCCTCCTTTCTATTAACCGACTAAAAAGAACGAAGTTTTCAATTCAACTGTATTTTTTGTGTGTTTTATCTCATTACTTTGTACTGACCGATGTTAATTTATTTTCCACTTTAGTATTTCACTTCTAGTCCGATATAAAAAGCCACATCTGGTTTTCCGTTACCTATGTTTATTCCATTCAATTTTTGAATTGTCTCTCCTTAACGATTTTTAATTAGATATTTAAATCAAATAAGGTATATGCCTCTGTGCAGCAGTCAAAGCCATATCATAAACTTCCAGGCCGCCGGTTCGCGATGCAGGAGATGAAGTGCATGCTGTGCCAGGTGGTGAGGAACTTCAGACTCCGGCCCGTGGAGAAGGGCGCGCGCCCGGCGCTGCAGGCTGACCTGGTGCTGCGCCCCACCGCGCCTATATACGTTAGGTTTGTTCCGCGATAACGTGCAATAAATGTTTCTAAACAAGTGCCTATTTATTATTTATTTATGATCCCAAAATGATTTAAGATAAATTATTATGATAATAAATATGATAAATGGTCTTTTTACTATCTTTCATTTGATACCCATTTTGCCAAGGTAAGACAAAACACAAGACTATCCTCTCTTTTTTGGCTGTTTTCTCATGGTCCTTTTACATTTTAGGGCGCCATTTTGAAAATTTATACAGCTTAAGTTATTACAACAATTCGAACGAATTCAACGGAGTTTGGGTTGTAGGGACCACTTAAAAAATGGGCATAATATGTGCATACATACTCGAAACATTACCCTCCTGACGCAAAATGTACACATTAAATTACCCGGCTCTTAATTTCTCCTCAGGGACCATCCGTAGTAATACTAATACAGTTCACGCCTCACTCTTGGATACTTTGTGTCGTGGATGCAAAATACAATGACTAAAACAAATCCAACCCATAATATACTTGATTGTCCGAAAACAGATATTTAAAGTCATCATTCAAGTTAATGCCTACATTTAAAAGTAAATTTCTCCATCAAATGTAAACGATGTTAGTCAGCCCTTTCGTATTTTAGAATCCGTAGGTACTTAAATATTTAAACGTGATTCAATTTAGAGCCACCGAAGGGGCCACTTAATGGTAAGTGGTTTCCGCCGTCCGTGGATCAGAATAAAAAATAGAAGACGTCATTTACGCGTTGCTGTTCAAGAAAAACTGGGGACTAACGTATTATTAGTTCTCCGCTTCTGCGAAACATACAAGTAAAAACTGTCTCACAATATATGTATTTATGTCGGCTTGGTGTTTAGACAACAATAAATTAAATAAAATATTAAACAGCTTAAACATAAAGAAACGAGCATCATTTTAAACTATAAATAGTCTGCAAACAAGCAGACGAGCCACTTGAACGTAAGAAGACAACATTGCATCGGGGTTAGTCTTCAAGGCCTCCTCAATACTGCCAACAAGGAAGATATAAGGTAATACGGCTCGATTGAACCCGGTCAGGTCAGGGTATTGAGATTCACGTCTCCACTTGCATGATTTCACGAGCAGTTGTCTTTATATCTGGCGCCGTTCCACCATTCCCTGAAATTCTTCCACAAGGTAAAGGTGTTCACCATCTGCTCGTCATTGAGAACTTCGCAAAGTCTACATATGTCAACGTTGTAGGAGGTTCGCTTGTAGACGAAGTGGTTTCTCCACCTGAAGAAGTCATGATACATGCTCTTGTTGCCAATGATTTCGCTCATGACACGAGCCAAGTGCTTTGCGCCGAGTTTACGCGCGTCTAAGTAGCTGCCGTCAGGAAGGAACCTGGAATTTATGGATAAAAGGTTAGGTTATATTATACATAATGAATGAATAAATTCATTAAGGAATTTTAAACATCACTAATGTAGGAGTTCGTACAGCCATCCACAAAGATTTTAGCATCGAAGTTTTACCAAGAATTATATTTAGTAATTAATTAATTAATAACAAAACCTTAATTAAACAGGAAAGTAAAGTAATGTCACTATATTTAATTTTTGAGACGTGACTAATAACGTAGAAAATATCTAATCTGTGTCTAATCTATGCCTCTATCGTTATCATCAGTAGGCGTGACAGTTAACCAAGGATGTCGAAACTTAAAATAATATAAACGTTTTATTTACTTGAAGTATATTAGAAATATTAGAAAATAATACAAACCTGGAATAATTCGCAGCACCAAATACTATAGGAACGGCATAATTGTCTAATGCCGTTAATAACTTTTCTGTGACATAATCCTCAGCAAATGAGTTTTCTAATGACAAATAGAAGTAGTAGTCATTTTCTATCAACTTAAAGCAAGCTTGCGAGTTGCTTGCAGAACATGATAAATCCCCGCAAGAGCCATAAATGTCCACTTCCCAACCATACTGCACTAATTCAATTTTCAATTCGGCAACAAAATCTTCCCTCTTGCTTCTTGTTTGACAATGTGAGACGAACCACGCAACGGCCTTTGACTTGCTGGATAACTTGACTTTCAGATCTTCACTGATAGGATCCATGTTGTCGGGCCATTTCATGTCAATAGCCGGTCCTACGACTTTGCCTTCTGTATCGTATATAGTAATGTATCCCCACCGGAAATCTGAATCCAATTTATATGTCCACGTCCAGTTGAAGTAGTTATCAAGCATGCTGTCACACGCTGGAAAGTTATCAGGCGACTCCATGGCTCCGAATATATATTTTTGCTTGGGCGATCGACTCTGGGGCATTTGAAATGGCCACAAGTGAATTACATCTCTTCCATTAAAAGCTATTGCGTCGAAATCTGTGAGGTTGAGGAACGAATCATCATCTGTGACGTAACAGTTGGTGTACTTGCACTTGTTACTGGTGAAAGCATAGTTCCCGGTTCCCATGGCATCGAACGGTGCGCTGAACTTCCGTGTCCATTGAAGAACGTATTTCATGTTCTTGTGAATAGTACGATGCATTTCCTTCATGTCCGCCCTTATCGCTTGGAGCCGGGAGTAATAGATAATCATAAGGTATACCCCGAACAGAATGAGTGTTACAAAGTAAATTCTAATAAACATTGTGATTTATGAAACTAATCCGTGTTGTTACTCGGTACCGCGGGAAACGACTGCCTATCGGTGCACGATGAAGTAAGATAAGGCAAAAAGATATAATTTGACTACTTGATGCTGGTTATATATAGTGGAAGTGGAACACATTATCCGTCTGTATTGTCTATTTTATCACCGCATCGTAATAAACTTTTGGGAGATTTTTTATTATAAGTAAAACGATTTTTTTAAGCTTGATATAAATTTGATCTTATTAAGCTACATCCTAAAGACATAAACAATAACGGGGGTTTATTGTCATGCCTCATTCAAATTGCCCTAAATTATATGTATTTTGTCAAATTTTTTTTGGGTATCAAGGTTATTCTTACTATCGATTTTATAAATCACATAAGCTGATCTTTACACTGCACTTTATTCTCATAGTCAGTCGTGTGGGGGTCTGGCCCACCTAGAAGTAATTGAGGATAGTCGCATGAACCAAATAGCCTCATTGTGGACTGGTTTAAAAGATCTTGCTTACTTTGTTATCCCACATGTCTCTTACATCGCTCATAGCTTTGTTGAGCAAAAGAAGATCGTGCTTAAGTCGTGGCCTTGTTCCGATATTCCATGTTCCGAACTTGTATTATTGTGAAAGGGATGAAACCTTCTGTTTCAGCCGCACCAGAGATCAATGGAAATCCAATGATATTTGATCTCAAAGAAACTATATTGACTACAATTTTGAGGTAAAATATTTAGCGTTTGTGGGCGCAAGCGTACGACTTTAACTTTATACGCCTGTAACTTTTTGGTAGAAATTGTCTGATCTATTGTATTGCACGGCACTTTAATAAATTGACAATGATGCTGGGTATAAACATCTGGAAAACATCGCGACCATATCTCGATGTCTAACTGTCCCACAGCTGGGCACGGATTTCCTCTCAATATGTAGTAGTACACGACGTTGGCCAAGTGCAGATTGGCGAACTTAATTACCTTAGGGAACATTGCGGAAAATTCCCAGGATTTCAGTTTCCGCACGATGTTTTCCCACGCCGAATCAAGTGATAATTTACTTTGTGAAAATTAGAGGTGCGCCTAGGATGTAAATAATAATAATAATAATAGTCTTTATTTCGGACTCCATTTTTTGGTTACAATCCATAGTGTTAGTTGAATCTTAAACCTAATGTTAGTACAAATTATTATCATTTATTTGATTCAATTTGATTAAGTAAATCTGTTATATAAATATGCATTCTTTTATATATTTAATTATTATTTATTATATCCTAGTCATTTCAATTCAATTATGTCACATTATAAATATTTATTTACTAATTACGTCAAGTTCAAAATTATATTACATATTAATTAAAAACAATTATCCAATTCAATCTATTTAGCATGTAAAAGGTATGTAAAAGGTATGCGTAATCCTCTTACGACGTATGTAGGTATCCACTAAGAAAGGATCTGTAGAAATTCAATTCCTAAGTGGGTGAATGGCATGAAGTTTAACGAATTTCACGCGGAATTCATTGCATTTCACCACTAACACAAAATTAAGTCGAAATATTCTCGTCTTCGTGCGTATAAGCAGCATCTTCCCGTGCGCTGGGATGTCGTAACTGGAAATGCGTTAATGTTGTTGGTGGGGGCTGTACCTGGAGAAACTCGGTGTAGTGTGCAGCTAAGACACTCTTAATATACATATAAGTTAATGTAAGGCATATTATTCAGTACTAATAAAGTAATCCCACGAAGAAGACGTATCATTTCGCACCCTACTGCACACCAAATTCACATCGGAAAGACCTACTTAAAGCGCCTTCTCTGTTTTATTACTGGAGTTATTTTTGGAGTACACGTAGTTTTTGACGCAGATTCTGATAATCGTAATAACTCGATTTCAGATAATTTTTAGTTGTGCTACTCTTTATCTGGGTGTGCGATATCTTAAACTGTTAATTTTGTGTCTAGTGTAAATAGATTCAGTAGTCGTATAATTACTGAGTAAGTGTTAATGACTTAGTTTAATACGCCACGCTGCGCTTCAGTCAGCAGCGAAGTAAAAGTGGTTCTCCAGTTTTACAAACAAAAAAAAAAATCATTCGAAAAACGTTGATCATTTTCTGTGCATAGTTGAAGCATATCAATTTTTATCTACCTGATATGACAAAGGTACTTATCGTAAAGATAATAATTTTGGTGAAAAATTAGTATTTGGCGCGAACCCGAGCGATGATGACTGAAAATCGCGTGACAACTTCAGTCAAGCTTCTCGTTATAATATTTGCGGTATACGGATTGTATTTTGTATACATCTATAAGACAAGGATCCAAGAAACAAAAGGAAATAGTTTTGTAATTAAGGAGATTCCGGGCGAGCTCCGTAATGTTTATCCTTTTAGACAAAAGGATATGAAATACGTTCTTCAATGGACGAGCAAATCTACGGCTCCCTTCGATTTCATGGGCAGAGGGAACTCTGCGTTTGTTAAAAACAAATGTAACTATACTAACTGCTACATCACCGACAACGCGACGTATGTGCCTTTGACAGATTTCGATGCGGTTGTGTTTAATGGTAAAGACGTTCGTCGCATGAAGTTAATTCACTTCCCCAAACAACGTTTCCAACACCAAAAGTATATATTTGGAGCAATGGAATCATCTCACAATTATCCTTTATGCGCTGGAATGTTTGATAACTACTTCAACTGGACGTGGACATATAAATTGGATTCAGATTTCCGTTGGGGATACATAACTATATACGATACAGAAGGCAAAGTCGTAGGACCGGCTGTTGACATGAAATGGCCCGACAACATGGATCCTATCAGTGAAGATCTGAAAGTCAAGTTATCCAGCAAGTCTAAAGCCGCCGCTTGGTTCGTATCTCATTGTAAAACGAAGAGTAAGCGGGAACAATTTGTGTCTGAAGTAATTAAAGAACTAGAGCCCTATGGGTGGAATGTTGACGTATTTGGAAGCTGCGGCAAATTAACGTGCCCAAGAACTACGTCGCAATCTTGCTTCAAGTTGGTGGAAAAAGACTACTACTTCTATATGTCGTTAGAGAACTCATTTTCTGAGGATTATGTCACAGAAAAATTATTAACAGCATTGAATAACTATGCAGTGCCTATAGTGTACGGCGCCGCGAATTATTCAAGGTATTTATTACTAACCAGTTTTTAAACAATTCCAAAATACGATACCGCGGCACAGTAATGAAGAGACAATGCTTTACTATTTAGAGAGACATAAGTCGGTAACTGTTTTTTTTGTTATCTCCTCTCTATCAATATGTACATTTAGACAATTAGACAAAGTATTAACCACTATAAAAATATTTGTCAATTTGGAGCTACAGAGATTAGGAATAAAAATCGTGTTAGGCTCAATGACCGAAAATTATCACTGACAGTAAAATAGACCTCAACATGTTTTAAATTTCAACTTGTGGAATTTGTTTCGTGATACTAATGAAAGCGACCATCACGCGATATAATAATAAGCAAAATTTTCTTTCTGTATTCTGTAGGTAAAATTTATATGTACGTAGATTTCCCTAAGAAAATTATTATTATTATTGTTGTGAAGATTCATTTAGAGTTAGAGTAACGAACTTGGTTGTTTTAGGGTCATTGCCCCAAGGGTCGTTAAACATAAAAAAACAATTGTTGTAAGAGGTTGTTTTGTTTACATTTTCAGGTTCCTTCCCGACGGCAGTTATTTAGATGGGCGGAAACTCGGGCCCAAAAACCTGGCTCGTGCTATGAACGAGATCATCGGAAACAAAACTATGTACCACGACTTCTTCAGATGGAGGAACCATTTCTTCTACAAGGAAACGTCCAACAACGTGGATATTTGCAAGCTCTGTGAGGTCCTCAACGATGAGCAAATGGTGAATACCACAAGTGTGTGGGATAACTTTAGAGACTGGTGGAATGGTGACATGTACGATTCTAACTGCCCGCCGAATGCACGG
Organism: Hesperia comma; assembly: GCA_905404135.1. Classification (NCBI taxonomy): domain Eukaryota; kingdom Metazoa; phylum Arthropoda; class Insecta; order Lepidoptera; family Hesperiidae; genus Hesperia; species Hesperia comma. Next base: position 1,817,002 of record FR990028.1, on the reverse strand, counting down.
ACATATTGGCCGTAAAGTGTCCATATTCCGTTTGCGTTCGATATGCCATTTTAATGGCAATCCACATAAATGTCAGCTTTCCGTCCCTGTCATTAAGGTTCATTGTAGATTTAAGGCGAGAATTTAAAACATTCTAAAGTAAATGATTTTTCTTACAAGCTAAATTGAACTGTGAGTACATTTTATTATAGTATTAATTAAAGTTTTTAGCGAGAGTAGCAATTCCATATTCTGGGCGACTCAAGTATCGCTTCATTGATATAAAATTACGGTTGGTAACATTGGTATTAACCCACCTGTGGTATATGTACTTATTTAAACTTGATTGTACACATTTTATTACGATACGGGTACTTTAGCATGTAATTTGTAGGCCGATATTTCAACCTAGTTGCATGTTGCATCGTTGACACGGGTAAGTAAATTGCAGTGACGCGTAAAAATATAACTTGTTGCATTTTTCAAGGATTTAGGATAGCCAATGAGTATGCAACACCACTGTTCCGATGGCGCCCATCACAACTGTGTCCTGTGTGTCCGGCACAGAACAAGGCCCGTTTTGAATCTTATTCTGCCAGTACAGTTGTCATGGGTGGCAGCGGAAAAGTAGTGTGGTATTCTAGTTGCTATCTTATATCAATGAAAAAAAGTGATGGGGCTGGTGATGGCGCCAGTCTGTAGGTGACGTTTCTTTTATCTGTCTTCATACAGACTTTGATATTTGGTAACATTTCCTTTACATGTTAGGATGCACAACTCTTCTCCATTCGTAAGCGCCACGCAATAAGTCTCTCGGTAGGACCGATCGCGGTTTTGGACGCTGTGAGCTAATCGTACGCTACGTTTTTACTCTTGTAGCGAACAGAGAGACCTTGTTGTAGTATCCATATTGGCCAGCATATCCAGGGAGGAAGCACGTACCAGGACGATAGTCATAGAATATCATGCGATAACACGTGAGCCCCGGGCGGCTATCCGCCATGCTTATCGCTGTCAAATGCCGGAAGCGTATTATTGTTTAAATGTACTAATTTAAATGTTGTAATAACTTTGTCTCGACTCGTACATTTTATGGCACGTCACATGACTTTACAGTTTACACGTCCTGGATGGCAGCAGAAAGATGGTAGGTATGCAGTACAATTTGGCTTTCTTAATTCCAAAGTAGCCGAGTGCCATTACCATTGAACTCCTGACTGGCGTAGGTTCAAATGCACGCATTCCTAATTTTCAAAATTTATTTACGTATTACAACTTACCTTATAATCACTTGTTTCGATGAAGAAAAATATCGTGAGGATATAATTATCCACACATAAGAGATGTTAATGTTGGCAGAGGTCAGGGAGGTAAAATATAATAAAAAATGGAGTTTTAAAGTTAAATATATTTTTCACGTCTGCACGTATGCAATGACAAGGAGTAAGTGTCATACATTAAAAATAAAAAGAATAAAATAAAATAGTCTTTACGAAGGCCGAGGTTCTATAATAATATGTCCTCGACAAAGAGATCTTCATAATGTTACGTGTTAGGAGTAATGGGTTCGAGAAAATGCCAGAATGTACCACAAAGACTTTATTATACTCGTAGATACACAATTACACTATGTACACAGCACACTCCAAAATACTAAAATACTATGCACGTAGGTACTCGTAAACACACTCGTCGATCACTGTATCGCCCGTAGAAATCACTTCACTTCTCGCTTGTATCGCTCGTAGGTATCGCTAGTTCTTCCCGGTTTCGCTTCCGAAACTAGAATGCCACGCCGTCGACTGAGTGCCCCTTTTATACCACTCACGCAACAGACATGCCATTTCTAGAATGTTCCAGTAGTTGTTGGAATAGAGGTCTAGTATGTTCCTTGCAATCGACTTTCGACTTTTTGTCGTGGCGCCTACTACCGAGACGATCGCGACAAGGCCGTCTATTGTTCTATTGTTCGCTTGACATGTTTATGGCCCTTGTTGTTTATTGCTTCCGGTTTTAGCGAAAAGTACATACACCAGGGTTGTCACAATAATGTATTCAAAGGTGTGTGAAGTCCACTAATCCTCACTTGGCCTGTATAAGTGAGAGGAGACCCGTGCCCAGAACTGGGTTGCTATGGTAATAAAACACTGGACAATTATTCCTTCTAAACTTAAATTAGTTTACGAATATAGCGTCAAAACATATTTTCGACCACGGAAATAGGCACTTAGATTGCATAACACGCGACTATGGCTACCAACTGTTCAGAAATATGCGGATTTGGCTATTATATGGTATGGGTTTATGTGTGTGGGGATAGTTAGGGAGGGTGGAGAGAGAAGTAGGTTACTTTTTACCGCGGAAAAACATGTAATTCCCATGGGAAGATCGATGTTTCGTTAGTTGCTAAATATTTAGTTCCGGATGATGTTAATAGATGACGTTAGTAAAATTCATTTGCAAGTTCTGTATCACGCTATCAAATACTGCATGTAATTTACTTATGTCATAGGCAAATGTTAGATATATATGATGTTCCAGTATATCATATAATAGGCTATTGTTTAGCCGAGATTCCTACGGGAGCGGGACCTACGCGACTGTTACCTACGGGTCACCGAAGCGAAGCGCGGGCGGTTCTCTAGTATCTACCTATTTCTATGTCACCGAGAATATACGTAGAAGTGCCTCGCCCCGCCTATAATCGCAGTTCAATTTCGTTTATAAGCAAAATTTACTTCTAGAATTTAAAATTTTTGCCATCAATGTGTAATGTATCTTAAGCATAGATGCAGCATTTATGCGGGATGCAATTAAAACGAATTCCATCGAATGCAGTAATTGCCCGGAGTTTCAATTAGCTGTATGGTGACCCTACTCGCAACGATAAGAACGTATTGTGACTATGCAAACAGATAACAGTATAGTTGACTTAGTCGAGTTTCGGGATGGCCACGTTAGCCCCAGGTAAAGCTAACCGCATCAGCGCACTCATTAAAGTCTCCTTATCGATATTTTTATTATATGGCATTTTTTTATTATACGCAAACACCTCGGGAGTCTTCAACATCCAACCGAAGAAGCAATCTGTTGACATTCGAAACAAAACAAAGTATATCCTACAATGGGGTGGAAAAAACGTATCACCGTTTGAGTTTTTGAAGTCAGGGAACTTGGCATTCATCAAGAACAACTGTAGATTCAGTAATTGTTTCGTAACGGACAACTCAACGTATCTCAACCTGACAGACTTCGACGCTATAGCTTTTAACGGCAAAAGTGTCGCTCATATGAAGCCTTCGCAGCTGCCCAAGAGTCGGTCGCCGAAGCAGAAGTATATATTTGCAGCCGCCGAGTCAGCCGGCAGGTTCCCCGTCTGCAACAAGGTTTTCGATAACTTCTTCAACTGGACGTGGACGTATAAGCTGAGCTCCGATTTCCGTTTCGGATATATAACGATATATGACCTGGAAGGCAACGTTGTTGGACCCGCAATAGACATGAAGTGGCCTGACCCCATGAAGCCGGTAACCGATGAAGTAAAAGCGAAGCTCGCTGGCAAATCAAAAGCAGCTGCTTGGTTTGTCTCTCACTGCAAAACGGATAGTAAGAGAGAAGATTTTGTTGCCGATCTAGAAAAAGAATTGAAAACGTACGGGTGGAACGTTGACATCTACGGAGCTTGCGGCAAACTAAAGTGCCCTAAAAGCAAGTGGAGTGAATGTGACAAGAAATTACAGAAAGATTATTATTTTTATTTGTCATTCGAGAACTCTTTTGCTGAAGACTACGTGACGGAGAAAGTTCTGACTCCGCTCAATAATTATGTAGTGCCGGTGGTGTACGGAGCTTCGAATTATTCAAGGTAATTTTAACCTTATTTTTGTGTTGTTATGTAATACGGCAAGATCTGCTTATCTATTGAATACTAGAGAACCGCCCGCGCTTCGCTTCGGGACCCGTAGGTAACAGCTGCGTAGGTCCCGCTCCCGTAGGATTCTCGGGTTAAAAATAGCCTATATGTTATACTGGAACTTAGGCTATAACATTTGCCTATGACTTTACTATACATGTAGTATTTGATAGCGTGATTCAGGACTTTCAAATGAATTTTACTAACGCCATCTATTAACAGCATCCGGAACTATATATCTAGCAACTAACAAAACATCGAACTTCCAATGGGAATGAGATGTTTTTCCGCGATAAAAAGTAGCCTACGTCACTCTCCACCCTCCTAACTATCTCTACACACATAAATAATATCATATAATAGCCATGTTGCGACGTGAAAGAGTCACAAACAAACAAACAAACAAACACACTTTCACATTTATAATATTAGTATGGAAGTATGGATATTGGATATATGACTATAAAAGTATACAACTACCTGCGTGACCCGCGTCAGAGGTGGAAAACAGCAAAACACCACTTGGAAAGTATCACCAAAAATAAAATATCTTAAGTCATGTCATGGTCAAGGTTTATCGCGATCTGATATATTATTGTTTAGTTTTATGCTTGTCGGGTCTCAAACAACCTTCATATAAAATTTAATCTAAATCGATTCAGCTCATTAAACGTGAATGAAGTTCAGTAGTTTATTTATAGTTTGTAAAAGTACGTTTAGAACGGATTTTGTCATAGGTGGCAAAATAAGGGTGGAGAGATTATTTGAAAATCTGTCAAAAGTATGTATATCCACGCGTGTCACGCCACGGGCAACTGTTAATTTTATATAATAGGTATGATAAGATCCAAATGAAACTAGAATTTCCTTTGAGCATTTCGGCTTGTGGCGCTCGGGGCATACTCCAAGGTGTATCAATAAGATATCAAAATTGAAATAGGTACTCGCCACATTCATTAGCCACTCTTCCGCCTGCTTGTTTACCAGTTATAATGAAACTTATTAAAACTATTATATACTTAGTTAATGCAACGCGAGTTGCACTTTCGGACCTACATATTTCGTAGGCTCGTATTACTGAAACGTCTGAAACTATGGATTTCATTTCACAGATAATTACGGAAATTATTACATAGAGAGATGCTAGGTATATGAAAGGTAGGCGAATTAGCAAAATTTACTCCCTCACTTTTTCACGCTAGTCACATTGTTGTCTTTTTTTACATAATATTATCATTGTTTATTAAGGTAAGACCCTCACAGTTGTATTTGCTTTACTTCCAGATTTCTTCCCCCGGGAAGTTACTTAGATGCTCGGGAGCTAGGTCCAAAGAACCTATCTCGCGTGATGACCGAGTTGATCGCCAATAAGGATACTTACTACAATTACTTCAGATGGAGGAACCACTTCACCTACAAGCAGACCATCATGAACGAGGACGTCTGCAAGCTCTGTGAGGTCCTCAATGATGAGGAGAAGGTGAATACGTTTAGCGTGTGGAAGAACTTTAGAAAATGGTGGAACGGTGCGGGTCATAAGATCTGTTAATGACGATATTGTTGCACTGAAGGCATGGGCGTATGCAGCTTCCGATCCAGAGGAGATAGGGGTCCTGAATTCCTGTTTCAGGAGGGGAGGGCAGAATCCGATTTTCGGAGAGGATTTTGAATTACAACAATCGTATGTAATTTATCTGATTTCCTCCCTGCCTACGCCCATGTGTGGAGGTTTGAGCTTTAACAAAATGAGACCAATAGGATATGTCTCCATGGTCAAAACAACACGTAAAGTACGGGACGTCTAATGGAATTAGCAACGTAATGATTCATTTTATTGCATTTATTTTTTTATTTCATTTTGTAAATATTGTAAGTGTTCATTTACTTTGTATGTGTTTCATTAAATGGGCTCAAAGACAGCGTTCATTGAGCAAAAAAATAAGCCCCAGCCACAAATCTTCTAACAGTCAATCAAGAGTTTATATAGTGGGGAACTCATGTCGAAGGTCTTTTTATATTGGCGACACTGGGGCGTCACCAATGCGTTACCAGGAACAAAGGAAGCGATAGATCTGTTTCTTGAAGGACCCCATGTCATAGCACAATGAATTTTCATGACGTGTTCGGAACCCCTGTTTGTGCCCTGGAAGATGGTCACGATGAATAGCGGTTTGTGTTTTAACCTTTAATTTATCAATCATCAACATTACATACTGTAGTTCGTGTTTATGAAATAAAAATGTAATTTCAGAAATCATATCCATTTGTAATAGGTATATTTTAATTAAATGCCTTTTTAATACACGCAGTATAAAGTTATTCCATGTTTATAATTATTTGTCGTTGTCATAATATGATTCTCTAAAGTCAAAGTCAATCAAAGTAAGAAAAAGACAAAATTAATTAAGCATGAAATAACTTTTTTATACTGCGTTTTTTGTTTATTAAGGCAGTACAGTAGTAGCTTCTCCTCTACTGCTTCATTCGCGTAGAATTGTTGTTTTAATTTATCCCGGTTTTTATCCCTTTAGGAGGGAGGAGGGCGAATTTCCATTCTCTCGAAGTGCTCCCCTACACTCCCTGAGGAACATGCATGCCAAAAGTCAGCTTCTTACGTTCCGTAGTTTCGTTGTTTGTCACTCACTAACGGAATAGTTTCACTTTCATTATAGTGATTGATGATTGTTACCATTTTTTTTATTTAATAATGTTCGGAATAGATTCCTTGTTTCTAAATTCAAATAAACCGCGATATTCGCATACGGTGTTCGGAAGAGCAAATTCGTGCATACTCGGTGATCGCGCGTATTCTATTTGAAATATGAGCCAATAGGATGCGTGCGCGCTAGCCAATAGTGTGAGTCGAGATTATGGCATGATGGTGATGGTGATGGCGTCGGTGCGTGTGAACTAGCGAACGGGATTATTGCGCGGTTCCCGATTCCCGTGTATAAAGCTTTTCTTACGGTCTACTACGGTAGTGAAAAGTGCAAATATTGTGTACGTGGTGACAAGTTGGGTGTATTTGGCTGCAGCGGCAATCCAGGAGCTGCCACCCAAGTGTGCGTGACGCAGGAGTTCACGAGACGGACACACACGGTCCTTTTCCCATTAGTATTATTAATTTCCCTTAGAGACTTAGAGTAGTATTTAGTAATTTATATTGGTCTACTCCCTTGGGGATCCCCATTCCCTTGACTGGTACGTACTGACTAGTGACTTCCTTCAGCATACTAAGCTGGAGCGATCAGGTAAGTCGTCAGCCATTAAAACTTGCGTATTCGATATCGACCAAAGACGTACCCCGTCGGTGTGGTTTGTGTCGCGGGGCCCACCGATCCCTGTTGTTCGATACAAATTGGTTGGTAGCAGAGCGTGGTTTGTAACCTAACAGGTTCCCGCACGGTTAAATCGGTCTCGCGGGTTACGTATTTGGTTTGATATACGTTCGGTTAATACGCAATTCTATACACGTACATAATATTTAACACAAAGTAATTCGGTTTGCAGTAACATCATTTCATAGTATTGCATTAATTTTGTTCATTTGTCGTTGCAAAATTAAGTAATAAAGTTCCTCGGTTAATAATATCTTACGCACGGGGGTAGGTTGTTTGATTGTGTCGTGCTGTTACCGTAAGCGAATGTCGTGGCGCGCTAGCTAGCACGTTTAGGTACATAACATACCGCGTAGATAATATTCTCGTTGCAACGGAATAACGGAATTATTTCTTTCGTACGGATTAGGTATTTTAATAACATCATATCTATTTTAATGAGTTATTGTTGCACTTAGATACCAATTTAGAGGTAAAATATTTATGTTGGTATAATACTCCGGTAACTGGTTTCTTTGGTTTTAATATTTCATAACTTTATTTGTTTACGTTTCATAAATATGGCTAGCAAACTTAACGCTCGCATAGCCGGTGTACTTCGATGGCTCGGCTCGGCCGTTTTAAATATTGAACGTAAAGATCGAACTCGGGCGTTATTATCTCGTTATGAATTATTGGATAGTCAGATGGCGGACTTATACGATGCGTACCGCTCCCTCCTGGAAATGGACTTGGAGGTGGATGTTATGAAAAAAATTGAGGCGGACGTTAATCAGGCAGATGATCTGGCGGACCAGTTACGTCAGGCTGTAGGTATTATTAATGGATCTAAGATAAGTGGCTCGGCCGTTGTTTCGGATACGGATGTTTCGCCTGCACTTATAAGTAGGTTGCCAGTGCTCGACTTACCACACTTTAGCGGCGACATAGGCCAGTGGGTGGCTTTCAATAATTTATATGATAGTTTGGTACATTGCCGTAAGGATTTGACTAATGCTCAAAAGTTGGCTTATTTGATGGCGTCCTTGACGGGCGAAGCCAAGGGGCTCGTGCAACATTTGGAACTCATCGATTCGAATTATGATATTGCTCGGGACTTGCTCAGGCGTAGGTACCAAAATGTTCGGCGCTTAGCGGACAATCACGTGTCTGCCATTTTGGGCTTACCAAAGGTCCTTGGAGCACAAGCCTTGCGCACGAGGCTTCTTAACCCACTTTTAATTGCCATTAATGGTTTAAAGGGCTTAGACTTACCAGTTGCAAGTTGGTCTTTTTTATTATTACATTTGATATTAGGTAAATTACCACATGATCTCAGAAACCGGTTTGAGCTGGAATATGGTGGGGACTCCGCCACTCATCTTCCTAAGTTTGATGAATTGATTTTATTTTTAGAGGACGAGTGTCGTCGTGCGGAGAATGTTCCTTTGCCAGGCCCTTCTGTCGTACATTCTCGACCGAGGCCTACAGGTGAATATCGCCAACCGGTTAAGCCGCGCGAGGTGCCTCGCATGTATACTGCAGCGGTGGCGCAGGATAGGGATTCTCGCTGTATGTATTGTAGGGATTCAGGACATGGTGTTTCGAGTTGTCATAAATTTAAAACTCTTCGTTGGCAGGCGCGACGCGGTATTGCACGCCAGCGCAATTGGTGCTACAATTGTTTAGGCAACCACCTTGTTAATCAATGTCAGTCAGCGCGACCCTGCGCGCAGTGTAGAGGTAATCATCATCTTCTTCTTTGTGGTAACCGCAACGGATCGCCTCAGCCGGAGGTTCCGGCTCGTATATCATCACTACCTTTCGAACGAGGGGCGAAGGTGTCTGATGAGCCCTGGACCGGGGGTGTCCAGTGTAGTCCAAGGACTGACAATCGTTTTAGTCAACGAATTTATAATACTCGTGGCTCTACACCTCGCACGGGCGGGGGTTCTCACAGTCCCCGGAGGGAGACTCGTGCTGTGATGGATCGGGAGCATTGGATGGATTTGCTTTCGCAGCTTCGCTCCACAGGGTATCCTCGGTTGGACCAGAGCCACGGACGCTCTCAGCGACGTGTGACGGAGGAGACTAGTAACACTCTTCCGCCACCTAATCCAGATAATCAAGATTGTTGACTCCCCCCTCCTTTTTCTTCCGTGTCTCCCCCTTCTCCTCTTACTATTTTGTTACCCACCGCTCAGGTTCGCGTTGGTTCCTCAAGGAGTGAATCGGTAACCGCGCGCGCGATTTTGGATTCGGGTTCACAGGGGTGTATTGTATCGACACGGTTGATGGAGAAGCTAAGGCTACAGGTTAATCCAGGCGTAGAATTTATTCGGGGGATAGGTGGAGTTAAAGTGTCTGGGTTAGTGGGACAGGTTTCAATTTATTTCTCTCCAATGCATGTGCCTCGTCCGCGGATCGTGACGACAGCGATCGTGTTGGATAACATTTTAGGATGGCATCCTGTAGTTTCCTTACCTCCAGGTGTAGTGGGTTTGACCTTGGGACTCACGCTTGCTGATCCGGATTTCCACATTCCAGGCTCGGTTGATCTGCTACTCGGTGCAGACGTCCTGGGATTATTACGGGTGGGAAACAGCAAACTTCTCCAAGCAGGTGGTCTGTCTGCTATCTCTACTGACCTTGGTGACGTTATTATGGGGCCAGTGTTTCCGGTGTGTCCCCCACAGAGCGACAATAGTCTTCAGGTAGGTCTAACCCTCGCTGACGCGGTTCAGCGATTTTGGGAAGTAGAGGAGCCTCCTTCTGCGCTTCGTGTCAGCCCTGAGCATCAGGAATGCGAAGAATTCTTCCAGAATAATACTGGAAGGCTCAATTCAGGTCGGTTTGTCACGAGGTTGCCTTTTTTACCGTCTCGTTCGCCGCTTGGTCAGTCCAGGATGCTAGCTGAGAAGAGACTAGCTTCCATGGAGCGACGTATGAAACGGGATGTGGAGTTTAAACATAACTATATAAATTTTATGCGTGAGTATCTGGAATTAGGTCATATGTCTATTTCTAAATTTGATTGGCGTTCCCAAGAACATTATTTTATACCCCATCACGCTGTGTTTAAGGCGGGGAAGATTAGAGTCGTTTTTGATGGTTCCGCACCTACCTCTAATGGTGTGACCTTAAACCAGTGTTTACATGCAGGTCCTAAGCTACATCGTGATATTTCAGATATATTAACTAGCTTCCGCCGACATCAGGTCGTTTTTGTTGCGGATATAAAGATGATGTTTCGTCAGACTCTTATTCATCCGGATGATCGCCGGTATCAGCTCATACTGTGGCGTGAGGATCCCTCTGGCCCAGTTACGGTTTATGAGCTGAATACGAACACTTACGGTCTCAAGTCAAGTCCCTTCATTGCAATAAGGTCCTTGTTAGAACTTGCTGATCGCGAGAGATTAAATTTCCCTAGGGCGGCTGCTATTTTGTCTAGTGATGTTTATGTAGATGACGTGTGTACGGGCGCAGCTACGGTAAAGGAAGCGAAAGTTTTACGAGATGAGTTGATCGGTATCTTGAGGACTGGGGGCTATGAATTGAGAAAATGGGTATCAAACTCGCGTGAGTTGATTGATGATTTACCCGAAGAGCACCAGCAAGCACCTCATCTTTTTGAAAATGTGGAGAATCCTAACGCAGTCGCTGTTCTTGGTGTACAATATTTACCGGTCCCAGATGTCTTTACGTTTCATGTGCAGGATTTAGATGTCTGTAAGGTTTGGACCAAGCGAGTGGTATTGTCGACTGTAGCTCGGATATTTGATCCCAACGGCTGGTTGACGCCGGTTGTGTTTTGGGCTAAGTGTTTTCTTCAAAGGCTTTGGTTACAGGAATTAACTTGGGATACCCCTCTAGTCGGCGAGTTGTTGTCAGCGTGGTCGCGATTTATTACTTGTCTTCCGGATATTCAATTGGTTAAAATAGATCGTGCGATCCTGCCGCCGGGTAAATGTCGTGCAAGTCTCCATGGATTTTGTGATGCGTCTGAACGAGGCTATGCAGCTGCTGTCTATATTCGCGTGATCGATCGGCATGGAAATGTAGGCATAAAATTGATAATGGCTAAGAGCAAGGTCGCCCCGATCCGGTCTCGTCTCACCATTCCAAAATTGGAGCTCTCCGGGGCAGCTCTTTTGACTAGACTTCTCAATCATTTGGTTTCTACTTTGGGGCAGGTTGTAGAAATTGAGAAGGTGTTTGCATGGACCGATAGTCAGATTGTTCTCAGTTGGTTAAGAGCATCAGTCCATGCCTTAGAAGTATTTGTGGCTAATCGGGTTTCACAAATTCAAAATTCAGTTGCTGTTATTAATTGGAACCATGTGCCCGGAGAATTGAATCCCGCAGATTGCGCGTCCCGAGGTTGTGAGCCTTCAGCTTTGTTGAATCATCCTCTGTGGTGGGGTCCAGCTTGGCTTGGTGAACCTGAGAGTTCCTGGCCCCACACTGTTACGGAACCTGTAGAACCCCTTCCAGGTTTACGCATTTTAACTGTTCAGAAGGAACAGCCAGTTCAGGACTTGCAACTCTTGCTAAACCGGTTTAGCTGTCTTGATAAATTATTAGGGGTAACAGGATGGATGAAAAGGTTTATTCACAATGTGAGGTATAAGTCCGATAGACGGACTTCTTCGGTTCTTGATCCGGTCGAGCGACAAGAAGCCTTGTTTTTCTGGGTTCGCTTGGTTCAACATGAGCATTTTGAGTCCGTTATTTCTAGTTTGCGAAACGGGCGTGTCAAGTTGAAGGGTGCTATTGCACGACTAAATCCCTTCGTTGATGACAAGGGCTTGATTCGAGTAGGGGGCAGATTGCGTAATGCGGATTTGCCTTATGAGGCACGCCATCCCCTCCTCTTGCCAAAAAATAGTCCCCTTGTCACTCTTCTGATAACTCATCGTCACATAAGAAATGCTCATGCAGGACTAAATACGCTCCTAGCCATCCTACAACGGGAATTTTGGATATTGTCGGCTAGAAGAGCAATTAAGAAGGTTCTGTTTCATTGTATTCCTTGCTACCGGTTAAAGGCTAACCTAACGCAACCTCAAATGGGAGATTTACCTCCAGATAGGGTAAGGGTTTCAAGGCCCTTCGCTGGAGTCGGAACTGACTTTGCCGGCCCGTTTATGGTCAAGGCACATACGGGGCGTAATGCAAAAATTTCTAAGGCCTACCTGTGCGTTTTTGTTTGCCTTTCCACGAAGGCCGTACATTTGGAGGTAGTGTCGAGTCTTAGTACGGAAGCCTTTATAGCTTGTCTGTCCCGGTTCGTCAGTCGTCGTGGTTTACCTTCTTTGATTAGGTCCGACTGTGGAACGAACTTTAAGGGTAGTGACAGATATCTTTCAGAGATATACAAGTTCTTATCAGATAATCAAAATTCTATAGGTTCAAAGATGTCTAAGCAGGGTATTCAATGGAAGTTTGATCCTCCTGCTTATCCTTCTTGGGGTGGTATTTTCGAAGCGGTTGTTAAGGTTGCAAAAACGCATCTTCGTCGAGTCATTGGTGAAACGGTTCTCACATTCGAAGAATTAGCGACAGTTTTTTGCAAAATTGAAGCGGTCCTCAATTCGCGACCTCTATGTTCGGTGTCTTCGGACCCAAATGACTTGGATGTACTGACACCAGGTCATTTTTTGGTTGGTGGTCCTCTTACAGCTCTTCCGGAGTATCCTTTTGAAGACACTCCAGTGTATCGGCTCACGCGATTTGAACTGCTACAGCAGTTATCTCAAAGCTTTTGGCGTAGATTTAGCCTTGAGTACCTGCATTTGTTGCAGCAGCGCGTTCGGTGGTCAGATAAGACGGATCCTCCTAAGGTTGGAGATCTTGTTCTGGTTAAGGAAATGAATATGCCGCCACTGTCCTGGAGACGGGGTCGTATCCTACAGTTATTCACAGGAGCAGACGGTGTCCCACGAGTTGCGGAGGTTCTTGTGAATAATTCAGTGTTGAAGCGAGCAGTGGCAACTCTTTCCCGGTTACCAGTAGCTTAGTCGCCTTTGAGGTGCCTGGTACGCCAATTTAGGTTCAGCCAGGTTTCGCCTGGCTGGGGCGGGGGATTGTTCGGAATAGATTCCTTGTTTCTAAATTCAAATAAACCGCGATATTCGCATACGGTGTTCGGAAGAGCAAATTCGTGCATACTCGGTGATCGCGCGTATTCTATTTGAAATATGAGCCAATAGGATGCGTGCGCGCTAGCCAATAGTGTGAGTCGAGATTATGGCATGATGGTGATGGTGATGGCGTCGGTGCGTGTGAACTAGCGAACGGGATTATTGCGCGGTTCCCGATTCCCGTGTATAAAGCTTTTCTTACGGTCTACTACGGTAGTGAAAAGTGCAAATATTGTGTACGTGGTGACAAGTTGGGTGTATTTGGCTGCAGCGGCAATCCAGGAGCTGCCACCCAAGTGTGCGTGACGCAGGAGTTCACGAGACGGACACACACGGTCCTTTTCCCATTAGTATTATTAATTTCCCTTAGAGACTTAGAGTAGTATTTAGTAATTTATATTGGTCTACTCCCTTGGGGATCCCCATTCCCTTGACTGGTACGTACTGACTAGTGACTTCCTTCAGCATACTAAGCTGGAGCGATCAGGTAAGTCGTCAGCCATTAAAACTTGCGTATTCGATATCGACCAAAGACGTACCCCGTCGGTGTGGTTTGTGTCGCGGGGCCCACCGATGCCTGTTGTTCGATACAAATAACTTTAAATTAAAAGGCTGCAGGATGTGTTTTTACTCGTATATGTATCTTTATATTTTATTACATAAAATCATGATTAATTTTATTCATTAGATATTACTTATTGACTAGGTCGTTTATAATGTAGTCTGAGGCCTTGAACATAATCACAATGCCTAAAAATACTCAGTATAAAAATGTAATCGCATTTCTTACATCCGCCCAAATTGATAAATCTACGCCCGCTGTAGTTTTGTTAGCTTTTGTCAGTTAGATTAGTATTAATTAGTTTATTGTTTAACTAGTAAATCCGCCCTCACTTCGCTTCGGGAAACCCGTCCCTTCAAAAATCCCTACAAATTTTAACAAATTATGTTATTCCGATGTCTAAGCTATATTACTGCAAAGTTTCATGAAAATCCGTTCAGTAGTTTTTGCGTGAAAGAGTAACAAACACACACACACTCACATACATCCTTACAAACTTTCGCATTTATAATATTAGTAGGATATTAAACTAGCTTTTTGCCAGTGGCTTTATTTGTGTATGCATTGGTACATAGTATCTCAATGTGTGTATGTATTTGTGTATGAGTAGGGGTAGGCTAATTCGGTTCTGTAACCAATTCGACCTACCTACACCTTCAAGAATTTGACTGAGTAGTAATGGAAATGAGTATTCATTGTTTTATATTCAAAATCAACTCAATTTTTATGCTTCCGTTCAATGTTACTCGTTTTTAACAATAATTGACGTGACGTTTGTATGTTATAATTTTACTAGATTACCTATAAGTGGAAACTTGTAATTGGCCATCGTTATCTATCCAATTGTTATTTAAGTACCTACCTAGCTGTTAGTTTCACGAAAAGTTAATAAAATAAAATAAAATATAAAATATTGAAGAGGCCTAGAGTGTACTCCACCAAGCTGCTCTAATGCGGATTAGAGGAGAGTTTAGTTCAACCCAATGCTGCCTGAAGGACTCCGACATGGCTTAGCGACTGCACTATCGATAACAACCGAGTAGCCTCCGAAACACGGATATGTATGCTCATTAAATTATTGCTACTGGCGGCCGGTCACAGAAACTTAATGTCGCGACCTCGCGACCGATGGCGAATTATACCCTTCGGTGCCTACAACTGCTCCCGACGACGAGTTCCAAATAATAATTTAAGTTATTATGTACCTATTATTACAATAGAGCGATATTAAGTATAATTATTGTGCGCATACTTACGAATTAATTTGATTTAGGTGTTTTTCCAGCACACACTATATTCAATAGGAGTTTTAGAATGTAGAGAATTAGAATAGAAAATAGAGATTATTGATTTGCAGATTATAAATTGAATATTTACCGGCATCTTAAAGGTAATGTCATAGAATTTGGAAAAATATATTTGTGCGGTAGGTACCACTGGGAAGGAAGCTTTAGGACTGTGAGCCGGTGGGGATATTAGAACGTTTACAATCTACCATAAATATCTACCTTCCATACTCAACGTATCATACATGGGAATTTTTATTATGTTTATTTAGACACGTCAAGAAATAGCTGATACGCTAATTAGGTAGTTGTTTGTTTTTAATTTTATCAGGCTTCATCTCAAAATACAATAAAACAAAGCCCCAAAAAATTATAAAAGTCCTATCTTTTACATTTAGTTGTAACTCTAAACTTAAATAAGTTTGTAAAGTTAGTTAAGTTCTGAAGAAAAATAAGTTGTAACTCCGTATTACGAAGTTAGTATGAAAATATAAATAGAATAAAAATATAAATAGAGGAAACGTGAGCTCTAAATTAAGATCTTTGCAAATTAGTACACTATCTTAGCGCGAGGCCGCACCACGGTTTTTTCCCGCGGCGGTAACCGCGTAACCGCGCAATTCACATACATTGTCAGAAACCGCAAGTGCGGCCGCTTGTATTGTTTTCCTTGAGTTACAAAATTTATGCGGTAAGAAACCGCGGCGGTTTAGCCGTAGTGCGGCCTCGGCCATAGGTATATAGCGTTCACGTTCGACATGGAAATAAATTTTCATGTTAGGTAGTACATTGCAGATTGATGGTGGGAATTTAAAAAGTAAATTTTGCTTACAAGCTTTTAACTGTGAGCACCAGTTATAAATTTGTTTTTAGCACGGAGTGGTAATTTCATATTCACGGCGAATCAGGTATTGGTAAGTAGGTATTTAAAAGTAGACATATTGAAAAAAATACCTACTGAAAATAATATAACATGCCCATCCACCTTTCATAATGAGAAGCGTATTTATATTTATCATGGACCAACGCAGGATGCAACGCATGGCAGACGTCACACATTTATCAGAAAATTATGGAGAAATCTCAATTTAACAAAAGTAAACACTGCATTATACTTGCGCAACCTCTACTTTTACCTGTATTTGAGTACGCCGATGTTTAGGATCATTGAGGGATAACTTGAGCGTCTATGTAGAAAGAAGGCAAATCTAGTCTATGTAGAAGGGGCAAATGGACTATGGAGGGAAAAGTCCATTTGCAGTCCCATCCTTGCGTGCTGCCTGCCTACGGTCGACACATAACATAACAAACATTTGAGAGTAGCTTACGTACTTAGTCAGGTTTTTGGAACGAAGTTCCTTACGGCAGGCTTGGAGGAGATAGGGATTTTGCTGCGCGACCGAACTGAAAAATATGTGATAGTAAAACCGTAAGAAAATATGCGTGGAATAAAAGCGTTAAATTGTGCGCAGGCGCGACAGCAATAAGGAAGTGTAATAGCTTTTGCGTGAAACGTTGATTCTAGACCTAAAAACCGAAGTACTAAGTGCTGTGTAATAAGAAATCACCCGCATTACTGCAAATTATTAAACATTGCAAACGTTTGATCAAGACGCGTAAGCGTGTTCGAAATCCACATCCCATAGGACCTTTTTCACTCGACGCCAAGCGTAAGCGTAGGCAGCGCAGCTGCTACCGGGGCATTTATTGCTGTGCATTTTGGACTGCGAATATTATTTTATTTCCTTGAGACAGTTAAGGGGCATTTGTTGCTGTGCACTAACATTATTATTTTACGTAATTTATTATTTCCTAAAATACTGAATTTCCTAAATACTTTCCTGTACTTAAATAAAAACTAATCAGCAAAATTTAAGAGAAAAATCAAGAAAATCTACATAAAATTGAGCACGATTTTTTTTTGCAAATTGTGTCGATTCTACATTAGCCGAAGGAACTTCGTTCCTACCTGGTGTCCCACGACACCACATCTTTTTTTCATAAATTTCACTTGTAGGTATAGTGTAATTATTATAGTGTATAGTTCACCTACATTTACGTTTATCACCCTATCGTAAAACTCAAGTACTACCTATCTACTTTGAAAGCTTTATCTAAATGAACAATACCTTCAACGTCGTAAACGATCGATATATTAAACATCGATGTAACGTGTTGGGACGTTAGGTATGTTTCAATGTCGTGTAATTCGATGCAGCGTATGAGAACCATCATGACGTGAGGAATTATTTCCGATGCAGATTTTGATTCATTTAACTTTCCGCACAGAAATATTCGAATTGACAAAAATAGGAAAGTTTTTAATTCTTTCCTATTTTCAAAAATCAAGTTCATATTAGATCTCTACGTTTTTAAATCTTAGGAAGCTATGTTTTGTTGCTATGTATCTATGTATGGCTAGTGAGTTATTTTTATTTTACACCAGTTAAAAAAGAACAAACGTAGCTTAGAATCACAGCGGGAAAATACGACAACAGATACGAATAAGAAGCATTAAAATTAATAAAATAAGTAGGTAATAGGCATTTACTCTTATTCGGTTCTTGGGGGTTTTCTGGTGGAAAAAATTGCGTGATATTTGACGTAAATATAAACTTTAATATTATTTTACCATAGCTTCTTTTACTTTTATTATCAACAACATTTAAAAAAATAAATAAACAACCCTTACGCTAAAAGTACGATACATCCTTAATATAGGTACAAACCTAGTTTCTATTTTCCTACATCACAGCTTTTTCTATGAGCCGAATTTGGCGGCTCTAGACCTAGTTTAGCCTAGGCGATTGAGGTCAATAGACTAGGTTTCCCCAATAACTTTATCTTATTGAAGATCAATAAAATGAAGATCAATAATATGATAAAGTTATTGGGGAAATTAATCGAATTAACTAAATCAATCAATCAACAAAGTATTAACAATACTGCTACAATAGGAACAAATATCAGATAAAGGTGCATCGTGATGTTAAGATTTCTATCAGAGTGGTCATGGAGTTAAGTTGTAAGTAGATACCCAAATGTGCACAGGTCATTAATTATTTTACCTTACTTTTCACCTTACCTTACTTTTCATTACCTTGCATAGGGTAAATTTTATCAATTAACACCAAACCAAAGGGATGTGTGAAATCAACCAATATCACTTGCAAATGTCACCACCGTTCCACCATCTTCTGAAGTTCTTCCACTCGCTCACAGCATTCACCTTCTGGTCATCATTTAGAACCTCGCAGAGCTTGCAAATGTCCGTTTTCTCTAACGTCAGGTTGTATGTGAAGTGATTTCTCCATTTGAAAAACTCGTAATATTTGCTCTTATCCGCAATTAGATTGTTCATTTCGCGAGTTAAGTTGACAGGGCCGAGTTTCATGCCGTCCAAGTAGCTTCCGGGAGGCAGAAATCTAGAAATGTAATACAAAAACTATAATAGTACGGTGACTGGGTCAGGAGACAGGCCCGCTAGAGGCTAGAACTACAAGCATCATGCCAAAGTTGAAACTAACGCAGCAAAGGAGCTTGGAGCTGCACCTTTCGGCGTTGTTTTAAATTGTTTTTCATTATTTACGTGGGAGGTATCATCAGTTGCGACGGTTTTTGTCGAACTCCATAGGTCGTTTGGTTTAAAAATTATAGCAAAATTACTTCGGTAACATAATTTAATAAAAAAAAAATACTTAATGGTACCTAGTGAAATTAAAAAAAAACATTATTATTTATTGTCAAAAAATCGGCCTCATTTCTCTCATTTTCCTATGAAAGAGCGATTATAATATCACCATAATGTACGACGTTTGCCTAGGGCGCTCTTGATATTTAATCCGCCTTTGTTCGTGGTGGATCTTCGCATCCACAATACCTTATTTTAGGAGCCTAATGAGATAAAATTTCTTTTTTTTATTCGTACATTTGTATGAATATAGTTAAGGCCGTCGCTAGCTGTTCATACCTCCTCCTGTCGTCGCTTCAAACCAGGCTGATATCATTTACTACAGGTAGATTAATATATATACGTGATATACCTACTAGCCTACTACTGATGGTGAAGGTGACCACTAACCCAGAGGGCTCGCCCACGCGTTTGTCTGTTATTCATGTAAAAAGCCTAAACAGTCACATTACCAATTATCTATTCTAATTCAGTTGATTTTATGTAAGTGACAAGCTTTGATGTTTTAAATATCTAGATTGAGCGTCGCCCTACAATGAAAACAAAAAAAAACAAGGCAACAATATCAAGCGTGTGTGCGTGCAGGCGATGTTTTCCACCTTCGTCTATTGTCTATGTGTGCGTAATGATATAAAAATTGTGGCAAACAGTTAGCCACATTTTTTTATATAGCGCGGATTCGATGTTCCATCTAGACATTTAAAACATCAAAGGTGACAAGGTAGTTAAAAAAAGGGTTGTAGCCATTGAGGGTTGTAGCAACATTGGAGGTTATCGGTGGATTAAATACTTTTGATACTTTACAAAATGGAGGTCTGACAGTATGAAGTAATATATTTTTCTTGTCTTTTTCTTAACTTTTGAAAAGATACTCTCAAATTTCCTTGAAAGTGAATGCCACTTCAAGTTCTGCTGTAAGTACCTATCTAAAGCTTTGATATTCGTTTTCAAAAATTTGTGTTTGTGTAAAGTTTTTACTTTTTCATTAACACGTTCGCTGCGTCTTCATTTTCAAAGAACTTTCCGCTAGTAGCTTTGGAGACCTAAAAGATCTCCTAACTAACCTGGCCTGTGGTGCGTTAGAGACCTAATCAGTCTCCTAAAAATACAGTTTTGAAAATAATTTATATCTTCCAAAAAACCAATGATATATTTTTGAAATTTTTATGGGTCAAAAATAACCTATTGCTGTATATTTTGCTAGCTGCGGACGCAGTTATGACATACGAATAAACTACAAATAATAAAATAAAATTAGGTATCGATTGTATCTCGTACCGCAACCGAAGATAGTTCAATATGTGTAGTAAATAGTGATGGGAATAAAATAATATCTCAGTTGTCGATTGAAAAAGTTTTATTAAAGTTTATTTATAAACTATGGTCGCAAACAAAAAGCATTTAATTAAATGTAGGCCTATAACAAAAAATAAATTGTCAATTTTTAAAGATAACATTTACTCTAAAATGACTAAACCGGCTACTATTGAACATAATGATCCTATTAATCTTTATAATAAATTACATAAAAATATCAACGACGAATTTAATCGAATATTTAAGTGTAGGTACATAAATAAAAACAAGAATTGTAAATTCAGTGATTGGGCTACTGTAGGTATTTTCTATGGCGAAAGACAATATAATTTTTCTCTATCTCTCTCTATGCTCACATCGATACTAGGACAACACTAAATCGAGTCACGCAGCGCCCGCGCCGCCCACCTTCCCTCTCTTGCGTCTACGAGGCTTACGATTTTACGAGTATCAACATGCCTCGTAACGCAAGGAATTAAAATAATTATAATACTGTGCGTTAGGGACCTAAACCATCTCTTATTCTTTTTTTTATGTCCTGGAATTCACCATTAAGTAGGAAGCAAATATGTATATTTGTCTTTCTCATACTTAAAGAACTTTACAAGTTAGAGCCACCCGCACGGAGTGAAAGAACACGATTTTAGTCGACGCACAGTTCCGAAAACCTGTAAGAGATCTGATAGATCTCGTAACGCAGCGAACGTGTTAATTCGATAATCGAGTCTGCCGTACCAATTGACACAAAATAACAATTACATTTTACATTATAATGTTTAGATAACGTAATATACCAGTCATGTGACAGGAAGTGTGCACTATCAGAGTTTAATTATTCAGAGTAAAGTAACTTGAGCACACAGCAAGTGGGTGATATAACGGAATTTGTTTAACAATACCTGGAATAATTGGCCGATCCGAAAACAACCGGCACCGCGTAGTTATTCAACGCCGTCAGCAATTTCTCCGTCACGTAGTCTTCTGCGAAAGAGTTCTCGAAAGAAAAATAAAAATAGTATTCTTCTTCCAGTTTTTTGACACATTCCTTCCAATTGCTCCTAGGACAATTTAATTTCCCGCAACGCCCATAGACATCCACGTCCCATCCGAACTTCGCTGACTCTTCCTTAACTTTGGAAACAAATTGTTCTCTTTTGCTATATGTCCAGCAGTTTGAGACAAACCAGGCGGCTACCTTAGATTTTTTAGATAATTTGGCCTTCAGATCCTCGCTTATGGGCTTCATATTTTCCGGCCACTTCATATCGATTGCAGGTCCGACTTCATTGCCCTGTAAATCATATATCGTTATATATCCAAAACGGAAATCAGAGCTCAGTTTATACGTCCATGTCCAGTTGAAGAAACCGTCGAAGAATTTTCTGCAGACAGGAAATCTATGGGCTGACTCTGTGGCTCCGAATATGTACTTCTGCTTCGGCGACCGTCTGTCAGGCAGGTCAGATTCATTCATGTAGCTCACTTTTCTTCCATTAAAAGCAATAGCGTCGAACTCCGTCAAGTCGAGGTAGGAAGCGTTGTCCGTGACGAAACAATTGCTATACTTACAATTGTAAGAGACGAACGCGGAGTTGCCTTTACCCATGTAATTAAAGGGCGCGAGAGAACTGCCCGACCACTGGAGGACGTATTTCATCGTGTTCACTGTGTCAGATTTTTTGTTC
The DNA here is from genome assembly GCA_905404135.1 of Hesperia comma. Classification (NCBI taxonomy): domain Eukaryota; kingdom Metazoa; phylum Arthropoda; class Insecta; order Lepidoptera; family Hesperiidae; genus Hesperia; species Hesperia comma. Next base: position 1,795,106 of record FR990028.1, on the reverse strand, counting down.
GATTTAATATCTAAGACCCTTAAGTTGTATGTGTACATTAGAAAAATGTTAATCGCTATGAAAATCACTACGAATAGTCTAATGAGGTCAGTTTTGTAGACTGTCAACAAAGCCCACATCTTTCTCGGTTACGAGTTGCAGTGAATACTCGGCCGGCACGTGTGTCGAGACAACAGTTCACGCCAAACAATTGGTTAGCACTATCTACCTGTGCACTGAGCTTCAAACGTATCGCCAGTGTCCCCGCGAACAAACTGCTGACTATAATGTAGTAACCCAAAAATACTCAAAGTTGTAAAAATAATAATTAAATATTACCTACATAAATCTTAACTTCTATAATATTTTTTAGTACCTGGTTGACCGAGCTTTGCTCGGTTGAAAATTATATTTAGTATGAATCGCAAGAAATACGAGGAATTCCGCCATCTATTCAGGAGTCAAATCATACAACTGTTCACTGAGCACAAAATTCATTTTACTTATGTTACGGCCAAAGGATCTCAACAGCGTGTTTCACAAAGTTGTACAGCGCCATCTAATTTCATACTACTGAAATTTCAACACGTTACAAACAGTACCTCATAGAAGTTAACTGTGTGAGCGAATTAATTGCATTTTAAATAGGTACATACTTAATTAGATAAATTCATTGAACTTTCCTTCGTACTTTTCGCAGGCTTAGGCAGTCCCCGACTGAAATTTTTATTTGCGATAAAATGTATTGAATGTTTATGATAATTAAACAACATAAATAAATATACTTTTAGTTTAATGAGCAAGTTGTTAGGCGTACTTAAAATTTTATTGATTCTATTTACAACAATAGTAATTTCATCGATCTGACCATTATTTATTTAAAACTTTATTAAAATATATTATTAAATCGATAATAACAAAACTAACATTTATTTACAAATATTCTCGTAAATATCACAAACGCACGTTAAACTATCACTACGCGTCCTGCGAGGTCAAGCGAGATAATCGCACTGATTTTTAATTTTATTCAAACAGAAAATAGGTAGGTATAACGCAAAAATAGCGCTTCAACGTAAGAATGAATATTAAAAATATATTCGAGCGCCATCTAGTTTCATACTACTGAAACAAACAAACCGTATCTCATAGAAGTTATCCTAATGTTTCATAGATGGCGTCAGTTCAACACGTTACAAACAGTACCTCATAGAAGTTATCCTAATGTTTCATAGATGACGTCAGTATGATGTTTTTAAAATCTCTTTATCTCGGGAACCGAGCTTTTCTCGAACCTGGGACCTTGATAAATCGATTCCTTGAGCCGAAAACCCCCTAATCTGTAACTTTCATGAAAATCTTTGCAGCCGTTTCCGAGATCGTGATTATATATAAATAAATATACAAGAATTGCTCGTTTAAAGATATTAGATTTACTCTATATCTATTCATGTAAAATTTTTCATTAAAATCATTTAGAAAGTGATGAAGTGAACAGGCTTTAAATGAGCATCTGTAGAAACAATAAGTTTGTCGCATGACTATAAATTTAATTTAGATAGTATATATAAAATTCATTCACGACAGTTTAGTTTGAACCTTAAACTGTAAATTAAAATAAAAAAATATGGTAATAGAAACATTTAGAAAAACCATTTTTGATATTTTCCATAGCCTGGTTCGATTAACCTTATATAGGTACTTCGCGCACCATATCATATCACTCAAGTACAGACATATCTGCTATCTGAAAACAATATAGCATTTTGTAATAGCGGTTATGAAGTACTTATTCAAAAGTAGTACGTGTGGGTTTAAGATTCCGCTTCACATTTGCTATGTTCATAGAATATCAATCGAAATTTAATTTTACACGCTTTTTATTAGCTTCACATGTTTCTTTGTTTGTATGTTTTGTAACCGACTCCTTTGTCAGCCAGGTTTGGAGGGAGAGCCTGATTTGAATAGAGTTCGTAAATGTGCTCCTTCACTGCGAGCATTCGCGGGTAATGTACGAGTAACATTATAGATTCGACTTTGAGTATGCGAAACCTTATATTACAATACTACCTCCCTGACTGACGAGCATTCGCGTATAATGTAACATTTAGTATAGTAGTAGTTAGATTTTAATTTGCAAGCATTCAAATAAAAAGCCGCGTTAAGGGTTAAAAAATAGAGAATAAAAGTTTGTAAGAAAAATATCAACCGCTTAACCAATTTCGATGAATTTTCTCAAGAAGGTAGTTGATACTTTAGGTTTTTTTTAAACCATCCCCCAAGGGCTGCAACAAGGGAAATATATTAAGGTTCCCGAAGCGAAGCAAGGGCACTCACTAGTTGTACAAAAAATAGATTTCAATTACATAATCTACGAACGTAGCAGCAGGTGTCGCTGTTTTCGCATATACTTACCTAAATGATCTCATCTGCTTTCGGGAAACCTTTGAGATTCGAAACTACATTCGAAAAAAGTTAACACGAGATTTGGAAATTAAAAAATCTTTTTTGACATAGCCTATTTTATTATAGGTACTCAGAAACTGGTCGAAATTCTTTTAGAAGTAAGACAAACTCTTTGAGTAATTTGTAGTAAGTAAATAATTCAGTTCAATTTGTAGCACAAGTTGGTACGTACCAGAAATAATTAATTAAATAAAGTAAAATTTAATTAAGTATTGTTTCGTAATATTCTCCTTTGTTACGTTTTAACTTAGCCATTAAGTACTTATTTATTTAAGCCAGTAAATAGAAACTGTATTTTGTGATTTGATCTTCGGACAACTAAAATCTAAATCGTGTAATCTTGCAAAAACAAATGGTTGGATCATGATATTGATTAAATTATTTTCAGTTCAATTAAACTATACATAAGACTACTATACTACCTACTACCTACCTATACATAAAAAGGGCAGTCAGTAATATGCACAATGCCTAAAGATTTTCAAAGAAAATTTCATCCTTACGTTTATCCATTAGGCATGGATATTCAAAAAACGTTTAAACAGGTGTTTCATTTTTCCTCCAATTTTCAATGCCTGCTTTAAAATCGTTGAAATTTCATACCTACTACAAACTCTCAACCATAATTAAGGTTTTATTTTACACTTTTAAGGGTGATATAATATAATATAACATTATTATTTTACGTAATTTATTATTTCCTAAAATACTGAATTTCCTAAATACTTTCCTGTACTTAAATAAAAACTAATCAGCAAAATTTAAGAGAAAAATCAAGAAAATCTACATAAAATTGAGCACGATTTTTTTTTGCAAATTGTGTCGATTCTACATTAGCCGAAGGAACTTCGTTCCTACCTGGTGTCCCACGACACCACATCTTTTTTTCATAAATTTCACTTGTAGGTATAGTGTAATTATTATAGTGTATAGTTCACCTACATTTACGTTTATCACCCTATCGTAAAACTCAAGTACTACCTATCTACTTTGAAAGCTTTATCTAAATGAACAATACCTTCAACGTCGTAAACGATCGATATATTAAACATCGATGTAACGTGTTGGTACGTTAGGTATGTTTCAATGTCGTGTAATTCGATGCAGCGTATGAGAACCATCATGACGTGAGGAATTATTTCCGATGCAGATTTTGATTCATTTAACTTTCCGCACAGAAATATTCGAATTGACAAAAATAGGAAAGTTTTTAATTCTTTCCTATTTTCAAAAATCAAGTTCATATTAGATCTCTACGTTTTTAAATCTTAGGAAGCTATTTTTTGTTGCTATGTATCTATGTATGGCTAGTAATTTTACACCAGTTAAAAAAGAACAAACGTAGCTTAGAATCACAGCGGGAAAATACGACAACAGATACGAATAAGAAGCATTAAAATTAATAAAATAAGTAGGTAATAGGCATTTACTCTTATTCGGTTCTTGGGGGTTTTCTGGTGGAAAAAATTGCGTGATATTTGACGTAAATATAAACTTTAATATTATTTTACCATAGCTTCTTTTACTTTTATTATCAACAACATTTAAAAAAATAAATAAACAACCCTTACGCTAAAAGTACGATACATCCTTAATATAGGTACAAACCTAGTTTCTATTTTCCTACATCACAGCTTTTTCTATGAGCCGAATTTGGCGGCTCTAGACCTAGTTTAGCCTAGGCGATTGGGGTCAATAGACTAGGTTTCCCCAATAACTTTATCTTATTGAAGATCAATAAAATGAAGATCAATAATATGATAAAGTTATTGGGGAAATTAATCGAATTAACTAAATCAATCAATCAACAAAGTATTAACAATACTGCTACAATAGGAACAAATATCAGATAAAGGTGCATCGTGATGTTAAGATTTCTATCAGAGTGGTCATGGAGTTAAGTTGTAAGTAGATACCCAAATGTGCACAGGTCATTAATTATTTTACCTTACTTTTCACCTTACCTTACTTTTCATTACCTTGCATAGGGTAAATTTTATCAATTAACACCAAACCAAAGGGATGTGTGAAATCAACCAATATCACTTGCAAATGTCACCACCGTTCCACCATCTTCTGAAGTTCTTCCACTCGCTCACAGCATTCACCTTCTGGTCATCATTTAGAACCTCGCAGAGCTTGCAAATGTCCGTTTTCTCTAACGTCAGGTTGTATGTGAAGTGATTTCTCCATTTGAAAAACTCGTAATATTTGCTCTTATCCGCAATTAGATTGTTCATTTCGCGAGTTAAGTTGACAGGGCCGAGTTTCATGCCGTCCAAGTAGCTTCCGGGAGGCAGAAATCTAGAAATGTAATACAAAAACTATAATAGTACGGTGACTGGGTCAGGAGACAGGCCCGCTAGAGGCTAGAACTACAAGCATCATGCCAAAGTTGAAACTAACGCAGCAAAGGAGCTTGGAGCTGCACCTTTCGGCGTTGTTTTAAATTGTTTTTCATTATTTACGTGGGAGGTATCATCAGTTGCGACGGTTTTTGTCGAACTCCATAGGTCGTTTGGTTTAAAAATTATAGCAAAATTACTTCGGTAACATAATTTAATAAAAAAAAAAAATAATGGTACCTAGTGAAATTAAAAAAAAACATTATTATTTATTGTCAAAAAATCGGCCTCATTTCTCTCATTTTCCTATGAAAGAGCGATTATAATATCACCATAATGTACGACGTTTGCCTAGGGCGCTCTTGATATTTAATCCGCCTTTGTTCGTGGTGGATCTTCGCATCCACAATACCTTATTTTAGGAGCCTAATGAGATAAAATTTCTTTTTTTTATTCGTACATTTGTATGAATATAGTTAAGGCCGTCGCTAGCTGTTCATACCTCCTCCTGTCGTCGCTTCAAACCAGGCTGATATCATTTACTACAGGTAGATTAATATATATACGTGATATACCTACTAGCCTACTACTGATGGTGAAGGTGACCACTAACCCAGAGGGCTCGCCCACGCGTTTGTCTGTTATTCATGTAAAAAGCCTAAACAGTCACATTACCAATTATCTATTCTAATTCAGTTGATTTTATGTAAGTGACAAGCTTTGATGTTTTAAATATCTAGATTGAGCGTCGCCCTACAATGAAAACAAAAAAAAACAAGGCAACAATATCAAGCGTGTGTGCGTGCAGGCGATGTTTTCCACCTTCGTCTATTGTCTATGTGTGCGTAATGATATAAAAATTGTGGCAAACAGTTAGCCACATTTTTTTATATAGCGCGGATTCGATGTTCCATCTAGACATTTAAAACATCAAAGGTGACAAGGTAGTTAAAAAAAGGGTTGTAGCCATTGAGGGTTGTAGCAACATTGGAGGTTATCGGTGGATTAAATACTTTTGATACTTTACAAAATGGAGGTCTGACAGTATGAAGTAATATATTTTTCTTGTCTTTTTCTTAACTTTTGAAAAGATACTCTCAAATTTCCTTGAAAGTGAATGCCACTTCAAGTTCTGCTGTAAGTACCTATCTAAAGCTTTGATATTCGTTTTCAAAAATTTGTGTTTGTGTAAAGTTTTTACTTTTTCATTAACACGTTCGCTGCGTCTTCATTTTCAAAGAACTTTCCGCTAGTAGCTTTGGAGACCTAAAAGATCTCCTAACTAACCTGGCCTGTGGTGCGTTAGAGACCTAATCAGTCTCCTAAAAATACAGTTTTGAAAATAATTTATATCTTCCAAAAAACCAATGATATATTTTTGAAATTTTTATGGGTCAAAAATAACCTATTGCTGTATATTTTGCTAGCTGCGGACGCAGTTATGACATACGAATAAACTACAAATAATAAAATAAAATTAGGTATCGATTGTATCTCGTACCGCAACCGAAGATAGTTCAATATGTGTAGTAAATAGTGATGGGAATAAAATAATATCTCAGTTGTCGATTGAAAAAGTTTTATTAAAGTTTATTTATAAACTATGGTCGCAAACAAAAAGCATTTAATTAAATGTAGGCCTATAACAAAAAATAAATTGTCAATTTTTAAAGATAACATTTACTCTAAAATGACTAAACCGGCTACTATTGAACATAATGATCCTATTAATCTTTATAATAAATTACATAAAAATATCAACGACGAATTTAATCGAATATTTAAGTGTAGGTACATAAATAAAAACAAGAATTGTAAATTCAGTGATTGGGCTACTGTAGGTATTTTCTATGGCGAAAGACAATATAATTTTTCTCTATCTCTCTCTATGCTCACATCGATACTAGGACAACACTAAATCGAGTCACGCAGCGCCCGCGCCGCCCACCTTCCCTCTCTTGCGTCTACGAGGCTTACGATTTTACGAGTATCAACATGCCTCGTAACGCAAGGAATTAAAATAATTATAATACTGTGCGTTAGGGACCTAAACCATCTCTTATTCTTTTTTTTATGTCCTGGAATTCACCATTAAGTAGGAAGCAAATATGTATATTTGTCTTTCTCATACTTAAAGAACTTTACAAGTTAGAGCCACCCGCACGGAGTGAAAGAACACGATTTTAGTCGACGCACAGTTCCGAAAACCTGTAAGAGATCTGATAGATCTCGTAACGCAGCGAACGTGTTAATTCGATAATCGAGTCTGCCGTACCAATTGACACAAAATAACAATTACATTTTACATTATAATGTTTAGATAACGTAATATACCAGTCATGTGACAGGAAGTGTGCACTATCAGAGTTTAATTATTCAGAGTAAAGTAACTTGAGCACACAGCAAGTGGGTGATATAACGGAATTTGTTTAACAATACCTGGAATAATTGGCCGATCCGAAAACAACCGGCACCGCGTAGTTATTCAACGCCGTCAGCAATTTCTCCGTCACGTAGTCTTCTGCGAAAGAGTTCTCGAAAGAAAAATAAAAATAGTATTCTTCTTCCAGTTTTTTGACACATTCCTTCCAATTGCTCCTAGGACAATTTAATTTCCCGCAACGCCCATAGACATCCACGTCCCATCCGAACTTCGCTGACTCTTCCTTAACTTTGGAAACAAATTGTTCTCTTTTGCTATATGTCCAGCAGTTTGAGACAAACCAGGCGGCTACCTTAGATTTTTTAGATAATTTGGCCTTCAGATCCTCGCTTATGGGCTTCATATTTTCCGGCCACTTCATATCGATTGCAGGTCCGACTTCATTGCCCTGTAAATCATATATCGTTATATATCCAAAACGGAAATCAGAGCTCAGTTTATACGTCCATGTCCAGTTGAAGAAACCGTCGAAGAATTTTCTGCAGACAGGAAATCTATGGGCTGACTCTGTGGCTCCGAATATGTACTTCTGCTTCGGCGACCGTCTGTCAGGCAGGTCAGATTCATTCATGTAGCTCACTTTTCTTCCATTAAAAGCAATAGCGTCGAACTCCGTCAAGTCGAGGTAGGAAGCGTTGTCCGTGACGAAACAATTGCTATACTTACAATTGTAAGAGACGAACGCGGAGTTGCCTTTACCCATGTAATTAAAGGGCGCGAGAGAACTGCCCGACCACTGGAGGACGTATTTCATCGTGTTCACTGTGTCAGATTTTTTGTTCGATTTAATATCTAAGACCCTTAAGTTGTATGTGTACATTAGAAAAATGTTAATCGCTATGAAAATCACTACGAATAGTCTAATGAGGTCAGTTTTGTAGACTGTCAACAAAGCCCACATCTTTCTCGGTTACGAGTTGCAGTGAATACTCGGCCGGCACGTGTGTCGAGACAACAGTTCACGCCAAACAATTGGTTAGCACTATCTACCTGTGCACTGAGCTTCAAACGTATCGCCAGTGTCCCCGCGAACAAACTGCTGACTATAATGTAGTAACCCAAAAATACTCAAAGTTGTAAAAATAATAATTAAATATTACCTACATAAATCTTAACTTCTATAATATTTTTTAGTACCTGGTTGACCGAGCTTTGCTCGGTTGAAAATTATATTTAGTATGAATCGCAAGAAATACGAGGAATTCCGCCATCTATTCAGGAGTCAAATCATACAACTGTTCACTGAGCACAAAATTCATTTTACTTATGTTACGGCCAAAGGATCTCAACAGCGTGTTTCACAAAGTTGTACAGCGCCATCTAATTTCATACTACTGAAATTTCAACACGTTACAAACAGTACCTCATAGAAGTTAACTGTGTGAGCGAATTAATTGCATTTTAAATAGGTACATACTTAATTAGATAAATTCATTGAACTTTCCTTCGTACTTTTCGCAGGCTTAGGCAGTCCCCGACTGAAATTTTTATTTGCGATAAAATGTATTGAATGTTTATGATAATTAAACAACATAAATAAATATACTTTTAGTTTAATGAGCAAGTTGTTAGGCGTACTTAAAATTTTATTGATTCTATTTACAACAATAGTAATTTCATCGATCTGACCATTATTTATTTAAAACTTTATTAAAATATATTATTAAATCGATAATAACAAAACTAACATTTATTTACAAATATTCTCGTAAATATCACAAACGCACGTTAAACTATCACTACGCGTCCTGCGAGGTCAAGCGAGATAATCGCACTGATTTTTAATTTTATTCAAACAGAAAATAGGTAGGTATAACGCAAAAATAGCGCTTCAACGTAAGAATGAATATTAAAAATATATTCGAGCGCCATCTAGTTTCATACTACTGAAACAAACAAACCGTATCTCATAGAAGTTATCCTAATGTTTCATAGATGGCGTCAGTTCAACACGTTACAAACAGTACCTCATAGAAGTTATCCTAATGTTTCATAGATGACGTCAGTATGATGTTTTTAAAATCTCTTTATCTCGGGAACCGAGCTTTTCTCGAACCTGGGACCTTGATAAATCGATTCCTTGAGCCGAAAACCCCCTAATCTGTAACTTTCATGAAAATCTTTGCAGCCGTTTCCGAGATCGTGATTATATATAAATAAATATACAAGAATTGCTCGTTTAAAGATATTAGATTTACTCTATATCTATTCATGTAAAATTTTTCATTAAAATCATTTAGAAAGTGATGAAGTGAACAGGCTTTAAATGAGCATCTGTAGAAACAATAAGTTTGTCGCATGACTATAAATTTAATTTAGATAGTATATATAAAATTCATTCACGACAGTTTAGTTTGAACCTTAAACTGTAAATTAAAATAAAAAAATATGGTAATAGAAACATTTAGAAAAACCATTTTTGATATTTTCCATAGCCTGGTTCGATTAACCTTATATAGGTACTTCGCGCACCATATCATATCACTCAAGTACAGACATATCTGCTATCTGAAAACAATATAGCATTTTGTAATAGCGGTTATGAAGTACTTATTCAAAAGTAGTACGTGTGGGTTTAAGATTCCGCTTCACATTTGCTATGTTCATAGAATATCAATCGAAATTTAATTTTACACGCTTTTTATTAGCTTCACATGTTTCTTTGTTTGTATGTTTTGTAACCGACTCCTTTGTCAGCCAGGTTTGGAGGGAGAGCCTGATTTGAATAGAGTTCGTAAATGTGCTCCTTCACTGCGAGCATTCGCGGGTAATGTACGAGTAACATTATAGATTCGACTTTGAGTATGCGAAACCTTATATTACAATACTACCTCCCTGACTGACGAGCATTCGCGTATAATGTAACATTTAGTATAGTAGTAGTTAGATTTTAATTTGCAAGCATTCAAATAAAAAGCCGCGTTAAGGGTTAAAAAATAGAGAATAAAAGTTTGTAAGAAAAATATCAACCGCTTAACCAATTTCGATGAATTTTCTCAAGAAGGTAGTTGATACTTTAGGTTTTTTTTAAACCATCCCCCAAGGGCTGCAACAAGGGAAATATATTAAGGTTCCCGAAGCGAAGCAAGGGCACTCACTAGTTGTACAAAAAATAGATTTCAATTACATAATCTACGAACGTAGCAGCAGGTGTCGCTGTTTTCGCATATACTTACCTAAATGATCTCATCTGCTTTCGGGAAACCTTTGAGATTCGAAACTACATTCGAAAAAAGTTAACACGAGATTTGGAAATTAAAAAATCTTTTTTGACATAGCCTATTTTATTATAGGTACTCAGAAACTGGTCGAAATTCTTTTAGAAGTAAGACAAACTCTTTGAGTAATTTGTAGTAAGTAAATAATTCAGTTCAATTTGTAGCACAAGTTGGTACGTACCAGAAATAATTAATTAAATAAAGTAAAATTTAATTAAGTATTGTTTCGTAATATTCTCCTTTGTTACGTTTTAACTTAGCCATTAAGTACTTATTTATTTAAGCCAGTAAATAGAAACTGTATTTTGTGATTTGATCTTCGGACAACTAAAATCTAAATCGTGTAATCTTGCAAAAACAAATGGTTGGATCATGATATTGATTAAATTATTTTCAGTTCAATTAAACTATACATAAGACTACTATACTACCTACTACCTACCTATACATAAAAAGGGCAGTCAGTAATATGCACAATGCCTAAAGATTTTCAAAGAAAATTTCATCCTTACGTTTATCCATTAGGCATGGATATTCAAAAAACGTTTAAACAGGTGTTTCATTTTTCCTCCAATTTTCAATGCCTGCTTTAAAATCGTTGAAATTTCATACCTACTACAAACTCTCAACCATAATTAAGGTTTTATTTTACACTTTTAAGGGTGATATAATTATGTCAAAATTCGTTCCTTAAATGCCCCTTTTTAGGGTTCCGTACCCAAAGGGTAAAACGGGACCCTATTACTGAGACTTCGCTGTCCGTCCGTCCGTCCGTCCGTACGTCCGTCCGTCCGTCCGTCCGTCCGTCCGTCTGTCACCACGCTGTATCTCATGAACCGTAATAGTTACACAGTTGAAATTTTCACAGATGATGTATTTCTGTTGCCGCTACAACAACAAATACTAAAAAACAGAATAAAATAAATATTTAAGTTAGTGCCCATACATTCGACGTAAGTTTAGTTACCATTCGGCCCAAGAGATGGCGTTGGGCGTAATATGTGGCTACAACAATTAAATATTTAAGTGAGGCTTTTATACAACAGACCAGATTTTTTTGGCGTTTTTATACATAATGGTACGGAACCCTTCGTACGCGAGTCGGACTCGCATTTGGCCGGTTTTTTATCTATGAACTACCTCCCCCGAAATATTTAAGGCTCTCCTTCACTGAAGAGAGATAATTAAATCCTTATACGTACGTACATAATATAATTATTAAACAGGAATGTTATATATAGTAAATGAAAGTAGACCTTGCGGTGGAAGGTCGTACGATAGCTACCAGTATCCAATCCGCGGCGCCAACTTGCTTCAAATAAAGTCAAATATTGACGTTGCTCCAGCAATTCTATGCGGCGCTCGTTAAATGCTATTGAGTTGAACATTGAAATTAAGGATATTTAGTGTTTGCGCGTGCAATTTTCATATAATACAAACAAAAGTAAGTTCATATAGTTATCTATTTTTATTAAAGAAAATAGCGTTAAAAACAAAATTGCGACAGGTGATAAGGCCTAGGCCTAGAGCTCACGCGGGGAAGTACCACCGCCCGCCACAGTACTTAGTACCATTCCTACCGTGTAATAATTGTTTTAAGAACAATTGTGTTCCGGATAGGAAGGTGTGGAGCCGGTTACACTTTTTAGAGGCGACCATCTCAGTCCTCAGGGGTAGCAACGCATCTGTGACCAAATTAGAACGAGACTCATACTAACAATAACTAACTGGACTATTACTAACATAAACTAACAGGACATGTCAGGACTAATTAATTATCACTAACAGTCCCTGTCCTCACACTTATTAACAAACTAACCAACTAATATTCAAACACCATCTACTAACTAGACTAACCATCCTAGTCCCTTTAAGTCTAGTTCTAGGTCGGTCACAGTTGTTATGGGTGGCAGCGGTAGGGTGGTGCTGCATGCTCGTTTGCTATCTTAATTCCATTAAAAAAAATAGGGCCTTACGAATTTTATCGGCCCAATGTACATAAAACCTTCTCACCAACAGAAAACGCAGGGGACATAGAAATAACAAATAAGACTGATTAAGACACTACATTACACCGACGACCCCAGTACAAACATGTAGGTATCTGGCTGGAATCGAACCTGGCACTCCTCACTACGCTACTACTACGACATTGCCAGCGAACAATAATGTTTGTCCGTTGATCACTACCAAGTTTGACAAAGTATCTATGCTGTAGGACAAACATAGCTGTAGAATCATTTTGTCTTTTTAACACTGAATTTCTCATTAAAACACCACAATAATTACATCAAGACATTAATAAAAATGAGATAAAATTTTGTAATTACTTAATCGCATCAATTTAAGAGAGTTTCAGTTATTTGAATTAAAAGTTACAACTTGTATGTTTTTATGACGACGCTGTTTTCTAAGACGTTTTTTTTTCAGACAAATGATAAAGGGTATCACATGTTAAATCAATTTTAAAGTTTTTAATAACCTTTTTCATGTGGACACAAATACAGCGGGCAAATTAAAAATCAGTAGCCCTGAGCCCCTGACCATAAAAGATTCGTATCTAAAATCGTACAAGAATTTTTTGGCGCGTGAATGACGTGTGGGTGACAGAGACAGCGCCTTGCAGATAAGGCAAACTGCGCTGTCTCTGTCGCCCACACGTCACCCACGCGCCGAAATAGGACTATATCTTTAAAAACTGGAACAGATTAGATATTGATCACAGATTGTGTTGCCATACTTGCATTAGTTTAAAGTTGATCGTTAATTGTATCGGAAAATAGTTGATTAGATATAATTATCTACAATAAAAAGTAATTTAAAACATAATAACAAGCAGCAATGACAATTATCTTTATATAAATAAAACGCGATATTCAAACCAATGCCAATATACTAAATTAAAATAAAGACAACGATAATAATAAAACATTAAGACCCTCTAAAAACAGTTTAGGAGGAGTTCAATTACACACAAATGGACTGAATTTTTTTATTTGTACATTTAACACTCGTACATTTTCTTTTCGTACCGATCTAAAATTAAATTGTCAAATGCCGCATCTAATACTAACTTAAACTAATATTCCGGTCATTCAGAAAACCTGGAAACCCAGTAAGTAAAAGAATCTCCGCTCTCCCGTACAGCGAACAAATTAAAGTCATTGTACACGGGTAGATATTAAATTCACCATTCTGCCAGCAGCTCGCCTGGCAACATCAGAAGCAATTATCCAAGTGACTTGCCCCGTTCCACCATCTTCTAAAGTTCTTCCAGGCGCTAACGGTGTTCATCATCTCGTCATCATTTAAAACCTCGCAGAGCTTGCAAATGTCCTCATTGTCTAAGGTTTGTCGAAAAGTAAAGTGATTCCTCCATTTGAAGAATTCGTAATATCGGTCTTCATTGTTAATTAGTGCATTCATTACGCGGGCAAGGTTCCTTGGTCCAAGTTTCCTTGCATTTAAATAGCTTCCTGGGGGCAGGAACCTGAAATTGTCATGTAAAGAATGTTAGTACCTAAATATATAGTTTGAGTATAATATAACAGTAAAAGAACTCTACCAGTACATATTATATTATTTTCACATGACGATAAGAATGCCGAAAAGATCAGAAAAATATTAAATTGACTAAGTATAAAATTACCTTGAATAATTTGCAGAACCATACACCACGGGGATGGCATAGTTGTTCAACGCCGTTAACACTTTCTCCGTTACGTAATCTTCAGCAAAAGAGTTCTCAAATGCAAAGTAAAAGAAATAATCATCCTCCAACTTTTTGTTACAGTCCCGATAGCTACTTCTAGGGCATTTTAATATACCACAAGCTCCGTAAATATCAACATTCCACCCGAATCTGTGCAGCTCTTTATCGACTTTGGCAACGAAATTTTCTCTTCTATTATTCGTTCTACAGTGCGAAACGAACCAGGCGGCAGCCTTTGATTTACTTGACAGCTTATGTTTCAGATCATGATCTATCGGGTCCATATTTTCTGGCCATTTCATATTTATTGCAGGTCCAACTTCATTACCCTGTAAATCATATATCGTTATATATCCAAAACGGAAGTCAGAGCTCAGCTTATATGTCCATGTCCAATTGAAGAAGTTGTCAAGAATTTCGTTACACGCTGGAAACCTGTCAGCTGATTCGGTGCCCGCGAATATGTACTTCTGCTTAGGTGATCGTTGCTTGGGTAGCTGAGAAGCTTCCATGTCAATGACGATCCTTCCATTAAACACTATCGCGTCGAAATCTGTCAGGTTCATATACGAGCGGTCGTCTGTAACGAAACAGTTTGTGTGTTTACAATTGTTCTTGATGAATGCAGAATTACCTTCATCCATGAAGTTGAAAGGAGCGAGAGACTTCCCTGACCATTGAAGGATGTATTTCATATTTTCAGCAACAACATTGGTATTTCTGGTCGGTGCTGTTTCTAGGACTCTCGAGTTGTATATGTAGACGAGGGAGATGCTGTAGATTATGAAAATTCCCAAGGTGAGTCTGAAGAGCACGCCGGTGAAGTCAGTGAATAGGACTGTCATCTTCCCGGACGACTGGCCGGCCCTGTCGCGGTTACTAATGTGCTGTCACTCCCTTGTCGTCTATATCTCTGTCTTATCAATTGCACTTAGCCAAAATTGAAACATGTTCCTTTTGTTTACTAATCGTTTCAGTAACATAATTTTTAAATTAAACAGCTTAAAAGTGTTTCTTGTTCTTTGTTTCAGTGTTTATGACGAATATGGATGTTGTTAGTTTACTTGATAAGTGTGTGTTTTTAACATGAAGTTTGATTCAAGAATGTCCATGACATTATTCATGTGATACTTACTGTTGTTTTTCCTTATATGTTTATGTTATTCCGTGTATGATAAGTGTTATTGTTGGTGTTTTATGTGACTTCGATAATTTATCTTTATTTCTTATTTGATGGATTTATTATTCTCACAATGGGACGACGCTGCGTAAACTTCTAAATTATTCCTTCAGTCTTCAGATCGTACCACCACGCTGGCCAAGTGCGGATTGGTAGACTTCACACACCTTGGAGTTTTTGCAAACACTTCGGCATGCATGTTTCCTCAAGATGTTTTCCTTCATTGTGATAGCGAGTGACATTTCATGGCTTAAAACACACACAATTCCGAAAAGAAGTATGTACCCTGGGTTTAGCACCCCTCGAGTAAGAGGCTGGATTGTTACCCACAAGGCAATAACCGCTTCACTACCTACAGTTTTGACGAAACTTTTCCTCCTTATTCCAAACCCTCTTCGCATAGGCCTAGAGGCTCCGTGAAAAGGTAGTTAGAGCCTTCTTGGCGGGAGCATTCCTGTGCCCTTTAAGCAATTTATTTTAGTCAGCGGTGTCGAATCGCGCCAGACATCGAATCGCCGATTTCGAGGTACTGATACCGAATATCCAAATTGCGCAATTAATTCCGTTCACCTAATTATTTAAGTTTAAAGTTCCTTTTTATTTTAATTTAAAGTTTATATTTAGCAAAGTTGTATTGAAATAGGTATTTTTTTACCCGGTGAATAACTTAGGTATACAAACGAATAAAGATTTTAATTAATAGACAAGCATGTGTTAATAACTATAAAATTTATTCGTGTAGGTATCGTTCCATCAACAACGCCTGACGAACTTCGTACTAAACTAATAGTTACTTTGATTGATAATACAAGACTATTGATATAACTACTATTGCTCGACAATGTCTACCAAACATAAAAAACCGACTGGCAAATAGAAGAAAGAAAAAGTTAGGCGTATATTCTCTGTATCCTTATCAAGAAAATCTTTGCAAATTAACAAAGGGATAGCTCAATTTAGAACACCAAAAGCCCTATAAATGAAGGACTGAATCTACGTAACAAGTTTAATTTTTCCTACAGTCTTACTTACCTTTTGTGAGTTATTTCGTTAAAGTTGAGACGAAAATAAATGTGAAATATAAAGATTCATATTTCTTCCTTTAGTAGGATATATAGGTACAATTTCATTCATAATTTTACTTTGAACTTAGTATCGTTTTAAACAGACGTAAACGCCAATTGACATTAAATAGCATAACGACGTTTATGTTTTTGTTCTTAGGCTCGTCACTCACATTCGCGCGAATACGCGAATCCCGACACTTGGGGGTTTCAACGGACCTTCCAATATATCGCAACCCATCACGGCCCACTATTGAGCACGGGTCTCTTCTCAGAATGAGAAGGTTAAGGTCCACCACACTGGCCAAGTGCGGATTGGCGGACTTCACACACCTTTGAGTTTTGCGAACTCACCGGCATAAAGGTTTCCTCACGATGTTTTCCTTCACCGTTTGTAGCAAATGACATTAAATGCTTTAAATTCTTAACCACTAGGCTATCACCGCTATTTGATGAGATGATGATAAGATGATTGACACATTCGTAGTGTTCCAATCCTTCAAAGTATATACCACGTAACAAAATAGCGCATGTGAGTGAGCATGGTTAGATACGATAAACACATGACATTTTCGTAGTTTTGCTACCTACTCGTATCAATAAAATGAAATTTCGCATTTTAGATTTTTATTTGTAAAAAAAAGTGATAAAAATAATACTTAGTCAGACCGAGGACATGAAAACATTTATTTTCACATTTGTAAGTAATTCTTATCATTATTAAAATGTCCATCTCTCCGATGATTTCTTCTAAAAATACTTGAGCGTTGTTTACATAGCTATAGGGGACTTTGTTATTCAGGAGATTATCAAGATTTTCTCTTGAAATAATTATACAAATGCAAGTTAGATAATATCTAACGGATATTAATAAATAAATGAATTCACTACTGCAATGTTATCTCGTGTGTGTAGAATTGTTTTTTTTATGGAATTAGGATAGCAAACGAGCATGCAGCACCACCTTCCGCTGCCGCCCATGACAACTGTGACCGACCTAGAACTAGACTCAATGAGTCTCGTTCTAATTCGGTCACAGATGCGTTGCTACCCCTGAGGACTGAGATGGTCGCCTCTAAAAAAGTGTAACCGGCTCCACACCTTCCTATTTTGGTATTTTATTTTGTTGTGTTATCGTGCTTTGGACATTTTATCAACCTCCGGATGTCACGGGATTGTCACGTGCGTAAGTTTACATAAGTAAAATCCTTACAAACAGGATCTAAGTAACTCTTAACTTTGAACTCCTTTACAGGGGTAGGTACTAGGTTCGATTCTGCACGCAAAAATACAAAAGTAGCGAGCGTTAAGTAAGAAAGAAAGATTAAGTTAGTAAGCAGAGCAAACATTCAGTGAACAAGGAATGATAAACTGGTGGTACAACAGACTTCACCATTTTATAGAACGGCTGAAATAAAATTGTAAGTTAATAAAATGTAATACTGTTTTTACTTTGACTGTCTTTTATTTTGTCTTTTCCAGTTAGCAAATAAATCTGACCAACGGGAAAGAAATCCTGTTGGTCAGACCAAACTGACCATCAATTTGACCACTGGGAAAAACTGCCGTTAAGGAGGTACCAACTGGAATACGATAATGTTTCGGCAGCTGATTCAAGCAGTTGGGCGGAGGACGGTAGCAACTCATCTGGGATCAGCGCTTATTCACTTGAGGTGACATCGCAATACGTCACGCGGTGACGTCAAGCCTGAATCACTATCTAGACACGCGGTGCACGTGTCAGCCAAGTTCTAGCTATTATCGAAGTTTTCCATACTGCTCGAATAGTTTTCTTTGCAAGGTCTGATAAAAATTTTAGTTTAAATTACTGTCTGTTTTTTGTTTTCACACTTTCTATAAAAATATAGGTACCTAAGTGACAGTTAAATATCAAAATGATTAAATATCAAAATAATGATGAACTAGGCGGTTGACATCGGCCTTCTATTACGTAATATACTTAATTATAATTAGATCCGAAAGAGTGCTAATGAGTAGGACTCAGATAAATTATAATGCATTAAAAAACAGCCATGTTTTTCTATAGCTTTGATAAAATTTCAATTGTTGGTATTGTATTACATGTAATAAATTCCTTTGTAACAAATATAAGTCGACCACTCACTATAAATCTTACAGTAATATATAAATCTCAAGAGCCCGTTTGTTTATTTGAACAGGCTTATTTCAGGAACTACTGGTTCGATTTGAATAATTCCTTTTGTGTTGATTTATCGAGGAAGGCTTTAGGCTCTAATAACATCATGCTCCGACCGAGCGGACCAACAAGTTTCTCGAAGGGAAGCGAGGGCGTCTACAAGTTATTATTATAATTTCCTTATTAGGGTTCCGTACCCAAAGGGTAAAACGGGACCCTATTACTGAGACTTCGCTGTCCGTCCGTCCGTCACCAGGCTGTATCTCATGAACCGTAATAGTTACACAGTTGAAATTTTCACAGATGATGTATTTCTGTTGCCGCTACAACGACAAATACTAAACAACAGAATAAAATAAATATTTAAGTGGGCGCCCATGCTTTCGACGCCTCAGCGATAGTTTAGTTACCTTTCGGTCCAAGAAATGGCGTTGTGGGTAATGTGTGGCTACTATAAAACAATTGAATATTTAAGTGAGGCTTTCATACAACAGACCAGATTTTTTTGGCGTTTTTATACATAATGGTACGGAACCCTTCGTGCGCGAGTCCGACTCGCACTTGGCCGGTTTTTTGTATTTACACACCTACACCACAGTCTAATAAAATACCCTAGAATTTACTTTTCAAGATCTTCTCCGTCGATTCCCCGCCATGATGTAAGTACTTACGTACTTTTTTATTATACCATCCAGTTAACAAAATATTCAGCCAGTAAAACCGCCGATTAGTACATACATGACATATTTATGTGTTCATTTATGAATAGATATCTCAAGTAATTTATTGAACCTAAATCATGAATTGTGAGATGATCTTTGTTTCAGTCGCTCTTTTGATTTAATACTAAAACAAAAGTGGTGCAGTACTTTGATCTTTATTTTGATCTTAGAACGTAAAGTCATTAATATTAGGGTAGGTTAGGCTTTTGTCAAAAAATAAATGGTGTGCTAGTGTGCCCAACATGCGACAGGACACTGTGTCAGAGTTGGATACGGCAGTCACTACATTCTAGATGTAGTATTATTTTTTGAGTCTCTGGTTCTGGGAAACCAGTATCGCCATTAGGCCACTGCGATCATTTCTTATCCATCGTGGCCGTAACTAGACAGCAAAGCTCTTGTGAATAGGTCTTTAAAATGGCCATCAAAGCCAAACATGATTGATATTCCTACGGGTAAAATTTTATCTTTCCATTCAAATCATCAACTACAATTTACGAGTGATGTGGCACTGCACTGGCGAGTGACGGCATCGACTCAGCACCAATCGATAAATTTCGCCGCAAGGGAAACGTTATGAATATGGAGTTCAAAGCTTCAAGAACATTAAATTTTCCAAGAACAGGATAAATCCTAGGAACTGGTGGTTAGAAATTAAACTGTTGTGTGGAAATTGTTACTGTTACACATGACCCGCTCCCACGATTTCATGTAGTCTTTACTTCGGATCTAAGTCTTCCTACGGCTTTAATACAAGTCACGTTTACAAAGCTGTGCAACTACTTCATTGTCGGTCAAATACTCAGAACGCTAGTGATTTGGGTACACAATAGCCGTAGAAATTAATATCCTACGGGAACTTAATCTAAAAAATTCACGACTAACAATTTTCGGGACAAATATACCGTAACGAACCGCTCTCGGCTCGTTAAATAAGTTAAATTATTTAGGGTTGGTTAAGAAAATACGTGAATTCTGACTTCGCAAAAAATTGTCATTTATGTAAAGCTGCACGCCGCTACACGCGGGGATATACGAATATTAGTATACCTACCAATAATATCTGAACACGCCTATAACGTACCGTCCACGTTGGACGTACCGTCGAACGTGGAAGATAATTATAATTATATTATCTGATAGAGGTCTAAAGCAATTTTAATTTTTATGTCTGTGCACTAGTTGTCTGTAGCGAGCTGCTACGTTCATAAGGTCGAGTTTATTGCGTTTATCACATTCACTAACCGTCGGTTTATTTCCTTTTTGTTTAATCATAGAATATAAGGGAGTGCTTATCAAAGATAACATTACATAGAAAAGACGATCTACGGGAAACGTGCCGAAACATCGGCTTTCTTCTTTGATGACCAGATTAGATAATTAACTTTGTGTATTCTGTGAAACCGATAAATGAACGGTCAAGTTCAATAGCTAGCTAGGCGAATAGTTTGTAACTAGTATCTAATATGAAGAAATCTTGTAATTAGTTATTATCGTTTTTTTCTAATCTAAATACGTAAAAGCCAAAGTTCAATCACTCATCACATAATTCGTCAACTGCTTGACGCATAAAGATAAAATGATTTATCAAGGTATTTTAGATTTATCGCGAATCGAGGAAGGGAAGGACATGCCCCCTGCTCTTTCCACCTTGATGTTGCGTCATCAACTATCTTAATGAGCAAATTTATCGAAATCGGTCAAGCGGTTTGGATTTTTAACAGACTTCAAAAAAAGGAGGAGGTTCTCATTTCGTCTGTATGTCTTTTTCTTACATACATGTGTGTTATCTCATAACTTCATTTGCGCGAGAGACACTTCAAAAGTGGTAAAATGTGTCCCCCCCTGTAATTTCTAAACCAAGACAATGATAAAACTAAAAAAAATATATGACGTTCATTACTATGAAAACTTCCAGCACCGAAAATTGGTTTGAAGGAGATCAAGCAAGTAGTTTTTCTGATACGTCAAAAATCGTAAACCGCAATTTACCTTTCATTCAAACAACTTAAATACCTATATTTTTGTATATTATGTTACTTGCTGCAATGGAACCTTTGATGGGCGAGTCCAACTCGCACTTGGCCAATTTTTATGGCCAAGTGCGAGTCAGCGTCAGGTGGCAGCGGAAGGGTGGTGCTGCATGCTTACCTCTTTTTCTTGGCCGGCAACGCAATCCTACTTCCTATCCTACTTCCTTCCTACTAATATTTTAAATGCGAAAGTTTGTAAGGATGTATGTGTGTTTGTTGCTCTTTCACGCAAAAACTACTGAACGGATTTTCATGAAACTTTGCAGTAATATAGCTTAGACATCGGAATAACATAATTTGTTAAAATTTATAGAGATTTTTGAAGGGACTGGTTTCCCGAAGCGAAGCGAGGGCGGATTTACTATAGAATAGTAAAAGCCTTTGGTGTTTATGAAATTTATGGGCAACGGTGGCCATTCAGCATCACGTGGGTCGTCTGCTCTTACTTGCTGCTATTTATATAAAATTATATTAGTCGTAGGCGTACTTAACTCATATTGTAAGTATTTCTATGCTCCATAATCCGAAGACTTTTTTAAGCTTAAAGTTATCTTGTCACGTGATTTAGATAATTACTACACTATCGTAAATAAGTAACACGATAAATAACCTACGTCATTCATTTCCGTAAAACATTTTTTCGAGACATCTTTTTACATTACAAGATACATACTTAAGGTTCAACGTAATATTGATAAGGCAAAGAAGTCTATATAATGCATGCAGTATGAAATAACACTCGAGTGTCTTCGTTGGGAATGAGCGGACGAGACATTCCATAATGTGCTTTACCTTTATAGACGTCAGCAAAATCATGAATCTATCTTTAGTGATATTTATAACTAATCTAGTTTTCCTAATACACGTTAGTGACTCGGGAGTTATAGCTGCAAAGACGGGTACTAATGGTAAATCTGGCCAAAATAATAAGTACATACTCCAATGGTCGGACAAAACTAAAGCACCATTTAATTTCATGGGGGATGGCAATTCGGCATTTATTAAAAATAATTGCGAATACACAAACTGTTTCGTCACAGACGATGCCTCATTCCTACATATAACAGACTTCGACGCTATAGTTTTTAACGGAAGAAACGTAATTGAAATGAAACGTTCTCAATTGCCGAGGAGAAGATCCCAGAAGCAGAAGTACATATTTGCAGGGACAGAATCAGCTGATAGATTTCCAGCATGTAACGAATTTCTCGATAACTTCTTCAATTGGACATGGACGTACAAAGTAAGCTCTGATTTTAGATTTGGATACGTTACGATATATGATTTAGTGGGAAACGAGGTTGGACCCGCTGTTGATATGAAATGGCCAAAATATATGGAACCCGTTAGTGAAGATGTAAAAGCGAAGGTATCTAATAAAATAAAAGCCGCCGCGACATTCATTTCAGATTGTAAGACGAATAGCAAACGTGAAGATTTTATTGCAGAAGTAGATGAAGAGTTAAAGAAATTTGGATGGAATGTTGATGTTTACGGATCCTGTGGTGCATTACAATGTGATAGGAAAGATTGGCGAGTGTGTAATAAGAAACTACAAGAAGACTACTTTTTCTATTTTGCATTTGAGAACTCTTTTGCTGAAGATTACGTGACGGAAAAAATATTGTTACCATTGAACAATTACGCCGTGCCTGTTGTGTATGGATCAGCGAATTACTCCAGGTATGTATGTTGTATAGTTAATCCTAGGATGCCATAGGACCATTAGTTACTTTATGAAGATTTACATAAGAAAGATTTTTTAACCGACTTGAAAAAAGTGGAGGTTCTCAATTAGTCTGTATGTTTTTTTTCTTATGTGTGTTATCTCAGAACTTCGTACTGGGTGAACCGATTTCAATAATTCTTCGCCAACCTAAAATTTGAGCGAAATCTGCCTGAGTCATTCTCAATAATTTCAATTTAATTTATGCTCACTACCTCATACTTTTGATTGGGTGTTCCGATTTTGATAATTTATTTTTTTGGTCCAATAATAGTGCTTGTCGTAAGGTCCCTTATAAATCTGGCGAGTGGTTTTTGAGGTATCTCGACTGTGAAGTCGGTTATTTTTTTGTAAAAAGTTAAAGTAAATAATTGACGAACAGTCATATAAGTTTCCTCACGGTTAGTGATCACCATCCTCTATGGACAACAAACACCATGTGTTTCTGAACAAGAAAAATAAAGATAAATAACTTTTCGGTTTATAGAATCTTTATTTCTCATAAGACATACATAGTCACTTAGAATGAGAAACTTAAACTAATTTGTATAGTATTATTTTGTTCGGCGGCTTTGTAGAGTTTTGTTGTTCCTAAGTGTGTGTGTGTGTGTGTGTGCGCGCGTGTGTGTGCGTGTGTGTGTGCGTGCGTGTATATGTGTGTGTGTGAGAGTGTGTGTGTGTGAGAGTGTGTGTGTGTGGTGTGTGTGAGTGTGTATGCATGTGTGTCTGTATGTGTAATATTATTATTGAATTTCTTTAAGTACGTAGCTCTTTAAAAGCATTTTAAATTTTGTCAAGGATTTAGCGGTTGTGATGTATTCAGGTAACTTATTGTACATTCTAGCTCCTTCATTTTTAATACTTGTGAAACCATAACGCGTGCGGGCTTTTGATACTAGAAGTAAGTTGGTATTTTTTCTACGTTTAGAATATTTTCTGGGAGATTTCAAGTTTAAGTGTATTTGTGTTTGTAGTGTTTTGTTTAATATTTTTCTTATCAGTATGCATGTGTTGTAGGTATATGTCTGGTTTATATTCAAAAGCTTTGTGTTTTTATATATATCCTTGGTAGGTGTTAGGTAGTCCATATTATACAGTACTTTGACTAATTTATTCTGCGTTCTTTGTAGCGGTTTTATATTACTCACAGCTGAACAGCCCCATATCTCAGTAAGATATTCTATATGTGGTTTAACTAATGCGTTATATATGATTGGACGCATTTTAGCTGGGATGCATTTAGACAAATTTCTCAAACATCCCAGTAGGGATATTAGTTTGGTTCGAACTTTCATTATGTGCGGTTTCCATGTTAGTTTACTGTCTAGTAGTAGTCCGAGATATTTTTCCTGGTCCGATTTTATAAGTACATCATTATTTATTTTGAGTGTAAGATTTGTGTCAGTGTTCTTATTTTTTGCAGAGAAAATTATGTATGAAGTTTTACTTGTGTTGACTGTGAGAAGATTTTGTCTGAACCATTCCTCCAGGATGTTGAGATCTTGTTGCGATTTAACCATAATTTCGTTTATATTTTCACCATAGTAAAATAGACATGTATCGTCCGCATATAGAATTAGGTCACCAGCTAGGTCGAGATTACTTATGTCATTAATGTAAATCAAGAATAATAAGGGTCCTAGTATGGATCCTTGCGGAACCCCATACGTTATTCTTGCTAAATTACTTTTGTTTTCAGCAATTTTAACAACTTGATATCGATTCAGTAAATACGATTCTAAAATTTTATATGCTGTGTTAGTAAATAGATGTTTAAGTTTTTTTAATAGCAGTGGATGGCTTACCGCGTCAAAAGCTTTTTTAATGTCAATAAATATGCCTAAAGCCACTTGCTTTTTGTCAATAGCACTCTTAATATTTGTGACTAAATCTACGGTAGCTGCTAAAGTATTTGATTTTGGTCTAAATCCGTACTGTTTTTCGAAGAAGAAATTAGAGCTATTTAGGTATTCATACATTCGCGTATATATTATCTTTTCAAATATTTTAGAGATAACTGGCAGGACCGATATAGGTCTATAATTGCTTGGGTCAGTCTTTTGGCCAGACTTATAAATAGGGCTTATTTTAGCTATTTTTAAGCTGTCAGGAAATGAACCTGTATCTAAACATTTATTAATACAAACTGCTAACTTGTCTACTATTATAGTTTTGATACATTTTAATGTTTTAGTATTTATTTCGTCTATTCCAGAACTAGAGTTATTATCTAAATTGTCTATTATTTTGGCAATTTCAGATGGTGTGCAAGGTTTAAATTTATCTAAAATTAAATTTTGTGATTTGTGTTGTATAAATGAGTAATTATTGAAATTGTGGTAGTGTATAGGAATATTGTTGGCTAGAATTGATCCAATGGTTGAAAAGAAGTTATTAAAAGTGTCGCATATTTGTGTGCAGTCAGTAATGGTTACAGTATTTGTTATTAGTTTAGTGGGGATACATAAGTTCACAGATTTATTATTTGCTAGGCTTGATATCAAATTCCACATCTTTTTAGGCTTTCTTTTGCAGTTTTCAAAAGCATTAAGATAATATTGACTTCGCAACCGCTTTATTAGTGTATTAACTTTGTTTTGTTCAAGTGTAAATTGTTCTTTCAATTTATCATCATTTGGACTCTTTTTAAATTTCACCCATGTTTCATTCCTTATATCAATACATTTAATAACATCGTGTGTTATCCAGTCGTCTCGCGGTAAATTTTGGATTTTTGTCTTGAATGTTTTGTTCTTGTTTATGTTTTCTTTAATTAATTTTTCCAGCTTCAGGTATTCGTGGTCTTTAACAAAATAGAACCGACTTTAACGCCGAAAAGTAAAAATCGGTTCAGTTAAACGCGGTTAATATTCCTAAATCCTTCACCTAGGTCTGATAAACACGATGCTAAAAACCGCATCAAAATCGGTTCAACCAAACGCGAGATAATCGCGCACAAATATACATACATACATGCATACAGGTCAAACTGAGAACTTCCTTTTTTGAAGTCGGTTAAAAACAAGATTTTTGGTATGGATGTAATTTCAGGGCTATCTCATTTTCACGGGAAGACACGTTTTAAATTTTTAATTACGGGAACAATAATATTTAGAAAAGGGCTTTTTCTTGTCAATCATAAAGAGTGTTTATTTATTGCTAAGCTCAAGGTTGGTTTGAATATCTTGTTTCGACAAGAGTAATGTACAATGTTTTGATTAATTAGTATCAAAACTGAACGAGGATTTCCGATCATTAAAATTAATTATCCACACCATTATTCTAAAAGCATCAGGGTTAATATTAATATATTAAACCTAAAGGTTGTCATTGATAGATGCTATGAAGCTTTCCGAAAAATTTGAGCCTTAAAAGTAGTTGTCTGTGTGTCTTTCTCTAAAAGCCCATTACTGAACCATTGTAAAACGTGTTTAAAAAATGTTTAAATGACTTGTACATAATATGTGGCAGACTGTGGAAAGACTGAACTTTAGGTAAACCAACCCGGTTCTCTAGATCATGACTACAACCCATTATTGGCCCACTACTAAGCACGGGTCTAAGTGAGCTCTCCTCACTGACGAAGCCTAGTTTATATTCCATCACGCTGCTCCAGCGTGAATTGTACTTAGTGGCCAACTGAAGAAAAAGTGAAGTCCTCTGATAGGTTTTAACAACTTCTTTCTATTGATAACAAGCGAGACAGACATGTTTACGTCCATTTTCAAGTTCGGTGGTTCCCAAAAAAATTCTGCTAGTAGTCACGTTGACATCATATTTCTAAATTTCAGGTTTTTACCTCCGGGCAGCTACTTGGACGCAAGGAAACTTGGACCGAAAAAATTGGCTCATGTCATGAAAGATGTGATGAACGAGAGGGAGAGATATTTGAATTTCTTCAGATGGAGGAACCACTACATCTACGAGCAGACATTGATGAATACCGACATCTGCAGGCTCTGTGCAGTCCTCAATGATGAGGAGATGGTGAACACTGCTAGCGTGTGGAGAAACTTCAGACAGTGGTGGAGTGGCGAGGACTTCGAGGAGAAATGTGCGAGATAACACGACACAGTTGTATTATTTAGTATTATATCTACATAGTTATCCTCGTTATTTATGTGAATTATGAGTTGAGTAAAGAATTGAACTGAACTGTTTTTATCTAATTTATATGATCATTTTATTATTTTCTGAATATTAAGTTTAATGAAGTAGTGAAATTTTTGATATTGTGAATAAGTTTTTATTGTTAAATTTTCTTTATTTTTTACGTCTGTGTAATTGAGTAGGATTCTAGTTTCGGTCTCTATCAACACGTCCTGTAATTATTTGACTAAACAGCCGTCGCCCGGTCGCTTGTTACATTATAATTAGAAAGATTATATTGAATTTTTGAAAGCTAATAAGTGAGTAAAGCTAAAGGTATAAGTGAGTAGGTATTATTTATT
The DNA here is from genome assembly GCA_905404135.1 of Hesperia comma. NCBI lineage: Eukaryota > Metazoa > Arthropoda > Insecta > Lepidoptera > Hesperiidae > Hesperia > Hesperia comma. The sequence continues at coordinate 1,767,609 of FR990028.1, read as the reverse complement.
ACTAAAACATATTTACTGTTATTTTTGTCATCAAATTAAAAATTAAATTGCTGTTAATTTATACCAAACATTCCCTATACGCGTCCAATAAACAATAAATTAATAATGAATTTTCTACATTTTACCCGCTATTGTTACCACATAATTCTATTGTCCTGATCTCAAGACGATGCGTTCACAGACCCTTGCCGAACCCTTTTTACAGGTTATGTCTATAATGTGGCCTCGTATTAGTTTGCGTTCAAGTCTATGTAAATATTGCGCTGAGATTGAGCCTTCACTAATTCGCGTTAAGTTTGCACTTGTACGCAACAAATAATAATATTGACAAAAATTATTAGCATTCATGAAACATACAGCAACGTTGTAATTCGATAGCGATCTACATTATTTTATTAGTAACCTCTCCGAAATCAATAAATTTACTTATTAACGTTTGAGCAAGAGCTAATAAAAACGTGCTCAGAAATTGAAGAAACATTAATAGAACAGATTCTCTATCATAATATTATATTATGTACTTTAAGTCAAGTCAATATGTACCTACTCAAATAAAATTTTAAGTCACCTAAAAAAAAACAACGAATACTTACCGCGCTCATTTACATGCGCGTGATTTTCTTGCATTGCTTAAATTGTTGCAGCTTTGACAACGTGGAATACGACGAAATTATTCGCGAAGACTCACATACGCGCGAATACACGAACTCTCAACTCAAGTGTAGAATGGACCTCTGCGAATTAAATTGTATTAAAAAGCTTTTCATAGATAAAATCATCTGCTAATGTCCTTGGTATAAGCCAATTTTATATTTAAAATTGGCTTTCAATTTCAATTTTCACAATCTTTCGTTTCACCCATATGGCTAAGAAAAAAGAAAAAACTTATTAACTTATTCCCTTTTTTAAATTTGTGTTTGTCAGCGTGAAAATTTACCACTATACTTCTGTACCACAATTCTGTAGATTTCAACGACACCGACACGATTATGTTAAAATCCGCCCAGCCGCTTGGGCTTGGCTATTTCATACATACGTATGTACGAGTATGTATCGAGTGTATAGGTACTCGAAAAACATTACGCTACTTTTGACGCAGTCGGGTAAAAATAAAATCACTTTACAGTCACGTCACCTAAACCCGTTACTTTAAGAAATACCTACCGTTATATATTATGTGCTCAGTATCAAGCTGCTGCTTTAATACTTTAGCTAACAAAATATTAACTTGTTTTATTAGAATTTTGCTCCGTTGTTAATTAAGGTATTAAGTCGCTTAGTATTGTTGTGTTTCTGACTTAGCGTCGCTCCGTGCTCGTCTGAAATAACTGTTAGTGAACAAACATAACATTATGCTGATATGCACTTAATTATGCAGAAATTATGCACGAATATAAATAAGTAGGTGTAACAATGTTTACTTATGTTTGGTTAAAGGTGGTAGAATCTACAGAGACCGCTACAGTTCTTGTTTGAACAGAAATTGTGTTCCGGTGGGGAAGACGTGGAGCCGGTTACACTTTTTAATGGTGACCATTCTGAATTAGTCTACTACTACTTATTACTAGCAACAATTAACAGAATTAATTATCACCCGCCTCAGACCGCTTATTATGTACGAAGGAACCGACCTATTCAAATTCTTAATAGAACCCTCTTGTAACTGGATAAACATTCTAGTCCCGGTTTAAGTGTTGTTTTGTGTCGGTCACAGACAAGATGAGGCAAAAGTAGCGCGTGGATTAGTTCAAAGTTGAAAATTTAACCATAATAAAGAAGAAATAAAGCTATATTTTAAAGATTGAGTTAAATCGGAATCTAAATGGTTTTCCGTTGATGTAATGTGCGTACAGCTTTATATTGTAAAGAATTATTGTAAAGAATTATTGTAAAGAAGAACAGGCGGAAAGTAAACCATTCAGAATATTTTAAAGATTTTTACACAAGTGTTGCATTTTAATATTTTAGATTTTCTGTTTGATAGTCTAAAGTCTAAAGTTTGAAGTTAAGTCAGTTAAAGTTAAAGTCTCATTTTATTGATCTCTCTTCCTCTTAACACGTGACATTATTGGATGACCCCTAATTGAACTTTTTTGTTTGATGCCGCCCTGTTACCTGGCGTAAGTAAACAATTTAACTACTCAGTAGGTATAAACAATGTTGTGTAATGGATAAGCTTATTAAATACACGCTTCACGGTTTTAATCGCGATAATGGAATCAAATAAAGGGATTTTAGCAATTACATAAACGAACAATAAACGCTTACATACTCATGTTTGTTCTAGGAGTCTCTGTATTATAGGTGCCATGGGCAACAAAAATACCAACAATACACCTATAACAGGGAACAATCATTTATTTGTCACATAAATATGTCTTGTAAATGTTTGAATTAAATGCCCCGACCTGGGATCGAACCCGGGACCTCACAGTTCACGTACACGTTAATGCCAATGTTCATGGGCGACGGTGATCACTTACCATCAGGTGACCCGTCTGCTCGATTGCCTGCTTCACTACATAGTATAAAACAAAGTCGCTATTTTTGTCTGTCTGTTTGTCTGTATGCTTAAATCTTTAAAATTACGCAACGGATTTTGATGCGGTTTTTTGTAATAGATAGAGTGATTCAAGAGGAAGGTTTTTATGTATAATAGATGCATATATTCCCACGAGAACGGGATCCACGCGGGTGAAACCGCGGGCGGGCCGCTAGTAGGCTATAAAAAGCCGACAGGGTCACTAATAATGATTCTACGATAGCAGTAATTATTCAGTTTTTGATCCATCCCTCAGTAATCCTAAGTCTGATGCTGGGCGTCACAAGTGCGGAAGAAGCCGACCCCTGCTTGGTAGTAACTTCCCTGACAGGATTACAATTGGCGTTAAAACAATTATTTAAACGCTAACACACTCATACCCCCGCAGTAGGTTACCAGGTACCTGTGTCGCGGGTGGCATGGACTACACATATAACACATTACAATTACACCCATGACCCGAGTACAAATATTTATCTGCCACATAAATATCTGCCCTCGGGGAATCGAACCCGGGACCTCTCGCGTCGCAGGCAGGGTCACTACCAACTAGGCTACAGGGTCGTCAAATACACGGCAGAAATGGTATTACCGTGGTAGGCGGTGGTATTACTTCAGGCGAACTGTAGTCTAGCTATCAGCTACTTAAACTGCTACAGTTACATACATAGAGATCACATAATAAGACACTAGACACAGAACACGTCACGTGCATTAATTTGCTGACGTAATCTTATCAAACTCACACCGAAACATTTATTTCGTGTAGGTGTTATGAATACACTTATGAACGTCAATTTGTCTGCATTAACATCGAGAAATATCCCAGCTATTACACGGCTCGGTGAACGTTATCAAGTAACGGCAAAGGTGAAGACAGCGGAGTAAGTTACGGCATGGTAAGGCGTTAAAACGAAGCCTTGCGTTCTAGTGGGGGTGGATAATAATTTTCTATCTGACTTAAAATGGTATAGGGGAACCTATGAAAAATAATAATATGGCTGTATATTTTTTTGTATGGATAAAATTTTCTCGCCATACCTGTGTGTCGGTGTCGGTGAAGATATCGGTGTAGTTGTCGGTGTAGGAGAACTTGAAGGTGTTGGTGTATCAGTATCAGTATCGGTGTCGGTGTCGGTGTCGGTGTCGGTGTCGGTGTCGGTGTCGGTGTCGGTGTCGGTGTCGGTGTCGGTGTCGGTGTCGGTGTCGGTGTCGGTGTCGGTGTCGGTGTCGGTGTCGGTGTCGGTGTCGGTGTCGGTGTCGGTGTCGGTGTCGGTGTCGGTGTCGGTGTCGGTGTCGGTGTCGGTGTCGGTGTCGGTGTCGGTGTCGGTGTCGGTGTCGGTGTCGGTGTCGGTGTCGGTGTCGGTGTCGGTGTCGGTGTCGGTGTCGGTGTCGGTGTCAGTGTTAGTATAAGTATAAGCATCAGCTGTATCCGTATCTGTATTCGTTTCCATATCCGTATCCGTATTCGTATGCGTATCAGTGTCAGTATCAGTATCAGTTTCAGTACCAGCATCTGTATCCGTATCAGTATCCATATCAATGTCAGTATAATGCTCGATTCACACATATCAGTGAAGTCTCAGTTCCGACACAGTACCGGCAAATCTTTCATACATTCTCGGCATTGTCAGCACTGACACTACAATGACAATGCCGAGAATGTATGAAAGATTTGCCGTAACTGTGACGGAACGGTGACTTCACTGATATGTGTGAATCCGGCATAATATCAGTATCAGTGTCAGTGTCGGTGTCGGTGTCGGTGTCGGTGTCGGTGTCGGTGTCTGTGTCTGTGTCTGTGTCTGTGTCTGTGTCTGTGTCTGTGTCTGTGTCTGTGTCTGTGTCTGTGTCTGTGTCTGTGTCTGTGTCTGTGTCTGTGTCTGTGTCTGTGTCTGTGTCTGTGTCTGTGTCTGTGTCTGTGTCTGTGTCTGTGTCTGTGTCGGTGTCGGTGTCGGTGTCTGTGTCTGTGTCTGTGTCGGTGTCGGTGTCGGTGTCGGTGTCGGTGTCGGTGTCGGTGTCGGTGTCGGTGTCGGTGTCGGTGTCGGTGTCGGTGTCGGTGTTAGTATTAGCATCTGTGTCAGTATAAGTATGAGCATCTGTATCCGTATCCGTATTCGTTTCCATATCCGTATCCATATCATTACCGTATTATTTACAAAACTTCGTAATCTTTGTCACGCAACCGCCATTATGCAAGGGCGCAGGTTTATCTAGCAAAATATTAGCCTTATATTAATTTTTCAACAATAGGGTACTTTCGGTAGTGAAAAATAAAGTTGATTTTCCTAATAAAAAGCAACAAAAAATATATTTCGGCAAAATAAACACGCTTTCTCGCCTTAAAATTAAAGAAAATATTAATTCTTTTTTTTATTTCTGGAAAAACGCTGTCAGAACTTGTCAGCCATTTTTGGTAATGTGTACAGTGCCACAAACTTATCTGACCCGGTGGCTGAAATTGGAACTAATGCAAATGTTATACTGTTGTCAGAAAAATACCAAGACAGTAGCGCCACCCTTACCGGGTCAAATAAGTTTGTGGCACTGTATGTAAGACCGGCATTCATTCAAGTTGTGATGCACGAAACTGAACTGACAGTGTGGTTCTTGGAGGAATAGGTTTGCCTTTATGACGTCACACCAATGCCTCTCGTGTTTTAGGTCACGTGACATACCGATTAGAAATTTCGAATTTTAATATCGTTTATTAAAATAATTATGTGCTTTTATGACTCAAAATCAGAATATTAAAGTATATTTCTATATAAATTTTTATTTTTATCAAATTTCATAGTTTATTTTTCATTACGGAAAATACCCTATTTTGAAGTGGTTAACTTTAGACATAGAAAGAAACGTTCTACGAGTATTACGGTCTGCTAACTGGACTGTCCATGCCAGTCCCAATTTTAGGGTGCGGTTCCACTGAGGCGGAGCGGAGCGGAGCGGAGCAGTGCGCGATTCACCAATCGCATGGCTTGAACTCCCAGCTCATTGCGCCTCGTGCGGATTTCAAGCCATGTGATTGGTGAATCGCGCACTGCTCCGCTCCGCTCCGCCTCAGTGGAACCGCACCCTAAGTCTTGTTCTGTGTCGTGCTCAGATCGTCGGTAGCGGAGGAGTGATGCAGCATGCTCGTTTGACCTCAAATAACGATTGTTATATAGAGACCACGATAGCCTAGTTTTTTTTTTAAATTCACACAACACCTCATACATTGACCTGACCCGTGGTAAGTAGCTAAGCACTTGTGTTACGGATATCAGGCAACAGAGGAAACACAAATATAATACTTAAATACATATATTACACCCAGACACAGAACAAACACAAATATTCATCACATAAATATTTGTCCTGAGCGGGAATCGAACCCACGACTCTTGGCGTGGATGCGATGGATCGCAGCAATCATCGTTTCGCTTCGTCTGATGTAGTACGACTTTGTGTTAGTTTACAGTAAAATACGAAACCGTACGAAACTAGGACAAAAAAGAGCAAATATGTTGGTAAAAGTTAAATAGAAACCTCGAAAACCAAATCCCTCAAGTACACGATCCTAATTCACGCAAGTAAAGGACCCGCATAAAATTTATACCGCACAAACCTTTAATATATGTTTAAAAAGGTTTAAATGAGCCCTTATGCTTTTTATTTCATCCTTCGCAAGATTTATTAAAATATTCCCGCTGGTAGGAATATAAATTTATTACGGTTGCCAACTTACGACATTGGGTAGACGTTCAAGGCTTACGTAATAAGTAGATGATTTAACACATGGTTATCTATACATAAAATAAATCTGTAACTGATCGCTGTCTGTACGTGGAAGGTTTTTTTTTATGGAATTAAGATAGCAAACGAGCATGCAGCACCACCTTCCGCTGCCACCCATAACAACTGTGACCGACCTAGAACTAGACTTAAAGGGACTAGGATGGTTAGTCCAGTTAGTAGATGGTGTTAGAATATTAGTTGGTTAGTTTGTTAATAAGTGTGAGGACAGGGACTGTTAGTGATAATTAGTCCTGTTAGGTAATGTTAGTAATAGTCCAGTTAGTTATTGTTAGTATGAGTCTCGTTCTAATTCGGTCACAGATGCGTTGCTACCCCTGAGGACTGAGATGGTCGCCTCTAAAAAAGTGTAACACCGTACAGGTACCGACCTGATACCGACCAAACAAAAACTTAATAAATACACTCAGGAAAAAGCAGGAAGAGCTACCCTAACGCGCAGTTTTCCGTTTTAGATATCCGATAAGTTCAAAAAGTTGTTCACTCACATTCACGCGAATTCGCGAACTTGCCACTGTAGGACGGACTTTCACAAATCTACATGTATAAAACTCATTACTGAGTGATTGACTGACAGACAACGCACAGCCGAAACTACTGAACGGAAGAAGCTGAAATCTGGCATGTGTGTTCCTAGGGGAGTGTAGGGGAACTAAGAGAGGATTTTTGGAAATTCCATCCCAAAGGGGGTGAAATAGGGGGGTGAAGTTTAAACGAATTCCACACGGGCGAAGAATGTGGGCGGAAGCATTGAGATATTATGTACTAAAGTACGGAAGCTAGTTATTACTAAGCGAAGTTTCTGACAATTTCGTAGTATTCCAAGCAATCGAAGCTGTGACAATAATTTATGTGCAATGTACAGGTTCGCGCATGTGAGTGAGCGCGGTTATTGGGGCTCGGCGATACCATCTCTCCTATCCTATCCTCTCGGTGGATATGTCATGCCATCTGGTTTTCGTTAACAATGAAACTCAAACTCAAATAATTTATTTCATGTTGGTATTACTTGTAGGTATTTGGTCGGTTTTGAGAAGGTGCCATAATAAATATTATGGAGAACATCAGATTTGGGCCTGGAGCGAACAGCTTGTTCAATACACTCAAACAATCTTGCATATTTTAATACATCCATTTCATATTTAAAAATCTAGTTAAATCATATCATTAAAACATTATAATTTCAAGCCTATACTATGTGTGCGCGGTGCGTAAGACGACTATATTTCATTACTAGAGAACCGCCCGCGCTTCGCTTCGGGACCCGTTGGTAACAGCCGCGTAGGTCCCGCTCCCGTAGGATTCTCGGGATAAAAAGTAGTCTATATGTTATACTGGAACTTAGTCTATAACATTTGCCGACTTAAGTAAATTTAGTATACATGTAGTATTTGATAGCGTGATTCAGAACTTGCAAATGAATTTTACTAACGCCATCTATTAACAGCACCGGGAACTAAATATCTAGCAACTAACAAAACATCGATCTTCCCATGGAAATGAGATGTTTTTCCGCAGTAAAAGTAGCCTACGACCCTCTCCACCCTCCCAACTATCTCTACACACATAAACCATATCGTATAATAGCCATGTTGCGACGTGAAAGAGCCACAAACAAACAAACAAACACACTTTCTCATTTATAATATTAAGTATAGTATGGATTCCCATCATTTTCCGCAAAAACGGAATATGCACAATGTGGTAACAATATCCCCGATCTAAAAAGCGATGTCTCATGCATGTTCATATTCCAGGCCCAAGGTCCTTAAGAAAGTTGCTGGTCTCCTTTTAGAAGAAACCGTTGAATAATCTCCTCGGTACATTTTTTAAAAACAGTATCTACTTACAACTAACTGCAGTACTTACTAAGAGGAGAGAACCGGTCGCTATATGTCTTTTTCCCTATATGTATTTTTCCCTATTGACTGTATAATAATGATTTTTTCTATAGAAGTCGAGTTTTTTTAGAAATATTGGTTCGAAAAATCCGCATGTTGTCAGTGGACGTCACAGCCAGTTTCGCAAATATATCACGCTGTCACTTACATTAATGAATTGGAGTGGCGGAAAAAGTCGCTCTCGCCTAACTTCCCAAGAATGAATATTTATCTCTCATATAAAAGCTCCTCCGGTCGGAATTGACCCAGAACCCTTCGCAGACAGAGCCACTACGGCGCTACGGGGGTCGTTGGATGACGAGGTAAGTTATCGTTGTCCATGTCGTCGGATCGACGGGGGAATTAATTACACTGAAACTATATTGGGAAACTGGCGTAAGTATCTGCCTGACATTTTAGTGTTTTGGAAGGTCTCTTAACACAAGTACCTATAGCTGTTATACCTAGCCTATTGGGCTTGTTTACACTAAGTATAAATCGGATGGATCATAGTATTCATAGTATAAAATTATCAATCATAAATAGGGAGATCACTAAATCACTAAAAACATGATTTTGCCGACGCTAGACTGACCGATGACATTCTGACGCCAGTAATTCTGCAAAAATTTAATTTAGTGAACAGAGGGTACTTTTCTGAATTCCTTCATTGTTTTTATGGTTTTAGATCAAAACCAATATTAAATCTATAACGATGATAAAACTTTAATTTTCTTCTTAATTGCAAATACATAGAATGCAAGATAACATTTAATTAATCAGAGCCAAATCTGAAAGTTGGATTTAATTTAATTGAAAGCTGAATTCCTTTATCGGTATTACGAACAAAATTTTCATTTATGGAATTAAGTTCTGTCTGATCCAGCCACATCCAATGTACCGATTTAAATAAAACCTTCTCAGCATTTCGATCAATCAATATCTACGTATACATAAGTAGAACTCTTTCGTTACTGAGTGACTGACAGACAACACATAGACGAAACTACTGAAGCTATGTAAATTTGGCATGTTCCTTGGGGAGTGAAGGGGTCTATTACAAGAGGATTTTTGGAAATTCTAAAGGGTACGAACAGAGAATAAATTGAAGCTTTTCATTTCTTCGGTTCACCTTTGTATACTTATAATTTTCAAGTGACATCGGTGAGCACAAAGAAGGGATTGTAAGAAAACCCCCCTTTTCCACGCAAGAAAAGCCGCAGGCGGCAAGGCATTAAACACTTTACATACATAATATACTTTACTTTTTGATGGGATTAAGGTAGCAGCACCAACCTTTCGCTGCCGCTTAAATATCAATTTTAAGGCCATTTTGGCAATAGGGAGATCTCCCGCCAGGCGAGACAACATGCCTGGGGGGGCGGCCGAGGCCCCGAGTGAGTGTACTCGAGGCGTGGTATATATGCCAGCGTTGTACAAATCTTCGATAGCGCGATTCAGGCTTTGGTGACGTCACCGTGTGACGTGTGTGTGATGCCGCCACACCATAAACAAAAAATGAGCAATTTTAAAAGTGTGTGTACTTGATAGGCACAAAGTACATACATACATATTTCAATTTATAGAATTACATTGTTGGGCGTTGACGAATTTTTGTTCATATTATATGAATCCTACATTAGACACTAATTGAAAGCGACAGGATCAAAATGCTTCAACATTAATATTAAATGACAAGATAAGCAATTAATCCTTGCTCTGATACACGATGCTAATGAATGTAGGCAAACCTTCAGTCATCCCACACAATGTAAACGTTCTTAAGTATGGATGCGTAGGTTTATGCTTTCAAGTACCTAATGCTTAAAACATGTTGAAGAACCAAAGATATTTTAACTGTAAATTCGTTAAATTCATACTTTTGGATCCGCCTTGATGACTATATCATTGTTTTGTATTCTATTTCTAATGCGAAAATGAGGCCTCCCGTAATGGCTTTTCTCATACATCTTCATGTACTGACAGCGATCATTACAGATTTATTATGATATGTGTAGATATAGAGGTAAATTTTAATCTGGCAATCGTTCAAAACACGTACAATTTATTATATAGGTATACCTACTACACTTTTTTTTATTATTTTTTTAATTACCATAAATCGTTGAAAACACAATCATGCACCACAAAAATATCTTCATATTATATGTACATATATCCGTTTTAGTACAATTTTTTTAATGTTTCATTGAACGCATAGGTATCAAATACCTGCATAATAATAATGATTCAATGTTCGTAGTATCGTAGTAGTCCAACCATACTGGTCGTCTACGGCCCTACGCCTACCTCTACGCAAGACTTCACTTCGCAAACGCACCGGCACGTAGCGCACGTATCGCTCTCATCGCAGAGTTGAACGCGTAAACGCGACGCAACTATTGAAACTTGTAAATAATTTTTTTGTTACTTTTTAAATTATTGTGTTAAATTATTAAGGCGCTAATGTGGAACATTTTAGTGCTGAAAAGTTGCCTAAGAAAAAAATGTGTGATTAATTTATGAATTTGGTTTCGTGATTATGTGATCGTGTGGGATAATGTTATGTATAAAATGAAAGCCGGACTTTTCACCTTTAAATTCCCCATTAAATATGAAAACCAACTAAGGTGTACATTAAAATGCCATTAATAATTTGATAGCGGGGAAAGTCAAAGCCTTTAAAGTTAAAAACGTTAAATAATTATGATCTACTAAAAATGTTTTCAAATAGGTAAACACTTCAATTACTAAATCAGGTTTATCGAACATATTTTTTTATTCAAAAGCCCCTTAAAAATTAAAAATGGCTTTAAATATGTCCATGGAAACCTCGACACTGTATATAGATAGACAGTTTTGGGACTACTTCGAAGAGTCTCCCAGTTACAACATGACCTTCGAGGATGTGTTGCCCCGAGACCAGGGGGTGGTCCTGGCCACCTACGGCGTGCTGATGGCAGTGGGGGCCATCGGGAACTTCCTGGTGCTGGCCACCCTGGCCAAGTCCAGGAGACGAAGGTCTAGAGTCGATCTGCTGATGACCCATCTAGCCATCGCCGATATTTGCGTGACGTGTGGCGTTATACCCTTGGAGGTAAGGTTCATAATTCGGTAAAAAATAAAATTTGTTTATTGATTGTATACCAAAACATATTATGCTTAAATCAATATTACACAGGACATACAATAGGTACAAAAGGTGGCCTTATCGCTAAATAGCGATTTCTTCCAGGTAACCCAAAATTTTAGAAATTAAAAAATAGGCAAGTAGAATGACATTGTTTGTTTGTTTTGATCGTTATCCTGAAATTCCTGAACGACATAATATATATTCGATATATATATTCGATTTCTGTATTCTGTACGACCAAATGTCCAATACTTCATGTTTGCGTATATTATCAAAGGCTCCCGCAATTCGGAAGTTTATAAACGCAAAAAAAGGATTTGGCAAAAAGCGTTTGTTTTTCTGTACAAATAAAATGTATGAAAAACTAAAACCGACTACGTTGAAGTTGCGTTCTGAAAATCTCTGATAACAATTATGTTAAGTAATTAAGAAGCCGTACAAAAACATATTAACACAATAAGTCTATTCTACATTAGTGCATGGCACTATAAAATAAAATAAAATAAAATAAATAATAAAAAAACCTATTACAGTGCATCGATTTTATAACTAAGCGAGTATACTCCACACGCTGGTCTAGTGTAGATCCTTGGGAGGGTCAGTGGCCAAGCCAAGTGTCACTACTTTTTACGTCGCAGGAGGGCTCCAATATGGCTTAACGGTTGCTATCTACCGATAACAATTGAAACGGAAGGTTAATTAATGTGTCTTCTCAAGCATAGAACTCAAGAAATTTTGCCACCTGCCGTCACCGTCACACATCCATCTACCGACCGTGCCTGCTGTTGCGTAGCTCGGTCAATAATTTAGGATCGAGGCAATGGGCTGTGAGAACCTAGGTAATCTTGACTTTATTGGGTTGCAAAATAAGATTGGGTCATTTTAATAAATGGGTTGTAAATTAAGTGTTTGAGGAATTTTAATACGAGGGAAATTTATTTTAGATGACTTTGGCCATTTTTCAGTAACTGCCAATATCCATGTTCATAGAACTGATTTTGCTACCACAAATTGTAAGTTCTGTAATACACGAAATAAACGGTAATCTAAAAGAGTACGTAAGGGCAGTTTTATCTTATGGATGTGACAGCTCATCTCATCGGAGATCTAAATTTTAAGCGAGGGACGAAAATATATGAGGCCTGAACGTAACAAACGCCTGTGGTTGACTAATTCTACCCGCCTTTCTTGAGCTACATCACGCAGTTAGGAAAGTTGCTGGTATTTGTATAAAATTAATTATTAAAATTTTTTTTAAAGTACAGAATGAAAATTAACTGAACTGACAGAATAATCGTTTTGTATGTCTTAGGCTCTAGACCATCGTTTCTTAACCTCGGGTCGCGACCCAAATCCGGGTCGCGGGCGGTATTGGGAGGGGTCGCGGGAATTTTGAAAAGACATTGGCGGCCTTTTTTACAGCCTGAAGGGCTGACGTAAAAGTAGACGATCCACCTGATGGTAAGCGGTTATCGTCGCCTATGGACAACAGCAACAGCAACACCAGGGGAGTCACCAGTGCAACGCCAGCCCTGAAGGAGAACTCTTTTTACACCTTTCTTGATTTCTTTCATTCCACATCTTGCACGTTCGCGGCAAAAACGATCGTTAAAAATGGACCGTAGTTATTCGCCACGAGTCCAAGCGATGTGGATGAAACTTTAATCTTCGGCAAGTGGTGTGATGATGAAAGGATGAAGTTGGCACCAAATCAAACAATTCCTCGGAGCACTCACTGTTGTAAAGCCGGTAGAACACGCAAAGGCATCCCATACCTCTTCTCAGACTTAGGTGTTTTAACCTGTTAGTGACTCAATTCCAGGATACCGCGTTCATCGCTGGTAAAAGTGTTGGGATTCTGGTCGTTGACAATTTGAACCGCGTGCTTTTGTGAGGCGTCAAATGGACTAAGCTGGTATTGTGTGCCCCTGCCCAGAGATGAGAGCAGTACTCCACGTGAGGCCTGACCTGTGCTTTATAAAGCATCAGTAGGTCTCTCGCAGTGAAGTACTGCTTCGCCCGGTTTAGGACCCCAAGCTGTTTAGAGGCAAATTGGCCTTAGCTTCCAGATGACTCCGATACTGTACGTCGCTCGAAATGTCAACGCCCAGAATCCCGACACTTTTACCAACGGTGAGCGCGGTACCCTGGAATTGAGGCGCCATGACAAATGGGGTTTTCTTGGCGGAAAACGCGCAAACTTGTGTCTTCGTGGGGTTGAACTCAACTAAATTGAGTCGACCCCATTCCGAGACTTGCTCCAGAGAGTTCTCTACTTTAGACACAAGTTTGATTCTACTATCCTCCTCTTGTGACCGAGAGGCATTTACAGGGCCTGTATAATAGGCATCTCCCATGCTGTCATCTGTATAACAATGAATGCCGTTTGCACGCTCCAGCATGTCATTGATATGCAGAATGAACAGGATAGGAGGCAGCACAGACCCTTGGGGAACACCAGCGGTTATGGGTTTCAAATCTGAGCAACAACCATCGACTACGACCTTTATATGTCGCTCAGACAGAAAGCTGGCTACTCAACTGCATAACCTCTCAGGGAGATCGTAATGACATCATCATCATCACCAGCATTCTAACAGTGGCGTGCACAGGATTATGACACAGGGTATGCGGCGAAGTACTCGGTCACAAAAACATTTTCTTTTATAGATTTTAGGCATAGGCACAGCCACGCTAAGGATCTCTAAGTCGGAAACCGTTCCAATAGAAGAAGTTTATGTAATACTATTCATGTACATCTTCTACGGCAACGCAGACAAAACAGCGACCGATCGTCGCAGCGGAAGAAATTCTGATAAATAAAATAATAAGCTAAAATATTATAATTACTCACCTAGTCAGCTTCAATTTTCACATATTCAAGGTTCTGGTTACTTGAGATTACTAAAAATCCCGATGTAAATTAATGCAATTATTTATTTAAATCTGAATATCCTGAATCAGTCCACACTGTACTAGAATTACTAAACAATATCCAAGGAAAACAATATAATTTAGTCGTGTGTACACAACCACACAGCCAGTTATACGTTTCATAACTTTTGACATGAAACTTTCGAGTTACATTCCCTTTTTGCTGGTTTAAATTTTGTAACTCGGGTACACACCTACCTTTAGACACAATTTGATTCTTTTCACTGAATGACAATAGTGAGAACTTGTTATTTTTAAGTTTTAGTAAACACACATTATCCACACAAACTTCACAATCCAACATTTTAAAAAATTCAACAGACTAGCACTAGTAAAAGCAAATCACTACAATTATTATAGTAACTCAGTAATAAACTATTAAATGTACGCACTTTCAAATGTTAAAATGAAAAAATCTTATATGAAAACTATATTAATAACTCGCAATTCGCAAACAATTATGTAATACGTAAGCTCGTCACATGAAAAGTGGCTAAACATGGCTGGCGCGAAATATAACCCTACTAAACAAAAATGCGTAATGTGCATACCTGATTTCCTCGGATTATAAGCACGAAAATGTCCGATTACTTCCGAGGACGTGTTCGGCACTGTTCGGTTCGAAAGCCTGCAGCATGCCTTGCTATAGATATTATATGAATGTGTGCGTTTGCGAACTGTGTACGGACACCAAAATTACTACACACATGCAAACAAATCTCCTGCCGACCGCGGTGGCAGGCATTAGTTCATAGATAATACATAATAAATTAGTTGTTGCTATCATCAAACGGCAGGCGTTTGTGTTTACAAATAGGTGTTATTTATAAAATATTAGGAGTTTTTAAGTTATTATATTTTGTATATTATTTTATTTACTGTTAATTAAAGTCATCTAAAACGTACAAACGTTATATTAAAATATCGTAAATGGCAAGTAATGCACTGCATTTATGCCTACAAGGACCGCACGCCCCTGCATTCTAATGTCCCCACTGCTGGGGCATTTCTTGCTGATAGAAACCCACAAGGGGAATGAGCCATTAACCCACCAGGCGGGCCCAGTGCGGATTGGTGGATATCTACGACTGCAAATGCAACCGGGACCAGTGGCTTAACGTACCTAACGGAGTAAATATTAAGGATTTTGGTCACCCATCCAGTGATCAGCCTCTGCGAAAGCTGAGCGCGCTTACCACTGCGCCACTAAGCTACAAGCGCCACTAAGACACAAGTTTGCGCGTTTTCCACTAAGAAAACCCCATTTGTCAAAGCGCCTCAATTCCAGGGTACCGCGCTCACCATTAGTAAAAGTGTTGGGATTCTGGGTGTTGACATTTCGAGCGACGTGCAGTATCGGTGTCATCTGGAAGCTAAGGCCAAACTGGCCTCCAAAAAGCTTGGCGTCCTGAACCAGGCGAAGCAGTACTTCACTGCGAGGGACCTTCTGATGCTTTATAAAGCTCAAGTCAGGCCTCACATGGAGTACTGTTCTCACCTGTGGGCAGGGGCGCCACAATACCAACTTAACCCATTTGACGCCATACAAAAGCGCGCAGTCCGAGTTGTCAACAACCCACGAATCACTAACAGGTTAGAACACCTGAGTCTTAGGTGAGACATTGGATGTCTCTGCGTGTTCTACCGACTTTACAACGGTGAGTGCTCCGAGGAATTATTCGATTTGGTGCCAACTTCCCCCTTTCATCATCGCATCACTCGCCGAAGATTGAAGTTTCATCCGGATCGCTTGGATTCATGGCGAACGACTACGGTCCGTTTTTCTCGATCGTTTTTGCCGCGAACTTGCAAGCTGTGGAATGAGCTTCATCTGAGGTATTCCCAGAGCGCTTTGACATGGAGCTCTTCAAGAAAGGTGTAAAAAGAGTTCTCCTTCAGGGCCGGCGTTGCACTGGTGATTCCCCTGGTGTTGCTCGTGTCGATAGGCGACGATGACCACTTACCATCAGGTGGCTCATCTGCTTTTACCTACGTCTGCCCTTCAGGCTATAAAAAAAAGCTACTCAACGTAATGACATAAATTTGAGCAAACTACGGAATTTTACACCTAACATTTTATTATCACTGGAAAATCAATAAAATGTCAGGGTCGCGGACCTCAAATATTTTTACATTTTGGGTCGCCAGCCAAAAAGGTTAAGAACCGCTGCTCTAGACGGACGGACCGCATTTCAACTGCAATCCAACCGCAAATTGCAGTTCAGGTGCAGTTTGAATGCAGTTGACACGACTGCAATAGAACTGCAATCCAAACGCGCAACTTAACCAAACCAAACTGCAATTGAACTGCAATCGGACTGCGCGTTTGGTTTGCATGTACTATTGCAGTCGTGTCAACTGCATTCAAACTGCACCTTGTAAGGAACTCCTTTTGGACAATCACTAATTATGTCAACAAGAAGGAGTAACAGGCCGTTTACTCATAAAAGGATATTAAAAATACAACTGTCATATGAAGACATAAAGGGAACACGAATATTTTACTATGGGAAAAGATGTATGTTTGAATGATTAAAATAAACAAGTTAAACAGTAAATAATTGTTTTCTGGGCTCCCCTTTTAACCTGAACTGCAATTTGCCGTTGGATTGCAGTTGAAATGCGGTCCGTCTGTCTAGAGCCTAAAACGAATACCCACAGAACAACAAACCAAAAAAAACATTAGGTAATCACTCGCGCGTAGCATTGTTTACTTATATGAATTGCACCTCAGAAAGGACAGTAAATTAAACAATTCACTACCCGTTTTACATATTTATTCACAATCACTGAAATCACAGACATAGAATAAAATAATAAATCACAATACTAACCTTAACTTAAATCACTCCCGCGGTCAACGTTCGAGCGTCATTCGTCAAGATGGCCGACCGGGGTGAAGTTTTTTAATCTCCAATGACAGTGACAATGACAACATGTTGACTTTGGCATATTAAGTCAATGATAGTGACAGATCTAGTTAGTAAGAAGAGGTAGATGCGTTACAGTCGGCCATCCTATGAGAACGAGTCTCTTCGTTCTATCCGTATCACTTCTTTGGTAAAATATTCATACATTATAAAGAACCACTTATCACATTAATCAAACAATCCAATTCTATAGATGATTTTTGTACAAATTAACTAGATTTAAAATTCTTTTTGTTTCATCGCCTCAAATAACAACAACTAACTAAATAACAGTAATACTCTTATGGTATAGCTGCGCGATATAAGAGTTACATTCTAGCGCAACTGCGATGTCTCGGACCACTCATGGGCGGCGAGTTCGTACGCCAATCGTGCCCGGTCCGAGGACACCCCTCGCTCTTATGGTATAGTTGCGGGATACGAGAGTTACTTCCTTTATTCTTGTTCCACACAACTGCGGTGCCTCGGTCCACTCATGGGCGGCGAGTTCATACGCCACTCTTGCCCGGACCGAAAACACCCTCGCTACTGCGATGTTTTGGACCACTCATGGACGGCGAGATCATACGCCACTCTTGCCCGGACCAAAAGACCCTCACTTTATCACAATATATTATTCATTTATCACTAGTTTAATAAATCAATTCTATTTCGCTATTTGTAATTAATACCTACATGTATCTTTAGAATCATTCAAATTAAAAAAAATCTAACATGCATATATTCTATTTAATCTATTATACATTTTTTTTTAGTTATCACTTTCATTATTGTCGTCTTCACTTGAGGAGCAAGCAGCAGCACTGAAACTAAGCCAAGGAAATATTTTGTCTATCGCGACAACCGTCTCGTATCTTGCCCCCTTTCTGGTTAGAGGAGTGTCCTCTATAAGGAACCTATCGTTTGGCAACACCTTCTTAATCCGGTAAGGCCCCTTGCATTTTGCTTCCAACTTTTTCGACCCTGGCCCTGTCACTATAGCCCTTGCTACTCTCACCAAATCACCCTCTACGTAAGTTTTTCCTTCTTTCCTCCGTTTATCATATCGCGTTTTCATCGTCTCTTGGTTTTGTTCTATCCTTTTGCTAGCGTCTGTTCTCATACCTTCTATTGTCTCTTCCCCTGTAACTATATCATCAGCTACGTCATTCAGTAACCCTTGAGCTGGGTTGGCTACATTCCTGCCGAGTAACAACTCGGTAGGGGTTCTCTTCGTAACTCCGTGAATGGTGGTGTTTATCCCTAACTGGACATCGGGGAGAAGTTCGTCCCAGGTATTTTTATTCTTGCCATGCACCATAGAACCAAGTGAAGCCAGTATAGTTCGATTATACCGCTCCACTTGTCCATTAGCGCGTGGTGTGGCAACCGCGTTGAGTATATGTTTGGCACCAACCGATCGCATATAAGTCTTAAACTTCTTACTGGTGAAGCTTGTACCTCTGTCAGTGATCAACCTCGTCGGTGAGCCAAAATAACTAAAAATAGTCCGGAAAGCTTTTATACTCTCCTTAGTTTTCGTACTTCGTACAGGTGTTAGACACACATATTTGGTGAATGCATCAACAACCACCAATATGTATGTGTGACCCCGTTTACTCCGCGGAAATGGTCCCAAATGGTCAGCGTGTAACGTATGAAACGGGATTTGGACTTTTGGGATCGGGTGAAGTAGTCCCTCCTTCGCTCCCGCTGGCAATTTGTGGTGTGCGCATTCAAGACACGCTGCTACATATTTCTTAATGAATTTGCGCATCTTTGGAAACCAGAATTGGGTTCGAACCCGCTCTAGCGTTTTCTCGAACCCAAAGTGACCTACGTCATCGTGGTTAGCTTTCAGAAGTTGCCAGCGGACGTTTTTGGGCACGAGCCATCTAGTAGTACCATCTTGTAAAATCCGAAATATTCGGCTGTTCTTGATCATGTACTCTTTATGAATACCGGCAATCTTCAGCGTCTCCGGGTCTTCTAGAACATCCTTGATCCGTTTGATTTCTTCGTCTGAAGATTGTACGGTAGAAATCCAATCTTCTGCAGTGACCGTCAGTATGTCTAGTGTGTGAATCTGTTCTGGCTCTACTGAAACGGGTCCTCTACTAAGAGCATCTACGTGGGACATTCTCTCACCCGGGCGGTATTCGATTTCGCAATCAAATTCTAAAAATTGAATCCACCACCTTGATATGCGTGGTATGAGGTCCCTTTTGGTAAATGTAGAGCGGAGGGCGTTACAGTCTGTCACTATGACAAACTTTATTCCGATAAGATACGGCCGGAACTTGTTTAACGCACAGATGACGGCTAGCGTTTCTAGTTCGAACGAATGGAGTTTCATCTCATCGGCTTGGGTTTGGCGACTAAAGTAAGCTACGGGTCGCCAGGGATCAGATCCTTTTCTCTGCAGTAGTATACCCGCTAATCCAAGCTTACTAGCATCGGTGTGCAGTTGAGTATCTGCACTGTGATCAAAAAGTGCTAGAATAGGTCTCTCTGAGAGTAGCTTTTTGATGGTCTCAAACGATTGATTTTGCATGTCACCCCACTGCCAGGGTATATCTTTCTTCAAAAGATTTGTGAGGGGTCTGACTATGAGTGCAAATCCCTTTACAAATCTCCTGAAGAAGCTGGCAAGTCCGAGAAACCTTCTTACCTCGTGCTGATTTTGTGGGGTAGGAAACTTGGCTACTGCTTCGGTTTTCATGATCCCAGGCTTGACACCATCTTTGTCAATTTCGAACTCAAGAAAGTCAATTCTTTCTTGAAAGAAGTGACATTTTTCCATTTTTAGAGTTAGACCAGCTTCACGTAAGAGGCCAAGTACCTCTTCGAGTCGCTCCAGTCCCTCTTCGAACGTTTTGGATGGTATTAAAATATCATCCATATATATGACGACGTATCCAACCTTAGATTTGCTTAGGACTTTGTGAATCGTCCTCTGAAAAACCGCTGGAGCGTTGGCCAGTCCGAAGGGCACGCGATTGTACTCAAACTGCCCATCGGGCGTGACAAAGGCGGTTTTCTCTCGAGATTCTTCAGATATGGCGATTTGGTGATACCCCGATGCCAAATCTAAGGATGTAAACAACGATTGGCCCGAAAGTTGATCCAACAGATCGTCTATTCTCGGTAGAGGGTAGTGGTCCCTTTTTGTGCGGCTATTTAATGCGCGATAGTCCACACATAAACGTTTCTCCCCCGACTTCTTCTTGACGAGTACGATTGGACTGGCATACGGTGAGTTCGACTCTCGTACAATGCCATGTTTGACCATATCATCAACCATACTCTGAACAAGCTTGCGCTCAGAGTATGCCATCCGATACGGCCTATAAACCACAGGAGAGGAGTCCTTGAGATGGATTTCCATTTCCGTTACGTTGGTAAATCCCAGATCATGCATGCCTGTCGAGAAGCAGTCTTTGTATTTGTCAAGTAAGTCGTGGCATTTCTGTTTCTGTTCTTCGGGCAGTTGTTGGCCACAGTTAGGGACAACTGGTGTATGCGGACTAGTATCGGTTGTAACTTTCATTATACTTTTACTAGATCCTATATACCTGGCGCGAGTAATGAGGGTACCACTCTTAAGTTGCACCGGATTTGTACTGACATTTTGGATTAACAAAAGACAGCGAGTGCCCTGTATCTGATACTCGCCCGGTAAAAGGTAATATTCCTGACCTACGTTGCCTCTAATGGATCCATTAACGAAGATGCATCCATCACAAGCTATGTTGGAATCCACTGTAACTGCCTTCATCTGCCCTATACCTATAGAGATGTCACCGATTATACGTAGCTGTAATTTTAGATCTTGTCTATGTCCTACTCGTTCGAACACTAAATCAGTTGGAGTTTTAGTGATTTGAAGTGACGGTCTCTCCGTGAACGTATGCCCTAGCAGTACGTTGCAGTTTAGTAAGTGGTCATCCACTATAAGAACTTCAACGTCCTTTTCCTGAATTCCTTGCACTTCAATGTCAGATGTTGTGCGGCCTAGGGGCAAGTATGGGACATTACCTAGTCCTCTTAAGTATGGTCCGTTTACTTGTTCCCACTTAAGGCCTAGCTTTCGTGCAATGCTCTCGCGAATCAGTGTAGCTTCGCTACCCAAGTCTACCTGACATACTGTGGTAAAACCGTTTAAAATTATGTTGAGCCTATATTTATCATTTGTGTTTTCGCACAATTGAGATGTTGAGACTTCTAAAACGTTTCTGTCTCTGGTTGTATTTTCATTTTTCGCTTTAGGGCATTGTGTTGAGTCATGACCTATGTAATTACAAAGGGTACACTTTATTATTGGTTTTGGGCACCTAAAGCTAGGGTGTCCCATACCTTGACAATTGAAACATTTGATTGACCCCTTAGAATTATTGCTCCTGGGGTTATTATCAGGTGCCTTAGTTGGGTTGTTGCCTGTCGATGTATTATTCTGCCGCCTATCTCGATTTAGATCCCTATTATTGTCTACTTGGTGTCGGTTTTGCGATTTGATGGTTTTAAAGAAGTCTAATACATCCTCGGGCTTATCGAACTTAGCCGCCTGAGCGCCTACGCGAACTCCTCTATCGTCAATCCCGTACAGTAGGCAATCTACTGCTTGCTTCCCAAATATTTTACATCTATTCAGTAGGTTTATCTTAGCAAAGTAATACAGTTCGAAAGATTCTCCAGGGCGTACCCGTCTGTTAAGCATCTCAGTTAGTAATTCCGCGTAGTTTTCTGTCGCTGGGAATGATTCTCTCAACATGGCTTTCCATTCCATCCATGTATGCTTAATAGACGGCAAGCCCTGGTACCAAGTCTTAGCGAGTCCCGTAAGCTTAGGCAGGGCATAGTGAACCGTTTGCTTTTCGTTCCAATTATAAATTTCGGTACATTCATCGACTTTGTCGAGCCAATTATTGATCGTCTGTTCTCTGAACATTGGATCGAACTCCGGAATCACATTATTAAAAGCCGAGCTAGAAAACGATTCACCACCCCTTGACCTTGAGTTAAATGCATTTAAAAATTCTTCAAATAAGTCTACCGTTGCCCTAGGTCTCTTCAGGATAGTTTCATTGTCATCAGTATCAGGTAGGTGTCGTTTAGCTGGTGTAACTAGCGAGCGGTGTCGAGAATCACGTAAGTGTCGTGAGATAGGTGTAGAAGATCTCTCACGCGGTTGTTTGCATGATATTGTAGTATGTTCGTTGTGATCATCCTCAGGTAAACGTCTTATATTTGTTGCAGTTTGTGAACGTTTGCGAGTATTTTGTGAACGATGCGCGGTAGGTGTAACGGATCTTTGGTGGGTTCTACTGTGCTCATTTAGTCGCTCACGTTCCTTACGTACTTCGCCCTCAAGCAATTTCAATCTCATTCTCTCCAACGATAGCTCACGTTCCCGCTGTCGCAGTGACCTTGAGCTGCTGAGGCTTCTACTCCTTCGACGGCTGCCGTGAAGGTTTCTAGCCTGGCTCCGACTACGTGAACGTCGCCCTCGCGGTGTATCGTCGTCGCGACGTGTGTGGCTCCGACGTGGTGAACTGCGTCGTGAACTCTCTCGTCGGTCACTCATTTTCTGAAACTCATAGGTTTTATGTTAATATTCATTCACTGAGAGCAATTAGTTAACATGACATGTACCTACCTAAATCACTAACTTACTCAACTCAGTTATCGGTAAATTTCCGGTTTTTTTTTTAATTCAAGTATTACTTTTATTCAAGTATTAGTCCACGTTGTAGTTTATTATTGCATTAAAGTTAACTTCAAGTTATTATTGCATTAAAGCTCAAAAATTTAAAGATTTATATATCATTAAATTTGATAACGCAAAAAGAAAGAAGAAAAGAAAAAAAAATTAAGAAATCTATAAATAGCACACACGGTTACATAATCTTATTAAATTAAAAACTATATTTCATTTTTAATCCATTTGCATTCTATAAATTGATTAAAAAAAAACAATAATGTAATGCCTCCTTGTTAATTAATTATTTTGTTACACCAAAGATGCATTAAATATCCAGATGGAACATCGAACCTGCAAAAACGTGTCAAAAAGTTGTGGCCAACAGTTGGCCACAATTTTTATATCATTACGCACAGATTACGCACACATACTTGATAATGTTGCCTTGGTTTTTTTTTTTTTGCTTTCATTGTAGGGCGACGCTCAATCTAAACATCCAAAACATCATTGTGTTACACTTAAGCGATGCAATACATGTATTTTCCAGATACGAGATACGATCCGATTTCATCTGCATGGTATTGAAATATTTTGCGAAAATAAAGGTTTTATACGACTAATGTGAGATTATGACCGTATATTTCCACAATGCGAGATATTTTACACTGCTAAAATTACATTTTATCATTGCGGTCGAGCGCGCGGACGTGATGAAATTTGAATTTCCCGGTTCATAATCCAACTTCTGAGATATGAATTGCACCTCAGAAAGGACAGTAAATTAAACAATTCACTACCCGTTTTACATATTTATTCACAATCACTGAAATCACAGACATAGAATAAAATAATAAATCACAATACTAACCTTAACTTAAATCACTCCCGCGGTCAACGTTCGAGCGTCATTCGTCAAGATGGCCGACCGGGGTGAAGTTTTTTAATCTCCAATGACAGTGACAATGACAACATGTTGACTTTGGCATATTAAGTCAATGATAGTGACAGATCTAGTTAGTAAGAAGAGGTAGATGCGTTACACTTATTTGTTCTACTACACACTTATAGGTATTTATAAAATTAGTTTAGATGTCGATTCTTTTTCAAGAGAGCCAATTAATTTTAACAGAGAGCCTTAAGATGTATGTTTCCTTATATTTAACTAGCTTTCCGCCCGCGGCTCCGCCCGCGTGGAATTTTGTTAGGTATATAGCGTATTTTTACTGAACTCGACAGTGCTTTTCTTTAGACTTATTTTAGAAAAAAAGATTTTTCAGGCTGAAATCTTATTACAACTTCAATTTAATATCGAACAAAATCGCCCATGTAGTTTAATATTTGCTGCTTTCCCTTCATAAGAAAGTCCAACTCGCTCTTGGCTTGGAAGTTATTTTTCAGGAATTTGCATTTTACGATCCCATGGAAATGTCCTAAGTAAATTTCCCGTCTCGTATAAATATTTGGAGTACTAAATCTCTATTTAATTTTACACCTACCTATATATTTTTAAGGTGATATTGAAAAAATACTGAAGCACATTTTTTAATTTTAACAAAGAGACTGGACATTCATTTTCAAGTCCCCTTGGAAACTAACGAAAAAAACACAAATTTTCACCCCGTATTTTTAGGGGTTGGAGGGTTAATTCGAAAAAACACTTGATTTTTTATTTACAACAAAGAGTATTTACCTATTTTCAGCTTTCTATCTTGAAAATTTTATTAAGTCCCATACAATCTTTCACCCCCCTTTTAAAGGGGTTGAGGGTTAATTATCAAAAAAATCTGATACACGTATTCATTAATTTGAAGTAAGCAACCAAAATTCAAATTTCCAAGTCACTAACTTCAATGTTGTAGAATTTTCATATAATAGTTTTCATCCCTTTCATCCCCTTCAGAGTGGAATTTCCAAAAATCCTCTCTTGGTCCCCTACACTCCCCAAGGAACATACAATACATGGCAAATTTCATGTTTCTAACTTAGAAAATGACGGACTTCCATACAAACTTTCAACCCCTATTTTACCCCCTTAGGGGTAGAATTTCCAGAAACGCTTAAATACGTATCTATTAATTTTTAATCAGTTTTTCAGGAATTTGCATTTTACGATCCCGTGGAAATGTCCTAAGTAAATTTCCCGTCTCGTATAAATATTTGGAGTACTAAATCTCTATTTAATTTTACACCTATATACCTATATATTTTTAAGGTGATATTGAAAAAATACTGAAGCACATTTTTTAATTTTAACAAAGAGACTGGACATTCATTTTCAAGTCCCTAACTTGGAAACTAACGAAAAAAACACAAATTTTCACCCCGTATTTTTAGGGGTTGGAGGGTTAATTCGAAAAAACACTTGATTTTTTATTTACAACAAAGAGTATTTACCTATTTTCAGCTTTCTATCTTGAAAATTTTATTAAGTCCCATACAATCTTTCACCCCCCTTTTAAAGGGGTTGAGGGTTAATTATCAAAAAAATCTGATACACGTATTCATTAATTTGAAGTAAGCAACCAAAATTCAAATTTCCAAGTCACTAACTTCAATGTTGTAGAATTTTCATATAATAGTTTTCACCCCTTTCATCCCCTTCGGAGTGGAATTTCCAAAAATCCTCTCTTGGTCCCCTACACTCCCCAAGGAACATACAATACATGGCAAATTTCATGTTTCTAACTTAGAAAATGACGGACTTCCATACAAACTTTCAACCCCTATTTTACCCCCTTAGGGGTAGAATTTCCAGAAACGCTTAAATACGTATCTATTAATTTTTAATCAGTAGCCCAAAAATAAAGTTTCATGTTTCTAACTTAAAAAATGACAGTCTTCCATACAAACTTTCAACCCCTATTTCACCCCTTTAGAGGTTGAATTTCATAAAATCCCGTCTTAGTGAGCACTTACATCCTTAAAAGAACCCGCATGCAAAATTTCACACTCCTAGCACTTGTAGTTTCTGAGATTTCGTGATGAGTCAGTGAGTCAGTGACCTTTCGCTTTTATATATATAGATTAATGTGTAAAATAAGCACGTAATATTACATTTCAAAACAGCAGACACAACTAATTTACATGAAGTAATATGTTACAAGTCCTATTTCCGTCGCCCAATATACCCCGACATTAAATATTAATTACAATAATTACTCGTGTTTAATAAGTAATTGCTATGAATTATTAATAAATACAATTATTGTTTGAGATTATATTGAGATTATATAAGTGTTATTGACTTCCGATTTAATTGTAAAGGAAGGTAATTCAGCACATTATTTTTGTAGCAGTTGTAAGGGGAAGTTCTGCTCGAATGTACCTATACCTACTTGTAAAATTTATTGTTAATTAAATGTGATATAGTATAAAGTGTCTATGTGGTAATAAATTGTACTTATGGAAAGACGCTGCTGGAATTAATTTTTTGAAATAACTTATCGATTGGAAAGTTCATCGTCCTTGCTGCAGCCAGTGTGATAGCCATCATCACACTTCAAAAGTGGAATAATTCAACTAATATTTTGTTGTAATATTAAGAAGCTATGTGTTATTTAATTACCTCTACAGATATATTTTACCTATTCTACGTCGGTGCGAAGGTATGGATAGGTTTATATTTTTTGCAAGCTGTTTATATTATGTTAAGAACCTTTAATAATCTCAGAATCATTTAAAAGTCGCAAAATTGTGTTCAAATTGCTAACTATTCGAGTGAGTTTAAAGTTATGAAATTTTACGTGACTGTGTTACATATTTCACCTAAATGCTAGTAGGGTTTTGTCACCAAGTCCTTTCTTTCGAGTGCCTGCGCCCTCCTGTTGTGTAACTTTTTCAACTCGTGTATAATATGGTATTAATACGAAGAGTTTATATTCCAGTTTATCATTAATGTCGTTTTAATATCCGCTAGGGACGTAGGGACAAAAAGGACAGGTACGGTTCGTAATTTTACGCGCGATAAAATCGGACATTTTAATCAACCGATAAGTCTGTGTTTCACAATTAGATGTAAAAAAATATAAATAATGGAAAATGAAAGAGTAAAAAAATTTTCGATCATAAATACCCTTCAGTTAAATTTTTATTAAGTTGGAATCCCTGAATGTTGAAATCCCCTTAAGTTGAATCCTCTGAATGTTGAATTCCCGTTAAATTGAATTTTCTGAATGTTGAATTCCCGTTAAATTGAATTTTCTGAATGTTGAATTCCCGTTAAATTGAATTTTCTGAATGTTGAATTCCCGTTAAGTTGAATTCTCTGAACGTAGGTACCTGGATGACAGTAGGTAATAAAATTGAGACGCGGCCGCAACTACAAATTGGCAAGCATTGAGTAAAACCTGTAATTTTACTATTCATTCGTTTAAATTTATTTTCTATAACTTTTAGTAAATTTATTTAATCATAATTTTATCATAATTTTATTAACAACATACTTACTAACTCAAACTGCAATTTTACTGGTACAATACTACTTAGTACCAGTACAATACCAGTATGACAACGTAATCGTCGGAGGAATCCCAACTTAAACACGTACCTAATAGACACGACCGATCATGAAAGTGCCCTGCGTCGGGTCCGTATGTGGACCAACCTTTAGGTGGTTGCAAAATCTCCTGTACCGCTGAACATTTATACAAGCCTTAAAACGCGTACCTATGTACACTAGGTATTACTATTTATAGTAGTGTGTGGTTTTGAAAGTATCAGTCACTAGATATTAGGTTACGAGGGACGTTAGTAACGTGACAAGGTGACGACACTTTTGGACTGCAAAATGTCACCCGTTTGAATTATACTACTCCATATCACATAAATCTTCGCCCGCAGACGATGTCACTATACAAAATTTTCTCGCATCGCTCTCGTAAGTGGATATACATTATGTACATTATACATATTGACTTATTTTGTAACATCATTCAAAACTCAGAAAATGTCATGTTTATAATAAATACTTGAGTCCGGCCACGGCCTCGCCTGCGTGGATTTAATTCGCTTTACCTATGTATACATTTATATTTTTCTGCGGTTTTAAGTTTATTGTAAATGTTATGTTCAGCTACGGTTTTACTGTGAATTAGGCCTTTTTTGTCTTCCTTGTTATTCTTATTTATTTTATTACATTTTTTAATTAATATTTAGACTGTAGGTTACATAACTGTTAATGAACAGATAACATTTTCTTATTACTTTATTCGTATACATCGCGAAGTTCGACAAAATTCCCGAGTTTGTTTGAGGCTTCAATGATACGTAGTTAGTGAACATTTCAGGAGTCTATTTCTGTTGGGTCATGAAAAATTAACAAAACAGCACTTTTTGAAGTTACTTCTGTACTTTGGGCTGTAACTGTTAGTTTTACTAACAAACTTCAAAAAAAGGAGGAGGTCCTCAATTATTCTTCTGTATGTGTGTTTTTTTCTTATGTGTATCCTCATAACTTTGAAATGGGTGAATCGTCTTCGATTTTTATTTACGTCTTCACTTCATAACTTTGGAGTGGGTGTTTCGATTTATATTATTATTTTCTTAATCGAAACTATTAATATTAATAAATCGAATATGGTCACACATATACTGTGAGTATTTTCACGCATATTCTCATATATTGTCTGTTCAATAGATAGGTCGCAGGCATATTTACCTTTTATATACGGAATCCCAAAAAAATGTTGAAAGCATCTATTTAACGCGCCTATTTATCAAGAAAAGAGTTCTTGGAACCTACACAATTTTAATATCGAAAACCACCATCTAATACTTATTGTTATTCGCTAGCAACGACCGTATCTTTTTTTCTAATAAAAATTCCAAGATAATCAAGTGCCTATTTTTATTCTTTTTACATTCGCAACTGCGAATTGCGCGTAAGATGTGGTTACGTATAGACAAGTATTATTTTAGCTTCTTACAAATATTTCTCTACCGAAGAGAAAATACAAAAGGCAGATAGATTTTATCAACTAAGTGTAGACTTGTATAGACTTAACAAAAATAAAGTTCTAAAATACATTTTCAGAATTGGGGATCATTCACATGATGCCAGTTTCTTGCCAGTAGTTAAATAAATGAGTGCAGCGCGTAAGGGCTCATTTACGTGTTGCCAGTAGGGTTTGCAATCCGGTATCATTTTCAATCCGGCCGGATCTGGTCGAATTT
The DNA here is from genome assembly GCA_905404135.1 of Hesperia comma. Classification (NCBI taxonomy): domain Eukaryota; kingdom Metazoa; phylum Arthropoda; class Insecta; order Lepidoptera; family Hesperiidae; genus Hesperia; species Hesperia comma. The sequence goes on along the minus strand of FR990028.1, from coordinate 1,738,541 downwards.
TTTTTAACAGTTAGTTTTAGGAATAGTAAAAATAATCAGACGAAATTTTAGTCTATTTGACTTATTTGTGTTTCTTGAATGATGAGAACACTTTCTGAAAATCAAGGTATTTTATAGTTATATGGACGTAAGTACAAAAATTTTAACGAATAGAGAATAAGATAAAGCGCTCATACCGACATTCACTCATTTTTACTGGTCTGAAGTATGGTAAGGTCGTAACTATGTTTTTAATCTATGGCGCAGTTATATCTCACAATGTTCACTTTTATTATTAACTTTTTATTTTTATTAATTGCTACATAGTATAGGTACATACGTATATTGGAAGTTCCACCAACTACAGTTTTATTATGTTAGCATTTCAGGCAATGGCAGTTCATGCGGAATTTCAAATATTAACATTTTTGCTTACAGATACAACAAAATTATTCCACTAATTTGTAATCTTGCCAACCAATCTTTTGCTCGAGGCTCTGTCGTATGAAATCATGCGTATTTCGTTTTTTATCCTTTACCTCGTTAGTTTTTGTGTTATAGCGTATTTAATTTATTTTGATTTGGATGGTGATGTTTTCTTTTTATTACTTGTTTTACTTAGTAATTACTTAGTTTATTACTTGAAGTTGGTAGGTACTTGGTTTTTTTAAATGACTTCATAAAAGGAGGAGATTCTGGATTCGACTTTTTTTCTGTTACCTTATAATTTTGTACAAAGTGAACTAATTTTGATACTTTTTTTTTTATTAGAAAGCAAGTGCTTTGCGTCTATTCCCATATAAATTGACGTCTAACAGGTATATTTTGAGTTGTTCTTAATAATGCTTTTTTAATTTATGGTTTGATAATATATAATTATTGATTAGGTGTTCTAATTTTTATACTTATATTATTTAATTTTTAAATCGAAAGCTGATGCTTGTCGTCTGATCCCATAAAAATTACAGATAGTTCTAGAGTAATCCCTACTTATCGATTTCGAAGTCCTCTATTTCCTTAAGTTAGTTTTTTTTATGGAATTAAGATAGCAAACGAGCAGGCAGCACCACCTTCCGCTGCCGCCCATGACAACTGTGACCGACCCAGAACTAAACTCAATGAGTCTCGTTCTAATTCGGTCACAGATGCGTTGCTACCCCTGAGGACTGAGGGCTCCACACCTTCCTATCCGGAACACAATTGTTCTTAAAACAATTATAACACGGTAGGAATGGTACTAAGTACCGTGGCTAGTTTTAAACATAGTATAATTGTATTGCAGATCGGTTGGAAGTACACGAACGCGTGGCTGGTGGGCAACCTGCCGTGCAAGGTGCTCCTCGTGATGAGGGCCTTCGGGCTCTACCTGTCCTCCAACGTCCTCGTCTGCATATCTATTGACAGGTCAGTGCTCATCGGCTGTCTATCCCTTATCCCTTCTCATTATAACCTATACCTATCGCCAGCTAGGTTTAGCAAAAAACTGACTTTCTCATCAGCACATTATAAAATGTTAACATCATCGAACTTTTTTTTTTATAGCTTAAGCAGGCAAACGAGCAGACGGGTCACCTGATGGTAAGAGATCACCGTCGCCCATGGACATTGGCAACACCAGGGGCGACACCAACGCGTTGCCGGCCTCGAAGGAAGCGATAGACCCGCTTCTTGAAGGACCCCATGTCATAGCACTGTGGGAATACTGAGGGATGAAGTTCGTTCCACAGTTTACACGTATGCGGTAGAAAATGACGTGAAAAGCGAACTGTGGACGAACGCCAGGTATCCAAGTGGTGTTGGTGAACTAGTCGTAATCAATTCAAAATGCCCTCTAAAGGTAGCCATTGACGATACGACGATGCCTACATAGGCCGCGTTCCGTAACTCGACCAAAACGCCCAAAACGACACTTTTTCATAGTAATTTGAACGTTTTGGGCGTTTTGGTCGAGTTACGGAACGCAGCCTGAAGGAAATCTTTCATTTAGAAGCATTCCAATCAGACGCATCGACAATGGCTTCCAAAATTTCAAAGATTTCCTTATGGAGGCACTTCCATATGGAAATCTTCCATTGAGAAGCATTCCAAATGGACGCATCGTCAATGGCTAGCTTTAGGGATTGCTCAGAAAATATTTACGTATCACATGTCGTTTAAATAAAAAAAACATAAAAATCGGATCACTCAGTAAGTTTTAAATCAACTAATCCAAAAAACAGTCGAATGGAGTACCTACATATCTCGGACTTTTTTGAAGTCCATTAAAATAGTTAATTATTCATGACTTTAGTTCATATAAAAAGTAGGTCAAATAAATCCTGTTAGCGATAAAAGTAACAGTCTAACAGTATTTCATTTTATCAAATTCTATTTAGAATATTGGATAATTTTCCCAATCCAAATATGGGAGGTTATTACTTCGGCGGAAAGTTTTCATCAAATAACGACTATCAAGCAGTATCAAGCGAGCCAAACAGCCAAACAAGCGATTATAGTCCTACAAGGATCTTTTGGCGCAAGACTGTTGTGAGGGTGACAGAGACAGTGCCTTACAGTTTGCGTTCCCTGTAAGGCGCTGTCTCTGTCACCCACACGTCATCCACGCGCCAAAAGATCGTTGTGGGACTCTATCTCGCTCGATTAGTCCAACGTTTCAGTTTGAGACTCGGCGTTTATTGGATAACTAATAAACCCGCCCTCGTTTCTCTTCGGAAATCTATGCCTTAGTACCCACACTCGGAAATACAAAAAAAATAACCGACTTCGAAATCGAAATAGATAACTCAAAAATCACTAGTCAGATGTACGGTTCCCTATCCCGGTTGAAGTGTACCTGCCTAACTTAAATTAAAAATAATCATCTCGATATCACTTTTATTTTTGGAGAAATTCGTGGACGAACTTACAAACAGACATACAAACCTACAAACATAGGTACATACACTTACCAAATTAAGCACACGCACTTGGAAGCCTAAATGGATAATCACACTCAAATATTATTCAATTACAACAATAATATATAATTATCCACTAGTAAATCCGCCCTCGCTTCGCTTCGGAACACCAGTCCCTTCAAAAATCTCTATAAATTTTAACAAATTATGTTATTCCGATGTCTAAGCTATATTACTGCAAAGTTTCATGAAAATCCGTTCAGTAGTTTTTGCGTTAAAGAGCAACAAACACACACACACACTCACATACATCCTTACAAACTTTCGCATTTATAATATTAGTAGGATATTAGTAGGATACATATCGAATTGATAACCTCCTTTTTTGAAGTCGGTTAAAAATCTTAAAATTTTACGTGTATTACGCGGCTTACTTCATGTGAATGTGGATGCGGCCGAAGTTTCGAGCCGTTCCAAGGTTCGTTTTCAAGAGCCATTAGGGATGAGAGCCCGATTATCCGCAATTTTTAATGGTTATCCGTAGGATGCAGACCTATTATGCTATCGAAGACTTCTCTGCTCATCTTATATGCTGGGTTTTTGTATTGTTGTTATACACAATTCTATAGTATTTACTTCAATGTACCTATGTCTTAATTTTTTTTTTGTTAGGAAACTCTGAGGTCTTATACTTTTTATAAGTATAAAAATGTTAATATGCAGTGAAAATTGCATAATGCAAATAAGTGCGTCATACGTAGAGGCTTATTTTGAAGGCAGTTGCGGACATAAAAATCCATGTTTGAAAACATAAAAAAACATGAAAAACCAGAGGCGAGTTACACCGTTTCCACAAACTTTTATTTAACTTGCAATGTTTGCTTGTGTTTTTAGGTAAATAATATTTATATGGTCTTGTTAGGTAAATATTGTCGTGTGTTTTTAGATAATATAACCCCCCCGGGTATAAGTTTGACCTATCTGTCTTTGTCTGTGTATCTATATATCTGAGTATCTGTATCTGTGTGTGTTCGTAGCACCGTAGCTCTCAAAGTGATTGACCGATTTGAATGTGGCTTTTTTAATTCAAAAGCCAGTTTCTTTGCGGGTTCTTAGCTATGTTTGCAGAACGAAGAAAATCAGCTCTTTACCAAAATGATGCAATGTATAAAAATCATTTCTTGTCAGCGTCATCTAGATATTGTTTAGTGGCTAATTATTTATTGATTAATTTATTTAAAACTTTATTGACCACAATAAACGCATATTACGGTACAAAATGGCGAGCTTAATGCTAGGTAATTATAATAGGAAATCATTTGAGGGAAGAAATCTTATTGGCATTCATTTCATTGTAATACGATATTATTATAGTTCATTCGCTGTTCGTTTACTCTATGGGGCTGTACAAAAATGTCGAAGAGTTTTTAATTTTTTTATTTACAGTTACACAATACATGTTGCTGTAATTAGCGTCACCTGGACCGGCTCCCGACAGAGGAATCCATCGGTAAATGGCACAGTCACACGATTTGCATTTGTAATTCACAAACATAATAAAAACATTTTTTACATACCAAATTATAAATTAATTCGGTTTTAAGCCATCCCTTACATTTTATAAAAGAATTATTGTTTGGTGAAAGGATTATGGTTTAGTTACATTCAAGGCTGAGTACCTAACTCAGTATTTGAGGTTACTAGAATAACGATCGTAGTGGCGTAACCATTACAAAGAGCGATAATTTTATAAATAAAGTTTACAATAGAGAAAACATTAGATCTTCCCTGTCGGATAATAAGTTCACGAAATAACAAATATCCTCGAGCAATAAATAGTTGGCAATGAAGACAATATAATATTATGTTTCTGCGAATTTGCCATGCGAATTATCCGCTGTTTAATTGATAAATAAATCGTATTCGTAACAAAAAGATTAATCATCCAAATATTATCAAAATAATGCGAATATATTATTTTTCTGCTGGGAAATACGTTGTTTAAATAATATACCCATTATAGAAATAATAAAATGTTATTTAGGTATGTTTTAATTCATGGTGGCATAAAGTGACTCAATATTTGGCTAAACGCGGTCGCTTACATGCTCGCTATCGTTTGTACATTGATGGAACGTTTGCGTACGAATCTGTAAATAACTTTAATAAACATAATAATAAACGCTAACACACTCATACCCCCGCAGTAGGTTACCAGGTACCTATGTCACGGGTGGCATGGACTACACATATAACACATTACAATTATACCCATGACCCGAGTACAAATATTTATCTGCCACATAAATATCTGCCCCGGCCGGGAATCGAACCCGGGACCCCTCGCGTCGCAGGCAGGGTCGCTACCAACTAGGCTACAGGGTCGTCTACGCTAACGTACATACATACGTCTATCTACGCGAAGGTTCGCGGTTTACGCGCTTTGATATGCGATCAAAGACTGTCACAACTTTGACAGCATTAAAACCACGAATGTGTCAAAATTTCAAGGTTCGCATACTAGCGAGAATGTGAGTGACGGGCCTAAGTGCCAGTCTTGCGTAGTGCCACACTATGCTTGAGTTTTAAAGCTTTGCACCTGTTTATTATGTGAATCCGTGTGATAATAATAACCATAATTGCTTTTTTACAAAAAAAAAACAACTTCAAAATCGAGCAAGCAGAGATATCTCAAAAACTACTCGCCTGATGTCGCTCAATCAAATCAAAAAATTAATCAAGCCCAAACACAAGGTAACTGCTGTAAATCGTAGAGGAGTTCCCTCGACTGTCTTTCGGCTTCATCAGCTCCAGACCTTCATTAAAGTGTAGTGTATTAACATACTTGATGAAACCATTAACAAACGTACTAGTCACCCTTATTTCGAAAGTCCCCTTAGATTTATCTGGGATGCCAACATCAGATCCTGGTGTCCTTATCATGGGACCACCCTTGGAATATCTACTTTCCAACAAAAAAATAATTATCAAAATGGGTATGAAAACGGTGAATACACATAAAAAAGTATACGGTCGAATTGAGAACATCCTTCTTTTTTAAATTCGGTTAAAAACGAATATAAATCAATCGAACGGTTCGAGAGCTGCATTTTACATACAAAGGTAGATAAGAGCCCTCGTTTTTGCATCGGTGTTTAAAAAATAAATATCAATGTTATATGCGACCAGTTAGTAGTTTCATACTAATAACACAGAGTACCCACTGTGCTAATAGCGTCTGTTTTCGATTGGGTTTCGTATAGTTGTATTAATATGTAATTGATCAGAGAGTGAATATGCGTTTAAGGCCTTTCAAAAATGAAAATGAATGAAGTAATGAGTTTTCGTAGCGTCGTAGCATCTCTACGACGTAGACAGTGATTATGTCGAACAACTTGAAATTGATTGGTCAATGCTCCCGAATCGCCGTCTACACGGTGTATCGTGGCAAATTAATTTTTTATTAAACTTTAAGACAAACTTTGATATTAAAAATCATATAAATATCTCAAAGGTATTTTTATGGCAGTCTTCAATCACGTGTTTATAGCCAAAAATAAATTTTCATCTTAAAATTCTAATACTAATAAGTTCACAAGTTTGCTTATGAAATAGTTTGAAATCCTGTAATGTTCATTTGAAATTAAAAAATAAAACCTGTGATCTTGAATTACCTACGTGGCGACATAACACACACACCATGGCAAGTTAGAACATGCTCGAATCACGCTAATGTTAATAACACGATATAATAAATTAATCAGTATTTACCGAATTTAAATCAATATAAAAGATTATAGAGTATATAAATCGATTAATTGTAATTGTACACTACGAATATTCGTATCTCTATCCTACCGCCCGCAATCCCCGCTTACCACCACGTTTGACCGTACGATTGAACGTATTTAGTGATAATACGTTGATTTCACAAATTTTATTTACCCCTGAAAGGAATAAAACAACATTGGCAAATTTTTTTTTTACAGTAGTAAAGCAAGTTACCATATCCTGAATAAGAACCGTGTATATAATCAAATATAAGAACATAGTAATAATGCATAATTATCTCAACGGATTAAATAGAACAAAAAAAAAATTATAGATAAAAACCAGAAACTTAGGTTGAAGTTTCAACGAATATCAATTTATTTTCAGCATGGTGAATATTTTAGAGCCAAAAAAACTCTAGTTGTAGACGAAAGTAGGTACCTACATACCAGCGGATATCAGGGACCTTTTCTGCTAATTTATAAATGCTTCAATTGCAGTTGGATATAATAGTTTGACACATTTTTGCCACATACCCCATACAAAATGTGTCAAACTATTCAATTGAGACCCAATTTATCCATTTATAAATTAGCAGAATCTGGGCTCAGATTTGTATTATTATTATTCAAACTTGAACTGTACCGAACTATTTATTTTTTGCAAACTACACTCTACTCTTCATCATACTAGGTATTACGTAAATCCGCCGCAATCGAGCCAAGACTTCAAAGGTCTGTACGAAATCGCGAGAAAATGCGAGATTTAATTTCCTTAACTTTGCTAGTGAAAATCTACTTTCCGCTAGCGACGATGGAATTCAGTTTCACTAAAGAATTCATGATACACGTGTACGAGTATACACGTGTCTCGTTTGTTTACTAGCAGTGTAGATAGAGATGAAGTAACAATTTAAAATGAATACGGTCTTTTTAGGGTTCCGTACCCAAAGGGTAAAACGGGACCCTATTACTGAGACTTCGCTGTCAGTCCGTCCGTCCTGCGTCCGTCCGTCTGTCACCAGGCTGTATCTCATGAACCATAATAGTTACACACTTGTAATTTTCACAGATGATGTACTTCTGTTGCCGCTACAACAACAAATACTAAAAAACAGAATAAAATAAATATTTAAGTGGGCTGGGCGCTGTCTGTTTACTAGCAAATAGTTTGGATTTTGAATCATAATTTCGAACTATCTCCGGCCGTGTTGATTGCGTGAATTCAACTGCAATGTTGCTACGGGTCAATAAATCGCTAAACGTATTCGTTGGGAGCGTGATGCGAATAATTTAAAAAATTGCCATTATGTATTGGGAAACAGGCTTTTTAATTTTGGTTACACATGGAGTGCTGGATTAAAAAAAAAATTCTATCGACTTTACTTAAACTATATGAGAAGTAGAGATTTATTTTAGTCAACTGATAATATTGGCATTATAAAATTGTCTGAAAGCAGGGATTTAAAAACACTATCCCTGTCTCAAAGAAAATTTATCTAGGCCTACTGTGTAATTAAAAAGTCTGAAACTTTCTCCGAATACTACTGCAATTGTAGTTCATTCATCAAATGCCCAATTTATTTTTAAATTTCTCAAACGCTTTTATTAAAAATGTAAATTAATATTTTACCAGTATAAATTAAAACGTGTTTCTTTAAATTTCGAAAGTTAAAAGAAAATCTAGGGACGCTCTTAGGCAATGGCTAAGGAATGGAAAAAGTTATTCCTTGCATTATTAATAAAAAATGACGTAAGTTTTGTTACTTTTTTAATCGTATAATTGGTATAATAAATTGCATGGCAGTAACAAAAACAAAAACATTGTGCTCATTAAATAAATATTTTTATGCCATTCGAACGTTTTTCAAAATATTTTAGATGTTGTGATTGATTTAGTTGACGACCCTGTACCCTAGTTGGTAGCGACCCTGCCTGCGACGCGAGGGGTCCCGAGTTTGATTCCCGGCCGGGGCAGATATTTATGTAACAGATAAATATTTATACTCGGGTCATGGGTGTAATTGTATGTGTAGTCCATGCCACCCGCGACACAGGTACCTAGTAACCTACTGCGGGGGTATGTGTGTTAGCGTTTATTTAGTTATAAGTAGTCAGCGGCTGGCCTATTACAAATTAACAGCTATTTAGTTCAACTAGCTTTTACAGAAATTCACAATGATCTTACACAAGTGTGCAAGGGCAAAATAATTAGTTTCACATTAAGAGATACCTACTAAGTTTATTTTTTATGGAATAATGTAAATACCTAGCAAACGAGCCAGCAGCACCACCGTCCCACTGCCCCATGACAACTGCGACCGAGCTAGAACTAGACTCAATTAGTAAGAGTCTTTCGTTCTAATTTTTTTACTGATGTGTTGTTGAATATCTAAAGTTTCGTCATACATAATACGCCCTTTCGTGTATTGATGTACCTATCCTCTCACGGAGACATGTCTCTTGTAATTTCAATTATCGGTCCCATGTCCTTACCTCCGGAAAACAAAGTTACGGATTAATCAGGAGCATGACTGAATGAAAGGAGGCCCAAATGAAATCCGTATTGGTGTCGTGAGTAAATGCTCGAGTTTCATCTATTGAAGAGCACCAGACTTTGTGTCATGACGTAATCAGAACAAAGTTAGTGCACTGCTATACAAATGAAAAATTTCATTAAGAAAAATAACCGACCTCAACATCGACAAGCAAGGATAACTCAAAGATCACTTGCCAGATGTCGCTCAATTCAACCAATCTAGGTGTAAAGTTCTCGTCACTACAAATATATCAAGACCAAACCCAAAGAAACTGCTGTAAATCTTTGAGGAATTCCCTTGACTGTCTTTTATCTTCATCAGATCGTCTCCAGACCTTCATCAAAGTGTATAATAATAATAACAATAGTAAAAATATTATCTATTATACCTAATCGCCCATAAAATTTTAGAAAATTCCCCTCGATTTGTGTAGTATGACCACCATTGGAATATTTATTACTTTCCACAAAAAGAGAATTTTCAAAATCGGCTCATAAACGACGAAAAAATGACTGAACAAACTTAAAAATCATAAATATACGGTCGAATTGCTGTCGAATTGTGAATATCCTTATTTTTTATGTCAGTCAAAAAAAAAACTATAACAAAGCCACCGCAACAGTCTTCCCTCTTGCTCTTTATAAAACTGTTTTCCGAATCCCCTACAAATATAATTGATCATCGATATCTATAATACATTTAAATCAAACAGTGAAATGCGAGTTGGACCAGCACTTGTTAGGGTTCCATACGGTTCAGTGATATTTACTGTAATTATTTATTTGGTCAGTATCAAAATTGATATCATTAAAACATACATAACTAGGGAAAGTATCAAATATTGAGTACACGTTTGTAACGAATACCTAATATTTTCGCCAAGTAAACTTTTTATGTCATTAATTTGTTGTGATTCAGGCTCTAATGACATGGCAATTTTGACATAACATACTTAGTGATAATTTCAAATGTCTACTAATCTAATACTATTGCTATTAACGGTTCATGAGATGAGCAAAATCATCATTGTAGAAGACATTGTAGTAGAGTTCCGCTTTCACCTTTTAGGTACGGAAACCTAAAACTTCGGTGGTGTCTGAAACTTTCACATTTACTTGAAAATCTCGTCAAGTACGAAGCGGACTCGCCCACGCTACGCAGAGTTCCGTCGATAACAAAACAAATGAGAATTTAATGCAAACATCGGAGAATATGTACCGGTAAACATTGAAACGAATTTATATTTTCGCCTCATATTTTGCGGAAGCTTCGGCCCATTTGCTACCACCAAGCAGACATTTAACAAGAACTCGGCCTAAAACCTTAAGGACTGTGCACTTAAAACAACCCGGTAAGGGAACAACTTAAACGAAAGCATTCAATTATAATCTTTATATCTTAGTCGTTACGAATGAATTTGGATTGATACTTGTTGTCGGTTTGGAGTTAGTTGACGACTAGTACCTCTGTCAAGTATACAACCGGAGTTATCAAGACAAAGAACATACATACCTAATTGAGTGTCTTCGTTTAAGTTGGTCCGTTGGCAAGTTGTGTACGTAGTAGCTGGGGAGCCCAAGAGGGGATTCTTGGATTCACTCGAGCGCGTCAGATTAAGGTACAGGAGGTACCTGGCACCCAGTTAAGTAGCTCCACCAAATATGAGCCCCATATATGAGGCCGCGCCTATAGAATAAAGGATCAGATTAGTAAAAAAAAATTGATCATCAGACATTCTCGAGCGCGTCAGATTAAGGTACGGTGAGTTAATTACACGCTAAAAAGTGTGTATTCCACTAATCTGACAATTTGAGAATGACGCAATGAAAGGGGAGGGCTACAAAGTTGTTAAAAAAAAACGCCATCTTGACATTCTCGAGCGTGGCTAATTTTTTATTTATTTTGAAGGAAATGATTCAAGGATAACGAAAAATATATAATCTGACGATTTATAAGAGCCGAAATAACAAAAATTCGTCATTAAAGTTTAATGTTCAAAATCGATAAGTAGAGATAAATCAAAAAGTACCGGTCAGATTTCGCTCAAATTTATACGAAAACATACGACGAGCTTTCGATTAAAAAAAAGGATGAAAGGATGAAAATTTAAATTCTCAGTAAAAAGTTATGAGGTAGCGACCATAAACACACATTATTAAAAATAACTCAAAAACTGCCCATTAGAGGTCGCTCAAATTTATACTGTATCACAAGACACGCACCAGCTTCCGAATAAAATAAGAATTATAAAAATCGGAACACCCAGTCAAAAGTTATGAGGCAACTACCATAAATCCAATACACATTATTATGAATAACTCAAAAACTATCTTCAAGAAACGTCAAATTAAACGAAAGGTTAATCTCACAAGGAGGTTTTTAACCAATCTTCGGGAGAGTTTAAATAGTTTAAACTGGACTTGATCGATTATCTACCGTTGATCTTAAGAAATAATTCGTGACTAAACTCTGAAGCATAGTTTAAACTATGATTGATATTAAGGCCCTTATATTATGTAAATACAAGTATTCTACTTAAAAACATACACTTCTTTATTAGCATGCTATTTCCTGAGCTTTTCTATAAATGAAGTTCAATGATTTAATTTTTTTTTGGCAGATTAGGGAAATCCCTCTAGATAATCGTCAGATTAAGAGACAGCAAGTCTAGGACATAAAGATGAACCATATATATCTTAATCTGACGCGCTTGAGTATTTCAAAATGGCGATTTTTTTTTTGCATATTAGTATAATGGCTGCGAGTTTGGGTCACATCCAAATCGTCAGATTATTGAATTAGAGCTTTTTTTTGGTGCACTTAACACCCCCTTAGAAAATCTGACGCGCTCGATTAAATTTTTTTTTTTTCATTTTCAACCCTTACGTACGATCACCCCCACCATGCAAACGGTCAGATTAACATACATACATTATTAAAAATACGTAGGCCATTGATGGTATCAATATCTGACGCGCTCGAGTATGTCCATGCGGCAGTTTTTTTTTACATATTTAAAGATCTATAGCCGCTTCCCCCACCGATGAAAAGGTATACATTATATAACATTTTTTTCTCCTTATCATCTAACCTTTGCAACCCAATAGGTCTCTATGACGCTCGAGTAAGTACACATTTAGCATCGTCGGCTCCCCTACCATAGTGCTTTATCCCTGGTTCAGAATAGATGGAATACCTCATACCCCATACATTTTTGAACAGAATTACTTATGGTGACTCTCTGTTCCTGGTATAATGTAACTGAAGGTATTTGCACAGGTTCTTCGCGGTCCTGTATCCCCTGCGCGTGGCCGCGGCCAGGAGGAGAAGTCGCCAGATGCTGTGGTGTGCCTGGCTGATCGCCCTAGCATGTAGTCTACCACAGGTATTTATCATTACCTACAAATACTGTAAAAACGGAAGCGCTCATAGCCCGGCGGCTTGCGTCGATCCTAAGCGATCGACAAAGTTAAGCAACAGCGGGCGCGGTCGGTAGTCGGATGGGTGACCGCTAGTGGCAAAATTTCTTGAGCGCTTCCGTGCTTCGGAGGGCACGTAAAGCCGTCGGTCTCGGTTGTTATCGATTGATAGCAGTCGTTAAGCCATGTCGGAGGCCTTCGGGCGGCTTGAAAATTTTCGACTTTGAATATTTATTACAAGTAAAAAGTACAAACTTATTACCCGTGACTAGCGTGCCGATAGTATGACAGTCATATTTTGGTATTGTCCTATTTTCATGTAGCTATTTGTATATTCCTCTTTTCATATTACATTAATGTCTTCAAAACGGTGCAAGTTTTGCTGTATGAACGTAACGCTATAACATTTTTAATATTTTTACTAAATGCTAAAACTATTTCAATTAATTACCTGATACCGAGAATAATATCAGTGTAACGTGGATTGTGGACATTTCAAAACCGCAGCGGATATGTTCCTGACAAGCGACATCGACGCTCCAGTGAATTCTGATTAAACTATTTTGATGTGACATGTGACAACTACGAGTATTTTAATTCTTTTTGGAACAGCCAATGTTGCTAAATTCTTTAATTGAACATAATTAAATTGTTACAAAAAACCCGACCTCAAAATCTATTTATGTTCAAAAGCTAGTGTTTGCTGTGTGGTGCCAATTAAATTCGAGCGACATCTAATGAGTTTCTGAGTAATCTCTGTTGATCTGTGCGGAAGTAATGTTTTTAATTATTTTCGTTCTTTTTCCTCCTCAACTTTTCACTTTGGGTACACTTAAGAACACAAAGTAAACCAAACCAATTAGAAAAGAAAAGTTAAATGTAGGAATGCTCCAATCAGGTATTTGTCAACAAACCTCTGAACGCTCTAAACGTATCACGTAAGTACATACAAATAATATAACTAGAACGCGAGGGCAAGTAACACAAGAATGAATTAGTAGGCAATAAATTGAGAGTACCATTTTAATGTTTTCGATAGATATGTAAAGATAAATTAAAAGAGAGAGACTCTTGAAGCGCGCATGATGATCGATGGACTTGAAATGGAGGAAAAATAACGTTATATTTTTTCTATGATCGCTAATAAGTCCGACAATGATATAATCTACGACAAATACTTAAATATTGAACGTATTTTAACGCTTCACTAGTTATACTAACTTTAAAGTTGAAATTAAAAAATCCCCGGACTAAGTTAACCCTTTAATAAACTATTGATCATCAAACGAGATTGCCTCAGCCGTTTTTAATTTTCTTGCAGACTGATTATCATTGCGCTGGCAACAAATCAAATCCTTTCATTTATGGTCGATATGTATGCTGAATTCAGTAAATTCATCGCCTTCCATATTTTCAAACAGTCAATTTTATAATACTTACACCAATAAAATCATTTCATTTGATACCCCACTCGGGTAAATTCGCTTAATAAATTATTCATTCATTCATTCATTCTTACTATCGTTCATTCATCCCCTGTTCTACCCTCCATAACTATTAAACGACAGAATTAATTTTCTTCAAACAGCCTAAACTTTTGACTTAGAAATCTTTCAAACAAAAGTGACCAAATGAAAATCGGTTCATCCGTTCGAGAGCTATGATCTTATGTACCTATACAGAATAAGAGAGATATTTACAGACACATCATATTATGTCTTGTAACACCCTCGTTTTTGCGTCGGCGTAAAAAAAATCTAACTATCAATTTTCTATATTAAAGACCTGTTATTAGCGAAAATGGTTGCTATGCGACCATTCGAAAGAACTTGATTCGATCCCCAATGAGGCGGAAAGGAAGATGGGCACAAATGTATGGAATCTGGTACCGGCACCAATCGGAATAAATGATACGTCGTTGGAAAGGTATTTTTGTGTAGATTGTGAATAAACATGTCGCTAGTCTGGGTTCATTGTCCGATCGCAGCAATCCTACTTGAAAATTATATATTTTTGGTACTAGTATACAACGACTGAAATTGAAAGTCATACATACGTGTATTTATATGTTTATATTGTTTATTAGATAAATCACTCATAAAGGCTGATTTACATTGATACAGTAGCTGACGCCAGCGCCACTTGATTCTGGGGCTAGATAAGCACTGTAGCAGTGTAAACATGTTGCAATTCAGTCCAGCATCCAGTATCCAGCACTGGATCGAATTAGACCGTCTGCCTATTTGTCGATCCAGTGACAGCCCCGCGCACGCCGCGAAGCCAGTGGCACTGGATCCGTGTTATCACTTTGCGCTGGTGATCGCCAGTGATTCAGTCCCAGTGCCAATGCAGAGCCGGAATTCAGTGATGCTGGCGCCAGCTACTGTATCAATGTAAATCGGCCCTAACTGAAAAAATTGTAAACTGATTTTATTGTATATTTATTGTTATGGATTTTTATCCGTTAATTGAATATTAATAAGCTCAAAATCTGTGCAAACAACTTCAAATCTGTCGAACTACGTCAAAGATATGATTTTTTTAATCCTAATTCGAACTAAATATTCCGTATCTTCTGAAGGCTATATTTCAAAACGGACAATTTGTAGGGGTTTGTCGCCATAGTAATTTTCTGTACTCTTGAAAAGACCTTTCAAAGGACACTAAAGTCATTTTGATTGGACATGGGTACCAAAACGCCCATCCTCCTTTAATTAGACTTTTAAATTTTTGTCTCGATATGAACGTGTGTACCTACTTTTCTTGTATGTTGTCTTTGGAATATACGATAGAGGGAATTCTAGAGGAGTCAATAAAATGTTGTATTAAAGTTTTCGATTATAAATGTTTTCCATCTAGGTATGCTTTTAAATAGCAGACAAGTTGATAAGTCAGCATAAGATATACGGTCATTACGTCCCCCACAAACTCGGTTATTTTTTATGAAGTTTTCACAAAAATTGAGACTCACTTGAAATCGGAGTTTAGGAGGATACATCCGAAATATGGTAGTTTTAAATCTAAGATTATTTTTAAAGCTTACTGTCTATATCTCCGATATTTAGATATATGTATCTTCACTATATAATAAACAATCTCATATGAGCAAAACCAGTAAAATGAGAAGTTTCCTCGATAGAAAAAAAAATTAAAGTTAGGTCCAAATAGTTGTGGTTTTCAGGTTTACTACAAAAGTTTTAATAATTAGGTGATGAAAATATTTTTGAAATATAGTAGGTAAATAATCAAAACTAAGTTTTCATAAGAATGAAAAACTCTAAAACCGAAACAGTTTTTATTTCGCGTGCGGTCGTTAGGATTTGTATTGTTAAAGTATTGAACTGATACTACTTCCTACTAATATTATAAATGCGAAAGTTTGTAAGGATGTATGTGAGTGAGTGAGTGCGTGTGTGGGTTTGCTACTCTTTCACGCAAAAACTACTGAACGGATTTTCATGAAACTTTGTAGTAATATAGCCTAGACATCAGAATAACATAATTTGTTAAAATTTATAGAGATTTTTGAAGGGACTGGTTTCCCGAAGCGAAGCGAGGGCGGATTTACTAGTATTTATTATTTATGTTAGATGAAGATTAATTATTTATGTTTTACTTAGGTATACATAATTATAATCCAAATTAATTTTTGTACGCTTTATTCATTAACTAATTAGAATCTAATTAATTTTAATCATGGCATTACGAGCATGCATTATGCATTGATAACTGTATTAATGAATTCATAATTGTATTTAATTATCATTTTATTAGAGGAGCTTTAGTGTAATCTTTTAAATGAGTACTAGACCAACGAATTGGTCCAATCAGTAATGTTATTTGTAAGGTTGATGTTATTTGTGAAAAGTACAGTTTATTTTGCATTTCATCTGAAAAATGTAATACGGTTTTATTTTTATAAGCATGCTGTGATTACCTATAATTGTGAGATTAGCTAGGCCAGTATCCTATGTTCAAATCTGTATTAGACTTATGTTTGTGCTTTATCTTGCGTTGGTAATCCAAATAAACAAATAAACTAAAGCTTACGTCCACATTTCACGTAAACTACAACGGCTTTGTACTCCCGCCACCCTCGAATATTTAATTTTAAAGTCAAACCTTCACAGGCCTTCACTTTGATCGAGGTCGGCATATAAGTTTAATAAAATATTCTCTTACGTCTCAACGTATTGTTAATAACGGGTCGTTTTCTAAACACCGTCGCCATGGCACCAGACGAACGTCATACCGTGTCGAATTTAACATTGAACGACGAAGCCGTACGAAAACTAATAACATGTGTGCATAATTACTTATATTAATTATTACATAATAAGGTACTCGAACCCGCTCTAGCTAATCTTGAGAAACCTATGCCGTATGTTGCAACACTTGCAACTGCCGTATGTTGCAATGTTCAAAGGTTCACGCGCATAATCCAACACACTCACAGCCCATTGGGATTCCCAGTGCCGTGGGCGACACGGGCTAAACAATAATAACACACACCCAGATTAAGTACACAAATTCAAATTCGAGTCGTCAATTTATTATTTATTCATATTATCATCTTAACATAATCTTCAAACAGTTAAAATAAAACAAAAACTAACTGTTATCTCAAGTTTATTTTTATGTTGATAACCTACAAACGAGCAGACGGACCTCCAGTAGAAATGGTCAGTGGTCACCGTCAATATGGACATCAGCTAGGGAAAAGCTATCATCATGCTTGCAAAGGAGAGTAAAGAAAGAAAATTGTAGCTCTCAAGCCTCCATAATACAGGTCGTCTAGTGGGTATCTCGAGTAAATAATATGGCTTTTCTCGGTGGTGACTGGCGTGACACCCATGCCACTGACACGACGTGTTAAGGACTGCGCACATTACAACGACTCCACGCCAACCAACGCGGTTACGGAGCCACTCAAATGTAAGCATTCAATAAAGATCCTTATATCTTGGATGTTACGGTTGAATTTCGAGTGTACACTTGAAAAACGTGGACTACTCCCCACCCACTGCTCACCGACGCCGTTCCGACTCCAACGAGTGGGCCACGCGTTGACCGTGCGCTTACGGTTAGTGGTCGACTCGCCGACCACCCGTGGACCGCTAAAACACAATGCCTGAAGCGGCATTCGGGCGGGAGTCGGCGCGAACGGCCACCCGCCCGCGCCTCTTGTTACTACATTTGCGAGACATGACACCTAAATAAATTTATTCTAAATCTATATTGTAAATAGGTATGGTTATAAAATTAGTAGTAGGTACATAATATAATATTATGTCATATCATTTAGTAATACCAATTTTTTATATATTGTAATTAAATAAGTAGGCATAATTTATCTATACAATATTTATGACAATACTTACATGTATTCGGATTAATATTTTATTATATTATATAAAGACTATTAATGAAAGTAATATAAATTGGAGTTAAGTAAACAAAATTATTTTTAAGCTATTGCATAGCTTTTATCGCGGGCCTTGGGCGCGGGGACCGAATGCAAAAATTTCGTAACGAAAATTTATTACACCCTACACACAGACATAGTTACTATGTCTATGCACCCACACATCGATAAATACCAGAACTTTTAACTGAGTTAACTAACTTTTACTTTATAACGGCTAAACCGATTTGGCTAATTTTAGTCTTGAAATATTCGTGGAAGTTCAGGGAAGGTTGCAGCGATGAGAAAATATGAAAAATTGCGAGGAAAATACTAAAAATTAAAATTTTAATTTCCCATACAAATCTTACCTGTCAAACATTTGATTTTCGCCCCGTCGGTTCGGTGTTTTAAGAATAATTACATGTAGATCTGGATTAAATAAGGCGTTGGAATCGACAACATGTATTCATAATAGTCGAATTATCGCGTATTTAGATTTAAAACATACAAAATAATAACATGACATAAAATAATGACACTATATTAATGACTTGAGGGTGATAGAGACAGTGCCATACAGGCAAGGCAAACTGTAAGGCACTGTCTCTGTCACCCACACATCATTCACGCGCCAAAAGATCGTTGTAGGACTTAAATGTCAAATGACAATTTTCTTTTTAAAAATAATTATTTTGTAACTTTTGACAACTAGGCAACTAAATGAAAACTGGTACACCACTTTCTTGGCCCACTGTAAAACAGTGAATATCTGTACTCGTATAATTTGTGTACAAAGTGTTTTAAATATGAATAAACAAAGTGCATTTATTAATGAAGAAAGTCACGAAAAAATTGTGAAAGAAAATGAGTTATTACTCTATATACATTCATTTTATTATTATTATCACAAATGCAGTATTATTTTTTGTTCTGTTAATTTATATATAATGATATGCAATAGCTTTACCGCGGCAGTCTCCGAGTGCCACACGTCTTTTTTTTTATTTTATTCGCGCTCACACAGCATTGGCGCAAAATCAAGGTCACTGGCCAGCACGAGGCGCGCGTCCTTGGAAGGAACGTTTACTGGTTCTTCAATATGATTTTATTCTTATGCCATCGCGGACACTAAATATTCTATATGCAAACGGGGTACTCACAATTTTCTATTGTTTTCTCTATTTACGAATGCCGGCGCGCCCCTGTTCGCAACATAATATGATTTTAAGCTTAGGTATATTATCGCGGATATTAAACATTTTAAACTACGATTTACGACGGTACTTACGATTTTCAACTGTTTTATCTTTTAACTAATTCCAGTCCGTACTGGTTCATAATATATGATTTTAAAGTTATATCATCGAGGACAGAAAACATTTTAAATGCAAACGGGTACTCACGATTTTGAATTATAATGTAATCGGAGATATTTAAACACTTTAAGGTACCTACTTATTACTATACCACTTAAAATTCGATAATGTAGTTACTAACCAACGAGTTACAGACCAACGAGTGGGTCGATCAACGTCGACGAGTCGACCACGCGTGGTCGACTCGTTGGTCGGTCGTCGTCGGTGAACAAAACGGTCAGAGTGGGAACGGAGTGGAGTTGGCGTGGAGTGGGTGTGGCGTTGTTATAGTTTGCGCAGACCTTTAGTATGACTACAGAGAAATGGCCGAATTTCTTTGCCGAAAGAGTTTCAGTTCTACTACAATGCAGCGGTTGCCTTTTGTCATCCCTTACAATGTTCTGGTATACTGTCATGGAATTTGGGTCAGAACGAATATTGCTGTTCCAATACGGTCAAATTTCTTTGATTAACCAACGTATAAATATTCATTCATTGCAACAATATTCGCAATGGGGATGCAAGATCTACTTCTCGAGATGGAATATACAAATACAATATATGTAAATGTCAATCTATTCATGGGATTTCAGATATATGCATAGACAAACAGAGAGTAGGTATGGAGATAGAGACAAAAACTCAATTTTGATAACAAATATTGATAATATTTAGGTATGCACAGTTTAATAACCTTAATAACTTTAAAAAACTCTTTAGATTTTACCTTAAAAAACTTACTCATAGCTAAAAATAACCGAAGCGGCGACGGATGCATCCACGAAAAAACTAATATGGAGTATTTTTAATTTAGTAGCTTACTTTTACGTTTTGGCTGCTCTTCATAATGTAGTGTATTATTCTGCAAAAGAGAAGTATACTTAATGAAATGCAAACTTTTCATTATTTCCATCATATTAAAGGTGCCTGAATCTGCATGCATTTAAAATTAAATTGACATAGCAAGGTTTGGGATAAAGGTGGGTTTAAGTTATTCATTAATTCCGTTGGAACCTCGGTCTAGGTTTCGTTCAGTTTGTCGCTTTGTTAGTTTTATGACGTAACGTGACGTCACGTCACTATTGTTTTTAGATTTGTACTTTTAATTAATCGAAAACTTTATTGACCAGTAGGTACCTATCCACTAAAGCATGCTTCTTGATTTGTATTTGTATTTTGTTCACTTATTATGTTTGCGCCGTTTGTAGGTAGGCATTGTTAACACTAATATCATAAATAACTTTTTACATTGAAATAAATGATTTCAAAGTCGACAAATACGTAGAATTAACTCAAAAACTACCGGTCAGATTTCGCTCAAATTGGGACAAATATAGGACCGGACGTGAAGCACTAGATTTTGAATAAAACAGTTATCAAAATCGGTTAACAGTAAAAATGAGGTACTACATTGGTATTTAAAAATACAGTCCAATTGAGAATTTTCTACTTTACCAAAATAAATTTGCGTTACCACCGAGCTATATAATCGGATATTACTTAAAATATCCAAAATACAACAACACATTTAGAGTAAGTAAATCAATAAAAATCCTACCACTACATCCATTATCCTCAGCGGTTAGAGTTAGGTATACAAGGATCTGTAACGGAGTCTAGATTTTAAATAGAAAACAGCTATAATCGTGGACAATAACGCCATTTAAATTGAATACCGAGCTTACATTTATAATTTTACTTGTAATTAATTAATTTTTATCAAGATAAACAGTTTCCTCTCATTACAAACAATACCCTCTCTGAAATTCCAGGAGATAAAATTTGTCTTTTACACAAAATAACTCGGACAAAAAGTTTAATAATCTTGACGAGAATAAAAATACCTGTTGCGTGCACCGAATCGTCACCAGACCAAACACTCTTTTGGAGTCATTTTCATTTCAAAATTTGGGATTTTTTAATTACTACGACGAGCGGTCACACCGTCATAACCATTTAAGTCATTGCTCCTCACAGTTGTTATAGCACAGGCATAAAAATCCTCCGTTACAATGTTTTGTTGCTTTCCGAATTTAAAATGCATTATTGTTTTTTAATTTTGGTTTTATTCTAGATATGTACACTAGACATTTATTTTCGAGATGTACCTCGACTGAAATCTTAGAGAAATCTCGTTTATAGGGATATAGG
This sequence comes from Hesperia comma, assembly GCA_905404135.1. Lineage (NCBI taxonomy): Eukaryota > Metazoa > Arthropoda > Insecta > Lepidoptera > Hesperiidae > Hesperia > Hesperia comma. Next base: position 1,717,023 of record FR990028.1, on the reverse strand, counting down.
GATTATTAATATTGAATTACAGTTATATCTCTACTACAGTTAGATGGGATCATGGGCGTATGGAGGTAGAGGCGGGGCGGGGAAAGAAGGGGTTCCCTTGGGGCACGGATAAATTACTTACGGATATTGTACCATTTAAAAATCCGTCTTAGAAATCCAATCCGCCATCCTGGAAAAGTATTCCGGATCCTTGCCTCCCGCTGAATCAGGAATTGGGATCATTTTTACATTGTCACAAATCTAGCTAATACGTCAATCGTCTCCGAATATACGTAGGTACTTTAGTACATAGTATCTCAATAGTAGGTATCTACTTATATTTCCAGTGCTTGGATTTATAAACATGTTTAACTAAACAAAATAACTATTGGAACTAAAAATAACTTGGAATAACTATTCCAAGGATAATAAATTAAAATAGAGAGTTTTGAAGCTCTATTTAAATAATTTTAAATAATTAATTACAAAACTTAACAAGTTTTACAAAGGGGAGGTCCCTTTGTAAAACTTGTTAAGTCTAGGTAAGTACGATTAATTAAGACTAACTATTAACTATTAAGACGGAAATTGGTTATAATATAGTATTCCTCCTACAAAATAAATGGTATAAAAGCTACTTACATTTAATTTGTTTAGACATCGAAAGCTGTAACAAATACATACAAAATTACATACATTACATACGACCCGAATGGCGCAATGGTTAACACGCCGATCGCTGTTCCGAGGGTCCTGGGTTCGATTCCCAGCGAGGCGGCAATTTGAATGATGAGTTTAAATTTCCGTTCTCGGTCTGGGTGTGTGTCCTTGTCTTGTGTGTTGTCCAAGGCACCCACGACACAGGGAATCCTAGTGTGGGGCTTTGAGTGTGAAGCGTTATTTATTATTTAAAAAATACAAAAAAGAATAAGTGCGATTGTAAGCATGAACTTATTTATACAACGTAAACAATTGCTGAAGTTGTAAGGTAACAAACTTAACGAAATACAAATGGGCCCGAAAGGAACAATTTTGAGAATTTCCTCCTATTTGGAAATTGGTTAAAATGTTAATTAAGGCAAGAAGTAAGCAAATTTCTTGAACCTTGAAATTAAATGAGCCCTGAAGAAAACAATGATAATTTAATTATTACCTTTATAATTAAGACAGCAAATAAATGAAATATTCGTTTTTCGTTAAATTACCGCTTATTTTCTATGAATTTAACGAGTTCCTTAAATTATTCTTTGACGAGGGCTAGACGATAGAGGCAGGAGTAAAAAACATTTAAAAGATGAAACAATATTTTAAAATAAAACATCCTTATAAAGTCTTAAGTTACTTTTAGGTAATTAAGTTGATATTGACCTACGCAATAACCTGCGAGCATAATAAATGAAGGCCCATTTAGAAATACGAAGCACTTCTCCCTCCGAGACAGGCACAGGGCCGCTTGCACTTAACAACAATTAAATTAAAACTTATACAAGGCTAGTACTGACACATCCTGCATCATTGCCGTTTAATCAATGTACTCTGATGCTCCTTTTAAAGCAGAATCACGTATGGACTTTGATCTGTGTTTTATATAATTTTTTATGTGAATAAATCCAAAGGCCTTGATTAGCTGATTTAAGGAATATCTATTGTTACCCTTACTGCAAGTTGTGTAAAAAAAGAAAACCCCGACTGCAACAAATAACCACTAATATCTAACTATTTATTACTAAAAATAACCGCTTTTTAAATTCGATAAGTAGAGATAAGTCAAATACTACCCGTCAGATGTCGCGCAAACCGAATTATAATGGAACCAGACGTTAAGCGCTAACTTTCAAATACAACAAAAAATCCTTCTCCTTTTTTGAAGTCGGTTAAAAAAGGTGAAAGGGAGTTAAAACCTACAAACTATTGTAAGAGAGGACAACCAAGTTTTACAAAACACTGATTCTACTATCAATATTATGAACGCGAATGTTCGTTAGATTGATGGCTGTTGCTGCTCTTCCGTGCAGACCACTAGCTGATGAAACACACAGTTCTGTTAATAGACTAGATTAGCACATAGAGTACTTTCCATCCCACGGGGTAAGGGGTGCAAATCAGTACGGAGGCTCCATTATGAGATTATATTATTACATTATATTATTTATTAGATCATCTTTCGATCTAATATCTAATTTGAAGAGCAAATTCTGACCCCCTAAATTTTAACTTTATATTTCATGCCACATATTATAATTATTAACTGACTTGAAGATAAGGGGGAAGTTTTCAATTCGACTGTATTTTAATCTAATGTGTGTTAGTCACCTCATCATAACCTTTGCACTGGGTGAACAGATTTTGATAATTCTTTTGTTATTCGAAAGATTATGTACGTATTTCATACTGGTCCCATATACATTTGAGCGACCTCTGACGGGTAATTTTTGCGTAACAGAGAAATTATCTATGAATTTTGATGTCGGTTATTTTTTTGTATAAAGTTATTACAGTTAGGAAATTGAATATTGTAATTCGTATACTTAGATTATGATATTTTGTATTATTATGATATAGATAAGGTAACAGAGATTATAATTTGTCATACTGGGAAGCCGTTATTTTTCTGGTTCTCGTTATTCCTTTCACGAAGCGAAACGTGGGCGGATCTGTTCTGTTGTCTACATCATGTATATTGTAATGAAATTGGATTTATTATGGAATATTATTATGGCGATTACTTATAATGCGATTTTCGATTTTCGAACGATTCATGCAACAAAACAAAAGGCATTTACAGATAGGTATTCAAAATTAGTTGTTTGATATTCGGAATTGTATTGTTAAAACTGTAAAGAATAATTTTAATCTTTCAGAAAAAGATTTTCATTGAAAAAATGCATTTTAAACTTCCCACCAACACGCTCCAAAGTGTCATGACATCGATATTATGATTGAGTAAACGAAGTGTCAAACGAGAACAACACAATATATTATGATCATTACTCAAACGTGGTTTAATCGTCGTATTTTTGATTTTTTAAATGAAAATATTAATTAGGTACTTAATATGGCTAAACTTAATAATATGATTGGTTATTTTAACCTTTAACCACAGTCATCATGCCCGTTGTAAAACGAAGGCTATGAATGAAATTGGTTACGTTACGGAACAGTCATTCAAGAAAATTAAATAATAATTTTACATATTGATATTATAGTTCTTTACAAAAAACCCATTCTTTACAAAAAAGTCTACCACCAAATTTTTGCTGTAGGGGATTAAAGTTTGTGTCACCTACAGGGTGTAAAATACACACAGTTGAAACACCGAACGCAAGACGCTGAAATTTAGCATAGGTACATGTTATTTGGGGAGTCCCCTAAGAGCATCCCAGCTCCTTTTTCCGCGTCGCGATATAAACGTATTCCACGCGGGCGCGGCCTCTGGCGGAATATATTCAAATAAACAATTAGAAAATAATTCAAACTAGTAAAATTTATATAAAAAATTCCTTATAGTAAATTATGTAATTCGGGATAGTGTTTATAGAATAAGATTTTCGTTTTTAACGTGTCGTAATTCTGCTATGAAAGGGGATCCGCCAAAATTGACTCGGGCCCGGCGCAAAAGCAATGTATGTCAATTTTTAGAGTAAATATGGTAAAAACATTATATTATACATATTAGACCAAAGTCCTACGCTGATCTAGTAACGCCACCTATGAGTAATCGATGGAACTAGTTTTAGGAACCTAACGCCCTCTATGAATGATGGCCGGAGCTACTTTTGGAAACGAAACAGTTATTGTTTGGGCATGGTCGGTATGGAGTGGGGGTAGAGATGGCGTTGTAGAGAACCATAGCTGTCATGATCATTCTGAATTGAGCGCTTAGACCGAGTGGACGTGTCGAACCCACTGCCATACCAAACTTGCCGCGTTTCCAAGTTTAATCTGAATTAATCGTGCTGATCCTTTGCCACTTTGCTATTAATTTGTCGTCAGCTTTATTTCTAAGTTTAATTTAATGTAATTTGAATTATTTTTGGTGATAACTGTATTGAAGTGTTGGAATAGACGTTTAAACTCAGTGTACTGACTATTATTTCTTATCTCCAGTCATGTATAACCCAAAGTGTAACAACCGCTCTGACCCTGGCTCTGAGATATATATTCGGTTTAGCTAAATTCACATGCTAACATATTTTTTGCCCGTTGAATTTTAATAGGCGCTCTATATAAAAAATACATTTTTAAGAAGAAACATCATTATTCATTGTCCAATAACATTGTAATACTGTGATTATGGCATATAAGCATGCATATATTTTTATTTAGAAAAAAATTAACTAAGAAAAAGTTAACTAGAAGTTCGAAACTATGAACATGCTTATATGCCATAATCACAGGATTACGATGTTATTGTACAATGAATAATGACGTTTCTTCTTAAAAATGTATTTTTTACATAGAGCGCCTATGAAAATTCAACGGGCAAAAAAATATGTTAGCATGTGAATTTAGCAAAACCGAATATATATAATGTTTTTACTATATTTACTCTAAAAATTGACATACATTGCTTTAGCGCCGGCCCTGAGTTTATTTTGTATAGGATTTGGCGGATCTCCTTTAACGAAAAATACTCTTTATAAATGATGATCAAAGGCATCTGCGTAATTCTGAGTATTTATTAACATTTGTTTAAAACATTGGCTTTCCAGTGTAGGTATTAAGTAGGTTATCAAAGAATTAAGTTGTTAAACAAAATTATTTGTCCGTATGAGCACAGATTTTTAGATCAAGCTCAAAGGTACAAGTTTTATATTGTTAGAAATTGAAGTGCAGTACAAATAACTGCTTTCAACTCAAATATGTACATCATCGGTTCAATGGACAAATTAAAGATAAATTTCGGATTTTCGTACTTTCTGCCTGAAGTGGACTTTAAAATATAGACTTTATTGTTATTGTCTTCATGTCAAAGTAAATATGCTATTATTAAGTTGGTGCTTTTTGCTATCCTACACTAGCGGCACGCTATGATGGCCGGTTTGACACATTACAACAGTGATGTGGAATGTCAATTTATTCTCGAACAAAAAACAATTACGGCTCATTCACACGAGGACGAATCGTCTTTTTTCACGAATCGTCTTTTTTCACGATTCGTTATTTTTTTGACGGCGGCAATGCTTTTTAAATACTCATGTTCACACGCTTGACGAATCGTGAAAAAAGACGAATACGGATACGTCTTTTACAAATCACGAATCGTGAATGTTTTATGATTATGACGGATACGTCTTTTAGAAATCACGAATCGTGAATGTTTCTGAACCAATCTGAACTGAGCTAAATCACGAAATAAATGTGAACTTCAATGCGGATATTTTGACGAATCGTGAAAAAACACGATTCCGTATTCAATGTGAACGTCCATCCGTCAAGACGTATCGTGTTTTTTGACGAATCGTCAAAGACGTATGCCGTGGGAATGAGCCCTTAAGTTTTGTTTTTGTACCTGATTAAATAGGTTTAATAAAACAAAAATGTAAATGTTTATTTAATTTATTTGAACGAACTGAATATTTGAATGAAAATGAATATACATACTTTATATGCACACAAGAAACATATGAATACAAAAGATACCAAAAAAGGTGCCACAAAAGGCCATAATTAATCAGATTCGTCCATACTACTATTTTCACTGTCGTCACTGCTATCAACTGCTTTGTTTTGCATTGAGCATTGACGCGAGTTTGCCGGAGGTAGTAGTTGTGCTAGCCAGCGATCCTATGTGACGATCGTATTAGATTCCATTTTTAAAAATTTTCAATTTAGAAAACCAAATGCCGAGTTGTGGTATATATCATATAAAAATAAAAATTTTACCTTTTGTATGAAACAGCTGATATTTTTTTGCGATTTCAGAGGTTTGTCCACATAGTGAAAATTGTTCATATTCACAAGTACATTCACCCCTTAAATGGTGCAAACTGATTTTTCTACACTTGTATACATTTTAGAAATCAATTTAATAAATAAATTTTGAGTCCTAAACCTAAAACTACATTCGATAAAATTTATGAATCTCTGCACATCACTATCGTCAATAAAGTAATACAATTATTTCCTTCAAAGTCGTTATCAATTAATACGGAACTTCATGAGCGGACAAACGTCAAACCGGCCATCATAGCGTGCCGCTAGTTTAGGCTACATCATCACCCTATAGTCAGTTAAACAAATTAATAATATCAGTTATAACAAAACGATAAATTAAAAAGTGGTTGAGTATTATACCGAATAACACAACCGACGACAAGCTACAAAATAACATATTACAAAAATAACCGACTTTAAAAACGATAAGTATCTAGAGGTAACTAAAAAAGTACCCGTCAGATGTCGCTCAAATAGACAAGAAATCGATTGGAAATTTTGCTTTGTGGGATACAATTATTTGCTTAATTAAAAGCTTTGGAAAAATCCGTCTACAAAGGTCTCCGTAACAAGTTGAAAGCTTTATAAAAATATTCCTTGAGCAGCTATTATACGCCTTATGGACATTAAACCTCAAAGAAGTAACTTTTGTTTTTAACCAGCTTTAAAAAACGAGGAGGTTTTTCTAACTCCTCATAACTTTTTACTGGGTGAAGCGATTTTGATAATTCTTTTTTATTCGAAAGTTCGTACTTGCCTTCTAGTTCCACTTATTGCCCTTGCTGCCTGATCCCATGTATAGTGAGTCTGGGATCGAAGTCGCGATATTTTAAGGCCGGATTGTACATAGTACATCAGATCTTATCTCCACGTCTCCAAGCTAAAACAACCTAGGTACTAAAGTGTCCTTCTCTTTTTAACTCCCAGTCACAAACCTTTACAGTTTAAGAAAATTTTATTGAGTACATACTAGAATTATTATAAAAACAAAAAACACTCGAAAAACATAACCCTCCTTCTGACGCAGTCGGGTAAAAATAAGATTGTGTGCCACAGGTTTGAAAGTGGTGTTATTTAATAGTAGATATACAATTCAGAATTGTCAGATAGCTTAAAATATTGCACTAAAAATTAAGAACCATTCAGTATCAATCCTATCAAAAGAGTATTGTAAATAATTTTTTTACAAGTACATGTTATTGCTACATGGTGCAAAAATAATCCCAGTAAGACCACATTATTTAGTAAGTATTTAATTTTCAGGGTTTAAGATAAGCAACGAAGCGTCATCAAAATTTTCATTGTAAGTTACAATCTTTTTGATATGTTGTTAATTAAAAATACCCCTTTTTAACAATCTATATACTTAATATATTTTTGAAGCAAAAACAGGTTTTAGCTTTTATTAATATATCATAAAGGATCTTGGACCCTTATCTTCGTCGTGTCATTCTTACCAAAGTCGTCTAATTTTCCGGTTCCACTCACATCTTTTATTTGAAAAGATCCAAAAGAAATGACAACAGTACTCGTATTACCAATAATTACGGCAAAGTTTCTCACACCCACGTAATAAACAAATAATATTATTTGTTTCGTGAACATTAAATTGCGTCAGCATGTTGCCAAATCCATTTTACGTATGTCTGTACTTGCTGTTAATTTATTCCGAAATGTACATCGTCATTGTTCTTACAATTTACCGCTATGAATACCTACTTGTTACGTGTGGGTATATTATTAATATTGGAATGAGTTAGCACAAATTCGTTAAACATGTAGCTTTTTCTGTTATAACATGTTATGTTTAGAAAGTTGTAAAGCCGCCCGCGCTCGGTTTGGGAAACCAGTCACCTACCTTACCTTACCTACCTTACCTTAGTTTAGTAGTCTGTAGTCCCTTACTACTAGTTAGTACTTAATAATAGTCATATTCGAAATTGTAAGGCGTTATTTTTAAAAATAACATCGAAATAAGGCAAATCAAACAATATTTGTTAAATGAGGCTTACCATAATATATTAGTGAAAACTGAAAACAAATCAAAACTACAAACCAATATACACAAATAAAAAAAAATGATTGTTTTGGGTTCAGTTGTGGTAATAAAGACGCCCTGATATGGTTTTAACAGACTTCAAAAAAGGCGGAGGTTCTTAATTCAACTGTATTTTGTATGTTTGTAAGCCCAGAACTTTCGACTGGGTTTACAGCTTTTTTAATTCTTGTTTTATTCGAACTCTGATGCTTTTCGTGTGGTCCCATATAAATTAGAGCGGCATCTGGTGGGTAGTTTTTGAGTCATCTATGCTTGTCGATGTTGGAGTTTTAGGTGTTTTTACAAATCTTAAATTCAACGACTTAATAATTATTAACTAATGGATATAAAGAACAGAAGGTTACCATCACGCTACTCATGGCATTTTAGCATGTTAATAGGAAACTCATTTTGGTGAATTACTTATGCGACTGCTCCTATAGCAACTTTCTTAAGCCCTTCTCACACTACGCTATTTACTAGCTAAGCGACTCTTACGCATATGTGTGCGTCTCCCGGCTATTAACATAAAAATCAACAAATAATAGACAGTGAACAATATAATGTAGCAAATATCTCGTCCACAAACATTATTCAGTTAAATCCCAAGAGCTCCTCCTACTCACCAGGATTGTAAACAATCCGGAATACCGGTATCGGACGAACTAGTTGTATCGGAATCGGTGTACAAATAAAAATATACCTACTACCTATGTCAATAATTACCTATGTCAATTTGAAGAGTCCTGTGACCTGTCCAAACATTGTTTCGAGTACAATCGTACAAGGATCTTTTGGCGCGTGGGTGACAGAGACAGTGCCTTACAGTTTGCCTTATCTGTAAGGCGCTGTCTCTGTCACCCACGCGCCAAAATATGCAAAAAGGACAATAGGTGTCTTTGCATCCCTAGAGATTGTTCTTGCGTCAACGTACGGTACTGATGTAAGTTAACATAACACAATTCGGGTTTGAATACGTGGGTTGTCTATACTTTAATCGCAAAGCATATGGAATTGCCTCTCCGCTAAAAACTTTATGGTCTAAGAGCCCGCGACGCGCAGACCTTCGTTATATTATAAAAGCTGAAAATTCTTCTATATACGTCCCATATACAGGTATAAGCAAACCCAGCCTATGCAACCTGGGTCGCGGTGGCTTTGGCAGGTAACAGGTAGTAAAGGTGGGTAAAATTGTGTTTCAAATTTGTGATAGCATAAAACTTAGTTTTCATATATTTTAACTTACAATCATATTAGAAACCGCCTCGTCTATTGGCGGACACTTAGGACGGTGGCAACCCCTTCCCAGACACCCTCACAGTCTAATTATTTATAAATCTACTTTCGTCATAGTATAAAATCTGACTTTTATATATGTTATTCAGAAAATTATACGAATAATGTTTCCACAGTCCGCAGTCACTTTCGATGGTTCCCCTATCTTCCCAGACACATTGAAGTCTACTCCAGGCGTGCGCGCGATGAAATATACATGTAGGTTGGTGCGAGTGAAATAGCATGGTCGGACAGCGATGAACGGAAGAACAATTTTAAATAGTATTCAGAAATATATATGCAATGTATATAATGCTCGGAATGTAATTGATGTTGATGCTGCTAGAGTTCAGATGTTTATAGACTCGTATAAAGTATCTGATATTAATGAGGCTTTCAGTCGAAAAAAATTGAGAAATTTTGATGCTAGCAGTTTACCACCTTGTAAAAATGAGCATACTGCAGCATTTTTTACGAGCTAATTATATTTGTGCGATTTGGAACAATGCTCACTTAAGTAAACCTACTTCATTTAAACCTGAAAATAATGGCTGGGTACTGGAAAGTGGTCAATACCATTTTAAATGGTTTGAAGGAGATCAGCTACCTCATTATGTCAGTGATTCTCTACAAACTTTGTCAGGTATGTTATAATGTTCAATGTTCATAAACAAATCATCGGCTATTCATAATTGTTCTAACTTGCTTTAATTATTACAGAAGCTGTTGAAGATAGTGTCATTGATGAGGGCAAATCCATAGAATGGAGTAGCAGTGATGAATTTAGTTGAATAAAAAAATTAATGATAATTTGCAAAATTGAATGATTTCATAATTTGTTTTAAGAAAATTTTTTTACATCATTTTTTTTTAATTTACTTTTTTAATCCGTTATAAATCTACATAATTAATTTTCTTGATAAGTTTAGAGTATAGATCGTGCTATTTCACTCGCAACAACCTACATGTATATTCATCGCGCGCACGCCTGGAGTAGACTTCAATGTGTCTGGGAAGATAGGGGAACCATCGAAAGTGACTGCGGACTGTGGAAACATTATTCGTATAATTTTCTGAATAACATATATAAAAGTCAGATTTTATACTATGACGAAAGTAGATTTATAAATAATTAGACTGTGAGGGTGTCTGGGAAGGGGTTGCCACCGTCCTAAGTGTCCGCCAATAGACGAGGCGGTTTCTAATATGATTGTAAGTTAAAATATATGAAAACTAAGTTTTATGCTATCACAAATTTGAAACACAATTTTACCCACCTTTACTACCTGTTACCTGCCAAAGCCACCGCGACCCAGGTTGCATAGGCTGGGTTTGCTTATACCTGTATATGGGACGTATATAGAAGAATTTTCAGGTTTTATAATATAACGAAGGTCTGCGCGTCGCGGGCTCTTACTCTATTATGGCGTCTGCTAACGGTTCAATTTTGCTCGTAAGCGAAATGTATCTAAGACATTTTAAAGACTCGCCGTCATACTACAATAAACCTTAATTACGGGGGATAAGAGGCGCTATTTGTGTGGGTTGCAATTTAAACGAATTCCAGATCAAATTCGATCGAAGTACAACTTATGTGAGACTGAAGTTGGACAATAATTTTAACGGGACTTCCTTCTTCGGGGATTAAACTTGAAGTGACTTGAATAGAGTAGGCACTTTAAGAGCAAGTCCAGAAATCGTCGGAAATGGAATCCGACGCTTTTAATACAAAATTATTTATAATTGAAATAGAGAAACGTCCTGCGATATGGGAAATGTCAAGTAGCTGTTTCTATGTCCATCTTCGACAAATGTAAGAACTTTACTGAACCTTGGCGGCCGTGGTAACGCGCGTTTAATGTCTTAGGGTGCGTACAGATTATGTAACATGTTATATAACTTCTGTTTTATAACACGTCCACACTATCTAACATTGTTGTCTAACAATGAAACATATAACAAGACACAATGGGTTTTTGTAAGACATATCGTCCACATTTATAAAACATGTTATATAACTGTGTTTTATAACATGTTTTGTTATATAGTCTGTACGCACCATTACAAACGTGTGTCATGTGAACACTATACAAAAATTTAGCGCGCGTTGTACGCGCGTTGAGCGCTTGTCATGAGAACTTATCCTAATACTGCTTTTTGTAAAATCGTGAACTGCAAAAGAGCTAACATAAGCACATACAAAATATACAAATTCAGAACTGCGGATTTTTGACACAGAATATAGATGCATATTAATATTCGTGTATAGTAAAAGTAGGATATTATTGGGCATTCTATACCACTTTTCGGCAAAATGCTCGGCGTACGCCTCGCTGCCGAAAAGTGGTATAGAATGCCCAATGCAAATCGCTCGGCGTACGCCTCGCTGCCGAAAAGTGGTATAGAATGCCCAATGGGTATAATGGATTCGACTCTACGCAACCCGTTCGGCAAATCGCTCGGCGTACGCCTCGCTGCCGAAAAGTGGTATAGAATGCTCAATGACACATAATGGATTCGACTTTACACAACCCGTTCGGTGAGCATTCTGTATGCTTTGAACGGTGACACAAAATGTTGAATATAGTACGCCTCACTGTCGACAGTGGTATAGAACGTTCAATAATCGATAATCGATTCGACTCTTTACTCGACAGACGATCGTTCGAGTGCTCCTCACTTCGGATAAATTAACGCGAAATAGTAAATTAGTAAATAATACGAGTAGATATAACTTTATAAATATTGTTGTAATAAATACTGTCACTCATTGCTAATCAGTTTGTTGACAACAGTAATCATGAAATTTGTTAAACAACCACAATCGTTACGTGTAAACACAATTTGCAAAGATTTTTGTAAAGCTACTTCACGTCATGGAGAATTGTTACCTAATTCAGTACGATGTATAATTTGCGGACCATCCAATTGTGGAAAAACAAATTTACTTATTGGACTTCTTATACATGAAAATGGTTTATGGTTTCAAAATGTTTATGTCTATTCAAAAACTTTACACCAACCTAAGTACATTTTTTTAGAAAAAGTTTTACAACGGATACCAATTATCTCTCTCCAGAAATATCAAGGGACTGAGGAAGTTATAAGCGTTCAGGACGCAAAACCCAACTCTGTGATTATATTTGATGACGTTGCTTGCGAGAACCAAACTAACATGCGTGATTATTTCGCGATGGGAAGACACAAAAATATCGACTGTTTTTATCTAAATCAAACATATAGCAAAATCCCCAAGCAGTTAGTAAGAGATAATGCTAACTTAATTATATTATTTAAACAAGATGACATTAACTTGAGGCATGTTTATGATGAACATGTTAACACTGATATGACATGGGCTGAATTTCGTGAAATGTGTTCTAAAATATGGAGCGAACCCTTTAATTACGTTGTAATTAATAAAGATTGCAACAAAAATAACGGATGTTATAGAAGTCAATTTGACACTTTTGTTGTCTTTGATTAGAAAAACAAATATTTAAGTCTACGTTACTTACATGATATCATTATTACTTGATCGACTCTTAATCGATAACTATCATAGTCTCTTATAATGGAAAAATCACTAAAAAAGCAAATTGTTGATGCTGCAGAAGCTGTAAAGAAGAAAGTACGAAAGATGCGAGATTTTGAGACTGAAAATAAGCAAGCATTGGAATCAGTTTTTAGACCTGTAACAGAGTCTCTCAATTTAATAGCAAACACCAATAAGCGACCTGATCTCTTGCAATCTAAAGAAGTTGGAGAAACAAAAGTTCCGTTTACAAACGAAACTTTGCAGAAAAGACGTTCTAGTGACGAAGAAGACAGTGACACGAACGAAAAAGAATTTGATACCGATAGTGTCGGGTCGTACCATTCATTGGGAGAGAATAATGAAGAGCGTAATACACCATCCTGGTCAATATCTCCAGAAGAACTGACAGATATTCCATTTGGAGTTCGAATAGAGCGAGGACAATTGATGTTAGGTTCTGCTGTCATTACGATCAGCGACGATTACATCACCGTTATTGGACGGAAATATCGAAACACACCGGGACTGAAACAATTGTTATTGAAAAAGGATGTAGATTTAAGCATGGTTACAGAGTCCGATATGCAAAATTATAAAATGATGTTGGTTGCCACAAACGCACACCGTCGAGACTTTGACTCAAACAAACCGATAAAAAGTAATAAGGGGCAAAAATATTTGCAAGTTATAAAACCTCTTTTCAAACTGCCAATCAACAGTCAATCAACAGGTAAAGGACTAGCCTTGACAAAAATGTGGAAAAAAAATGTGGATTTTGTATATTGGGATGACCCCAATGAACTTGTGAATAGGTTAAAATTATTAATTGCATCTCGAGACGCTGGTAACACTGGATTAGACAACGAAATTATATCTATTATTGAGGAACTGCGTGAAAGTAAATATATTAAGTAATAAATAAATGATGTACAATTTTCAGTATTCATTTTATTATCAACCTTTACATAAAATACACCCTAAATATGAATGTAGATAAATTCGGACACCATATTCATAAGAGAATGCGTTTCTCTGAATTATTAGAATTTAATGAAAATGCTTTGCTAAAATCCGAAAGTGGTGATTTTGACCTGAAAAAATCTAGATTGAGAGGAGTAAGATCTCCTGTAGATACAGACGATGCTGTCAACAAGGGCTACGTCGATCAAATAAGCGATCAGACACTAAAGGAACTCAATCGTATGATTGGTTCGTTGCGTGCTCAAATCATAAAAGATGTACAAATAACAGTACAAACTACTTTAAAAGCGAAGATATCTGAAGTTTTAGTCCAGTTCGAAGATAAGTTTTATAACAAAGCGGAAGTACAAAAATTACTTGAAAAATCTCCGTGATGGCAAAACAACAAATTGTCAATGAACTACACAAAGCGGCTCGAAGAAACTTTGTTAGACGATCAGTTATTTTAAAAGGCATAGATGACTTATGGCAAGCAGATCTGATAGATATGCAAAATCTGAAAAAGTTTAATAAAGGTTATAATTATATTTTAGTGGTGATTGATTGTTTCTCAAAGTATACCTGGGCAGAACCAATAAAATCCAAAAATAAACTTGATGTTACTCATGCATTCGAGCGAATACTAACTACCAGCAAACGAAAACCTGATAATTTACAAACTGATTCTGGAACAGAATTCTATAACGTAACATTCCAAAAGCTTATGAAGAGCTACAATATTAACCATTACTCTTCGTTTTCCACCAAGAAAGCCTCGATTGTAGAACGGGTAATTAAAACAATAAAAAATAAAATGTATAAATATTTTAGTTTTATTGGAAACTACAAATGGATAGGTTCACCACTAGAAGTTATTCTACGAACCTATAATAATACAAAACATCGTACCACAAAATTTAAACCACTTGAGATAAATAAGTTGAACGAGTCAAAGATAAGAGAAAATATTAAAAAAACTCAAAAACTTATATCGTACCAATGTCAACCTAAATTCAAAGTGGGTGAAAATGTTCGGATCAGCAAATACAAACATATTTTTGATAAAGGTTATTATCCTAATTGGTCAACTGAAATATTTACTGTAAAAAGAATTAATAATACTATACCAATAACATATAATATAGAAGACCAGCGAAAGCAAATCATAAGAGGATCTTTCTACGAACAAGAACTTCAAAAAACTAGGTATCCAGGTGTTTATTTAGTAGAAAAGGTACTAAAAAGGAAAGGAAAGAAACTTTATGTGAAATGGCTGGGCTTAAGCAATGAAGAAAATAGTTGGATTGATAAAGACGCAATTGTGGGTTAGGATTATGAATATATAACCATGTTTGTAAGAAATCATTGATTCATTACGCTTTTTACTATGCAAGGCGGTGGACTAGTCAATAGTGTGATTAATAATCTGCCATTCGAACTTCATTTGCCTGGGTATAACTATTGTGGACCGGGAATAAAACTTGAGAAGCGATTGCTCCGTGGCGATCGAGGTGTGAATAAACTAGACGAAGCTTGTATGCATCACGACATTGCATATGCTAATCATACCGACTTATCTAATCGTCACAAAGCGGATTTACAACTTTTAAACATGGCTAAACAAAGACTCAAATCAAAAGATGCAGGAAAAGGGGAAAAACTTAGCTCTTGGATAGTAAGCAAAGTTATGAAAGCGAAATTAAAGTCAGGTGCAGGCATTAAAACATTTAATGCTTTTGTGTCAAAAATTAAGTCAAAGATTAAGAAACTTAGGCCTAAAAATAGTAAAACATTAATCAACATTGCTTACGCAGCTGCGAAAAAGTTATTTCCGAAAATTCAGAAGATTCGCATACCACGAGTTATACCTATACCAAAAACAGGAGGAGTCTTACCTTTAATCCCAATTTTCGCGGGATTATCTGCTTTAGGAAGTTTAGCTGGTGGTGCAGCTGGTATTGCAAAAACCGTTAACGAATATAAGGCAGCTCAGAAAAACTTGCAAGAAACAGAACGACATAATAAGACCATGGAGGCTTTAGCGTTAGGCAAGGGGTTATATATTAAGCCTCATAAAAACGGTAAAGGGCTGTTTATAAAAGCTTCAAAAAACTGAATAAAAAGCTACCTAATCGTCCTTTAACTAATATCGATATCAGGGAGCATGCACGTGACATCCCATACTTTCGAGGAGTCTATATGAAGGATCGGTTACCGAGAACACCAAAACGCATTGAATGTGCAGTCGTTAACTTAGACGATTCCCGAAATGAAGGAACGCATTGGGTAGCTTATGTTAAAATAAACAATTATTGTGAATATTTTGATAGCTTTGGAGATTTGAAACCTCCAATGGAATTGGTGCAGTACTTTAAAAATTGTAATATTTTTTATAACTAGGTATACTAGATTTCAACAATTTAATACAGTAAACTGTGGACACTTATGTTTAGAATATCTAAGGACATTTTGGAATAAATACGTATAAATATTATGTTTTTCTTTTATTTCAATCATTTTCATCATGTCACTCACCTTGTCCATAACTGGAAACTCGTCTGATTTATGTACATATTACCCTAATACATTACAACTCTATGGACCTTATGAGTGTGCTTTAATGCATTTCTCAACATTTAATTCGATTCCAAACATTGACAAAACGAATAATAAGTTATATTATGGCTCTAATGAGATCCTTGAAATACCTGAAGGCACATATGAATTACAAGATATCAACGATTATTTAAAATCAGAAATAAAAGATTGTTCAATAAAAGTACAGTGTAATAACAATACTCTAAAAACTTTGATATACTGTACCAAAGATATCAATTTTACTAAAGAAGGGACTTTTAGGAGATTATTAGGGTTTAAAAAACAGATTTTAAAAGCTAATAAATGGCATGTGTCTGAGTTACCAGTCAACATTTTGCCTACGACCGTGATCAGGATAGAATGTGATATTGTAAGTGGCTCGTACATAAACGGAAAACCTAGTCATATTGTACACGAATTCGCACCCAACGTACCACCTGGATATAGAATTATAGAAATTCCGAAAAACGCCATATATTTTCCAATCAACCAAAACAACATAAGCTCTATACATATCAGGCTATTAGATATAAACAATCGCTTAATAAACTTACGTGGTGAAGAAGTACAGCTATATTTACATCTTAGAAGAAAAAATGATTGACTACAATAAATATGTGCATCAACAAATTGGAAATGTCAGTTCTACTAAAGTGATCAAGCAAATAAGACCTCGGTCTAAGAAGAAAATAAAATTAACAAGAGATAATAAGGAATTTCTTAAAGCGATCGGTTTGCTAAAATGAATATCTTAGATGTTTTATCTGCTCCAACTTACGACAACACTGTCGAGGGAATTGAATTTCATTCTTACAAACCCTACGTAACAAGCTTCAACAGGAATGATGAAATCCGCATACCTATTAATCAACAGGACCTGTATGTACTACCGTCAGCGAGCACTTTGTATTTAGAAGGAACTATAATCGTTAGCAAAAAAGATTCAAAAGATAAGGCTAGTAGTATTTCTTTAACGAATAATTTTCTTCTCTACTTATTTCAAGATATAAGATACGAATTAAATGGAGTGGAAATTGATAAAATAAAAAACGCTGGTGTGACTACTACGATGAAATCATTGGTGTCAATGAATGAGAGCGAGTCAAAGATATCTTATGCATGGGGTTGGAATATCGAGGGCATAAAAAATGTTAATGGAGGTAATTTTTCTGCTTCCATACCGCTTTGTAACATTCTCGGATTTGCAGAAGATTTTAAGAAAGTAGTGATAAATAGTAAACATGAATTAATATTGTTACGAAGCAATACAAACCTGAATGCTGTAAAACTAAATACCGGTGAAGTTATAGACGATGTTCAGATAAATAAAATTGTTTGGCGGGTACCGCATGTTAAAGTGGCAGACAAAGAGAAAATAAGTTTGCTAAAAGTGTTAGAAAAAGATCGACCACTCCAGATGATTTTTAGAAATTGGGATCTGTATGAATACCCTACTTTACCTAAAACAACGAAACATACTTGGTCTATTAAAACTTCATCGCAAATAGAGAAACCGAGATATGTTATTATCGGTTTACAGACAAATAGAAAAAACAATGCAAGCGCTGATATGTCTCTGTTCGATCACTGCAATATTCGTGATGTTAGAGTATACCTCAATTCAAACTACTTCCCATATGAAAATCTGAATGTGAATTTTGCTAATAACAAAATTGCCTTATTATACGAGCAATACACTAGATTTCAACAGTCATATTACGGACGTCGCGCGGAACCTTTATTAAGTGAAAAACAATTCAAAGACTTGGCGCCGCTCTTTGTTATTGACTGCTCCAGACAAGCAGATAACTTGAAAGCAGGCCCGGTTGTGGATGTAAGAGTGGAAATTGAAACTGATTCAGTTATACCCGATCAAACTTCAGCATACTGCCTTATATTAAACGATTGTATAATTGAGTATAGACCGTTGAGCAATACCGTGAGGAAAATATCATGAATCCCATAGAAACTATACCTACCTATACCTACCTATCTTCGGTTACAACAATTGTTTATAATTATGTAATTTTATTCTAGTGACAGATATTATACTTAGTATTAGTTTACTCATTATGTGAATATAAGTTACTGTTTTGTAGAAATATACTTAAATAAAATAATATGTAACTAAGAACTTGTTTTATTTACCAGAAATATAGTATTCATAAACATCAGGCTTCTATTTTAAATAAAACCTATACTTTATACATTGAAGTTTTGTAATCAAGTTCAACATTTTAATTATTAAAAAACAAAGATACATCAGTTTATTATAGTAAACTTGGATACATAAATGCTTACCATCATGTAATATAATCACAATATCCGAACCGATGTTCGTCAATTTTATTATTAAAAATTGGTCAAGTATAAGTCAGGCTCATGACGGGTTCCGTAGCAGCTCTGTATCGTAACAGTTCTAAGTATAGCGAAGCCCCTGAATTTATTGTTTTTTGTTTATTTTTGTATGAAAATCTTAAAGCGATTTACAACATACATCTACTTACCAAGTTTCAACAATATAGTTTCAGAAAAAGTGGTTGTGACATACAGCCGAACAGACAGACAGATAGACATGGCAAATCTATAAGGGTTCCGTTTTTTTTTTTTTTTGTCATTCGACTACGTAACCTTAAAAAACAAAGATACATCAGTTTATTGCAGTCAACTTGGATACATAAATGCTTACTTTGAAAACCGACCAACTCAAACGAAAGCATTCAATTATGATCTTTATGTCATGATAATTACGGTTGTATACTTGATTTACTTGAAAGACATACTACTCGCCATCGACCTACCCTGACCTGACCAACTCCAAACCGACACCAAGCATAGAATCGAAATTAAACCGAAATTAATTTTAATATATATATATATTATATATATATATAATATATATATTATATATATATATATATATATATATATATATATACTATATATTCATATCGGCAACGTTATTATGAACACAATTCTATAATTAATTACGACTTTATAAATCAATAAAAATGTAATAGTAAACTTACCGAGGACATAATTATGATGCGCTTTAATTTTAAACAGGAACAATTAAAAACAAAAAAAAATATTATACAATGAAATAACACGTTAAGGTTATCACTCACTAACTATATAACTCGAGCATTAAATCAGTGAATACGTTCAAGCTAGTGTCACAAGACGCGAATGCTCCTTAGTAAGTGCATCAAGGTAATGTTCAAAATTAAATTATGCGACATAACATACACGTGCTTCCAGTCGGTGACTACCTGTAAGGATTTCGAACATGTATCGACTTGTTAACCGACATACTTTAATTAAAGGATTCGATTATGATTTTTATGTCTCAGTTATTACGGTTTAATTTCGATTCTATGCTTGGTGTCGGTTTGGAGTTGGTCAGGTCAGGGTAGGTCGATGGCAAGTAGTATGTCTTTCAAGTATACAACCGTAATTATCATGACATAAAGATCATAATTGAATGCTTTCGTTTGAGTTGGTAGGTTTTTAAAGTAAGCATTTATGTATCCAAGTTGACTACAATAAACTGATGTATCTTTGTTTTTAAATAATTAAAAATTAAAGAAACATTGATATGAATGTTGTGATCATAATTATTACATGGTGATGGTGTGATTACGAAACTTCAATGTATAAAGTATAAGTTTGATTTAAAAAAGAAGCCTGATGTTTATGAATACTATGTTTCTGGTAAATAAAACAAGTTCTTAGTTAGGTACATATTTTTATTTATATTTCTACAAAACAGTAGGCTTATATCCACATAATGAGAAAACTAATAATAAGTATAATATCTGTGACTAGAATAAAATTACATTATAAACAATTGTTGTAACCGAAGATAGGATAATAATAATAATTAACCGCCGAGAGGTTGATATTTATTAATGTTTATTTCTAAATGCGAATTGCACAAAAATGTCCAACCGCTATCTCTTTCTTGAAACTCTTCAATTTTTTTTAAGAGTAACTGAATTATTGATTTATAAATTGAATCAAAATCGTAATTAAAACAAATGATATAGTTTTTTGTAGCAAATGACTTTAATTCCTGCTGATCACTTTTAAACAAAAGAAAAAATGAAAAAAATTCAAAATTAATTTTCACTGAGGTATGTTTCAGTACTGCCTGATCTATTAGATTTTTCACTTGTTGACTAATATTACTGAGAAACATTTCTGGAAAATTATTTTTTTGCTCCTCAGTTGCAGTGATTCTGTAACTTACGATTCGTCCCTTGAACGAAGTATTAATAATTTCGATGTTATCATGTATAAGAATCGTGCTATTTTTTTTATGAACATTGCTACGTAAATGACCTGACCATCGACGATTATCTACCAATACGTTACAAACTGAACAATAAGGCATTATTGATTAATTTAATATTACTTATCGATTCTAACTAAATACTTAACGTTCGATTATGAGAATAAAGTCTCTAATTTTAACATAAAAAGATTAACTCTGACAACTAAAATTAGTGATCTTATTATAGTAAACCGTAAAAGTATACTGAAGAATGCATTAGGAGGATTACCCAATGATTGTCTTCCAAATAGAAATTATTTGCTGTAGTTCTCTAATTGGTGAGTTTCGAGTCGCTTGTCTAAATATTTCTGGAAAGAGAAATGTATAATATTAATTAGGCGCTCAGTTTAAAGAAGTAAAAAAATAATAACGGTGTATAGGTAAAATTACCTACGATAAATAAATATTAATATCAGACAACCTGAACAGAAATGATTTGCTGTAAGTTTTCTAGTTGAATCCCTTCTTCATAAACTATTCGTGACGCTTGTTCTGAAAAGAGAAATGCATAATTATATTAGCCGCTCAGTATTAAGAATAAAAAACTAATAAAAAATATTGTAGGTATTTAATAATTACCTGTAACATATATTTATACTTACATGTGAATGATTCAGGCAAACAAACGTCTTTTGTACAGGTTCACACTTCGTCGTTGATTCTAGGTAATAAAGTTAAAATTAACAGCTTTCGAATTTTAAAGTAGGCATTGAAAGTGTTGTTCATAAAACTAAAATCATAACAGGATGTATCATATTTCTGTAATAATGCTTGCACCAATTTGCACCAATACACCTTATTTGTTATTTAGTCAACTAAGTTGCGTTAAACTAGGATCTATACGACGAGTGACAAAAACACAAAAATTCAAAACTCAAGAAGGAGTTTTATACAAAATCCATGTTTTTCAGTGTTACCTTAAAACATGTTTATATCAAAAGTAACACAAAAAAGGATGTTTCTAATTAATCAAAACTCTTTTTTTTGTCAATAGACTTAGTCATGTATTTTTTACAATAAATCAAAGATATAAATAGACATGTAACTCACACTTGATCACTTCCTTTGTTATTAAAGTACTGTCTCGTTTCGTCAACCCTACGTTATTTCTGCATCGACATTTGCTACTATGCGAATTATAGCTTAGTCCTTTATTTTTGTACTTGTATTAAACGTCCAAGGAAAAAAGGCAATTCATAGTATCATATTTGATCGAATGAGGTAATTTTTAAAATAGTTAATTATTTTGCGTTTCTGACTTTATAAGCTTTGTGTTTTTGGAGCACAAACTAATCACAGTTTGCAAGTGTGGAAGTCATCTTCAAGAAGTTCTCTACCGTCGGTCATAATTAGTGAAAATCACAAGTTGTTGTCAGTAACAGTATTGATATCCATCAAATCAATTCAGTGAAATTTTAACTCTGCAGATTGAAAAAATGTAAGTATTAAAATATTCTACTATACCCCTTTTATTTTATGTAACTGTTGTTTTTGTTACTAATATATTTTAAACAGTCTGTTTCGACGATGTGAATTCGAACTAGCTTTTCGTGACTGTGGTCATTGGTCGTACAGAATGCTCAGAACTCGAACGAACGGGTTGAGTAGAGAGTCGAATCTAATATGTACATATGATTGAGCGTTCTATACCACTTTGCGTAGAGTCGAATCCATTATATCCATTGGGCGTTCTATACCACTTTTCGGCAGCGAGGCGTACGCCGAGCGATTTGCATTGGGCATTCTATACCACTTTTCGGCAGCGAGGCGTACGCCGAGCGATTTGCCGAAAAGTGGTATAGAATGCCCAATAATATCCTACTAGTAAAGACACAGATTACAATAATATACATAGATTAGCGCTACCAATTACGCTTATTGGCGCGAAACTATTGCAAATTAATTTCGTTCTAATATTAGGTACTAATGAAAATTTACTTTGTTAATTGATTTAATCAGCGTTACGAGCGTACCGTGGTGCAATGGTTACTATACCGGATCGCCATTCAAAGGTAATGAGTTCGATTCCCAATGTGCCCTTATGTTGTGTGTAGCACCCACAATGCAGGATGCTAGCAAGGGTATGTTATTTATTTTATATTTTGTTTAAATCATAACTGATGTAAAATCCAAATAAAAATAACATATACTAGGTATGCTACGGCTACATCTGTGTCTTAACGCATTAATTAACGCGCTAATGTCATGAATTAGAAATAAATAATACTTGTCAAAATTGTAAATTTTAAAGCAATTAACGTAGGTTTAGTAAATTCGTTACAGTATCATTCGAGTAAGTAGACCGTAGACGAAACAAATTCCGATCGTTAGTGTCCAGTTTCTAAATGAAGGAAAAACTGAAACTACCGAATCACATTTCGATTTTGTCTGTGCCACGTAGTTTTCATGCGGTCGACCTTGCGTCAGGTCTGTAGGTACTGCACTTCCGAGAGAAACTAGGTAGCTACACTGCGTTCGCGTCCGATACGGTATTCGTTTTAATTGCATACCACACGAATGCCAGCTTTTCTCTCCTGTGGTTAAGGTAACATTGCAGAGCACCGACGTGAGGATTTAAAATGTCGTAAGTAAATTTTCTTACAAGCTAAATTGAAGTGTGAGCACAAGTAATAAAGTTTTAAGTGGAAAGTGGTAGTTCTGTATTCCGGGCGACTCAGGTATAGTTTTGGAGAATTAGGTACCTATATCCAGTGCCCCCCCCCCCCCAATAAAAATAAGTTGAGCAAATAATTCTTAGTAGTATTTTTATTTTATAAAACTTATTTAAGAATCTACCTATATACTTTTATTTGTAAGTAATAAACTAAAGACAAAACATTTTTTTTTACCAAATAATAAATGTTGGGAATTGGGATTTTCCTCTAACCGGGCGCCCCTTCCGGCCTGTGGCATTTTGCCGACTTGCCACCCTGTAGTTACGCCGCTGGGTACATCCAATTAGGATCGCGTTTGGGTTGTTTCAGTCCTGAGAAGCCCGCAATCGCTGAACCTCATCGATTTAGAAACAAAACGCCTAGTCATCATTTGTTGTACTCTAATAATCTTGAAGTATTGCTTTATTCGCCTCTTTTTCTTGGTCGGTAACACATCGGTGATATTTGTAGTGCTATGTACACGGGCGTTGAAAACTTAGCTCAACGAGCGATTACAGTCTATCAAAATGAATAAAAAATATATTCTGGTTTCATTTTAATCCGTTCACCAATAAATATTAAATATTCACCAATAAAGATTTAATATTCCTGTATTTAAATTTTTTGGATGTTTGTCAGAGATTTAAAAACGTGTTAAAGTGAAAACTGTTACGAGTTAAAATATAATAATAAAGAAGAGTTGTAGATATTTAAAGCAACAATAAAAATGTGAGGCGAAAAGCTTGTCAGATCCATACATATATAAATGCGAAAGTCTGTCTGTCTGTCTGTGACGTTTTCACGGCTAAACCACCGGTCCAATTTGGATGAAATTCGGAATGAAAATAGTTCCAAGACCTAGAGTCACACATAGGCTGCTTTTTTTGAAAAAGAAACCCCTAAAGGCTTAATCGGGGATGAAAGTTTGTAGAAGTTTGCGAAGCCGCGGCCAAAAGCTAGTTAACCATAAAAATCATCATCACCTACAAACTTGGATTTCACTTCTGACCCCTTCTTGAAATCTTTATAATAAAGTTGTGTCCTCTGAGAAGTGCAATCCAATATAACTTTTCAATCGAATATTTGCAGAGGGCTAGTAGGTGGGACTGGAGCTGTTGGTGAAGTTAGTCCTGTTAGTTGTTGCTAGTCATAAACTAATTATCTAGTATTAAATTTGTCGTTATTAGTAAGAATCTCGTTGTAATTCGGGCACTTTGTGGCCTGGTAACTGGAGTTATTAATACGCCAATAAGCAATCGCGAATAAACAAAAGCTATAACGAATACGAAGTTATTGTCTTTATTTTGTTTTGTGATATTATATTAATATTAATACTAATTAGGGTATCATAGTAATCAGTGAAGTGTATTCATTGCCAGTTGACATGAATTATTACTCTTATTTGTTGTTTGAAAGATGATCTTGAGAGTTTTTCTGAAAATAATTTTGCGTTTTGGTGTTGCCATATTCAGCCCCAGATCAAATAAGTACATTCTCTAGTAACATTGAACAAAACTTCCTAATCAGTTTTACATTAAGTATATACTTTCTCGCTAAAGTTACGATTACGATTGTAACAATGCCCAACACAAATTTAATATCAGAACTATCGAATTTATAAGCCATACAATGATTGAAACGAATTGTGTATTCAGGAAAGTCACACAATGAATTAATGAAATGAAATTTATTGATAGCAGTCGGTAAGCCATGTATGGGGCCTTGGGCGGCTTGAAAACTTCCGTTGGGTTGGCCACTAACCTCTCCGCCAATCCGCACTGGAGCAGCGTGGTGGAGTTTGCTCTAGGCCCCCTCAATAATGAGGAGAGCCCGTGCTCAGTAGGCTATTAATGGTGTAGCCAAAAATATAGTAAGGAAAACCGGCCATTTTTCTTTAACGGTTTGATGTCAATCATTTCCTGAGATTGTTAAGCTGGCATTCACTAGGTCAAGCCCGTTTAATTACGACCGCCGTCGGACCTTTGTTTTTCACACTAACGGATTCGTGTCAAATTGTAAACCCTCCTTACAAGAAAGGAGAGACTCTTTTGTGTTGAAATTAATAATGATTGTACTTTAGTGTAATCAAACTTTTTGTAATAGGTAGATAATAAACATTTCGTACTAAGCAAGCAAGATTCTTTATTGACTCCTGCTTCATAAAAATTAGGTATTAATTGTTAAAATTAAGGTCTCGTATAGATCTTAAATTTAATATACAGGGCGTCGCTACATTATAACAATATTTCCGGAACAAAATTTACATAGTCCTTTTCGTTTTAACAAACGCATAATTTTAATCAAGGAATGTGTCCATTAGTACGCAAAAATTGCAGGCAATTAAAAACAAAATTATAAAAATATCACATGAAATAATTATTTTTTGATGAAAAAATCCTACTTCAGGTTTGAAAAGTAGAGTTAACTCAAATACGCGTCAAATAGATGTTGCTCAAATATATGAAAAAGCACCAGCTTTTGAATAAAAAAGGAATTATAAACATCGGATAGGCAATAAAAATTATGAAGAAACGAACATAAATAAAATATACAAACATTATGGCCAAGAATCGAAGACGGGACTCCTCACTACGCATACAGGGTCACTACCGACTTGGTTTGAAAGTCGATGTGAATTATAAACGGTCGGTATCTAAGCTCGGTCTCTTAACTAATTTACATATACAAGACTACATTTCTCAATAAATCTAAAAGGACTAATTAATTTAAAGTGTATCTACTTTTAGTGGCAAGTGCTTGTAAACATGTACATTCAGGTGAGTTTATTCCTGAATAAAGCTTACAAACAAGGAATTATGTACATTATTTATGCATGCAGATTCATCGCTGACAAATTACAATTCTGTTGCATGATTATCGTTAAAACATTGTATAATATTATTTTCTTTATGTAAGCGTATTAAAATACAATTAATTCTCTTAACTACTCTATAAAATAGATATACCTAGAGAACATTTTACGTAACTACTAACTTTCGCTTAACACCATCTTACTACAGCAATTTCCGCCCTACCTGCCTCTTGAGATTTGATTTTCTCGGTACCTTATTGGTATTATTGTATATCTACACTTGCTACAACACAATATCTCTACCTAAATTCCAGAAAGTTCTCGATCCAGTAATTTAAACAAAGGTTATCACGCCTGTCCTTTTGTTAATTAACTGTTGTTAAAAAACTGTAAAACCACCCAATATAAAAAGAGTAGAACCATTTGTACTCGGTAGTAGTTTTACAATAATTATGTAGGTAGTCTGATTTGCTAGAATCTTTTAGAATCATTTAAGTTTCGATTGCAGTGTCAGCGAGTCTGTAATACTTGGACCTGTAGATTTACAGATTAGATGTTAATCTACTTTGCAACAATCCGCGAGCAAACTTGACATCCTACACACAGCGGATAAGGGATTAAAACTTAGCATACTTGAACAGTTAGAAATTATTAGGCATGATAATCTTAGTAATGTTACACTGCTGAATGAACAGATTGACGTTTCCAACTCGCCCTTATTACGTATTTTTCCAACACGTGATCAGATTTAATTACCTGTCTGTCGCAGTGTTTGCGATCATTAATTAGCAGCCAGGTAGGATTACGTCACTTTTGGTCAACTTAATTAGGTCATACGACAGATGAGGGCGGGTTGGAAGGGTATAAAAGACGACCGCTCGGGCCAGAGCCTCACTTTGTGACCGACCGTCGTAGAGTCTACTTACCCTGATGATGCCCTGTTTTGGGGCGAAACACGTGTTGGTGGTGGTATGTATGTTGGTGTATACATTCTTTGTTCGTTGCATGTTCCTATGTGGGAGGGAGGGAGGTGCTACTTGCATGAAAGTATACACCATCATACATACGAGTTTGCTCGCGGATTGTTGCAAAGTAGATTAACATCTAATCTGTAATAATGGAGTTCCGCAAAGTAACGCCTGAATCAATTAACCTGTAGATTTATCTTTGGTCTACAACAAGTTGATCACAGTACATGTATTAGAGTTACGAATATCCATGGTTGGTGGTGAGCGGTGACTGCTTGAGGTGACGCAGTCCATCTTCTTAATAAATAAACATATTAAACGTGCCACAAAGTTTTTAATTAGCAATGACGTTGCAAAATCGCGGGAAATATAAAAGTATGTAACTAAGCCATGTGTTGGGGTTGAAAAACCTTTTAATAAATGTCTCAATTAAAACATTAATTACCGTAAAAAATTAATAGACCACATTGGATCCATTGTTTGACCCAGGAAGTACCTATATTGAGTTTATGTATCAAGGTTATTTGTTTCTGCTTTATGCAGCTTTAATTTTAGAAAAAGCGGTCCACGGTCTAAGAGACATTTTATTAAAGGCTTTACTTTAACTGTACTTATTTTCACATCCTAGAATTTTGGAAATTTCATCCATGTCCATTGGAGCTATCGTGTTGAAATTTTGCCCACAGGTTCGCTTCTTGACTTATGTAAGTATTTAAAAGTACCTACATGTTATAAAGATTTGTTATTTGTTCAATGAAACACATTTTTTAATGGCAGGTTATTTTAAATCTAATATGGCAGCTGTCACAAAAATATTAATAAATAAATGCGATTATTAAATTCCATAGTAACTTCCATGAAATGGGTATAAATGACAGGGCTTGATAAATAAGTGAATCACAAGAAATATTATGTAAAACTGTAAATTGAAAATTTAATTTAAACCGTCTTCAATTTTAATTTCCGCATATCTCTGAAACTACTGAAGCGATTTTAATGAAACTTGTACTGTTCCGTAAATTGAAGTGTTACTTAAATTAAAGAATCATCTCGATATGACTTTTAGTTTTAGATAAATTCGTGGAAAATCATTCGTGAATTGTGGACATACACTTATGAAATTCCGCACACGTGTTTAGAAGTGACTAACGTATTCAAGATCTGTGCAGTTCTGAAAATATTACATAGAAACACATCGAGTTGATAACCTCCATTTTCAATTCGGGTAAAAACGTCGTAATTTTAAATCCGATATGGACACATGGACAGATATCACAATATAACATTATTATTTTGATCTGATTAGATCACGGAGATGGAATGTGGCCACGGAGGAGGAAATAATTAATAATTAATCGGCGGTAATTAGTGGTGGCTGCAAAGGATCACGCGGTACACGTGCTACATTGTGATTAATTCTATTTTGAGCTACTAACTCAAGTCTTTTTCCCTTACAACAATCCGGTGTTTTATAGGAAACTAGAGAACCGCTCGCGCTTCGCTTCGGGACCCGTAGGTAACAGCCACGTAGGTCCCGCTCCCGAACAACGAACATTCAGTACCATGATAACTATGACTGACAGAGAACAAGACTCAAGTGGGCACTAGAATGTTTAAATAGCAGATGGTCTTACAACACTACGTCTTGATTAGTCATTTAGTAAGTATTGGTTTTGTTGGTTGATTTGTGGGGACTGTAAGTGATAGTAGGTATGCCCAATTAGTTGTAATTAGTAGTAGTCCATTTAGTAATTTTATTAGTAAAAGTCTTGAAGCGATCATAGCCCGGCGGCTTGCGTCGATCCTAAGCGATCGACAAAGTTAAGCAACAGCGGGCGCGGTCGGTAGTCGGATGGGTGACCGCTAGTGGCAAAAATTTCTTGAGCGCTTCCGTGCTTCGGAGGGCACGTAAAGCCGTCGGTCCCGGTTGTTGTCGGAGGCCTTCGGGCGGCTTGAAAACTTTCGACACTAACCAACCACCACCACCAATCCGCATTGGAGCAGCGTGGTGGAGTATGCTCTAGGCCTCCTCAGTAATGAGGAGAGACCCGTGCTCAGTAGTGGGCCATTAGTGGGTTGTAGCTGTAGCTTTATTTCATTTCATTTCATTTATTTATTGCATACCATGATTTACAAACAATGTTTTAGTCATGGACCCGGTAGGGCACAGCAGCTAGTGCTAGGAGAGAGGAAGACGCTGGATTTGTTAATTGCTCAGTTAAAAAAGAATTAAAGAGAATTAAGATTTTAAATAAATATTAAAAATTAAGTAGATGATTTATTAAAGGTTAAAATTATATAGTTTAACGGTCAAATAATAAAATTTAAAAGTAGTAAAGTGGAGATACGAAAAATTTAATTTTGAAGAATATTATGTTGTGTCAGATGTAAAATTATTTATTATTATTATTTTATATATATGACGGAGGTAGGTAGTAACCTATGATACTGGTTTGATGGGATTATTGTGATTAAATCTGTACGCGATGATTAATAGTGATTCTGATAGCTGTCAATAGAATTGGAAAATAATAAAATAAGGAAATGAATGTCTACCGGTGTGATATCTTGTAAAAGCTCCTTCTATGTTGAAATGCCGTGAATATCCAATATCTAATAGTAAATAACGTGTGAACCGCGTGTGCGAGTGGATCGATCGATAAATCAATATCGTAATGCCGTGAAGTATATCAAACATGTCATGATACCAAAATAAACCCTAAACCGAGTATTTATACTGAGCCGAAGAGATCATTGAATAAAGCAGTTGTTTACGTGTGATTGGCTCATTCCTGTGTTTCATTTGATATCCTGAGCTCACGTCCTGACATATGAAAGAAGCCCACATTGCTTATTTAGCCAAGAATACTTATCTGGAATGTAAATAGTACGAATGACCGCCCACTCTACTACTGGACCCGATTTCAGAAGTGGGATAAAGAATCCTGAATTTTTTTTGTGGATAAGGCTAAGATTGCCATCTGTCATGTCAGCAATTGTCATCACTGGTCCATGGAAATGAGGCTTATGTTTACGAAACATTGAATGAGAAATATTTTGATAAAAAGCGATTGAAATTTAAAAGAGGAAATTACACGTAATAAACCATAATTTTGAAAGTGTGTTTTGAGAAAAGAAATGACAACTTAAGAATTCTGTGTCACACAAACATGACATGTTATACAGTTCAAAATAAGTACCACAAAGAAGATCTCTGCTAACTTGAGATACCAAGGGAGTGAGAGTTTAAGATAAATTGGTTAAAGCAAGTTTTGAATATTGTGGAATACAATAATTTTTGTTTATGAGCATTCTATGTGAGGAAAAAGGAATCTGCAACAATACTTAGCACAAATCTATTCAGAGAGAGTTGTACTTGGAATTGTAATACTTTAAGTGTTGTTACACTACGCTTCTGGATATCAGGTGATTTCTGTTTTGTTTTATTCATTGGGTAATTGAGGACCTTTAATGAGGTTGGTTATTGATTTGAATACTCGAGAGGTCTGGTTAAGAGGCAATAATCAACAGTAAAAATACCTCAATATAATGTCTCTAGGACAAGAATTTAATTGAATTAAAGGTTTTAAATGTTTGTCAGAAATAGTTATGACAGATCTATAAAGTAGTAAGTATGTGTTATTTGAGTATTGAATTACGTTGCTCAATTAATGAATCATAAAACAATATTTGATGGCGCAATGGTAAACACGCCGGATCACTGTTATGAAGGTCCTGGGTTCGATTCCCAGCGAGCGGGCAATTTGGATGATGAATTTGAATTTCCGTTCTTGGTCTGGGTGAGACTGTCCTTGTCTTGTGTGTTAGTTTTTGAGTTGTTTGTAGATATGACATAGAATGGAATTAATTAATGAAAGGAGAATTTTGCCAGAAACTAAATTGTCAATAATGAGATTTTGAAGTTTCTTATTCAGTTGTAAATGTAACAAAAGATAAAGTTATTAACTTTTTGATACCAGTGTGGTCATGGGGTAGCAGGAGCTTTACATCACTCATCTGTGGTACACATGGGGTTTTGATATACGAGTAAAAAGTTGATCACAAAATAAATTTCTGAGTGAATTCCATCTTTTAAAAAAAGGCGATTATATTATGGAATTATTTTGATGTGGACTACCTGAGTCAATAAAATGTACCGCTTTCTTAACACCTGGGCGACAATTTTAAGTATGGTCTATGCCTGATTGTTATGTTCCATTGAAACTGAGTGCTGGCCTTTAACGCCAACAACTATTAACGCGTCGGGATGTATCGATAACAGCGTTGGTGACTTACCGTTGGCAACTGCCATCTACACAAGCCTGTGTTTCACTGACGAGCCTATGTATCACTTACTAGCCTGTGTGCCAAATCTATTGATAGGCCTTTGTGGCATGACCATTGAAAGGCCTATGTGGCATAACTCTTCAGACGCCTGTGTGGCATACCTGAACACCAACGCCTGCGTGATGTAAGCCTAGGTGGCAAATATATTCAGACGCTTGTGTGGCATACCTATACAGCAAATAATATACAGTCAGAGGCCTTCGTGGTATGTTTCTTCAAGTTTCTGTGTGGCAGTATTAACAGACTTTACATGTTGTGATAGTAAGTTGTGTGAGCACGTTAATTTGTCCAAAAGATTATCCGTATGTAATTCAAAGTTATGTGATCAGTAAGGTTTGTGATTGATTTAATTGACGAGGTCGTGTGTGGATGTAAGACAGCCGTAACTGTGAACGTTGATTATTATTTAGTAGGTCAGGAAGGGCCGAGCGTGGAGAGATACTCGCGTATGTGTTTGGTTGTTTCAGGTAATCTTCAATGCCTCATACGTGTTGCCGCTGGTAGAGCGTGCTTGAGAATGGATCGCGGGAAGATGCGGAAACGAATACGGTTTTATGGTAGTGACGCGACGTACCGATTAGAGTTATACGGTGACGACGTACCGAGTAAAAGTTAAAACAAATCGCGCAAATAATGAATTGGTAATTTTATTCTAAACAAGTGTTGTTATGTTATGGAGTTTCTTCTCACTCGCTTCTTCTCCATAGCGACACTAGCGAAGCGAGTGGTAGCTTACGGTAGTCAGGGTTAAAAAATGCAACATAAAGTTTTTGAAATCCACTCGCAGCAGTAGCAGCAGTAGTCATTTTTGATGTTAAATATTTTGAGTTCTGTTTCGGGTTGAACTAATTGAAAATTACGGGTCGAGCAATTGAGATGGTAATATTAACGGGGCGGAGTATCACCCGAGGACGGGTGATGAGTCAGCGATGGCCGTGACGGAGGTAGGTAGTAACCTATGATACTGGTTTGATGGGATTATTGTGATTAAATCTGTACGCGATGATTAATAGTGATTCTGATAGCTGTCAATAGAATTGGAAAATAATAAAATAAGGAAATGAATGTCTACCGGTGTGATATCTTGTAAAAGCTCCTTCTATGTTGAAATGCCGTGAATATCCAATATCTAATAGTAAATAACGTGTGAACCGCGTGTGCGAGTGGATCGATCGATAAATCAATATCGTAATGCCGTGAAGTATATCAAACATGTCATGATACCAAAATAAACCCTAAACCGAGTATTTATACTGAGCCGAAGAGATCATTGAATAAAGCAGTTGTTTACGTGTGATTGGCTCATTCGTGTGTTTCATTTGATATCCTGAGCTCACGTCCTGACATATGAAAGAAGCCCACATTGCTTATTTAGCCAAGAATACTTATCTGGAATGTAAATAGTACGAATGACCGCCCACTCTACTACTGGACCCGATTTATATATCATGTCCATTGTATGTATTTATGAAGTCAATTATAATATTATATAATATTTAGTAAGAGTCTCGTTCTAAATGGGTCACAGATGTATTGCTACAATTGAGTACTGTGATGGTCGCTTCTGAAACAGTGTCACCGTGTTATTGTATCTGGTATCTACTGCTAAATTTCGAAACACAAGCGTCCCATTTTTCTGGTTGGGGGAAGATGAAAATTAATACAATTTTTGTACTTTAATAAATTATTTTCATAGAGGAAATTGCAAACCGTTTTAAAGGACGTATTTTTGCAGTAAAAAACTGATGTTATAGAGCAAAATCTGATGATAACGATGATAATGATAATAAAGATGATAACGATGATAACAATGACAACAATAATAACAACGATGACGTATTTTATGTCCCAGAGCGCGGTATTTCGAGTGATGCGGCATCCGTACGTGTCGTGGTTCGAGCAGTGCGTGGCGTTCGACGCGTTCCCGAGCGCGTCGCTCGAGGTGGTCTACAACGTGTTCTGTCTGTGCGCCATGTACTTCGTGCCGCTGCTCGTCATCACCGTCTGCTACGTGTGCATCTTCTGCGAGATACGGCGCAGTAGCAACGAGTTGGATGGTGAGATTGGAGCTTTTGTTCTCTTCCTAATACTATTCTGTGAACATTTTATATGCAAATGTTTAGTCGCGATTTTGAATTGTTTTGCTGATATTTCGACCCAAATGTTTAGACCATGGACAAGGAAATACCCAACGGCGCGGTTAAAGACCATTTTATTAAATGCCTTCTTATAAGGCTTTTGGTGTGATATATAATCATAAAGAAACCGCACTGGGTTGCATTAATAAATGGTTTTGATAAAAAAAAGGATCAGTATTAGCAAATATAGTCACACATACTCATCTAGTGGCCAATAATAGAACTGTATGTCGGTTTCACAGTTTATTGAACAGAATTTGTTGAGCATTCAGAAATGTAATGGCAGTTAAACCACAAATCATCTAATGCATAACTTTAGCGAATTCAAAGCTAATCTATGGAATTCAGACCGCGCTTAATATGTTTCAATTGAGTATCAATTTGATTTGGCGTACCAAATGAGCTATCCTTTCTAATAACACGTATATTAATTGAATTACTTCTAAAGTGCTTCAATTAATATTTACTTCAATTAATATTTACTTCAATTAGCTTATATTACCAAACTTGGGTGAATGTATGTAAACTTAATAAAAACTTAAACTGTGATTGCATTTGTACAAATAAAATATCTTTGGTAGTACCTGATATAAACACACATGTTGCCGATCCCCGATTTATCTTAATTTTATAACTAGCTAACATTTTTGTAAAAACTTGTGAACAATAAAGAGTATTTGTATTGTATTGTGTACCAACACGGTTAACAACGACCATAACCGTTAATAACAGTCTTTATGACAGAGAAGTGCATCCACCACAACGGCATCAGCCACGTGCGCCTGCGCAGATCTGACCAGCGCGTGCTGGAGCGCGCACGGCGCCGCACGCTGCGCATGACCATCACCATCGTGTGCGTGTTCGCGCTCTGCTGGCTGCCCTACGCCACCATGGCTATGTGGTGAGTCTTCATGCTACGGCTACATCGTCACATCACCATCGTGTGCGTGTTCGCGCTCTGCTGGCTGCCCTACGCCACCATGGCTATGTGGTGAGTCTTCATGCTACGGCTACATCGTCACATCACCATCGTGTGCGTGTTCGCGCTCTGCTGGCTGCCCTACGCCACCATGGCTATGTGGTGAGTCTTCATGCTACGGCTACATCGTCACATCACCATCGTGTGCGTGTTCGCGCTCTGCTGGCCGCCCTACGCTACCATGGCTATGTGGTGAGTCTTCATGCTACGGCTACATCGTCACATCACCATCGTGTGCGTGTTCGCGCTCTGCTGGCTGCCCTACGCCACCATGGCTATGTGGTGAGTCTTCATGCTACGGCTACATCGTCACATCACCATCGGTGCGTGTTCGCGCTCTGCTGGCTGCCCTACGCCACCATGGCTATGTGGTGAGTCTGTGTCTTGCTACAGCTATAATATCGTTTTAACGCGTTAATTAACGCGCTCTTGTCGGGAATTCAAAAGATATTAGACATGTAAAATTTTTCAATTACTCGTCTTTTTGTGTGTTAGGAGTTTATGTCGGCTGGTAATAATAGTCTTTTAATTTATTTCGGTTGGATTGCCTGTTTATATATTAAAAGCAGAATATTTTTGCAACGGTTAATGAAAAAACACAGTCATTATTTATTTCAAGAACCTCATTAATTTTTATTCAAGGTAATTCAAGTTCCGTACTCTACTTTATAATTTTGAAGTTAATTTTATTTAAACATCTAAATATTATATTTTAAATAGCATAGAATTACATTTACATTCTTAATGAGTTATTTTAGGTCCACCAACTTCTTATTAATACAGTCACAAATAGTGTTCCTGGAATTTTAGATGAACACTACTACTACTACTACTAACACATAAATAATTAAATGTTGTTCGTCCCTAATTGAATTTTCTGGTATTTCGAGATAACTATATAAATACTTTAGTAATTCTTGGAAGTGTTTTTGAACAAACTTTTCCCTTCTTTATATATTTTGTACAAAAAAATATATATTGAACTATACTAGAGGTTAATTTAAGGCCTCTAGTATAGTATAGTTACAACTGTTGATTTTTGAACCCATGTTATTATAAAACACATATGTACATAGCTGCAGTGGGCAATAAATTTTAGATGAAAAAAAAATTTTAATTTCTAAAAAAAAATTACTTCCTTAGAAAATACTGAGAAACTCGCATTTCATTAACAGTGTAGCGAGTCTTTTCAAATCTTTCTCGATGAAAACTTAACGATAAATAAGCTTTTTATTTCACCGACTTCACAAAAGGAATAAGAGGACTTCAATTCAGCGGTATGGTTTTTTATGGATGTACTCTCACTACTTTTATATTCATAAGCTTGGTCTTGTCGCACGGTCCCATTTGACGAGTATTTTTTTGAATTCTCAATTACGTTGATAATGTTGTCATTCCATCTATTGCGTCATTCATTGTGCTATTTATAGATTTAGAAGTCTGTTTTTTCTTTTTTTTTTAAGCTATTGCATAGCTTCTATCGCGGGCCTTGGACGCGAGGACCGAATGCAAAAATTTCGTAACGAAAAAAACCTTACACCCCCATCACCCACACACAGACATAGTTACTATGTCTGTGCACCCACACATCGATAAATACCAGAACTTTTAACTGAGTTAACTAACTTTTACTTTATAACGGCTAAACCGATTTGGCTAATTTTAGTCTTGAAATAATCGTGGAAGTTCAGGGAAGGTTGCAGCGATGAGAAAATATGGAAAAATTGCGAGGAAAATACTAAAAATGAAAATTTTAATTTCCGATACAAATCTTACCTGTCAAACATTTGATTTTCGCCCCGTCGGTTCGGTGTTTTAAGAATAATTACATGTAGATCTGGATTAAATAAGGCGTTGGAATCGACAACATGTATTCATAATAGTCGAATTATCGCGTATTTAGATATAAAACATGCAAAATAACATAGACATGACATAAAATAATGACACTATAATGACTTGAGGGTGATAGAGACAGTGTCATACTTTCTTGGCCCACTGTAAAACAGTGAATATCTGTACTCGTATAATTTGTGTACAAAGTGTTTTAAATATGAATAAACAAAGTGCATTTATTAATGAAGAAAGTCACGAAAAAATAGTGAAAGAAAATGAGTTAGTACTCTATATACACTCATTTTATTATTATTATCACAAATGCAGTATTATTTTTTGTTTTGTTAATTTATATATAATGCTATGCAATAGCTTTACCGCGGCAGTCTCCCAGTGCCACACGTCTTTTTTTTATAGCCTGAAGGGCTGACGAAAAAGCAGACGAGCCACCTGATGGTAAGTGGTCATCGTCGCCTATGGACACAAGCAACACCAGGGGAGTCACCAGTGCAACGCCGGCCCTGAAGGAGAACTCTTTTTACTTTTTCTTGTTTTTAAACATTATACCATATCCATATTATTGTAAATCATCGGTTTTCTCTCAATATCTAAATTGATTTATAAACTCTAAATATTGGTTTGTTCTTTTATCTAGGTATTTAACTTTTCTAAATTTTTCCAATTAAATCATATTTTGATTAGTGTAGGTAGTTACTTAGTAAACTCCTTGTTTCTTATTTAAAACTTAATTCTTCAAAAGTTTTAATTAACTTTTAAAGAAAGTATTTTTATGTTTAACAATACTTTCGCCTAGATTATGCGAAAATTCCTTCAGTGTTTTTCAGTGAATGCTTTATCAGTTTAGTATTTGAAATTTAGCACAGCTTTTAATTTATAATTTTTATGACTTGTTTATAAATAAAATAAATAATTAAAAGATTCCATGCACGACACAATTAGGTAGATAATAATAAAAAAATCTGATCCGAATGGAGTCTCCATGAAATATTTTACGTTTTACATTGTTACTTGTTGTTGATCAAGCAATTTTACTCAATAATAACTAGAATATTCGTTGGTACATTTAATTGTACGAGTCCGACTCGCTATTGGGAGGTTTTTCGGTTCCAATCCATTTGCTAAATAATTGGACAAAGACGGCAATGATCCTTCTACTAATTTATTTCAAAAAAGGCAGAAAGATGTTGCTCTAAATTGGGTGTAGGATTTATGTCACAATATTATTTCTCTCTCGAGCTCTCAAGTCATTTGGCGAGTTTCGTCTCCGCAACACAATTTGATACGTAGGAATTATCTAGGTACAAAAAATCAAAATGAAACATATTTTCTTACTCACAGGGTAAATAAAATAAAAAATATTTGGTCTTACAACAGTTCTTACGAGTAAACATCCATTCACTGACAACTTAATGTAATATTTTTTTAAGGTAATAAACCCTCAAATGAGAAGACAGGCCAACTGTTTTCAGGTCGTTCTTGTGGTTCTGTGCTCCTTTAATCGAGCCCTGTAGGCCTATTATGAACTCTTAATTCCAGACAGTTCACGGGCGTAAACTGCCTGGCAGTTCCGTATTATTGTCGTACAAGGATCTTTTGGCGCGTGGATCACGTGTGTGTGACAGAGACAGCGCCTTATAGCTGTAAAGCACTGTCTCTGTCACCCACACGTACGGCCTACTGATCTCCATTCAATGACTTTTCTACCTTAACGGTTGGTCCTTCAAGCTACGTGATAAGCTTAAACTTCCCATTTTGAGAACACACTCGTGCCCAGCGGTGGGACAGTTGTGGGTTACTATGATGAAATCGCGTCTCGCAGCCGTATGTGATCACTATAAACACATATTGTCGAACACCGCACATATGTACAGTACATATAAACAGTATGACGCAGTTTTCCGAACACAGCCAATGCGAGTTAGGTTCTACGAGGAATGTGGGTACAGAATAAATCAATTCCTCTTAATTCTTGTAGAAACTAGGACCCGATAACATGCTTGCTAATGGATTGTTTCGCGTTAAACCCGCTTTGCCGACGCGATGTGTACCTGTGGATGAAATTCGGTCGAATTTTGTCTGAATTTCGCCTATATTTGTGGTTAGAAAATTAATTGAATTGCGTTCATTTATTGTTCTATAAACCTAACTACAAGCAGGATCATGGGTAAATTTGACCAAAATTAGGTTTGTGTTGTCTAATATCTAGATAGTATTTAATGAGCAATTCTGGTATATTATGTGTCGGTGCATATCTTTGGTCCATCAGCTTAGCTCACTTTGGGCTTTTGAAATTCAAAAACATAATGTTCTTGAAAATATATAGGTAAATAGAAATAACACTCGGTCCTTCAGTCCAACCCAGTTGCGACGAGCGCTAGATACTCGCAATTTTTTTAGTCCAACTACAAACAAAAATTCAATATTCAAGGTATAGTGCCGTTTTGTATACGAACAGTATGGCGTTTTAAATTTCAAAGTGCTTTCTTTTTCGACAATAAAATATATCTTTGTACAAAATAAACATAACCTTTCGGCTGGATATATTGGCAAAAGTTCAATAACTCTTTGTGCATGGGTCAGAGCGATAATTGCATATTATCAGTTTCTCTAAATGCTTAACCATTTAAAAAGCCCAATCTACGCTGCTCATTCTTGCAAACTTAATCCTTAATTCATAAAGAGTATCAATCGAAATCCAGGGTTTATATACGTAATTTATCAGCTTAAAACGCTGTATGTTTACAAATAATAAAACTGAATCTACGTTTGAGCGTACCTGATGACACGAGTTCCGTATTTTAGCCGTAAGTAGTACATAAGTACCTAAGTGCAATGTGTAACTGTGAATAGGAAAAGAAGCTGCTAAGGAGTTATTCCAAGACACTCTCCGTAGAGATTTGTTGAAGCGATGGCGTGGTCTTTCGAAAAGAGTTTTTAAATTTACTACGAATAAACTTCATTTCATTCATTCATTTGAAGACCCGAATGGCGCAATGGTTAACACGCCGGATCGCTGTTCCCAGGGTCCCTGGTTCGATTCTCAGCGAGGCGGCGATTTGAATGATGAATTTGAATTTCCGTATTCGGTATGGGTGTGTGTCCTTGTCTTGTCTTGTGTGTTGTCCATGGCACCCACAACATAGGAAATCCTAGTGTGGGGCTTTGAGTGTGTAGCGTTATTTATTTATTTATTCAGTCATTCATATTGATTCAGCCTGCCCACGCTCACGTCGGCAAACCAGGCTTTCATTAAAGACGACGACGCCAGGCCCCGTGTTCGTGAGTAGGGCTTCGGAAAACATATTAAATCAAAATTGAATGTGAGACCCTCAGTGACCTTGAACTATTGCTAAATAAACGGTGTCCTGGCATACAAAACGCGATATAATATTCTCTGCCAAAGTTATGTACCTAGTCGCCAAGGAGCTCACGATTGACGAACTAGATAAGAAACTCCTGTAAATATTATCTACTACTTGTATTATTTTTAACCAACTTCAAAAAAACATTCATAAAAAATTACGTTAGTATTAAGAACCTCCTGCTTGTTGAAATCGGTGAAAAAAAGAAATCAGACTTTTAATTACTTGTCGTATCCCACTGTTTTATCCAACTGTTAACATTTAAACATTCTTACCAGGTACATGGTGGACCGGGAGTCGGCATCCCGTGTCTCCCCTCAGGTGCAAGACCTGCTGTTCGCCATGGCCGTCTCCAACTCTTGCATGAACCCGCTGGTCTACGGCTCCTACGCCCTGCGACTGCGGGGAACCCTCAAGAAGTTCCTCAGTAAAGTTTGTTGCAGATCCAGTGCTACTTCGGAAACATTGGGTTAGTTTATTAACAGTGACCAGCTCTCTTCGCATTAAGAACCTACGATTAGAACAGGAAAGTACGAACCCGAGTTCATTTTGTTCATTTCCTTCATCATCATCTCATCATCTCAACCCATCATGGCCCACTATTAAGCACGGGTCTCTTCTCAGAAGTGCGGATTGGCGGACTTTACACACCTTTCAGTTTCCTTTAATTTGTTAATTTTTTTAAGTTTGTTAATTTCTTTCATTTCATTCATTTGTTGTAAGGCTTTATCACTATTTTGGGCCAAGTTAAAGTTATGTCGAATGATTCCTCCTAGTTTGAAAGACACTGGGTCTTGTATAACTCAGGTCAATCCCAATTTTATCTACGTAGTGGCAAGGTATTTCATCGACCTGGCTACTTACCATTCTCCTTTCAAATTGGACTTAAATTTTTACATGTTTTGCTTGGAACATAGGAGAGTTAATAATACCATTTCTGTCGCTTCTTTTTTGAACATAAATTCTTGGTGATATATTTATCGAAAATAATAAAATTCATGTTGAAACAACTTTGGTAGACGTTATAAAAATATTACAAAAACATAAGAACAACGTATTTATTTCACTAACGCAAATTCACTGAAAATAGAATCAAAGGCTCAATTTACATTGCCGCGGAATGGAATGGAAGCGAATTTTTGCAACGAAATTCTACATAGCATAATGAACTTTATATCAATTGTGTAAGGTACAAACTAAAGACGAGCCGAAAAAGAGGTCGCGCGTCTTCCGGGGAATCCCCGCGCATTCTCGAGAATTCCCGTAGCTACCGTCGGTGCCGTCTGTGGAATCCACGGGAAGTGGCGCGAAGGGGGAGTTTTCGTTTCTTCCATAAATCATGGACCCAAATATTTCTTTTCCTTTTTCTGATAGTCTTTCTTTCCTCGTCATTTTCTTCTTCTTCTGCCTCACAAATAAGCGATATAAAAATAAGATCCAAGTCAACCATTCTCATCAAGTAAAAGATCTAGACTAACAACTGAACGTCCCTCAAGGCGCAAACGCGAGAATTCTCGAGCATTCTCGCGAATTCGCGCGCTTTCTCGCGCAATGAGGCGAAATTGACGCTTCCGTTCCGTTCCATTCCGCGGCAATGTAAATTGAGCCTTAATTGGAAATATCAAGTAGGTACAATACAGAGCAACACAGAGTGATTCTAAAGAACAGGAATAAAAACAATTTAGGATCTGAAATCGAGAATGTTCCATTGACATTTGATACACAATTTATTTTTGAAAATTGATCCTTGAAAATTGATATAATGGACACAATGATGTTTTAAATATTATCTAGATTGAGCGTCGCCCTACAATGAAAACAAAAAAAACAAGGCAACATTATCAAGCATGTGTGCGTGTAGGCGATGTTTTTCGCGTTCATTTATTGTCTATGTGTGCGTAATGATATAAAAATTGTGGCCAACTGTTGGCCACAACTTTTTGACACGTTTTCGCGGATTCGATGTTCCATCTAGATATTTAATACATCTTTGAATGGACACTTGTTTTTGTCTCTGTATGTCTTATGCTATTTCTACATCTGCGTCTTAGCGCGTTAATTAATGCGCTAATGTGGTGGATTGGAAGAAATTAGACTCGTCAATTTTTTTTTTTCGTGTATTAGAAATTTACATATTGAATTAGAATATTGATAAGCCGGATATACGCCATGAATGAAGATAGTTAATAATGTAGGTATGGCGGAGTTACTCCGCCAATTATTTTGATTCCACGCTCTAATATTTAAAGTTATCTCATTTTTCAATTTACTTCTTAAGGTACCTACATTATTAACTATCTTCATTCATGGCGTATATCCGGCTTATCAATATTCTAATTCATGAAACTTTTTGCGCCTTTATAAATGCCAAAGAATATGAAATAAATGGACATCAATAAATTAAATTAAGCGTTATTATCATAAAATCTATGTTATTATGTAAATTGTTTTAGGTCAGTAGTTTATTATCACGTGAAACTTAGTCTAATCACATAATAGTACTGTCTTTAAAAAATAAATTGAGATAAACGTATACATATTCAAACTGGATTAAAAATTAATTTAAACAAACCATTAAGACACATAAGTAGTAGTCACTTTTCACCTGCAAAAATATCTTTATTTACCAACGTTTTTAGCTGAACAGTATTAGAATTATTCTCAAATTGTCAGTCCGATTCTCCGAACTATCAGTTACTAGAATTATGAATTCTATTTATTGGAATGAAAACATCTAACAGGTAACTTTAGCTAGTGCCGCTGGATTCAGAAATAGAACAAACACCTTCAACAAACACACTAAATCTT
Source organism: Hesperia comma (assembly GCA_905404135.1). Classification (NCBI taxonomy): domain Eukaryota; kingdom Metazoa; phylum Arthropoda; class Insecta; order Lepidoptera; family Hesperiidae; genus Hesperia; species Hesperia comma. The sequence goes on along the minus strand of FR990028.1, from coordinate 1,674,437 downwards.
CTTCCCTTCCCGATTCCCCGAACTATCAGTTATCAGAATCATAAATTCTATTTATTGGAATGAAATCATCTAACGGGTTACTTTCGCTTAAAGTGGATCGATGGATTCATAAATAAATCAAATACCTATAGATATTTCTAATTCGCGAATTATAAACTTCTAAATCTTCCCTTTCTAATCGATCTCTTGTCTGTGGCTGGTAATAGCTGTGCGCATTATTGAGTTTAAAAAGTGAATAAGAAAAGATTTTAACTGGAAAACTTTTTGCATTTCGCATCTGCTAATGTCTCATCGGAGTTAACGATAATTAATCAACTAAGAGGGGATTAAAGCAAAATTGCCAATCTAAGATTCACTTTTTATTGTAGTAGATCAAGTTTAAGGTAAAACAACGTAAAGTTACATTACATTATAAGGGATTAAGTAGAGCAAAAAATATATGTAAGTACTTTTATCGGTAGAAATATGAGTCTAATTTTTAACGATAATTCAATTCAATAAAGAACAAAAAAAGTAACTTACTTTAATAATAGTAAAAAAAATATTAGGTTACAAAATCAGTTTGTAATAAAATAGCACGTGGTCTTTTAAAAATCGCTACTTAAAAGACAAGTCATTCAAAAGCCACGGAACGACTAAGTACTTGAGCATTGTAGCGTACGCGTTTCTGCTTTTTGAAAAAGCGTGCTTCGAATAAATCGAAGGATACCCTCAAAAATATCTTACCCACAAATTCATATACCTATCAAAAAGTAGTTGCAAGGTTTTGCCAGTTGGAAATTGCCGCTAGTTCAACGGTTGTGCCAATCAGTTGAACCAATGAGAACAAACGATATAGCCACGTAAAATATCTTTGGGTTTCATTTACTCTCTTAAATTACTTGTCGTTATGGAAGCCTGTATTGTTTTAGTCAAAAGCATTTGTAATTATTCTAATTATCCCTTTTTACTGCAGGTAATTCATCGAGCTCGGCAAAGAATAGACAACAGATGGAGGGACTGCCAGAGAACCCCGTTATGGTAATTAATAATAACAATGGGAATATTGATAAGCGCAATAGATTCCATAAAAAAATTAAATAATACCCTAAATGACCGGGAAACCCATTTGATCTTATTTAAATGAACAAAAATACACTTTACATTTGACAATTGGCTTCAACCCATTAAAAGTCCTTTATTGAGCACAGGACTCACCTCGATTCCGGATTTGGGTCAGAAGTATAAACCTATATCTTAATTTTAGTATCTTAAGTTAAGCGAACTGGTCGACCACGTGATGACATAAAGTCAACGTCGCTCCATACATGACGCACTTAACCAAACACACAAACACGTAGATACCTAAACAACAAAGTAGGCACTTCGCCCTCCTAATATTATGTTCGTACAAGAAAAATATTCCACAGAATATTCTGTCAGAACGCCATTGGTTGTAAGCGGATTTATGAATTCATCACAGCATCCCAAGAGCAATAAGCTTAGTGGTTTCATTTAAGCCTATTACATTGCTGGACAATACACAATACGCTGACATTATTGTGCGGCGCGATTAGAACCAGCGAATATTCATAATGAATTGTCGTAGTGAGTACTCGTAGCGAACACTCGTAGCGGATACTTGTAGCGAAATCTCGTTGCAAATACTCGTAGCTAATAGTCGTAGCCAGTACTCGTAGCTAATAGTCGTAGCAAATACTCGAAAATAGTCGTAGCGAATGTTCGTAGCGAATAGCGTAGTGACTAGCGAAATTGCATTGTGTATTCGTCGAAACTTATGGAAGTAAACGTAGGTATAACCATGGATGTAGAAAGTCTAGATGGGCCCGTAACATACATAAGGCGCACGGCGAGTGGTCAACATTGGGTTGTGTGATTGAGTGATTGATCAAGTCAGTCTGTTGTAGACAGCAGCGAGTTACACATCTTCCTTACGCATAACTTATTTCAGATTACGACCGCAAAAGTATAAAATATGGCTTGCTGTGCCTTCAAAAAATGTTTTAACAATACAAGAAACACAAATAAGTCCAAAGGAGTCACTTTTCACACGTAAATATTGGATTATTATTTAATTTAATTATTTCTAAAACACTGACTCTGTTAAAATTTATTTCCAGTACGTAAAAGTATGACAGAGACCGAACTACTAAAATTACAGTACGCGGAAGCGAGATATCACTATGTAATTTTTTCGCTTTCAAACAGACTAATAAAAACCAAATTCGATTGTTAGGAATGGAATGCAGACTTTTTTTACCGAAACCGAAATATCGTACCGGTATTTTAATTCATTAAATCGTTTCTATACGAGTTTTTGGTTAATTTTGTTTCATTTTGGTTAACGTTACATAAAAAAGAAAATACGTCATTTTGCCTACTTTAATTATGTATAACGGTTTTACTGATAAAGTGCTTTGGTTGTGAAATCCCTATTCCCGCCATTAATAAGATCGTGCGCCGTGCGCACGCTTTGGTACCGTCCGCATATAAATTTGCATTTTATTTTTTAATAATTATTTTGATTGATTCCTTTTTTTCTTACTTAATTATTTCTTTTCTTAACTAGGTTCCCTCGAGAACCGATTATTAAAGAAAAATGGATTAAAGCGATTCAAAAAGAACACGAAGATGAAAATATGTCGCAAGTATGTTTATAACACTATATTATATTATAAATAATATCTAATTATGTAATAAATAATAACTTTATTATAATATGTACAATAAGTATATAAATAATATAATAAAAATATATAGTAGGAATTGGAAGATAATTATGGTTTTTACAGCGATATTTTATTTGAGAACTAAAAGCAAACCGAAATACCGGTTTCGGAAATCAACGGAAAAGAAGAACCGGTTATCACAGCGTTTCAGTTGTGGAATCCCTATTCCCGCCATATTTTATATTATTGTAATCTGTGGTCATGCGCCGCGATGTGTGCGCGATGTCGCAAATCACGGAAGCACGGGCCCATCTAGGTGTTTATATCTCTGGGTATAACTATAACATTTCATCATGCATATTATGACAAACGTACATATGTATATAAAGGCAGACATTATGCCAAATGGTAATGCATAACGCTAAAAGATTATACTACATAGTAAAGGATAAGTAAACATAATGATAAAACCCATGACACAGAATATTATTTGGTAAACATGTTCAAATGGCGAGCCCTTAATATAAGGTTAAGAGACATTTTCCATCTAACCAAATATACGGCAGTGTTTAAAAGCCGCGAAGGTACAAAGACAAAATGTCATCACGATTAAAGATTAAAATTAAATTTGGAGCAATTTACCATGGCTACGGATTACAATGACATGAGGAGACATGGAAATGTCCCCGCCCAGAACGCTCTACATTTTTCTGGAAATACGCTTGCGAGGAAATTTCCGGGCCTCCACATGTCATTATTATGTAAAATCGTGATCACATTTGCCTGTTCTGAATGAATGAGATAAAGTTTATTCAAAGCAGGTTTTGACATACACTTTGAAGATCAAAATATCGCTTCAACAAATCCCTAGGGAGAGTAATCTTGGCAGAAGCGGCAAGTAAAGACATCGCTATCATTAGGTACAAGTACTCGTAAGACATCGTTGTGTACAACTAGTACCGATACGCTGTGAACATCTAGTAATCCCCGGCCGTTTGTTCAATAAACCATATTCGGCGTGACCTATCGTTAATAACTTGGATCATTCGAAATTAGCAAATAAACAGCTTTATTCACGAATGCACTGTCATTGCAATATTGCCATAAGGCACTTCTCACACAACGCTATTTACGAGGTACGCGACTGCAACGCAACCCGAAATTCGTATGTATCTGACACTTTTCACTGACAGGAGACGCGTCTACGATGCGACTCTTGTCAGTAGACAGTTCCTTGTTTTAAATAAATGGCTGATTGATTTAAGACAAAATTTCGTGGCGATTTATACAGTCAAATCATGAGGTTAAGATCTTTAATATTAGTTGGCTCAAGTTAGGGCACTTCAAAAGTTTAGAGCCATTAACCTCAACCATTAGGACACTTTCGAAACTGAAATTCAATATCCTAACTCCAATTAGAGCATGATATAAGTTGAGAACAGTTCCTAAGCACAGAAGATTTTCCTGTGTTGTGGTTGCCATTGATAATAGACAAAGACATACAACTAAACTGAGAGTGAAAATACTTTAATCTTCGCTGGGGACGGAACAATATAATCGGCAGTCCGACAATCATGGTAACCATTACCTTCGGCTTACGGGTCGTCAAAGGTTTGTTGTAAGTATGAGCATTGTGCATTGTTCCAGTTTAGTACTCGTATATTGCTAAATAATAATACTAAAACTAATTATAAACAAGTAAACTTAGGTAATTGTCCAACTAAGTGCAACGTGTTCCTATTTGTGTGCAATCCCATTCTCCCCGCAAAGCTCCTTCCTCCTTAAGTTGGCAACCCTAAAGCCTTTCTCACACAACGCTATTTTTAAGCGACTAGGATGTTGTCAAAGTAAAGAAGCGACGCGTCTACGATGCGTCTCCTGTCAGTGAAAAGTGTCAGATACATACATTTACATTTAGACTGCGTTGCAGTCGCGTAGCTCATAAATAGTGTTGTGTTCTCATTGTCTAACTGTCATTATTGGTTCCAGAACGGTCGCGTCCGCGTCCGCCCGCGACTAGGCGTGCGGTTCCTAATCCCCCCGTACCTCTATCTCATCAGGTCGACAACCCTAATCACTTCACACTGACACAACCCGTACAAGCAACGTTTGTTCCAGAACGGTCGCGTCCGCCCGCGTCTAGGCGTGCGGTTCGCAGAGACGTCGCTGACGGCGGCGGCGGCGGCGGCGGCGGCGGCGGCGGCGGAGCGCGAGCCGCGCCGCGCGCCCGCCTGACGGCCGCCCGCGCGGCTGCTCTGCGCGCGCCACGAGCGCTGCCGCGTGCTGCACGAGTACTTCCCCAGCCGCGCCACGCCTGTGTAGCCGTGTGCTACGCCTAATACCACAGACATATAAAATGAGCATAAGCAGACGGAACATTTGCCGTCTCCCGGAATGCCACAGACATTCAAAGTGTAAAAAGAGCTCTCCGTCTGGGCCGACGCTGCACAGATGACTCCCTTAGTGATGCTGTGTCCATAGGCGACGATGACCACTTACCGTCAGGTGGCTCGTCTGATTTTTCGTCAGCAAAAAAGACATATAAGATAACAATAAGCAGACGTAACTTTTATTTCAGCACTACAAAGACGTATGTAAGCAATAGTTCCATGTGTTTCTCTCCAATGAAACGTACAAGTCCATCTCGTTTTATTGTTGTTGTTGCAACACTTCGCACACATAGACAATAAGCAGACGTAACTTTTATTTCAGCACTACAAAGACGTATGTAAGCAATAGTTCCATGTGTTTCTCTCCAATGAAACGTACAAGTCCATCTCGTTTTATTGTTGTTGTTGCAACACTTCGCACACATAGACAATAAGCAGACGTAACTTTTATTTCAGCACTACAAAGACGTATGTAAGCAATAGTTCCATGTGTTTCTCTCCAATGAAACGTACAAGTCCATCTCGTTTTATTGTTGTTGTTGCAACACTTCGCACACATAGACAAAATGAGGATGAAACAAGCCCGCCATTTTCATAAGCTGCAAGAAGCCGAATCTTTGACCCAAAAGACTATAGAAGACATTTGTAGACCACAAAGATGATTCGATGGTGATTGTCAATGTATGCAGTATTTCAATGTAGTTGTAACTGACACGCTTTTTTCTTCCATAATATGTTAGGTCTGCTTTTTGTTTATTTTATATGTCTGCGCGAAAAACGGAACTGCCACCTTGTACTACAAAAATTCCTGTTTATGTGCTCAAAGTACAATTTAGTTGTCTATTATCTGTGCTCAAAGTGCTATTTAGCTTCTAAGCTTTACTGTGGGCATTTTAAATTCCCTCCGTCAATCTGCAATGTACTGCGTGCTTCCCGAGCCGCGCCACGTAACTACATACACGTGCAGTCTTGAAAGTGATATAAGCTCAGACCAATTAAGTATAGACGGAGCGCCGTGTACAAAAGCGTGAAGCCGGCAAAAGTCAGCCGAAAGCACACATCGAAACCAATATGTATAATGCCCTATGTTGACAGTTTGAACTCGAACAAAATTATAAACTTTATTTTTTGGAACATAAAGCTTCATTCATTTTTTATTATTTAGAACACAAAAGTCGTTTTGGTGTGAGTGCCGCCGTGTGTATTACAAGACTAGGCTGACTTTTTGCTGGCTTCACTCTTTTGTTCTGGGCGTTACGTCTATACTTAGTTTATTGGTCTGAGGATATAAGTACCTAGGCGGAGAAGAGTATAGAAAAGCGGTCGTCACACTTTTGTTAATTTTTGTGATATAAGACATTATTGCTTTCTTACAATATATTAGTAGTTATATGTACATCATCACAACATTATTTAAATTGCGTTTAAATGATGTACAAATTAATATAATAATTATTTTTACTACATTTTGTAAGCAAAAACATTAACTTGAAAAAATGTTTTAAAAAATAATTGTCTACCTAATAAAAAATGTAATTACTTAATCTTTTCTATCTTTATATCTTAATTACTTTCATCAAAATTGAACAAAACTATTTATAGACTTTAATCCAGCTTTAATCATAGTAAATTAATTGCTACGCGACAACAAGAGGCTCTTTGGAATGCACACGAATTCAAATTTAAAAGAACTATTATTTTCTTCTGAGAGATATTTTCGCCTCCCTCACACATGAGTAGATTTTTTTCTGTTCCGTGGCGACGATGACCTCTTACCATCAGGTCACTTACCATCTCGTCCGCTTTTACGTGGGCCCTTCAGGCTATAAAAAAATCGCACACGCATAGGACTCCGTGAAACTGAGTTGCTTGCGATATTAACTATTTATAATGCGGCGCATGTAGGTACACAAAGTTATAGACAAAACGGAGAAGAAAACATAAAAAAGCATTTCAGACATTCCTTATCCGCCTTATCGTATCAATTAGATGGGTACTCGGACTAATTTTCGGTCTATTTTTCGACGAATATTCGTGCACGAATAACCACGAATATACAACTATTTTTTACAAAGAAATAAGATGTAGTAAGTATTCCACTGACACTGATCCTTACCTGAGTCGCTGAGGTAAGGAATTGCCACTCTCCGCCAAAAACAGCTTATAGGTTATGTGTTTACAGATCAATTTAGCTTGTAAGAAAAAATGACTTAAGACATTTTAAATTCTTTTCGTCAGTCTATAGTGAACCTTAATTACAGTGGCAGAAAGCTGGCATTTGTGTTGGTCGCCATTAAAAAAATCTATATCGATGCGAACGGGTTTTCTGAGGGCACCGTCATGCTGCCAAGAAGAGCTAAGCGAAGCGCAAGGGCATTTCTCTCGAAGTGCTTCGTCGTTTTTTGTACCCTCATAACTTTGGTTTACGTATGTATTTTATGCTAAAGTTGTCTGACCCCGTGTTAGAAGTTAGAAGTCGTTGACAACACCGTTGAAGTTACAATAATATTAAATGTTATCCCGTAAAATAGACTATTTTGTACCGCAATGTCCATTTTGGTATCGATGTGTCAGTACTTATTACTAATTTCATCAGAATACTTTCAGTATCTACCTATGTACAACACTAATATAAAAACGTAAAATAATATTTTGTGAATAAATAAATACAATTGTCGTGATAGTCATAAAAACAAAATTTATTACTTAACTCGATTTGTGTTTGTTATTTATTGCGTAAGTGTATTTTGTATTTCTTTCGTGATCTTTTAAACCATGTTTGTAATTGTATTTTGGAATAAAAAATGACATGTTTTACGAATAATCTATTGAAATCAAATTTCCAACCCTAGTCCTAAATTCCCGTGAGTGATGGTTCAATCCTCAGATTATAGAACCTTTTGGTTCAATCGATAATAATATACGGTACTTATAATTGATTCCTCGCTTGAATGGAAATTTAATTGCTAAAATTTAATTAAAGCTCTCTAATACTTGAAATTAAATGGGGTTCCGTAGGCTTTTCAATTTTGTAGAGTCATGTTTAATATTGTGAAGTTTGTCAACATTCTCAAACAAGCTTCAAAATTCAATATGAGTGATCACTGATAGCCTTAGACTAAATAACAACTAGACTTGTCCGACCAACTCAAAGATCCGCAAAACAACCTTAATTCTAAAGTTCTTGGTCGCCAATATTGCATCATAGAGACATGGGTTATGGGCGTTATTGCACAGATATACACAGTACAATATGGATACACTACGATACTACATAATACAGTACGATACTACGGTACTACGGTACGGTACGGTACGGTACTACGATAATACAGTACGATATGGACACTTAACCAGGGTCGTGCAAGGCATGTACTGCACGCGGGCGGCAAATGGATCACGTAGGGGTGTTCGAGATATCCTTACTAATATTATAAATGTGAAAGTGTGTTTGTTTGTTTGTTTGTTTGTTTGTTTGTTTGTTTGTGACGCTTTCACGTCGCAACAAAGCTATTATATGGTAAGGTTTATGTGTGTGGGGATAGTTAGGAGGGTGGAGAGTGACGTAGGCTACTTTTTACCGCGGAAAAACATCCCATTCCCATGGGAAGATCGATGTTTTGTTAGTTACTAGATATTTATTTTCGGAGTTGCCAATAGATGGCGTTAACAAAATTCATTTGCAAGTTCTGAATTACGCTATCAAATACTACATGTAATTTACTTAAGTCATAGGCAAATGTAATAGGCTACTTACTAATATTATAAATGTGAAAGTGTGTTTGTTTGTTTGTTTGTTTGTTTGTTTGTTTGTTTGTGACGCTTTCACGTCGCAACAAAGCTATTATATGGTAAGGTTTATGTGTGTGGGGATAGTTAGGAGGGTGGAGAGTGACGTAGGCTACTTTTTACCGCGGAAAAACATCCCATTCCCATGGGAAGATCGATGTTTTGTTAGTTACTAGATATTTATTTTCGGAGTTGCCAATAGATGGCGTTAACAAAATTCATTTGCAAGTTCTGAATTACGCTATCAAATACTACATGTAATTTACTTAAGTCATAGGCAAATGTAATAGGCTACTTTAGCTCTGCCTCGAGAACTCCCCGCTCCGGCTGTGTTCAGTGTACCGCCCGCCCGCTGGCACTATCCTGTTGGCTGATGTCCGCAAGTTGCTGGACTCGCCGACACCGGTGGTGGGCGCGGGCGACTGGAACTGCAAGCATCCGGGGTGGAATAGCCTAGCTGCCAACAGAAATGGAAGGCTACTTTTTGATGCCGCTGAACAGCACGGCTACACTGTCGAGTGTGTTGCACACCGTTACCGCGGCTCTGAATAAGAGAGAACGCGTGTGTGCAGTATTCCTCGACATGGAAAAGGCGTTCGACCGTGTTTGGCACGACGGCTTTCTCTACAAGATCTCGCAGCCGTCGGCGCCCCGGAGTGCCGTTAAGATGATCTCCAGTTTCCTCGAAAATAGAAGCTTCAGAGTAGTGGTTGAAGACGCCGAATCCACCGAGCGTCCGATCGCAGCCGGCGTCCCGCAAGGGAGTTGCCTGTCCCCGGTCTGCTACGCCTGCTACACCGACGACATCCCGGCGGCAGGGGGGGCGTCGCTTGCCCTGTATGCCGATGACGTGGCGTACATCACCACGTCGCTGAATAGAACCCACGCCATTGTCAAGATGCAGCGTGCGCTTGATGCCCTCCCCGAATGGCTCGCCGCGTGGAGACTGTCGGTGAATGTCGGGAAGACGCCGGCTGTGAACATAGGAGGATACCTCAACAGGCGGGACCCTACTCTGGAGCTTCATGGACAAGATATCCAATGGGCCCCACAGCCCAAATACTTGGGCAAAATCGACGGAAGACTCTCGATGAAGCCACAGGTTACGAAAGCCGTCGCGAATTCCAGAAGTGCGATGGCAGAAACCAGTGCTCTCCTCGAGCCTCCCTCTCGGACTGAAGCTCGGGGTCTACAAGACATACATCAGACCCCGCCTCACGTACGCGGCAACGGCGTGGTACGCGCTCGCCAGCGAACCGCAGCGCAAGAGGATGCACGCAGTTCAGGCGATTGCGCTCCGCCGGCTGACTGGTGCGCCGAGGTACGTCAGGAACGCCGTCATCCAGAGGGATCTTCGAGTCGAGAGCCTGGACGACTTCATCGAGCGATTGGCACGCAACATGTTCGGGCGTGTCGACGCGTCGCGGTTCCCGCATCTGCAGGACCTGGCGCCGCTCCACACCCGTCCACCGGACCGCTGGGCCTTCCCGCGCGACTTGCTGATTGCGCGGGACGGGCCTAGCACTGACTGATACTAGGGCTTCGTAAGTCGTCGCCCGACGCTGATCGGCTCCTGCTGGGCTTCCCACCAGCGGGATTCACCCGGTAGGGGCTCGATCGCCTGGGCGGCGCGAAGATGAACCCCATCCCGTTTAAGACTCTGTGGCCTGTAAAAAGGTCACCACTCACCGGACTTGACCTATTGGTTAACCACAGATGAACAACCAAGGGCCTTAGGGCCCAACCCAAGGACTGGCCCGTTTTAACGGGCCGCGAGAGACATCCCCAAAGGGGAACTAACTGTCCCGAGGGCTCCACACACCTCAGACAGGGTGGAGTGAAGAGAGCGAGTAGTAGGCTACTTTTTAGCCTAAATTCCTACGGGAGCGGGACCTACGCGGGTGTTACCTACGGGTCCCGAAGCGAAGCGCGGGCGGTTCTCTAGTTATTTCAAGAAAATGAACTGATATCAACTTGGTGATTGAAGCGACGACAGGCCTTATACGAGATACGTAATTATGTAGGTACGTATTTATTAGATTCTACCACCGTTATGAAAACTAATAACTCAGTTTAAATTAACAAGGGAGACCTCATTACAAGTTAGTCATATTATTATATAACGCTAACACACTCATACCCCCGCAGTAGGTTACTAGGTACCTGTGTCGCGGGTGGCATGGACTACACATATAGGGTCAGGTGGGGTAAGAGGGACGCTGGGGGAAGAGTAACAGTAACTCGTAAAAAGAAAACTATAATGCCCAGCTCTATGGTGACTACGTGGATAAAACAATATTAGGCGTAGTTCAAATATTCTTGGATAGATTGCGCTGGAACACAGCAAGTAAGCGAGCAAAAGAGAAAAAAAAATATCAGATGTCAAGCTAAAAAAACAAGACCTAGCGGCGTTCCTTGTTTAAGTTAATTTTAGTATTAAAAACATCAGTGTTGCGGTTTATTGCTATGGCAAGTGTATATATTACATTTAATCTTTATTTTCTACGTATTACATTGTTTGTAACGTGTGTTTTTAGTGCTTTTTCGATGTCAATAATAACATAACCTTCAAAATGGCAAGCTGGGAAAGAGGAACGGCTATACCAGGTTAAGAGAAACATATGTTCCTCTTTTCCTATTTCAGGGGTAACAAACATATTTAAAATCCGCTAAAATATAACACGTTCCGAAAATAGCCATGATTTGCTTTACTATTTATTTGTTACAGAAAAAAAGCAAAATGCCTCGAGCTTACGTAAGAAAGACCGACCTTCCACTGCCGCCCATGACAACTGTGACCGACCCAGAACTAGACTCAATGAGTCTCGTTCTAATTCGGTCACAGATGCGTTGCTACCCCTGAGGACTGAGATGGTCGCCTCTAAAAAAGTGTAACCGGCTCCACACCTTCCTATCTGGAACACAATTGTTCTTAAAACAATTATTACACAGTAGGAATGGTACTAAGTACCGTGGCGGGCGGTGGTACTTCCCCGGGTGAACTCTAGGCCCTACCACCTAAATTAAATTACCGAGACATAAAGATCATAATTATTTGAATGCTTTCGTTTAGTTGGTCCGTTGTCAAGTCGTTTAGTGTGCGCAGTGCTTAACTCGGTCTATCAAAGGATCGACGCACGCGGCCGGGCTATGAGCGCTTCGTTAGCGTTCTGAATTCCCAAGTAATGAAACAATACAAGGCTTTGCTTGAAGCATTCTCCAAACGACAAAGAGTAATTGATAAACATGAAATAAGTACGTACATATTGTGAGTAACCAATGTAACCATTCATGACCGTCATATTTCAAGTGAAACTTCTTTTATTGATTCTCAGGGGAAACTTCTGTGTATATTGTAAAATGACAAAATAAAATACTCGTATTACGTCTTCCGCTTGTCTTCCGATCAATTTTATTCAATGACCGAATTGACAACATGAAACGTTTTTAGTTCGCTGTCGATTTTCGCAGATAGCCTACTCGCTGACCATTTGGTAGAAAACCTCAAACTTGAAACCTTCCTCTTAGGCTCTCTTACGTAAGCACACTGACAAGAAATATTCTTTGGTAGAAGAGCAAACTTCCTTAATATTTTAAAATTTTTGACTAAACTGCTGTACTGAGAGGAACACGAATTATTTCTAAATAAATATTTTTTCATTGTACCTATATGAATAGAAATAAGGTAAGTGAATAAACACACTCATACCCCGCACTAGGATTTGACCTGGTGGTCCGGTGGCATAAACAGCTCATCAATGACCTCAGAGATACATTACAAATATCTGTAACTTATATGTCTACCAAGGCCGGGAATTGAACCCATCCGCACTTCGCAAAGTCACTACCAACTAGGCTACGGGTTCGTAACAATGCTTTGTGTCAAGTTTCTATTTACCACATTTCAATTAAAAACAGAACTGTTCTTCTTAAGAGGTTTCATGAAAGATGAAATTTCAGACTTGTTATCAAGTAACGTCGTCGTATCAGGGGATGATTTTCTCAAGTATATCAAATTGATCCAATAAAGTCACTGATGATTAAGAAACGGAACTGCAGTCAATATCTCAGGGTTGATCTGACAAAGATAAGCTGGCGGAAGTATTAAAAATAACCGGATGAGAAAAAAAGTTAAAAAATGAACAAGGACAAAACTAATTCTATTATCGACTATGTTATGTACGTAAGTATGTTTGTGCCTATAGAATTTGATTCAATCGTAAAATGGTGGTCGGAATAACTCTCTTTTAAAGAAATATAATCGGTGCAGAAATTACTGAGAGCCGAAGAAGATCGCTAGTACCTAATAGTTATTTAAAAAATCATTTTCTTTCCGGATTTACGCTCCGCCTCTTTTGTGTTTCCCTTATAAAACTTGTAATTTCCGACGCTGTGTTCATTTCAGTAAAGCCTTTGCAGACATCTGCAAACATTGTAGCTATCTGTTGGAGGAACGTGATGCTTCCAACATCATTATTTATAATTAAATTTGTCTTTCCATCTGTTATTTGCAAAAGTAATGAGAATTTAATACACGTAATTAACACGCCTCACTTTCGTAACTTACTTCTCATCTATTTAGGTACTCCCCCGAGACTAGACATCAAAAACATTTATTAGTTTATAAGCAAATATACCATTTACAATTTGAGCTAGCGCGTTCGACTTGTATTGTAGATAAGTATTTGACAGGTATACCTAATCAAAGTGGCAGGTGTTCATTTTCAAAGCTATTAGTTCTGAAAATTTTATAGGGTGGTGGGCGGCAAAGGTTGTTGATAATGGTGAGGTAAGTAATCTGCGACCTGTGATGGGTACGTCTACTGTAATGCAGGTATCATGTTGCCAGTCTGATGGAATCCATCAGTGTCTTGGCTTTTGGATGACGTAATTTCAATCACGCTTCATGACAACGAGATACCTACCCAGTTGCGTCTTGTGTAGGTAGCAAAATCAAGTGGCTCCAATTTTAGAACTGACCGTATTTTAATCAGGACTTTTTTTCAAATAAGAATAATAGTGTAATTCAATCAATAATTTGCAATGTTTTACAAAATGTGAAAATGTGTGATGGACCTTAACCTTGACTTGAGAAGAGACCCTTAGCGAGCCATGGGAGGGTTATGGATTACGATGATTAATTCGTTTATTCCCACTTGTTCATGTTTCAACCTGATGATGTTAAACATGTGTAGCGTGTGGTCGAAATATACCTACTCCTACTTATAATAGTTTTACGTACACTGTGCACTTGTAATCATCATCCGTTCCTAATTAATGGGGAAAACATAGTGCAGAGTCGGAAAACGATGAAGTACCTACCATTAAAATAATTTCAAGGGATTGTATTCTTCTAAGTAAAAGAACTTTTATCCAGATAAAAGGTAACCTGTCCTTTCCCTAGATCGACTTTATCTCTGTACCAAATTTTATTAAAATCGGTTTATCATGTTACGCGTGAAAGTCTAGCAAACAGACGGACATAGAATTAGTTAGACATTTATATTATTAGTAGGGACAGGGATTTAAAATGCGTGTAAACCATTGCTCCCCAAACTTTTGCTTTAGAGATCTACTGGTTTTTAATTTACCAGAGAATGCCTGAACAAGTTTCTACCCTCACCTTCTATATTTTTGTGTTTGGAGATTTATAATACAAGTTTAAAAGTTTCTCAATCGAATTATTATAAAATAAGAATAAAAAGAAAAGTGATACTACGAGTATACGTAATATTATACGAATTAATTATAAAGATTAAAAATATTGAGCTGTCATTTAATGAGATTTTCATGTTAGGTAATTTAAAATGATTAAAAATATTATTTACCGCACCAGTTAAAACCAGGGAGCTATTTTATCGCAGTCCCAAGAATTAAGTAGAGAAAACCGCACTTTGAGTACCCTAGTGTAGCCCGACCAAACGTCTTAAAGTAGACCTAAACTGTGTCACGCAATCCATGCGAAAAGATTTCCATTAAGATAAAAAGAACCACTTGCAGAATTGAGCTAACACATTAAAACACGTGACTTGGATTTCATTCAAAAAACCACTTTAGTCCAAATATAATATTAATAAGATGTATGTTTTAACTGAAAGCTTATCTTTCAAGAAGTTGAAATTGGGTCGGTAGAAGACGAGTCCACATTTGAATTGAGAGACCTAGTTACATTTTTTAAATGGTAACACTTTTTTAAAGGCGACCATTTCAGTCCCCATATGTGGCAACGCTCTATGGGCGAATCAGACAAAACAAGACTATTACTAACAATTTACGAACTGGAACTACACTAATATAATAAACTATAACACTATAATAAACTGAAAGCTTCACTTACTTAAACTTTTCATAAACTGTATTTAAGCTAAACGACATTTATTTGAGAGTCTTAAACGATTATATATAGCCAGATTACAATGACGTCAGTGATGTTTCATTGAAGCTCAATGTATTGTTTGCACACGTAATAATAGAAGATCCGAAATGGAACTGTTGAAACACGTATCATGGCCGCCACTCGATTGTAATCAGTCATCAGTGAGCCTCTAGCTAACACTACCCGCCATTGTACCACGTGAAGGGTGTATTTTCTTCTACCCTATGAATAGATATACCTACCTACTATCGATTAAAATGCATTTGTAACCGATTTCAAATAATTCTTACAACAAATAGCCGACTTCAAAATGAATAAATGGAGAAAACTCAAAACTTACCCGCCTCAAAATTTGATATACATACTTAGTATCGATTAATTCTTTCATCTATAAAATAAGCTGCGCCCTGCCTTAATCTCGATCCCCTAATAATAAATTAAAGTTAAAGTAGGTACATTGTACTGATGCATAAACTAGGTAGGTACATTAGGTATTATATTACTGTAATTTCGCGAAAATCTATTCAGTACCTTGTGTGTAAGAAGTGTGAAAGAATAACAAAAATCCATCCATCTTCACTTTTTAGTTCTGCTTGTTGTATATAGGAAGTATTTCATTGTTCGTAGTTCTACTATAGGTAGGTAGTAGGTACCTACTCGTAGTTTTTAAGAACCAGAGGTTTAGTCGAACCGGGAATATTCAATATTGTTACTGGCTTTAGCTGGAACAGGATTTTTGGGAATTTCCGTAAAGAGTACCTAAGTAAACCTTTTACATATCATATTTAAGTACCTTACACTTTAATAAAAACAGGTATTTATTTTGTGCGCGTAGGTAGGTACCTACACCATACAAAATGAAACTTCATAATGATCATTGATTATGATTTTTTATTCATCTTCACCCTTCACCCTCACTTTCGCCTTCACCCTTCCATTCACCGTACGCCAACCGTAATACATAGGTACCGTAATTTAACAGTAGGTACGTGACACAAAATATAGCACACATTTTAATCCTTTCCTATGAATTGAATCTCAGTTCAATTTGATGAAAATAAATACACACAGATAACATTTGGACTGCATGGATCGCGTTGGAAGATATTTTTGTTACGGATTATTACGGATACCCTACCTTCATACATTTACTAAATTATACATACATTACATAACCAAATGACCTCAGATCATAGATTAATATAGTATACTAGAGAACCTCAGATTACTTTTTTGCCTGTTTGTCTTCATTATGTTTGAGCACGCTAATCTCAGAAATGGCCTAACTGATTTGGATGCAGTTATACCAACGGAAATTTTGAAACAGGCTAGTACAATAGAATATGTTTATTTTATTAGAAACTGCAATGCTAACAATATAAAGAAAAACTTATAAAATTATTAACAATGGATTGCAGACAATCTTTATTCTATAATGAATAGGGACTGCACTCAGCGACATTGACATGTGCCACAAACTTATCTGACCCGGTGGCCAAAATTGGAACTAATGCAAATGTTATACCGTTGTCAGACAAAGACAAAGACGGTAGCGCCCCTCTTACCGGGTCAGATAAGTTTGTGGCACTCGGCACTGTACGTGGTAATTTTCACCGTTCATCCGCTACGCCGCGCCGTACCGTACCGTATCGTACCATGATCGTACCGAGCCGTAAGGTACTCGTACCTACCGTAGTGTAGACGCGTAGAATGAGCTGTAGCCAATTTCCCTCTATAAACTAACGTGCGTAAAACGACAAAGTTTGTTTGCTGCCACGCTTTTGTCGTGTCAAAGCGAGAGTTTGTGTACCTTCGATGCGTGCAACGGTTCTGCTGAAAACAAAAAAAACTAACTTTTTACTACACAAGTAAGTAAGTACGTAGTCGAGCCACGTGATGGTAATTGGAATAAGTATATTGACGTTAATTAATAAAAGGAGTGGGCACTTTTATTGCCTGAAAGCTTTTAGGAAGGCACGGGAGTGGCCATGCAAAGACCGAACTGTCTACCTTTTATCGAAACGAGATCGTCCCTAAAATATTATAATGTCACACAAACAGGATTTAATAGAGAATGTTGACCGCCTACTTAACGTGTGTTAAAATTTTTGGATGACTAAGCTTAGATATGGAAAATGCTAATTAGTAGGTAAGTGCCATTTTCGGAATCAGATCCAGTGATTAGTAGATTCTCATATTATTCAGCGAGAAGAAATCACAACGCTAGCCAAATATAGAATAAATTACGTTACCGTACCTACCACCGTCGGGACTTAACCGAGTCGGAGATTGGGCTTCAAATTATCTATACCTACATAATCTATTTATTTATTTGTTTTATGCGTAAGAAAAAGCAAGGAATAGGGTACTTTCCGTAATGAAAAAGAAACTATTAAATTTGATAAAAATAAAAATTTATGTAGAAATATACTTTAATATTCAGATTTTGAGTCATAAAAGTACATAATTATTTTAATAAACAATATTAAAATTCGAAATTTTTAATCGGTATGTCACGTGACCTAAAACACGAGATTCATTGGTGTGACGTCATGAAGGCAAACCTATTCCTCCAAGAACCAAACTGTCAGTTCAGTTTCGTTATCAACTTGAATGAATGCCGGTCTTACATACAGTGAAACAAACTTATTTGACCCGGTAAGGGTGGCGCTACTGTCTTGGTATTTTTCTGACAACAGTATAACATTTGCATTAGTTCCAATTTTGGCCACCGGGTCAGATAAGTTTGTGGCACTGTACAATTTTCCATTATTACGTCATCAAAATGGCTGACAAGTTCTGACAGCGTTTTTCCGGAAATAAATAAAGAATTAATATTTTATTTTATTTTATGGCGAGAAAGCGTGTTTATTTTGTCGAAATATATTTTTTGTTGCTTTTTATTAGGAAAATCAAGTTTATTTTTCACTACCGAAAGTACCCTACATAAAAAGTATGGAGCATTCATAGACCAAATCGAACTGTACGCGCGATTTGAAAAATAAATAAAGCTTTTTATAATAAAAATATTATCATGAAATCTTATTGCAATCCTACAACGACGAACTTTTAACTCGTTCCTCGTAATATCTTATCTAACTTGACGAAAACTTTTAAGGAAGCAAACTAAGGAGTTTAATAAAAGTTAAAACGGTTCCATTCCATCGCAGTAGGTGTTTATATACGTAGTTACGAGCATACGAGTTTGGAACGTACGAACCCAGAAGTTGTCATCATAAGTGCCTCCTTATAAACTATTACAAAGCTGAAAAGCCCGTTCGAACAACGGGCTAATCTCAGGAACTACATAGTTCGAATTGAAAAAATATTTTTGTAATATACCTACCTACACTTAGCCCACTTATCGAGGAAGGCTTTAGATTATATAACATCATGTACGACCAATAGGACTTAATAGGAGCGGAGCATTAATGAAAAATGTTGCACAAAATAAAATAAGATAACGAGTGTTTCGATCACGATTTTAAGTTAGGTTTTCTCCTCTTGCGAGTTTGGAGTTGGTTCATCGCACCTTATAACTGTTCCACTGCTGAGTATGGAGGTCCTAATAAGTAAGTATAGGGGTAACTACGAGCAAAAGTACCTAGCAACACGCTGGTCAAGTGTGGATTGGAGACTTTGCACATTTTTGAGAACATTATAGACTAGAGAACTTTCATGTGTGTGTACTCGCGATATATAATAGGTAAGTATAGTTTTTACCGGATCAAGTGTAAATTATTTTTGTGATGGGAGAAAATTATTTTTGTGGTGGAGGCGAATTTTGACCGGGGAAAGAAAACTTCATAAAAAGGTTACTGTGAATGTTGACTATGGGAACCGTAGTCAACATTAGACCATGAATGTTTCGTATAGAGAATGTCAATGTGTGCAGCATCTCTATGTAGTTGTAACTGGCACGCTTATTCTCCCATATGTTAGGTCTGCTTATTTTTTTTTATAAGTCTGTGACTTTAACCTACTTATTTTTAATTATACTTTGCTCTTTGATGTTGCCACTGGTACATCTACGTCTACGGTAGCGACATCTCTTGTAACAAATGTAAAACATTTGGGTTCTCCATCTTGTGCCACGTACAAGGGATAGCGTTGGTGAACCATAGAACAGTTTTTCACCAATTTTTTGACGTGACAACGTCTTATAAATTGGTTTGCCGGGTGGCACTTCAAGAAACTGCGTTAGTAGCTCCGCTCACGTTACTTATAGTAGCTACGGCGTACACACGTTGGCGTGTTTCAGAAAATGGTACAGCGCCATCTCTGGAGAAGTAGAGTAACTAGTTTGTTACCTCACTTAGTTGTGACTAATGGTTAATGGTCTAACGGTTAGCAGCGCTAGATGGCGGATGGTGTTACAATCTCAGATTATAGAACCAAAAGGCAGATGTAGTCGTTCTAGTATAAAGTGAAGCTACCAAAGCAAATACAAAATAAAAAGCTAATACAATCTCGTGTCAGTACTACGGAAAGCGTCAAATAGCATAAACGTCGCAAGTGTCAAATTTTTTAAAATAATTTTATCAGTTATAATGCCGTCTTGCATTATTAAATTCTCTAAAAGTTGTTCGCAAAAACAAAGAAAAGAAGACGGAATATCTTTTCACAGGTAATTGTTCATTATTTTATTATTTATTTATAATAATATTTTTTCGGTTCGCTCGGAACACAAAACCTCAACAATCATTCATTTGTACACCAGTTTAAATGAAAATCGGTTACCCTAAATTTGGGGAAATATGCATGGACTATTTGGACATTGGTCGATTTATAAATTTATATCGAAAAAAAAATATTTTGAAAGTAAATAGTTTTATTTATTTAAACCTAAAAGTCAGGCAATACAGCCAATAAAATTAGCATTCTAACTGCTGAAAATGTCACGTGTGCCAATAATATGTATGATAAATATTATATAATATTTTAGTTTCTGCTTAGCCTACTAATAACTAATAACTATAATTTTTGCAGATTTCCGACAGATGCTGTAACAAGAGAAAAATGGGTTCATATTATTCGGAAAAGCAGGCAAGATATTAATTGGCTAATTAATTTTGCGTGGTTCGCTCATTACATTTTAGTGAGGATGACGTGTACCTATCTCACTAAAAAAGGACATTGGTTGATTAAAAAATCATCAAAACCGAATTTTTGTTATAATAAATAAGTATATTGATATTTTGATGTTTTTTTTGATAAAAATATCTACCCAAAGAGACAAAAATCCATAGGTTAATTAAAACAATTAAACATATTTAAAATATTAAATTAAATAGGTATATTAGAAGAACATTTACACATAATTATTATAATATAATACTTTTTGATAACTAGTGATATGGCTACAACCCATTAATGTCCCACTACTGAGGGTCTCTCCTCATTATTAAGGAGGCCTAGAGCATACTCCACCACGCTGCTCCAGTGCGGATTGGTGGAGGGGTTAGTGGCCAATGGTTGTGCTGATTTTTCTGTTTGTTTTTTTGAGTTGTTAGTGTAATTGGACTTGATGTCCGTTCTAGCAAACTATAAATAAATAAATAAATAAATAAATTGTCGAAAGTTTTCAAGCCGCCCGAAGGTCTCCGACACGGCTTAACGACTGCTATCTATCGATGTATCGATATCAACCGGGACCGACGACTTTACGTGCCTTCCGAAGCTCGGAGGCGCTCAAGAAATTATTATCAGAAGAAATTAAAATCAATTATTATTATTACATACAATAAAACTTTAATTGTTTTTCCTAATCTCAGGAACGGCTTAACAAATTTAGATGCAGTTTTCACTGACGTATTCAAATGAGCTTGGGTTAACATTTAGTTAGAATCGGTACACAAACATTACACAAATAAGAAATCACGTCAATTTAAAGAATACCAACCCTCATTTATCGATTATGGGCTTACCGAAGCGAAACAAGGGCGTTCACTAGTAATAAATAATTTGCCAATTTAATTGTGCATAATGTTTTAAGCTGAAAATATGGCGAACATATGAGATGCCATCATCAGATCCTGGTGTCCTTATCAGGGGACCCCACTGCGTATATCTACTTTACAACAAAAAAAGAATTACCAAAATCGGCCCATAAACGACGAAATAATCGCTGAACGTACATAAAAAAAGCATATATACGGTCGAATTGAGAACCTCCTTCTTTTTTAAAGTCGGTTAAAAATATTTTTGTAATATACCTACCTACACTTAGCCCACTTATCGAGGAAGGCTTTAGATTATATAACATCATGTACGACCAATAGGACTTAATAGGAGCGGAGCATTAATGAAAAATGTTGCACAAAATAAAATAAGATAACGAGTGTTTCGATCACGATTTTAAGTTAGGTTTTCTCCTCTTGCGAGTTTGGAGTTGGTTCATCGCACCTTATAAGTAACTGTTTCACTGCTGAGTATGGAGGTCCTAATAAGTAAGTATAGGGGTAACTGCAAGCAAAAGTACCTAGCAACACGATGGTCAAGTGTGGATTGGAGACTTTGCACATTTTTGAGAACATTAAAGACTAGAGAACTTTCATGTGTGTGTACTCGCGATATATAATAGGTAAGTATAGTTTTTACCGGATCAAGTGTAAATTATTTTTGTGATGGGAGAAAATTATTTTTGTGGTGGAGGCGAATTTTGACCGGGGAAAGAAAACTTCATAAAAAGGTTACTGTGAATGTTGACTATGGGAACCGTAGTCAACATTAGACCATGAATGTTTCGTATAGAGAATGTCAATGTGTGCAGCATCTCTATGTAGTTGTAACTGGCACGCTTATGGTCTGCGCACATTACAACGACTCCACGCCAACGCGGTTACGGAGCAACTCAAATGTAAGCATTCAATTATGATCCTTATATCTTAGGCATTACGGTTGAATTTCGAGTGTGAACGGCGTCGGTGAGCAGAGGGTGGGGAGTAGTCCACGTTTTTCAAGTGTACACTCGAAATTCAACCGTAATGTCCAAGATATAAGGATCTTTATTGAATGCTTACATTTGAGTGGCTCCGTAACCGCGTTGGCGTGGAGTCGTTATAATGTGCGCAGACCTTTATTCTCCCATATGTTAGGTCTGCTTATTTTTTTTTATAAGTCTGTGACTTTAACCTACTTATTTTTAATAATATACTTTGCTCTTTGATGTTGCCACTGGTACATCTACGTCTACGGTAGCGACATCTCTTGTAACAAATGTAAAACATTTGGGTACTCCATCTTGTGCCACGTATATACAAGGGATAGCGTTGGTGAACCATAGAACAATTTTTCACCAATTTTTTTTGTCAGAAACGTTTTAATGAGAAGGGTTGCCATATAAAAATAATATGGCCCACTGATCGTAAGTGAGTGAGTGCTCTCCTCATTAATTAGGAGGTCTAGAGCATATTCTACCACACTGCTACAGTGCGGATTGATGGAAGGGTTAGTGGCCAAGCCAATATCAGAAAGATAATAAATTAATAAAGATCCCACTGTATTTATCGACAACTGGCAATATTAAAAGTGAGTTGTCAAATAATCAACATTGTCAATGTCAGGTTTTTTTGTTGACGTAGGCTGCGTTCCGTAACTCGACCAAAACGCCCAAAACGTTCTTTGTATGAAAAAGTGTCGTTTTGGGCGTTTTGGTCGAGTTACGGAACGTAGCCGTAACGTCAATAAATTGTCAAGTCAAAGTCAAATACGTCAACAGTTCAACACTGTCAACAGCATTGGTCAACAGCAACAGAAAGTCTGTTATCGAATAGCGATTTGGTCAAATTTTGTGCTAGTGAATTGACAATTTTTAGCCACATAATTTTTTAGCCACATAATTTGTAGCTGTTTACCAACTATTGATGAGGCTACTGGAATAGGACACAATGAGTGGAAATTCTTCGTATAACAATGACAAGGTGGTCACTGGAGAAGTGGAGTACCCGGTTAGCGATCCAGCGTCAGGAGCCTTCTTCCAACCTGATTATAAAAAGTAAGGAGTCGTAGTGAATGGAACCTTTCAGTAGTTTCACTTTAAAATTAAGTTTTGCAATATGAATTTGCTTCACACAATTCACGTATTAAACACGTATGCAAGGCAATATGTCATAAGTTCTACCGAGACATAATTATATACCCCAAGGGTCCAGCTGCTGCTTAGGAATGCATGGATTCTTTGCATCACTCCCAATAACTCTGTTATTTCTTGTTCTATATTACATTAATCACTGAAGTTATGTTAGTTGGTGAGGTACATCATGCACATAGAAAGGGACATTGCTTGTATCCATACTTCCATACTAATATTATAAATGTGAAAGTGTGTTTGTTTTCACGTCGCAACATGGCTATTATATGGTAAGGTTTATGTGTGTGGGGATAGTTAGGAGGGTGGAGAGTGACGTAGGCTACTTTTTACCGCGGAAAAACATCTCATTCCCATCGGAAGATCGATGTTTTGTTAGTTGCTAGATATTTAGTTCCGGATGTTGTTAATAGATGGCGTTAGTAAAATTCATTTCCAAGTTCTGAATCACGCTATCAAATACGACATGTCATTTACTTATGTCATAGACAAATAATCTAATGTTCCAGTATTCCAGTATATCATATAATAGGCTACTGTTTAGCCGAGATTCCTATGGGAGTGAGACCTACGTGACTGTTACCTATGGATCCCGAAGCGAAGCGCGGGCGATTCTCTAGTAAGGAATAAATTTTACACATTTGATAGGTGAAGAGCAGTGGTTGGTAAATGTTTTTCTGACCAGAGAAGAATCCCTCTGTCCCTCTTACAGTGGGTACAATATTTTTATAGTGACATTACAATTCAATTTCAATGATTGATTCATACAACTATCACTCTGATATAATATTATGACACCCCAATATAAGCTGATGGTCTGAGTCATCATCTCAACTCATCATGGCACACTATTTGAGCACGAGTCTCTTCTCAGAATGAGAAGGTTAAAGCCATAGCCCACCACGCTGGCCAAGTGCGGATTGGCGGACTTCACACACCTTTGAGTTTTGCGAACTCTCCGGCATGCAGGTTTCCTCACGATGTTTCCTTTCACCGTTTGTAGCAGGTGACATTTAAATGCTTAGAACGCACATAACTCCAAAAGTCAGAGGTGCATGCCCTGGGATTCGAACTTGGACCCTCTGAATAGGATGCCGAATTCTTAACCACTAGGCTATCACCGCTACAATAGTCTGCTATGGTCTGAATATCATCAGTTAAATGATAATTAAGCATTACATCGTTACTTTATATATCTGTAGGTAACTGATTTGCCTGCCTTCTAATACTGAAGTTCTTTACCTTTTGTTTACCAAATGTTTTGTTCAATAAAAATGTACAATAATGTTAAACTAAATACAGAAATGAAGAACTCAAAATGATGCTGGATGGCTCCAAGGACTCACTGAAGCTGGAAGCTATGAAAAGGATCATTGGGACGATAGCCAAGGGCCGTGATGCATCAGACTTGTAAGTATAATTTATGTTGCCTTACATACATACAGTTGTAATTGTTCCACTACTGAGAATGTGTAAATTTACGAAGTATATTTTACATTCAACTATAAAATTTCTTTATACTGTAATCTTTTTTCAACTTCTACTACGAGTAAATTGCTTAAAGTCACTACAGATTATGTTAAAAGAAAACTTCAATTATATTATATTGTATTTGTGTAGTGTCAAAAATGTGTGTTGCATAGTGCATAAAACCCTGAAAAAACTATACCAACAGTATGCTAACCGAAATAAGCCTGGTTAAATGTGTGAAAAATCTATTTATATATTTCTGTCCATATTTCCAATTAAGATGCTCTCAATTTTGTTGCTTAAATGTTTGTGTCCCATATCTAGGTTTCCAGCGGTGGTGAAGAATGTTGTGTCTAAGAACATAGAAGTGAAAAAGTTAGTGTATGTGTACCTGGTGCGGTACGCGGAGGAGCAGCAAGACCTGGCCTTGCTGTCCATCAGCACATTCCAGAGAGCTCTTAAGGTATGTTATGTAATGCTCATATTGATGAGTATGGATTTTGAAGTAGCCTATATGTTATTCCTCTATTTTCCAGTGGAGGTCCAATAAAAATCGGTTCAGCCATTTCAGAAATTAGTCAAGTTAAACAGAAAGACTGACAGATAGACAAAAATTAAAAATATGTTTGTTTTTTATAGTATTGAGTAGATAATCTTATTGAAAAAACACAGTTATTTTGAAATCACAGACAGACTTTTCACTTTTACTTATGTGTATGAATTATAATATATTATGTTACTAGCTTTCCGCCCGCGGCTCCGCCCGCGTGGAACTCAGTATGTCACAAAGTTTTTCCTGCGTGAATCCCGATCCCGCAAGAATTCTAGGATAAATAGTGGCTTATATATAACATTCCACAACTTCCACTACCTCCCAGTAAAAGCCCCATTTGAGCTCGCGAGTTCATTCGCGAATAGGAGCTTTTCCCGCGTGAACGTCGATCCCGCGGTAATTCTGGGATAAAAATATATGTTGCTCCATAACCTCCTTTATCTCCCAGTGATAGTCCCATAAATAAAAAAATCTAAGCCCGCGACTTGGTGCGAAGGTGTTTTTCCCGCGTGTATCCTGATCCCGCGGGAATTGCGGGATAAAAAAAGTAGCCTATAAGTATGTTGGTCCACAATCTCCTCTATCTCCCAGTGAAAGTCCCATAAAAATATAAGCCCGCGATTTGGCGCATAAGAGTTTTTCCCGCGTAAATCCGGATCCCGCGGGAATTTCTGGATAAAAAGTAGCCTATATGTTGCTTCAAAACCTTCCGAATCTCTCAGTAAAAGTTCCATTAAAATCCGTTCAGCCGATCCGGAGATAAGCGTGTACAAAGAGACAAACTTTTTTTATAACTTTTCAACCCCTATTTTACCCATTTAGGGATGATTTTTAAAAAAACTTTGATACAGGTTTTTCATTATTTTTTTTCATAATTCTAAACACCAATTTTTATAACACCTGGTTTACAATTGCCGGACTTTCATACAAACTTTGAACCCCTATTAGACCCCCTTAGGGGTGGAATATAAAAAAATCCGTTCTTAGCGGATCCCTTCTAACTATAAACTACTACCCTGCCAAATTTCATCTCAATACGTTCAGCGGTTTCTGAGATTTTGTGATGAGTGAGTGAGTGAGTGAGTGAGTGAGTCAGTGACCTTTCGCTTTTATATATAAGATTATCTTTTACCATATTGAAAACAGGAACTAATATTTATTCCACTGTTAAAAAAAACTTACAAGAAACAATTTATGGACGATTCACACATCAGTGAAGTCACCGTTCCGTCACAGTTCCGGCAAATCTTTCATACATTCTCGGCATTGTCAGCACTGACACTGCACTGACAATGCCGAGAATGTATGAAAGATTTGCCGGAACTGTGACGGAACGGCTTCACTGATATGTCTGAATCGACCCTTATGCTTCCCTAAACTATACCACATGGTGTATGTATACCACAAGGTGATGTATGACAGGACCCGAACCAACTGATCCGCGCGAGCGCGCTGCGCGTGCTGTCGTCGATCCGCGTGCCGATGATCGTGCCGATCGTGATGCTGGCCATCCGCGACTCCGCCGCCGACATGAGCCCCTACGTGCGCAAGACCGCCGCGCACGCCATCCCCAAGCTCTACAGGTGAGGGTGAATCTTGAATACTCTCAAAGAGTATTTAAAAAGAATGTTAAAAAAAATTTACACATCTATGGTTTTAATTAAGATAAAGTTAGAAAATACAAACAGGACCATGTTAAAATTAGCTCCATTTTATTTGCTTTGTTTAAATTGGCAAATCCTCTACCGTCTTTTAAATAAATGTGATGTGATGTAAATATAGAAGAGAGTCACATGACAGGGAGAAAAAATTTAAACCTGGAGTAACTTAACGCCCCGTTTATTAATAAGACAATAAGGGATCATGTTAAAATTGAAGTCCTGATGACAGATCCACATAATTTACAAGTAATTACAAATTATAAGTCAATTCTGATAAATGTGCATTTTATTCATAAAAAAGTGATGTTTTTTTATAGCCTGGATCCAGAACAGAAAGAAGAATTAGTAGCCATTATAGACAAACTATTGTCGGACAAGGCGCCCCTAGTCGTCGGTTCGGCTGCAATGGCCTTCTCTGAGGTGTGCGGCGATAGAATGAGCCTTATTCACAGGAGTTACAGGTCAGTTTTATGTACTATAATAAATATTACAAAACGATAGGTAAAATTTATAAAATACATTACTTTCTATCATTCATATTTAAGTTCGTCATTACGCACCATTCACTATGGCATAAGCCTTAGCAAATAGATGATTGCAATATTTTTACACTTACCCTCCATATTTACTAACAACGTTACTTGGCTGATTCTTTGTTTTGTTATGTTATAATTGTAATTTTCTCAGTAAGTGATTTTTGTTAAATCTTTTGAGAAAATAAATGTCTTAAACCGTAAAATTCAGAAAACACTTTTTAATATCAGTAGTGTACTAGCTTGTAGCATTTCTTTTTCTCTAGAAGAAGAAAGCAAAAGTGCTCTCTTATGCCATTGTACATCTGTTAACCTATCCTAATCCAAGATACTCAAAAGATTACCATTGTTGTTTGTGTAGGAAGCTGTGCTCGCTGCTGGCGGACGTGGACGAGTGGGGGCAGCTGGCGCTGCTGAACGTCCTCACCGTGTATGCCAAGACCTGTTTCCCGGACCCTAACAGTGATGTGAGTGGACTTCCTTAATGTTCTCAAAAGTGTCCTAAATTCCACAGAGTCACATAGTGGGTTATTGCCTGTGACTCTCACACTAGGAGAGGAGACATGGGCCCACAGTGGGATAGTTATAGTTTGCTCAGAAAAATATAATACATACTAAAAATCTCCACCTGATGGAAAGTTGTGACGTATTCTTGGATGGTAAAACGCATTAAGTACAATCTTATTCACTCTGGATATAACGTTGTTGCAGTACTCGAGCGACAGCGAAGGCGAGAAGCCATTCTACGAGTCGGACAGCTCTGTCAGCTCCGGGGGCGCGGGGGGCGCGGGCGGGGGCCGCAAGTCACCGCCCCCCGTGGAGCCCGACCTGCGGCTGTTGCTGCGCGCCGCCAAGCCGCTGCTGCAGAGCCGCAACGCCGGGGTCGTTGTGGCCGTCGCACAGCTCTTCTATCACTGTGGACCAGGTAGAGTAGAGTTTGATGTAAATGACAAGCAGGTGAGCTAGGATTGTTGTTAGTAGTCACGTTCGTTGTTATTTCGTTTAAAATTAAACGTGATAAAACTTGTGGTTTTCAATGACGTTAGGTTACGATTTGAATATAGGTTAAGGTTTTTGTAGATATAGTCAATTTCCATTCAGAACATGCAGAGTATATGCCACCATGCATGCCATTAACATGCCACCTGACTGAAGTAAAAGTATAGTAGTAGCAGGTCAGGCAACACAGTTAGATTAAATAGATTAGTTTCATTGTACCTCAATGTATAAGAAAAAGAGAAAGAACCCTTTAATTTTTAGGTTGTTTTTAAAGTTGTTTAGTTTTTTGCTTAATTACGTACAAAAAAAATATTCAGCTATAGTATTTTAAGAATTATAGCCGGACAAAAGGATAGACAGCGAAGCCTTAGTGCGGGGGTCCCGTAGACATCCCTAGGCTACGTTAACTTGCCACACTATTCAGTAATAGTCCGTGATAGGAAAGCCTTAGTGCGGGGGTCCCGTAGACATCCCTAGGCCACGTTAACCCGGCACACTGTTAAGATATTGTGAGTTGCAGCCCAAGAGCTGCCGCCGGTGGCGAAGGCGCTGGTGCGGCTGCTGCGCGCGGCGCCCGAGGTGCAGAGCGTCGTGCTCAACTGCATCGCCGCGCTCACCGCCGCGCGCCGGGTGTGTACACGCCTTTACATTTACTTCGTTTGAATTCCAGCTGGAATTCCTTATTATTGCATGCCACACAAATGTCAACGTTCCGACAATGCGTTAAGGGATTAAGGGAACATTTAAGATTGACGGCGTTACCTAAAAATGTCCTCAGTAAACTCTGACAAGCTAAATTGAACTGTGAATACAGGTAGGAAGTTTGGTTTTGGCGAGGAGTGGCAACAGCAATTCCATATGCTTGGTGATTCAACTACAACTCATGTTATGTCTAGAGCATTTTGTTATGAACTCATTTTAAACGTAACTGGTGTTTTGTCGTGCTTATTTTACTATGTCTTGTTTGAAAGACAGAGTACGTTGTGGTGTGTAGTCAATTTATCACATATGTACATTTTGAGTAGTACAATAGGTCAAGCTTGATTACAATGGCCTATGTGTGTGTGGAATAAATACTCACTACACCAAAAATATTACCGAAACATAGAAGCAGTCAACGAATGCGTGCCACTTAAGATCAGATCGACATCGATAATAGCAATTTACATAAACATAAAAAAAAGCTAAGCTACAACCCACTAATGGCCCACTACTGAGCACGGGTCTCTCCTCATTACTGAGGAGGCCTAGAGCATATTCCACCACGCTGCTCCAGTGCGGATTGGTGGAGGGGTTAGTGGCCAACCCAGTGTCGAAAGTTTTTCAAGCCGCCCGAAGGCCTCCGACATGGCTTAACGACTGCTATCAATCGATAACAACCGGGACCGACGGCTTTACGTGCCCTCCGAAGCACGGAAGCGCTTAAGAAATTTTTGCCACTAGCGGTCACCCATCCGAGAACCGACCGCGCCCGCTGTTGCTTAACTTTGTCGATCGCTTAGGATCGATGCAAGCCGCCGGGCTATGAGCGCTTCAAATTTATCGGCCCATTAGCTTAGTTGGTTAGAGCGTCGTGCTAATACATAAACATAATTATGTATAATTGCAGTCACTATTCGAGCCGTTCCTCAAATCGTTCTTCGTCCGTAACTCGGACCCGACGCACATCAAGCTGCTCAAACTGGAGATCCTCACGAACCTGGCGACGGAGGCCAGCGCGCCGGTGGTCCTGCGCGAGTGCCAGACCTACGTGGCCTCCAGCGACAAGGCCTTCGCCGGGGCCACCATCCAGGCCATCGGACGGCTGGCTGTTAATATCCAGACGGAGACAGAGACGTGTTTGAATGGGCTGCTGCATCTGCTGTCTAGCAAGGATGGTATGGTTTATTGTTATATTTTAAGCTTTTATCATCGTGGACAATAAACATTTTAAACTGTATCGGGTACTCACAATATTTTAAATTGTTTTTTTTGTTTTTTTTTTATACGTACTTGCAGCACAATTAAATGTGCAGATAAGTATGTGGTCGATTTGATTAAAACTAAGTCTGTGTTTTGTCTATGAAAAACATGTTTTCTGTACAAAGAATTAAAATGGTTGATTTTCGAAAAAGCACCCAGTAATGTTGCAATAACTCGAAATAACTTACTAATCAGGAGCGATTTATTTTAAACATTTTCTGATACTTAGGCCTTTCTCACACAACGCTATTTGCAAGCGACTAGAATGTTGTCGGTGTAGTATGCAGACGACGCGTCTACGATGCGTGTCCTGGCAGTGAACAGTGACAGTGTCAACGAATTTAGGATTGCGTCGGAGTCGCGTAGCTAATAAATAGAGTAGTGTGAGAAGAGCCTTATAGCTCTTGATTATAGTTTCGTATTGGACCTTAAAAGTATGTACTATAAAGTTGATATTCTGGTGCACAGAGTGGGTGGTGTGCGAGGCGGTGGTGGTGGTGAAGCGGGTGGTGGGCGGCGGGGCCAGCTCCGCGCGCGCCGCCGTCTGCCGCGCCGCCAAGCTGCTGCGCTCCGACAGGTGAGGGACTTTACACCTTGGGGCTCTGGTGATACGGTGCTTTTTGGCTTGGAGGTAGGTTCCAACCCGACAAGTATGTTAATACTGTGCTGCGATAGGTGAGGGTCTATGGCTTTGGGGATAAGGTGCTTTTTGGCTTGTTGGTCGGTATCGACCTTATCAGTATGTTAGCTCCGACAGGTGAGGGGTCTTACACCTTCGGGCTTTGGTGATACGGTGCTTTTTGGCTTGGAGGTAGGTACCGACCGAACCAGTACGTTAGTACTGTACTCCGACTGGTGAGGGATCTTACACCTTGGGGCTTTGGTGATACGGTGCTTTTTGGCATGGAGGTAGGTTCCAAACCTGTCATTATGTTCATATTGTGCTCCGACAGGTGAGCGTAAGGTTATGGTAATAAGGTGCTTTTTGGCATGGAGGTAGGTACCAACCTTATCGTTATGTTAATAGTGTTCATACTGTGTTGGACAGGTGAGGGGCCCTACGGCTTAGGTTATAAGGTCCATTTTGGCATGGAGGTAGGTACTAGCCCTATCAGTATGTTATAAGTGTTCATACTGTGTTCGACAGGTGAGCTAAGGCTTAAGCTTAGGCTTAGGTTATTCGGTTGTATTCGGCATGGAGGCATGTTGCCAATACGGTAATAGAACCGATGTTTATGTATTAAATAAAGTATTGCATGCAGCTTTCATGAAGGTAGGTTTGTTAGTAAATGTAAACACTGATAGCTTTGTGTTGTCAGACTGGCCGGCAACGCGCGCGCGGCGGCCGTGTGGCTGGTGGCGGAGCACGGGGCGAAGCACCCGCGCGCCGCCGCCATCTTGGCCCACATGGCTTCCAACTTTGCCGATCAGGTATTAATGTACACCATCTTTGAGTAAACATGATGAATTCCAGTCAATTTAGTTACCGAGATTGATGATTATTTTGTATTCGAATTTGACGAGTAGGTTTCGAGTCCACTTTAGTAATGCGTACTTAATTAACTTCGCTACATTTAAATTCTTTTATTGCTTGTCTATGTTGAAGTCAGTTTTTTCTGTTAAGCTATTTTGAATTAACGTTTAAAGACATTTATTCTCACTAAGAATAATACATATTCACTTAGATGAGAACTTACGGCTAAAAATATTTATTTGTACAGATATTCATTGAAGAGCGTACTAATGTTTTGCTCGAACACTTTTGATTTAATTTTTTAATTGGATTAAAAATTAATTTCATTATCACATTTATTTCACATGAATGCATGACAGTATGAAATTTCAGCGAATGAAATGTTATTCCCTCATTCTTTCTATTATTTCATTCATTGTATAATTAATTTCATTCGTCAAACCCACCAATCTGATCCCAGGAGGAGCTAGTGAAACTACAGCTGCTGTCTCTAGCCGTGAAGCTGTCGGTGACACAGCCAGATACCCTCCCGATGTGCCGCTACGTGCTCACGCTGGCGCGGTACGACGCGAGCTACGACGTGCGCGACCGCGCGCGCATGCTCCGCCCCTTCGTGGAGCGCTCCGCCCCCCGGCTGAGCGCGGCGGCCGCGCAGGTGTTCTGCCCCGACAAGCCGAAGCCCGCCGTGCAGAGCAGCTTTAAAGGTGAGGGGGTCGGTTGGGTTGAGTTTGATATTGAAAGTTTTAGTGCGTTTTTCGAGGGTAGCTTTTTGAACGTTCTTGACTTGAATTAGAGATTAAAAAATTAGGTGCGCACACGACTTGTTTGAAAAATGAAAATGAAATGAATGTCAGACTTGTGAAGTTCTACGTGTCCGTCAACGTGTGTCCGTTGCGTTGCGTGCGTGGGATTATGTATGTGTGCATGTTGCTCGAGCGCGCAATGTATGAAGCTTTACTACCTACTTACCTTTACTACCTGTACTAATGTATGACGTATGTATACTATACAGAGCGGCAGCAGTTCACGGTGGGGTCGCTGTCGCAGTACCTGGGCGCGGCGGCAGCCGGCTACCGCGCGCTGCCCGCCGCGCCGCGCGCGCCGCTCGCCGCCGACCTGAGAGACACGCCCGCGCCTCTTGTTGCCGCGCCTGCTACTGATGACGCGCAGGTATACACTGTATCTATACTATAATAATAATAATAATAAATCTTTATTTCAGATATCAGAGATCCATAGATTGTTAGTGTGTTAGTAACAATTGAGCTTAATAGTATGTTAGCGTTGTTAGTACAATTATTTATTTATGTCACGTTATTTAATTATGTCATAATATTATTCACATTATTAATTTAATTATGTCACATTGATTATTATGTTATACATTTTATTAGATACTATACTATTTTTTTAAGCCTAAAACAAGCTCCACCCAGTGTCTCTGGATGTAGCAGTCCGGCCGGGCAACAATCATCTTCAGGATGCCGTTGCTGCTGTTACGTAACCGCTGTAACAAAGAGGCCGCTCTTTTACGCATGATTGCGTGAAACCCGTCGGTTCGTGCGTCCGCGAACATCTTTGAGGCGCTACAGCGACACGGTAGCTTCAACAGCATCCTGAAGGTGTTATTGTATTGTACACGCAGAGCATTGTAAGCCCGGCGCGAATATGTTACCCACAGACCGCTGGTATAGAACGACTGACAGAATGTCTTAAATAGGGTGACTTTTACATCTGCAGTGCACCGAGCGAATCTGCGGGCAATCATATTGCCCCGGACTGTCAACGCTCTGCGTTCCCTCTCTACATCGACATCATCCCTTAAGTCACTTGTGACAATGTGACCGAGGTACCTGAAACTCTCCACTAAATTAAGCGCTACACCATTGAGACATATGGGAGGAACAAGGCGAGGCCGCTGTTTAGGTACTGTAAAAACCATTACTTCGCTCTTCTTAGAGTTGTATTTTAGCCCATGCGCCTCCGCATATGTCTCGCAAGTTGATAGCAACTTTCTCAGCCCCGCTATCGACGGACTCAACAGCACCATATCGTCTGCGTAACTTATGTTATTGACACATGTGT
This sequence comes from Hesperia comma, assembly GCA_905404135.1. Taxonomy (NCBI): domain Eukaryota; kingdom Metazoa; phylum Arthropoda; class Insecta; order Lepidoptera; family Hesperiidae; genus Hesperia; species Hesperia comma. The sequence goes on along the minus strand of FR990028.1, from coordinate 1,640,387 downwards.
CATCAATGTGACAGCCAACATGTGTGCTGCTGAGCCCCCCCGATAAGCTGGTTGATATACAAGTTAAATAGGAGTGGAGAGCTCAGTCCACCCTGCCTCACGCCGCATTCCAGTCCGTATTCATCCGAGAGGGCACCGACCCACCTCACCAGATTTTTTTGGTTAGCATACCAATATTTGAGGAGTGATATGTATTCCGCCGGCACACCCGAGTCCCTCAGCTTGCCCCACAGTACATCGTACACGACCAGATCGAAAGCTTTGGACAAGTCAAGAAAGCACGCGTACACCGGCGTCCTCCTTGCGGTGTAGTATTTGACAGTGTGTTTTAAAGTGAGAATGGCGCTCTCCGTTGATAGATTAGCCCTGAAGCCAAATTGCGCGTCATGTATATTGACATATTTAAGGAGGCAACCGTTTAACACACTGTCAAATATCTTTGCCGCGGTAGTAGCCAGTGAGATGGGACGGTAGTTACTCATGTCAGATGTGTCACCAGTCTTATTCTTGACGATCGGTACTACGATTGTTCTTATCAAGGGCTCCGGTAGATATGAGTGACTTAAACACAGACTGAAAAGCAGCGAGAGGATACGCGGAAGGTGAACCCCTGCATATTTAAAGTGTTCAATGCTGAGACCATCGTGACCAGGCGATTTTCCACGTTCCATGCCATGAATTATTTTTGCAATGGTCTCAGCAGTTATCCGTTCATACCGTCCGGTCTCGATAGTCTCAACACCGCTCACACTGCTCGATGTATCAGTCAAGGGCGAGGATACAGCAAAGTGATTCATAAATGCATTTGCTATGTCTCTGTGGTTACAAGCGCCGCCTACACTCACCGGGAGGCTCGGCCTAACGTTCAGTTTATTGGTGTTTTTCCAAAAACTCTTAAAGTCTTTGGATGCGTGATCTGTAGCGAGGACGTCCATTTTAAGTTGATCCTGCCTGTTTTGACACCATTTTAGCTTTGCTTTAAAACGCCTTCTGGCCTCCGTCATCTCCTCATATATGCGACCACTGGTAGGCTGTCCCGCCAGGGTCCACAACTGAAACTTATCCCGTGCCTCCCGATGCGGGCCAGCGGCGTGCTTATTCCACCCTATTACATAACCTCCTTTTTTTCTACACTTCCCCCTATAGGTTTTGATTGCTGCCCATGTCAATGTGTTAACAATGCTACAAAACATGTTATCTATAAATACGTGATGTTCTTTTTTATGACAGAATCCATCACAACATTCTTGGAGTTCATATGGTAGCCCCATCATACTCAACTTTGAATGACAAAGATCATGATATTGCCTAATCTGTTGTGCATGTCTATCACCCCATATAACACGATTTATAGGAGTCGCATTTGAGGATTCCATGATCTTTGGATACTATACACACCGGCAGCAGGTCACGGTGGGGTCGCTGTCGCAGTACTTTAATTTATATAATGACTAGTAAATCCGCCCTCGCTTCGCTTCGGGAAACCAGTCCCGTCAAAAATCTCTATAAATTTTAACAGATTATGTTATTCCAATGTCTAAGCTATATTACTGCAAAGTTTCATGAAAATCCGTTCAGTAGTTTTTGCGTGAAAGAGCAAAAAACACACACACACACACTCACTCACTCACTCACATACATCCTTACAAACTTTCGCATTTATAATATTAGTAGGATAGTAGGATACAAAGACGATATTAACTGCGAGGCCATCGGGGAGATACTATCTCGTTTTGTCGCGTGACGCTCATATGCTGACTTTGCTACATCATAAACACAATATACGGGATTCCGTACAATGATAAAAGTAAAAGTCTATCTGTATGTCTGCCTGTCTGTTACGCTTTCACGGCTTAACAACCGGCCCAATCATTACATTACAAATTTAAAAAAAAAAACAATTCCATACAGGCGAAGCGACGGGCAAGTAGCTACTCTACGTTACTGAGTGACTGATTGACGTATATAGGACGAACTGTGTGAAATATTATAATGTTCGTTTCAGAAAAACAAAAGCTTCTATTCGGAGCCGGACAGCGAGGGCCACGACACGTCCTCGGCGGAGTCCTCGGGCTCCGACAGCGGCTCCGAGGAGTCCTCCGACGAGTGAGTGCATACATTGAAAGTATCGTGATAAAGCAATGATCGTGGGCTGCCTAAGTGCCTAGTTAAACTTTAAATAACTTATCGGTTATTAATGCTACAGAGCCTACATACTATGATACGCTAATTCAGTAGGTTTCACATTTTTAATGTACTGTTTTGTATTCCAGGGAAGAAACCAATACGAAGAATCAAAAACAAGAGAAACTGAAGGACACCAACAATCATAGGTTTAAAGCGAAGTGTCCACCAACACACATGTAAGAATATACATATACACGCCCACACAAGAATACAAAATGACTTAGACAGGCACTGTTAGTGATAGTTAGTCCTGTTAAATTGTTAGGAAGTATATTATATTATCAGTATGTTATGCAGATCGGCGCAGTCGGGCACGTCGGACAGCGAGTCGGATAGCGAGTCGTCCAGCGAGGAAGAGAGTGGCTCCGGCAGCCAGGACAGCCAGGACAGCTCCGAGGAAGACCCCGAGCCTACGAACAAGAATGCTAGGAAGGTAATCCAGCGATGGCTTTAACATTTTATTCAATTTATGGTTACTTCATAATTTTTGACTGAGTTTTCCTATTTTGATAATTGTTTTTTTTATCTGAAAGTCGTGTCGTGTCGTGTGTCCCATATAAATTGGAGTGACATCGGGCGAGTAGTTTTTGAGCCATTTGTACTTATTAAATTACCCTATAAAAACACCTAGAGTGCTTAAAAAAAGTCAACCAATCTGTATGTAAACCTGTCCTAGAAAAGGTTTTTCGAAGCAACACGTGAGGTATGCTTCACTATAATAATGGCATTTTTTACATTAACATGTTAAATTAGCTCAATATTACCCAATTCCACAGACAACAGATGACTCCCCGCCAGAGTTAGTGAGCAAGAAGAACGAGAAGTCGAACCTGGAGCTGTTGTTGGAGTTGGACGAGGTGGCGGCCTCGCTGCCCACCATGACGCCCACGTGTGGGGGACTGCTCTCGCCGCCGCCCACCGGTGGACCTCAGTTCTCGGACGGTATGGATATCACACGTTATGTCTTCGCAATTTGTAGCACTGCGCTTATTACAACGACTTAAGAACGGACCGCGTAAAAGATACAGAACACATGTACACATTGTGAGACGCAGTCGACGGGTGTGTTTGTATGAGTAAGGACCATGTATGCGGTCCGGTCAGTATAACACCCCGGCAACAGACCAACTTAAAAAAAACATTCAATTATGATTTTTATATCTTGGTTGTTACGGTTGCATTTCGATTCTATGTTTGGTGTCGTTTTGGAGTTCGTCAGGAGTTAGTGGCGAGTAGGACGTCTTTCAAGTACACAACCGTAATTATCAAGACATGAAGACCATAATTGAATGCTTTCGTTTGAGTTTGTCGGTTCTCAAGTTGTTGTAATGTGCGCAGAGCTTAATGAGTGTGTTGACGTGTCGCAGCGGACGCGATCACGCCGGTGGGCCCGTGCTACAGCCCGGCGGTGCGCGTGGAGCTGGTGTCGCGCGCGGTGTCGGGCGGGCTGGCGGCCGCGCGCCGCTGGACGCGCGCGCCGCACCTCTTCTCCCCGCGCATGGCCGCGCTGGAGGTCACCTTCACCAACCACTCGCAGCACGACGTCGAGGACATCAGGGTCGACTCCAAGGTAATGCTTGGTGGTGTGTGGAGCTGGTGTCGCGCGCGGTGTCGGGCGGGCTGGCGGCCGCGCGCCGCTGGACGCGCGCGCCGCACCTCTTCTCCCCGCGCATGGCCGCGCTGGAGGTCACCTTCACCAACCACTCGCAGCACGACGTCGAGGACATCAGGGTCGACTCCAAGGTAATGCTTGGTGGTGTGTGGAGCTGGTGTCGCGCGCGGTGTCGGGCGGGCTGGCGGCCGCGCGCCGCTGGACGCGCGCGCCGCACCTCTTCTCCCCGCGCATGGCCGCCCTGGAGGTCACCTTCACCAACCACTTGCAGCACGACGTCGAGGACATCAGGGTCGACTCCAAGGTAACGGTTGGTGGTGGGTGAGGGAGGTGGGTTTGAAAGGATTCAGTTCTTTACTTATAAGTTAATTAAAGTTCAACAATATTTAATTGGGGGAATATAAATAATATGGTGTGCTCTCCCTTGCAAGGTTACATTTTAAAATTTTGACGTATTGTCAAATGTGATTTAAAATGGACCTACTTCACCGGTGTGTTCTCAGACGCAGTCGGGCGCGCGCGCGCTGCACGCGTTCGCGCCGATCGCGCGGCTGGCGCCGGGCGCGGCGGCGGCGGGCGTGCTCGGCGTCGACTTCAACGACTCCATCCAGCCCGTGCACTTCACCATACTCAGCTCGCTCGGTAATATAGCTGGGTCGTTGGTGCTTGTTAAACTGCGGCCCGTGGTCTGTGTGGACCGCGGCGCGGTGTGATGTGTTGCTATGTTGTGGTGTGGAGTGTTTGAAGCTTTCAAGTTGGTGTGTAAATAAATAAATAAATCAAACTTGCAAGAGTTGAGATGCAAAAGAGTTGAGACGTAATATAACGTGACCTGTTATTGCTCGGCACGTGCAGGGTCGGTGGGCGTGTCGGTGACGCCGCCGGTGGGCGAGCTGATGCGCGCCGTCACCATGTCGGAGGCGCGCTGGGACAGCGAGCGCGCCCGTCTGCGCGGCATGAACGAGGTACCATATTATTTATTGACTTCGGGACCCGTAATCCGAATCTCGGGATAAAAAGTAGCCTATGCGTTATTCTGATGTATAAGCTATATTATTGTAAAGTCACATTAAAATCCATTCAGTGGTTTTTACGTGAAAGAGTAACAAATATCCATACTTACAAACTTTCACATTTATAAAGTAGAAGTAGGATACGAGTACGATAATAGTAACTGTATAGTGTATACGCAAAATTATCTAAATGTGTAAAGCCTAACCAGGAATATAGAAAACCTTGCCATATTGCGGCAAGCTCATGGAACTTATTTGTTTTACTGGCAACACTTATGTCACTCATAAATTGCTTGTCAGTGAGTTGTTTGTCGTGGTTTATTTTGTTGCTTTGAGTGACTATTTTGTACTAAAATGCAAAAAAACTACTCATAGTCGTGAAAGATAAGTGGTTTTCTATGTGCTAAAATAACTAAGATTCCGCGACGCCTGCTATAAACTAACCACCACTTTATATTGCAGTGCACCAAGCACACCACGCGGCTGGAGGACGAGAAGGCGACGTGCCGCCGCGTGTACGAGACCGCCAACGTGTTCCCCGTCACCACCGCCGGCGACTTCCTCAGGTGCGGCGCGACCTGTGGTGTAGGGTGTAGCTGACACGTGACGTGGCAGGAATTATTCAAGTGATAACTTCTTATGAGAGGGTGAACCGCTTCGTTACATAACACGTTATGGCGCCAGTTAGCAGCAAATGGCAGGCTCCTCTCTTACCGTAATCCGCAGTGCTAGTATTTCGGACAATCGTAATGATCTAAGCTTTTCTTAACGTAAATTACTTTAAGTTATCACTTCTGTCGGGTGTGCCGAGACGCACAAGTTTTTAAGCAATACGTCACAGTCAATGTGTCTGATGCCCTTCTCACAACAGGGACAAGACAAGACGCGCATCGTAAATGCGTCGCCTCGTTACCTGGACAACATCCTAGGCGCTTGCAAATTGTGTTGTGTGAGAACGGCCTGATGTGCGAGTCTCATACCACACTTTGTTCATCATCCATGCACAATAATCCTTTATAATTGCTCTTCAACTCAAACCATTACATAACCATCCCAATCGTCCCCAGATTCGCAGCGCGCATGCTATCCTCCCAAGAGCTGGTGCTACTGTCCGTCCAGTTAGAGCCGGAGCGCGCGTTGGTGGCGGCGGCGTGCGGCAACGTGACGGCCGCGCAGCTGCTGGCCGGCGAGGTGGCCGCCGGCCTCGCGCGCAGCTAGGGGCCGCCCGCCGCGCGCGACTGTACCCTGCGCGCTGTCGATATGGACGCGCTCTGGTAGTGCGGCCGCGCGCGACTGTACCCTGCGCGCTGTGGATATGGACGCGCCCTGGTAGTGCGGCCGCGCGCCTGTACCCTGCGCGCTGTCGATATGGACGCGCCCTGGTAGTGCGGCCGCGCGCGACTGTACCCTGCGCGCTGTGGATATGGACGCGCCCTGGTAGTGCGGCCGCGCGCGACTGTACCCTGCGCGCTGTGGATATGGACGCGCCCTGGTAGTGCGGCCGCGCGCGCCTGTACCCTGCGCGCTGTCGATATGGACGCGCCCTGGTAGTGCGGCCGCGCGCGACTGTACCCTGCGCGCTGTGGATATGGACGCGCCCCGGTAGTGCGGCCGCGCGCGACTGTACCCTGCGCGCTGTGGATATGGACGCGCCCTGGTAGTGCGGCCGCGCGCGACTGTACCCTGCGCGCTGTCGATATGGACGCGCCCTGGTAGTGCGGCCGCGCGCGACTGTACCCTGCGCGCTGTCGATATGGACGCGCCCTGGTAGTGCGGCCGCGCGCGACTGTACCCTGCGCGCTGTGGATATGGACGCGCCCTGGTAGTGCGGCCGCGCGCGACTGTACCCTGCGCGCTGTCGATATGGACGCGCCCTGGTAGTGCGGCCGTGGTCGCGTCGTGTGTTGATATAACCCTAGTAGACTATACAACGCGGTAGTTAAGCTGCCTCGTGTGCGATTACACACTGCGAGTTGTCGATATGAACGCGCCCTAGTAGGGCCGCTACCACGTGATTACATTTGTCATTATGCGACACGATAGTGAAGCTGCCTCGTGTGGTGACAGCCCTGGGGCTCGATTTTTGAAACGGCGTCTGGCGACGAACACTAAGTTAGAGTCATTTTCATGCAGCATAGCAAAATTTGTGCTCTTATTTTCCAAATGGCATTTGGCGACGCGCGTTCGATGGTCGTCGTATATGCTTTCAGTCACATGACGATAATTTTCTGCATTTTAGAACCAAGCGGCTGGAGGCGTATACGACGAGCGTCGAACGCTCGTCGCCAAACGCCATTTGAAAAATAGAGGCTCTGGTACTTTTGTTTACGACGGGGAAGAGGAAGAGGCAACGCTGAGCGTCGTGTTCGCGAGTGTGTGCGGAAGTGGGAACGACGTGTGCCGTGGTCGCGAGTGTTGTGTAATGACCACGTTAAGATTAAGAAATTGTGTATTGTCGCCCGAAACGCGGAATCTCCACTCGCTAAAAACAAATTTATTACCTGTACTCACAGTTAAATTTTGCTTAAAAACAAAAAATTCTTACCGTCAATCTGCAATGTACATACATAATTAATGTTTCGTTGTGTGTATGTGTACGAAGCTTATAAAATGTATTTTTTATCATTAGTATTTAAAGGAAATTATACTTATAGTTAATAATCCTGTAACTATTAAGAGAACGATGTTTGTCAATTTCGTGAATTTATAACATATTCCAAGATTAATTAAGAAATATAATATAATGTCAAAATATACGTTTAAACTGAAGTGTACGATAGATTTTGGTGTACGCTTGACCATTGTCACTTAGCTGTATTACATTATATATTTACCACTGTAGTTTTGTTTTAATTACGGTTACTCAAACTGAACATGGAGGCATGGAATACCCTGAATGTGTTGAAAACTTCGCATAATTTTGCGAAGGACATCTTTCTACGCTTTTGGATTCGCGTATTCGCGTGAATGTGAGTGAGCGGTTTAATAAAGGCTTCCAATCACTGTGCCGATATAGAAAAGTGTTAGTCGCCTCGGTAGAATAATGTACGTTTTAGATTATCTTTAGAATTAGTTTGTCACATTGGATAAGGATAAGCATGGTTAACGAATTAGAGATATTTATACAAATTTTAAATAGATACTTTAATTTTTTAATAGTTAATCTCATTAAAAAACCATTGTGCGTTACAAAAATTAAAATATAACTTAAAACTAAAAGGAGGTAAAGAATAAAGACTTGTGTTACAACAATATGGAACAAGTAGCACTAAGCTTGCTGCCATATAGACAACCACAAGGTGTCTATGCATACAATATAAATTTATATTGGCAACACTGCACCGCGCTGGCCACACCAACAGACAAGGCGGGGACCTTCCACAGTAGAAAAAAAATTCACTAGTCAATCTTTTCGTCCAAAATTGGTTTCACTTAATAAAATAATTGATTCGTTTATTTGACATTTCTTTTTTGTTACTTTTCAATTCATTTTTTATATTTTCAAATTTGTTATTCACAAGACAAAGAATTTGGTGTTGCAGATAAAAACTCTTGAGTTCAGTCGCTCTCCAATGACCTAAGGGACGGGCGTGAAAGGTAAGTGAAAGGATGACCGCAAGTGGCAAACATTTCTTGAATCCTCCCCTGCTTTACTAAAGCCGTCGGTCCTCTTTGTTATCGTAAGATACGGAAAAGTCATATCTAAGACCTTTTTATGTTTGAACTCTTCCATCAATCTGCACTGGAACAGCATAGTGAAGTATGCCCAGATCATCTTGGTTGTGTGAGACTAATGATTTTAAAGAGCTAATAATGGGTTGAACTATTGAAGTAAACTTGATTTGAATCTGGTCAACTTATTGCTTATTTCATAGGTTTATGCCCAGTTCAGTGCAGCTTGGCTCCATAATTATATTACAATCTGGTAAATCACAATATTGTCATGGTATACAATCATGACAGAGGCAAAACTTAGCATTATAATAATAAATCTTATCTAAAAACAGCTTAACAACTGAAATAAAGATATACAAAATAACAGTCTCATACATAAAGTACAGTACTTCTAATGAGGGCCACCGCGACAAAACTATAGTACACTTACAATGTGTTGTCATCTACATAATTTGTTTTAACATTTTAATGCCTTGCAGAAAAAATCCATTTATCCATACATAAAAAAATTGTTTTCTAGCATTTATGATTACATTCACTAGACATCTATCTATAGTATAGAAAATATTGATATTAAAAATGTATAGCATCATATAGTTTTGTTATGGACTGTATATTATTAAACTCATAATCAATTATAATCCTTTAGATATACAATCAAACATATCAATTTGCCCAAAATAAGATGCTGTTTTTCTAATGACACATATAAATCCAACCAACCTGCCACCGGAAATGAAATACTCATGCGGCTCATGTGGCACCATATAACACTTTGTTACTCGTCTCTGTTCTTTAACACACAACAAGGAGTCTATTTTGACACTTCACTCCACTAAGGGACCGATATCCACTAATTACACAACCTACACAGATTCACCATATAAAGTCTCAATTATCAGTGTTGTGGATAATGCCCCCAGCCCGGAGCGACCCCCAGACCGTAGGGGTTCGTGTTCATCACTAGCCGGGGTCGCTTGGGGTCTTCGTGCATGGGGTGCGGCGGCGGCGGCGGCGCCACCGGCATCAACGGCTGCAGCTGCGGCTGGTGGGCTTCCAGGATCCTGTCCTTCTTCGACATGCGCTTCTTAGGAGCATTCGCGCAAGACTCGGGCGCCACGCGTCGCTCGTTCCAAAGACTTTCGATCAACATATTCCTCGCTTGAATCCCTTCGGCGTCTACCTCCTGCTTCCTTGATATCGATCCGTTGGCGACCCTCTGCTTCATTTCTTCCAGCCTCTCCTCAGTGGGAGTCATCTGCACGGGCGGCAACAGGTTCCTATTGCAGATGTTGTGGAGAATGCAGCACGCCACTATGATCTTGGAGACGGTGGTGGCGTCGAACTGGCGGTTGCAGGTGGCCTGCAGGCACTTCCAGCGCGCCTTCAGCTGCTTTATAGTCTCCGTGACGGCCGCGTGCGTCTGCGCGTGAAGGTTCGTGTAGTACTTCTCCTTGGACATAGGACTCTTCTTTGTGATTTTCGGCAGCGGCGTCATCAAGTACGGCCTTTGGATGTAGTATGCGCTGCCTGGAATTGTTAATATTTTGGGTTTTAGTTTATTGATACACTACCTTCGACAATTTTTTTAAAATAAAGATCCGCACAAACAAATTAATATATATTTAGTCATAGTGTAGGACAGCCAGTAAGAAGTTCCTCAACAATGCATCATCGTTGATGCGTTTGTTGACAAAGACGGTCCGCCTTCGCCTTATATGTCTATGAACCTATCACATTATTGGCAATAAACAAACTAAATGAAAATTATGATGTTTTTTATTTTTTTACATAAAGCAACGTAATATTTGGCAATTATACTATCCGACGTTAACTAGCAATGGAGTTCTGCCTCTTCTTCATTCAGCCTCTTCCCTCTCTCAACCACTCCACCAAACTCACCAATCAGCCAGCACATCTCCCGAGCCCGGTTGAGGCTCTCCAGGTCGATGCGGACCGCATGGGCGCCCAGCACGGCGTCGTGCGAGCTGCAGCCGCCCGGCGTGGCCTCCACGCTCATGATGTTCAGCTCGCTGTCGCAGATCTACCGACATCGCTGACGTTGACGTTTCATATAAACATACACTTGACGTCAGCTTTGAGTCAATGGGACATACAACTGACATCAGCTTTGAGTCAACTTGCATGCAACGCTTTGAGTCAACATTCACAACAATTACCACCATTGCTTGCTTTCATTTTAGTGGGACCATTACCAGTAATGGACCCACTAAAATGAAAGCATTAAATTATGACCTGTCTGGACTGTTACGGCTGAATTTCCATTGTATACTTGATGTTGGTTCAGAGTTGTTCAGGAGTGGGTGGCGACTAATATGCCTTTCAAGTATACAATTGTAAACATAAAGATCATAATTGAATGTTTTTATTTTAGTTTGTCCATTCTCGAGTTGTTATGTGCACAGGCTCTGCTTTAGTCTCTGTATGGTATGTACCAAGCAAGATGCCTCACGTTTGCCTGACTGCCCTGGCTAGGATCTTCGTTCTATGTATGACAGCTAATGTTTGTATGTGAGTAGTGTTGTGGGTGTTAGTGATCCCTCATTTGCATGTCCATGCCATTCAAGACAGACAGTGAGAGTATAAGTACAACTTACAAGTTTAATTTTTTGGTATTAAATTATTCAATATCATATAAATGATTAATTAAGATAACTCAATAATCAGGGACACAGTTTAAAATTAAGCCGTATTTACTAAGCAGTGAGAAGATTGCATTAGTAACTATAAAAATCTTGCATTGCATTCTGTCTGTTGACTGTGTAGGGAAACTTTAAAAATTCAATGTTTAACACGTTCAATGCCACCTCAATTTTCATGAAGTTCGTAGCTGTGCCACCATACAAAAGCATGCGGACACGCCAGGTGTGTCGGTGGCACTGCATCTAGTTAAACATGGACACGCCAGGCGTGTTCAGTGGCACTGGGACTACGTTAAATTCTTTTTTCGACTAATTTTCGGGTTTAGCGACGATATTTAGTTAGTTTGCTGTGTGTTGCGCAAGAATAAAGGTGTTTGTGATACGGTAGTGAGGTTAAACTTGGAATTATGGCTGGAAATAGATTTCTAGGTAAGTCATTATCGTAATTTTGTCAGGGATTGTCAACCTTTTATGATTATTATTGATATTTTAATGACCCATGTGGTTTTTATTTACTTGCGAACTTGATTTTGTAAAAATTAGGTAGATAATTAGACATTCGTTGTTTGATTCACCCTGCTCGGAGGGGGAGTAATATAGCCAGTAAAATACGGAAAAACTCAAATGCTTTTTGGGACATCTCTAGCACTGGGGGGTCCCTTTGATTTCCAAATTTTTTACGAAAAGAATCATTTTGCCCATTTAAAAATATTTCACTAATGTCTCATTATAACAATTTTGTACAAAACAATTTGTACCGGATTTACTGCATTTTTTTATATATTACATAATTGTAATGCGTTATATTCTTATGGTCTTTAAAATTATTTTATATTATATATTTAAATTAATAATAACGTGAAACGAACGTAAGCGTGATTGATATTTAACAAACTGAATGAGAATACTTATTTCAACTATCTTGAATTACAACTTGAATTAATAATAAAATTAATTTACACCTTTTTGTCTTATAGGCTATTTTTTATTTTATTAAAAAAATTAAATTCAACCTAATCTCAAATTATTTGAACTTTTTTAGGAAAAGCAATATATGTGCCTGAAACGGAGCATAATGAAGACGAAACATTGACATCCAAGCACAAAGGTGCACAATCTCTGACATACTCGTGTTAGTGGACACGCCAGGCGTGTTTTCGGCATTACATAAGCAATTTATTTTTTAAATGTAAAATTGGAGATTTTCGCCGGGGGCCACTTTAAAATTCTTTAGTTTATTGCTCAAGGATTACGTACTGTGAATCCTAGTAAATTATGTAGGCAATTTTTTTAAATATCGACGAAAGATTCTGAACACGCCTGGCGTGTTCAAGGCATTGTAAAAGAAACTCCCAAAAACACGCTAGGCGTGTCGGTGGCACTGAACGTGTTAAAGGCATTTCCTTCCCAGTCAAAGAAATAACATACTCACAATTTGTGCTTTCTTGGAATGATAAGACTTGTTGTAGTATCTTTTCTGATCCTCCTCTGGCCGCATGATTGGCACGTGGGTGCAGTCAATACACCCTACTACATTTGGCATGCCATATTTCATGTAAAACCTGCAACAAGTTACAAATGGAAAAAGAAGCATGGGTTTCTTCTCAGAATGAAAAGGTTAAGTCTACTAGTCTACAGTGACCAGATGTGTATTGGCAAAAATACCACAACTTTGAGAACATTACGAAAAACACTCAGATGTACAGAACCTCATGATGTTTTTCTTCACTAAAGCAAATAGTAACATTTCTTTTAAGGACCATATATCATCACAAGGCCCACTTACCAGTCAAATATACAAAGTAAAGATAAAGTGATAGGTAGGGGGCAGGGGAGGAGAGGTAGGGTGAGCACTGAGCAGTCAAATATTGTAAAAAAATGGGTCACACAGTATGGGTTTCCCTATAAGTTTGTTACATACTTACTATTAAGATCAGTAACAACTTAGGTTTACCTAGTTTTAACAGCATCCCGCTCACATCTCAAGTGTGGAAAATGAATGTATTTCTTGACAATGGAGGTGTGGTTCATGGCTTCCGTGACCTGGATCACCGCCGTGGACACGAAGTACTGTGTGAGGCTGGGGTCCGACTTCCCCGCTATTGACTTTTGATACTTCCCATTTGCAAAAAATGCTAAAGTTGCCAGCACCTGGAATATACCATTTTTATCTTTAGGTATTGACATGATACTTAACTTACTGTACATTAGAAATTGTTTATTTAAGAAAATTTAATGATCAATAGTTTGGTGGAGTTTTATAATATAAAAACAATATACATACATACTCAACATGTTATTCATGCAACTCCTACATTTAATTACTTGTTAGTTAAAAACTTTATAAAATGTGAATGAAATAATATGCACCCCATGAAACTTTTTTGTAATCATAAAAAAAAAAATTATATCTTAAACCTGATCATCGGTCGGAAACGTCGTGTTATGATGAATGTAGAGTACATAATTATTTTACAAATAAAAAACCTTAGCTTCCACTGAGAATTCAATAGACTTGGTGCAGTCCGGCATAACAGGTTTAATTTCTTCAATCAAGCTTCGCGCCAAATCTTTCGTCAGCCGATACGTATCTACGAACGCCTGGTCTGTCAAATTGAACGGATCTGAATCCTCCCGGGGCTTCGGAACTTTCTTTTCAGTCTCGGGGCTCTTTGCTTTTTCCAAATTCCGAAGCTCGTATCTCTTTTGTGTTTGCGACGTATCCCACTTGAGTAGCTCGAAAATTTCTGGTTCTTCGTCAACTACGGATATGTAGCCCTCTTCTGGCGGTTTATCAGCCATTATAATAGCGTTTTACTGTATTTATTTTCACACAATAAAACAATTTACAATTAATTCAAGCGCAGCGTAAGCTTGGGTTTGACGAAATTTGACATTTTGTGTACGATACGATGTTGCCAGTACAAGCTGCCGCCGTAACGTAACCTGTTTGAATAGTATTGAAAATATATTAAGTATGAAAATATTTCCAGAAAATTGGTGTTCCAAATATTATTCATAGCAAAAATCGAATTCTTTCTATTTGCGTTATACACTTTACGATTAGTTACACCGTGTTCCATATGAGATTTCAAAAAGTAGTAGTTTTTTTAACGGATAACACTGCAGTTACAACTTCAAATTGAAAAATTGCGCGGGTTTTTTAAATCTCCAAACAAAGTGTTTGTAAGTTGTTTGCAATCATTGGTTGTTTGTAAGTTATTATCGTAATGATTTGAAGGTGATTTGAAGTAAGTAGGCAGTGGCGGCCTTACCCATTGCGAGGCCCCGGGCAAGAAGGGCTTTGCGAGGCCCCTGGCGGGCAGGTATTTGCGAGGCCCTTTGTCATTTGTTTGTGAAAAGTTTTAGTACAAGTATAACTATCTCAATGTGCGAAATTAGGTCTGGTTGCCAAACATAGTTAGAAATGGTAAAGTTATACAAATCAATCAAATTTGATATTTATAATATTTTAAATTAAAGGATGTACGAAATAAATTATCACATGCAGAAATGACACATTTTAAAACTGATGTTTGCGGCTTTTCCTAAGACTACTTTAATCAATGATATTTAAATATAGATATGTTATGCCCTTACAAATCAACCTAAAAATCTGTTCCGAAAGGAACTATACAACACACCACGTTTATCTTTTGTTTCACTACACCAATCACAACATCGGTATTTGCACAATTATGTAAAAGGGATGGCATTACTAAAACCATATTAGTGAAAAAGACAGCTAGTGTTTGTCGCTTGCGTCACCCTCTCGCGAGAAAGAAATAGCGATATAGTTTTATCGCTCTCGCGTCAAAACTATATCGCTATTTCTTTCTTCACCTCAATATGGCGTCTTTGACGGTCTTTGCATGAGTTATTACATTATTTGGAAAAATAATTGAAATATGCTAAATAATCTAAGTATCTTAGTAGGTATACTTACGCGTGGTATGAGATTCCTTGTACTTTGTTGACCTTGGAGTGATAATTGGTGCACTTCCAAAAGACACACGATGGCATTTTTAATTATTTTCATAACAACGTATATCAACCAACGGCACGGCACGCTCGTAGTTGCGCTTGACGCGGACTAATCACAAGAAACAAGAAGTTCCAATTGGAACTTTTTTGACTCTTCACAACGCGTGCGCTTATAACGTATCTGCCTCTTGTAATATATAATATCATTGACTTTAATACAATATTAAACAATAAGTTTATTTGGAAATTTAAAAGGATCGAAAATTTTACCGCGAAACAGTACATGAAATCATGCTAGCGGACATAAACGGTAACTTCCATACAATTAATATCCGCGGCGGGCTTAAGAATTAAGTGCCCATCATCAATGGTGCCCATTTAACTTACCTATCTAACTTTTGTTCGTCTACAAAAATGTCACAAATTCCCACTTCGACAGGAGTCGACTTAGGCGGCCCCTAGACCTACAATAACATTGTACAATACTTTTATTGTACAATAAGATTGAAAGGCGCTCTGAATCCAAACGAGCAATTATATTGCACAATAATACGAACTGCACAATGTTTTCGTGTTCAGTCGGAGAATAGTATTGATCCCGTGTGCACTTGACATTCCACAGAGACGGCAATTCTCTGTACAATTGGATACATTCGCATATAAACTCTCTTTCCTTAAGTTTTGGATTCTCTTTTTCCGCCATTTTGAATGCGCGCTTGTATCTACTCCTCGTGACGACGAACCACAGACTGAATAAAAATTAAATTAAAAATTAAAAAAACCCCCGACACAAACATTTAAAAAGTAAAAAATAATATCTCTAAAAATAATACGTCGCGTTGGGGGACCGCTCCTAACTACTCATTATCTACGATTTTTTTCATAAGTATCACATGCCTATTTACCCAAGACTTATCATATTTTATCAATATTTTTTTGTGTTAAAGTTAGAAGTAAATGGAGCGGTCCCCCAACGCAACGTATTATTTTTAGAGATATTATTTTTTACTTTTTAAATGTTTGTGTCGGGGGTTTTTTTAATTTTTAATTTAATTTTTATTTTATACTTTTTATAGGTAAGAATATTCTCGATTAAGTCATAAATATTCTCTTACTGTGCCCTTTCATTTGAGACCCCACACGAGTATATTTGCATACATTCGGCTATTCTTCCCCGCTTTTACCCCCCATAACTTTTAAACGGCTCAACCGATTTTCATAAAACATATTTTAAAATATGCGCCCGTAAGTTCCCTTTAATACAAAAAAACTAAATTGAAATCGCTTCATCCGTTTGGGAGCTATGATGCCACAAAGAGACAGAATGAAAATTCTTCCCCCCTTTCAGCCCCAATAACTTTTAAACGGCTCAACCGATTCTCATCAAACATATCTAAAAATACGCGCCCGTAAGTCCCCTTTAATACAAAGAAAACTAAATTGAAATCGCTTCATCCGTTCGGGAGCTATGATGCCACAAAGAGACAGAATGAAAATTCTTCTCCCCTTTCAGCCCCAATAACTTTTAAACGGCTCAACCGATTTTCATCAAACATATCTAAAAACACGCGCCCGTAAGTCCCCTTTAATACAAAGAAAACTAAATTGAAATCGCTTCATCCGTTCGGGAGCTATGATGCCACAGACAGACAGACAGACACACACACACACACACAGACACGTCAAACTTATAACACCCCTCTTTTTGCGTCGGGGGTTAAAAATATTGTGCAATACTGACCCTACACGATGCAATGGAAAAATATGGTGCAATAAAAATTAAACTCGCTCAAACTTTCGAACAATAATTGCGCAATCCTCAATATTAACCCTAAACGGTCAATTATATTGCACAATTTGCAATATTGTACAATATAATTGACCGTCTAGGGGCCGCCTTAGACCAACTCTCATCACAAGACCTAACTACTTCCACGAAAACATCTGCCAAGAGTCAGCACATTCTTTTTTTCCTCTTTCTACTTTCTAGAAACATCAAAGTTTCTAGGCTATCAACATCTATCAATGAGCAACAGGTGGCTCTTCTCATTTGTCGGCTCTTTGCATAAAAAAACCTAAGGCCTAACACCCTTTTCCCAAACGTCCGTCGTTGCGTTCTAAGTAGCTACCTAGCTACTTGCTTTCTTTCTTCTCTTTATATTTTTATCTAACTCTTTTGTATCTTTGATGTCCATGGGCGACAACGATCGCTTACCGTCAGCTGGATCGTCTGCTCGGGTGTTGGCTACTTGTACCTATAGGTAACTTTGATTTTTTAAATATCTAGATGGAACATAGAATTCGCGAAAACGTGTCAAAAAATTGTGGCTAACTGTTAGCCACAACTTTTATATCATTACGCACACATTACGCACACATAGACATAGACAATAAATGAACGTGAAAAACATCGCCTGCACGCACACATGCTTGATAATGTTGCCTTGTTTTTTTTTGTTTTCATTGTAGGGCGACGCTCAATCTAGATATTTAAAACATCATTGTTGTATAAAAAGATAAGCTACTTATACCTACCGTGTGCATTTGCTACGCCACCAATTAAAATAAATATGTAGAAGCTACATTAGGTACACCAAAAAAATAATTTACATAAGTATATACCTACTTGTATAGGTAGATACGTGTCGTGGTTTCGTGGTATGAGTCTTGCGATTTATTTGTCAATTTTCTATAGTAAATGTTAATTGTTATTAATTATTCCTACTTGTTATTTAGAAAGTAATAAGTACATAATCATAAATCAAATCAAACCTACCTATCCCTATCCTATAGGTACAGAAAACAGAAATAAGTAGAAGGCAGTAGAAGGTATATTATCTACATCTATGTTCAGTATGTTTTTTACGTAGGTTATAAACATGTTATAAAATAATATTTAAATAAATAGAAAAGGAAATAAAAACATCGTATATTATGATTACGATTAGGATTCTTGAATAAGAGTCCGGAACTGGGGGACTTTCCCTTAATAACTAAGTACGTACCTAATTCATAATACTATAATCATGTATTGTTATCATTCCGCGAAATCAGCCGCGAATTTAATCCGTGAGATTAAAGCATTACCTATCATGTTAACATAGTAAAGTCTATGTGCATACAATAATTCACACCGTGAATAAACTATGTACAATGTACATACCTAGTGCCTACTTCAATTTCGTAAGTAGCAGAGCTCTGAGCACTGCAACGTGCTACCTACATAATGGAATGTCTTTCAAGCCATTATTAAACTAGGCACCTAGGTAGTATGTATGCGCCTAGGTTCTGTCAAGGCATTGAAAACAGTGTCTCGGTAGGAGACTCGCTGCATATGATGTAGGTTACATTAATCACGAAAATGGCTGTGTGGGAGCGCTCTTGACCCGGACACTTCAAATAATGGTACTTTATAGTGTACATATTGTTCCCTGCGCGCACGGCATACGTTTTTGAATAGTGTTTACTTTTTAATTACTGGCGAATCAAGAGATGCAATTTTAGTAAAATCAGCTAAAAGCACTATTCTCTAGGGCGTAGGTATCCAAATTTTGATGAAGAGGACGATCCAGGCGGGGATAAGTCGGATTTCCTAGGTGAGACTTTGGAAGGTTTTTTAATGGGAATGTTGAGGGGTTACAAACGGTTTCGCATTAGCTTGTCATCTAATCAAGAGGTACATACCATAGGTACATAGTATATACTAAATACTATACCGTAAAAATACTGAAGGGGATTCCCACCTAATATTTTGTTACCTGGTCTTTGCAATTGGTAAATCTTGGATAATGTCACCTGCGTAAGTGTACTTATCAATTACATAACGTATCGATAATCGATATATGTATAATGGCCCAATCCATAGACTTCGTTCTGTAACTAAAATCGCGACCTAGAACAGGACTCAATTTGAGGACTAGGATGGTTAGTTAAGTTAGCTATTTTTAGTAAAAGTTTCGTACGTATTTGGCCAAGAGACGTTGCTTCCCTTGAGAACTCAGATGGTCGCCTCTAAAAAAGTGTAAGTGCGTTATTTATAATGCCAAGTTGAAGGAAACTCCTGGTGTTGAGTTGGACGAACTGTTTTTATACGTTTTCTGTAATCCAGCAGAATCAAGTTTAGTGTTTCTCTACTCTACGGTGTAGATTGGAACTAAATTTTATCTTGAAACGTTTATGACCTGTTCCATTGGATTGTAATATTTTACGAAATACTTAACTATTCATTAAAATTCTAAGTTGCATTGCAGATAGGGTTTGCAAGTTCGCAAGTAACTTGGAGTATGAACAAATCTCGTCTGCATGACGCCTGCGGGAATTCACAACTTTATTAAAAAAGGATTCATTCTTTTATACGCGTACAATAATATTATTAAGTGTAATGTAATGTTTCGGCACTTCTTTTTATTACTTATCTATTATTTATACTTACAAGAAGATAACGGCACTTAACGTATTATACAACAAATCGATTCTTTCAATGTCATTGTGATAATTTTTTATCCAAGACGTTTATCTAAGATTTCATGTAATTTAAATACATTAAATAATCAATACAATAGATAAGTACTATGTATATATGTAGTTTTTCCTTAAATTATATTTTTATTTGTGCCTCGCATGGCGTCTGGATTAGTTTTTATTGTTTATTTGCCAATTTATTTTATGGTGGCGTCGTGACACCAATTTTCCATAACGGTTTAAATAAATAACTCATTATATCGGAAAGTCCATACCGTTTACGGAAGCCAATTAAAGCAATCTCTACCGTTGCACAAAGCTACGCATCTATCGCCTATTCCTAGTAATCGTAACGGAAATGAATTGCCATTTCTACCACCTTAATAATTGTTTCAACAGCAATTGCGTTCCGGATAAAAAGGTGTGGAGAGCAGATTACACTTGTTTAGAGGCGATCATCCCAGACCTCAGAGGAAGCAACTCATCTTTGACCGAATTAGAACGAGATTCATGCTAACAATACTAACTAGACTATTACTAACATCAAATAACACGAATAACTATCCATAACAGTCCCTGTCCTCACATTTATTCTAACTAAGCAGCTAATACTTTAACATCATCTACTGACTTGACTAATCACCCTAGTCCCCTAATTGAGTCTTGTTTTAGGTCGGTCACAGTTGTCATGGGCGGTAGCGAAAGGGTGGTGCTGCTTGCTCGTTTACTACCTCATTTCCATTAAAAAAAACACAGCACAATATGCAAGTACGAACACTGTACTTAATATACATAAATATAAATACTCTTCTTTCTACGCTATAATTTCGTTAGCAGGCCATGTTAGTTATTTTCAAATAGTTACATACACATAGTTATTTTTAAATAATTCAAATACCAAAAAATTATAGTTTATAATCATAAAGGTGTATCATTTTCCTACATAAAATTACGTAATATTGAAGTACGAAATGTTTAAAGGGAAGGCATCTACATAAAAGGCCTTTGAAGCTCAAAATAACGTTCCGATTACAATGTCACTGCAGCTATTGAGCTTGTTAGTATACTATGTAAAGTAAATAATAGGGTAGGGACGTATCACGTATAACGGACAGCTACCTACTACGATTGGTTACGGCCTACGGGCGCAAGGCTACGGTGCTAGGCCGCTACGGGTGCTACGGGGTGCTACGGGTGCTCCGAGGGGGTAAAACAAAGATATGCCCGAGCGACATGGGAGTTTTATTGCCGCGGAAACTGCGTCTCGTTGAGTACTCGCAGAGTTACTATGGGTTAGAATAGTTTTGGGATGTTGACCTTGAGATATATTTTATGTATTATGTTTTATCTGCTCAACGGAATAAACAACTAGTTTTAATAAACGTCGTCAAACAATTATTACTTCTGCGACCGGTACAAACGCATCGGTCTATGGGTGAAGTGAGAGAGACTAGGTGATCGTGTTTCTAAATAATCTGCTCTGAATAATCCTTCAGTTATTAATATTCTCTGAGTAGGCAAATAATATGAGACAGCTCTGATTAAAGTTACGAATTACGTGGAATTCTCAACCGCTCCACAGTCGCTTTACAGGTCTACATATCAATCTCTCACCATTTCACATAACTAAGACTGATTCCGAACCATGGGGCGTTTTAATCACCCCTATTTAACTGGCCATCTAAGACTAGTTAACTTTGACTGGCGATTTATGCAGCGAGTACTTAAAAGTTATTTAAAGTTTCAATAAGTTCAGCTCTAGACCTCTGTAAGCCTGTGACATATTTCGTACGTCATCAGGTGCACGCACGCGCGTGACGGTCGATCCAGCTAACAGGTGCGGGCCCGGCACGGCTGAAGGCACTTCGCGCCACTCCGCGCCTGCCGCGCCAGTCCAACTGTCGCCTCCGACAGACCAACATCGTCCTCCTCGTCAAACCCAAAACTAACGAGGCGATGCCTTTCATGACAGACTGATGTGTTAATTGTTCTTGTCAAACGCAACCGATATTCTAAATCGTTTCTATTTGTTGCGCCTGTGATCGATCGACGAGCAATTTTATCTTTAGCTGCGTCGAGTTTCGAATTCAACAGGCGCTCATAATCGTTCCATGCTTATGACTAGTGTAAATAAATCTTTGAGGCTGTATTTGAACGTTGTCTATTTCTATACTATTGTTGATTCTTATGCGTTAACTCTAGACGTTAGTTCTGAATGTGTGATATCCAAGATGAAACATGTTGAATAAAATATTAAAAATCAATTGTTGTATGATAAATATTTTGTGAGCGCTGCGCAGACCGCTCGAAACAGAAGATTTAGATTTAGAAGAATGGCGTGAAACCGTAAGTACTAGATTTTAAGCTTTTGTAAAATTCATCTGAATAAAGATCACAGTAATTTTGCATAAGTCCGCAAGCGGTAAGGTAATATTTTATCGTCGATTCGTACGCGATCGTTGACGGATGTGTACACTTCGTTAATGAATATACCTATTTTATATTCACGTATTGCGCGGTGACGGCCGCCGCAGGTAAAATGGCTATGGGTTCCGAACAACTCATAGCCAACGAGGTGTTGGCGTTTCTACAACACGCCATAGACACCATGGATGAAGTTAGCATCATCCAGATCTGCAGGACCAACTTCACCTGCGAAGAGATAGTCCAGGCGAAGACGCTTCTGTATAAGTCGCTCGGACAGATCGACCGGATGAAGGAACGCAGGAAGGACGAAAAGGGAGAGAAGTCACTACAGGACATCATCAACCTTCTGAAGGTGACTGATCCCGATGATGTGCCGACTTTCGTGGCGAGGAACCTGAGCAAGTTGCCGCCCGTCACGTTTGACCACGTCGATGTCACCAGGCTGCTGAAGGACATTACAACCCTGAAAGCAAGCCTGGCGGAAGTGGTGTTGAAGTTGGAAGCCTCCCAAAACACCATCGAGGATCTACGGGCTGAAGTAGCGGCGTTACGCAAGACTTCGGCGGTATGTAGGTCACCGGAGGCCATCAACATCAACGTCCGTCGCGGGGCAGGCAACTGTTCGTCAGCAAGTTTCGAGTCAGCGAAACTTGAGTCGCCGCCGGCTGCTGTCCCCGCACGCGCAAGCGGTGACGTATGTGTCGCCCGTCCCCCACCTCCCCCTGCCGAGGTGTTGCCTAGTGTCGTCACGTCTACACCTCAACGTGACTACGCCGCAGCTGTTGTTCGCCAGCAATCCGAGAAGCGGACTAAGAAGAGGATAGAGAGGGATAGCGTGAATCTCCGCATCGAGCCCCCTCGTTGTGCTGTGCCCCAGGGTCAGACTGACAAAGATGGTTTCATCAAAGTGGAGCGGAAGAAGAGGAAACCTCTTTGTCGGAACCAATGTGGTACAGCGCCGACCGGACCGAACCATCTGCTACGTCCCGCCGTCCCTGTGACGCACGTCTATGTCTCCCGTCTTCATTACACTTCGAAGGCGTCCGATATTGCGGAGTACCTGGAGATAAAGACGAAGTTCCGGGTGTTTGTCGAGAAACTGAAATCGCGTAACGCAGTGAACTTCAATTCCTTTGTGTTACGCGTACCGTCTGAACACCTGTCGGTCTTCCTGAAGGAGGAGCTGTGGCCTAAGGGGGTCGTGTTTCGCAAGTTCCGCGGGCGTCGACCACCCCCGGAGGTCACCGGGCCAGCGCCAGCGCTTCACGTCGCCGCGAATTCGTGACTCGTAGTTTTAAGTTTTATATTTTTATGTATGTTAGTCTGTAAGGTATTTATGATATGGACCTCTGTACATACATTTTACTTTGTAAATGTATGTATATTGTCTGAAATAAAGATTTATTATTATTATTATTATTATTATTATCTACGGCATGAAGTAATAATGCAGATTAGTCCGACTTGTAGGCTAACCAGAGCTGGTCGTTGAGAACCGTATAAAATATAAGTTAAACATATTATTAGATTCGGAGTGGTTGCTATATATAAACTTGACCCACCCCTGGTTGGGACAGGGAAGCTTTTTGCCATGGATTTTTTTTCGGCTGAGCTTTAAGTTATATTAAACAATCACGTCAAAACTTTAAAGGTGAAAGTGATCACATCATACATCTTCTCATCATCATTATTCTTTTTCCCCGATTTTTCAACATTAAATATTTCCATAAAAATTAAATAGGTAGAGATCTACCTTATAGCAGAAAAGTCGTAGGATGTAGCAGTTTAAGATAATTATAAAGTTAGCGGTTGGCCTAGTACATAAAACATCTAAGTATTTATTTCTTCTGGTCCTGAATTATTTTCTGAATGTTAGACTTGGACATCACTTGTGGATTTATACATAAAAATATCAACTTTTAAAGATCTTCTTAGTCGTTCCAGATGCTGATGAATATGTATAACAATTAGGGTCACTTCGCCCTTGACCAGTGTCCTTGCTTATCCCATATCTTTAGTAGGTAGGTACTCTATAGTATCTAGTCGTATAATGAAAACAAATAACAATTAGTATACTTAAAACGTAGGTTATTATCTACATAATAAGTACATTCGCAGTCATTTTTTGAATGCTTTAAATTTATATAATGTATAAAAAATGGACCGACTGTTTATCTAACAATTTAAAAGTATTAATTATGTGGACAAATACCTAAAAAAACATTGATTTTACTAACAAGAAAGTATTGATTTTTTCATCAAGGGTAATTAATTGCTGTGTCCATCATGCCATGGTTCATTTTACAAAAATCCATCATTTTAATTCATTGTTACACATCAGATCGATTGCCAACATACCTACACGTCGGTCACTCAAGGCTAAATATTAATGGAATTTTAATTTCCCCTGGTATCTATAACATGACTTTTGAATATGGCTATATGATCCGTGCGGACCATGGACAGTTTGAACGGCTAAATTACTTGACTCTTGTATTTCAGTCCCCTGCAGCGGTCCCATGGGATAAATTTAATGGGAACGCAATTTGATACTGGTGGTACGTACGTCCGCAGGGTTTTTAGGAAAATCGTATTTTAGCAGTGTTATGATAAATGTCGCGTGATAATTTTCCAATTGTATTCCATTCACATCCTGTGTATTTCTCTAATAAACTATCTTAATAAAATTATTCATTACATTAGAATCAGGAACCATGGCTCATCGACAAAGGGTTTTTCCGACATAGGTTAGTATAATTGCCTAAAACATAAATAAAGTCCTAAAATTAAAAATTAAAATACCACTACTCTCCTATGACCACCTGGAATAAAAAAGCTGTATAAAACATTACACAGAAGGATACCAGGCCTTGTTTCCTGTTGTTGCAGGGCAGGACATGATGCTGAGCCCCAAGATTCAGCGGTCCATCCGCGTCAACGACGGCCAGCTCATCGCGCTCTCCGACCGCGCGCAGTACGACCACTCGCAGGTAACCCACACCTACCTACAGCTAGACCATCGATTCACTCCTAAATCATTAGATTCAATAACCTCAATAAGGCTGCCTGTCCACTGATGCGGTGCAAGGCTGCAGAGCGGAGAAAAGAAATCAGCGTCAGGGCGTGCTAGCTATTGGTTAAGATTTCTCCGTTTCTCCACTCCGCAGCCTTGCACCGTTTCAGTGGACAGGCAGCATAATGCTTACTTTATCAACACCTGATCCCCGATTCTGCTAATTATAAATGCATTAATTGGGTCTCGATTGAACAGTGTGGCACATTTTGTATACGGAATTTGAAATAAATGCGTCAAACTATTCAATCGAGCCGCAATTGAAGCTTTTATAAATTAGCAGAATACAGGCCCTCGCATTCGTCCACAGTAGGTAAGGTTTCTACACATCTCCTCAGACACACGTGTAAACTTTTGAACGTGTTACCATGAGCAGTATTCTCACAGTGCTATGCTATGCTGCTCATCTGGCAGCTTACTGATGACGTCCCTAGTTTTGTGAACGTCCATGGATGAAGGTGACCGCTTAAAAAAATCCTAAGAAAACGTTTCATGTCCTTTCAATTCATTTCCTCTGGCCGGCCAGTCAGTAAGCAGCTTCAACAGGGGAACTGTAGTGTGCGGAAAGCAGATTAATTTCCTCTTCAAAGTCGGATGTTTCCTGCGCGTTGACATACCGAGAATAGCGTGTCGTATAAATATGACAAGATTGTAGTATTAGTTTAAACTTAAGCCATAACTTTTCTATTATCGAATTTACATCTAAACTGGTTCATTAATTTTGGCGCTATCCGTGCTCAACCTGTGAAACGGTTCAACTTATCGGATAAGAACTTTGAAAAAAACGAAACTTAAATATTTTGAAACAAACCGACTTCAATATTTACACAATCAACACGTAGAGATAATTCAAAAACTTCTTGTTATTCAATGGGCACACATGACAAGTGGCATTTTTCGAATATAAAAATAATAATAAAAATTACTTTACGCAATAACATGTTATGAAATAACGAAATAACACGCATAAAAACTACAGTTGAATTGAGAAACTCCTCCTTTTTTTGAAGCCGATGAAAAAAAGTAGGAATACTAGACTATTGACTCTGTAACATAAGCCGAATGAACTTTTTAAAAAGCGCAATGTACGCTCCAATGATTTTAAGTATTCCGCGTCTAAAGCTGAAAGATTGAAAGAAAGAAAGAAAGAAAACATATTTATTCCGTCCGAGTTACAGTGTAAAAAAGCGATATTTAAATAAAGTACAAGTAAGTACATGAAGAATTCGGCACCATACCCTCCTGACGGAAACGACCGCATTCAGATTTTGTGTGAGGGTAGTCTTCACACTCTGATATTCTATGCGGCCGACAGCGTTCGCGCGTAGTTCTGCCAGATAAGCGTGGTGTGCGAACATTAAGATTGCTCAACACGTTGCACCACCTCTCTGCTCCACGGGATATGAACACTTCACGTGCACAATTCCTTCGTTATTCGTTTATTGAATGCTAACACTGTATTCGATACGTTTATGGTAAGGTACATACTCGTAATACTAAACTACTCTTCTAAAACTTGAAGGGCCGAACTGAAAATCAGTGCCGTTCTCATCGCGGCTTATACTGAGTTTTGTCCGTTTTACGGCTTTATACCGTAGCACAGATTGGGCGTGTTGTAGTACCTAGTTGTTTGCATGTTTTTCCTTTTTCTTTTATTTTTTTCTCATTTTAAATTTTTGTTTTTTTTTTTTAGATTTGGTAATGTTTATGCCTTTTAGTTGTTTATGATTTAAAATATTGTGTAGTATTAAATTGTTAAGTTTGTACTTAATTTTTTCTGTATTGTGGTGCTTATGGCCGTAAATAAACATTTTCTTTCTTTCTTTCTTTCTTTCTTTCTAATCTACATAGACGGTACTCAATCTATCGAGTAATATTCGCTTGTTATCGATAATTGCAATCGAAAGGCAACACGTAAACGGCTTTCGACTGAGAGCGTCTGATATTGTATCACATTGTTGTTCGTCCGTGCACTAATCCTCAATGCACAATGTTCGCTACGCTCCAAAGTACACTTTCGGTCTACTGCGTTATTGATCCAATAAGTGCTAAATCATTTGAGAGTTGTATTGGATGCTTCAACTAAATTGATTTTGCTTTAAGTTCAGTTGAACACTGACAAAGAATTACCATTTTTTGGATCATATTTAATGACTGATTCTTCATATTTGCCGATGCAGGTTGCTCGTGCTTTTGAACGTTAAAGTTTTGTCGGCAATTTACAACATCAAACAGGTTAGCCATCCAATGATAAATGAGGTCACCGTCGTCCATGGGCACCAGCCAATTCAAAGGCGTTTTTTAAGATTGGCCGGTCAAGAAAGCAGGGAGATAATCACAAGCCCTTAGGTAACACCACAACTCTTACAGCGACTAATTATACCAAGAGATTTGTATCTAGCCAGGTATGCTACATATTATTAATGTAACTACAATGGCTGCACATATTTCTCAGATAGGTTGAATTATCCTTCGATCAGGATCTTAGATCACAACGGTATTAGTTAGGCAAACACAAACTGCTATGGGTTATCGAACTTGTTGAGATAAAAAAATAATAAAAGTCGAATCCACCAGTGCGTGTGGGTGCGTATCGCGTGTTGGTCTTCACGCAAACCTGAATAATAAAGTCGTTGGAAACGATATTGACGTGGAGGGTTTTCCCAGTTTAAAATGTCCCAATTTGTTAGGTATCTTGCTACAATTTTTGCCAAATGGATTAACGTCGCAACGTCATGGCAATTAATGTTTTTTTCATAAATTGTCTTAGTTTGGAGACCACTTGCGTTGGTTGGTTGCCGCCAAAGTCCGTAAAATCTAAAGTCAGAATATGCTAAATCTATAAGTAAAATACTGATCAGGGATATAACATGAGGGATAGAACATAACATGACCATAACTCAAAAATTGCGCGCCAGATGTCACTAAAATTTAAATGGTACTAGACGACAAGCAATGCCTACCTTCGATTAAAAAAAGAGTCTAGAATCTAAATCAGTAAAACTATTCTCAGCTAGCGGTGCAGAATCTGGCTTCATCCGTATACTGTGTGTCGATGTAATTTAAACAAAGGGTCGAAACACGCTCCGGCTGAGGATTATTCCTTGCTATCATATCACTTGTAATTTGCACACAAAGTTACGTAATCCCTACAATTTGTAGCGCAATTCCGAGGCTCTGTAACGTCCAACACATGCATTTAATGTGAACATTCAACGCTGATGCCCGCAGAGCGAATTTGCTTGGAGCATCGCCTCTTTCGGCCCTCCAATTAGTATAGAACCCTCTTGATGTTG
Organism: Hesperia comma; assembly: GCA_905404135.1. Lineage (NCBI taxonomy): Eukaryota > Metazoa > Arthropoda > Insecta > Lepidoptera > Hesperiidae > Hesperia > Hesperia comma. The sequence goes on along the minus strand of FR990028.1, from coordinate 1,611,996 downwards.
ATTATAGGGAGCTGATGTACGTAATTGTTACAGGCCGGGTATCTACATAAACGGAGTTCCGATAACACAAAGTGGCAGCTAAGATGGTTCATACTGTACCAGGTTAGTAAGTTGTTTACCTTTAATGTTGTTATTTAAATTAATAAATAGTCCAGAGTAAAATAGGTAGGGACTAATTACCAGTTTACAAGCAGAATAAAAGGTATAAAATAAATAATAGTTTAAAAAAACTAAAAAACACGCTTTTTATAGAATACTGAACTAAAAAATGCATGTGCATGGTGTCATTTTGATAATATCTTAAAAAGCACCCCACGCTTTTTTTAAATAAAATATTTTCTTTATTTACACTATTATTAATTCATGTTTGTTGAAATTTTTAACACTATTCTTAATTTAAATTTATTGAAACTTATTTTCTATTTTTTTAGTTCAGTATTCTATAAAAAGCGTGTTTTTTAGTTTTTTTAAACTATTATTTATTTTCGACTTTTTAGTTTTGTTTATTTATAATAGCTTGTTTTTATAATTTTAAACTATTATTTGGTCTCTATCGATATCTATCTACTGTGATAACTTAGAATTCAAATAAACAGAAGAACAACGCCATCTAGTAAAACGTAATGTACGCAGTCAAACTGAATACGCAGTTACAGCTAGTTGCCCGTAAATATGGGTAGATGGCAGTAGCAAATGGATAGATGGCAGTAGTGTGAGAGTAAAAAAATTAAAATCTTATTTTGCATATTGAAAATTGGAATAATTTTATCAAAATAGTGTAATGTCATCGGAACTCGATAAATCTACAAAGTTTGAACGAAATCTGGCCATTTAAAGTGGGTCAAAATCGCGTCCAAAGAAGTCGGTTACAAACAAATATACAAACATACAAACATACAAGTGAAGCTAATATAAAGCGTGTAATAATATCATTATGGTAGTCTCTTTATGCGAAGGAGAGTTACATACAAACATACATACAAACATACAGGTGAAGTTATAGGCTAGGGAAGGTGGAAATTAAAGAAGTTAGGAAAAACGCCTATTTTTAGGAAAATCCGCGATAGATTTGCGTGGAAAGGGTCTAGAAAATTAGGGATCAACTGTTTATAGGTGCGTTATGAATTTGAAGCAAAACGCCTGAGGGGCACGGAAGATATTAACAGAAATGTAGGTTTAAAATGAACGAATTTAGTATAAATCAAGGAAAAACAGTTGTAACTCGGAAAATTCGCGATGGATTTTCGTGAAAAAGGTATAGGAAGTTAGGGATCAGTTAGCTTTAAGTTAGTTATGAGTTTGAAGCACAACGGTTGAGGGGCACGGAAGATATTAAAGGAAGTATAGGTATAAAATTAAGAAAAAAATGAGGAAAAACAGCTATTTCTCGGAAAATTGTGGTCGGATTTTCGTGAAAATGGTATAGAAAGTTAGGGAATAATTAGTTGCAGATGCTATATAAGTTTGAAGCAAGAAGACCTTTGGGCACCGGAGATATTAAAGAAAATGGAGTAAAGTTACATACAAACATACATACAGGTGAAGTTAATAAAAGCGTGTTAATATCGACTCACGACTATCTTGGTTCTCAAGGATAACAACATATTTGTGACTAAATGATAGGATGGTATAAACTAAATGATAGGTGGTAGAGCCTAGAGCTCACCCGGGGAAGTACCACCGCCCGCCACGGTACTTATTTTTTTTTTTCAATTTATTTTTATTTCAGATAACTCAGATCCATTATATAAAAAGTACATAAAGCATCAATCTATAAAAAGTATACAAATTAAATTAAAGAAAATTGTTAATTCAAATAAAATAATAATAATAATAATGTCAATAAAAATTAATAAATAAATAACACATCTATAAACATCCATAAAATTAAATTAAAATTCACATACAATCAAATCCATATAAAATTAAATTATTAAAACTTAACTTAGTACCATTCCTACCGTGTAATAATTGTTTTTTGTTTTAAGAATAATTGTGTTCCGGATAGGAAGGTGTGGAGCCGGTTACACTTTTTTAGAGGCGACCATCTCAGTCCTCAGGGGTAGCAACGCATCTGTGACCGAATTAGAACGAGACTCATTGAGTCTAGTTCTGGGTCGGTCACAGTTGTCATGTGCGGCAGCGGAAGGTGGTGCTGCATGCTCGTTTGCTATCTTAATTCCATAAAAAAAATGAGAACCAGCTCTAAATAACTGTGACTAAATTGGACATTGGATACTTGAAAATAAGAACTAACAACACTTATAATGATGGTCGTCATAGAGATTCTTATTGTTGTAGAACCTGCTTTTTTACTACGAATCAGAGAACAACACGCGGCCAACGGGGGTACTTCTTCTAGAAGGATCCTATTGCGAAAGGCTCAGTAAGTCGCCCATGGAACGAAATGCATCGGTAAGTAATCTATGTACCTTTGCAAGGCGTGTCCACTTATGAGTGTCATAATGCTTGTTCACATAAATGTGAATGAGCACTTATTGATTGAATTGCTTATTTATGCACAAAGCTAACTAAACAGAGGAAATACCTAATGAAGAAGGGTCATTTGATACTTAACACCCAAGACCCAACTACAGCTTCTTTGATCAGAATTTCCTGATCAGACAATTTTCATAAAGTAACAAAGTTTCCTAAGCGGCCATAGTTGTAAATTTCAACCTTCAAGAATGAAATGGATGTTGATTGTGATCACTACAGACATGACGTGTTAACCAGACTTGATGACAATAGCACATAGATATCAATAACACCAAAAAAAGCATCAACGACCAAATAAATCAAATTGAAATCACTTAAGTATCCACTATTCCTCAACTTTAGATCCATATTTTTAGTAGATTATGGGATCTTTCCATGCAAGGAATAACTTGTAATAAGTACAGAAGCCAGTAAAAGAAGACGCATCGAGTTCTATTCCCAACTACCTAGATACATTACCAGGCGAGACGTACAATTTGCACCTAAAGTATTCTCTGCTTCTGCTTGTCTGCAGTTCTGCTTCACGATATCGTACCGTCGTGAGAGCCAGCGGCAGTACGAGCTGCGAGCGGCGTCTGAGGTGGACTGCGTTCACTGGGTCGACGCCATCCGCGAAGCCAGGTAAGACTATCCTTTTATTAATTATTTTTCTACCTCTTTTTAATAGTACTTTTTAAAATGTTGGCAGATTCAAAATATTTGACGTTCATAAAATTGCAATAATTTGTTTGAATATTCTTATGTCGACCCTTTAGCTACGTTGTTACCGTCTCTTCTAACGCCAACGGTTTTATTTCAGCTCGATCATACACGTATGACAATAAAATAGTATCTATACAAGTAAGGTAGTAATACAAATAATACACGTTACCATCTCACACTTTGAAAGTTGAAGGAAGAGAATTGGAAGAGCGTTTTGCTTTTTAACTTACTAAATACACAAACCTGTTTGAAAATTTTAGTAAAATGAACCCTTTTAGAATGAAAATGTGTCTGAATATCAGTCAAAAGTACCTCTACGCGGGCCAAGCCACGTGTACAGCTCGAATATGTACATTTTCCCACGTTCCGATCCAATAAGATAAGCGCGTGTACTGCAGCTCTGTAAATGTCAGCGGGTGATATTTAGCGGCTCCAGCTGGAAGCATCCTGTACCAGTTTATTTGAAGTCCTAAATGTTTCGCAGCTGGCGTGGATATTGTGAAGGCGTGTATAAACACGGCTATCTAATCGCCTTGAATTTTGTTTTTTGTTTTGTTTTTTGATTTCACTTCATTTTTAGGCACCTCCGCCACTCCTCAGTGGGCTGTTGTTAAGCAATAACTTTTAAAACTTAACAAAAGTTGGGTTACGTGAAGTGTGACTACTAGTGGCGTTTTTTATTACTATGTACATACCTGCACATGAAAACTTTTATTGTACCTACCCATTTCAGTTTAAGAGGTAGAACCCTGTGACACACGCTCAGACAGACAGTACAAGCCTATTAATAAAGTTCCGATTGCCACCGTCTGGGTACAAAACCATAATTATAGATATTACTTAGATACAAACCAGTAACACTAGGTATACGTCTTTCTGACCTCTGGGATGTTACATGTAGATGACATAATATGTTTAATTTTTAAAAGTAGTTGATTTTAATATACTTACTGTTATTTATTAATATTGTACGCCCATTTGAGGCAGATGTTTGGCTTGTGATAAATAGTACTATATTGACATAAGACCTGAATGTACCCGAATTCCACAATAAACTGATTCTGATTCTGATACAAACTTAATGTCATGCAAATAAGTTTAACACATGAAAGACGACTCCGTTACAGCCTATTGGAACTGATTTTACAGAATCACAAGAGTAGAGTTTAGTTACCCGCTCAGTGGAGCGAATCAATCGATAGTATGCATGGAACAATTGGCGGGCGAAACAGCAGCGGGTCTCAAATAGCAATGACGAGAGGGATGGTTGGACCCGTTGCCATGGCGACGGGATTAGGGTCAGGGCCGTGACCCGTAGCCCCGTGCACTTGACACCGCTAGCGGGACCGGGGGCCAGGAATACTTTGTTACAGTTGCTGCTGGAAGAGGGGCAGAGATGGGTAAAATGTAACCAAAATGTAACGAGGATTACTGATTAAAATTTCATCTGTTGCATTTTGTTCAAAATACATCTCATCAAGATTACGCATTAGGATAAAATCCAGAGGCACATTTGGGCACATATAAATGCCTTGCTTTTCTCGAGAGGCGCTTACTGATGTCTTTTTAAGCCACGTAACGTAAATAATGTGTAATCATGTAATCTGTATCTAATCATGCTAACATTTTGCACATATCTGCTATTGACGTGGAAAAACAGTTCGCGTTAGGGCGCCTCTACACGATAGCCAACATGTTAGCCAATGTTGTGGCGAAGATGATTGCCAAGAGATTGTGACGGCGTCCACACGTTGGAAGGTCGATCAGTCTGCGTCGGTTCGGGCCAATGTGCGGACGATATTAATATTTTCTTAAAATGAATATTGAGGTTCTAACGGCTGCTGCGGTTTAATTATTCTCAGCATACAATACAATAAAAATGTGTATAAAAATTATTATACACATTTATTTCATTATAATACACATTATTATACATCTATATTACTCATAGTTGCCATATTGTAGACATAATTTAGATATCGACGTGTGAATAAAGTGCGTGCGCTCAGCGTGGGCGCTCGTTTCTAACTGAAATCGTGGCCAACGTGTGGACGCTGCGCCGATAACTGTGCCACAATCACGCCACAACCCTTTGATCCGCGTTGAAAAACCGACACCTCACGGATCTTGCGCGAAGTTGTGGGCCAACGGCCCAATACCTACCAAAGTAATCACAAACACCCCTTCTACACGATGGCCATTACCTATTAGCCATAACCTTCGCCAACATGTTGGCTAACGTGTAGAGGCGACATTACGGAAAATCACGGAAACGCGGGTATCGAAAATATTGATGCAAAGAAATACGACGTAGGTACTGCGTTTTATTTTTATTTACACGGGACGCTTGTTGCTTTCCACGATCCTCGGTCTGCGTAAATATTTTTGATGCAGTATTTTGTAGATAATTTTATATTTTTTAACTAATCCTGTGATTATGTGTCCAGTTCGAGTGCGAAATGATAGACGTCTGTTTCTTATATGATGTCTTTATTAGCACGCCTTTTAATACTTAACATAAAACCCTAACTTATACGGGCTTAGCTACACACTACAATCCATCTAAGATCGATATGGACGAGGACATGAATGGTTCCGTAACTTCTTTAGTGCAATATTTAAAAAGTTTAGTACGTAAGAAACAAAAAAGATAGATATAGAGAGGCCGAAACAATATGTTTCTTGTAAGCTGTCCCCATCCTTTTTTTGTTTTTTATTTTTTATGGTTTCTTCTTTCTTCTCTATGAGCAAGTGTACCTTCTATGTCCGTTGTGGTTAGTGATGTAAAATTAAATTTAACTACCACACTTCCTCCTATACCTATACATACCAATAATATGAGAAACGAATGATTGCGCCCTAGTGATAAACTCGTAAGTTATACGTTGAGGATCATACCATTTGACACTACAACAATTCAAAGTAAAACTTAATTTGCAATCCAATAAATATGACCTACCCCAAGAATACAGTAAGTTTATCTCGACATGCTTAACCCGTGTAAGACAATGAGGGTCGCCGTTTTTGTGCTCACCAGTTGGCGCCACCGGCGAGGTGAGGTCTTGCTGTCAAAGCCCGCCCATACATAAACAGTGACAAATGACATTCAGACAAGCGAAAAGTGACAGACAGACCTCACTTTTCACTAGCACCTCTAGCGGAAAATTCACACGCGGTTACCCTCATTAAATCTGTATTCCAACAGTGCCACTCACTCTGATGGCTTTGAGTGCGGTTATTCCCGCGGGACTGTACCCGCGAGGAGAGGAATTGGGACAATGGGCTACATAAACCCCACATAAACGCTACATAAGCTTGCGGTCGTCACGGTTACATTACCCCGCTATTATATTGTATCCGTCGGTTAATGTTGTTTCAGAGATAGTAGAAGAACATTTTCCTCATTCTAGTTTAAGCGCGAAATTGAAGCGCTTGTAAAATTACGGTTTCAGAGAGAATTTGAGAGGTCTGAGTTTAACGACTAGCGCTGTTAGTTTTGCGATGACAATATTTTTGTGGAGAAAGTCTCAATAGTGGTTGACTACAATTATAGTTACCATATCTGGATTACACTATCAAAGTGTTGTACACCGCTCACATATATAGGTATACTTAGGTGCATTCCGAAAATGAATATGAAGCTCGGCCACTCCCTAGGCATGACACCACACCTGGCGGGAGTATTTTTAGACTTAATATCATGGATAACAGTAAACTTTTCGGAAATGAAAACCTTTAAAGTTCGCCAACCCGTTTATAACTTACACACCACACCAAAGCATTTCACAGTGCCACCAATACTTGCTGGTACATGCCACTCCTTATCCTTTTCACTTACAACTGCTCTCACCAACCTCCCACCCCCAACAGCTTCAACAAGCTGCTGCTGCAGAAGGAGGAGCTGGAGCAGAAGCAGCTGCACCTGCTGCAGGTGGTGGAGAGCGAGCGCACGTCGCGCTGGCAGTACGCGCAGCAGTGCGACGAGCTCAGCGGCGAGGTCAAGAAGCTCAAGACTGAGGTATACTATAACCACCCCAACAGCTGCTGCTGCAGAAGGAGGAGCTGGAGCAGAAGCAGCTGCACCTGCTGCAGGTGGTGGAGAGCGAGCGCACGTCGCGCTGGCAGTACGCGCAGCAGTGCGACGAGCTCAGCGGCGAGGTCAAGAAGCTCAAGACTGAGGTATACTATAACCACCCCAACAGCTGCTGCTGCAGAAGGAGGAGCTGGAGCAGAAGCAGCTGCACCTGCTGCAGGTGGTGGAGAGCGAGCGCACGTCGCGCTGGCAGTACGCGCAGCAGTGCGACGAGCTCAGCGGCGAGGTCAAGAAGCTCAAGACTGAGGTATACTATAACCACCCCAACAGCTGCTGCTGCAGAAGGAGGAGCTGGAGCAGAAGCAGCTGCACCTGCTGCAGGTGGTGGAGAGCGAGCGCACGTCGCGCTGGCAGTACGCGCAGCAGTGCGACGAGCTCAACGGCGAGGTCAAGAAGCTCAAGACTGAGGTATACTATAACCACCCCCACAGCTTCAACAAGCTGCTGCTGCAGAAGGAGGAGCTGGAGCAGAAGCAGCTGCACCTGCTGCAGGTGGTGGAGAGCGAGCGCACGTCGCGCTGGCAGTACGCGCAGCAGTGCGACGAGCTCAGCGGCGAGGTCAAGAAGCTCAAGACTGAGGTATACTATAACCACCCCAACAGCTGCTGCTGCAGAAGGAGGAGCTGGAGCAGAAGCAGCTGCACCTGCTGCAGGTGGTGGAGAGCGAGCGCACGTCGCGCTGGCAGTACGCGCAGCAGTGCGACGAGCTCAGCGGCGAGGTCAAGAAGCTCAAGACTGAGGTATACTATAACCACCCCAACAGCTGCTGCTGCAGAAGGAGGAGCTGGAGCAGAAGCAGCTGCACCTGCTGCAGGTGGTGGAGAGCGAGCGCACGTCGCACTGGCAGTACGCGCAGCAGTGCGACGAGCTCAGCGGCGAGGTCAAGAAGCTCAAGACTGAGGTATACTATAACCACCCCAACAGCTGCTGCTGCAGAAGGAGGAGCTGGAGCAGAAGCAGCTGCACCTGCTGCAGGTGGTGGAGAGCGAGCGCACGTCGCGCTGGCAGTACGCGCAGCAGTGCGACGAGCTCAGCGGCGAGGTCAAGAAGCTCAAGACTGAGGTATACTATAACCACCCCAACAGCTGCTGCTGCAGAAGGAGGAGCTGGAGCAGAAGCAGCTGCACCTGCTGCAGGTGGTGGAGAGCGAGCGCACGTCGCGCTGGCAGTACGCGCAGCAGTGCGACGAGCTCAGCGGCGAGGTCAAGAAGCTCAAGACTGAGGTATACTATAACCACCCCAACAGCTGCTGCTGCAGAAGGAGGAGCTGGAGCAGAAGCAGCTGCACCTGCTGCAGGTGGTGGAGAGCGAGCGCACGTCGCGCTGGCAGTACGCGCAGCAGTGCGACGAGCTCAGCGGCGAGGTCAAGAAGCTCAAGACTGAGGTATGCTGGAAGCTGCTGGCTGGGGCCTAAATCTGCTTGAATTACGTCATGTCGGAATAGTTTGACGTATTTTTCACACGTTTTGTATTCCGTAGGTATCAAAGTCATAGTATAATTTATCAAAGTAGGTATTTAATCACAACGCAACTGAAGCAGTTATGAATTATCAGAATTGGGACCGGTACAATATCGTCTTTCACCCGTTTGTAAACATGTATAATTAGTAATTTTCAATTTTTTTTAAGTCAAATCAAATTCAAAAACTTATTTATCTTATCCTTTGAACAAAGATAAAAATTACTTTTTTTACTCTGAATAATACTCTCAGCTCTGACTGCCAGTATCAAAGCTTTTGAATAATTAGGTCCCAATATCCCACTGACTAATTCCCATCCTTATACCTGTACCTACTAATCTTTTGTGTAGCTATGCGCCTATAAGAAAGAACACGAGCCTGCGACCAGAGCCACTTCCACCATCAGCCTTTCGCCCAGCGACTCGGAAGACATTGACCCCGCTGAGCTAAGGAAGATTAAAAAAGTCCAGGTACATTAAACAGTCAATTTTCTTTGTCAAAAACATGAACCACAGGAAATGAGCTGCCCAAAAAAGATCGTTCCAAAGTTTATCGCTACTCATGAGAGAGAAATTTTATTTGTAAAGTAGACAAGTCTTAAGGATTTAATTTAATACATCTCCAGGTCATTCTTTTTAAATTATTCATAATGGAAGTAGTGACGTATTTTTTTATGTATATGAGATAGCAAACTAGCTTGAAGCTACAAAAACAGTTGACAACACTGTAACCGACCCAGAATGATTCTTCTTAAGGTGGGTGGATTTTAACGGGCAATATTTTGTGGTTTTTGACAGAGTTTCTTCCGTGGCTGGCTGTGTCGGCGACGATGGAAGCAGATCGTGGACCAGTACATCAAGAGCCCTCACGCCGAGAGCATGAGGAAGAGGAACAGGTTATATTTTAGTTGGAGATATTTAGTTTCTCAATAAGCCTTTTGGTTACAAATGGTTTTTAATGATTATAATCATCGAACAAAGTTAGCATTGATCAACAGTGTTTCTTCCTTTACATAAATATTATTTCTTTCCAGCTTGGTATTCAAAATGGTGGAAGCTGAAGAAGAATACTTGGAACAAATGGAGATACTGGTAAGACAAAATTTTGTTACTCTGAATCATTTTATACTCTTCTTCTTCTCTTCTTCTTCTTCTTCTTTTATACTATTCTTATTCTCCGAATTAATTCTCTAAATCTTTAGATCCAAATGTTATCATTTTTCTGATCCAAAGGTGACATGCTTCCTACGTCCATTCAAAATGGCGGCGAGCTCCAAGAAGCCGCCTTGCACCCACGAAGACGTCAACTCCATCTTCCTGAACAGTGAAACTGTGCTGTTTCTGCACCAGATATTCTTCAAGGGCCTCACGTCTCGCATGGAGTCCTGGCCTACGCTGGTATTGGGTAAGAATCTGCTATTTGCTCATTTTCATTCAGTAACTCGAAACAGAAGTTAGTTAAATTTCCCTGGGGATTTGAACCAAGAATACGTAGCGTGGGCGAATTGCAGAACTTGTTTGAACTTTGTTAGAATATAAAAATAAATATCCTGCGCAAGCTTTTGTCAAGGGGACAACTTTTATCAATTTATTGTTTTCTTTAAATTATGACTTACTCCGTGGGACGTATAGAAAAAACTGAGCTCAAATGAAAATATCTGGCACCATTGTCTTCTTTGCTTGTTGGGGCGGTAGGTGCGACAATACGTCACACTTTTGTTATTTATTTATTTATTTATACATACAAATACAAAGAATGAAAAAAAATATTTTTTGTTTATGCCTAAGAAAACTTTAGATCGACGTCCAATGTCGTCAGGATTTCTTTAAACGACTAAAATGTCACACCACCTAAACGAAGACACGTCAACTTCAGCGCGTATTACAATTCTCACCACAGGAGACCTAGGAACGTTATATGGTTGAAACCTACACTACGCCTCCAATGTTTACTGCTCCCTAACAGGTGACCTATTCGACATGCTGCTGCCGATGCTGACGATCTACCAGGAGTACGTGCGCAACCACCACTACTCGCTGCAGGTGCTCACGGAGTGCAAGCAGAGCGCGCCGTTCGCCGGCCTGCTCGCGCGGCTCGAGACCAAGCCCGCCTGCCAGGGCCGCTCGCTCGAGACCTTCCTCACCTACCCCATGCATCAGGTTGGTTGTGTGCGTTAGGTTTAGCTTATATGTCAATCGATTTGGTTCGAGCTTTTTGGAATTCAAGGCTGGTGTTTGTCATGTGTCATTTAAAATAAAGCAAAGGCCCAATTTAAATGAGCAAAATGTGATGAATAGTATTGGTATATCTTATTTTATTGCCTTCCCGTTCTGTTGATAATATTCTCAATGCCTTCCCTTACACTTCCTAATAAGAGCAATGCTCATTACTTTTATAATTTGTGAACGAACTCCATGGTCGCAGATCCCGCGGTACATAATCACGCTGCACGAGCTGCTGGCGCACACGCCGCACGACCACGTGGAGCGCCGCAGCCTGCAGCACGCGCGCGCGCAGCTCGAGGAGCTCTCGCGGCAGATGCACGACGAGGTAACGCTGACCGACCTATATAAACCATGTTATATTGGTCTAACTCTACGGCTACATCTACTGCTTACGGCGCTACGGCATTTATAATTAAATACTACGCAGATGTAGCCAACGTGACATGTACATACGACATTAAATGGCAGTCAACGGTAAGCGTTAAACGGATATGGATTTTTATGACATATCAAAGCGTTTTGGTGCCTAATTTAGCGCGACGAGAAGATTTAGGAGGATAAGAAATGCCTACTTTGTTTTTTTAGACGATTTTTAGATGATTCAACGTTTTTATTTAAAATTCCTCCTATACAGGTGAGCGAGACTGAAAATCTGCGGAAGAATTTGGCTGTAGAACGAATGATCATTGAAGGCTGTGATATTCTTCTCGACGTCAACCAAGTGTTCATACGGCAAGGTAAGTTAATCACGGTTTAATTCACCTTCATTCTATCGTAACAAGAAACAGCCTCAAAGAAAAATTAGCTTTTCTCAATTTGCTTTTATCGGTTATATCACAAGGGGCAACATTTACTCTTATACATATACTCTTATCTGCTTCTGTTACCCAGTACAATTTACTAATTGTATCTACATGAGTTTAAAATGTTGAACATTTTCTTGACTTATTCTCAAAAACTCCCACCTCCCAATTGGCCCGAAACCTGCATCTTCCACTCAACTTACCACCAACACATCCTTATCCCCAGGCACACTCTCCCAAGTGGTGGGCAAGGGCCGTCGCGCGACGCTGCAGGCGCGGCAGGCCTTCCTGTTCAGCAACCACCTGCTGCTGACCACGCGCGCCACAGGCGGACGGCTGCATCTCCCCCCTGCTGGGAGACTGCCGCTGCATGATGCGCTCCTGGTCGAGGACCCTTCCAGCCATGATGATGATGGTAAGAGAGGCAGTGTGGAAATGAAGTTCTCGTGAGGTCTTGTTTAAAGCAGACAGTAATGATCCACGCCACGAGTGGCCGTCTGCATCTGCCGCCCGCGGGGAGACTGCCGCTACATGATGATCTGCTGGTTGAAGACCCTTCCAGCCATGATGATGATGGTAAGAAATAATTTGGTGGTGCAGTTTTCCTCTTCCTGTTCAGCAACCACCTGCTGCTGACAACACACGCCCTGGCTTATTAAATTTTATAAATGATCTCATTTTTCGTGAATACTTACTTGTGTAATATTTTTCGTATAAAATTAATCATCACGTTCCAGATTCAACCTCAGTGTGTTCTTCGCCGGGTGGAGACGTCTATCAGGGCAAAGATTTCAAAATTCTCGTTGAAGTCAAGGGAGAACAAATTTGTGCTCATTTGGGTAAGATCTTGACTTAACCTTCATTTATTACAAACCTGTTTGCCATTCAATTATCGGACGGACCCTTCGAACGGCGATCGGACATTGTCACTATGGCGTCACACATCAATGCTCCAATATAAAAATTGGATCGTAGTTAGTTTTTGTCCGACACCTTTTTTTATACCTCAAAGGGCTCCCAAAAACACTGACGAGCCGCCTAATCGCGGTGGTTAAAAGTGGTCATCGTCACTTTTGGACACGAGCAACATCAGGGGAGTAACTAGTGCAACGGTAGCTCTGAAGAACTCTTTTTACACTTTTAAAGAACTCCAAGTCATAACTTCGGGAATAACCCGGAAGCCCATTCCACAGCTGTAAAGTTCATGGCAAAACGACCTTGAGAATCACTTATTCCCTTTGTTAATTGAAAAATCCAGAGGCAATAGTACTCAAACACAACATAGCCCGCCTACCGGATGTAAAAACCAAATGCTCCGTCTCCAGTGGCAGCAACCCTAGAAGAGAAAGCAGCGTGGACGAGCGAACTAGCGCAGTGCATGGAGAGCGCGGCGCTGACGGAGCTGCTGCGCGCGTGCGGCTCGTGCGGCGCGGCGTCCGCCAGCCTTCCCGCCTGCCGCTCCGACCGCGCGCTCTTCACCGACGACGTGGACATCCGCTTCAGCCGCACCCTCAACTCCTGCAAGGTGCCGCAGATTAGGTCTGCCACGCCGCAGCGGCTATTGCAGAGGCTCACTGGTGAGTGTTTTGAGTTACGAAGGTTGAAGTTTGACTAAACTGCCGCTCTGATGGAGCCGCACGCGCGTGCGGTTCGTGCGGCGCGGCGTCCGCTAGCCTGCCCGCCTGCCGCTCCGACCGCGCGCTCTTCACCGACGACGTGGACATCCGCTTCAGCCGCACCCTCAACTCCTGCAAGGTGCCGCAGATTAGGTCTGCCACACCACAGCGGCTATTGCAGAGGCTCACTGGTGAGTGTTTTGGGTAGTGAAGGCTGAAGTTTGACGTAAGTGCCGCTACGACGGAGCCGCACGCGCGTGCGGCTCGTGCGGCGCGGCGTCCGCTAGCCTGCCCGCCTGCCGCTCCGACCGCGCGCTCTTCACCGACGACGTGGACATCCGCTTCAGCCGCACCCTCAACTCCTGCAAGGTGCCGCAGATTAGATCAGCGACTCCCCAACGGCTGCTGCAGAGGCTCACTGGTGAGTGTTTTGAGTTACGAAGGTTGAAGTTTGACCAAAGCGCCGCTCTAATGGATCCGCATGCGCGTGTGGCTCGTGCGGCGCGGCGTCCGCCAGCCTGCCCGCCTGCCGCTCCGACCGCGCGCTCTTCACCGACGACGTGGACATCCGCTTCAGCCGCACCCTCAACTCCTGCAAGGTGCCGCAGATTAGGTCTGCCACACCACAGCGGCTATTGCAGAGGCTCACTGGTGAGTGTTTTGGGTAGTGAAGGCTGAAGTTTGACTAAACTGCCGCTCTGATGGAGCCGCATGCGCGTGCGGCTCGTGCGGCGCGGCGTCCGCCAGCCTGCCCGCCTGCCGCTCCGACCGCGCGCTCTTCACCGACGACGTGGACATCCGCTTCAGCCGCACCCTCAACTCCTGCAAGGTGCCGCAGATTAGATCTGCCACGCCGCAGCGGCTATTGCAGAGGCTCACTGGTGAGTGTTTTGAGTTACGAAGGTTGAAGTTTGACTAAAGTGCCGCTCCGATCGCGCGCTCTTCACCGATGACGTCGATATCCAGTTCAGCCGCACCCTCAATTCGTGTAAGGTGCTGCAGATTAGATCTGCTACGCCGCAACGGCTGCTGCAGAGGCTTACTGGTGAGATTTTGGATTGTGGGCGTGAAATTTGTTTTTACTGATAGCAAAAAGAAATGGGTTTTATGATGATTTGTTGGGAAAATGCACGTCAAGCCCAAAAAACGTGACATGTTGATGAGCTTCGGCTCGTTTATCAGCAGTTTCATTAGAACCTATGATTAGTATATTGGTTCACAAGATAAAACTTATGAATTCAATAATCATTGTGATTGCGACTCCATCGACGTCTACTTTCTTCTTCTTGTTTGTTCAGCAGATTTTTTTACCCACAGCGAATATTTCGTCATTTGCATTTTAAATTATTTGTATTAAATCTTTCTCTTAGATCTTCGATTCCTGTCAGTGGATTTCCTGAACACGTTCCTCCTAACGTACCGCGTGTTCACGGACGGAGTGACGGTGCTGGAGGCCCTGAAGCAAGTGTTCTACGAGCAGTCGCAGCAAGAGTTCGACCTCGCCCCGCCGCCGGACGCCACGCGCAAAACCAGCGCGGCTAGCACTGTATCAGGTAATAATCGCTTTATTGTAATTTACTGTGACGAGAAAAACCCGTTTATGGCCGGTTATAACTTCTCTATCTCTTACTGCTGATAAAAGATTTATTATATTGTTATCTTGCTTATGATCTTTATCTGAATCTCAAATGATCTTTCTCAAAATTAATATACCAAAGGAACTTAATTCAATAAGGATCATTATCCGCAGTAAGAAATAAATGTATGAGGAAATTGGCTTACACTGACCATGTTACATGTTCACAACACATTGTTAGCGCAAGCCTGGCTTGATGACCCTGCTATCACCATTTGTGTTTGTGATATTTCGATAGTGTCGGATGATCCTGGGTGTTCTTCTGCCGAATACCATTAAACTGAACTCTTCAGCGTATCTCGTGCCCAACGTAAACGTTGATCCTATCGATGTAAATACCTGGTATTGTTTCAGGTTATGGATCAGAATACAGCGATAGAGATTGGCAAGCAAGGTTTTGGAGGGCATCCAGGAAAAGTGAGACCATTATGATCTTCTTCTGTCTTTCCTCCCATATCTTCTTCTCTTCATCAGGACTCTACACTTTACTATTCCGTGCCTGTAGTATCATTAAGAGCTTTATTGAAAGAATAATAAAATCTTCAGCTTTATATTGTTCTTGTTTATTACCGAATTCAACTTATAGGTGAAGAGGACGACAAATTATCTCCTTACTTGATGGCTCCATCGCGCCGTCAATCTTCTGTCACTAAGGTAATTTATAATGTCTCTTTCATTGATGAGTTACCGCTTGATAAATTACTGTAATTTGTGAGTAATATACATATGTGTTGTGTGCTTTATCACATGCTTTCTTACAAAGCCGGAGGAAGACAGCAGTCATTTGACCATACCAAAAATAATGGCGACTTCTTCAAGTAATGAGACTTTGAAAGGTAACGACCAGTAGCAAAGCCATTAATTTAAGTTTTATATAATTTATCATCTTCGCATTAGCTCTTAGGCTGCTTGACTATTGTGTAAACTATCTATTTTCCTATAGGAACATCACCATCATCCCCCGGCGCTCTAAGCTCGGTGACTCTCGTCGGCAGCCCCAAACGAGCCAGTCCTGAAGACAGGGCGAGTAACAAAAGAGACGAGGACAGGAATACTCCAGTCAAGGAGAGTGACAAGGAGAACGCCAAGATAGCAAAAAGCATGAAGGATAACGCGGGCATCATGAAGGACGAGAGCATTGAGCTCGTTGACCAGAGCGATGAGGATATTAAGTACAAGGAAGAGGAACCAGAGAAAACTAAGTTCAAAGAAGAAAAATTCAAAATATCTCAGCGGTTCTCTGAGGTAATGAGAATTTCTACAACCTTTATTCTTTTCCTGTTGACTATGCCTTTTGTATTTATTTTATGTGACTTAACATTACTTTCACTTAGTTCTGGATTATTATTTACTGGATACTAATATTAGAGTATCAATTATCAACAACATCACTACCCATCACGATTCGATTTCACTACTAACCTCGAATCTCTCCCAATTAAAAAAAAACACGCTACTATCCACAACGCTGTCCATATCTCATTTAAAGTCAAAATAAAAAAATAAATTATTTCATATGCTTCTATAAAGAGTAACATAACACCCAGGTGTTGGGACTGCCCTTTCAGTCTATAAAATGTAACAGGTGCAATCCTTGCCAAGTGTTGGGTCTACCCTTTCAGCACTTTGTTTCTGCCCCGTCATTAGTACTATAACACCACTATTTATCTATCAGGGTCAATCATAAATCATTATCATCCTCTGCCGCAGTACAATAAAATGCAACGCAACCGCACGATGTCGGAGAGCCCCCGGCGGCTGCAGCCGGCGGCGGCGGCGGCCGAGGCGCGCCGGCGCTCCGAGGGCGCGCGCGAGGCCGCCGAGCGCGCCGCCGCCGAGACCGAGCTGCGTCGGGCTTCGGACTCCGGCGCTACTCGGGCTCCGAGGAGGTCTGTTAGGTGAGCTATGGTGGTGGATTGGTGATGATGGTCTATAGATTTTTAGGGTTCACCAAAGGGTACCAGTGGGATCATGTTTCTATGATTCCTGATCCGTCAGTAAAGTACTTGGTGAATATGACATGCTTGATTTTAAAACGAAGCAGCTAAACTAAAGGATTGAAAGCGGCTCGCTCAGTATGTAGTCCGTATCAGGGTATACCATGAATAAAGACGATTTCATTATTCATGGTATCTCTGATTAATTATAACATCGGACATAACTACGTCCGATGTTGTCTAAGATTATAAGTCTAAGGTTGTGGTCTATATCCTATTCGGTTTTTATTTTATTACAAGATTTACCTAAGTTCACAGTCGTAATCTGTATCGCCATATAACATTTGATGAGATTGTAAAACTTAGGAACTAAGTAAATGAATAACCTCTGACTATCTGCGGCAGCGAGCGTCGCTGCACGAGCTCGTCCATCAACAGCGAGCGGCGGCGCTACTGGTGCGGCTCCGAGCCGCGCTCCTCCGTCACCTCGCAGGCCTCGCAGATGGCCCAGGTCAGTGGCTACCCTTACACTAGCACAGTCGACACCGTCTTTAACCAGTATTATGTTTACCTAGTACCTCATGTAACTTAGAGACTAGAGATTTTTAGTTAATAATGATCTTGAACTACAAAAGCGTCTTCAAATAACGTCATTCAGAATTCCTCGTGTCTCCTATTTCACCGAAATGACTGTTCCTGTCCCAGCTGGACAAGAATGTTGTACAATCACTGTTGTCCAAGTTCATCGACTAATAATTTTCTTATAGCCCAATTTTATATAAGCGTTTGTATTAAGAAATTTCACATTGACAGTGATAGTACAATTTCAGACGTATCGCCGCGACACTGGCCAGCCGAAAGCTGGAGTGGTGATTACTTCATTCAGGCAATCGCACAGAAGGTAAGATTGCATATGTCACGGCTTTACAAAAAAATCTGATTCGATATTATTGTTTTTCAATACTCTAACTATACAGATATACTGTACTTCAGCACACTGGAGCTCAGATCACCGTGTCGTAGCATGTACTGACTTCTCTCGACTCATCACTATACTCAAAAGCCATAGCTTTGCACGATTCCATGTGACTTTCAAGTTTCAACACTAGTTTTTCATTAACTATATTTTTAGTTGGTTCATGAATTTCAAAGTGAATACCATCGGCAGTTTGAACATGTTGTAATTGTCTAATGTTGGTTCAACAGCTTCGGAAAAGACCTGTTGTGGTGAGTGTTCGCGGAGGTAATCCCGTAGGGCGGTTGGTAGAACCGCCGTAGACCAGTTTGGAGATGCTTTACCTAGAGTTTGTTCTTTACCCTTTTCGAGATGTTTCGTACTCGGTTGGACCGTAGTTGCAATGAGGTCACGGCTGTTCACGAACGAATTTGGATTTGATTGAACACTTGAATGAAACACGTGAACGTTCTTAGGAACAGCACACGAATGACCTTTGGATTTTTTGTCACGTTACTCCCAAACTAGAACTGTTTTTGGTTTTTTATCACTGGGGTATTTTGTTGAGGAAAAGAAATAGAGAACGTTTATTATGAGTACAATATTAATGTTAGGACTGTATGTTAAATTAAATTAATTTTTATTTGTGACTTTTTTTTATTGCTCATTTTTTTGATAATAACGTTTATTGAGCCTAAAATTTTTAATCCATCAGCATATTTACATCTATTTTCTTTATTTTAGATTTTAGGTAGATACTAATAGTGAGTGCGCACATACTAAGTACACTCTTAATCGCCCAAATCCCTAAATTCAACAAAAATTATGGAAAGTTATGGCAGTAGCCCGTTTTTGCGCATCAAAATGTGCATTTAAGATTGGTCGGTCCTTCGAGTCAAATTTCAAGAACACCAGAAATTTTTAATTGTGCCAAATCTACAAGGGTTATTGGGATTGGTTTAGGTTATGTTTCGATAATATTTATATTATGTAGTATTATGATATTACCTATGCTTTGAATCTGCGCGTAGTTGCCCTTCAGTAGAATAATTAGGGTAAACACAAGCGCATTTAGCTCCTCACGTTAGAACGTTAGTCGAAGTACACGGTATATTTAACTTGGTACATTTTAGTATAGATTTACCTATTAATTAAACCAAAGTAAATTTTATAGCATCAGTTTAATTAAATTTTATCTAAATGTAGGTTATTGACTAGTTATCTAAATTTGCATGCGTTCACTTTTCATATTCTTTTTCTTATTACTTAATTCACTTTGATTCTGCTATGTTTCTCTCTCCACTTTTTTCTGTCTTGCAAAGATGTCTTTTCGCATGTTTTATCTATCTCATACTCTTTACTGATACTTTCAACGTCATTCATTCTTCAAAATTCATTCATATACTCATAATTTTGAAAAGATATTGAATAAAATCGGTTATACCTAAATGTATGCAACGAGTTCTTAGAGATATATTACGAATTTAAAAAAATGCAGACGTAAGTGGTCTCTATTTATTACACGAATTTATGACTAAGCTGACTACTACTGACTATACGAAACTGACTAAGCTGACTATTTAAAACTAAGAGTTACTCAGGATGGGTTACTCAGTAAGAAGATATTGATCAACACAATTAGGATGGCATCACCATGCACATACATGCCTTTAGCATTAGCGGTAACTATCAAACATAACATCAAAATCCTTGCAGATTTTGAGTATGTAAACTTAATAATAGTCCCTCCCTCCGCACTACTTAATATTATAAATGTAACATGAGCACTTTTTACCAGTGTGTCTGCTTAATTTCACGTTTAATCTATCATAAGTTTGAAACCTTGAAATGACAATAGTTTTATCCCTATAACACGTTCCTTTGGGATAATTTGAATTGTATTTTGCGTTTGGCAAAGCTAGTATATCATATTCTTCGAGATTTTCGTCAAAGATATTTTAGAATAGCCTCGCCACAATAAGAGAACCAATGCCGATTGACATCTGTACATGTGTATATAGGAGCAGCACATCAACAGCGGCGGTAGCATTCGCCGTGGCGACGTCAGCGTCGTCCAACCCGCGCTCCCCGCCGCCCGTGTCGCCGCCGCACGCGCGCCGCGACTCCGTCATATCCACCGCTGCTACTATGCGAGTGCTTAATGTTTTAAGGTAGGTTGCGTTCTCTACATAACTTTTTATAATGCATTTAGTGTTTTCTTTTTTAGTTTTAGTAAGCTTTATTTATAAGTACGTTCCTAATTTTGAGTGATTTTTGTAATGCATAGTAAACATTTAGGAATAAATGAAGAACCTTGAGGGATGCCAGCGTGTGTTGGGTTCTAATAGAATTTTCGAGCAGTCAATCGAATTTTTCTTTTGATACAAATAACAAATTGACAAGTGTAACTCAGGAAGAAACATGTTTTTACCTTTTTGACCGACAACGCATCGATACCTTTGTTAATTTTTATGTCTATGTGCGACAGTGACCTTTAACCGACCTCGTCTGATCAGTTGCCAGCTGTAAATGTCTCTTCACTAGAAGAATTCATGCCGAGCTACCCTTCCAGACACTGGATCTCAAAGCACTCATCAGACTTCTGGTCGGACGAGCGGCTGCGCGGGCTCACCATGGACTTCCTGAAGGAAATCGAGGGCAGCCCGGGGCTGCTGCCGGCCGAGCACAAGGCGGCGGCCCAGCTGCTACGGTTGCTCGAGCGCTCGCCCGACCGGACCGTGGACCTCAAGGCGTTGTTTGCTCCGCCGCATGTGAGTGTGCTCTGCCGTTCTAAGGGTCCCCGCAAACTGACCGCAGCCACCGGTGGCTGTGGCGCTGTAGCGCTTCTTTTTAGACGCGCGGTCCGGCCTACAGCCGCTTCGGCTGAATTCTGCTCACTGTTATTGGAGCTGTTGGCTGTCGGCCGGATTTTTTATTTAATTTCAAAGTGCGCTTGGTCTTAACTGCCCTAAAAAAAGTTTTTGTTTATATTTTTTCAGATACCCACGAAGGAGAACGTAGAGACGCTGTCGGCACTGGAAATAGCCGAGCAGATGACATATCTGGACTACCAGATATTCAGCGCTATTCACAGCGAGTGAGTCGATCGTTGTATTTATTCGGGAATTCAATTCTTCATAAACATCCCTCGTTTGGAATGCACCTTACTGATCTGCGAACATGGCTATGGCGATAGGGTCTTTTGTAAATTGCTGGATCACCACCACCTGGTTCAATCTACACGATTACATGATAGTAGGATTTACCGGCCTGGCTAGTTACTGCCTATCTTGGGATGGACTTTCAAGTGATTCCATATTTCGATTCAAGTCGGATTCCAAGGAATAATTCAGGTCTCTTGTTTTATTTTTGATCCGCAATGCCCTAAATATTGTTGATTGCCATGGTCGATGATGACCAACCTCGGCAGGTTAGTCTGTCCATCTATCAATACACCACATCCCAGTATCCATCAGCCTACAAGTCAGTATGGGTGCAGGGAGTTCCTGGGCCAGGCGTGGACCAAGAGCGACAAGTCGGAGCGCGCGCCGCACATCCTCATGATGACGGCGCACTTCAACCACATCTCCAACCTCGTCATCTCCGAGATCCTCAGGAAGTACACCCTTACTGGTAAGTTGCAACAGAGTCATCTATCTTGTCCAACTCTTAATAACTAACCTTTTTTCATTGATAAAATTAGAATAGTAAACTAATAATTTAATGATTAATTTTAGGGCATTTTGTACTCGTAGATGTGACAGGACGTGACGTATATTTCTTGCGTCTGTGACCTGTACTACTGTAGTTTAAGTTGAACTTTACCAATCGTCTATGAAAAATAAAATAGCTCATTCATCCATTTGCACTTTAATCATCCAGCTCTCCAAGGGTTGAGACCCCAATTCCAGTTGAGGATGACTGAGTCACTTTTGGTCACAAAAATTTTGTGCCCTGAACCAACACTGTGGGCATCTACTTGCACTGTACTCATCCTACTACCCGAGACAAGAGGAGTCCCAAGGAGACGATGTCATTTAGTCACTTTCAGCCACAAATTTGATGCCTTGACTAACACTTGGTGTTGACGCACCAGGTCGTGTGGCCACGATCGAGAAGTGGGCGGCGGTGGCGGACATCGCGCGCTGCCTGCACAACTTCAACGGCGTGCTGCAGGTGTGCGCCGCGCTCTCCAACACCTCCGTCTACCGCCTCAAGAAGACCTGGGAGAAGGTCTCCAAGACGGTCGGTGCTGTTGTATTGATAGGTTGTTGAAGAATCTAAGTTTAAATGTTGTCGTATCTCCTGGAACTATTGGTTTCGAGGTATGGTAGATGAATACTCCACCAATCTGCACTAGAGCAGCGTGGTGGAGCATGCTCTGGGCCACCTCAATAATGAGGAAAGACCCGAGCTCAGTAGTGGGCCACTAATGGGTTGCAGCCAGGTGAATACTAATCTCACGTGTGCGCATACACACATAAGCACATACAGACTCACACATGCACATTGCACATGCACACATGCATACATACGTGAACGCCATAATAATGCCTGGACATAAAAGCTTATATACATAAGTAAATTTTACTATATAGTGTGTAATTTTGAGTATTAAAAATTGAACTACAGTACGCCCAACTTATGAAATGGCAAAAATTTGAACTAACGAAAAGTCATTCATAAGTACGTTATGGTCATTCATCTGTCAGTTACTAGTGTGCAATGATTGGTCAAATGAATGTCAAATGCGTCCGACAGCGCCTCTTTCGTTTCAATCTTATATAAGTTGGGTTTACTATACTAGCCGACCACGATAATTAGGCTCATGTCAGTTAAGACGTCATTGGAAATAGGGATGGGAATACGTAGTACATTCTGCAATAGTACCAAAAGTACCATGGTGAATGTTTAATGGAGGTACAATTTTTTTATGGAATTAAGATAGCAAACGAGCATGCAGCACCACCTTCCGCTGCCGCCCATAACAACTGTGACCGACCCAGAACTAGACTCAATGAGTCTCGCTCGTTCTAATTCGGTCACACATGCGTTGCTACCCCTGAGGACTGAGATGGTTGCCTCTAAAAAGTGTAACCGGCACCACACCTTCCTATCCGGAACACAATTGATCTTAAAACAATTATTACACGGTAGGAATGGTACAAAGTACCGTGGCGGGCGGTGGTACTTCCCCGGGTGAGCTCTAGGCCCTACCACCTGTACTTGGTCAGTTACTGTACCTGCGCAAACATCTCGGAAAACGAAGTTCACATCAGCCTAGTCTAAATGACCTTAATGTACAATTGTACACGACTGCGCCTCACTAGGGGACGCGCGGGGCTAGAGCGGGGTGGGGGGCCCGCGTGACTGCTATCTGACATGCGCCTAATTATTGTGGTCAGGTAGTACTTAATGTTTTGACATCGCCAAAACTTGTTTTATTTGTCTTGCAGAGCAAGTCGACTATAGAGAAGATGCAGACCATAATATCGTCGGAGTGCAGGTTCCGAATCCTGAGAGATGCTTTGCATAGGTCAGTTGTTTATAGATCTTGAAGTCTATTGTTTATCGAAATAATTACCAAACAAAGAAATTAGCTACCTTATGTGGTGTGGTTAGCATTATCTAAAAACATTATCAACAAAAGGTGACCACATCAAGATTATTGCGTATTCTTTAAAGATGAGTTTGATGACACTTCATCATACCAAAGGCTCTGAAGTGTAAATTTTGAGGCACATTTCTTCTTCTTCATATTTCTTAATTCTTAATTCTCCAACCCCGTTCCATAGCACCATTGCAAATGATATAATGATTGACAAGAACACCATTTCCAGATGCGATCCGCCGTGCATCCCGTACCTGGGCATGTACCTGTCGGACCTGTCGTTCATCGAGGAGGGCACGCCCAACTACACGCCCGACGGACTGCTCAACTTCTCCAAGATGAGGATGGTGAGGGATACTTTGTAACTCCCGAACTAGCAGACGATCTGTGTGATGGTAGTTCGTCACCACCGAATATTGGAGAATGGAGAAAGCTAGAAAGTATGAATGGCCTGGTCAGTAAGTTTTCGTCAAATTATGCAAGTCTTGACTGATTTCAGATTCTGTAAGTGTTTTTTAAGAGTTATACTAACCTACTGGCGTAGTTATGTGTGGATGCTGTTTTATTTTTTAATTCTTGGTAACTTACTCGTGTCGGCAACGTTTTATTTGTTTAACGGTGGATGCGTATTCCTTTTTTATAGATCGCTCACGTGATCCGTGAAATCAGGAACTTCCAGCAAACGCCATACAAAATCGACCACATACCGAAGGTGAGTTATCTACTTACCTATTTATAAAATAGAGGGTTCAGAGTAAAAATTGAAAATTAACTTATTCAACAAGGAAATTAGATTTTTTGGAACTTAACTTATATCCGGACTTCTTTTAGAAACATCCGTATTATTACAACCCTAACATCCAAACCATGTATGTACCACCTAACATCCAAAACATCCAAACATATAGAAAAAAAAAAAAAAAAAAAAAAAAAAAAAAAAAAAAAAAAAAAAAAAAAAAAAAAAAAAACCCAGATAATTCCTACTTGTTAAAACGCTGGAATATTCAGACCGGCGATAATGATATATATATATATAAAAAAAAAAAAAAAAAAAAAAAACATCCAAACCATCCCCCCACCACACCCGCAGGTATGCGAGTTCCTCCTAGACCGGTCGCTGGTGATCCCGGAGGAGCGGCAGTACACATTATCACTAGAGCTGGAGCCGCGCGCGGCGCGGGGCTCCGCTGGCGGCCTGCAGCCCGCGTCCCCCGCGTCCCCCGCCGCGCAGCGCCGCCGCCGCGCCTCGCTGGCCGCGCTCGCGCCACTGCGCGCCGACCGATAGAGGACGCGCCACAGATATGTATAACTGTTCTGTTACCGTTCATACTCGTGCCAAACTTGATGGCATCGCCGTATACACCGTGCGCAACAGATATAAATTGCATAGTTCTATTACCATTATGGCTGGCTGTTCACACCGCCGCCGAGTCGACGAGAAGATCGGATATTTTCTCGCTCAAGAAAGAGTCATAAATATGACACGTACTCGTTGGCTATTCATATTGCCTCGCATATGCATCTCTTTTCTTTACACGAAATATCATATTTCTGTACGTGCTTTACTCGCCTACTCGCCGACTCGCCGATGGTGGGACACCTGGCTACACAGCGCACAACAGATAATATGTACCACAAACAGTAGCTTAGTCGTGTTCTATTACCGTCAAATACTCGTGCCAAATTTTATGGCTCCTCAATAACTGAATATTGCACAATATGTTGCCATATATGTTCAGCACGGTATTAGTGCACATTTAACGATGAAATTCGCTTCGATGAAATGCTACGTTGAGCTCCCTATATTTCAGAAGTACTTAATTACTTTACGATTTTCTGCCAATACCAGTGTTGATTCAACTACTATATAGCAATTAAAATGGGAAGATATTTTGATGTTCATGAATGATGTCATTTGATTAATTAATGAAATCTTTAATTTAACGTTAGTAGGTTAGATAAGTATGTAATGAGACCCCTAATAATTTATGATTGTTTCCTACACTTAAAAGCAGTCGGCAGTGTATTAAAAATTTTGGGAGAACATCAGTGGACCCAAGATACCTCCTTGTAGTGCACCAAGTTTAGATGACGCAATATTTTATTTTTTAATCTATAATATTTCTTCGTTTATTTCTATTGCCTTAGAAATTCTTGCCGCCTATTCTATTTGAATTATTATGTAAGAAATAAAATGACACTACGCACATAAATTGGCTTTAGCTATTAAAGATATCGTGAATAGCACTATCAAAGGCCTTAGACAAAAATAGAAAAAGTTACACCGAACATGGTATTTTTCTCAAACAATCATTAATTGTTGAATTTTATCGACAAGAAAAAAGGTCTGCGGCTGACGGTTGTGAAATAATAAACCTAAGGCTACACGTGGGGGTGCCATGTGTCAAAGACCATACATAACGATATATATTTTAATTTATTATCAACTGTACAATTTATGTAAAAAATAATTAAATATATCGTATCAAAATATGGTAGGATTCACTTTTAGTTTTTTAAATATCAATCCTAAGTACGCCGCTGTATCCTTAAAAGAACAAAATGTAAGAATAATTATATGAATAAAGTGGCCAACAATTATACCTCTGAAATTATTCGTCAAGTACAATAGATAAATAAATTTTATCTTCAATAATCATATTAATATTGTGTTCAAATCAATATTTATTAATGATAAAATAATAACATAATTGATGATAATTATGAATTTCTATCAATTTTATTAACAATATTAGCACATTTAAAAATAATGACTATTTCGGTGTTTGTTATTTCAAATTGAAAATACAAGCATTTATCATTTCTAAGGTCATTTATATTTCTATATTTCCAAAGCATAATATCATATTTTTATAAAATAGGGTAAGATACACTACAAGTGCTTTTAAATATTCTATGGCTGTTAAAATACAGTATTCATTATATAGCAATAAGATTATTATCATAAAATTAATAAGTATACAACTTTACATGCCAAAGCATCTATGAAATTTACAGTACATCTATGAGTTACTATTTAAATATATCTTCAAAATATACTTCTACATAACTTTAAATTAACGCAGGTACATTTAAAATATACAAGTATTAGTCGAATAATTTTGTAGCAGTCATTACTATTAATACAGTAACTAAATAAATAATACCTATTATTCATATAAAATGACTTTAGTAATAAAATACTAAAATATTATTTCGAAGCATAATATAATAAAATTATAAATAAATACTTGTTATGAGATATTACACTGAGCAAAATTATAATTGAGTACATTTATATAATGTTTTGCCCCAAAAATTAAGTCTATATTTATATTTCGGAACCTGAATATTAGAGTGATCTATATGCAAAATACGAAGAATACATTATTAAAATGACGTGATGATATAATAATGATTAGTCGTCATATTTTTGCAATTCAAAGTAATGGAAAACTAAAGATAATCTAGAAGAAATGAAATCATCACAAGATGCCAATGGTTGAAAACGTAGAATAATTCATGAACGTAAAGACATGAATACATTCATACTTTTAAGAAAGATCTCTTTGATAAATGTAAGTAGGTAATTATTTCCTTGCCTTACACAAGTATTATTTCGGCTGTTGTAGGATACGTATACATTAGTGTTGTTCAGGTAACTAATATTAATAATTATATCCTCAACTGAATTTAATCGATAGTCTTTGGAGCCGCCGTTATAGTTTTTGTGAAACTGTTGTTTATGTACATCTTGTAACAAATTATAATAATAATATCAATAGGTTTCTCTTTAAGTGAATTGTATAATTCATAAAGAGGAACAATAAAGATTTTAAACCTTAATCGATAGAGATTTCGAGGTTATCGTTACCAACTTTAACGTATTTACAATTCAATTCACGTGTAAGTGCTAACAGGAAAAAATACGACAACAAATTAATTATTATGCTTATCATTGTTTCTATTTATCTTTGCAAATCCTTTCTCTGATTTAAGATATTGGAGATTTATAGAGATCTCCAGATATAGACTCCTAGGTATACCTAAATATTACCTTAAAATACAACAATAATTAATTAATTAAGTAATGTCACGTTATATTTTCTTGTAAATACTGTCTATTTTGTTTTCAAAATTCAATTTGTAATTTATATCTTAACCGCGCTCGTTCTTATTTTATATATATGTTACCGTTAAAATGCATAATAAGTTAATATGCACATTAACTAGGTAATCTGCAGATACACTGATACGATACGTTAAAGTGTAAAAAAAGGTCTTATTTGCACTTTACCCAGTTAGTCTGCACAGTAACGGATGGTACATCGTTAAATTGCGGAAGACTGGCTACCTGAGTACCAATTTGTGTTCATGTCGTGGCCACATCGCAGATTTGAAATCATCATCGGCCAGATCGATCATGAAATGATCGATCTGGCCGATCGATCGAGATTTGGTCGAATCGTAAAAACGCGGAAAATAGGGCATAACTTCGAACCGTGACGTCTCCGGCGCTGCGGAAGGTGCAGCCCCTACGCCCTTGCGTAACAAAGCACAGACACCCACGCTCGCCTGCGCAGCTTCGGCTTACTGGTCGCCTTCGGCGACCAGCCTCAGCCGCTCCGGCTTGCCCGGGTGTCTGCGTTTTGTTACAGCGGGCGGGGGCTGCCCTCCCTCCGCGCCTCCGGGTTCTAAAAAACACTCTAGGGGTAGGGCATCCAAGACTACGTGGAGTAGGGGTAGGCTAATTCGGTTCTGTAACCAATTCGACCTACCTACCTTGAAGAATTTGACTGAGTAGTAATGGAAATGAGTATTCATTGTTTTATATCCAAAGTCAACTCAATTTTTATGTTTCCGTTCAATGTTACTCGTTTTTAACAATTGACGTTCAAACAAGAACCTATTTTATAGACTTTACCGTATGCATGGTCGTTAGTCTGCAGATTAGCTAGGAAGTCTGCAGATTAACTAGTTAATGTATGAACTCAATTATAGTTTTTCCACTTTAACTGACTCAGCCAGCAGATAATCTGCAGAATACCTCGTTAATCTGCATTCTATCTGATTTACGCAAATTAACGGTAACATATTGTATATTAAAATATTATTAATTTGTTGTCAATTAACTTATACATTTCGTAAATACCATATCATTAAATATTTAAAATAAAACAATATTATAACGCTCAGTAAAATTTTATGCATAAATAGGTCGTAAAAGGAAACAATAAGTTGTTGTTAAATTAATAAGTACAAAAAATATTAACAAGAAATAAATGTATGCGCGTTAACAAATATTAAATACAGAATACTTATTGTTAAAATTACTGTTTTACAAAACAAATTCTATAAAAATAACAAATTGAGGCATCACACTCACGTGATGCCAACGCATATCAAATATGTTTAAATATTAGTATCTTATTAAAATTAATAGTTAAGCTAGCTTAGAAGCTGACTTAACTTTAACTGGGTTGACTTAAATATTAACTAAAGATAAAGGAGAACATCAGATTTGGGCCTGGAGCGAACAGCTTGTTCAATACCCTCAAATAATCTTGCATATTTTAATACATCCATTTCATATTTAAAAATCTAGTTACATCATATCATTAAAATTTTAAACGACTAAAGTAGATAAGTACTATGTGTGCGCGGTGCGTAAGACGACTATATTTCATTATTT
This sequence comes from Hesperia comma, assembly GCA_905404135.1. Taxonomy (NCBI): domain Eukaryota; kingdom Metazoa; phylum Arthropoda; class Insecta; order Lepidoptera; family Hesperiidae; genus Hesperia; species Hesperia comma. The sequence continues at coordinate 1,582,767 of FR990028.1, read as the reverse complement.
CCATCATTTTCCGCAGAAACGGAATATGCACAATGTGGTAACAATATCCTCGATCTAAAAAGCGATGTCTCATGCATGTTCATGTTCGAGGCCCAAGGTCCTTAAGAAAGTTGCTGGTCTCCTTTAAATCCAATTGAGCTCCTACACTTTATCAAAACAACACGAGTAATTTGGAGGTTAAGACATCCGCTCTACATAATAGGTGCCATGCCTCAACTGTCGTAGAATTTAGTAAAGTATTGGTACTTTTATTTATCAATATATTACTTAAAAAAATTAGCCATGTCTATTAAAATTACTATGTAACTTATTATTGTTAACACTGTTTCTATACTACGTTGTGACACGTTACCAATCGCTTGTTACCCGTTGCGATGGATGTTATATACCTTACATATATCTCGGTAACTTTTATACGAGCCTGTACATTTCCTGTTACTCTGAAATTATTGTTGATGTAATAAGTACATAATAAATATGTTAAGTTTTTAAAGAAATTATCTATTAGAGCTTTCTAATGATGTGGAAGTTTCCGTTGGACTTTTAGTAGTGAATTGTATAGCAATTGAGTTGTCGATATGTCGATAATAGTCGTACGAAAAACTATTTTCCGGATCGTTGTTAAACTCATTGCTAACTCGACTTCACAAGTCTGTTATCCTATTTTAATTCACTACCAAAAGTGCAACATCACTTCTCCCATAAAAATTATTGAATGTTTTCAATATTATAAATGAAATTTAAATTCTATTAATAAATTGTAAGTACTTAAATAATTTGGAGAATTTTATGTTAATTAAGTGTTAGTGAATAGGTATGTTAAAATATTTTAGTGAGTGCAACTTGGCTTATCAATCTTTAATTATAAGGTATCGTAGTCTGGCCAAAATAACTATGTTTATAATTACAGTGTATCACTATTTTTACTGTGTTACGTCACGCATTAATTTAATAAACTTTAAATGAATGCCAAAAACAACTGTACCTAAGTTATCATTAAAAAAAGTAAAAATAACGATGCTAGGTACTCTAGATACCTACATATTATGTTGAAAGGTAATTTTGTTACAATATTTTGCTCAAATGTTTTGGTCAGACACGAAAATTGTTGTCTGATGTGAACCTCAGGTGATTTCCAGTGAGAGTAGGCTCGTCTAAGTCTTTTCTACGTCCTTTTCTATGTCGTTTAATGTTAGCGTTAGAAGGTGTCTTGCACAGCCTGTGAGCTAAATGGGGCCTAGTTTTACATACATTGCTTTACTCATATAAACTATTTATGTATTAACCCATACAGGATAATTACACTAGGTAAAATTAATGAACTTCATGAGTAAAACGGTCGATTTAGATCGGTCGAAGATCCAAGTGTTTGCGTACCGTTTTATCATCCCATAATTTTCTCTGCGATATGCAATAGCCTCAAAGTTTTTGATCTATTAGGAACATTATATCTTCGTCTATTATAAATTCAAATAATATTTATTGTTACAGTTTTAACTGTATAATCTCTCATCGACAGAAAGATACATAAGTCTTAGATAAGGCTTTAAGGATCCCACATTAATTGATATTCCAAAAGTATTGTGTATAAGTTTTGTAGTAAAACTGGGCACTCATTGATATTGAAAGGGTCAAATATTATTGACTGGTTGTGTATTTGGCTAGATTTAGAAGATAAGGCATTATTGATCTTATGCGCATAGCTGTAAGGCGTTACGTTGTATTATAACGGTTGTTTCAAATTTGACTTTTATTAAAATTGTTATAAAGGTAAAATTATTGTACCTAATTATCAGTTATATTTTCCTTTCATTGTTGGTAAAATGCACACTTTTTTAAATTCACACACAAAGGCTGTCAGATGTCTTGTAAATGCTCTTTACTCGGGAGTTAGTGAGTGAGATTTGTAAATATTGTAATATTTTTGTCTTCTTATCCTCACTTTTAATATATTATTAAGAAATATCATCATCAATTGCTTATTTAACGACTGTTAATGTGCAGTTTAAGAGTAGTTATTTTTTTAAATAATTAATTGCATAATCTTATCAATTATCTTCATATTTAATGCGTTTGCAGTTAGGTTCAGAGGTCTGAAGTTGTCAAATAATCCAAATATATAGAAGATTTTTGGTGTTTTACTGATAGTATTTATATTCATACAGACATAGTAAACACCCTGTTATTTTTTACGTACTCAAATTCATTTTAATATTCATTACAATATTGCTTTAATTTTCGGTCAAGGCACGTTTACCTTATTAATTAATAAGTAACATAATAAATGCATTGTTAATTATTTCATGAATTATATTTTACGTCAAATATATCAAGTAAGTATCTAATGTAAAATAAATAAACACACAGCTACAATTAGTGTCTATGTGGATGGATTATCTCTTATGAATACAGTAAGATGTTTTAGTAATACGTATATGTAATGTAGGTACTATACACTAACATAATCTCTTCTCAACTACCTCTTTGCTCATATTCTAAATAATATTATATTATAATTGAACACAAATATAATACTCTTGTTGGATATTATTAATATTTATAATGCTCAATACATGTGTACAATTGTGTTATCACTGTTTTAAAGTCATTATATTCTATGTTAACTGTATTTATTCACTATTAAAATTAAGACAAGTATTTGAAATACCGTGGAGTATTCGTTCTTATTCTATCGTATTATTGTATATTATATTATAATTAACATATTATTAGTTATTTAACAATTGCTTTATGTAGGACAAAGTTATAGTTTTCTCAGTGTAAAGTGGATTTATGTTATATCTTCCTATCATACTACAATTTGCTTCCGAATCGAAGTGATCACTTCTATAATAAAATAAGTATAAATGCAATTATTTTTCTATTTAATAAGCGACTATAATTGATGTAAGTACCTCACTATACCGTCGGGTCGTATAATTCTGTCATTATCCGTCACGTGACGTTAAATGAAACGTTTTTATTAAATATTTACAAGTTAAGGTTATTTAAAATATTACAATTATTAATATATACACAAACATAACATGACGACCCTGATGGCGCAATTGTTAATACGCCGGATCGCTGCTCCGAGGGTCCTGGGTTCGATTCCCAGCGAGGCGGAAATTTGAATGATGAGTTTAAATTTCCGTTCTCGATCTGGGTGTGTGTCCTTGTCTTGTGTGTTGTCCATCCGTGGCACCCAAGACACAGGGAATCCTAGTGAGTGTGAAACGTTGTTTTTTTTATAATTTATTGAAAACACATAATTATGTTTACATATTATATGTTTTTATATGAAGCCAATGGCGCATCAATTCTATCTTTGATTAAATTTAATTAAAGCTACAACATACCTACACTGAAAAAAATCTATTTTCGCTCTTCTTTATGAGGATAAAAGAAAAACTCGAGGACGTGTAAAGAACTGCAGGTTTATCAGCTATACAAAACAATTGCGCAAATAGTTAGTTAAATTATAATGCTAGTAATGGCATAATTCCATTCAATTATTTAATTTTATTTCAACTTCACGAAGAAAATTGGCTACATGATAAATGATAATAGTTTTATTATATCGAACTGAATTATATGATCCGACGAGTTTATTTATTACGATAAACACGCCTTCATAAATAAAAGGAATATGCATATATGAACAGACTTTTACACTTATTTAAATAATTCACTATAGACTTCAAACATACTTGATGTTTTGTGTTGTGTTGATTATACTGTCAGAGATAGAGGTATATTTAATAGTAATCATCTAAATCAAGATTATTATAATATTTTTTTAAAATTTTCATAATGTCAATATAAAAGTTGTTTCAAATTGATGTTTAGAAAATTACATTTCCTTCACATTTTATTATTTATGTTTTGTAGAGGTATTATTTTGAACCCTCATGTTGTAACGATTGAACCGTTACATAAGTCGCAAAGATTTTTTCCCATGCCTTAATTAAAAATGGTTTACTTTTTTATTCATTTAACATTTCACTGAATTTCTCTTCAATAATTAGGTCCATGTTTAGATTTGTGTGAAACAAAATATCCACTTGATAATATATTTAAACTGAGACCTGTTAAACAGAGTAGGGTAAGATTTTAGACATTTTGACGTGGACTTGATTAATGGAGGCAGTAGCATGTTTTTGTAGTGCGGATAATAGTGTTTACGCTACCTGTGGACTCGTTATTTTAAAAAGGGTTAACAATTATATCATACCTAAAACTTCGGCCCTTGTCCTTTTTAGGGACGGTCACTCACATACGCGCGAACACGAACCTACAAATGTAGGGCGACATTCGAAAACAATAATAATGCGACTGTGCCGACTGTTTCGCAACATTCGTGGTTTTTCAAGCTGACAAAACTGTGAGGGATTTTGGTCGCACTTCAAAGCGCGATCCTCGGACTTTCGTACAATGAACCTACCAACAAACCTCTCCGCCAATCCGCAGTGGAGCAGCGTGGTGGAGTATGCTCTGTTGAAGTATAATAATAATAAGAGGCCGATGATGAGGAACACTTTTATTTTTACTTTTCACAATAATAGTGCAGACAGGTTATTAGGTACCTACATTTTCTCAGGGGCAGACATTTGCAGAAAAAAGTGTCACCCATAGAGTTAATATTGCCAGATCTCTATTACAATATTACCACAGATTAAAATCTCAACATGCTCTAGGCCTCCACAGGCTCAGTAGTGGGCCTTTAATGGGTTGTAGCCACCTACAAACCTTCGTGCGAATGTGAATGACCGCGTTAGAAACCAATGTCATATCAGTGTGTAGTGTGTATTATGATAATAATTTATGTACAATTTATTTAAACCTACGTACCTACTGCGAGGCTCTACCTACTGTGGTTGTTGACAAGTCTGACCTCATTCGTTGTTGTTCTCTTCACAATAAAGTTGTCATTGTGTAAAGTTTTATGGTGTTTCATTAATAGCATTGTCTTTAATTAAATTTGTACTCGGCAAATAGAAGATAACAATGTTTATACTTCTAATGACGGGTTTGTAAATATTATATAAAGATATAAAGGAGTCATTTTTGTAGGCAACTATCATAAAAAATAATAATATGTTTTGTCTTATGCGGCTCTGGGAGAGAAATAAAATCCTCTCATGCGGATATAGGCGAGAGAAGGGCATAAAATATTAGCTGATTTTCTTCCTATGCTAAACGTCATTGAGTACGGGAAGTTTTGAATCTGGCGTAGGTACATACCTAATTTATATGAAATGTGCACTTGTTCAAATAATGCTAACATTAATTAAATATAGTTTTTGTAACATATTATCTTACATTATATGGACAGCGATCAGTTACATTTTTATTGTATGTCTAAATACTATTACCTAAGTATCCTTGGGACACAGTCAACAATATCTTTATCACAGACGAAGTTGATCGCATAATATAAATGCAATCTATTATTTGCATTGGTGATATGCATGTCGTATAATTTTATTCATTTATGGCTCTAAAATATAGGTCAAGGAAATAAACATTTGTGATATAATAGCAATTTAACAGATAAGGTCGATAAGTTATAAGCAGGACTAAGTCGAGTCACTTGCCTATCTACTGCGATAAACACCTACAGCCATAGACGTAAGAAAAAAAGAAGAGAAAGGAATTTTACGATACTAGAAGGTCCAATGAGGGTAACCGTTTTTGTGCTCACCAGTTGGCGCCACTGCAGAGGGCGGTCATGCTGTCAAAGCCCGCCCATACATAAACAGTGACAAATGAAATTCAGACCATTCAGACAAGCGAAAAGTGACAGACAGACCTCCCTTCTCACTAGCGCCTCTAGCGGAAAATTCACACGCGGTTACCCTCATTGAATGTGGCACAAGAACAATTCATCCGGAAAAATTCTTTGCCTTCATAGAAAAAATCGTCACACGGTGCGAGACAGAAAATAGTATCGTAATTTGCTCCTTTTCTTTAATCAGTGCTACAGGTGACATGTAGCCGTCTTGTACCCTTCTACGTTTTTTGCTACACCCGAATGGCGCAATGGTTAACACGCCGATTGCTGTTCCGAGGGTCCTGGGTTCGATTCCCAGCGAGACGGCAATTTGAATGATGAGTTTAAATTTCCGTTCTCGGTCTGGGTGTGTGTCCTTGTCTTGTGTGTTGTCCAAGGCACCCACGACACAGGGAATCCTAGTGTGGGGGCTTTGAGTGTGAAGCGCTATTTATTTATTATTATTTATTTACTGCTACAGCGCACGATAACTTGAAGTTGCACTTAGACCAGTTAGGATAGGGGTCGCTCGTAGACACGCTCCTATATAAGACAGCCTATTACTTATTATTTTCTACACCGTAGTTAATTTTATATTTTTGTGATAAAAACTTGGCTAGTATTGTCAACATAATAATTCATTTATTTTTCTTTCTACAATGAGGTACTTACACTACCCGGCAAGAAATAATGTACATCGGTATTCAGAAAGAGATAATCGGTTAGTTACGGCTTTGTAGAGCGTTGTCTCTCTCGCACATTGCACTGATAATGCAATATATATTAAGAGCTGATAAAGCATCCTATCAAGTACTTTTATAATAATAATATTGATGTTCCATTGGAGGTTTTAACAACTCTTTATATTTATTTATGAGTGAAGGCGACCGATTTCTACCGAATTCGAAAGAAAAGTGACAAGTCAGCCGTCAGAACTGTGTAGGAAGGACAACGCTCTACAAAGCCGAAACTAACCGATTATCTCTTTCTGAATACCGATGTGCATTATTTCTTGCCGGGTACTGTACAATTGTACGTACGTGAAATTGACAAAAGAAACACAAATTACAAAATTTTATTTGCAAACATTAAACCTTACAAATAACACAACAAGTCACAGTTTTGTTTGGCACTCAAACAAGAGATTCAGAGCGACTCTTCGCCTCGTCGGCTTCCTTCAGCAGCGGCGCGTGGCCACAGAGTCTCGTATTATTGGTGTAGGGTATGACGCCCACGCAGCCGCCCGATATCACCAGCCACACGCCGCCCACGTAGAACGTCAGGTCCCAGCTCTTGGACACGTCGTATAGCAGACCTGGAGACCGATCAAAGAAAACTTAAGCAACTTAACGGAGGTACGTATTATAATGTCAAATCGATGCTAACTTTCTGTAATAAATAATGTCTGTCGTAGCGCGGATATCTTTTAACGGTACTTCAAAAAAGACATGGTTCGATATTCGACGCCTTTTTTTATCTCCAGAGATTTCTTCATCATTTGTGAACCAATTTTTATTAGGGGAGGCCTATGTCCAGCAGTGGACGCAAAAAGGCTGATGGATGGATGGATGGATGGACTTGGGGTTTGATGGTAAGTACTTGGGCTTTAATGGTAAGAACTTGGGTTTCGTTGGTTAGTACTTGGGGTTTAATGGTAAGTACTTGGGGTTTGATGGTAAGTACTTGGGGTTCAATGGTAAGTACTGGGGTTCAAGTGTATGTACTTGGGGTTCGATAGTTAGTACCTGGGGCTTGATTAGTTGGTTGGTCGGTCAGTCGGTCGGTTGGCAAGTTGGTCCGTCGATTGGTCAGTCAGTCGACTGATCGGTCGACTGGTTGGAAAGTAGACATGCTAGTATCACTTACCACCCAGAGGTGGTCCAATCAAATGTCCGATGCCTTGGCTGAGCAGGATCATTCCATATCCCATGGTAAAGTAGTCAATCGGCAGCAATTCCATCAAAATCGCCGGGGTGTAGGAGTAGGAGCTGGCGAAGGATAGTCCGAAGAGAGTGCATAAGACGGCCAGTGCCCAGTAGTCCGCAATGACGAAAGGCATGACCACGACTGACAGCCCGCAGATGATGAGGCAGACGGCATACGCCTTGGTCACGTTGAACCAGGGTTGGTCGCCGGCCCATCCAAGCGCCACCTTTAATTATAAACAAGAAAAACTATATTATGAAAATGGTAGAAACATATCAAACAAAATTTTCTATGAAGTTTGGATAATTTCCATCATTATTTTAAGCCTTCTTTAGAGCATTTGCATTTTCGTTGGGATTTTTGGATACCTATAAGTGGTAAATTTTACTTGGACTTTGGACACGGCGTTCGAAGATGGCAATACAAGAAACTTCATGAATATATCGATGCAAGACACATTTGAGATACACTCGATTACTGATCTCTAATCTTATAGTAACTGGGAAGGGAGAACAATGAAATGAAATGATACCTACTATTCCTACACCACTAGCAATTCCAATCACCATTATCATAACTGCACTTCCTTCAGCTTCCGCATCTGACATGAAGGACGCAAGGAAGAAAAACGGAATTATTGACCAGAGCGACATAAGAAGTGATGCTATGTTGATCATAAGAAAATGGAATTCCGTGAAAACTCTGAAATCGAAATTTTCCTTCAATACTTCTACAATTCGGTCGTACCATCGCTGTAAAAAAAAAAAATCATTTAGCAATTTATATTTTTAATGCAATACAAATCAATTTTATTTTTAAAATATTGATTAACAAACATACCCTTTCATTGTCGGAATCTGACCATACAGACCAAGTGGAATTCTTATAAATATTTGGCAACGATGATGCCCTTAACCTGTATCTTGGTATATTCAACATAGCGCCGCGATGAAATATGGTATTTTTATATAGAGGCACATCGCGTAAATAATGATGATCACTGCTTAATTGCCTTGAAAACCAATTCGTATTTTGATTTTTGATTGAATTTTTATGCACTACTTGCGACTTATCATGTTTATTTTGAACTGGTTGTGATTTGTTCATGACGTCATCTTTAGGGACGGATTTCTTTTTTGGAACGGTTCCATGATTTGGTTGTTTACTATCTGTAGGTTTAATTGTTGGCCTCCTTGCTTTAACCGTCACTTCTAATTGCGCTAGCTTATTGATTTGTGCAGCCTCTACGTTCAAATTAACATCAGATTTTCTTCGACTTATAATATGTGGATATGCTTGTAATAATATATTATAGAAGCGTTTATTTGTCAACAATTTTTCTATTACTTCAGCTGGCACCTGAAAATATAAATTAATTATAATTAATTGCATTTACATACGCTTGAGCAGGACAACGCACAACTTAATAAAATTATATAATTATACCTGCTCATTGTGTTGAATAAATGTGGGCAATACAACATCTGAGTGAACTCTTTTGTGGGTTATTTCAGCATTCATTTGAGTTGTGGCTTCTAATTGCTTGGCAGCCACTAAGTTTGATGTCAAAGTTGCAAGAATATATTCAGGACTTTTACCACTTTTCACTAAATCATTTAATTCATCTGCAGTCAGGAAGATTGATTCTCCTCCAATCGATTTACTTGAAATAGATCCAGCACTTGAAGATTTTCTTGACCTCGCCTTCGCAATTTTCTGTTCTCGCTGTTCTTTAAGTATAATCCAGTCCGGATCTCTCATTAAAGCTCCACAAACACATATGTTTAAAATAGTTCCAGCTAATAAAACTAGTGTATTTCTCCAATCATACTTTAATAAAAAATATTCAGTCAGGGGTGAATAAATAAATGTTCCAAATCCTATTCCACAAGAAGCTAGCGATACAGCTAAAGTCCTTCTCTTATCGAACCAAAATGCCACAGCCACCACTGAGGTTACGTATAAGATACCCATTGACAAGCCACTAATTACGCCCAAAGTTAGACACAAGATATCCACCGAATTACTTATAGCAGCTAACAAAAATCCACCAGTTGAGATAAGACTAGCTGTAATAGTCATAGGTCTGCATCCATATCTGTCGACCAAGGCACTCATGATAGGTCCCGATAGTAGAGGAATCGATACAAAAAGACTGCCAATCAAAGAAGTCTTCGACTGTGATTCTGAAAACTGTTTCGTGAACTCCTTGTGCAGAATACCGAATGAATACGCCAATCCATCGGCACACGCTGCAGTCAAAAACGCAGCAAACACAACCATCCAGCCCCAACCCCCGTCTGGAATAGGGGGCAAATCTTCAGAATATATGCTGTCCTTATCACTCAGCCCTTCAAATGTAACCCTGTCTTCTGCCACTGATTTGCAGTCTTCGCTTTTTGTGTCACTATCATATCGAACACGATACTGCGCTATCTCACTTTTATTGTCTTCTGTTTTAAGTGCATTAATTTTGTTTAAGTCTTTATTCATATTTCTCCCATTAAACGTGTTCTTAATTGAACAGTTCTGTTCATTTCCTTCCATTGTCGGTGTACCGTGATGCGCGTGTGCTAATTACCTTTGTATAACGTTATCAAACCATACGGCAAGCTGAAATCCGAAACGTAAATAAGATTTTAATCATGACAGTATAAACAGTTTGTTAGCACTTGTTGTTGATGAATATGGGTCAAATAGCTCAATATGAGACTCTCCTTAGGTATAGTTTATGAAGCTTATACTTGAGTCGCCTAAAATATCGAATTGAAACTCCCTGTTAAAAATAATTTTATTACGGTTGCTTACAGTTCAATTTAGCTTGAAAGTAAAATTTACTTGAAGTATATTAAATTCTCGTATCACGCTATTTCAATGCTTTGTGGATAATTTTGTGATAAATATGTGAATTAAAGATGATAACCGAAATTGAGACCCCCGAACAGAGCAGAAATTGATCATCATTTCCTTCGGTAAAGGAAAACATCGAGATCTGAACACATAATATAAGAGCTCTCCAGCTATTATAGGAGTGTGAAGTCTCTCAATCCGTATTTGGTCAGCGCGGTTGACTAAGTTCCGTAGGTATCCCTTATATTGTGAAAGATGTGACGTCCAAAGCAATGAGACATTTATGAATACTAGTAGTTGATAATTGATCTCTGTCACAAATTTTGTGCCGCTCGAACCCTGAATTATGATATCTAAGATTCAAAGTCTCTAAGCAAATACACAAATAACTAACAAACCTTCACTGTATATTATGCAAAAGCAATTAACACTTAGATACCTACAGCATTCTACTACAGAATAAATGTTGTCGCAACTTATGTATATAAAAATAAATCTTTAGTAAGTATGTTTTATTTAAAAACATATTTTTTCTTTACTTTCTTTGTTTGCTGGCAACGCGTCGGCGATGTTGTTACTAATTTCAATAGACAACGTTGACCACATTGATCACTTATCATCAAATGGCCTGTTTTGCTCGTCTGTCGTCTATTATTAGGACAAAAAAGGAAAAAACATAATATAAGCAGGGTTAAGACACTGAAGCACAAAAAAGTGCCCTCCCTTCTTTCTTATATTCAAGAAAATCGCGTGTCTTCGTCAATCTTAATGAAATCTTGCTCGATTTGTGAAGCTTTTTATCAAGTGAATTACATTTTTTATTAATTACAAATCAAATGTTACTAAGTTACATAATATGTTTTCAAAGACAGATAGGTATATCATGTTTTACCTAATATTATGCAATCTGTTCCAACTTTCGCTAATTAGGTTCAGTAGGCATCAAACAGAATTAGATGGTGACGTGTTTCGATTTATAAATTTCCGTGACACTGACATTACAATAATTAATTTCACACTTTTAAATTCACATTTTAGTTTGGACATGATATATCTCCAAACCTACCGTACCAATTAGGTACCTACTATATATATAATTTTGTAAATGTGTATGGGTAGGAATTGCCGTCAACATCATCATCATCTCAACCCATCATGGCCCACTATTGAGCACGGGTCTCTTCTCAGAATGAGAAGGTTAAGGCCATAGTCCACTACGCTGGCCAAGTGCGGATTGGCGGACTTCACACACCTTTGAGTTTTACGAACTTTCCGGCATGCAGGTTTCCTCACGATGTTTTCCTTCACCGTTTGCAGCAGTGATATTTTAATGATTAAATCGCACATGACTCCTAAAAGTCAGAGGTGCATGCCCTGGGATTCGAACCCAGACCCTCCGAATAGGAGGCGGAGTTCTTAGCCACTAGGCTATCACCGCTATTTTTCAGGAATTACCATACCAAAAGCAAAAGTTATTCAATGTAACCATTCAGTAAAATATATATAAAAAAATGAGGGAACAAATAGTAAATATATTGCAATGAAGTTTAAAACAAATCATGAACGGAAAAGTAAATTGGCAAGATAAATATGAACATGAAGAGGTGTGAGGTTTTCAAATAAATTCATAAGGATTTACACATCATTTTGCATACTAAATGATGCCTGTGCGAGCTGATAGACTCAATGAGAACTATTTATAGATCGTGCGGTTTACGGTCAACTTAAGAAGGAGGTTAAACATGGCTGTCAAGCAAGGCCACACTATATTCGACCTTCAACTCATTGAATCGGATGTTCTAAAATTTTATAGCTTTATTCAGAACGTGATGGCTTGAAAATGAAGTAGGTACATACAACCAACAAAACATACTTATTTCAAATGGTATTTAATTCTGTTTAGATCCAATCCAAGTGCCTATAAATTTATATTAAATTTTGTTAGTGTGTATGATTCAGAATATTAATGCAATATATAATTGCTTTTTACAAAAAAAAATAACCGACTTCAATCTTGATAAAAGATAACTCAAAAAATACTCGCCAGATGGCGCTCAATTCAACATGTAAAGTTCTCGTCACTACAAATTAATCAAGCCCAAACACTAGATAACTGCAGTAAACCGTTGAGGAGTTCCCTCGACTGTCTTTCGGCTTCATCAGATCGACTCCAGATCTTCATGAAATGGTAGCACTTTAATGTACTTATGATAACATGAACAAACACACTAGTTGTCCATACAATTTTCGAAAGTTCCCCTCGATTTCTCTAAGATGCAATCATCAGATCCTGGTGTCCTTATCAGGGGACCCCACTGCGCATATCTACTTTACAACAAAAAAAGAATTATCAAAATCGGCCCATAAACGACGAAATAATCGCTGAACGTACATAAAAAAAAGCATAATATATACGGTCGAATTGAGAACCTCCTTCTTTTTTGAAGTCGGTTAAAAAGTTAAGGTACGCGCTTCCCTTACTTTCATTTTTCCATAGTAAAGTAAGTATAGCCTTTATGAGATGTACTAATTACGAGTAGATGCCTACCTATTAACATTCATGTTACTAATTTTAGTAATTTAGGTAGGTACCAACTTATTAAATTACTAACTAATTGAATATCTATTCTTATACATATAATGGTACTAGTTTTTCGTCGCAAGGCGATCTTCACAAAGAGACAGGATAGATTCCCTACACTTTTTGCACTAATTAAAAAGCAAATCGCAGTTATCTAATACCTACTTTGGATAACCATTCATATTTCTTGACCTGCTACCGTCAATAGGTATCAATTATTATTATCGATGATTTATCGATAACGTTTACTTTAATTTAATAAATAATTCGATGATTTTATAATTTACAGATTAAATTACAGATGTCATGAATTGTGGTATCTACCTATTCGCGGAAGTTTCGAGAGGTCCCCATAGGTTCACTATAACTGTAAGTTTGTTGTTGTTAGGAAAACGCTACTTATGTAGGTATACCAAACCATATAAAAATATGTGTCAAAAGTAATTTTAACCAAATGCTTATCATTTAAATACATTCGGTTAATATATACATGTACTTAGTTCGTCTCCGTACAAAGAAGTAATTCAAAGTAAATTCTAATGTTGAATGTAGCAATGACGTCACAGAAAGGAAACTGAAGATAAAGTTCTAATTATAATTTTGTTATGAATACAAGATGTCCATAGTGAGCACTTGTATAGATGTAATTCATTTACTTTGCTAATTCCGGGCGTTCGAAGCGAGCTGTGCTGTACCGGGTTTGATTTCTGGCCAGGGCATTTACTTATGTTTTCTTAATGTTTTCTTTTTGCGTTTATGACATAAATTGTGAAGATCGTATCGTAAGCGCCCTATCATACCTAGATGTTATTAATGGGCGTTTTCTTTTTCCTTTTTGTTCTAGGCTTAATTTTAAAGCACCATTGCGACACTGTGGTAGAACCAAAAATTTTAATTTATGTTACGATTTTTCATAGATCAAGGCACTCGAGACATACATAAAGCCCACCACACAGTCCAAATACAGATTTGCAGACTTCACACACCTTACAGAACTAATGTTCATGTTTAATGTAAACTTTGATTATTGATGGAGATTAGATTAGAGGTGCGTGCAAGATTTTAACAAAGCTCCCCTGTTAAAGTTCAACTTTGTTGTTGGTGTGATTAATTATGTTCGTATTAATAACATGTGAAGTTCAATGCCTTATTTGAAAGCGGCAGTGACCCAAGAGATCGGTTATCAAATCACCGACGAAATAAAAAGCAAATTAAATAAGGGATACATAAAAATGACTTTAAAATTACTTACCTTACTTCAGGGTAAAATTCTTTGAAACTACTTAAACGTTATTTGTTTTAATCTTATGCGGATAATCAACAGCCTAGTGATTGGTAAACTAGTGTTTAAGGTGTGGGAATACAGCCTCATATTGCTCGAACACGTATGATCGTATCCCCTGCTGAAGAGCGACTGATTTTCATGGCTTTATATATGGGCGCCGTGAGTGACTCATCCCAGTAGGGTGACTAACCGGTCTCTGTTTAGATGTAAATTTCCATTAAGTTGTTTCTATTTGGGGCAGTCCAATTCGGCCTAAGCAGTAGCAGTATTATCGTGATTTTCTTAAATCTTGCACAGCTTTTGACCGACTATATGACTTGCTCAATCTTAGAAAAGCCCTAATTAACTTACTCTTTAGTTTGAGTTAGCCGTTAGTTTATTTATTTTGTTCCGGCTGGTCCATTAGAGCCAGTAGGTACTTCCTCTGATTTTTCTTACGTTTGTTTGATTGAGAAGAAGAGTTTGTTTGATTGTTAGTCAAAAAGGGGAGTCTGTTTGTTAAATTAATTTTTGGTAGTGAAACCGAAATATCCACAAAAAAATTAACTTTATTTTAGAAAGATCATGATGTCTAACCAATTAAGTACTTAACTTTACTACCAATTCTATCAACTAATTATAAGTATCATCGAAATGTCACTACATGATACAGATCCTCGCGACAAATCGGATCCTGTAGCAGTCACTGCACTATTAACAAGTGAAGTTGGCTTGGACACAAACACGGATGGGACGGACAGGATGACAGACCTTTGTACACGCCTAATTATAAAAAAAACATATAGAGATACGGTTCTCATTTGTTTTTAAAAAATACTTCCCATTTCATACTTTATGGTCACCCCACAAATAAAGATTTTATGGCTGGGGTTTAACGATCATTTCATAATTTAACATTATTAACACATAACATACGTAAATGTTATTTCCATAACAGATTTTCGCTAAATTAATTTCGTACCTTTCCGAAATTCAGACACTAGGGCAACGTAAGTAGTGAGTTATCTCTGATCGTACGTCTTATTATTTATTAGGAGATGTGGTAAGTAGGTAATACAACAAGTTGATTGAGCAAAACAACTTTATTTGCTAAGCTATCTTCTTAAAAATAATTTAAATGTAACTTCGACTACTACCAACTACTATTACCATCTAGTCCTCTTATTCATAATTTAATAACGATAAATAAAGTTAAATTAATGTAGATCTATTTAAAACAGTCTATGCTGTGAAGCTAATATAATCTCATAACGTTAACAGGTTTTAAGGCGAAAGTCGTTAGAATTCCTGATGTCATCTTTGTCATTGAAGTAGCAGACTGTACACAGTAGGTAGGTACATCATATAAGTATTTTATTCCAGTGTTTCCTCTTCTTAATTACAAACATTAATAAAATATCAAACATGGTATCACAATATATGATTTTTTTCTCTGTCGTCTTATAATAAAAACACCCTGTATTTTTTATGTTGTTAGAAGTTAACGCTTGATTGTGATCACACCTGATGTTAGGTGGCAACGTTACCATAGACGGTAAAGCGCGCTAACTTAGAAAAAATCTATTAACTCTTGTCTTAAAGGCACCCACATTATATTATAATCGAATAGGTCCACCGGCGCAGGCAATTTATTCCAATTCATCGCGACACGCATGATAAAACATTATTATTTACTTTTTACATATTTACAGAACTTTGTGTTTTACAACTGTTTATATTTCACACTTCGTTGGCGCCAACAGGACTGGGTTCCTCCTGCAGCAAAAGCCTGGAGTTCCCAATTATCCTGAAGTTCTTCATGTACGCGATGGTGCCCACACACACGCCTGAGATTACCAACCAGCCTCCTCCGACGTAGAACGTCAAATCCCAACTTTCTGTTATATCGAAGAGAAGACCTAGAAGATGAAGAAGGATATGATTCTCTGTTTCGAAAACTTAATGAAATAATATTGATAGTTCTATTGATGACTGTATTTTAAAAAAGAAGGGGCTTTAGTTCAGGTTCGGTTACAACAGATATTTAGCTGACGCCTGACTAAAAGTGGTAATAGGTGTCCCAACATTGATCTAGATTATGCTAAACTGAAAATTACAAAAACAAACTTACCACCGATGGGCGGTCCAACCAAGTTACCGATGCCTTGGCTCAGCAATATCATTCCATATCCCATAGTGAAGTAATCGATTGGCACGAGTTCCATCAAGATGGCCGGGGTGTATGAGTAAGAGCTGGCGAAAGACAGGCCGAAGATTACGGACACGAGGACCAGCAGAGGATAATCCCGGATCACGAAGGGGTAAAGCGCCACAGAGATCCCGCAAATACAAAGACAGATGGCGTATGCCTTGGTGACGTTAAACCATGGCTTGTCTCCCAGCCAACCAAGACCGACCTGTAAAAAAGTTAACTTTAGTTCAGACACTTTATTTTTCTGGTCATATCTGTTTTATGTCTAAAATATGTGGAAATTTTTGTTTATGCCATATTTCAGCCGTGCTATTATTGTGCTTGTAACGGCTATGCGTATCTTGTACGCTGGTGTTTTTAACCAAGCAAACAAAATCTAGGTTATTAATACAATTTATGAATTACAAAACTTACTATTCCAACGCCACTTGCGACTCCAATCATGGTAATCACTTGGTCGTCCTTCACTTCCAAATCGGACATGTATGACTTAAGGAAGAAAAAAGGAATTATAGACCAAATCGACATTAAAAGCGACGTGATATTGAACATCAGGAAATGAAACTCTGTGTACAGCTTCAAGTTAAAATTTTTCCTCAGCATCTTTAGTATTGGATCGTACCATTTCTGAAAAAAAAACAAAGAATATTGATCTTATAATGATAATAAAGGTTAACGAAAAACTAGTAACAATCTGTAACTATTAAGACAGCAATACATACAGTAGAGAAATTAAATGAAGCATCCTACAACATAACTTAGTAATATTATTTTTTACTAAATATACAAAAGATATTTTGTTATTAGTAATCACATTAAATTTTGTATTTAAAACATACCTTTTCAGTCTCACATTTTAGCGATACGCTTGAATTCGTGTTTTTGTAAATATCTGGCAAGGATGAAGATCGGAGTCTACACTGAGGCAAGTTCATCAGCGCCCTCCGGTGCACTACAAAGTTTCTATACGATATGTCGTTGGCAGACACACTATTTGTTTGATTCTCAATGTCGGCAGAAACTGAATTATTATTCACATCCCTAAATGTTTTAGGCGATTTATCATCTACTGGAATAGTTACATTCGAGCTTATTGATTCCCTCGCTAAAGATTTTGGGTATATACCAGAATCATCGGAATTTCTAGAAGATATACCACCGATTTGAAATTGTACTTCAGATTTTCTACGAAGAACAACATGTGGATAACTTTGCAGGATATCATTGTAAAGTTCCTTGTACGACTTAATTTTTTCCATCACCTCAGGACAAACCTTTAAACAAAAATATAGGTAAGTATCACTTATGACCTTTATCACAAGTATAACAAGATGCTTAAAATTCATGTATATATGTGTACCTATGTAATAAAAACGTACCTGGTCACCCTGATTAATAAATGTCGGTAAGTCAACGACTGAATTATTCCTTTTATGTGTTAGTTCTGCATTCATTTGCGTAGTTGCTTGTAGTTCTTCTGATTCCGCCAAAGCAGTTGTTAAAATTGAGAAAACATCATGAGGACTTTCTCCTCTTTTTAATTTGTCCTTAAGTTCGTCTATGGTATACACGATTGATTCACCTCCCATAGATTTAATGGATAGTGATCCAAGACTGGATGACTTTCTTAGTTTCTTAGTGACTTTTCGTTTCTTTTCTCGTTTGTCTTTAATTATTACCCAGTCTGGGTCTCTCATCAACGCTCCACATACACACATATTTAAAATAGTTCCTGCGAGTATAACTATGGTGCCTCTCCAGTCAAAAACATTTAATAGGGCGGTAGTTAATGGTGAGTATATAACTGTTCCAAAACCGATCCCACAAGAGGCAAGAGAAACGGCTAGAGTTCTTCTTTTTTCGAACCAAAATGCAACTGCAACTACAGAGGTTACATACAAAATTCCCATTGCGAGACCACTTATAACACCCAGTGTTACACATAAAAGTTCCACTGAATTACTAATTGAAGCCAATAAAAAGCCACATGTCGACACAACGCTGGCTATCATTGTCATTTTTCTGCATCCATATCTTTCAACTAAAGCACTCATTAAGGGTCCAGATATTAATGGGACTGCTATAAACAGGCTACCAATCCATGATGTCTTAGCCTGTGATTCTCCAAAATAATCTATAAATTGTTCGTGAAGGATTCCAAAAGAATACGCTAACCCATCCGAACATGCTGACGTAAGGAATGTGGCGAATACCACCACCCAGCCCCATCCACCATCTGGAATAGGTGGAAGCTTCTTCTCTGATACTTTCTTCTCGCTCATCTCTGAATACATACTATCCTTATCATCTATCCCTTGGAACTTAACTACTTGAACTGATTCTTCGCTGTTACTTCTATTTCTATTATCATCTACGCTTAAATATTGAATTAAATGATCATCTGCGATGTTTTTTGATTTAAGAGTATTGAATTTGTTACTATCTTCCCTTACATGATCTCCCTCACTTAGGCTTTTGCTTGTGAAATTATTAGATTCATTTCCAACCATCTTGAATTCGTTTATTTTCGTTTAATTCAATTTTAGTTACTCACGTGGCACTACCACATAACGTGTATCTCTCGAAGAAACGTGAAGACTGGAAAGAAAGAAAACAACTGTTATTTGCGTTTAAATAATATAACAAAGCATACTTGTATCAATAATTTGATAAACTTCGAATATAAAGTCTACCAAAAGTCTGCAGCAATTTTTATATCAAGTATGTCAGTGTTATCGAAAATCTCTACAATGCCCAAGTAACAAAGTTCTCCTGTATACAGGCTCACAGCACTAGTACGTCTCTCTTAGTGGTTCCAGGATTTACTACCAAGCTTATAACGGGTTACACAGAGTTCTTTTGGTTTTATAGTACATCTATTCTTATAAGTTGACTTATAGTCGTGTATAGAACAAAATTATAGGCGCAGTAAAGGCTAAGATTAACTATAAAAGTGTTGCATAGGTGTAAATACACTTGAGAAAACTTGCTCCAGTATGTAACACTTATAATCGGCTACAAGAAGTAATTATAAATCCGCTATTAGTGTCATACGCCAGTAATAGTAATTTACAGAACTAAATACACTTAGAACCGTTTGCATTTGTTACTAGACCTTATAGGGGTGTATAAGTCAACTTTATGAGCCAATTATAAGTAAATAAGTTCTACAGTGGTTTCTTTTAGGAGTAAGTGTACTTGGTATTATTGTGGACTCTCGAATGCTGTTATAGTCTTCATTTCTGTATAAAGGTTTCTTGTAAAACTATTAGTGTCTATAGATATCTTAGTGAAGTCCATATAAGAACACATTTGTATGTGGAACCCTAATGCGTCACAATATGGCGCGACAATGCTGTTAGGATTAATATAATTTTTAAACACAACTTAGTAAATATGCTGTGTTCAAAAGGCGAACAAAAATTGAGATGTAAAACACTATATACTTCACCGAAAATACTTACGCGTTCGCCGTGCAAACATGTATGCACTTATAATATTACGTGCGAAATACTTGTTAATACATATAATATAAAATAGATGAACTTATTTTTTATTATTTTATTTTCCTCCATAATCGACAACAACAATTCAGACATGTTTGAAGTAGCTAGTAATAGATGCGCGGAGTATGTTACACGCCTACCTGGTTCTATTAGATGCTTATAGCTGGCTTCGCGGGAGCAGATAGTTCTGCGTAGTCCAAATATGAGTATATTATTGGTCTAAGTGGTGCTCGCCAAATATACTATGAGTGTTTTATTAGCAAAAGTACGCGTATAAAATGGGCCCTTTTCCGTGGTTATAAACGTTTACTAGCCTGTTATAGACTTGGCCCCGGAACCACTACAAGACCACATTTTGTTACTTGGGTGATGTGTATCAGTTAAGTGGAATAAAAATGTCGATAAAAGAAGTAATCTAGACTTCCTACAATCAGTTTATGAGTGTCAAATCCAATATTATCTTAAATGTTTATGTATAATATTCAAGTACCTACTAACCATGTACAAATAAACTTATTTATGAAGTTTTACTTGTTAAAGAGCGTTTGGGAATATAGATCGGAGTGATACTTATTTTACCGTGATACTCAAGCGCGCTGATGCAAAAAGTAAACACATTTTTTTTTTTCATATTTATGCCAACGAAATGGTTCACAAGTTTTTTAAGGTGTTTGAAGGCTTACAACGTGAGAAGAGACCCGAATCCAACACAAGATGATAACTAAGTAGTGAATGAATGAATGAATGAATGAAACGTTTATTCGAATTAGATTTTTACAAACACTTTTCAAATAGAAATTAGCCTGACTTTCTCTTTCGACATAGCTTCTAAATTTTGCAAAAAAACTATTTTCATAGGTAAATATGTAGGTATTATACCTAATGATGATGTAACTATATGAACCTACGGGGGAGCTATCAGTTCCAAATATAACCAATGTGTATTTACTTATCAACAAGATTAAACCTATAAAACAAAAATGATGTTATCATAATCTAATAAATCCAATTTCCTTCACTGTCCAGACTGGAATTATCTTTATGGTTGAACAAATCACTTTTATTTATAACTTTTTCTTTACGTGAAAATATCTAACAGTGGTTTACCCCTCGATTAAACCTTATTTAACCTAACATCTGTCTTGATACAGAAATCCATTTTTAATCTGATGACTTAAGGTAGCCATTGACGATACGTCCATTTGGAATGCTTCTAAATGGAAGATTTCCATATGGAAGTACCTCCTCCTCCTCCAAATCTTTCATTTAGAAGCATTCCAAACAGACGTATCGTTAATGGCTACTAAGTACCTTAAGTTTATCACATTCACGAAACCATTTTGGAAGACGTCCACTTCATTTGGATTGATGGACGTATCGTCAATGCCTACCTTTAGAAGACTACCTACATACACGCTAAGGTGACCTTTGTATTTGTTAACCGATTTAAATTAAAAAAGTACTAAATGTTATGTGTAGTCCATCACAATAAAATTCTTAAAATTGCTTTCAAATAGGATATTATGCTATTTCTAAGATTAAAAAAAACTGAGTAATCTTCTAACGAATGTAAACATACCTCTCTTTGCTATCCTTGAAATTGTGAAGCTTTTCCAGTTTATCTGTAGGTGTATCCCCGGAGAATGACGTATATAGACAGGAGTCTAATAATGAAGTCAGTATTGCATAGGTCACCCGTTGCACCAATCTTCATATCGCGCACTAGTGCTATGCTAATGTGGACACTGGATGAAAAAGTATTAGCAGTCGCCTTTTTATAGCCTTATCACTCGATGTGATTCAATTAAAGAATCTACGCGACTAAATAGATACCAAATATCTGCTGTAAAACTTTAATAGGTGAATTACAGGTAATCGTAGGCCAAAATTTTAGGATTTAGGAACCTATTTAATGTGGCAATTACAAGGCCACAAAAATTAATGTGGCCTCGTAATTGCGAATTTTATTTTTTTATTTTTGCGATATAGGTAACTAAGTACTTATTTTTTTAATCTTAAGTAAGTACTTATTAGTTAATTTAAACTAAATTAAGTTACGTTATCCTAAAATACTGTGCGCCCTTCAAGGTAATGTATCAAACACATAACACATATTCTAGGTCGGTCACAGTTGTTATGGGCGGCAGGGGAAGGGTGGTACTGCATGCTCGTTTGCTATCTTAATTCCATAAAAAAAAGTGACCGTTTATGACTAACTGTAAATAAACGTATCCAATAGCTTGTACCTTTCCTCCGATACCATTTATGATAATGTTTTGTTTTTGTACTGGAATTTTATATTCTAGAACATGATTATACTTTACATATGGATGCCAATATGGATGCTCCCGTATCTATCAAACATCTTAATATTTGTGAGTCACTCAAAAATAACTCTACACAATAACTACTATCACTTGCTAGAATATTATATGAGTTAGCCACGAAAAAACTGATTTTCGGACTCTAAATGTTGAGCTGATGTACCTGGTTCTGCTGACGTAACTCAGAAGGTACATTTTCCGGAGATAACATTCGAATGTTATAGTTACGGTTATAGTTTCTAGGTTGCTTATGTGGTGTGGTCAGGGGGAGATGAAGAGAAACGATTTTATGTTCCACTAAACTGCACTTTATTGTCTTTTGGTAGGTACACATTACAATATAAGACAACGTCCGGTCGCAGACTGCCCGCAAGGCACGCCTGCACCGATGCATCGCGTATGCGACGCGCTTAGTCAGCACCATTACACCATTACACTTACCTCGATTATGACCTCTACCCCGGGGTGACGGCTGGGTCGCGAAACCTGCAGCCGGGGTTGATGTGGCTGCGACCAGCGACTGGGACCGGAACCGCTGTAGTAGTCCAGGCATATTAGTCATATGAGGGCAAGAATCTCGGAATGAGAGATAGTCGGCTATAAACTTGTATAAACCTTTATTTTAACACCCTAAAACTTGTCTCAAAACCTACTTATCGCAGGGTGTCTGCGACTCAAGATATTTCAAGGTCAAAAGTCATAAAATCGATTTTTTACACATTTATTGCAAATATCTCGTTTCCTATGAGTTTTATGCTATTTGTATTTATTATAAATAGGTATATAAATTATGATGCACCGGCTCTAAACTCCGCGAGAGTCGCGCGCGCGATGCCCATACCTATTTTTAGGCAGGGTCGCCATCTAATAAGGTATTGTTAGGAGGCGAGTAAAAGGCATGACTGCTGGTTAATAACTGTTTATTTAATATTCGAGTACGCCTTTATTTAACATACACATTACATGTAATCGTCTCTCATCCGCCTTCTTTGTAGCCCAGCATTGTGATCCATACAATACGACAGGTCTTATCACGGATTTATAAATTTTACCCTTCAATTTGAGGGGCATCCGCGGATCGCAAACTGTGCCTGTTATTGTATTAATTAAAAGATTAATTTATATGATGAACGCTGCGTGGGTATGATTCATATACAAAATACCTACTTACACATTTTTAATTAATATCTCAATCCGGCAATAAATTAAATTATAATGGCTTAAGGTAAGACTACCGATATACCTATCTGAAAGTAATCTTATAGGTAATGTTTATTTTTTGCTTCATTCGGGCAATAATAATTTGGTAGGTAATATCATGAATTAGTCATGTAATAGAAGAGGGTACCTACTTCTTTCTCACAATATCTCTTATTTAGTCGACGAAAGATTAGTCCGACACCCATGGGCATGGCAAACGCATGAAGAAGAAATCAGGCGACCGGCATTATTATTTCTAATTCCCTGAGGCCGACTGGAACACATATTACCTACCAAAAAATATAGGTAAAAAATTTAGGGTCAATTTTACAATGATGACATGTTGGTTTTCACACAGGAAAAGAAAGGAAGGACCACGACCATAGTAGCCACCGAGCAACATGAGACCCAAAAGAGTTGGGTTCTTTAAGTGTATTTTATGTAATTACCTACCTACTTATTTAATTATAATTTTCTTTAAAAATATAATTTTATTTGGTATTATAATAATTAGGTACCTACCTATTCAATTATTTGTTTCGGACGACAACATTCACATTTGCAATTAGGTATCGGATAACTAACGTTAACCTTTAAACATTCAACACAACTTTATCCAAAGTTCGAAAAGACGGTAAAGTACCTAAGTAATGTAAGGTAGTGGAGACAAGGAATCCTAAATAGTTTGAGTTTGATTATAACTACATGCATTACGCTCGTCTGCTAATAAATAACCTTCTAAAAATGCCCGACTTCAAAGAAGAGATAACTCAAAAACCACTAGCCAGATGTCGCTCCAATTAATAAGGGACTAGGTACACGACAAGCACTACCTTTTGAACAATTTTATTTTATTTTATTTTATTTATTAATTATAAGGAAAATTATATTGTACGCCATATGGCAGGGCCAGGGCATAGAACAAAACCACCACATTGTCACCTGTATATACATGTCCACAATAAAAATGATTTGATTTGATTTGATTTGATTTGAAAAACAGAATCATCAAAATCGGAACACTCAGTCAAAACTTAGCATAAGGGTCGATTCAGACATATCAGTGAAGTCTCAGTTCCGACACAGTACCGGCAAATTTTTCATACATTTTCGGCATTGTCAGCACTGACTCTGAGAAGTGTCAGTGCTATTAGTATGAAAGATTTGCCGGAACTGTGACGGAACGGTGACTTCACTGATATGTCTGAATCGACCCTAAATTTAATTCACATTATTGAGAATAACTCGAAAACTGGCCGTCAGATGTCGCTCAAATTAAAATGGGATCAGACGACAGTCGTTAGCTTTCGAATTTGGAAAGAATTATTGAAATCGGTTCACCCAGTACGAAGTTATGAGGTAACACGCATAAGAAAAAAAACATACAAACGAGTTGAGTATCTACCTCCTCCTTTTTTGAAGTCGGTTAAAAATGGGTTCACCCAAGAAAAAATATGGCAGCATGATTATATTCCCAACCAATATCTACCTACAGAATTTGATACTTCATTGGGTAAAACACAGAACTAATCCGTACAGCTACGCTTAATGCATTTCTGTATTACCTTATCATTTATCAATATGCAGGAAGACTTAAATCTAGCATTCACATAAGTATAGGTAAGTACTCGTACCTAATAAAACTATAACGGACCCCAAAGTTCGCCAAGGGTATAATTATGTGGCCGTCCGCGGCGCCAGCGAAAAATTGGTGCTATCGAGGTTTCAATTTCAATCGATGTCCCATGGATATTTCATTGGCTATCTGAATCCCATAAAAAACGAGAACCGATTTTGATGAAATTACATATAAAAATATATTATAAATTATCCCGCAGATATATGGTGAAAGTTACCTTTAAACCTCAGTAACTTTGTTCTAAGGATTAGTAATAGGTACCTATACTTATAAATATAAAGTTCTGTCGTCTATTATGCAGGTATATTTTGCAATTCAAATAATGGCTTTGGTACTTATCTTAAAAAAGTAAATAGGAAACCCTTGAGAAGTTACGAATAAAATGGCATATTTGAAATATCTACCTACGCCTTATAAAAAGGAGACGCAGTTGTGTCAGATGCGGGTAGTAGGAAGCGGATTCGGATTATTTCTACTACATAGTTTCTTTTTAAATTAAATTAGTGGGAGTTTTATCTAAAAAGCGTTGAAAGAAAGATAATTAAAATAACAGGGATTAAGTATTCATAATTTTATCAAGACGTCGATAACTTAAAGTCGATCATGCGGGGTTCCCCGAATCCTGGTATATTTGCATTTCAATCACGTATACAATATCATTTTTATCGCTAATTCATGTTTATGAAAAACATGAAACAAATTGTGAAGAAGGAATAGATTGCTATCGATAGTTCGAGATAATATATTATCGTGATCGTTTAGCTACCAATGTTAAAATGTTGTTTAAAAAGTCTAGGTACTTCAAAAATCTGATTTGCACTCTTGATAGTGATACCACATAGTTCTAAACGTATGTACTTTCCCGCGATTTTATTATAGAGACAACGCGCTGAATAATAAGTACCTAGTCCTATTCCAATCTTCAAAATAAGTAGATACTTAGGTACTTATATTTAATACCTACCTACTTATCTATGATTATCTTTTTGACTTTTAGATGAATATTAAAATGTGGGCAATGTAAGGTAGATAGGTATCCTTAAGTTCGTTAAGTAGATCTTTATCTATTGTTGAATAATTGTTAAAAATCGGCTATTTGCTTATCATGATCATGATGAGCCAGGAGTCATGAAAAGGCCATGTGCGATAAAATGTTTCCTACTTGGCTGATTAAAGTCATGATACTTGTGATTTGGCCAATTGACGATCGTATTAAATTATTGCAAATCACTTAGAACATAATAATAATTAATTACGTACGAGATACCTATCTTCTTGTACGAATACCTACCTACGTGACTACGTGTGAGAGACAAACAGTAAAAATCATCATAATCTCAACCCATCACGGCCCACTATTGAGCACGGGTCTCTTCTCAGAATGAGAAGGTTAAGGCCATAGTCCGCCACGCTGACCAAGTGCGGCTTGGCGGACTTCACACACCTTTGAGTTTTTAAACTCTCCGGCATGCAGGTTTCCTCACGATGTCTTCCTTCAACGTTTATAGCAAGTGACATTTTAATGCTTGAAACGCACATAACTCCGAAAAGTCAGAGGTGCGTGCCCTGGGATTTGAACCCGGAACCTCAGAATAGGAGGCCGAATTCTTAACCACTAGGCACTAGGCTATCACCGCTACAGTAAAATACCTGTAGAGAATTTATTATTATGGGGAAATTGTACGCGAAGGTCGAATGGTGGAACAATAACGGAGATTTTTAGGATGGGTTGATGTTTTATCATAACCTACCAGTATCAGAAGTTGCCTATGCAAAATGTATTAAATGTAAATGTATTAAATTAATTATCTATAGGTTGACCAGGGATATAGGAAACCTCACCATATTGCGGTAAGCTCATTGGACTAATTTGTTTTACTGGCAACGCTTTCTTTCTTTCTTTCTTTCTAAATTGCTTGTCAGATGATTGTCAGCGAGTTGAACGTCATGGTTTGTTTTGTTACTTTAAGTGCTTATTTTGTCCTAAAATGGGAAAAACTATTCATAGTCCTGTAATATAAGTGTTTTTATGTGCTAAAATAACATTTTCTAAAAAAAATAACATTTCTGACTGTTGTCAAAATGACATGAGCGTTACTATAACTAGGTATCAAAACTACTGTTGCCATAAAAAAGGAAACTTTAGGGTCATTTACAGCTTTTCTATATTCCTGGTCTGCCTGGTCAAGCATGGACCCTACTTTAATTCGATTTAAAGTAGGGCCATTTTAATAGGCCACATTTGACAACTGTTTGTCTTTGCTTTATAGTGAGGGTAACCTGCTGAAAAACATCGATTAATTTAATTAATCGATAAGGACTTCAAACATCTGTAAATTGAATGTGATTGTTATAAAAACTATTTTAATGACTGCACAGTTCAAACAATGACTAAAAAAACGACAAAAATAATGCGTCTAATAATGGCGCGAAATGAAATCATGACTTTTTTGTAACATTTCACGTTTCTGGATACCGGATTTTGAGCCAGACGTTATATATTTAAATGAATGATTACATATTTTTTGGCCTAAAATGTAAGAAAATTAATTCTGTTCCCATTAAAATATATTTTATTTTTTAATCGTGAAATACTTTTTGACGATTAGTTCGACTTCTCGAATTCAACTTATCTACTGATCTGTTTCTTTTGGTACCGTCCCTAATGTTTAAAAAGAAAAAGAGTTCATTGACGTAACTTTGTAACGACGTCAGTTCTTTACTTAAAAGTGTAAAAATTTTAACAATATCTAGTAGAGAATATTAAATAATATGGAGTGCCTCCCTTACAAGGTTACTTTGTAAAATTTTGACGAACTGTCAAATGTGGCCTATTAAAATGACCCTAGTATATTTTGTTAAATTTTGTTCTACTTGGCAGAACAATAATATTAATCCTTTTACATATAAATAATGTAAAAACCTTTAGAATTGACAAGCAGCTGTCAGATAATGACAATGCGCATGTCCGTCTACTTTTAATTGTCAATTTTGTCATTATCTGTCACATCTAAAAAGCGAGATTTGGTTTGGGCAATAGATCGTTTCGGTCAATAAACAAATTCGGGCTTTGCCTCGTTAAGTAATCAAGTGCCATTCTCTAATTTATACATATTGGAGTGAAATAACTAAAATTGTAACGTGATTCACCTAGCGGCGTGTTCTGGGTGAACCGGCATTTTGTGTGATGTTCCATACCTAGTTAATTTTGATATTAGGAATGGCTTCATCGAGTTCGCAGAACGATATTGTAAACAGACTGCTGAACGTGAGGATGGACGAGGCGTCGAGCACGGATGACACGCCGCCACAGAACATGCTGCCGAGCAATCAACTGGCGCGGCAGAATGCCAACATCCAAGACGAGGAGAGCGGTCAGTCCAGCGACCCCATGCCCTCGTCCTCAGCCATAGAGAACCTGCAGCCCAGCAACAACTCCGGCGGCCGTCTACACAACTGGCAGGCCACGAAGACGACCGTCAAGGAGCGCTTGTCTTTTCTTTTCAACAACGAAATCCTGTGCGACGTCCATTTCATCGTGGGGAAGGATGCCAACCAGCAGGTGATTCCCGCTCACAAGTTCGTCCTGTCCGTGGGTAGCGCTGTGTTTGACGCGATGTTCAATGGGGTCCTAGCAACCAAGTCGCACGAGGTCGAGCTTCCAGATGTGGAGCCGGCGGCGTTCCTGCATCTCCTAAAGTTCCTGTACTCAGACGAAGTCAGAATTGGGCCAGAGAGCGTCATGACCACTTTGTATACAGCTAAAAAGTATGCAGTTGCTGCACTAGAGGAACATTGTGTTGATTTCTTGAAGCGCAACCTAGGAACAGACAATGCTTTCTTGCTGTTGACGCAAGCTCGGCTGTTTGATGAGCCGCAGCTGGCCGCGCTGTGCCTGGAGATGATAGACAAGAACACTGCGGATGCCCTGAACGCTGAAGGCTTCACGGACATTGATCAGGACACTTTGAATGCTGTTCTTGAAAGGTATGATTTCCAGATTTTTTGAAATATGAATTAGACAGTTTCTGCTGCCATGGCTGTGTTTTTATTTTTTAAATTTATGTTGTCTGATGTAAATATAAAGCACTATGATTGCAACCCTACATTGAAAGAGGCCCTTAAAACTTTTTCCCTCACATTGACATGACATAGCCATCATTACTTTAAGTTAACCAAGTCATGATAATAGTCAGTGATGGAAGACAAAATTGAATGTGGAAACTACACATTACAATAAATATTTTTTATTATTTTGATCAAGTATTTCTTTTCTACACTTATCAAATTCCTATGTGCATCATTCAAACAAAAGTGTTACCTAGAAGGTTTTCACTTAATATATTGGAGCATCTTATAAAATTGATAATTGCAAATTTCAAAGTCGTAAAAAATACATAATCAATCATCAATTAGATAAATAAAGAATAGGGGTGTAAATTGTTCTTTCACTGTATTCTTTCACGCTAAACAAACAATTTTGAAATAAAATAATCCTGTGAATTAACAATTTTTTTTTATAATAAATTAGTAAGCAGTGTTGAAGCACAGCTAATTTAAGACTATATTTACCTAAGACATTAGCACTACACCACACGCACAAATGCACTGGTTATTTCTTTTATTACTATACTGTAGTATGTTCAAAAGTATTTCTATCTAATATGTTTAATTTATTGATAATCCATAAGCTTTAGTCAGACAATCATTTATTATATTACTTGTCCTAGGGATGTCAAAAGTTTGAATTTTTGGACAAACAACTGAATTTTTTATCCATTTATGCTGGCTTTATTGTTCTGGTAGGAATATAATGATATCAGCCATAGACAGATATTGTCAAATAAATCTGGAACAAATATAATGGGTGTAATTTTTGTTTGCAATTACAATTATCATAAGACTAAGTACAATTTTTAGACTCACTGTATGGATTACTAGAAATTTCTTTGACACATCCCATATTTAGGTAAAATGAACCTAGATGTAAAACTAATAATTTTGCTGTTTAGTATATTTTTGAAAATCATAGTCCCCTGAAAAATTTATTGACAACCCTACCTCAACTTAATAACCTCTTGCTTATTAGAAGACAGCATAAAAAATTATCTCTCCTGACTAATTGATATGGAGGAAACAAAATAAAGGCAATGCACTAGTAATATTTTTTAAAAAAACTAAAGTGTAATGGATCATATTTTAATTTGAAAATTAGATGTGCTAGTACCCTTAAGGGAGTAAACTTAGGGATGAAAGTTAGTTTGAAATCAGTCTAAACTTCATTGGTCTGAATCTCAAAAACCAGTGATTGCTCTTGATGAAATAGTGCATTAACCGTTATCTCATGTCTGCAATTGAGATTTAGAGATTGAATAATTAATATGCCAATGCCGTCAAAGAGTGTACTACTCCTTTTGCGTTTTTTGTCTGTCTAACACTACTGGTTGTAAAAGTATGTTTAAATGAATATTTAATAAGTTCTTTTTTTTCTTCTTTGTTAACTTTATGTACATTGATAACCCTAAATGTTATCCTTATTTCCTATCTTTTGGTGGGTTGTCTGGAAGAAATCGCCATGTAGCAATAAGGCCGCCTATTGTTTTGTGCTTTTTGTTATATGTTTTTTGTTTCTTTGTTTTATAATCCTGGTGTACAAACAATAAAGAGTTTATCTATCTATCTACTACTAAGCATTAGCTTCAATGTGATTTTATAAAATGATATTACTATGCTCTTCCAGGAAATGGGAGCTTTGATTATATACCTACCCCTAGAGCCCTAGACCTAGAGTTACAAAAAAAGAGTATGCAAAAATTGTCACTAAGAGTTCCCAACTTTTAAAGTCTGATAATTGAAGAAGGCGCGGTCATAAGACTGTCAGGAAAATACCCCCATCAAGGATATGTGCGTGAGCTCACGCTCACATGCTTAAGCTTATGCACCTCACGCACACATGTTTAAGCTTATGCACCTCACGCACACATGTTTAAACTGGCACACCTCACGCACACATGTTTAAACTCACGCACCTCACGCACACATGCTTAAACTTTCGCACCTTATGCACACATGCTTAAAATACATCTTAGATTTCGTTTTAATAAAGTCAGATTTTTATTCTGCATCATTCAAAGATAAGGCCATGATTGGCACTACTGTGTTGATTAGCGTGTTAGTGTGTATGTGTGTGTATTAAATTGTAGGTATCTATGTAGGTATGATAAAATAGCCTGGCCCTCCGAAGCATCATATCAACTTACTGATCGATCGACGTGTCAATCAAGATATTAGGATTCCCCGTACGCACGCCAATTACTTACCAAAAATTTGATAACGTTTAATTACTAGATAATTATAATCTGATTACAAAAAACTACTCTTATCGGGGTCTTTTTGCCAATGCACAAACAAGTCTGAATTCATAAAAAAGAAAAAAAATGTAGCTAATGAAAACCCAACTTTACCGTTTGTGGATTTATGAATTATGCTTCATGACATTAAGTTGTTACTTATATGGACGTAGTGTATGTACCTATATGTACTTTAATTTATAGTATTGTCTTTAACTGTTTACAGAGACACCCTGCGAATAAGAGAAGCGAAGATCTTCTCGGCCGTCCTGCGCTGGTCGGAGGCCGAGTGCATCCGGCGGCAGCTGCCGGTCACGCCGACGCATCAGAGGATGGTGCTAGGCAGGGCCTTCCACGCCATCCGATTCCCCTTGATGTCGGTCGAGGAATTCGCTATGGGACCAGCTCAGAGCGGTCTACTCGACGACCGGGAGATAGTCCAACTGTTCCTATACTTCACAGTGAACCCTAAGCCTAATGTGGGGTTCCTAGACACCCCCCGGTGCTGCATGACTGGTAAAGAGCTGACGGTGAACCGGTTCTCGCAGACGGAGTCGCGGTGGGGTTACAGCGGAACCACGGATCGGATCCGGTTCACAGTGGATCAGAGGATCTTCGTGGTCGGCTTCGGATTGTACGGCTCTTACTTCGGACCCACTGAGTATGAAGTTCATTTACAGGTGAGTGCTTTTGTTATGTTATGATATGTACTAAAAGACACAATTACGTATAGACTGTAAATGTGTTCATTGGGCATACATAACTAGTGTAGAAAACTAGATAGCCATTGAATGAGTAGACTAACCACCTGATGAAAAGTGGTCACTATCGCTCATAGACATCAGCAATCAGCAAGGAACTTCAATTATCACCGATGCGTTGCCTGATGGTAAGTGGTCACTGTCGCCCACGCCCCCTTAAAATACTTTTAGTAGAGTCATGCTCACACTAGACCAGTATTTGACCACATAGTACCAATGTAAACTTAAAACGTGTCGATCACTGAATCAAAACAATAGCCTTGTTATAGGTATTATCTAATATTTTCAAATGAATCTGCGATTTTTTATCAATTCAGTCGATAAGTAGCCGCCGTCTGTATCTGAGCGGCGGCGATAAAGCCGATATTATCGTAGACATTGCGAGTGACGGTGCTGTGTCCAATTTAATCTATTTCCAGGTAGATTTAGATCCCAGACGTTTATCTAATTATGCTATCACCTTGAATGGTGTTTTGGTGATATTTTTAAAGTTGATATAATAAAGTTACGAATGCCAAATGCGTACGATCACCGTCCTAGACAAGAAAGTCTAGCGATAACATTACAGACGACAAACGATTACAGATATCTCTCGTTTTATAGAAATTATAAAAATATCTAAATGGTAATAAATTTGGCGAATTCTTAGCCTAGTTGCCCTTGTGTGGGCTCGGGTCATGGGATGTATTTTTGCTGTCCGTGCCGCTCATGCCGCATGGAAACCTACTGTCAAACCTCAAATCATTTATAAATACACTTATGACAGCCATTTCCTTTGCCTCTACCATTATTATATTTTTTTTATCTGGTGCAGATCATCCACCTGGCGACGAAGAAGGTGTGCGGCTCGAACACGACGACGTTCTGCTGCGACGGCACCGACGACACCTTCCGCGCCATGTTCAAGGAGCCCGTCGAGATCCTGCCCAACACCTCCTACATCGCCAGCGCGAAGCTCAAGGTACGAGTGGTATTATAGACGAGTACTATACAGGACGACACCTTCCGCGCCATGTTCAAGGAGCCCGTCGAGATCCTGCCCAACACCTCCTACATCGCCAGCGCGAAGCTCAAGGTACGAGTGGTATTATAGACGAGTACTATACAGGACGACACCTCCCGCGCCATGTTCAAGGAGCCCGTCGAGATCCTGCCCAACACCTCCTACATCGCCAGCGCGAAGCTCAAGGTACGAGTGGTATTATAGACGAGTACTATACAGGACGACACCTCCCGCGCCATGTTCAAGGAGCCCGTCGAGATCCTGCCCAACACCTCCTACATCGCCAGCGCGAAGCTCAAGGTACGAGTGGTATTATAGACGAGTACTATACAGGACGACACCTTCCGCGCCATGTTCAAGGAGCCCGTCGAGATCCTGCCCAACACCTCCTACATCGCCAGCGCGAAGCTCAAGGTACGAGTGGTATTATAGACGAGTACTATACAGGACGACACCTTCCGCGCCATGTTCAAGGAGCCCGTCGAGATCCTGCCCAACACCTCCTACATCGCCAGCGCGAAGCTCAAGGTACGAGTGGTATTATAGACGAGTACTATACAGGACGACACCTTCCGCGCCATGTTCAAGGAGCCCGTCGAGATCCTGCCCAACACCTCCTACATCGCCAGCGCGAAGCTCAAGGTACGAGTGGTATTATAGACGAGTACTATACAGGACGACACCTTCCGCGCCATGTTCAAGGAGCCCGTCGAGATCCTGCCCAACACCTCCTACATCGCCAGCGCGAAGCTCAAGGTACGAGTGGTATTATAGACGAGTACTATACAGGACGACACCTTCCGCGCCATGTTCAAGGAGCCCGTCGAGATCCTGCCCAACACCTCCCACATCGCCAGCGCGAAGCTCAAGGTACGAGTGGTATTATAGACGAGTACTATACAGGACGACACCTTCCGCGCCATGTTCAAGGAGCCCGTCGAGATCCTGCCCAACACCTCCCACATCGCCAGCGCGAAGCTCAAGGTACGAGTGGTATTATAGACGAGTACTATACAGGACGACACCTTCCGCGCCATGTTCAAGGAGCCCGTCGAGATCCTGCCCAACACCTCCTACATCGCCAGCGCGAAGCTCAAGGTACGAGTGGTATTATAGACGAGTACTATACAGGACGACACCTTCCGCGCCATGTTCAAGGAGCCCGTCGAGATCCTGCCCAACACCTCCTACATCGCCAGCGCGAAGCTCAAGGTACGAGTGGTATTATAGACGAGTACTATACAGGACGACACCTTCCGCGCCATGTTCAAGGAGCCCGTCGAGATCCTGCCCAACACCTCCTACATCGCCAGCGCGAAGCTCAAGGTACGAGTGGTATTATAGACGAGTACTATACAGGACGACACCTTCCGCGCCATGTTCAAGGAGCCCGTCGAGATCCTGCCCAACACCTCCTACATCGCCAGCGCGAAGCTCAAGGTACGAGTGGTATTATAGACGAGTACTATACAGGACGACACCTTCCGCGCCATGTTCAAGGAGCCCGTCGAGATCCTGCCCAACACCTCCTACATCGCCAGCGCGAAGCTCAAGGTACGAGTGGTATTATAGACGAGTACTATACAGGACGACACCTTCCGCGCCATGTTCAAGGAGCCCGTCGAGATCCTGCCCAACACCTCCTACATCGCCAGCGCGAAGCTCAAGGTACGAGTGGTATTATAGACGAGTACTATACAGGACGACACCTTCCGCGCCATGTTCAAGGAGCCCGTCGAGATCCTGCCCAACACCTCCTACATCGCCAGCGCGAAGCTCAAGGTACGAGTGGTATTATAGACGAGTACTATAATACCACGAGTACTATATGTGGTGCTTGGGTTTATGGGCGTGTTCATTAGATTGAAAGTTAAGGTAGCAAAGCAGCTGAAAACTGTGACTGACACATAAGTTACAACATAAGTTGTAGTCAACTACAACTCCACCTGATGATGAGTGATGGTGATGTAGTCAGAGTTGGTATGTATGAGATTAGTCTTGACTTTGTAAAAATGGATTTTCATTTTAAGCATTTAAATGTCACTCGTTATAGTGGTGTAGGAAAACATCGTATGGAAACCTACATGCCGGAGAGTTCGCAAAACAAAGGCGAATGAAGTTCGGCAACTTGCACATGGCCAGCGTGGTGGACTATGGCCTTAACCTTATCATTCTGAGAAGAGACCCGGACGATTATAGTTTGCGATGATGATAAATGGATAAAGTAACGTCTGATACAATTAACTACAATATTATTGTATGTCGTTCCCTCCAGGGCACGGACTCGTACTACGGCACGAAGGGCCTGCGCCGCGTGTCGGTGGACTGCAACAACGGCGAGCGCGTCGTGTTCCAGTTCTCGTACGCCGCCGGCAACAACAACGGCACCTCCGTCGAGGACGGACAGATACCCGCCATCATATTCTACATATAGTGAGCGCACGCGAACAGGCAGATAAACAAAGTATGTATGTAACGTGTACTCATGATCGTTGCGTAGGGTGTTATTTAAATGTTGATTGGTAATTTTGTTGCAACTTGTGTTATGTCAGATGTCAACGTCAAAAGGCTAGTACCGTTTGTAGGTGTTTGATGTTTGATGACAGCTGTCAAAATGTACCCTCATTGTACGTTGATGACGTCACAACTAGTATTGGTTACAGACTGAATTGTTGTTCCCGATCTTTGTTTATAAAGTGATATTTTTTCTTTTTTCTAATTATGATAAATGTTTGTAGAAATGTCGTGTTGTTTATGTAGTTTGCAAATCGGGTACATTTTAAAAAGCACCAGCATTACTTCAATTTTATGAATGGGACAGTTTATAGTCGAAACATGATTAATTTTATCCAGTTACATGAGTTGTGTCGTAAATAAAAAACATGACATTGATAAGATCCATGAAATTGGGTAAGGTATAAGTAGGCATAAACAATGATCGTGAGTACCTATTGCGTACAATATCTTTAGAAAAAAAAATCTTAGTGACATTCCGAAGACAAACAGCGCTCGTGTCATATTTGAGCACGAAATAGCAAAAACAATTAATGTGTCCGAGGCAAAGTGTCACTTAGAGTAGCTACTGTCACTGTCAAATATTGTCTATGGTAAATTGATATCTGGCAACTTTTAGGGGATAAACATAAGACATGTAATAAATTTCAGGTAACAATATTTTCTCATCTTGAATCTTGAAAATTAATTTAAAAGGCTGATGTTTAACTTACGACCATTTACGGACCTCTACAATATTTTATCAATTTGTGATTAATTATCCCTGGCACAGTTAATTTAACAGCAAGAGACATTTTAACAGTTGTTGTGTAACTTAACGTAACTTACGGAAGATCTATCAAAAAACATATTCATTAACCAATTAAAATAGAATAAATACTTGTACACTCCGGGCGTCCATAGAAATGAATTTAGTTCCCTGATAAATAAAGTTGCCAGACCAGCTTATTAATAGGATCTAATGGGCGTATCAAACTTTATCATGTAAAAATTGTAGGTAGTGTTCATAATAGTTCAAAATGTTTGAAGTGATGGGATCACAACGGTGGGACATGAAGGGAACAGCTACAATGCGGGTTTTGTGAAAAAAATCGAAGAAACTCTTCGATTTCAGGGCGTCATCTGGCATTTATAGGTTGACCAGAAATATAAAAAACCTCGCCATATTGCGGTAAACTCAAGGAACTAATTTGTTTTACTGGCAACGCTTAGTTTCTAAACGTCAATCATAAATTACTTGTCAGTGGGTTTGAATGTCACAGTTTGTCTCATGTTTGTCTTTTTACTTTGAGTGTCTTTCTTGTGCTAAAATAACATTTCGTGTAAAATAACATTTATTTCCACCCTTTGGATTCCAGCGAAGTGAACGTACTATGGCATTCGTGACATGAATTCATGTCGTTGGAGTTTAGTGAAAATAACATTTCGGACATAGTTGTCAAAATGACATTAATAACATGAGCGTTACTATAGTTACTGTTGTCAGTTGGTTGTCAGTGCTGTTGCCATATAAAAGGAAACTTTAGCGCCCTCATGACAGGTTTTCTATTTTTCTGGTCAAGCAATAGATAAAATGATGGGATATTTAGATAACATCATCAATCGTTATAGACTATCTTAGTATTATCAAAATTTCAACTAGATTTAAGACTGTTTTTGTTTTTTTATTCAAACTAAAATCAATGTTATCTGAAAGGCTAATAGAGAGAGTAGGAGAATTATTTAGTGATTCCGCTTTATGTCGACTGTTTTTTCATAAAAATAGCTTCTTTAAATAATCGATCGAAATCTTTATCAATTTATTATATCTATTTTTTTTACCTGTAAACTATTTATGTAACATATGTAGTAGATCTCATTTGATGTTTTCTACAAAGTTCGTACCTACAATTTTAAAACAATTTTACAATCACTTCCCACAAATGATCGCATAGCCTGGCGTGAAAGCTGCCTTTACTAAGTATATACCTATTGAAACTTAATTTTTCGTAGCAATTCCAATAAATACAAATATACAAGTAATAAAAGTGTGCTTACTGTGTAAATTGCACTACTAATCTGCTACATTAAGAGTCAGTCGAGCGCAATTCTAGTTAGTGAATAATAATTCTTTATTAATCAAATATTGATAATGTTCCTAGATAACCATAGAGATATTACAATAGAGTGGGTGAGCCATACGGCTGCCCATACATTGCATTCGCCCCCGGTTAGAAAGAGAAACAACGATAACGGTAATTACCTATCTCTCTCCGATCCCGATGAGCCAGAAAGAGAAAGGTGATTACTAAAGATTTCGTCTCTTTTTATCCAAGGTACGCTCTGAAGCCTGGCTTCTGCCCTCTAGTGTAATATCTCTATGTAGATAACACATACTTTGTAAACATCTATGACTGATTTTTGTAAAGTGAAATCGGATGTTGAACATAACTCAAAATATATGCTTTGAATCTATAATTTTAAATTGTTATTCTTTGAATTGTATTTAATTATGTATAATAAGCAGTATTACATCTTTGGCCAATTTGGTTCTCAATTTAAATGAATGCTTGAAATAATTTCGTTGTTTCATCCAAAGCAATCTACCTTTTCAATCATTTAATTATGCATACAAATATTTGCTGTCACTTTTCTTTCTAGTATCCCACTTCCTATTTCATTTGAGAAGCAAGCCTCTTAGCTTCACAATCATTAAACGTTTTAAAACATTATTGTAAGCAGTGTTAAAATTTTCATACTAACACACATTTCAAACAATTAAAATGTCTATTAAAGCCCATAGAGCTTTTTTATGTTGCAGCGTTGATTGTTATTTTTAGTTAGTGACTGAAATGCAATTCAAGATTTTTTGTTTTAAATATAATTTATAAATCGCGAAAAAAAAGTAGAATGTAAAGTGATATAGGTAATATAGCTAATAATTTTCAGTACACTTCTCTGAGGATTTTTCTTGGAATTGTATACAAACAAATGTTGCGTGTAATTTGGAAAACATGAGTTTTATATTTTTTATCTGTTTTAAACTTTGTCACCGCTCCTGTTTACGGGCAGGACCCGATACCCCATTATTAACATTTCTTATTAACTTATCAGGAATTATTTTATTTTTTTCGGCAAAATATTACTGAGTTAACTGTGAACAGAAAATTAAATAAAACCACACGTGTAAATAATACAATCAATCAATGTTCGTGGAAATATTCCTGTTCGTACTAACTAGTGTTTCGGACTCGTGTTATGGTGTGCACGACGAATGCCGAAAACGATAATATAATTAAAAATCTTTGATGTTTTAAATATCTAGATTGAACGTCGCCCTACAATGAAAACAAAAAAAACAAGGCAACATTATCAAGCATGTGTGCGTGCAGGCGATGTTTTTCACTTTCGTCTATCGTCTATGTGTGCGTAATCTGTGCGTAATGATATAAAAATTGTGGCTAACTGTTAGCCACAATTTTTTGACACGTTTTCGCGGATTCGATGTTCCATCTAGATATTTAAAACATTAAAGTTAAAAATATATGCCCTGTAATATAATGTCCTTTTGTAAAAATAGTACTAATAATGTAGGAAAAGAACATTTTGTAAGCTTTGTACTAGATATTCCATAAACTAACACTATTAATAGATAAAGTTATAGTTATCCAATTTGGATTGATTAGAAAATAGACAAGTATAAAATATTTTTAGCATGCACACACAGTGAAACAGGTTTTCTTGAATAGATTAATTACAATCATTTGCTGTTAATAAAGTCACATATTGGACTAGATGTGTTAGAAAATATTTATATGTAACGGTTTGTTGTTCAGCTTTAGTGTAATTATGTTGTAGCGAGTACTGTCTGAATCGGTCAGTTTGATCTTACAGACATTTAAATTTAAACCTTCCCAACTGGGATCCGATGGGTGGATCGTACTGAAAAAGGGCTCGGAAAAGCCTATTCGCTATGTGCGAAGCGGGTGGTAGGTGTACCAAAACGATCGCAGCGCACAACGTGACAAAAAACCGGCCAAGTGCGAGTCGGACTCACGCACTAAGGGTTCCGTACCACTATGTATAAAAACGCCAAAAAATCTGGTCTGTTGTATGAAAGCCTCACAATATTTACTCTTTGCTAAAAAGTAAATAAGAGGTGAGTAATATTAGCCACAACGCCATCTCTTGGACCGAAAGGTAACTAAACTATCGCTGAGGCGTCGAAAGTGTGGGCGCCCACTTATTTTCTTTGCTGTTTTATAATTTAAAAAGATCTTAATTGTATCTACCTAATACTATAAAAGGAGCTGTGATTAGGTGTATTAATAAATGGGCCTGGCTTTAATAGATCAAGTTTGTTCACTAGCGTTTGAGAAAGATTTTGACACGATAGTCTTGATGTGCAAAATGTGTAAATCCTGAAATCGGATCCAAGTCGGAAGGTGTTAAAGCCTTTAGTGTTGTGACTTAACCCTATTTGTTCATTGTCATTCTACCCTCTTATATTAGCTTTTGCTTATGTAGGTACTTTTTAAATAATTCTGTGATAGTTGTGTGAGAATATTGTGTGCGAGTTTCAAATAGGCATATTAATTTCCATATCTTTTAATCAATTCTACAGTTATATGTATCTTGTTTTATATGTATTTTATTATTTTCGTCTGTTATGTAAACTAGTAGTAAAATATTGTGAAGTTACAAAGTTTTTCTAACGACTGCACTGCTTATTCATGTTTAGGTTATAACACTATAAAGCGAAACATAAGTAATGGTGATAATAATTATAACACAATACGAATTGCAAGAACTTATGTTCTTCCAAAACATTGCATCAAAATGTTGTGTTCAACTTGCAACTAACGCTAAAAACATTTCATTTTACATGGGCTTCCTTTCCTTTTATCTACTTGCATCAGTCATCGCATGTAAATTATACTTTGCAGTTGTCTAATCTGTTTTCGAAATAATTTGTTGCTGTATGTTTCTACCGTTGTCATGGTAACGCTCAGCCCCCCTAGACAAATGGCAAACGCTTCGAATCTATTCTATATCGACAATCGTATGCGCCTTAGCAATAGCGTTCTTCGATTGGTAGCCAAATGGCCTACGAGATATCGAACGCTTATTCTATTCGATCGCTATGAAAAATAACAAATATCGTCTATGGTTTCGTTCGTAAATGTCATACAAGTCAGTCAGTGATATGAAGTGTGCTGTCGTTAAATTCGATTCCGAAGCAAATTTTCCTTAATTGGTAAGTAGAAATTTAATAATATACAATATTAATCTACGATCTACTTGTATAGATTCTTACTTCTACTATTTTAACACGTAATGTTTTTTAAAAATATTTATTCCATATTCCAAATCGAAATTTAAAATTTAAAAATTAGAAAAATTGGAATTCTCTAGCATTTAATTGGTTGAAATTTTGCTCTGTTTTTGTATAAATAGCGGTACCTACTGTGTCCAAATAAAATCATTACAATCCGAACCGTCGGAATACAATCGGAACCGTTACGGAAACAACCCGTCTACATATTCAAGAGTTGAAATTTACATTATGTATGTATGTACTATGTACCTACTTAAACTTGTAGGAATAAAAATATCTATTTAAAATTTTAAGTAAGATTATTTTTCTTTTTTTAGTCATGGAACCGAGGGTACGAGCTAGTCCAGAGCAATTCTCGCTTCTTTTGGATTTTATGGAAAGGTATAAATTATTCACTTAAAAACACATTCCTTCAATATTGTAATCGACCATAATAGGACCTATATAACTATATAACCTATGTTTAACTCAAGTGTGGTACTGGTTTACGTTACAGGCATGGAGATCTCTCGAAACCCCAGCAAGGTCCTCAAGGACGAAGCAAAAGTGAGCGGTTGTGGGTCGAACTCGCAAATGTGTTAAATTCTCTTGGTGGTGGGTGTCAAAAGTCATCAGAAAAATGGAAAAAAGTAATATTTTTATTAACATTATAGCATAATATGCCAATTTTCACTTATTATGTGTCCTCATATATAGAGAAGATGGCTTTATTTATAAATAACAATATTATAATTATTTAGGTTTGGGCAGACTGGAAGACGAAAACGAAAAAAAAAAATTAACTCTAAGCCGACATGCTAGTGGCACTGGTGGTGGTCCAAGCAGCAGAACTGCTTTAACTGCTTTAGAAGAAAGGGTGGTGGCAATTATTGGAGTATCAGCGGTGGTGGGACAACCGGGTATTGAGGAGCACCATGGTCTCAATGTTAGTTTCAAAGAATTGCTTACATTGCTTACATATCTATACACATTCAATTCCAATTCCGATCTATACACATTAGCTGTATGTTACCAATAATTATTTTTAAATATCTGTTTGCAGAGACCTTCAAATGAAGTAGCTATGGAATCTGGCAGTGGAATTGAACCTGCTTTGGGACACAGCATTGCAGAAGAGGATCACAGCCAAAGTGTGCTTAATGGAATACAAGCCACCATCCAATCACATCACCGCTCCCACCAACACCTCCACCACCCCCACTAACACCTCCACCTCACTCCTCACGAATACAGCCAGATCCATCGCATAGCAACCGGCAGCCAGCTGCAGACTCTCCATGGTCATCACCCAGAACTCCACGCCGGGCGTTATTGAGGGCGAGAAGAAATAGGGGTTTGACACCCTTTGAGCGAGCGGCACAGGAATTTGCAGCTGTCGAGCAACGCCGCCTTATACATGAAGAGGCAAGAGATAGGCGATTCCTTGAATATGAGGAGGCGCGAGACAGGCGGTTACATGAACGGGAGATGGAGAGGTTACGTTTGGAGTCGCAGAGGATAGAGGTTGCTCGAAATCAAAATGAGCTACTACACCAATTAGGCCTTCTTGCTCAACGTCTAATTGATGTAATAACACAGCAGCGACAATTT
This sequence comes from Hesperia comma, assembly GCA_905404135.1. Classification (NCBI taxonomy): domain Eukaryota; kingdom Metazoa; phylum Arthropoda; class Insecta; order Lepidoptera; family Hesperiidae; genus Hesperia; species Hesperia comma. The sequence continues at coordinate 1,539,957 of FR990028.1, read as the reverse complement.
CAAAGTTTGCCCTCTACAGATCCCATGTAGCGAAATCTCAGTGTGCTGCCTTATGTTATATTATTAATTTTTTTGTGTGTTATTGTTTGTTTGTGTTTGTTTTTAGTTGAACAAAGAAAGAATAAAAGTATCAAAATGCAACAAATATATTTGTGTTTATTTAGAAATATTTATATCAAAGTCTATTAATCAGGCAATCCCGCAGTGTTCTGCCTTGCATCAGCTCTTCTTGGCTGCTAGGAGGGCCAGCTAGCTGCACTGTTTCACCACTATAATCATGTTGCTCATCTACGTCTTCTGGTGGTGGTAGATGAGCTTGTAGCGCAATATTATGCAAAACACAACACGCAGATACAATTTTTCTAGCAACATGTGGATGATAATGAAGGGCTCTATGTTTGAGCAAACACCTCCAGCGAGCTTTTAATATTCCGAAGCAACGTTCAATGCAGTTTCGGGCTTGAACATGACGGGTAGTATATACCTCTTCTCGACTACCAGGTGGAGCGTTTAATATTGGCGTCATTAGCCAAGCTCTTTGAGGGTATCCAGAATCACCTAAAAATCGTATTATTTAGTCAAGTCAATCTGGCTTACCATTGTAAATAAAAAAAATATATAAAGTAATTTACCTAATAACCATGTCTGTTCACCCTGTTGATGAAGCTCACGCATGAATCCTTCCACTTGACTGGATGCCCATATAAATGAGTCATGCGTTGCTCCACCATATTTAGCATTTACATTTAAAATTTTCAAATCATGGTCACAAATCTGCAAAAACAGTGATGAATGTAAGTAATTAAAACAAATCCTGCATGATTTAAAGTATGTTTTAGTATTCAGTTAGAATAACCCTAATAAGACCAATTATTTGTTAATATTATTCAGATACTGTAGCACTTACCATTTGAACATTTATTGAATGGTATCCTTTCCTATTAAAATATAGATGTTCATCATTGTCCGGTTTGACAATGGCTATATGTGTACAGTCAATACAGCCAATGACACCCGGTAAATTAAATTTTCTTTGGAACCTAGAAACAATAGGAATAAAATATTAAAACTATGGTACAGTAGGTGGGGTGTATTGTGACATACCTCATTATATTACTTACTGCTGTCTTATCCTAGACCTTTCTTGTAGTGTCCGGGGAAATTCAATATTTCTCAACATATAATTACTGTTGAGTGCCTCTACAACTTGCCGAATACGACGACTTGCTGTACGCTGTGGCAAATGTTGCACGACACCCACAATCCTCTGATAGGACCCTGTGGCTAGGAAGCTTAGCGTACACAGCACCTACAAAAAATAATAAGTGAATAATCGTTTTTATAACCTTACTAAGTATAATAAATACCTATTGCATGTTATACTTAAAGTAAAAGTTGAATTTATTTACCTTAACTTCCAACGGAATCACTCTGGTTCCGTTTAATGAGGTATGTACACGTAAATCGCGACAAAGCTTTTTAAAAGTCTCTTTGTTTAATCGAAACCTTTCGATAAATAACACGTCCGGCATTTCATTAATTTTTTCTAAATAACGCCTAGAAACGTTTCTACGTCGCTGCCTTAACCATAATTCTTCATTATGTGCTGCCCACAATAATCTTAAAGTATGCATTTTAACAAGAATTAATATTCACTTTAAAGACATAAACTGTCACAACACACACTTCAAAATGGTACAAATATACGCCATTTTATAGCGTTATCTTCAAGTGTTTGGCGTTCGCTTAGTGTCGCACGCTTTCAGTCGAACTAAATGTCAAAACTGCCGTTTGGCTACGATTTCCATACGAATGAACGTACTATTCAGACGTTTCGTTCCAACGAATAGATTACGATAACATTTGGCTACCGATTTTTATTTCTATTCGTCAGATCAAATTACTTAGCGTAAGCTTACGTCATTCCCATACATTCAGTATTCTATTCTACTAACGTTTGTGCCACTTGTCTAGGCCCCCAGGTCAGCAAGAAGCCAGTCGTTGGATCATTGCTTTTAGGAAACACCATGCCCAAAGTGCCTCAACTTATAAAATTGTTGTGTTGTCTCATCTAGTTCAAATTTGTATGAATCACTATTCTTAACATTTTAAATTAGACTTAACTTATTTTGTTACTCGTCGCCAATGAGTCGACTAGCCAAATGATAGTAAGTGGTAACTATCACTCAAGAATATTAGTAATACCATGAACATTGCCAACTGAAAAAGATTTAGCAACTGTGGGCAACATGTATGAAACATGTCATTTGAAAAATGTGGTGCTAGCTAGCCGAGTAAAACACCTTACCATCCTAACCTAACCATCTAAATCGCAATAAAATATAATCAGTGACCTGACGAAAGCCTTAGGCTCTTCACAAAAATATTCAACCACTGTAAGCCTCGATCTAACCTATACTTTGTCCTATACCTACACATATAAAATCACGTACACCAAAACGGGACAAAGCATATTTTTTATTGGCTTAAGACGGTTGAAGTTTTTATGAATAAAGGCCGTTAGTTCATAATGTAATTCTAATTCAAATAGTACTTATTACTATGAAGGTAAGGTTCAAAAATGTATCAAGTGAACAAAACGATTATTTCAATTTATCGCCGAATATTGTAGTAGAAGTGTAAATATAAAACTTATTTTTCAATATTGATTTAAGTTCCTTTAGTTGTAGATTTAATATTTATTGTAAATGTGTACTGAATTTGTAATGTGAATTGTGTTGAATTTCTTGAATTTGAATCGGTTGTTAGTCTAGTCAAGAGGTATTCCAAAATTTTACTTACAACTTTCTAGTGATTTAGTTTTGTATTTATTTCAAATCAACATACTAAAATTTCTGAACTTTATTACTTGTTTTTACTATTATAATTGTTCTAATTATTTTGATATTTTAAATGTATTTCGTGATTTTAAATTAAACAGTGTATTTCATGTGATATAAAAATTGAATATCTTGAAAATATGAATTCTGACTGACTGTTGTTAGGAAATAGTCCATATGTAGTGAGCTCTAGTAACGATGTGAAGGGAATCTAATAGAACTTTGCTATCAAATTAATATAACACTGATTTTCAGTGCGATCCGGATATTACACATTAAACCAATTAAAATTTGTTATTTAAAATTTAAATTTCAAATGTATTCTATTTTAATATTTTTTTATTTAAACAAGATATTCTATAATATGTATTTATATCGTATCGGAGCAGTTTGGGTTGTATGTTTGTAAGAAACGATGAAATGTGTATTTTTAAATATTTTGTATAGAGGAAATGATCTTAGATGTCTTTAATAAATGAGCATTAAAGTAATACTTGTTTTATTAGCAGAACAATCACCTATTATAAAGTAAACAAAATTATGTAAAATAAATAAAATTAAAATTTGTAGTTATCTCGTTTGTCTGTCCGTCGGGGATCCATCCACCCTTCGCTCAGCCTGTGCATCCTGCTTTATAATATTCGAGGCCATGGCGAATGAATGCTGTCTGTTGTAATAGTTTGTTGGGCACTATACCACCCATTTATAACAACAAATCTTTTACAACTATCTACTAATTACCTACACTTATTTTCGTTTGCAAATTATTCTATCAGATACTAATACCAACATTTTACATTATTTAAAGTCAGGTCTATTCCAATTTCTCCACCAACCCGCATTGGAGCAGCGTGGTGGAGTATGCTCTAGGCCTCCTCAGTAATGAGGAGAGACCCGTGCCCAGTAGTGGGCCATTAGTGGGTTGTAGCTTAGCTTTTTTAGCTATTCCAATTTACAATGAAAGAAGAGAGCCGGCATCCCCTCTGTTTTAGAAGACAACATACGGACTTGCTGCCGGATATATTATATGACTAGCTTTTGCCCGCGGCTTCGCCCGCGTGGAATTCGTTTATATCGCGAACCGGGGAAGTGGGGAAGAAGATACGTCATCAACTACCTTCCTGGGAAAATTCATCGAAATCGGTCAGGCGGTTTAGATTTTTCATACAAACTTTCATCCCCTATTTCAAGCATTTAGGGGTTGATTTTTGAAAAAAAAAGTAGCCTATATGTGACTCTGGGTCTTCAACTATTTTCATTCCGAATTTCATCCAAATCGCACCGGTGGTTTAGCCGTGAAAACGTCACAGACAGACAGACAGACAGACAGACTTTCGCATTTATAATATTAGTATGGATATTCTTCTCGAGATTTAGGGACGATATGAAACAATCGTTACAAAGGTCTACGTAGAACCCATCTCGCTCTGCCAGTCCTCGTGTCTCTTCGCCAAGTGCTTGGAGACAGGTTTCGTCTTCTCTATCGCCGTCAATATATCGGAGAGAGACAGCTTGTCCTTGTGTGATGCTCCTGAAAAAGTTTTGTGTGGTCAAATAAAGGCTACGCACATGATCACTCGAGTTTGTCTCGAAAAGCGAAAGCATTGAAACGTGAGCCTTATATTGTAGGCTATTGCTTACTTTTATTTTTGCAACATTTACTTTCATTAATATTGACCCACGCATTATAGCCGCATTGGACGTAGATACCGACTGTAAATTCTAGTGTAATGTAACTTAATAACTGTAAATCCGACCGTATTTAACATTGAATATAGTTCACATTTCAATATAGCCCTACGAGTTGATTCTAAGTCGATTCTGAGTTGAGTTGTAGTGTGCACTGACCCTTAATCTGTTTAATGAATTCACAACGCATTTGGTAATGACCGAGTGACCCTGCTTCCGTATAATTCCCCCGCTGCGGTAATAATTTACCGGAGACCGGGAGCTTTCTTTTGTTTGATTTTGAAATCATAACCTCATTAGTCCCAAAACAAGAAAGGCAAACCCCTACAATTTTCCTTAAAAACGTTTTGGAAATTTTTAGCATTTGGTTTTCATTTTACTATCCATGAGTACCTTAAATAACGTTTACAACGTTTGAACATAGTAGTAAAAAGCATAAGCTACGGGCAGGGTCGCCATAAGCGGCCGTTCAGACGTGCAACGCACGCGGGCGGAACTCATAAGAGTGCGGCAAATGGACAATGGCGGGCGGCATAACAGTAAACGTGTTATTGATCCAGGGGCCGTAGCAAAAACAGTTTTGCACGTGGGCACCCATACAACTAGCGGCGACCCTTTGTAAGGAATTCCAAGGCATATCACTTGAGGATTTTTTTTCGCTATGAGCGACCTCTAAATTATATCAATCTCATACCTCTCCCGCCCATAAGCGGCAGCATCTTCCTGACAGCGCCCATCAAAGCTTCCTTACAGACCATCTTGATATCGCTCCCGGAGTAGCCCTCGGTCCGGCGCGCCAACTCCTCGAAGTCCACCGACACCAGCTCTATGTTCTTCCCGCTGAGGAGGCTCCGGAAGAGCTCTGCCCTCGCCTTTGCGTCCGGCAACGGGATATAGATCCTCTTCTCTAGTCTCCTCAGCATTGCTGCGTCGATTTCCCTGTGAAAAGACACGTGGAAATCTTCAGTATTTTATTTTAAATAACTTGTGTCTTATAAAATTAGGTAGGTACTTAATATGGAGGTACTAAAATATTTGATCCATCTATCATACCTAAGTACTTACCTACCATTATGCTGTATTAAGTCTTATCTGTGTTGGGTGCCCTACTAATAAATTAATCATTTCTAGTAAGTAAGTAGTCTTATACTTAGGTTGTTAAATAATTCATGAAGTTTCTATAACTTTCCCTTTACTTATCGTGCCTACTGCCGAAAAAAGAAACATTAATTTCTGGTCATTCTCTCGACTGTAGATGAAGGTCATGAGACTGAGCTCTGAACGTCTCGTCTGCATTATTAAAAATATTACGTTAACCGTCAAGAGACAGCTAGATTGGTAAGAAATACTTAGCTAATAAGGCTTACCTCCAGCGCGGTTAACCGGTGCGCGAGACACGAGCTTACAAGTCTCTTGTACCGTTTTATAGTGAAAAAGACCCACGCCAGTGAACCGCGCAGATGCAACGTATATTTGTAGCGCGGCACAAGAGACTTGTAAGCTCGTGTCTCGCGCGCTGGTTAACCGCGCTGGCGGTAAGCTTGACTAAGCACCCACCCTATAGTTCCCCCGCTCACCAGGGTATGTTAGAGTTGCTCAACAACCATAGACCCACGCTCACCAAGGCATGTTAGAGTTGGCGAGCAGCACCACGACGCCCTCTCGCCGGCTGATGCCGTCCAGCTCGGTGAGCAGCTGCGCCTTGAGCCGGCGCGACGCCTCGTGCTCGCCCGCCGCCGACCGCTCCGAGGCCAGCGTCTCCACCTCGTCCATGAAGATTATTGAAGGGGAGTAGTAGGACGCTAGGTCGAATAGTATCTGCCAAAAGATAGATACACAATTTTATGAAATTAAATATCAATATATATTAGATTATTATCTAATATTACTAATAATATTAGATACACAAATTTATGAAAATATGTATTAGGTTGACTCATACAGTCATGTACCTACATTCGACCGAGTTAAATAACTGCAGGATTAATTAACAATCTTTGTTCATAAGTGGCCCGTCGAAAAACACTGAAAGCTCTTTAGCCTCAGATAGCGATGGTTAAGCCATATCGTCTTACCTTCGTCCTTCGTCCTTCAGAATGCAAAAGCGAAGCCTAAAAGTCCTTGATTAGCTGCCAATCTCCAAGAAATTCACAGTAAAGAAACTTATTCTGTCTTAAAAGACCCTTTCGATAAAAAGTCTGATATCAGAAATGCTGCTCCTTCCGTGGTGTACCTTAACAATCTTCTCGGACTCCCCGCGCCACTTGTTGACGAGGGTGCTGCAGGTGACGTTGAAGAAGGTGCAGTCGGTCTGCGCGGCGGCCGCGCGCGCCAGCAGCGTCTTGCCGGTGCCCGGGGGGCTACTGCTATGGTATACCTTAACAATCTTCTCGGACTCCCCGCGCCACTTGTTGACGAGGGTGCTGCAGGTGACGTTGAAGAAGGTGCAGTCGGTCTGCGCGGCGGCCGCGCGCGCCAGCAGCGTCTTGCCGGTGCCCGGGGGGCTACTGCTATGGTATACCTTAACAATCTTCTCGGACTCCCCGCGCCACTTGTTGACGAGGGTGCTGCAGGTGACGTTGAAGAAGGTGCAGTCGGTCTGCGCGGCGGCCGCGCGCGCCAGCAGCGTCTTGCCGGTGCCCGGGGGGCTACTGCTATGGTATACCTTAACAATCTTCTCGGACTCCCCGCGCCACTTGTTGACGAGGGTGCTGCAGGTGACGTTGAAGAAGGTGCAGTCGGTCTGCGCGGCGGCCGCGCGCGCCAGCAGCGTCTTGCCGGTGCCCGGGGGGCCGTGCAGCAGCACGCCGCGCCACGGCTCCAGCAGGCCCGTGAACACTTCCGGGTATCTGACAAGATCACGATTATTGTATCTTGAAGTCATCTTGTCATCATTATTGTTGGTGAAACTCATGACCGACAAACTGCAGCCCGCAGGCCGCGGTATCCTTGAAACTACGGGGTGGTGGAAAGGTGTGCAAAATGGTAGTGCACGTGGTTGTTCATACATATAGCAGCGGCCCTGATGATGTCTATAAAGGGTTCTTGATCTGCTCTTGGTCTGAAAAGTGTGCGTTTGTGCGGGCTTTGGTCAGAAAAATATGACGACCACTGTTACCCGTTATCCTATTATCTGGAATGGTATGTGTATGTTTTAATTCAACCAACGCAAAGTACTGCGAAGTACAACTGCTAAACCACGTCCAGTAATCGTAGCTCAGTCAATTTATTACCTGTGGCCAACGGGCAGAAAAGGCACGCGAAACCTGGCAGGCACTAATATATGTAGTTCTATAGCCCATACCTGACAGGATAGACCACGCACTCCATCAATATGGCCTTGGCGGCGGCCAAGCCCTTGACGTCGTCCCAGGCGACGCCGGTGGGCCGCACGATGTCCCGGTACAGCAGCTCCGCCAGCTGCCTGGTCTCCGGGGACAAGCCCTGCAGGAACACCGACAGCGGCTTGCTGTCCACTGCTGGCGCGGGTTCCATGTCTCCCTGTAGGTTATCCTGGAAAACACAGGAGGAGAGTGAATAGGCTTTTTATAAGTTAATGCGTTCATCATCTTGCACTTCATCGCCATTTTACTCGTTAAGTGGGATTGTTGTCAAGCATGACTTACCTTACGAACTTATCTCACAAAAAAAATGTACGTAGCGCAGATTTAGATATACCTAGGTACTTAAATATTATTGAAACATTTATTCTGTGTTCCTATGTGTCAATTAAATAGACTACAACAGTCTTAGGTAATTGCTAATCGAATTAGGTATTTCGACTATCAGCCGGCTTTTTACTTTTTTTTTTAATTTAGGAATGCACTAAAATAAACAAACACTAAATGTTAAGAAAGCTTACCACATTACATGAGTGACTGCCTCATTTAAATCGGATAAGCCGTTTCTTAGATTAGCGCATAGAAAGCCACATACAAATAGACAAAAATTCAACTCTCGACTTCTCAAGTACGCAGGCATGGAATGCCGTACAATCAATCAACAAAACCCCATAAAGACATCCTCCCACTAACCCTCAACAACTGGGTGACGGTGAAGGTAGCCGGCAAGTCCACTGGAGGCTCTTCCAGCTCAGCCACAGCCACGGGCGCCGGCGGCCGCGCGCGCCGCGTCTGCGGGCGGCGCGGGGGCGTAGCCTCCACCCGCCGGCAGAACTGCGGCGGCTTGCTGAACCGGACCAGGTAGTAGCTGCAGTAGTCCTGGGTGAGGGGAAGAGGGAAGAATATGAGTCAATCTTATACTAATATTATGTAGGTATAAAGCTGAAGAGTTTGTTTGAAGACGCTTATCTCAAGAACTACTCTTTCAAACAATTATTTTTGTGTTGGATAGGCGATTTATCCAGGAAAGCTTCAGGTTATACATTACGCTACGACCAATAGAAACGAAGCAACAAGTTTCTCAAAGGGAAGGGAGGGCGTCTACTAGTAAATTAAATAAGTAACGCTAGACACTCAGCCCCACAGTAGGATTTCCTGTGTCATGGACAACACACAAACAAACGCCATTCAAATTCTTTCGCTTCTCTTGGAATGGGACCTAGAACCCCTCGAACGGTGTTAGTAAATACTAAATACGAGCTCCGACTACCGTGATCAATGATGATAACATAGTTTTTAAGGTAACATAAGTTTATGCTTGACTACAGTCCCATCCGATAGGGCGAGTGGATTGGAGTTGAAGTCCCACATCAAAAGCTGCTAGAATAATACAATTTTTAGTACCTATAAAGTAGGTACGAAAATTCTGCAACTTTTTCAGCCATTTTTCAGTTAGATACACAAATTATTTATTGAAAGCCAGACAAACAAAATGTCATGTGTCTAAAAATACCTAGGGCATTAAATACTGCATAAATAATATAAAATGCGTCACAATCTTGGCAAATGCAACTTCAAAGCGCAATAATTATTATTTTATATCCTATTGGAGAGCAGCCCAATATAGGTACCTACCGGACAAACTAGAACACATTATAAAGGACTGCGCACATTACAACGACTCCACGCCAACGCGGTTACGGAGTCACTCAAATGTAAGGATTCAATAAAGATCCTTATATCTTGGACATTACGGTTGAATTTCGAGTGTGAACGGCGTCGGTGAGCAGAGGGTGGGGAGTAGTCCACGTTTTTCAAGTGTACACTCGAAATTCAACCGTAACGTCCAAGATATAAGGATCTTTTTTGAATGCTTACATTTGAGTGGCTCCGTAACCGCGTTGTCGTGGAGTCGTTGTAATGTGCGCAGTCCTTAAGTATCTGGATTACTATACCTATCTAAGTCGCTGAGAATATAGAATTGCCAGTCCCCGCTAAAGACAAGCTAAATCCCAGTGCTCACACTTTAATTTAAGCAAAATTTATTTACGACGTTATAAATGCTCACTGACAATCAAAAATGTACCTTAATCTCTATGCCGGAAAGACGGCATTTCTGTGAGTTACCATAAAAACGAATTCCATATTTAACGCAAACGTAGGGAACCAGTGTTAGAGAATCTATATGTGGGAGATAAAATAATTTTGTGTTCGAATTTATTTTTTAACGCTGCATATATTTTATTTGGATTTCAAACATTGATTTCCGGTTACAAAAATCAGTTAAAGTATTAACGGAAATAGTACTGCTTCCGGTACAAACGGATACAACTCCCCGCCATTGACGAGCAAGCCTTTATAAACGCTCGGAGCGCCACAGACGGGTCAGAAGTTGTCCGATCGCGGGCACGGCTCCACACGGAGCTCTGAACTGTCAGGTGACTATGTTATTTCTATTTTACGTTTACACTGTAAATTACATTGTTAATAATTAAGGATATTATTATTATGCTATTGTAATGCCGTCATGCTAATGTTGCTATTAGATACCTAGTTTACGAACTGCTGAAATAAACATTGCTATATAGTATTGACTGTCATCACTGATATTTATTTGCGTAAATATACTTATTTATGTCTATTTGCGTGTTTAATTAAAATCATCTCCCACATCAGAAGTTGGGATAAAGAACTCACTGTGGGTTGTCTGGTTACAATGTCAGTTTTTCAGATAACTGGATCCATAAATGGCAAGTGAGTTGCCATGTGCCATTTCATCTCGCATGACATGAATGGAACGTGGCGTCGAATTTTGGTAAAGCTAAGTAAGACGGCGAGTATGGGTATGGCATTATTTTTATTCCATTACGTCTGAGGTGATACAATTTCATTGCTTAAATTTTAATTTTTGTGTGAACTATATTGTGTGTGTGTAGTTTATTTGATAATCGTGAGTGAAAATAAAGACATCAATTTCCGGTGATAAAATCATTTAACGCAGCTCCGTAATTAAAACAAATCGCTCCTCATTGTATAATATCTTATTTTGATGTTTAATCGCTGAAAAAAAAAAAAGAAATCGTTTTACTATGACCTCTGTTTTATTATGAAGGGAAAGTTACACCCTTTGATTTTAGTGTAATTTAACCAAGTATTATAACATCGGAACACACTTTTATCATGCGATCATTTTGTTGAAGTTTAACGTGGGTAGATTTGTGGTTAGTTTGCTAGAATGCCCAAGGGCTACGTATCATTTGAAGTGTTGTGATATAAAAAGTGAATTTGAGTAGAGTGATAGCGATGAATCTTAGTTCAGCTGGTCGGGTCTTGCAGAGACCGTGGAAGAGTCCGTGAGACTTGTTAACTTTGTTTGTTGGGCTTAGTGAAAAGCCACAGGCCACGAATAAGATTCATGCTTTGTTTTGAGTTCCTTGATATTAGTTGATGAAAGTTATTGGATAATATTGGTACTTGGTTGGGTAAGCATTTTTGTTCAATTAATTTAATTGAAATGTAACGTAACTCGAGTAATTTTAAAGTAAAATTATTATGTTACAATAATAATTAATCTACGTTCATAAAATTCTTAAAGATACCCCCTTTGGTAGATAAGATTTAGTAGTCTGGTCGAAAAAGAAAAACGTTTTAAAGTCAGGCATTTTATTATTTAAAGAATTTAAATTTAAAGAATTTAAATTTAAAGAATTTTTAAAGAATTTTTATTTGTCCAAAAAATGTTACATAATTACATGTTGTTGGGACCCACCTTTTAAGCATCAGCAATTATGCATTCCGTGTTGGTACAATTTTTAATTGATAACGAGATATGACGTACAGTGCAGTGACTTTTATCAAACGTGTAATGTTCGTGATAGTTATTTTGGTTTTCCGTAATTTGGTGCACCGCTTATCGCTGAAAAGGATTCATTGGAAAAAAATAACCACACACAAAACAGTTTTCTTTATTTGTTCTTAACCTGACGAAGTATTCCATTTATCGAGTACCTACAACAATAATAAAAGCCTATAACAATAATAACAATAAAAGCGTAAGCTAGCTTTTAAAAAGTGAACGGTTTGGTTTTTCATTGGTGACGTCGATCGAATTAGTTACTCATTAGTTCACGTTGTTTTAAAAGTGAAACACAATACAATTTTCATAGGTTTTAACTCATTAGTTCACGTTGTTTTAAAAGTGAAACACAATACAATTTTCATAGGTTTTATTTACAAAGTGTTTTCGAGTGGTCTCACTGCGGTGACATTTATCGAGCCATTAATTAAGAAGAGTGTTCGATTTCAGCTTATTTTGTTGCGTCGTTTTGAAAGTGAATCACATTTTCTTGTTTTGTGTAGTGCTCTAAATACCCGCGTGGTTCATTTTGGATATTATGTGAGCGTTATCTAATGATCCAAAACATTGTCGTTGGTTATTACAGACGAATTAGTTCGATTCTTGCCCGCTTTGGTCACTATATTTTCGAAATAAATAAAGTCGATTTACGTCGGATTTAAGATGCGTTTAGGAGGCGTTTCTAGTTTACAAGGAGCTGGAGACCAAAACCTTGTCTGGTACCTGTCTGGAACCAAGGGTGACATCGCCTTGTTGTGGTAACATGAAACAAGGTAAAAGTGAAACGGCGTTTTGGTATGATAAAGTTTTATTTTATTACATCTGGTGTTGGAGTTTTAAAACTTACATTTTTTATTTCGTTCCTTGTGAAAATATAACCTTTCCTTGTGTCTTATAATTAGTGAACAATGACAAAAGATAACAATTAAGATATCGGAGGTTTTGTAAAATTGTTGTTGTTGTTAAATAAAATCTTACGTCATTTTCTATTTGCTGAAAAAAAAAAAACAATAGCAGTTTGTGGAAGTTTAGTGAAATTTTTAATTAAAGTAGCAGTTGGATACAATCAGTTCCCTAATTATTTTATTTACAAGTGCAGCACACTTCGATTGGTTTTAATTTGCCTTGTGAAACCAATGAGTTTAAAAGTAATCTCACATGTGACGATGCAATGTGCATCGTTCTGTTTTCAGATAAGTTTTCGAGGATGCACAGGCAGCAGCACACGCAGGTTACACATGTGTTGTCTGAAGCCGAATCGACGGCTGCGTGCGTGCACTCGTGGGCTTCCTGGAGTTCATTCGTGTGACATTGAAGGAGGAAGCTCTGGTAACTGGCGGCCGCAGATCGGACGCAACGAAACAGGTGATCTGTATCGTCATAATATTTGTATTCTGATAGCTTAAAGGAGAAATGAATTAAAATTTGTTTTCAAGACGTAATGTTCATTCAATTTCAAAGATTTCTTTATTTTTGAGATTTAGTTTTCGGTCAATTCGGTCAACTTGTCGAACGGAACTTTTGAAATTGTAATTGAATGGTGTTGTTACTTTGAAAAATGTATAGCCCTTAGCTATGTATACGGTTTGAATGTTATTTCTGGACAGAAGTACTGATTGTACTTGAGTACCGTTCGATAAGTCAACTTGTTTGAGAAATGATAACTTTTTAAGAAAAGTAGCTTTTATGAGAAACGTAGAGTTTGTTTTGGATTAATCCTTGGTGACCAGTTAATTTCTTTTGAGTAACAGCTATTATGTTTTGAGCTGACGAAAAACTAAAAATTATGGGATTAAAACTGAAGAAAGTCCACTAGTTAATGTGATAGGATAAATAAAGCGACATGTCGAACAAACCTTTTTAAGATTATTTTTGATAAAAGCTGGTTTTATGGATATTTTTGATATCATCTGGGTGGTTACATGCGGAGGTAACTGGATAGAGGTTGCCTATTGGGTTGATACTTATGACTGGATGGAGGTTATAAGTGTGATGATCAGGTGCGGATGGAGGTCAGGGTACGAGCACTGCAATATTTCAATGAGCTACCTATTATTTGAATGAGTATGGGTGTTGATCGACATGTCAGCTTTGACTTTGAGAGAAATAATCTGTTATGATTTCATTAAAAGTAAAGACGAAATTTGAGATTTTGAGAATGACTTTATAGTAGGTCAGGAAGGGCCGAGCTTTAAGAGATGCTTTCGTTTGTGTTTATTGTTACAGTTAATTTCCGACACCACAGCTGATCGAGTCAATCAGTTTTACGACGACTGTACGACGACGTATTGCGTTAAAAGTTAAAAGCAAGCCGCGTTAGTGATAACTTTGGTAATTTTGCTCTAAACAAGTGTTGCAATGGTATGGAGTTTGTTCTGCCGTTTCTTCGACACCGCAAGCAGCGCGGCGGGAGTGTAGGAATTAAAATAAAAACTTGGCGTTCAATCAAAGAAATTTTAAATCTAAAAACTTGTTGTTCAAATTAAATTTGTAGTCTCGTTTAAAATTAGTAGCTTTTGCTGAATAAAATAAAATTGGAGCTTTGTTGTAACCTAAAGTAAAAGGCATTACACGAGGACGTGTGAAGTTGTCAGAATCCAAGTAAATGAAAACGATAGATATACTGTGAAAGTTTATAAGACTGGTCATGAGCTATACGCATTACACGATAACTTGCATATTGTAACACCCGACTTGGGAAAAGAGCGATTACTTTAGAGTAAGTTTTGTTTTTATTATTTTTATTACATTTCTGGTGTATGCATTGTGTCAGCGTAAGCGTCTGGCCAACGAACATCGTTGTCACAAGCAGACACTTAGAAATGTGTTTGGGGAAATAATTTGTTTTAGGGTCATGTAAATTGAACCCATTGTCGTCATGCGATTTGACTAAAATTGCTCTTATTATGGTCATGTGATTTGAACCATAGATATATTTTCCGTGGTCATGTGAATTGAACCACTATTATGGTCATGTGATTTGAACCATAGAGATATTTCCCGTGGTCATGTGAATTGAACCACTATTATGGTCATGTGATTTGAACCATAGAAATATTTCCCGTGGTCATGTGAATTGAACCACTATTTGTTATATTAAAATTGATAATTTTGTTCTCTCACATGAGAGGAATTGTACCAAGATATTAATTGTCATTTCCACATGTGACTTTGTTGACTATTATTGTTATTCGCGAGCCATATTGGCTGCTCGTCAGAATGGCCGTGTGGGAGATAAAATAATTTTGTGTTCGAATTTATTTTTTAACGCTGCATATATTTTATTTGGATTTCAAACATTGATTTCCGGTTACAAAAATCAGTTAAAGTATTAACGGAAATAGTACTGCTTCCGGTACAAACGGATACAACTCCCCGCCATTGACGAGCAAGCCTTTATAAACGCTCGGAGCGCCACAGACGGGTCAGAAGTTGTCCGATCGCGGGCACGGCTCCACACGGAGCTCTGAACTGTCAGGTGACTATGTTATTTCTATTTTACGTTTACACTGTAAATTACATTGTTAATAATTAAGGATATTATTATTATGCTATTGTAATGCCGTCATGCTAATGTTGCTATTAGATACCTAGTTTACGAACTGCTGAAATAAACATTGCTATATAGTATTGACTGTCATCACTGATATTTATTTGCGTAAATATACTTATTTATGTCTATTTGCGTGTTTAATTAAAATCATCTCCCACATATAAATTATGATAATGTATAATAATAATTTTCACATATTTTTGCTCTCTACGTTCAGCAAGACTTTTTAGTTATGTACATCACGAATTATCAAAGAATGGTGTGCCGTAGGCACGCAATTATCAAATACCTACCCCAGAGGCACGCGAATTAAGCCGTAGGGGACGACGATAAACTTTTAATTAATAGACAACCCATTCATTAGGTATTATCATAGATAGGTACATTAAGAGAGAGAACCCAGAGCCCCCAGACCTTTGTAAATTCAGCAAAGCTATTTAGACATTAATAGTCTTAATAGAAGCAATATAGTCTCAATAGAATCAATATTCAAGTAGGTACCCGCTAGCTTGACACCGGGGCCTTTAAGAAATAATGGACACTAGAGGAACATGCAAATCGGGCTCAGTAAAAGTCTCTTGTTTCTTAGAGTCTATTTTTTAAATAAAACTAAAGAGGATCGGACGATTTTAAACTTATATAATTGCTAAGTACTTCTAAACATTTTAAATGTAGACGGGTACTCCCCATTTTGAATATTGTTACCGATATTTTAACCCAGTTGCATGAATCATGGTCATGGCGAATCTCGCCGATTGAAAATCGTGTGTAAGTAAATACCTACTTGCTTAGGTACATTTAAAAAGGAAGAGAGGAATGTGTGAAGCGTACGGTGTGCTCGATATGTATATTATAATTCTAGGTCATAAATTCTTATATACCTGAGTCGCCAAAAATATGGAATCGCCACAACAAATTTATTACCTGTGCTTACAGTTCAATTTAGCTTGTAACCAAAGTTTACTAACTGCATTTTAAACTCTCGCCGACAATCTACAATATACCTTAAATAGCCAGCATAAAGCTGACATTTGCGTGGGGTGCAGTGTAGGTGCGGAAGCGGTGGATGTCAATCGATGCACGGCGATGCAATTCGACATTGGCCGAGGGCGGCGCCCGGGCGTCTCGCGGCCCGTGGCAGAAGGCCAGCTCGTCTTTTGCAAGTCCATTCCATCTTTGCAGACAATACTCTAGGTATATTTCTTTTCTCTACTTTCTTTCTAGGTTGACAGCGCTTCGTGCTTTTGGTGGCATGGATGTTCGTGCGCGACGGTGACCATTCACCATCAGAGGCTTGTCTGCATGTTTATTGGCTATTAACGATAAATATGTGTTTTATTTATATACCTTATGAAGTTAATTTAAAAATAAAGATTTTTAGTTTTTAAGAACACGCGAGTCTTGTTAGATATCATAACCAAATTTTCGTTAAAAAATAATAGAATATAATTATGTATTGAATATTCTGATTTGTTTTGTTTCTTCTTAAGATTTTGTCATTGTTTGTTTGTTAACTAAGGCTATCGTTATGACTTCGACGCATCTTTAGAAATGATAATAATTTACACAACATTACATTACACCAATGTACGTATTTGTAGCGAGAAGATCTCAGTAAATTATGAGGATTTATCTCTGCTACGGGGCAGTAATGGGTAAAAATCTTACGTAAGAAAAACAGCTTTATTTAACTGTTTCACATAAAACACTTGATACCCACGGATTGAATTTAAGACCGCTCCGAAACCGCATGCAATATGGTTAATCTCGGCAACACAATAAACGGTTTACGAGTGACTGGGACGGCATGCGGCATAAAGCTGTGATAGTTTTGGCCAATGTTTACAGGATTGTTGATGGTTCTTTGGAGCATTTACGATCGAGTCTTGAAGTATGGCATTGAGTATGTGGCTACAGCTACTTTTTACTGTTTACCAAAATTATTAATGGGAAAAGAAGTAAAAAATATGCTAACAAACGTTTAAAGTGACCAAAATCATTTGAACAACATTGTCACATTACTAAGTACACCTTCCTTAACCCTCACACACTTTTTTCTACATCAGATGAAAAGTCGTATGGAAGAGATATGTCAGAGATAAGTTCGACTTTGCACTAATTTTCATCATGTCTTGTAAGTTGTCTTGTCTACGATTAAATTATTAAGTGTATCCTAGATACTACAGCTGTTTTTTCTGTAGCTTTAATTTAAATACATGGAATTTTATTCAACCAATTAGTCGTCTACAAAGGTACATACAAAGCTCGCCAAAAGCTGCCAATACAAACATAATTATGTCGGTAGCAGTCGTTCTGTGAGATATGTAGCTATGTACTCCGTCTGGTCGCCATTCCGTGGGAATCCTTACGTTTCCCGGATTGTGTTACATTGAGGGCCATGCGAGAAATGTTCATTCTTTGAACACTCGTAACATTCAATCGATAAAAACTTTTTATACCATTCCTGTAGTTAAGCGGTCACTTGGATATTTATTATCCTTAAGTTAAAGTTTGTTTGAAACTTTCGCCTATAACTTGATGCCTTTAGTGATATTGATGATCAGCTTAGCGTCAGGTTTGGCTTGTTTATCGGGTATTTACGTTAAAAAATATACCTTATATGCAAAAAGCGGCTTGAGAAATAGAAAATCATCAGCCATTTGACATAGAAAACACAACATAATTTTAAACTAGTTAAGTAATTAATACGCGTATGTACTTAATAACTGTTTATAAATAGAAAATACAGTCTCAAACTCAAACTCGTTTATTTCACGTAGGTATTTACAAATACATTTGTGAATGTCATTATTTTATTTTACCGCCATTTTTGCAAAGGTGCCATTATATTCGTTAGAAAATCTTCTAAAGTCATTAGAAAATCTTCTAAACATCTCGAAAATCAATTTTCGTAACAATTTTGTTTCACTGAGAAGAACTATTGGCACCTAATATTACGGTTGCACCTAACCTAGACACATGAAACCAATTCCCAATATGGAAGTGTGTCGGCGTCAGTCGGGCCGGAGTGTGCCAGCGCCGCCCAGCGCCAGCCAGTCGGCTGCAGGCCCCGGACCGACCTTGACACTCCGACCCACTTCCTGGACCGACATAACCTACCACAATGTCTCTCCAACCTTTCGGATATAAACGGCTTGTTGACGAGGAAGCTGGAGTAATGATGGTAATGTGTATATTGACACAATTCTAAAGTCAGGGCATCGACTTGGTCTCTCACTCAGGGTGTAAGGATGTTTACTTAGGTATGCGTCGATATGGTTGTGTGAGTGATTGTGTGTGTACAACTGTACACGCTCGTGTTTATATTTTTTGAGTAAACTTTGTACAAATAAGTATTTTTTCTTAACAATCCTTGCTCCAATGTCATGAACTAACATAGGAACCTCCTCCTGACTTTCTGTGTTCACTTAAACACACCATAACTAACAAGAAACCTATCTTTCTTGTTACTACAAGTACCAAATATGTATATTCTTCAAGCAAATCATGGCAAGTAGAGTTGTACTCCGACACGGCGTCGCCTGTCGGCCGCCGGAAATGAACCAGCGGAAATGGAGCGACAAAACTTTCCTACTGTTATATCTTAAGACCGATCTCCTGTATACATTTATGGCGTACAAACCAAGACATGCTTAAATACACGGTGTTATCATTCTAAAGACGATTGCTTCTTGAGAATACATTAAAGTAAGTAGGTACTGTCAGTAAATTTATTATTAAAATAACGAATACGTTATTTTTTCCCCCATATTATAAATGCGCAAAAAATCTATATCAAAAAAGGTTCTTTATTCAACGCCATCAATCAATGTGGTGATCGATGATCGACTCTTATACTTTTGAAATATGCTATATCTTATACATACTAGCGGCCCGCCCGCGGTTTCACCCGCGTGGATCCCGTTCTCGTGGGAATATATGCATGTATTATACATAAAAACCTTCCTCTTGAATCACTCTACCTATTACAAAAAACCGCATCAAAATCCGTTGCGTAATTTTAAAGATTTAAGCATACAGACAAACAGACGGACAAAAATAGCGACTTTGTTTTATACTATGTAGTGATTTTGAAATGTGTATGCAGCGATGTCTCCGTCATTTGTGAACCGATTTTTATTTGAAAGAACGCATTTTCGACTACCAAGGAAATCGAGGGCCCCTAAAATTTATAAGTAGGCACTTTTATATCCTTTTTACCCTACTTTTAAAAAATGATGTCGGTTTTGTTTAAATTATTAAGAATACTGCACATACTTTAGACTCACAAGTTTTGATATAAATTATGTGCGCGTAGGTATACCGCCAACTTATTTTACACCGAACATTAAACATAGCGTTGACACCTACACCTTACCTTAGGTAGGGGAAAGTAGGGTAATTGAGAACGGTGGGTAAATAGGAATAGTAAGATAAGTAATACTTCCCCTGCATTATACCGGCCAGCAATTTTTCAAGTGGTGCATCTAGCACCCAACAGCGCGTACGCAATAGTGAAAATCAAAAGACGTATGTGCGCTGTCAAGGTAAGTCGAAATTCTTTTTTTGCCATTTTGTTATAATTTTTAATGTTTATTATATTGAAGTTACTGAGATATTTTAAGTTAAAATATACCATTATTTTGTTGCCATTATGTATACGTATTACCTGTTTTCGAACCTTATATGATTTGAAGTTTGCCAAATAAACTGTTGAGGGTGGCGGCTATTTTTATTTATATTTAATATTTCGGGAAGTTGTGAACAGCTTCAGGTGGGTAATTGGGAACGTTCCAATTTACTCTTTACGTTCTTAACTACCCCTAATACCTTTTGTTGGTTGTATAAAAATGCTTAAACGTTTGAAATTGTTTTATATGTCCCGAAATCACATGTAAAAGACTGCAACAAAATACAACTATGAAGAGTTACGGCGTGCAATTGAAGATGTCAGAAATCATAGTCACATTAGGCCATCCTGCTACAAATACTTCATACCGAAATCAAGTGTGGCGACACACGTTACACGGGGACGTCACCGAAACCTGAATCACGCTAGCGAAGATTTTTACTTCGCCCGCATACACCCCCGAAAATTGTGAGCAGTCACATGAAAACTGTACTGCTGGCGGGATTAGTTAAAGTTACGTGTGTGATTTGTACCAACAAAAAAAATTTTAAGTTATTATGGAGACTTAATTTTGTCGCCATAATCACTTCAAACCTATTCCCATTTCCCCCACGGGTCGATCCCAATTACCCCTTAGGGTATCGGGTAAAAAGGAACGACAAGGTTTTTGATTTTCATTAATATTTCTAATAAATAGTTTATTTTTGAGATTTTAATTTCTAGTGATAAGTAGATAGATAAGCAAAGTTTACATTACAATAAAAGTTGATTATGTTTTTGTCTGTTTTCTGTTATTTATGAGCGTTAGAAGTTAAGTGTTCCCAAGTGGGGTACACTTTCCCCTACGTTTTACTTGCGTCCCACAAGGACATACAACATTAAAGTTCAAAGTTTATACACCGAATAAAATCAAGAAACAAGCAATCGTTAGGTACTTAGTTTACCAAATGGCATGTCAAAATAAAATAAATAAACGTTCAGTCACTCGGCTGGTCCCGCGTGTTGGTGGCGTGGTATCGCAGCCCATGCGATGTATAACAACCCCTGATTACCACCGATACCCTGAGAACACACATGTCACACGAACGACTGGCCGGCCCCGGGCGGGAACCAGGGTTGCCAGATATACGTTTATAAATTCCGGGACAATTAATTATAAGTAAGTTCTTGACTAAGTAAAATACTAAAATTTAGTTAAGTAAGTGAGCTATAGTAATAAATATGAAAATAAAAGATCTTGATCTCAATTTCACTTTAAAACTCATATATTCACTTAATAAAATTTCAATTATCACGCGTTAAAATATAAATTACTAGTAAATCCGCCCTCGCTTCGCTTCGGGAAACCAGTCACTTCAAAAATCTCTATAAATTTTAACAAATTATGTTATTCCGATGTCTAAGCTATATTACTGCAAAGTTTCATGAAAATCCGTTCAGTAGTTTTTGCGTGAAAGAGCAACAAACACACACACACACTCACTCACTCACTCACTCACTCACTCACTCACATACATCCTTACAAACTTTCGCATTTATAATATTAGTAGGATAGTAGGAAGTAGGATAGTAGGATAGTAGGATAGGAAGTAGGATAGGATAAAATTTCCTAAAACAACGAGGCTTTCGGAATTCGAGACAGAGATGTGTAATTACGGGACACGGGACAAGCTGCAAAATTCCGGGACAATCCCAGTTTTCCTAGCCACCTGGCTACCCTAGCATAAAAACGGCAAGGTAACAACTTGTTCGTTCCTCACGCTTTACTTCACAAGTCTGTGTCTGTGTACGATTTAAACTCGGGGGACAGACGTTCAAACAGTTACACCGCTTAGCTTGTTTACTTTAATTGGTTTAGTTACCAAGTTGGTAACATTAA
Organism: Hesperia comma; assembly: GCA_905404135.1. Classification (NCBI taxonomy): domain Eukaryota; kingdom Metazoa; phylum Arthropoda; class Insecta; order Lepidoptera; family Hesperiidae; genus Hesperia; species Hesperia comma. The sequence goes on along the minus strand of FR990028.1, from coordinate 1,518,169 downwards.
GTTTAATTCGTGTTGTTACTGGTTTAAGTAATATGATTCTGTAGCGGTCTCATTATAATTATTCACAACTAGTTTTTGGCGGCGGCTTCGCCCACGTCTTCTACGTCTTCGTGAACTTATCGCCAAAGTTAGTTCAGTCGTTTCTAAGATTACTTCTGAAATTATATTGTATGTTTGTACGTAGGTATAAGTATCTACTTACCAAACTCTTCTGTCACCAAGTTACAATCCTACTAAGACTAGCCATTCTGACGATCACTAAAAGGAATCCAACAGACATCCAAAAGCAACTGGGAACATCGTTTGTTCCCAAATTCAACTTACGCGGTCGTTTGATTTTCAGTTCAATAGCTTTCCCACAGATACTCGAACATTTATAACGTTTTCGATGGAGTTTCGCGTATTGTTTAATGATGCACAGTCAATAATACCCCACACGGTGCAGCGCTCAGTGCTCAGTGAACCGATTCATCGCGTATGAACACGGACCGTTCTCGGAAATGATTCTACACGAAACACGTCACAGAGCAGTTCCATAAGTATCGAGTTTTGAACTTAGGTGGTTTTAAACTGACTTCAAAAACACGATTTTCTTTTTTGTGTGTTAAATGGCCTCATAACTTTGAACTCGATGTTCCGGTTTGTATTATTATTTTTGCATTCGAAAGTTGCGCGTCACGTCTGACGGATAGTTTTTGACCTTAATAATGCGTATTTAATTTATGGTCTTTATCTCCGAACTTTTGACCGGTTGTTACGATTTGTATAAGTACCTACTTATTGGGACAACTGTCTGATTATTATTCGTATTACATAAAATTATAGTTAGGTAGTAGCTACAAACTAATTTCTTTACAATAAACTGTAATTTCTTTACAGGTGGTAGGGCCTAGAGCTCACCCGGGGAAGTACCACCGCCCGCCACGGTACTTAGTACCATTCCTACCGTGTAATAATTGTTTTAAGAACAATTGTGTTCCGGATAGGAAGGTGTGGAGCCGGTTACACTTTTTTAGAGGCGACCATCTCAGTCCTCAGGGGTAGCAACGCATCCGTGACCGAATTAGAACGAGACTCATTGAGTCTAGTTCTGGGTCGGTCACAAAAAAAAACTGAAAGCGTAGGTTCAATCTGAGACAATTTTAAAACATTATCGTTTACAAATGGATCTAGCTGTGTTAGTTCTAAACATTGGCAGGGCCAGCTAAAAATAGGGGCTGAGCTTTATTTATAACACTCGAAGGCCTTTTAACAATTACTTATTGAACTGTAGGTAGATAGGTACCTACTGTACATGTATACGCTTATAAAGAACTCTAGAACTATTTACAAAATATCGACGCGACTAAAAATCCGTTATTCAATATCCGTGTCTGTTAAAATGCGCGATAATTTTACCTGTGATTATGGTGGCATGATATGTAATTTTACCCACTAGCTGTATAGCCTTAAAGTACCACCACTCAGTACGTCAAATATAACAGGCAGGTAGGACAAGTTTATTTAAGATATAGGCAGTCGCACTGCAACTAGACATCGCATGAGCGTTCTGTATCTCTCTCATCATTAGTACAACACAAATCACGACCCTGCAATGGCACACCGACAACTGCTGAATAATGTAAATATTCCGCTCAGAGCCGCGGCCACAACGAGCCACACGTCCAGAAATGACTATCCAGATCCAGATATGCGGATAAAACCTTTCAACCGAGTGCATGATATAAGAGGTTCTGTAAAAGACGCTAAACACTCGAGAAAAGAATGCTCGACAAAAGAGTAAATTTATCACGACTTTATTTAATTGTTCTCGCGATGGTAAACAAAAATAATTAGGTACCATAGAGTCAATAGGTACAGCGGCAACATTTGGGGATAAAATTTAAATAAACTGTTAACCGGAGTCACAGTTTATCTTCTTTTCGTGGCACGTACCTACCCTTGTATAATTACACAACGATAACAGATAATTAAACCAACGGTCGTCATACTTTTCGGGAAAAAATTCTGCCGTAGCTCCATTGTGAAGTGTGGTCTGAGCTTCCTTAGTTACAAAAGGAGTAGCCGAGTCTTCATTGCCCTAAACCAATAGTTCCTTCAATTAGATTGCCCATTGAATCGATTGCAGATTGCAGTCGTCGGGCGTGTTTTCGAGCGAGAACGGATATGAACTAGCTGTGAACTGTACGGGGCAAATTGTTAATTATGACGACGACGATTCGTTCCGTTGGAAGTGAATTCACCGGCGCGCGGCGGAGCACAACTCGGGACACAATTAAATGTTTCCGCACTACTACACAAACAAAGGTAAACTAATACAAATGATTGGCTTTTGGTACTTTACTTAAATTTCCAAGAACTACCCAAGCTCAACATGCTACTTTATTGGAGATTGGAAAACAGGTGGCCAACTCAAATGTCGAAAGTTCTTTTGCCACTGCAAAGCTTCCAGCATTTACTGATGACTGCTATCTTCCTCTACATTAATGAAATGAATCAGATGCTAACCACATATTATGATCATCATCATAATATGTGGTATAATCAAAAAAGAAAATTAATAGTTTGAAAATTACCGTTGGGAATTACCAACCTGTTATTGGTATAGAAAAGGGAGCGAGACGAATGGCGTCATTTCAGTCTTACGAGTTATATTGTGAAGTTGCAAAGACATACTTAGGTACGAACCTGCAAAATGATGTCCAGATCGATGTTGTCACAGAGCTCGTACTCGCCCGTGAGCGCCGCCTCCGCCGCGAAGGTCTCGGCCGAGTGCAGCAGACCTTCCTGCTTCAGGAAACCCAGCACCAAGTACTTCAGGATTCGCTTGCGGGTGCGGAACAACGTCTCCTTCTGAAATAATGATACATTGCTGTAAATACAAAAAGCTTTGGTTTGATATTTATAAAAGTATAACACACAACCTCGTGACGTCTTCGTAAGAACTGTTTGTCCTACGCTCTGATTTGATTTTAAAATTTGCATTCAAATTAAACAAGCCTACAAACCTAATAACAAACATTTAGAGAACCTAGCAAACTAGAACCTAACCTAGCAAACATTTAGAGAAGAAATCATGGCCTCAGATCATCAGTAAAACCAAAGGCATCACCGACGAATTAGTGAAGAAAAATGACAAGAAAGTCTTTAGAGCTGCAACAAACTAAAAACAATCTTACTGTCTCCATCTTCCGTGTCTGACTCATCGGGCGGTTAATTCCTGACATTATGTTGATTTCTTTAAGCCCAAATTAGGTGCAGATCGCTCAAGGATTAGCTGATGAACGAAACGCCAACAGAGCAACTGACAACGTAATACGCGCAGTTAATGACAATGACAGGGGACTACGAACCCGTTGCCAAGGGGTTGTTTGTTGCCACGAGACACACGAGAGGTACGTGTGAAGGGGTACCTATGAGGGGTACTGCGGTTATTATTATGGTTATTATTGACTATACACTACTTGTGTGGACTGCCGTTGAATATTTAGGTATGTGTAGCTGTGTAGGTCAAGTTTATAAACACAGCTAGGTTTGATGATTGATGACTATATTATTATACTATTATGTCTACTATTATATCTAATTAACTCAAATGTGTTAGTTACATATTATGTGTTTTAGATTTTCAAAATGGTCTCTTTTTTGCCTAATACACGTTTGTATTTCGTTCATAAACTGAGAAGCCTGCACCTGTTCTGCGCTGGAAATTCAACCGTATCGTGTTTTGTAAAAGGGTTATTTCCGAATATGTTTCGTTAAATCAAACATAACTTTTAATAGAGCTGCCTTGTGCAGAAATGAACATCATGATAACCTTTATTATTAAATTCAATTCGATGGGTTGGAATAGTTTTCTCGTGTGGGTGTTCTCGTCGGAAAACGTGGGTGTCTCCTAGTCAACAGTGAATAGATTTGTTCTAAGATGGTTCTAAGTTAAGGCGCTTTACAGTCAAAGACTACAAACTCCGCTTTATTTAGTTCTGAACATTGTTTGTTTGAAAAATAAAAATGGTATTATATATTTTTGTTTACAACATTTTTGTGCATTAGTGATAAAACTACTTTGTTTGATATACTATATGATATTGATATACCGCTGATAATCATAATTTTAATAAGTAGTGAATAAGTTAGTAAAATCTCCTGTACACAAGCGAAGCATATTTACAATAAATAAAAGTAAAGTATGTCAACACACTCGTATGTACTAAAACCAACTCGTGCAAGAAATGGACCATCATAAGGGTAAGTAGACTCTACGAGTGCTTATCACCAAGCAAACACTGGTCGCGGATTGTTGTACACTCAAGGTCTGCGCACATTATACGAGTATCAAACCTCAGATTAAAGAACCTTTTGGTTTTATAATCTGAGTATCAAACACTGACTCGACTGCGATCCAACTTATATGAAAGCATCGAAATATACCTTTCCAGTTGAACGGAAACTGTGACAGAAGTTTGCCATAGTTACGTATACCATGCCTCAATCGCTCAGTTCTTTCAAGAAAACCATGAAAATTCAATCGCTAGCGACCCGAAATAAAGCTCATAGCTAAATGATTCCTATGAGTTGAATGCATACTCTAGGCCTCTTCAATGATGACAAGAGACCCGTGCTTAGTATTGGAACATTAAAATTGCACTCAGTATTATCTTAATTATTTATATTTTACAAAGAATGTTAAACGCTTGACTAAAATTTAAATGATTTTTTATTTATAAGTAATACTTAAAAACATTACAACGGATGAAATGCCTAGGTATGGGTACTAGAACAACATTTAAGAGTGGGATCAGCAGGAAGTGGTGATACGAGATGTGGTATGGTGAGTTGTGGAGTGGTGCAGTATATTAGGGGAAAGAAGGGGAGATATGATGACAAGGGAGGTTTCAGGTTTCAGGAGTTCTACCAAAATGTAACTGTCCAGCGCGATCGTGAGGTAGGATTGTTCTCAAGCATCAACTTTTCATACCTAAAAAGATCTTCTACTATAGACAGATGATTAATACAACAAAAAGAAGGGAGTTTGAGGTCATCAATATAATTATGGTGATACCTAGAATAAATTAATTTGGAAAACGGTGCACGAATATTATACTTCGTATTTATCACTTATGTATTAAGGTAAAATTCCTTTCGAAATCTTCCTTAACAATTCACCGAAATGTCATACTTTTAAAACTTAAGACATTATTATGATAAAAGTTTGTAACAAACTGGATAATCACTGCAACGAAAAATTGCTTGAACATATGCTGTAAGCAGTTGGTGCTCTGTAACTGAGGAGAAAAAGACTTTGGGGAATTCTTGCGGCTTTTTCTTCCAAGACTTAACCGCCTCAGGGATCAGTTGTTGGTGGAGTTTGACTTTGAAAAAGTGTGTGAAAAACCAACAGCATAAAGTTCCATTTCATTTCTTTCAAACTGTTGTAGGTACTAAGTACCTATGTACCTAACCTACGGTACTAACGGTACTAAGTACCTAACCTCTATACAGCTTATAGCTTGGGCTGTAGATCCTCAGATGAATGGGTTCTGCAGTTGATTTAGTTGCAGTATTTCAGTATTCGTGTCGTGGAAGCCAGGAAACCGCGCCGTTATGCCTTGCATAGGGATGTGATATTCGGATACGCCGAATGTATCGAGGGATTAGATATAACTACTTAATTATTATTGAGAAATCGCTAATTGACGTACGATATAATATGTAACTTACGAATCATCAGGGAATTGATATTGACACTAATTATTCAATCGATAAGCTGTCGGTAGTAACTTTGGTTAAAGACGATTGCCAGTAATGAATATTCGGTTTGCTAATTAGGTACTTTACCCCCAGAGATTGTGTTTGTTGAGTGAAAATGCATTTGAAGTCCATAAAAAAACCTATATTTTACATTGACATAAAGGAGTTACAATATTATATCATAGGTACAGGATTCGCATACATTTTACTTAATATTTAGCTAATCAGCTTATCTTCTTTAACCCATATTTAATTTGTTGGGTTCTTTTGTATTTTTTAAATTTTTGTTTGGCAGTGAAAACCATTGAGATACTCGTACTTTTTATTAAAGTAGATACTACTTAGTTACCTCAATGGTAAAAACTAACGAAGTCATAAGTTTGACTTAAGTATATCCTAATTTAAAAATTCTTTCGGTAAATAACTGACTTAAATTGCTGCAATAGCGTTTAACTAAAATTTGAGGATTATCTCCAAAACTTGGCACCCATGTAGATCTCGATTCTCTTGTCGACAAAGAAGACTACGACGGATATTCCTAACATTGAACTTGGCTTTCGTTTGTATGATATTGATGGGATTACACATTACACATGATAAGTTTAGTAGTTACTTAAATTAAAAAAAATCGGATACACCGTTATTTCGGTAACGTTATAGAGCTTCGTGCTACCCTATCATGGGATTCGCTATTGCAGATGCAGTACCGAGTCTTAGCTTCGGACTGTGCTTTGAATATTAATACACTGCGTTACAGAACACGTTAGCGGGACCTCTTAGATAGAGGGATTAGACAAATTAAGATACGAGTACATATCAATTTTGTTTTAATTGCTGAGATTATGAATGAATTAGCGAGATCAATATGAATAGTGTTTATTTATCATTTAAATAATTAATTAGTTATTTGGGGCTATCCCCACCCTAAGATTCCCTGTGTCATGGGTGCCGTGGACAACACACAAGACGAGGACACACACTCAGACCAAGCACAGAATAAACTCACCATTAAAGTTTCCGCCTCACTGCGAATCAAACCCAGGAGCCTTGGAATGGCAATCCAGCATATTAACTATTGCGCCATTCGGGTCGCAAATACATACACATGTACAAAGTACAAAAATACTATATTTTAAGATTTAACTGTAACGGTTTTACGCAAGTTGTGTGAGATAAACTGGTACGTACAGTTCCTGCGTAGCTGAAGTTAAACTAAATTAAATTAAAGTTAAATTCCAGAGCGGACGTTACATTAATTTGTTTCTTATAGTAATAATTTTCTATTATGATTTTATAATGAATAAAATTTATTATGTATAACATTAAATTCTATTACTAAGTATTTGTAGATGATAGAATATTCACATCTATGATATTCAGAATTGCATTAAATCAATGTAACATTCACTTGCTATGAAGACCCGTATGGCGCAATGGGTACCACGCGGGTCCTGAGTTCGATTCCTAATGAGGCGAAAATTTTAATGATATGAGTTTAAATTTCCGTTCTCGGTCTGCTTGTGTGTCCTTATAATTTTGCATGTGCCGTGACAAATGGGAATACTTAAGTGGGAGTATGAGTGTTATTTTTGTTTATTTATTATTTTTTGTTTCCTCGCCGTAGTACCTACTTACCATTAAACAATTGAAATTGAAAATGAAAAAAGAATTGATTTTATTCGAACATGGTTTTTACAAACACTTTTCGAAATTCAAACTACACCATCGCTTGCAATTAATGCAATCATCTAACTCAATGAGTTTCACGCCAAAACCTATTACAGTCGGCACTCATTAACGCATTCACTCCATAGAGATATTACACTAGAGGGCAGAAGCCAGGCTTCAGAGCACAGAACGGTGTCTGTGTTCCGTGCTTCAGAGCGTACCTCGGATAAAAAGAGACGAAATCTTTAGTAATCACCTTTCTCTTTCTGGCGAGGCTTCAGAGCGTACCTAGGATAAAAAGAGATGAAATCTTTAGTAATCACCTTTCTCTTTCTGGCTCATCGGGATCGGAGAGAGATAGGTAATTACCGTTATCGTTGTTTCTCTTTCTAACCGGGGGCGATTGCAATGTATGGGCAGCCGTATGGCTCACCCACTCTAGTGTAATATCTCTATGATTCACTCAGCCGCACTGCACGGTGCCAGGGTGGCATACCTGCAGTGCATTATGTACGTGCAATTAGGGCGCACGAAAAATCCCCGAAAACAAACACTTATCTCACACAAGTGTTTCCGGCTGGGGCACAATTTGGAGGCTTTTACGTAGCAGGCAACCTCGCTGAATGGGCCATAGGGTTGGCAAAAGAAACGATGTAATATTTTTTTCCGTCACTGAACGATTTTATTTATTTTCTTCGGCGTATACTTGAAAGGCGGCATTAATGAACACGGGCATACAAATTAAAAATAAAAATTGATAACTTGGTAATTTACTTTGCAATGAACTAAGGGCCCTAAGGAACTTTATTGTTAATTTTATTGTTACGACATATTATGCTTATAAAACGGGTAACGATAATTATTATTTTCATATAATTTCGAAAGAGAAAGAGAAAAGCTAATCTATATCTGGTGATAAGAAATACATCTCTCGGGAAACCGATCCAGACAAGACGATAATATTTTTAATTCTGTGATCGCCAGTACTGTTTTAATTCAGCACTTGTCCTGTTTTCTTCCTAAGTTTAACAAGACGTAGAAACTACCGATCTATCATGAGGTTACTTAGTGTTTTGTTTCTTGTTTGTTCTAATTACTCGTAGTTTTACAGGGTATAAAAGTTGAGTATTTTTACACGTAGGTCTGTTAGATTACTAAAACTTAAAATCTCACTAAATTAAGATATTTTAGTTGTTATGTTAAGTAAATTGATAGCAATTAAAGAATTCGCTACGATCTCTGAAGTTGACAATAAGACTTGAGAGTTTCAAGTCAATTCGAACCAAGAAAACTCAGATAGGATATCTAAAAATAATATTTTGTATAGTACGTAGATAACTCTATTATTTATATATTGTATAATACGTACATACATACATATATTTTAGATATGATGATGATGGTCAATGACAGTGCCGGGGGTATAGTGATGAACTTGCGAGGTGCATTGTAAAGTCGCACGTGCTAATAGCATGCGGGGAGATCGCGGCCCACTAACTAATTAGTAGTAGGGTAACTAATAGCCAAAATGGACAAAACACTAATATCTAGTAAACATTAATTATAGTTCTACATCTTGAAACTCGACAAATGCCCCGCTAGTGCCTTTCAAGAAAAAGTAGTTAGAACGTTCTTGGCAGGAGCATGGAACCAAGCCTTGCAGATTTGATCATACCCATGATTATATGCACCAGAATTGTAATCTGTAATCAAGACTACATTTTGCCCATTCCTAGGAATATATTTTGTATAATTACTAGAGACGTGAGAAGAGGTAACATTTGGATAATACCTACTAAGCCCCCTAGCCAACTTACAATCAAGGTTATTACTAAATACCCCACAACAGCAGTTACATGTGCAACATTATTTATTTCCTGTAACTATTACACTCTTAACATCGGTAAACGAATGTCGAACGCTATGGAAAAGTCATGTAAGTTAACCGATTGTAGATCCTCTACGGGGGGCTACGAAGATGTATCTACGTATCGTAGTACCTTCGTAGCTGCATGGTGTAACCGCGTAGCTATGTCGTAGACAACTCACTTACGACTTGCTACAAGATTGTTTTGAATACACTTCAAGTAACAAAAATTGTTACTTGAAGTATTCAAAACAATCTATGAGTTACTAGTTAGCTTTCCCGCTAATAAATATTGGTATACGACATAAAAAAAAATCATTTGCTCCTTCAATTTTCATTTCTTTCATCTATAAGGACAGACAATAAATGCAGGGCAGTTATTACTCCGCCGCGCCGTGCTTGAAATGACAAAATCAAACTTCGGAGAAATTTAGCATCTCTATCCTAGTTGAAATTATTACACCTCATCGATCTACACATTCACTTGAAGTCCAGCACTGCAGGCGTGCAGACCCTGTAAGACCAAGTACCTACTGTATGCGTAAAAGCGCATGACCATCACAAAGATTACCAGTACCTAACTACGGGACAACAGTTCAAAGTGAAGCGCCAAACGTCGACGGTGAAGCCGTGTCGGACGCTATGGCGAACGCGGGCGCTCTGCCGCAGTCGGGGGGGCGCGCGGGGCGCGGGGCGCGGGCGGGGGGCGGGGGGCGCCGCCGGCGGCCGCCAGTCGTGTTGCGGCCTCGCTCGCGATGGCACGCGCCGCCGTCGTGCTCGCCGTCCTCGTCTCGTACGTCGGTGAGTTCGCTACAAGTGTTGTTTTGTGATTGTACTTTACACTTTACTTGATAATTGGCGGAACGAAAGATGCTAGGGTTGTGACAAGTTTTACAATTTTTTATTTTAGTTTGGAGTTATTTTTATATGAGGTAGTGGTGAGAGTCGTAAAATTTATATTTTTGTCATCAGGGATCAGATTTAAAAATAATTTGGTAAAAATAAATGGGATAAAATTTTCCACTTATTCTATTGTTTTCTCAGTAGTTTACGAAAACAAGCAGAAAGTCTAAAGGTTTACAACAACAAACAACTCTTATTCTGTATCTAATAGTACCCTGATATTCTGTAGGAATAATTTTACCTATGTTAAAAAGGACAAAAATATTAAGGCATTTGTTTATTAACATAATTTCTAAGTTGTACGTTGAAACAAATATGTTTTTTATTTATTTATATCGAAACTTTGGTGTTTTGTTAAAGCGTGAATATTTATTTAGTAGTAAAGTGATGTGGATTCACATGAGATAAGGTGCTTCACTGATACACTTTGACATTAATTAAGTGTACCCAAATATGTAACAACTCATTACTAGAGATAAACTTTAATAATTTAAATAAGTCGATATAAAATGTTATTCCTCTATTTGAGATAAATAGTAGCGTAAACAATACAATAATTAATACCTACTTTGCCGAATATAATATTAAAACTGTTGGTGATACTGTAACAATTATTGTAGGAGTTTGAAGTGTAAGAGGTTTTTCATCTTGAAGCAAAGCCAACCTCCCGGGGTCGTGATGCATCCTGCTATGAAACGGAAAAGTTTAGTGCCCGGTTCCTCTTGTTGGAAGTCGCTTTGTGTCATAAATAAATATAATAAGCGCATATTTTTTTTAATTAAAGAACATTACAATTTCGCCCTGAAATTAAATTAAAGCGTTAAGGTTTTAGATAAGTAATAGGGTATGTTTGCGGAAAAAACGAAGTTAAAAAAAATATACTGTACGTTTTTACAAGCTTTTTCATCTGAATCACAGAGCGAAAAAAAGTTCAATAGTTTTTTCAATAGACTGGTTGGCAACCCTATGACATTGTTGTTGTTAGATATCAATTATTATGTAAAAATCAGCGACGTAATGCAACAAAAAAGAAATAAAGGAAACAGCATACTATCGGCACTGACGAAGAGCCAATAAAAATCTTATTCACTTCCATTCGGTGATTGAAGCCTTTGGTGTTGCTGATGCCTTGAGCATGACCAGTTACCGTCAGAAGGCTCTGAACTGGGCGACACAGAACACTCTAATAGGAGATACGATCTGTTGCCGTCTGTCTAAAAGGCTACAACACGAGCAAGATAGTTAGGTTTCAACTCAAGAGTGGATGTAACCCCTTACATCCTAAACGTTATCTAAAAATAAAAGCTATATGGCAATTTGAGGATTTTCCTCAACGCACGAATTGGAACAAAATATCTTATTCATTTCCTTGAGCTGGGTGTAATTTTGTAAACGAAAGCTGTAAGTCTCCTCTCTCCCACTTTAAACGAGTAGTACCGCTAGTATTTAGGTATGTACCGCTAAACATAACAATAAAAATATTTGGATTTTTAAAATATAATAATATGGTGCGCTATAATTTTAAGGAAGCTATACCTAAAATCTGTGATCTAAACAGTTATCCCGGGCGAGAGTGCGCAAATGCATAATGTATGTAGCGATTTATCCCCTCTCGGTGAGTATCAAAATGCGACGTCTCTTGCCGCATAGCAGGACTCTTGCGGTGGTGCCCGCGGGACCCTTTGTTACATACCGTTTATTAACTACTAGTAACACTTACACAGCTTAGCTTAGCTTGGCAGCTTAGCTTAGCTCACATTTTGTTTCGGGAAACTTTAACAAATACTACTTATTGCTAAAATTTAAAGTTTTAAGTATCTATAAGTTTTTAAATCACTCCTCTAGCATAATAATTGTGAAAGCCACATCAAATATTCAACAGTTTTTTCATGATGCGCGTAAAATAACAGGCAGAAAAGAACTAAAATAATCACTTTGGCTTTTACTGACCCTATAAATACCTCCGCAAATGTATCGGTTTTAAATAAGTGTTAAAGCATAAAGAAAAGAAAATCCTTAGTATTAAACAAAGCACTTAATTATCGTGAAAGTTACCTACACGAAGCCGGTTGCGCGCTATTATTCCCAGGCGTTTTTATCATTGACGTATTCACGTACCTATACCTACTGTATATTAAATCCTTTACCCGCAACCTGTGCTTTCACGTCAGGCATTTAAATTGCACTAGGTAAGTTATATATCTATTAATTAACTTTTACACTTTATTGAAATTCACTATGGTATATGACAACATTATAACAATATGATAAATAAATATAATAAATGCCTGAGTGTTATGCACACTCGCTTGGAACAAAGTTCACACTGACACTTAACTTGTACACTTAACTCTGACACTTAGCTGGCGTTATTCTTATTATTATCGTTTAAGCCGCTATCACAATGTATTACTGATTTCTATTGACCTTTAGCAGAAGTTGGTGTTTACTAAAAGAAGTGTTAACAAAAATAAACAAAGAGTTTAATTGACACAGCCAATCGCATTTATGTCGCGACGGAAAAATCTTACCCTTTTTTCGCCTAGCTACCATCCGCGATAAAGAACTTCGGTCCATATAATAAGTTTCTGTGCCGCCACATAACATTATTAACAACACTAGCGACGTAGCATCGCGACATATAAATTGACGAACACTAACGCCAAAGTTTCCAATAATGCTACACACACATAGCCGTGTACTAGGATTCCCTGTGTCATGGGTGCCATGAACAACCCATTATTTAGACCACACTCCAGATGGAGAACACAGATTGAAACTCATGATTCAAATCTCTGTCTCGCTGGAAATCGAACCCAGGAGTCTTAGAACAGCGGTCCGGTGTGGTAACCATTGCGCTATACCGGTCGTTAATATCTAGAGGCTGATACTATACTAAATGGGACTTATAGCTAAGATGCTGCCAACAGTACCTCATTTGTTGAATTGTGACAAGATATGAACATCAGATGTTCTACGGGAACAAATAAACATACATACACAATACTTACATAATATTATAACATACCCAAATAAGAACTACGGTTTACACTTTAAACTGGCGTTTCCGCAACACAACTAGGTATAACAAAACAAACTAAAATGTAAAACTTTTTGAAGGATGTACCCTATGTGGATAGAGTACATCCCCCCACTAATAGATTTTCTCAAAATATCTTCCATTTACAGAAAGATCGCTTGATTTCCAATAGGTTATTACATCAAAAATAATACAAGGGAGCTCGATTCTCGCATCCTTGAGCATAATATATTACAAGTATACCAACTACAGGATATTATTTATGAAACCAATACCACGATTTATAATCTGTCAGATCACAGATCTAATTTATAGCCGTCACCGCTGCCCATCATCGATGGAAAAAGGGTACGTTCAAATTATAATGGTATCTGAGAACAAAGAGAACGTTTGAATAGCGAGCCGGGGTGAATGGGACGCTATCATGAGAGATCGTTTAATTTGGATATAGGAAGGCCTTGAGGGTAATACGTCGGTAATGGAAGCTTTGATAACGAAACGCGGGTAGATTGTCCTATTGTGAGTGTAGTGTAAAACCCTAGTCGTAGATAAGACGGGATAAAGTTGCTTCATTTAAACAAAACGGAACCAACAATATAAATTATATCAAACAGTAAACCCAGCTAACAGACACATTCTTATTAAGTAGGAAGACGAAATACTTTTTCGATTTATAAACAGAATACATATTATATCAGCCATTGATTTTTTTACGTTACATTGAGTTGTTTTGTTAATAAATAAAATTCATGAGATGGAGCCGTTAGCACAAAGGGTTGAATTGGTCAAGTGGACACCATTGACAACCGATAAACAAGCAAAGTCGACTCCATCAATGAATATGGTTACCACTTGAATGGACTCGGTTTCCATTCGGGAAAACCTTTATGTGGCAATTTTGTTCATTTACTTTTTTAAAATAATAATAATAATAATACTCTTTATTGTACACCAAACACGATTACAACAATGGAAAGAGAAAAAACAAAATTTATACAAAAGGCGGTCTTATCGCTAAAGAGCGATTTCTTCCAGACAATTTTTATTTCATTTCTTTCTCCACCAATCCGCACTGGAGCAGCGTGGTGGAGTTTTCTCTAGGCCTCCTCAATAATGAAAAGAGACCCGCGCTCATTAGAGGGCCATTAATGAGATGTTGCCCCTTTTTATGAAATCAATATGAGTAACTAACGACCACGCAGCACCACTTTCCGCTGCCGTCCGTGACGAGACCGATACTGGGATAGTCAGTCCAGGTAGTAGTGTGTTATTAGGAAGGTCAGAAGTCAGTCCTTTAGTACTGGGCTAGGGGAAGTTCATGATAGAGTTGTAGTGCGTAATAGTACCTAATTATTAGTAATAAGTATTATGGTTCGAATTCGAACACAGAAGTACATTTTAATTATAGCGATAGATGAATGATATTATTTATTTATAGCAGGATTAGATCAGGTACAAAGCTTATAATACATATATATTAAACAAGATACATACAGAGTTCTTATTTTACCCTATATTTTATAATGTACCTTTGTCTACCACAATAATCCCAGTGTGGGAATGTAAGCGTCCTCTTACAAAGAAACAAATACATGCCCACATGAACTATAACATGACAGAATCGGTACTAACAAGATGAGAGGGCATCAGACTAATATAACCGGTAGTGCCACTAACAAGATCATATCCAGCGCAAACATGAAATCGCTCGAGACTCGGCGATCATTCAATCGATTCACCTCTGGGACCGATCCAATTAATTGGATACGATTCAATGTACCGATTTTAAAAATTCAATGAGTTCGATTTTAATTTGTTGACCTACTTCAAAGTTTATATTAACCGGTTCGTCGTAACTATGATATCGACAGCGTGCAACAAATTCACTATTCCGCTTGGTTTATTTTAACTTCATGCTAATATTATCGTAACTAGTAAACCCGCCCTCGCTTCGCTTCGGGGATCCCGCCCCGTATCTCCCCGTACCTTTCAGAAGGCTGTTTTTTCAATGAACTTAATATACTAATTTTCCGACTTACTTGACAGTTATCGTTGCATTATGACCAAATTATAAAAAACCTCTATAAATTTTAACCACCACCGCTACGTTGCCGGTCAATTAAGATGAAGGACAGAAAATGGCTTATGATAAGTGGTTAAAGCCATAAAGTCATGATAGCAACCGGAGACGACAGACTTCACATCTCTTGTGTTACAATAGAAATCACTAGAAGTCTGAGATGTGCCAGATCATTCAATAAAATCAGCCAGCAGCTTACCTGTTCAGATATAGGTACATATGCGTTATAAATAAAATATGGCTATCTCTACGACATGACTACAATTAATTCATTACTTTTGTTATTAATATACCTATTTTATACCTTATAACCAAAAATTGCCATGTTACCTCTTGATTAATTAAGATGGAAATTATTATTTGAGGTTACGCAACATAAAATAAACAATATTTTCTATAATTCTTTCCTACTAGTTGTAACTTTGTAATTTCGATGTACATTAAAGAATAAATATAATAACTTGAGAATTACCACCCACAAAATACTTATATTAGACCGACCTAAGCAGAACCTAAAACCATAACATAAAATCACTATCTTCCTTGTTATTTTACAAACGAAAATGGTGAGTTATCGCAAACCGAATCCCCGGGCCGCGGCCGCGCGGGCTGGGGCGGGCGACGTGGACAAAGCGTTCAAACATCACGCACCCAACAATACGTCTGTCACATTAATCCCCCGCCCGAGATACAATACAACACAAATCCCGCCGCGGATTATACATGTCCAGCCCGTTCATTTATTAATTCATTCGTTTGTACATACATAAACATATACCAACAGTAGTCAACTAATTAATTCATCGCTGTAAGTAATGTTTGCTCGTATTGAAAGTTTTCTTATTCTTTTAAATATTTCAAAACTGTTCATACTGTGTGTGTTCACTGTCATCGAAGGAATATGAACAAATAAAAAACTCTACACATGACACACCACTCACACAGTAGGATTCCCAGTTTCTAAAAAAATAAAAACTCAAAAATATTTTAAGTAGGTTTTACCTCTAGTTGTCGTTTGTGTTTGTTCTACAAAGTGTTATTACTTCCTGTGCATTGCCAACTAGAGCGAATATGAATATGAAAGAAGCAATATGAAAGAATATATGAAAAGGTGTAAAGAGCGCGTCCAAACTTCGATCTGTTTTTACGTATTCTATTATTCTGATAAAGGGTACGGCCTATGAATAGGGCTGGAAGTCTCTCTTGAGACTACGAGGATACACAGATTTAGATTTTTCTGAGGACTAGAAATGCTTCCTTGCAAGGCAAATAAATAAACGTTACTACAAATAACACCCGACTCGAGAACATAAAAGTTTGCCCAGAGTTAGTTTGAACCCGGAACCCCTCGCTTCGTAGGAAAATAAATAAAATCCAAAGTGTACGGATTGTACCCACCATCCAAGCTGTAACTACCAACAAGGCTTCGGATGTGGATACCGCGAACAATAATAAATATAAAAAAAAAACGATTTTAGAGAACGGAAATATATGTATCCTACTATAGATAGATAGATAGATAAACTCTTTATTTGTACACCAGAAATAATCACATACAGTGAAATTAAAATACAAATGTGTATACAAAAAAGGCGGCCTTATCGCTAAGCAGCGATCTCTTCCAGGCAACCTTACATACAGGAGAAAATTACAAAAAGAAAACTACTATAAAACTACTATAGTCCGCTTGAAAAATACCGTGTTCAGATATTGCTGCGGATTTTATCGGAATCGAGATATTTCTCCTGACTGTGAACAGACACAAGCATTACACGTGTCAAATGTAATGCATCGTGGAGATTGGCGATCGTGCTCGGCGTACAAGTACTTTGCTCCAGTCTGCCATAGAGTCTGCTCCCATCCTTGAGACGTTAACCTGTCCTATGTGAGCGTAAGAAACATGTGGGAACAAAATAAACATCGAAAGAAATCTTTTAATAGTCTTTAACAATAACCAAGTTTTTTGATACAAACTACTACGTTACTAGTTACTATTAGGTACTACGCATCTACTCTGATGAGCATTCTGTGATTTTGGTTGATACCATTGTTTTCATGCAATCGATTTCATAATTATACCTACATTATTATATCATAAATAATCTTTTCTGTAATAAGCTGTGCCCTGTGGTTTCGCCCGCAGTAATTCCTTGGAAATATCGAGATAAACCGTATGCTATTCCCGTATAGCCCATTCTTATAAATAAGCTATGATTATGATAATAAATATAAAGTTTCCTCAAAATTCGTTTTGTAGTTTTGCGTAAAAGAGTAGTAAATTACCATCCACCGTCACAAACTTTCGCATTTATAATATTAGATGGACATAAGTATTTCAGTACACGGTCGTTAGATGTTCTACAAGAAATACAACGATTGCATGTTGTACAGCTGTCGACTGTCAATCGCTCATGGGCGAGGGGCTGGGGGGAGGGGGGTCCAAGTGGGACTTTATATCTTACATTGCTTACTTACATATGTTTTATATCTTGATATCTTACAGTGGGACTTTCTCCTTTTAATCGACTTCAAAAAAGAAGAAGGTTCTCAATTCGACTACATTTTTATATTGTTTGCGTGAACCGATTTTGATGATTCTTTTTAAGCGACTTCAAAAAAGAAGGAGGTTCTCAATTCGACCGTATATATGCTTTTTTATGTTTTTTCAGCGATTTTTTCGTCGTTATGGGCCGATTTTGATAATTCTTTTTTTGTTGTAAAGTAGATATGCGTAGTGGGGTCCTTTTAAAAGGATCACCAGGATCTGATGATGGCATCTCGGAGAAATCGAGGGCAACTTTCGAAAATTGTAGGGATGACTAGTGTGTTTGTTAATGTTTTCATAAGTACATGAAAGCGCTATAATTTCATGAAGGTCTGGAGTCGATCTGATGAAGCCGAAAGACAGTCAAGGGAACTCCTCAACGATTTACTGTAGTCATCTAGTGTTTGGGCTTGATTAATTTGTAGTGACGAGAACTTTACACCTACATGTTGAATTAAGCGCCATCTGGCGAGTAGTTTTTGAGTTATCTCTGCTTATCGAGGTTGAAGTCGGTTATTTTATTTGTAAAAAGCAATAATTATTATATCTACATATTTGAATGCTGGCGCTTGTCATGTGGTCAGCTTCTTTCGTCAGCAAAATCTGAAAGTACTCTTTTAGCTATCTCTATTATTACTTTGACTACACTGATGGTGTTCTCATTTTGTTAACAATATAGTTATGGATTTTTTCTTTCTTTGCACATTATACTGTAAGTTCTCACTTCTTGCTTATTATGATTCTAGGTCAAGTGGAAGTGCCCTATAAGATTTCATTACCTTGCGCGAGTCTAAATATGCGGCATAAACGGAGTATAAACGGTCGTATCTTTTGATTGCGTTAGCTTAGAAGTTTAATTTTTTCTCTGCTCCAAAGGATTACAGACATTACAGAGTATTTGATTTTAATTTCATCTTGGTACCTCCACGCGCTCTTCAGAAAAGGGGTCTTAACAGACTGGCTATCCTATTCTCCGTTTGAGTCTTGTTCAGAGTTGGCCACAGTTGTCATGGACGACGGCAGAAGTATCCTGCCGCATGCTTGTTATATCTTTTTTCAGTAAAAAATAAACAATAAAGAGATCCTATAAGGGTTCCGTTAAATCCTTAGAGATACATAACCTTAATTGATAACTTTAGAAAATAACATGCAGTGATTAAACCCTTTAAGTTGATCTATTTTTGCGTATGACGATATGAAATATAAATGATATAATATATAGCTACTAAATAGCTAAATAAATAATGCAGTATTCCGTATGAATACCTAGTACCAAAATCCATTGGTTGGTCTCGAATATCTTGCAGCATTTTGAGTTAGGGCTAGATGCGGAGTTTTAGCGTAAAGAGGCCGACAAAGCGACCTGCTTTCCTTCTGTAGCGCCGCGGCCGGAGCATTCAGCCCGGGCCTTTGTCTCGTGAGTCTCGTGACGCGGTGCCGGAGTAATTTTTTATGACGCACAGACAGACGGGTGCACCATCCACCTAATGTCAAGTGTCCGCTGCGACAGCGAGTTTTGATTGTGTGCGGATTCGCGGAATGATTTCATCGCAGTACGAATCTCACGGTAAAATCACACCGAGACGAGACGCGACGCGACGCTGCGCGCAGTCTTTCAAAGAGCGGCTCAAAATAGAACTTTATTTTCTACACGAAAAGATACACATTTCATTGTGACAATTCAGAATACGTTGCTTCATGCAGCGCTGCGTCTAGTGACGCCTCGCGGCGCAGCGCGGTGCAGCGCGGTGCATCGCTACGCAGCCGTGCATCGTCGGTACGCGCGGCGTGCAAGATTGCCTACTTTTACGATGCACCTCGCAACATTGAGATGCGTCTCGCGGCGACGCGCGGCGCAGCTCGAAATCACTGGCCTCTTCCAGTATCGTTGCGTCGCGTCGCGTCTCGGTGTGAGCTGACCCTAAACCGAAAAAATTTTGGGCGTAAATATTTACCATCTGGTCTCGTCCAATCAAACATCTTCGGTGACTTTACAGTAATAGCCTGTTACATTGCGATGGGTTTCAATTTTGATTTTGGTTTTTTACTTACTAATTACGATGTTTAATTATAAAATTGTGCGTTAATTAGTATACTTCATTGGTGACCCGATCCAATTAAGAATTACTTATAAATAAATAAACAAATTAAGTGCATGTGCATTGTGCATGCAACTTGCATAAAACACACTTGCCTACGGTAGATTCAACGCCGGAGCTAATTTTCAGATCAAAACTTGTCTCCCACAATATAACGTCTATAGCTGTAGCTATGAATAGTGTATTGTGGGGGGGGGGGGGGGGAGGACGCGACGACGCGGCGACGCGACGTCAACAAGAGGTCGCAGGTCGCATGACTACAGAACCGGTGCACGCGTTCAACTATTTGCCTGCCCAAATACTCATAGGGTTGAACCTTACGTCTATGATAAGTTCATGTGATGAAATTCCATTTATTTCAAATAACATCAATTAGATCAGCACATCCACAGTAAGTGGATAGCGATGCTCATGGAGGTTAATAAAACCAAATATCGTCGATCTGTTCCCGACTAAAACACGAGATACTGGCAATATTACTGGGTCTACGAAAAAACGCAGAAAATTCACAGCCGAATTTAGAAGTAGTAGGTAGCTATCAGAATTAAACAACCTCCCCATGTGTGACGTAATTATTATCCTCCGTAATAAAATACAAGTAGGTGTTCTCCGAGCACCATTAGTTAGGCGCGCGAGACAGCCCTACCCTCGCGGGAGCAGTTTGCAAGTTTGCGAGCTAACTGCGAAATAATTTCACCATCGCATAAAACGTTGTAACTCCGGTATAAATTACTTTTATTTTCGCCAGCCCTATTGGCAATGCTCACTATTTCGTCTTTCTGCATTGCGGGCGAATCATGAAATAATTTATGGCAAAAGCCACTGCGCGCTCGTTCAAATTTCGACTGCGAGCTTTATTGTGTCCGATGCTAAATTAGCGTTTCATTGCGTTACAACCCTGCTTCAAACATACAGGCTTGTCATCGAGGCCTGCGCTTGAAGTAGAGATGAATCCACGAGAACCAGACTCTTTGATAAATGTAATTTAACAACATTTTGTAGTTAGACCGTGGTTAGACCACTCGTCTAAAAACTATTGACTAACAGCTAACAGTTGACCTAAATCGTAGAACTTAAAATATGTAGAATTAAATAACACTAAAACTTAATTAAAAAGTACCTACTTAGTTGTTTCTAACGAATATGAAATATGAAAACAGTCTAAATTATCGCATGTTATATGACTATTTTCAGGGTTGACAAATAATTTCTCGGTCGTCAACGCGTTACTAATGTCACTCGATGAATGTAACTTACCATAAAATGGTCTACTTCTTTTACAGTAAATGGTGCTTCAATTAGCGAGAATAGATACCTATCTACGTGGGTAGTTAAAAATTCAATTAAAACATTTCACATTAACCTGCTTAAAAAGGTAGACAAAGACGTTTAAAAACATAAAAAGTATAACCTTTCTTTCAAGACTTCTTAGTATTAGACTGATACTCGTCGTGTATGCTTTAATCCGCTAAAGTTCATTCGCAGAACGAAGCGCGGCTTCCTACCCCCGCCCCGCCCGGTTTAATTACCGTGCTTAAACTAACTGCTGCTCTAATGACTCACGGTTACGACTTCAAATGAAAAAAATGTCCAGTAACAGGGTGTAACGTTTTATTTCTGGTATTTTAATAAAATGTCTTTGGCCTCGTTCTATCTATACCTACTAATTAAATCTTCATAATAATAAAGTAATAAGTTTATGTCTGTAGGAGATTGTCAAAAAGCCCTCATCAGGTTGTAAATGCTCCATAAGTGTTGTGATAGAACGTCTCGTTATGGAACGAACCCATAACCTCTCGAAGGGCAGTTTGATGTAGTAACCAATTCGCCATGCGATTAAAACAACAGTAAAATTGAGCAACACGATCGCTAAAATAAAACCGGAGTATTACTATACTTCCCACAACTACGTCCTTGTTAAATATTAGCGGAATGTTCCGAGAAATTAATTACTACAATGACATTTAATATGTGAATAACTAACATTAGTTTAATATAATACAAATGATGTTAACTCACGAATCGCCGTAACAATTAATTACTCCGCTGGCGTTGGCCGCTCGACTGTACTTTACGGAACCCTTGCTAAACCAAAGTTATTCAATTACATTTTGAATTAGCATCTAAGAGTAACAGTATCCATTAATCGTCCGCATCTCCAGTTGAACGATTGACCCATTTGCTAATGTATTTTTGTTTTGTAATGCTTTAAGTATTATTTCTTATCGAATACAGCAGGTGGTCCAATTATTAGATGATTCGATGATTCGAACCGACAGTGAGCTACCGAGGTGAATCGTTCTCTGGAGTTGCAGCTGCTGAAGCCTTCGCACAATTCTTTGCAAGTGTTTTCTCGCCAAGCATACCGCGTTTAGATCCTACACTCGCAGAGGCTGAAAATTGTAGTGCTAACAGCAATTACGTTAATATTGTTTGTTTCACTCAGTTGGATGTAATGTACGGCATTAACAAATTGAAAACAAGTAGTTCGGTAGGACCAGACCAAATTCCACCAATGGTTTTAAAAAACATAAGAAAATATATTTCCGAGCCGCTGTGTCATGTGTTCAACTTATCGCTGAAAACTGGGATATACCCACCACAATGGAAAATCTCAAGAGTTACTCCAATACCTAAAACGTCTGATAAGTCCGCTGTCGAACACTATCGTCCAATCGCAATATTATCGTCACCCGCTAAAGTTTTTGAGCACGTCTTACACCGCTATATCTACTCGCAGGTTGAAAAGTACCTTTCGAATGCCCAACATGGCTTTAGAGCAAAGCGGTCGGTCGATACAAATCTCCTGACACTCGTGAACTACGTATCCACTCGACTAGACAGAGGAAGTCAGGTGGACGTGTTATACTTTGATTTTAAAAAAGCCTTCGACAGGGTTAATAACGACGTATTGTTGGCGAAACTAAGTTCCATCGGTTTTTCCCCAAACCTTCTACGATTATTGGCTGACTATATGCGTGATCGTCAACAATTCGTCAGATTAGGCATATATGAATCTTCTCCGTACCAAACGCGCTCAGGGGTAAGCCAAGGTTCCATATTAGGTCCCTTGCTTTTTCTGCTAATGGTTAATGACTTACCGACGATCCTTGGTCATGCAGAGTGTCTTCTTTATGCAGATGACCTCAAATTATACGCTGAGGTACAGTCAGAAGCGGATTGCCTGGCACTCCAGGGGGATGTTCGTGCGGTATATGAATGGAGTACTTTAAACGACCTGGAATTCAACCTTTCAAAGTGTAGTGTTATGAGCTTTGGTCGAGTGAGGAATCCAATATCTTTCGACTATACATTAGGCAAAACCAAACTGAACCGTTGTACGGTAACAAAAGATCTGGGTGTCACATTTGATCAAAGACTCACTTTTCATGACCATATAAGAATTATCGCAAAGGAATCCTTTCAACGCCTTGGATTTGTACTGAGAAACGTGCGCGATTTTAAGACAGGATTTGTCGTTCAAATTCTATATAATACTCTGGTACGCAGCAAACTGGAGGCTAGTTCTTGCGTCTGGAACCCTTATCACGCCAAGTACGAGTCCCTACTAGAAAAGGTCCAAAAAGCGTTCCTCAGGTACTTATATAGGCGCAACTTTGGCTATTACCCATTCATGTACCCCACATCATTTCTCCTGGGATGCCTCAACTACAATTCGCTGAAATGTAGGAGAGCAAACTCCCAATTGGTAATGGCATTGAAAATTTTCCGAGGCTTAATCGATGCTCCGGAGCTGCATAACGAGCTAGCTCGCCTATTTACCCCGGACAATTACCTACGAGGCAGAAGGCATAAATTATTTGCCGTGCCGTCCTGTCGCACGTCCGCCCACGCAAACTCTCCGATCCCGCGTACCCTCTCGGCTCTCAGCGCTCTGCTAGAAACCTTTCCTGACTTTGATATTTTTGTTGACAATTGGAGGAAAGTCCTTAGTATGTGTCTAAGGTTCAGCGAAACCCCATGATTTAAATTTTGCATTCATTAATTTGACATTCTCATATTCCAATTTTTTTTATTTTATTATGTATCATTATTTTTTTTATTATTTTTATTGACAGTTCATTATCATCTTATAATATGTATTTCTATTTACTATTTGACAATTCTTTAAAAAATGTGCCTTGATATTATTGTGTTAATTAGTGTAAGTGGTATGTAAACCGTTCTAATTAACAATAAAATATAAATAAATAAATAAATAAATAAATTAGGAACAGCAGGTACATTTCTAGACATTTTTACGTTATTTCTAATTAAACTATATTCAAAAGAATGTTTATGTATCATTGCTATATTCAGTGCTAGATTTTTCCCGCAGCTTTGTCCGCGTGAGAGTAACACAACGTCAAAATACCTGTGGACAGAAAATGTCGGGAAAATTATAGGCCCCATTGTGCGAAAATACCTAATGGTCGACTGACGATGCCGGCCATGTTATTTATTGATGACGACATATTATTTTCGCAACAATTCGAATTTTGTCCCTAACTAATATGAGGGACAAAAAAACCTGTGGTATTTTGATCTTCGAAAAACCTCGAGTATTTCTAGTAGCATACATACATAACTAGTTGGTACCTACGTAGTTGTCTAACTGTTCGCTTTAAAGTACTCCCTGCCACATTTCTCAGTTTTCATTTTCACACATTATTTTCCTATGTTAATTTGCACTCATTCCCAATTCACGTGGTTATTTTCTCAGTTGATTTAAGTTCCCTGGTTTTTCAAACATAATATTTTACTAGACTTCATGAATATTAGGGTGGAATATTTTACAAAAAAAACTACTTACTGCTACTTCAAAAAAGGAGAAACTTTTCAATTCGACTGTATTATTTTGCATATTGCCTGTTTCAATTAATCTTATTTTATTCAAAAGCTAGTGCTTGCCTGCTTGCTTTGTGGTCCCATAATAATCTGACGAGTAGTTTCTAATTATCTCTCCTTGTGGATATCGAAGTCGGTTTAAAAGTTTGTAAAAAAAAATATTGCGTTCAACCCATTAATGAGCCACTAATGGGCCCTCATAACTGAGTAGGTAGGTCCAGAGCTTCAATCAATACTTATCAAAAAAAACTTTTGCTGTAGAGTTTCAACAAATTAGGACTAACTTGTATTTGCCCGCGGCTTCACTCGCATGAGAGACACAACGACATAGTACCGTTAAAATGATCCCACGGGAACTTATCATTATGACTATAGTACCTACCTTATGCGCCAGTTCAGGGTCATGCATGGACTACCCATGTCCTTTCTTAAATCCCAAACAATCTCTATACGACATTTTATATATATAGTTTTATTCAACGATTTTACAGACAGACAAAGTTACTTTCGTATTTATTCAAGTAAGCACCTTTTATTTCTAAAAAAACAGTAAAATCCTGCGCTCCACTTATGCAGTAAAATCCTAGTATAAGTGCAGAGCAGAGCCATACACCGTTAATCTAGACGTAAGCCAATGATGTTTTAAATATCTAGATTGAGCGTCGCCCTACAATGAAAACAAAAAAACAAGGCAACATTATCAAACATGTGTGCGTGTAGGCGATGTTTTTCGCGTTCATTTATTGTCTATGTGTGCGTAATCTGTGCGTAATGATATAAAAGTTGTGGCCAACAGTTGGCCACGACTTTTTGACACGTTTTCGCGGATTCGATGTTCCATCTAAATATTTAATACATCTAGACGTAAGCTAAGCTGCCTCAGTGAAGCCTCAGCCAGCTCCGCTCGTCCCTCGTCAAATTGTGATTAATGGCCGCACCTAGACATCGCGCAATTAATTAATCTGAGCGTTCTCTCAAATTATATTAAAGTTACAACCACTTTACGTTACATTACCAAGGCATTAGCTTGCTCGGCTATGGATGGCTGAACTTAGGGATTTGATTGCGGTAGATAAGTTGGTAGTACATATATTATGTATGTATGTAGGTACATATACGTAATATGAGATTTCGCATGCTAATTAGTAGGGGTACGTTAATTTCGTTTTTACGAAATAGATGCGATAAAAGCAAAATCTGCATTTTATTTGCGATAAAAGCGAAATTTGAAAATTAAACACATTCGCACCTTTTTACGTTACGTGCTTTCAAATTTGTAGTTGCCGACAAACTGGCTTGCAGTTTGGCAGACATGGAATTGTGGGAAATGTATATTTATTTGTTGGAAATAAATAAATAAAAAAAAAATGTTGATCAGACGCGCTAACAATTATTACAACTCTGATCAAAACAGACAAAGACAAGTGACAATGCAAGTTTTAGTTGCATCAAAATCTTGCTACCCTGGATTTACAAAAGCAGCTATAATGTCTCAATTGCCCTGTCAATAATGTTGATGCCTAGAGGTACTTTAGTATCTACAACATTGTCGTAACTGATCGCAGGCAAACAATGAAAGATGAAAATGTAGGAATTACAACAATTCTAGCCTTTAATTGAGTTTTTAACACTGCATTTTCTTTTTTGCGAAATAAATGCGAAATTTTCTATTTTGAGTTTTTTTTAATGCGAAATCATGATTTTTTATTTGCGAAATTTACGTACCCCTACTAATTAGCCATAGAAATATTTGCAACATTTTCTTTGAGACGCTTTTCTTTCAATGACACCAAAAATACCACTGTTGTTAAACATAATCCGTCTTGTAGACTTGTACATAGATATACATGGTAGAGTAGGTAGGTATATTTTATACGGGTTATCAAAAGTATGCTACGGCTGTCAAGTGTGTGGCTTACATTGACCTCGCCCTCACCAAGTGGTTGTGACGATTTGACTACCAAGCTACGGCGGAAGGGAGTCGTTTATATGACGTACCTACCTTTGGCTTGGCATTGGCCAAGGCTTTGGTGGACAGCGCTGTATTTACGTCGATTTTAAAACAACTATCACTTATTGGTTCTAAAAATCAATATATTGCAAGCAAACCTCAAAGTTAACCACAATGTTCATAAAGCTGTAAAATCTGCCAAACCACTTGGCCAGCGATCGCGCCAAGGATTCTGCAATGTTTGTGTTTCTAGAACAGTCGTTACATAGAACATTTCGCCGACTAAGCAACGAACAAAATGTTGGCAACCCTAACTATTGCACAAAAGGCAGCGGTGATCACGTACTATCGAGTGGCCAGCCTTCTATATGTATCAAATAGTACCTACCACGTGTTCCGTGGTACCTACTATAAATGTATGTAGCATAGGGGTACTCAGGCACTGATTAAATACAAAATCTCTAAAACTTTCTGACCTATGAAGATGTAATTCTAATCACAAATAATTAAGACCTGTTTGAACATTTTTTTAGAAAAATAACCTCTTTGGAGGTTAAGATAAAAGACGTAAAGTAAACCCAACTTATAAGACTGAAACGAAAGAGGCGCTGTCGGACGCATTTGACATTCATTTGACCAATCATTGCACACTAGCACGTAATTTGAAATACTGAATAAGTGACATCCCGGATACAGGCCAACAGATATACGTAAAATTATAAGTAGTTTCGCCAAACGATCACTCATTTGTCGTACCAGACATGAGCAGACACCATCAGTCGATTACTCGTCACAAATAACTTCAGTAAGAAGCGCTGGTTCTTGTAATATTGCACAAAAGTATTTCCAACAATGTCGAAATATTTTTCCCCAGTTCCCACCCTACATCCGAAGTTCTTGAACAATTTTGGAACTTGCCTCTTTAATCACGACCTGACCTCATACCTGTCAGTCGGTATCATTTCTCTCGGCTCGACAACGCGTCACTTATGAAACTGCGTAGCGTCTTTGTAATATATATAAAATAAATTACTGCAATTACCTTCCTTGACGAAATTAAACCTTGAGGCATCCGTCAACATTCAACATCAATGTGACGGTTTCAGAACTTGCAATATTAAGTTAAGTAGTGTACAGCGTCCTGAGTATTGGTATAAAATAACGAAACTAAAAAAATTATATATTTAAACTTGTTATTTAACTGTCTCTAATATGAAATTTTGATTAAGTTTGGAATATAATCCACCTTCACATAACCAAGTTAACTTTTACAATAATTTATTAGCCGATATTATGTTAAAAATGTCCTAACATGATAAAGTATAACAAGCCGCTCACATTTACCAATACAGAACAATTGGAGCATCACTTGAAGCCGACCAAAGTCACTTAGCGAGAGTCAAGATCACTTTCGTGTGCATGCATATTATCCATAGAGATATTACACTAGAAGGCAGAAGCCAGGCTTCAGAGCGTACCTCGAATAAAAAGAGACGAAATCTTTATTAATCACCTTTCTCTTTCTGGCTCATCGGGATCGGAGAGAGATAGGTAATTACCGTTATCGTTGTTTCTCTTTCTAACCAGTATGGGCAGCCGTATGGCTCACCCACTCTAGTGTAATATCTCTATGATATTATCTGTGGGCCGAGGGCAGCGGGTCCGTGAGTGATGTGCCAAATATTTGTGTGGCCCTCGCACGGCGTTCACATATTGAGTGGCCCTAGCTTACAAGACTTTTTGTATAAGTACAGAACTGCTCAAGTCAATTGATCACATCATGCTGTCACAAACAGACCAGATGCAGATTAATAGCTATAGAGTAACTTAACAACATTTATACAATTCATGTACCTTCATAAATAAGTATTTTACTATAATAAAATTATACTTACTATTCAGAATGTTTACTTTTTTCATGTCCTTTCTATTACCGCTTCGGAGAATTGTGGAATATTAAAGAAATACTTATACGACGTCAGGTAGGTATTTTCGAAAAACAAGGCTTACTATACCTACAAAATCACCTACTGTATTTACAAAATCATTTCATTATTTTATTTCATTTTCATTGAATATCTAAGTAAGATAATAATTATACTCTTTTACTTTCTCAGTCGGCAACTCGTCGGCGATGCGAATTGGTGATGTCCAGCGTTTACCTACGATCATTCGTGGGCAGATTATGAACATGATAAAGAAACAATTTTATTTAAGCTTAGACCATCCAGTCAGTAACATGAAAGAGATGTTCGTTACTCTATGAATACCGAAGTGACCTAGAATCCATTTCACTTTTAAAATGAAGAATTTACGTCAGTCAATTTTAACCTCGTGTTAATTGAATTCGATATTAAATGGGTTAAGCGATATTCGACCAGTTAACAAAAGTTAAAATGAACGATTGTTAAGTGGCTACTGTTTAAATTTTTCAGTAAGTTATAACAAAGCTCAAATTAACATAGGTTCAAGTACCTACAGTAAGCTCACTTAGCCGGTCAGGTAGCGAGAAGTCATCAGAAAAGTTAATCTTGGTCATTAAAACACAACTTTTGTGAACAGCTGAAACTTGAGTTAAAATGTTTTTGTGGGAAAATATTTTAAATAATAAGTTAGTATATTTCATACACTTAATTTCGTAACATTGAGTTACTTTCAAAACTTACTTCGCAATTACGCTAAAGACGTTTTCATTTTTAGTTCCGCGGCAAAGTCATATTTTCTATTTTATTTTTTAAACCCATAATAACCATAAGCGTTACTATTTCAAAGTGGATATTTCTTATAAGTAGTCTTAAGGACTGCGCACATTACAACGACTCCACGCCAACGCGGTTACGGAGCCACTCAAATGTAAGCATTCAATAAAGATCCTTATATCTTGGACCTTACGGTTGAATTTCGAGTGTGAACGGCGTCGGTGAGCAGAGGGTGGGGAGTAGTCCACGTTTTTCAAGTGTACACTCGAAATTCAACCGTAACTTCCAAGATGTAAGGATCTTTATTGAATGCTTACATTTGAGTGGCTCCGTAACCGCGTTGGCGTGGAGTCGTTGTAATGTGCGCAGTCCTTTAGCAGGTAGTTACATCATTTTAGAGATTTAAAAACATAAATTCTCTCATGGTCACTATACAATTTGACAACAAAATCTCGCTTTCAGGTGCTGTAATTGTAGCATAGAGATAGGAATATGAATTGTAGTCATTCCTTCTTTGTCATACTGACCTGACTGATGCCAGGCGCCATTTTACAGAATAATTATTTTAGAATAGTTCGTTATTTTTTATCAATTTAGTTTTCAATTTCTTTATGAAATGTGATAGGTACCATTGGACTCATTTGTGTTTCTTAAATTATTATATTTTATGGTTTGCTGACGTACTTAATTACCAAAATTGGGAAAGCCACTGCGCTCTTCCCAACATTGACTCATTTTCCCTCGTCTGAATTAAAGTATGGTCGTATCTATGTATGTTTTTAAATCTCTGTAACATTGAGATTTTGTCCTACTAGAAGAGCCACGGCAAGGAAATTTGGGTGAAGCCGTCGGTCACTTGACCCGTACAAATGGCGGTAAAACCTGCGTTAGGCCGATCGTGTGCTGAATTAAATCCGGGCCATTATCATAGCGCAAATATTTTTATCATGTTTTTCTAGTACATAAATACTTGTATTTAATAACGCTTTTACACTCATAGAGCGAACTGTAATGCCATGTCGCGAGTAGTATGCAAAAATTTACAAATAAAGCATTAATATAATGCCTTATTTGTATTGCCCATGGTAATAATGATAAAACGTGGAAATCTCTACATGCAGCTAAAGTAAATCTTCATACAGTGAAATTCAAATTCTTATATTAATTGAATTAAAGGAATTTTAGTTATAGTTAATTAAATTACTTTTATTAAGTTACTACATTTATTTCTACAATAAGAAACTTGCTTCATTTAATACCAATCATTACACTATCTAATCCCATAACTTACGTTCCCTACCACAGCGGCGTTAAACGTTTAACGCAACGCATTCAAAATCCACTAAGAAATTTCACCCAGCCAAACATCAAGCATTAGGTACGGTATCATACGTAAATAGGGGGCAGGACGAGGCTTGACGAACATTAGTATGCGATTACCCAGTAGGTATAATCAACGATTTGCAAACAGCACCTTGTGGTTGTGATGCTACAAGTTAATGGGCGACGCTTAGCAATTCAAATTGACACGTAGTCTTCTATTCTGTGATCAAACAAGCGCTTGAATAAATCATCGCATTGATTTTCTTGCTTCTAAACTTCACAAGCGCTAATAGTCCAGCGGCTTGCGTGGTTTCTAAATGATCGACAAAGTTAAGCAACAGGCGCGGTCGGTAGTTGGATGGGTGACCGCCTTTAACTAAAATTATTCGAGCGTTTTCGTTGTTTAAGGGCGTAGGTATAAACCCGTCCATCTCGGCTGTTATCGAAAGATAGTTGTCGTAAGGCCTAGTGGGACGGGTGAGAATGGGAATGGGAGCCAACGGGAAAAACCCCTTCCAGCGACATAAAACCTCTGACACTTTGGTTAGGTACAACTCTTCAAAATCTCAGACTACGTCTCGCCCTTGACATTTTTTTCAATAATAAATTCAAACATGCTTCGTCACTACTGCAATGTCGAAACAGCCCCATAGCAAGCCCTGTGCTTATTATTTCCCTCTGTTTCTCTGTAATATTAAATTTCGCATTGTATTTTTCCTATTTCATTTCACGTCGGTATGCCGACCTTCAGCAAGGAACATAAGTAGATGCTCTCTAGCGATAGCTCGAGGCATTCGGGGAAACCGCTAACGAGCCTAGGCGTGTGGCTTACTAAATACTTCTACATCATCTACATGTCTCTACCTAAGTACATTTTGTATAGTGCCTACGATATCCAAATAATGCTGTTAGATTACTGTCGTAAATGAACAAAGTACAAATAAATATATCGCCGATTTCCATGCCATTATCTGTTAAATACGTTGATTTATCCAACTTGCTCTTCTTTTCAACGTGTATACATACCTATATTAAGGGATTAGGGCCTTATTAATAAACGCGGCTTAAAGTTACTCCTCGGCTTAAAGTTTTTGTCCCTGTCATGTGATTCTCTAAAGTCAAAGGTTAGAAAAAGACAAAAGCATTTAAACTCGGAGTATCTTTACACCATGTTAATTAATGAGACAGTAAATTAATAAGACAATTATTTATAAGACAGACAGTTAATGTTAATGCCAGAATAAGGAAATTCCCCTAACTGACAATTAAAATGAGGTAACTACTAAATAAAACTTAATGTAGGTACGTAAATCTTTAATTAATACTGCTAATACTCTGGATTATTATGAAACATGTAAGTATTAAACTAATGACATCTTTTAGAAGAGTAGGTAGGTATGTGTGTGGGTGACATAAAGTAGTGAAGAAAATGTAGACTAAAACAGCATCTACTGCTTTTTGTTCGAAAATGTGTTTCCAAATAGAAAAGCTATGGTAATAACGGTTAATGAATATTTATCATGACAGTTATCTTTCCTCATACATGTACAGTACAGTAGGTATACATTTAGGAGTGAAAATTTTATCTAAAAATCCGGACACTATCTCTATTTACGATTTTATTTATTGTGTCCTATCTAGAAATTGCTTTACATTTTTGTAGAGAATTTTATTTTATATTCATACTAGCTTTTGCCAGCGGCTTCGCCCGCGTGAATTTCGTTTAAACTTCACCCCTTTATTTCACCCACTTAAGTGTCATAAAGGTAAGAGTAGATAAAATATAGGTATACTTAATCAGAAAGCTTCGAACTGCTAAGCTATCGGGAGTTACACGTGTTATTGTGAGTCAACCATAAAAGATAGACATATGCTGTCGTGGAATATTTTTTATATAATTTTAAGGAGAACATTTCCGTCATACATGATTTCTGTGTAGCTTTAACCATTAAGGTTGCACACGCGACGGAAGCTTAAAAAATGGAGTAACTTCTCCCGTTTCCCCAACATTTCCCTTCACTGCTCTGCTCCTATTGATTGTAGCGTGATGAAAAGTATACTATAACCAGCGCGGGAGTATGAAAAATAATTGTACCAAGTTTCGTTAAAATCCGTCGAGTAGTTTTTGTTTCTATAACGGTTATACATCCGACAGACAGACAGACAGACAGACAGACAGACAGACAGACAGACAGACAGACAAAAATTTTACTGATTGCATTTTTGGCATCAGTATCGATCCCTAATCACCCCCTGATAGTTATTTTGGAAATATATTTAATGTACAGAATTGACCTCTCTACAGATTTATTATAAGTATAGATAAGATCTTATTACGGCTCATTCACACGAGGACGAATCGTCTTTTTTCACGAATCGTCTTTTTTCACGATTCGTTATTTTTTTTGACGGCGGCAATGCTTTTTAAATACTCATGTTCACACGATTGACGAAGCGTGAAAAAAGACGAATACGGATACGTCTTTTACAAATCACGAATCGTGAATGTTTTATGATTATGACGGATACGTCTTTTAGAAATCACGAATCGTGAATGTTTCTGAACCAATCTGAAATGAGCTAAATCACGAAATAAATGTGAACTTCAATGCGGATATTTTGACGAATCGTGAAAAAACACGATTCCGTATTCAATGTGAACGTCCATCCGTCAAGACGTATCGTGTTTTTTGACGAATCGTCAAAGACGTATGCCGTGGGAATGAGCCCTTAGACTAGTTTTTAGCTCGAAGCAATGTCCATGCGGGTTGGAAGTCTTACAATTTTATAGATAAATCTATCAGGTGACTTTTACGTAAATCAACTGTAATTTCGTGTATTGAAAAAAAGTTACTATTAGGAAGTATCACTACCTAATCATAGACAAATTAATTTATGAGAAATATAATTTCATTTAGAAAGCAAGAAACGTATAAACAAAACGCATTAAAGTAAGGATTTCTTGCACAGCATACCTAATATTAAGATTTGAAAGATACCACAGCCGTTGGTTTTCTTGTATGTTTCTTCGTAAATTATTGATACAATTACAAGACAATTAATTACCTATAATAAAAAGCATAGGAAACTTTAACGTAATGATCAATATATCTAGCTGTGTAGCATTATAAAAATATAGCTGACTACCGACGTACTTAACCATTTAATATTTTTACCAAGTTCGCTATTAACCTCGCTACAATATAGCCTTGGTCACGATCACGTTACGTCAGAGGTGCCTATTAAATTAAAGTGGGCCATTTTATCGACTACTATCTGTCTACTAACATGATACGTACTAATAACTCGCCAGGATGCCAGCGAAGCGCTCGGTAGGACCGGACGGAATCCCGCCGTTCATTTTGAAAGACTGTCGTTTCGTGTTGGAAAAACCGCTGCTGCATCTGTATAATATATGTCTGTCGACTGCGACATTTCCAGAAAGATGGAAACTCACTCGGGTGGTGCCTGTACCGAAAGGGAGCGGCGGTCAGGAACCAGGAGATTATAGACCAGTGACGCTCCTGTCGGCGCCGGCAAAGATTTTCGAATCAGCCATTCACCACTCTATGTATGCGCAGGTGAGATCCCAGTTGTCCGACGCGCAGCACGGTTTTCGTGCGGGTCGGGGAACCACGGGAAACCTGCTGCATCTGATGACGCGGGTGGTACCGGCGGTGGATGCCGGTCGTCAGGTAGATGTCGCCTATTTCGATTTCCGGAAGGCGTTCGACACGGTCGATAACGACATCCTGCTTGCGAAGCTGGCGGGCGTGGGCTGCACACCGCACACGCTGACCTTCTTCGCCAGCTATCTTCGAGACAGACGTCAATATGTCGACTGTGGTGGAGGCCTTTCGGACGAGTACTGGACAAGATCAGGCGTCAGCCAGGGTAGTAATTTGGGACCTCTCCAATTTATAATTATGGTCAATGATCTACCGGAGGTAGTCCTGAACTCGACCTGCCTTCTGTTTGCTGACGACCTGAAATTGGTATGCGAGATAGGTGACATCTCCGACCACGCTAGGCTGCAGGCAGACATAGATCGTGTCGTTGAGTGGGGCCACGCGAACAAGTTATTTTTTAACGTGGCAAAGTGCGCAATAATGTCATACAGTCGCGCGCGCACCCCACATCTGCACTTGTACTCCATCGAGGGTGAGCCGATGCGACGCGTCACAGAGATTCGGGATTTGGGGGTGCATTTTACCACAGACCTCAATTTTCGGAGACATATTACCGAGATATGCAAAAAGGCGTACCTCGGCTTCATATTGAGGCAATCGCAGGGTTTCACCAGCTTTACTGCCCTGAGAGCCCTGTATGAAGCCTTGGTAAAGAGTTGCCTGGAGCATAATTCAGTTATATGGGCTCCACATGAGATCAAGTACAAGCAGATGCTGGAGAAAATTCAAAATAAGTTTGCGAGGTACCTCTACATGAGGATGTATGGTGTGTACCCGGGCTATCCTTTGCTGTATCCCACATTGTTCGTGCTGGGTATGGTGGGATACAGCAAACTGGAAACAAATAGAGAGGTCGCACTAGCGAAATATCTGCTTCTGGTATTGAGAGGTAAAAAGGATAATCCAGGTGTCCTAGAAGAGCTGAAGCTGTGCGCGCCGGGCAACAGCGTTGAGCGGCGACGACGGCCCCAACTGCTGGCATTGCCGTGCGCTCGCACCAATCTGCTCCAGCGCGCGCCGTTCACTAGAGCGCTGCACACGCTCAACTCGGTAGCTGAAAGTCTGGACTTGTTTACTTGCTCACTGAATGAGTTTGCGAGGGTCGCTAGTAATGTTACAATTAATTACAAATGGAATTAATGGACCATTATTGATGTGATTATATTACCTACTTAGGTTTGTAGATTTATTGTAAAATGAATTTTAATTTTATTTTTGTTTTTTTTTTTTTTTTAAGGATTCTAATCTTATTTTCTTATTTTTTATTTGAGAAAAAATGAATGGATTGTTATTTATTGTAATTTCAATGTAAGATATACTATTACAATTACACTAACGTATTGGGATGTTACCTGTAATGTTAGTAGTAAGCTATGGAATAAATAAATAAATAAATAAATATTTATTATATGTACTACCGATAATTGATACGAAAGAGAAGTGTAAGATGTTATAATATTATAATATTAGGTATATGACCTACTACTCTCTCTCTGCTCAGCGAATCCCTGTGTCTTGAGTTGTATGGACGACATAAATAAGATTTTAGATTCAAACGGTTACTCACTGTGGTTACTCATGATTTCTAATTGTTTTATTTTACCCATATTTCAAATGGTGCCTACAAATAAATAGTGCTTCCAATTGTACCTATAGCGTGTGTGATTTGTGGGTAATTAGTGCTCGTAACAAACTCTACCGGTCAAATAAGCCGCTGGGGTTTTTAGCATATTAAATCCCATAATTCGCGTGCACAGCAATAAATAACACGGTACCATTTCTGTCTATAAACGTACCCATATACTAAAACCAGTCACTATTCATATAGGTACACTGTCATAAGTATATCGGTCAGTTGTTAGCAAAGTTCGCTCTTGATCAGGGAGTTTTTCACTGTCATCTGCGAATGACCGTAGATGGCAATGAACCACTCAGGTGACTTATAATAAGTAACATGAGTAAGATAATTCTATTTTACATTGTAACCAAACGGTCAATAATCTATTTTAGACTTTCGACGAACTGGCATAATCTTGTATTATTTTATCAATTTTACGGTGTAAGAAAGACAATATTTATTATAAAAATACTCCAAATCAAACTTCAACTTGTATAAATACTACGAAATTTGGAATTGCGTAGGTGGACGATGATAAAAAGTAGAAAGGGAAATTTTATTTCAATAGCTCTAAACGATTATGTATTCACTATACTTATTCAAGAGTGAAATGAACTTGACGGCAACATTTAAAAATAAATAAAGTAAGGAAAGTTCTGATTAAATTATATCGGTGGTCCATCGATTTTACTACCAACGGTACTGGTCGTATTAGGGCGGTGTAGAATAACCGAATCCCATGCTAGCAGAACAGTGTCGTAAGGCGACAGCACACGGCCCTAGCTTAGTGAAAAAGTTCAGCTGGCAAGCTACCATCCTCTTGCTTGAATCAACCGCTTTTCTTTTATCTTGGCTCTGGTTACATTGACGGTGATTACTTTCAACCAAGTGACTCATGTGAAATGTGCTCGTTTGTAGGTGATTTAATTAATTATTATCAATAACTTCATGAATTACTATCAAGAAGAATAATTTGCATGGTTTTAGACCACTCTAAAAAACGACCATGAAATGTTCGGTTTCATACGTTTTTCGATGCATTGCCGAAGAACTAGAATCAATGAAGGGTTAAAAAACCTCATAAACCTATTGAATTATCAATTAATTAACATACCTCATTAATTGAATTAAGCTGCGATGAAAGAAATTAAAAGGGCGAACAGTCGCACAAAATGACGGGCGGGACTTTAATGAGGATCGAGATCTTATCACGTACCCGGGCCGTAATTACGTACTCACGAGATAAATACGACTTGCCAGACGCGTTATACGTTCCGCAATGTTTATAATTGGACGGTTTACGTACTGTACGCCGTTTTGGTTACGTTTTACATACGGCTTTTTAATGAAAATTATCAGTTTGGAAAAGGAATTTTCATTACTCTATGTTTGATTACCTTCTTGGAGTGAAAATCTTGTACCAAAGTTCTCATCGAACTATCAGATACATTTTTTGAGATTCACAGTGCCTAAGATAATCACACACGTTATTAAAAATAACGAATAGATTTTTATAAAGAATACATTTAAAAAATACTTTACCTACTTACTAATTTAAAAAATACTTCAGTAAATGACTAGAAAAGATTAGGGTTCCCTCTCATAATGTAAACGTATGTATGTGTAAAAAATGCCATAAAATGTTTTTAGTACCGTGCGCTACGGAAACTATTGATGATAAAACCAAATACCTAATACTCCACAAATTTAAAAACTGAGTCGTGTTGCTAGTGGTATATAATATAGTCTAGTATTGGGTGGCCCGTACGTACCGCTAAAATCGAGTAAAAAGAAGAAAAAAGAACAAAAACGATTCACGAAAAGGTTTTATCACAAATTAAGTTT
This sequence comes from Hesperia comma, assembly GCA_905404135.1. NCBI lineage: Eukaryota > Metazoa > Arthropoda > Insecta > Lepidoptera > Hesperiidae > Hesperia > Hesperia comma. The sequence continues at coordinate 1,480,243 of FR990028.1, read as the reverse complement.
TATTTCCCTTTATTTAGACTGTGCCTATTTCATCTAGTATACAGACTAAACAGATTATTTTCATTACCACAGTTTCTTTTTAAAATATGACTTTATTGACAGACTGATACTTTCATGTCATAACTGTATCAAAATAAAGTACAGCTTTTGAGAGTTTAGTGTTCGACTGGTCCAGTTGTGTAAAACCCCTAAAATGAGATACTTCATGACATACATGGGGTTTTTCCTCTTCATATTTATCGTCCCTATATACACCATGTACTACTTACTGAACGGGAAAGGTGAGCAGTTAAGCCTTGGCTGGTTTCTCGAGAATACGTCTCCTTACATGTGGGGGACGTTGGGCATCGCTTTTGCAGTTTCATTCTCCGTGGTAGGAGCAGCCATGGGAATCCACACGGTCGGAACAAGCATTGTGGGGGGAGGGGTCAAGGCTCCAAGAATCAAGACCAAGAACTTGATCTCTGTGATCTTCTGCGAAGCTGTAGCGATTTACGGGTTGATCACTGCGATCGTGCTGTCTGGGATACTGGAGAAGTACACGGAACCGGTGACGGACATCACCATCAAGCAACAGAACTGGATGGCTGGATACATCATGTTCGGAGCTGGTCTGACGGTGGGCGTCGTCAACCTGTTCTGTGGCATCGCCGTGGGTATCGTCGGCGCCGGCGCTGCCCTGGCCGACGCTGCCAACGCTGCCCTCTTCGTCAAAATCCTCATCGTAGAAATCTTCGGGTCCGCCATAGGCCTCTTTGGGCTCATCGTCGGCATTTACATGACGTCCAGAGCTAAGATGGGCAACCAGTGAAACATGTTCGATTTAAACGTATATTCTTTTAAATACGACTGCGTAAGGATTTGATCTTATTGAAGAAAACTTTCCCCTTATTCTAATACTGAATTAATTAAGCCGAAGTCATCAAAAGCTTAATTTTAATAAAATTATTATAACTAAGTTTTGTATTGTTTGGTTTCATTAGCTATTAAAATATTATAATGTATTTCTGATAGGTACTTCTCGCATTTACAAGATCTTTAATAGCTGTTATCATTAAGACATTGAATTGAAAATGACATTAAGTCATAATTTTTGATGAAAGAAGAGCGTTTTGATTCGCGACAAGATACAAATTTACGCCTGTTAAGAAAATTATGCTTCTTTGTAGATAGTAACAATATTCTCGGAAATTACATCGTAAATTTCAGCCTACCTGCTAGGAACTGAATTTGGAAATGTTCTCGTGAAAAATTCCTTACTGGATGGTCGCCTCAAAGGCATACTTTCTAGTAAGAATGTTGCTACGCGACACTGTTCTCACGTGCTAACTTACGGAAGGCAATTTACCCTAACGAGGTCGTTACACTAAATGATTACTTTGCAATATGAGCTGCTGCTCACAGTCACACGACCATAAAATGGCAAGTGAATGCGGCGTTTTGCCTAAACGAAATGACGTCGGGAATAATTTTCCGGTTTGTATCCGAGATAAAAACTTGACGTCCGTCTACACGCTGTGACTAAAAACAGCGGGCAGAGGCATAAAACATCGGAAGATGTTTTTGCATAATGACACTGCCATGTCTTCGCCAGGTGTATAAATATACGTGCCCGGGTGTACTTGTATGTAGTTTTATTGTAGTTTTTTGTTACCTTCTTGGCTAGGTATCACACTGCTTGTAGAACAGACTGTATATTATTTATCTATAGACGTTTTAGCTGCATTTTGGACAGCTGTTCACAGCGGTATGTTAAAAAAATGTATGTTGCTTGCGAAAAGATCACTTACAATTTTATTGTAGACGCTTTTATCTAGATTTTAACACATAACTTCTTCCATGGGTTAAATGAATCTACGCACTATTACATATAACCCATAAATGTCCCAGTGCTAGACTCAGGTGTGCTCTCACATTGAGGGGGATGGATACTAGCCGAACATACATACTCGTAGACCTATTTAATGGGCTTTCAATAAGTTACTACAATATTCAAACTAATTACTCGTGATGTTCTAATTATGCTAAGTACCTACAATGAGTTCAACAAAACAAAAAGCATCAGGTATAAAATATATAAACTGTACTAAATATCCATCTACCAACGATGACGTACTCCCGAATTTATGTATCGAGCCACATAGCTTTTTGTTTTTGATGTAACGAAATATAAAGATTGGATTTTGAACAGCATCATTGTTGCAGCCTATTACTACTGTTACATTGCTGCTCAGGTCTCCTCTCAATGTGTATAAGACATGCCACCACTCTGGCAAAATACATAATAGAATTTCAAGGTGTGCAGATTGGAACTCAGTTCCAGTTCCTCAGTCAGCGGAAAACTAACGGGAACGTCCAAATAACTTCGCTATCACTGCTGATTATAACAACCTTCGTTAAAAATTCTCAAGTTTTGTTTTTTTATTGCTTTTAAAAAACTTACTGATCGATGTACGATGTATATAATTATATTTTAGCTAAACTATTTATGTAATAACGCGTTGAACGAAAAACACTTTTATTCCCCCTTATTTCAGAAAATAAAATACTGATTGATATTCTTTTTATACTGAAGCTTATTTAAGATATCATTTAAAGTTTGTTTTGCATGAACCAACTCCGTGTAAAAATTCTTAGTGTGCTACTAAGTACGTTTTGTCACTCTTACATGAAATTTGAACTTGAACCCCTCAAATAAACCCTATTGTGTTTCTTTACACGTCCCTTACTACTTAGAATAAACTAACAAAAGAGTAATTCTACTTCTGATTGTCATACATCTCTGACGTAGATGTATACCTCTCCTTCGTCAAATCCCCAAGGGTTTCGCCAAATCCCGCATAAAAGGTCTGAGAAAAATGTCGGGCACCCGAGACATTCGTCAGTTGAATTCATCCAAGATTCACGGAATAAATAAATTCGAGCTAACATTTTTATAGCGTTGAATATAACAATCCCATTTGTGGAAGTAGTTTTTCAATTTTTAAAGCGAAACTGGAATACGATTTATTTTGTATACAGCTAACGATGACAATTATGCGGCAAAAGTGAACCAGCACTTACAAAAATTTAATCTGGTTTTCACATAGTTTTCAGTTTATAAATCTTTATTTCTGACTGAGGACGTTCTCAATTCGTCTGTATTTTTACGTGTGTTACCTCGTAACTTTTCACTGGATGAACCGATTTTGGTAACTATTATCTAAGGACAACTGGAACGGCTTTACGTGCTGTCGAAACACAAAAATCAAGAAATGTTTATCACTACCCTACCGACGGCATCCGACGGTTAACTCGGTCGATCACATAAGATCAACGCCAACCAGGCTATGAACGCTTCATCAGCATAATGGTTACTCATATTTATTCCCAAAACAATACACCTATTGTGGTATACGAACAACGTTTTACCCAACTTGTAATCATAACATAATTGCGATAACATCCTCCGGGCGTTTCGGTGCTAAGTTAATCGAGCCTTCACGACGCTGACATAAATTAATGGAGGAATGGAAGTACCAGGATTATCAAAACATCTTGTACATTATACACTGTTTACCTACACTTGGTTCAATTCGAATCGTTTACAACTCTGTCAGATGTGTTTACGTGTCGGCGTATGCTAAAATAACTTTATTCAAATCTCAAGTAATTAAAGGAAACGTTTCCGACGCGGGTTGAACCTTTGAAATTAATGTCAATTGTAATAAATTTTAATTAAAAAGGGGAAACATTATGAATCTTAGAATTTCCTTATGAATTAAAAACACTTGAAACAACGGTATTAAAACAATCATTTGCGAAAGATAAAAGCGTTGTCAAGTGCTCCCTCCAACTTTGAGTCCCAACCAACCTCCTATGTTCACGGCATAATAATAATTGACGAGGTTAGATTTACAGGACCCTCCTCCACGGTACTAAGGCATGTAGGATGTCTACCCACCTGGCTAGATACCACGTAGAAGCTGCCAAGGAAGGTTTTCGTATTAACAAAGAAATGTATCAATCTACATTGAAACGAAGCGTGATTAAAAAGTAGGACACTAAATGCTACATAACTAAGGTCTACGAAGCAGAAACGTAGCAGGATCGTAGCATATGTCGTAGCAGTCGTAGCGTGGCACACGTAGAACTTGCTACGATACTAAGAAGTTGCAATGCGTCGCTCTAGCGCGAATTTAGTTGTCAGAATGAGATGAATTACTTCCACACAATCTACACTGGTCTAGTGCAAATGATCTATATTTTCCATTTAAAACCTGCCTTCCTTTCGTAACAATAACTTGGGGGTTCGAGTTAAGCATCCACGCAGGTCAGCATACTAAAACTATTTTAGGATATGATTTGAAATTTTAAGAACATCTTCTCTGAAATATTAAAGAAAACTCAATTTTCCTTCTAAGTTTATGCGAGCGCAGCCGTGAGCAGTTGCAAGTATGTATAAATTTAAAGTTGAAAAATGAATGGACTTACGTACCATCATGTAGAATTAAAAGCGATCCGCGGAACGGAACACTCGACTCGAATCACTATAATATTACTAAAGAAATATTTTATGGATGCAATATTTTCAAATATCATAAAAAGCGATGTTCCGCTTTCAAGATTAGAACTCACAATATATATTTTTTGCACGTTCAGTATTAACGTATGCTTTATAACATGATATTTTCGCTTAGTTTTTCCCTACAAAGCGTGATGCTCTCCCCGACGTGCCGCATTGCGCCGACTGTACATTTTCTTGTGCCCACCGTTACTTAAATTTGCCATGTTTCGGCTAAATACATAATTCAGGCGCTTCGTGAACTGCCTACCTGCCAAGTCATTGTTACCTTTTCATGTACTTGTATTATATCGAGGCCTAACAAAGGTACCTTACAAACTATTCGAAGCTAAAAGCTTTAAAAATTGAGGCAATTTTATCATGGTACCTACGGATGATTTCAACCCATTAATGGCCCACTACTGAGCAAAAGGCTATCTTTATTATTAAGGAGGCTCCAGTGCGGATTGGTGGAACGGCTAGTGGTTAAGCCAAGTAGCGGGGGTTATTATAGCCACCCAAAGGTGTCAAACACTGCAGAACGACTGTTATCTGTAGATAACAACCGTCTGACGGCACAACGTGCCCTCCAAAACGTAAACGTTTTGTACGCCAACATCTTGGTCCAATGACATGGATAAGCCACGATAAAACTACAATCAATACCTATATGTCATGTATTAAAAGTTTTATCACAAAAGAACAGCAATAATTTACTTTAAGCTAGAAACCAAATGCCAATAAATAACTTTGAACCAATTTACAATTACCGGCCGGAATCCGACCTCGGAAACCATTCGATCATCTGTTTAGTAATTCATAAATTAATTTTCCGGGAGAACTCTGTGAATTATTAAAATTAGGAAAATTGGATAACAGTCGAGTTATCGATTTATTGTTAACAATGGAATGGTTAAATTACTGAAATTAAATTTAAAAGCCGAAGTTGAAACAAGTTACGAAAAATTATGATTATTCCTTTCAGTTTATTTCAAGACGATTGCTTGACTAAATTTTAAATATTTTTATGCCGCCAGCAAAATATGAACGCTTTCATTATTTCCGAGCGTGCAAACAGCAAGTTAAATCAATAGGTATATTATAATGTCGTAAGTAACACAATTACATTAATCTACAATTATTAACAAAAACTCTTTGTGCTTGCGAGAATTCAATAGGTACATATAACAATTATGTTCTCCGAAGCAAAATTACGTATATTTAATTCAAAACTTGATAAATACATAAAGTTCTGAGCGACATTTTATTTCCCGATCCCGCGTAACGGATGGATAACTATTATAACAGTATTTCCCAGGAGTGTAACTTTATAACCCTAAAGAGGGTATTACTGCCCTGGGTTATTCACGCTTTGTTGTGGTCATATTAGCCAGATAACAGTATATTAGGCTTAATGGTCCTTTATGGGAGTACCTACTTAGAGGTAGTTAAGCCCCAACACTTGCTTGCGTAGAGTATTAAAATAAATAATGTATCGAGGTTTTTATGTTAATTAATATTATGTAGTATAAAACGTATCATTACGACCCGTGCTAACGGGATTACGCCTTTATGATCCCATTCAATCAAATACCGTTTTATTCTTGCGCAATTAAGGGTCCCGTTTTAATTAAAAACGTGCATCACGTTGATGGAATGTGTTGAAAGGGAAAATCACCATACCAGCAAACCACCTCGATTTAAAACCATTTCTGAAATCATGTAATTAAGTTTCCGCACGAGCTCTAGCCGTAGATGAAACTAGAGCGAGATTGTCTTTCAGTGCTCTTCGGCCGATGCTATCTTTTCACGTTTCGCTTTTATTACTATTTAGCCTCTCCTCTAGAAAAGCTCGGCAATGTAATTGACGTACTGCCATAATATGAAGTAAGCCTAGTTAGTTAGGGCTGCCAAAGTCGCTTTTTCTCCTTGCGAGCTACAGCTCCTCTCGCTGTCCTAGGTTCGGCCTTGCTTATCAAACCTTGAAGGAGATTTTACGTCTATTTGACTAAATATTAAATAAACACTAGACCCTCACTCCCACTGGATCCATATGGTGAAATTGTCAAGCAATGAATACACTTAATAACATTTCAATCGAGTGGTAATTTATTATGATGCGATTAAAATACCTACTATCTCAAACGTTTTCGCTAGACTTTAGATTTAGGTTTAGATAGCCTTAGATAAAATTGACTCTTTTATGCCATCCCTAATTACTGAGATATAGAAGATGAACCAAAAGGTCAAGTCACCAGTCACAACATATCAAACCTCATAAGTTTTTGGTCTCGTTCCAGTTGGCGTTGAAGAAGAGTGCATAGACTGGGAGGGCAAGTCGGTGCCCCATGGCCTGCTGTACGTCCCTGGGCCAGGGGTGTGTTCCCTGTGCGTCTGCTACCACTCCGAGCCCATGTGGTGCAAGGCCATATACTGCGACCCGCCTTATGTGAGTATTTATAACTCCTTCCTTGAAAGCATCATGAATCTAGGAAAGGAGGCCAGTAGACCCCAACGTTATTTTTTCGAATAATTGTCATCTTTTTTATCATCATGACATGCCGCATACCTACTTCCTGAATACAGAATTGATTCACTTATGAAATCACAACCCATAACTCCACCGATCTCTTTTTAGAATGAGAAGATTAAGCCCACCATGCTGACCAAGTGTGGATTGGCAGACTTCACACACCTCTGAGTTTTTGCGAACTCTCTGGCATGCAGCTTTCCTCACGATGTTTTCTTTCACCAATATAGCAAACGACATTAAAATGCTTTTAACGCACATAACACCGAAGTCAGAAGTGCGTGCCCTGGGATTCGAACCCAGACCCCCAGAATAATCAATGCTCTCTGATATATCAGGCATTATTTAATTTACGTATTCGGGTGCCTCATTTTATTTATTCACAAGTCACTTTTCGTTATGCTGGCAAAACATTACCTTTTTATTTTATTTACTTACCTTTTAAAATATTCTCCTACGAATTTATATCTGTTATCCCACATATCGACTACTTCCACGTAATGTTCGATCAGAAAACATGAAGTTATTTCATAATATAATATTTTGGTAGGTAGATATCTATAACGATAACAAGACGAACATACATTATAAATATTTAATGAAGAAATTGACCTCTGCACTACATTCTTATATTCAATAGTTATATACTTATAGATGAATAAGTAATACATACTATATGTATTTAATTTAGAACTTTATTGTACCTACTCTGAGGAAAGCCACCAACAATATAAGCTAAGTACATTTAAGGAGACATTTATGGGAAACAAAAGGCGGATTTATCGCTAAACAGCGATCTCCATATTATAAGACTACGATAAATGGAGAGGATGAAGACCATTAATTATTGCGGCAATACATTGTGCCGCGGCAAAGAAATACACTTCAACTGATACGTCGCCGCGTCGCAACGCTATACAAAATGTATGTAGTAGCTACGCGTGTCTAAGACACTAGTAGAAGCTATACACATCGATACTTACTATGTAAGCAAGATTATAAAATTATTTGCAACGCATATACAATGGAAGAAATTGACGTCAACCCAAATGACCTGTTATTTAGTTTCTTGTATTTTTTTCATAAATCCGTAGCGATGTTGCATGTGTGATATTTCCCGTTTATAATAATACGATGTTGTTTAGCCTTGGGCGGCATGACACAACGAGATTAGCGTCATTAGTGTCATCGAGGCCGAACGTAGCTACCGTTAATATTGCTGTGGAATGCAATATTATTTTTATATCCCTACATTCGTACATACGCGAAAAATATATCTTAAAAATCAGATAGACTGTTTCTGGGCTGTTTAGGGTTTCATTGGCGCTTACTTATGTTGCTGACAGCGGGGTAATAAAGGGTTAAGGTCCTCTTAATGGAAATAAATCTCAATCTGATACCTACTAACCATAAATTTAAAATTCCACAGTTCTGCAAGAACTTCAAAGTTGGCGAGCGTTGCTGCGAATTCGAGTGCTTGGACCCTCCCGGCGAGGACACGCGGTACCGGGAGCGCCAACGACTCCGCGCCTTGATCTTGGCGGGAAACTCGTCCGCTCCGCACGAGGCGCCCTCTATGAAACTCAAGGCTGGCATCTCCTTGCTGGCCGTGGCCGTAGCTAGACTCGTCTGAGGGTTAATATTGCCAGTCCGCAGTGTCACTGTGTAAGGTCCATATAAGAGTGTATGATGTAGGTACGTTGAAAGATATGATGAGTGCTGTTAGATAAATGGTAAGACGATACAATAAATGTACAAGAATCAAGTATTCAGGTAATTTCACAAGAAACCAAATGACCATCGTAACATACGTTTTGATAAGCCCCGATAGTGGATACAGAAAGAAAAATTGATTATGCATGAAACAAAGTGTATTAAACTTAATGTGTACGTATTTACGTCCCAATTAACTTTTCAATGCCAAATATTACACCAATATACCTCTCGCTAATACTCTAAAAATAAGAATATTGTCTCTTTGTCTTTCACTCAATCGCTCTAGCTTAAGGTTATGTTATTTATATAATTGTAAAATGTCAACTTAATTGCGATGTTTAAGTATAGTCGTCACACAACACAACAATCAATATTTCCGAATTTGGTACAACAAAATGTGATTTTTAAGCAATTTTAAGTGAATATTATTATAAATATTATTCTTATCATAACTGCATACCTCATACAACATTATATTACATTCTGATATTTACAATAATTTGATAAAATCATCACGCATAAGTATAAAATTTTTATAGAGCTGTGATTTAAATGATATCATGTTGATGTCGAATTGTATTAATGTTGGTGAATTGCCAACAATTTAAAATACTTATTACCCGCACCAATATTTTACCCGTGTAGAAACAATTTAATTTTTGCATCAACTTCCGTTTAAACGTGACAATTAATTTTAATTACGATCAAACATTTTACCCATTTCATCGTCACTTAATCTTATTTTTAGGTTATTTTAGGTCTCAGATAATAATTAGATACGAAAACATTTCGGACCAATTTTATGTAATCGTGTAGCATCGTGTTGTTCTTAATTTGTTCCTTAACTTCAATAATATACTGTGATCAGTGAAACGATCTATGTGTAATTGTACATACATGCGATGCTCGCCATTTAGTTTGCTACTGAGGAACAGAATGAACTAACAACAAGGAAAAAAGTGAGACTACGTTTCAATTGAATGCGGGAAGAGATCTAAGGAGTTAAACCGAGTACTGTTATCAACTCTTAAGAGAGTCAGGAGTCTCAGGTACTTCCTTCCCAAGCTTTGAGCTGCAATTCCAAGCATAACTAGATGGCGAGAATAGTGAATCTGATGACTTATTATCACCAGATAAGATATTGCCAACTTCGCTAATGACTGAAACTGTACCACAGTGACGTGTCTGGTCAGATACCAAAATTCCCCAACGTAGATTTATTAAGCCCTGTGCCTTAAAAGTGGGATCTAATCGTAGCAACACTGACCACCACACCCGAGGTTGATCCATTACTGGGAAAATGTTATCATCCATTCAGTTTTTTTCACCATGTTTTGTGCTTTCATGATTACACCATTTATTGTCCTATTCTTCTCGTCGTAGTAACATAATTAAGATGACGGATGACAGAAGTAATAGCTGAAATTATTAAACAAATCTTCACTTCTAATACAACATGTAGTTAGGCACATTTCGAAATTGTAGCTTTAAACTAACTCACGTCATATCGTCAGCTACTAGGACTAATATAGAGAATTACCAACCACGTGGTAGAAAACTGTAGGTAGTGGAACTAGGGAATGCTCAACGCGAGGATTACTAAAATAAATTATGAATAAGCTCAAGCGATAGAGCAATAACTTAAAGCTAGTTACCCTTAGTGTCACGAATTTAAAATATTATGATGATAATAATATTGTAATGATAAGTTAGAAAATATTTTTATTCCTTTTAGCCACAACCTTACGTCACACCCACGGGCGATATTATTTTCGGACATTTTCTATTAATTCAGTCGCTTTCTTTGTGTTTCATATTTCAATTACGTGAATGAAATTACGACGGTAAATCTAAAATTTCAATACGCAAAACACGTTCGTCAACCGATTGTCCGTTTAAATAAAAAATTTGAAACACAAGTTCATTATTATACCTATTCCATTGAAATATGAATCAAGGTAAAATTTCGACCACTGGGAGAACGCCCTTACAAATTGTAACAAATAAAATTAAAATTTAAAATATAATTAGCATAAGTTACATTTAATTTTATAATTTAAGTAAGTAGACCGGTATTTTTACTTCATAATCTTCGACCAACTGACCAAATAATGTCTTATTTATCTACTGCGACGAAACAGCTGGGTGTGAAATGCTTCTGCTGTTCTCCTAATCGAGTATAGTGCTAAACACCATATCATGCCATGTTTACATACTCTTATACCTAGAATACGTAACTTTTGCGTGTCGCACGCTAATCAACATTTTAATAAATAATTCCAAATAGCTTTCACAACAACGCTCGCACACAACGTACCAACGTAGATATAAAATTATACAATCGACACATTTTTCCAATTCAAACTAAGCAACCCTTTTAACATGCGCGTATATTTTAACAAATCCTAGATTAACTAGTTAAAATAAATCGAATCTTGAAAATATTTCCAAAGTTTACTATGCCCAATTTACATTATACCATTAAGTACGTATTATATTTACAGTACCTACACCATAATTACCTTTTTAGGTCGATGTAATAAAATTTTATTTCAAAACTACACAGAAAAATTGTTTATTAAAGCAACATTAATATTTTCCTCGTTGAAGGACCTTTCTACGGATTTCCGTACATGTATTTATAAATAAAATAAGAGTCCGATCAGGCTTTACTACCCAATAAACTGTACAATAATTGTAAAGTCAGTGTAAAGCATTAGAATAGAAGCTTTATTTCCTATCCTTGGGGATACATTTTCAACACTAACCGATACTGATTCACTGATAAATAAAAGGAAATAAAGCACATATTTCAATGCTTTTATTTAATTTAAATCAGTGTTTAATAAGTGTATTATGCTTGATGAAACCTAGGTTCAATACATTCAGTAATGAAAATTGCATGAAGTCAGTAATTTCCCGAAAAGGGTTGATGTTTGTATCTATCCGCCCGAGCGTAGAAAGGATTCTTCAACCAATTACTTCACCTTTGTCTCCCATTGAAACTGTTCTCCACACATACAGCCTCAATATTTATATAGTTAATGGTATGTGATAAAATGTCGGTTGTTATATTTTGCGTAATTAATTAGGATCGACAGCTTTAACGATAGATTTAAGAAGCTAAGTTTAAATTTGAGAACTGGACTTAAATAAAAGAAAAACAAAAATATATTATTTCAGCAAATGTGTTTTAAACTATGTATGTCAAAAACTGTTTAAGACCATGCAACAATGGATATGTTCAATCTTGTAATAAGATGATTTTTATATAAAATTATTTAATCCCTTATTATATATTAAAAATAAAAATGTATAAACACATAACCATTAATATCATGATGTACCTTGAAACAGAAAAACCTATGCCAGTATATTATCCAATTGAAATATTTATGTGGTCAAAGAACGATATTTTTTAAATTATTACAATTGTAAATATTTATTTATGCAATTAATTTTATTTAGCTCAAATAAATATAGTCGAACAGAAGTATGTTGACTTTTATTTTTTACTAATGACTATTTGTACTTGCACCTAGTCTTCCTTGTCATACATGTATGGTTTGGTATGGTTGGTCCTTGAGGGTAAAGTAATCCATACTTTGATAAGCAACTAACAGGATTAGTCTTTTAGTGGGACTAAAGATTTACTGACCGATACCGGTGATTCTCGGTGGTCATACTGGGTTGTCCTACTGGTATGGCCAGTGAGAATTTGTGTATACAGATGGAAATAACATTTAAAATTATAGTTATTCTAAGTTACACCACAAGTACTTTGCCTACTTATAGAGGAATGACCAAAGAAAAAATCACTCTTCTTTGTCGTATTCTTCATTACTGAAAGTCGTGGCCAGAATGAAAGTCCTTCAAAGACAAAGATCTTAATATTTTTCTCCATTCTCCACGTTCTTCGGCTTTCTTCAGAGCAGATGTAATTGAGAGACCAGTGAGTGCGGTTACTTGGTCACTCCAACGGCTAGGTGATCGACCGTGACGTTTCCCTTCAACTTTGCCTACCACCATCAACTTGTCAAGATCGTCTGGTTTGCGGCGGGCAATGTGACCAAAATACCCCAGTATTCTTTGGTAGCATACAGTTGAGAGTCTGATCTTAATTCGCAACTGATCGAGTATAGACTTATTCGTCCTCTTGGCAGTCCATGGTATTCGAAGCATCCTTCTCCAACACCACATCTCGAAAGCGTCTATTTTCTTTCTGTCCTTAGCTCTAATCGTCCACGATTCCGATGCATACAGAAAGATAGAAAATACCAGAGTACGGACCAGTCTGATCTTCGTGACATTAGAGATCTTTCGATCTTGCCATATGCGGGCTCCGACCAATAAACTATAGACGGCACGCCGGGAACAAAAGAGTGAAGCCAGCAAAAAGTCAGCCTAGCCTTGTAAAACACAAGGCGTCACTCACACCAAAACAATTTTTGTGTTCTAAATAATAAAAAATGAACTATAATAAACTATAGACGGAGTGCCGTGAACAAAAGCGTGAAGCCGGTAAAAGTCAGCCTAAAGCACACATTGTAACCAATAGAATACCCTATGTTGACAGTATGAACTAGAACAAATTTAAACTTTATTTTTTGGAACACAAAAGTCATTTTGGTGTGAGTGTCGCCGTGTACTAAGGCTAGGCTGACTTTTTGCTGGCTTCACTCTTTTATTCCCAGTGTGTAGTCTATAGTTTATTTGTCTGAGCAACAAGGCATCTATAATCAAATTAGAACAAGGCGCATACTAACAATTACTACTTGGACTACTACTATCTTCAACTAACATGACGAATAATCACTAACAGTCGCTGTCTTCACACTTATTAATTAACTAGCCAATTAATAATTATAACACCAACTACTAATAGACTAACCATCCTAATCCCTAACATGAATTTACTTCTTGGTTGGTCAATCCCTGCTCCATGAGTTTATTAAACTTTTGAAAATAATGTACATATTTAAGTCAATTCATAGAATTTAACAATGAAATATTTATTAGATAAATAAATAAATGTTAAGTATTTCAAAATAAAATATATTAATAAAGTAAAAGAATTTATTTAACAGATATTTATCAATTAAATATTACAACTTACTCTATATTGGAATGTTCATATCCTACCATTGTAAACCTTTGTCATGTAAATCTCGTTTTGCTTCTAATATTTCTTCGTGTAGCTCTTTGGCAGCCTCTTCACAGTTATTGAATGTAAACACTCTGTACAGCACAATGAAGACTGCATATAACCCAAACAGAATTACAAACAAGATGGGAGACAGTAAAATCAGCGTGATGTTGGACTCAATAAGGGGATGTTTCACATAGCCGCCAACAAGGGAGTACCAAATTGCAAATGCTGCTGATATCACAGATATCCATTCCAGTAATTTTGTCATTGTCTGAAACAATATTTAATTAAATTACTGTCGTAGCAATTTATTGCCTGTTTCAACCTATACCCAATACCCAACCCATACCTAGGGATGATTTCATAAGATGCAATCGTGACAGTTTGGAAAACGTGTACTCATTGAATAAATTTTACAATGCAACAGGACAACCATTGACCAAAATTTGATAAAAACCTCTGAATCTGATATTTCCAATATAAATGCACATGCTAAGCGTAAAGTTTTAAATTTTGTTTACCTTTACTCAGCCTTACCTATTATTTAAATCGTATAGAAACTGTTTGAAAAGTAAACTATTACTTAATTTGTATTATTTTCTAGGGTCTTTAGGTTGATAATATGTTATAGTTATTATACTTTTCTTCAAATTGCGGGAAAATTACTACACAAAAGTAAATACAGTACAGCACTCTTTTAAAATGTTTTTTCTTCTTTGGTAATTCTGCGCTGAGTCAGTGAGTCAGTGACTGTCAGTGTCAGTGTCTGTCTGTCAAACTCTCAGACATGTCGGTAATGTCAGCTTGATTAACTCGTTTAGAAAATAGAATTTCTGATATGACCAAGTAACAAAAATATAATTATTTATTTATATGCTTGAATTGTTTGAATAGAACATGCAAATATTATTATCATTTAAATTAATTAAGTTTAAACTGCTTATTTTTTTTAGTTTTATATTGCCACAAATTACTGTCCTTATTTTGTGATATTGCTATAAAATATAATTTTAATAATTTTTTTATCTATATTTTAAAGGCATACATGACAATCAAACTTCAAAATGAGTTTCATTTACACCTGTCAACATCTGTCAGTGACCTGTCTGTCTGTCTGTCAGACTCTGTCATGCTCATATCTCATATTAGTAATTCACAATATCACAAAAGAAATACCTAGTCGTGTCGTCTGACTGTTTATATCGCAATAAACTATTATTTTTATAATGAAGAGGTCGTAAGCCTAATTAAACCCGTCGCAAGATAATTAAAATTTCAACTCTAATCTGTATGTCATTAAAAATCTCCGAACTTCCACTTGTTTCATAGTGCTTCCTAAGTTCGAAAATGAATGAGATAGACGACAAATTTTATTATGTTTACAGTTCTTCACTGGATCATAAAGTTGAGATAAAAATGTAAGTACAAAATTTAAATCCTTTACATCAAATACACAAACTTTAATACTCATAAATAAACACTACAATCCTTAGTTCAGCATAATCTTTATGTTTACTTTACATAAGTGCAACTTCATTGCACGTAGAAGAAGCCTTAAATAAATTATCTCAATATTTGTGTCGCCCAAGAGAGGTATTATTAAAACACTTAGACAAAGAAATTTTTTATTGTTAAATTGGTTAAAGAACCTGTGTCATACCTCCCTAGCAAGATAGATGCAGGAAGTAGTTGCTTTTCATTAGAAATGGATATCTGTAAAATCTAATTTTTGAAATCAGAATATAGACTTTAATTAATTGCATACCCAAATGCCAAGTATTCTAGACCCTGCCAAATTGCAACATCTCTGACTTACAACATTCATATTACTACGTAGTTGCAAAATATTCAAATGAGTATCTCAATAAAAGGGTTTGCCTTGAATGAAGATTACTTAATCAATAGATTACAAATATTGATTTGGTTCACTTTAGACTTTTTGTGTTGTTACCCCACAGTTTGCAGCCTGGATCACAAAAATAAATTACTGATCAACAATATAAGGCAATGGTTGACCCGGTAGCTTTCCTATATTATTATTTGCATGTGTGCTGTCATTGCCTTACCCAGGAGGATTTTAAATTCTTGATCCCTCAAACTAATTCTATGAAATATATAAATTAAGATCCTTCTTAAATTGGAAGTGGTTATTTATTATACACATAAACAAAGGCGACCACTTACCATGGATGTGTGTTGTACCAAAAAAATCACTGTTGCATGGTCCAACTAGCAGAACAGAGAAGAAAGATCAAATATAAAGAACAATACTTTATTATTTATGTATAATTAAATAATACTTACATCTTATACAGCCTGCTGACACCTCATATTTAAATAACATACAAACAAAAAAATATTAATAGACACATTCATAAAAGCTCATCTATGTGTTCTTAGAATCATTAAAGATGGGAAAGGATATTGTAATATACTATTTGCATGTTGAAATATGATTCAATTATCAGAAATAAAAAAAAACCTGTTTTAATATACTCAAAGTTCCAATGTACGTTTCAGAGGCACCCTAGAAGGCAAGCGCACCAAGCCAGAGTATGACAAGCTGCTCTCAGACCCTATGCTCAAGTTCTCTGGCCTCTACCAAGAAGGCTGCTCCGACTTGTACGTCACTTGCCAAGTGTTGTGTGATGGGGTGCCCTTGGCATTGCCAGTTACAACATCCTACAAAGCATTTACCAATAGATGGAAGTGAGTTTATATTTTTAATACTGAAATGATACGATTCCATGTGGGACTCAGAATATCTGTCAGTTGATTGAATTACAAAATTATGGGAGATCCATGCTCGGCGGTGAGAAGTTAATATTAAGTTGAAGTAAATAAAAATGCCTCTTACTGTATGCTCTTTATTACTTACTTAAATATCTAATATTAAAGCATGAGGTACAGTTGTAATACCACTAACATTATCAGTTATTTAAATTATGATCTATAGATACCAAAAGATATAATTTAAAACTTATCATCCTAGACACAAAAATAATTGATAGTTTTAAATAGATTATTATTATATTTATTGTCTATTCATAACATGATAGGCAGGTGTTCAACCGCCGGCGATTAGATGTAGATT
Source organism: Hesperia comma (assembly GCA_905404135.1). NCBI lineage: Eukaryota > Metazoa > Arthropoda > Insecta > Lepidoptera > Hesperiidae > Hesperia > Hesperia comma. The sequence continues at coordinate 1,463,211 of FR990028.1, read as the reverse complement.
ATAGATAGATATATCTCTTGTACATGTCTTGAGCGAGAAAATAGCCGAGCTTTACTCGACGATTCGCCGGCGATGGGACATCTGCCTTAATGCCGTAAACAAATTCCAGTTGGAACGAATGGGTGACGCTGCCGGTGTACTTCAGCGACCTGCCCCGCAACGCGATCCTGGCGATGACCATCTACGACTGCGCCGGCCCGGGGAAGGTCATGGTGGTCGGCGGGACCACCATATCGCTGTTCGGGAAACATGGGATGTTGAGGCAGGTTGGTAGAGTTTGCATTAAAATGGGGACTATCAAAGTCAAAATCAAATAATTTTATTTATGTGGGTATTTTTCAATACCTACACTCATAAATGTCATGATAAGAAGTCTGGGCGTGACATAAGATTTCAATTTTAAAAACTATTGTCTAACGGAAAAGTAATTAACAGAGAATTTTGTGAAGCTAAGGCTTGTAGAATTAGGATATGTAGAGTTAGAATCTTGACTCTACATAAGAATAAGATTGATAGCTTCTTGACAGGTCAGGCCATAAGTCTCGTCTTGGCAACATTTTATGTTTTAAATGTTTTTTATGGAATTGTTGCCGAAAGAATCGCCAACAATTACGCAATAAAAAAGTTTGTGCTATGTTTATATTCTACATATTATTTTTCTCTGTGTTATGGACGCCATGGACAACACGCGATACAAGAACATAAACATCCAGAGCAAAAACGTAAATTTACACTCATCATTCAAATTTACGACTTGGGAATCGAATCCAAAACCCTTCAACCGGCAATCCAGAATCGTAACCATTGCGCCACAATGCTCGTCAAATAAATAACGACTGTATATTTAATTTCAATACATTGAATCAAATGTCTTTAGATAATTAAATAACCGGTAAAACAGCTGTGATAACCACTTACTGTCTTGTGGCTCGTGAGCTGGTCACCAGTTATAGATATATGTATACGAGTATATTAGTTATGAGCCTACATAAAAAACTTGCGGCGCGGCGTGCGAATGTCACTGTTTTCATTGAGGCGCTTCTGACCTCAATTAATTTAACATTTACTTAATTTATTATGTCGTACACCCACATAAACTTGTTTTAATGTGCGCCGCAGCCTAAAAAATTAAATGATAGAGGCATAGACATAGAACTTGTCGGATACCATAATAAATCGTATAATATTTGATTCAGTAATAATACTTTGAATCAATTAACCACCCCGTGAGAATAACAAACCAAAATCTTTTGCACTGAAGAATAAATTACTTTATAATTAGTATTAATCACAATTAATTATACCCAAGCCCAAAAGTATATCTACAGTAAAATGTCACAATATTTCCTCTGTCTGATGGTGTGTATCATACAAGGGCAGTCTTCATTTCGCTAACAAACAGACGTTAGATAAATGTCAATGAGTGTGGTTGTTTCCCTTATCTCAGAGTTCCAAACGCGGTTCTGGATATTATTTCAGTAGGTACCTACAGAAAATAAAATTTAAAATATTTGGAATGATATGCAAGCAATATTTGCCCACTATTCGGCTCGGGACTTTATTAAAGAATTGTACACGAACTCCCATAGAAATTCGCTAGAACGGAAGAATAGTTACGGGACAATGCAATTTACAGTCAATAAGAAAACGTAACCAAATTATGCACTCTTGTTTATTTACTTTTATTTAATATCCAGACCGACCCCGACATTAGGTCAAGTTAAGAAAATACAAAGTTGTGTACACGATAATCGTGCAAAGTTTTATAACAACTTATTTATTTAAGTACATTCTAGTAAGTTTCTTCATATACAGTTATTTATATGTAAATGTTTATTGCCTGGAAACTGCCGTTCGTCCGTTCAGTACCCTCTGGCCCTTCTGAGGATTCTCAGCTCTGTGCTCACGCGCGAAATAAACATTTGGTTATTCAAAGATTATCATAAAAAATTGTTACGAAACTAGTTCTATTGGCAGTTTTTGTGCATGAATTAGTTTTAATTTCACTTGGAAGTATTGTGTGGGACGGGTATCACGTCGGTTACAAAAGTTCTTGTGGTTTCGTTGTTTGTGATTTTAAATACTAACTTTAGAGAAGTGGATAATGAGTAACTCACTTATTTCGTGTAAAAAATGCGTGATGCTAGTAGTTGGAACGGTATTTTTTATTGTGTAAATGTAAAAGAAAGTGTTGTGCGCCTAATTCGCGTTTTTGAATCGATTGTTCTTTTTTAATACATAAACATTTATAATAAATATATATTATTGTGTATATTTAAATAAGAAATTATTAATTAATTGGCTTCAGGGATGATAGGGATTAAGTAGCGTGTCTTTCAACGTGATCGACATTAATCTTACTAGAAACCATAAAGCTTCACTTTAAGTTTATCGTTTTTTGCCACTTTTCCAGGTAGATACCATTTTTCAAGTGGTTAATTATTTTTTTTTAATTTTTCAAGTATGTACTTTACTAAAATATTAAATAGTGTAGTGTCGTTATTCCTTTAACACTCGTCCTGTAAATATTGTCGTTCTTATTATTCTTACACCTATATTTAATATTATAAATGCGAGTGTGTTTGTTCGACTGTCCTTCGTTCATGTCGCAACGAAGCGATGTTATGGATTTTTTTTGTGTCAATTTCTCTCTTTTAACAGTTGCTTTCTCCTATCGGAGTTTTGGCTTCGGTGACGTCACACTTGACCTATGCCTTGACACCTTTTACCAGATAGAGAATGTTATTTATAATGTACCGTATTAAGGTATTTTAATGAAAGTCAAAGTATTTCTTAGTTATCATTCTCAATTAGACCTTCTTACAGTGAAAAAAGTACATGTACGATATAGGTAATACTTATTTATGTATTTGTTTAAAATGGTATGAAAACAAAAATGCGCGTTGATATAAATGAAAAATCTTTGCAATGCTTTAAACTGGTCAAATTATTGTAACCTAAATTATGTACTTGCGACTAGGTACTGGTAGGGAAACTTACCTTGACTATATCTCTATCCGGCCCTTCAGCTACCTTCATACCCAAAATCACATAGATCCATTAGTTTCTTACTACGTGAAAAAAGGACAAACAAACAAGTACACTTTTGCATTTATAATATTAAAAACTATTGTCGATATTCAAAATTCAGTTGTGTAAGTACATAGGTATTACTGCGGGGTCACCAATGGAACTAAAATTATGTGCAAAAAATATTAAAACATCTTCCTCCATGATACAAAACGTTTAATGTGACGGTAGCTTAGTGGCAGTTTGACAATGGGGTCGTCAGTGAGTTCGATGGGGTTGTACAGAGCGCTGTATTTATTCGTGGTGGGGCGCCTGCGCAGGGTCAACTTTGGCTTTAAAAACTTTCGGAGACAGATGGCAAGATCTTCATCCGTACGTACCTACTTATTGTATTTATATTCCTTTACTTTAAGATAATTTGGTAGGTGGTCAGTCTTGTATACGCCATTCAATAGAAATCAAAATGCGGTAATTCTGCCTGATTAAGCTATTAGTTAAATGTATTATTCAAAATATTGACAACAGAAAAGATAAAAGCAATAATTTATGCTACTTTATTATTAAAAATAAAGGCTTCTTACTTTTAGTATCTACTAATAAGTAACAAGATAGTTAATACTATGCGTTAAAAATTATTGTGATTGGAACGTTACGATTCTGTGAAAAGGTGGAAACGCATAAGCTTGTTTTATTATGTCCTACTCCTAGGCATCGATACACTCGTAATAAAAGCACGGTAGCGTGATATGTAAGTTTCCTGTTGTCCAGGGCATGTTCGACCTGCGCGTGTGGCCGGGCGTGGAGGGCAGCGAGCGCACGCCGGGCAAGGCGCCCGACCGCGGCAAGGAGCAGATGCAGCGACTGGCCAAGCTCGCCAAGAAGCACCGGAATGGACATATACCTAAGGTAGGGATTGATGGACGGTGATGTAGGGATGGGGAGGAGAGGGAAAGGTTTGTTTACAGTAGGGTTGCAGCTGAAGATGACGTTTGCAATGGACTAATCTTAAGTTTAAGCACATTGGGGAAAAGGGACGCTTTAGGGAGCAATGTAAGTTCGCTCTAGCAGTCTATGATGAATGCCGTTTGCAAAACAAAGAAAAACGATGCGTTGTCATAAAAAATTAAAGTAATCTTTTAAAGTCTTCATGGTGCCTTCGTTGTGTGTTTTAAAATTTGTTTAAATGTCCATAATATGTTTTAACATAATTATGTAAAATTAATCCAGTCAGCGTGATAGAATGGCCAATACCTATCGGGAAATATATCAAAATAAGAGTTGCTCTGGTAATATGGACATCATCTGGAAAATGGACTGATCGATAGGCTACAATTGTCAGTTTTTTTTTAATATTAAGACTACAATAAATAAATAAATAACGCTACACACTCAAAGCCCCACACTAGGATTCCCTGTGTCGTGGGTGTCTTAGACAACACACAAGACAAGGACACACACCCAGACCGAGAACGGAAATTTAAACTCATCATTCAAATTGCCGCCTCGCTGGGAATCGAACCCAGGACCCTCGGAACAGCGATCCGGCGTGTTAACCATTGCGCCATTCGGGTCGTCAACATAAAAGTATTTCATAACTTTTATACAGCTAAACTTAGCGCGGAACAGTATGTTCCGGAAATATTAGCTCATCATAAATAGGACCGCGTATACAATCCCTTATCTGATTTATGACTATAAATATTGTTTCGAATATATTTATCGTTATCAGCATCATGTATCACTAAGCGCTGACGATCGTGTGACGTCACCGCGGCCCTAGCTAGATAGTTCTAGGCGTATAAGAGTTACAGAGAGGCTAATATTTATTGACACAGATTAGTACCTATATTGTTACTTTATGGCCACTTTAGTCTATATGTAACTTGCTGCGAAGGGTAGGTAGTTTCGGTTATTGCTAGATAGGTATTTTAGGGAAGGTAGTTTTCTTTTAATGCTACAATTTGCGACCACGGACATGGCCAAGTCATGGCCGCACTAACCAACATCAGCACAAAACCTACAGTCCCTACTCTCAAGAACTCTAATGCTCGATTCACACATATCAGTGAAGTCACCGTTCCGTCACAGTACCGGCAAATCTTTCATACATTCTCGGCATTGTCAGCACTGGCACTTCACTGACAATGCCGAGAATGTATGAAAGATTTACCGGTACTGTGACGGAACGGTGACTTCACTGATATGTATGAATCGAGCATAATAACCCGGTGATGTCTGTGACGTATCCAACATCGGGACAAAACCTACAGTCCACTGTTCCCATGAGCTCCAATAACCCGGTGACGTGTTTTATAAACGCTAACACACTCATACCACCGCAGTAGGTTACTAGGTACCTGTGTCGCGGGTGGCATGGACTACACATATAACACATTACAATTACACCCATGACCCGAGTACAAATATTTATCTGCCACATAAATATCTGCCCCGGCCGGGAATCGAACCCGGGACCCCTCGCGTCGCAGGCAGGGTCGCTACCAACTAGGCTACAGGGTCGTCATGTGTGTCTGTGTGTCAGGTGGACTGGCTGGACCGGCTGACGTTCCGCGAGATCGAGATGATCAACGAGAAGGAGAAGCGCAGCTCCGACTACATGTACCTCATGATCGAGTTCCCCACCGTGCAGATCGACGGTACCAATGTGAGTGCGGCTGTTGATATGCTGGGTTGGCTCTAATGAAGGGTGCATTGGTTGCTAGTACAGTTTGCTCTACCGCCCAAAGCTTAATCATCACAAACGTTGTAATCATAAACGTGGTAATAAAAAAGGTTAAGTTAACCTTAAACTATGCAAAAGACTGAAGAGACATTATCTCATAAGAAACATAACTTTTATAATACATCGGAAAACAATACACAAACGAGCACACACATAAATATACACATGCATTTTATTTAACTGTGTATTTTAATGCTTTTCAATAATATGTTGTGATCTATTATCGGCATTCACAAAGGGTGGCTCTGTCTGTCGCTGTCTCTCATATAGAAATGCCTATAGTTGTTGCACTCTGTAAAAAATCTGCCAAGTAAATCCAATTTAAAGTACCAGGAATTCAGGACCCTTGTCCCTCTTGAATCAAAATGCGAACTTTAACACTTAATCTACGAGTAGGTGTATTAGCTAGCAGCAGTTGTGCTCACATAGTATGGACGTGTTGGCAGCACGCGGTGGTGTACTACGAGCAGGACGGCGACGAGATGTACCAGTTCCGCGCGCAGGCCGACATCGTCACCGTGCCCGACTACGAGATCCTGCAGGTATATTCGAACGACCTTTTTTTAATATTATGTTTTAGTTTTCAAAATAAAATGGATACAATTTTATATTTCTTGACGTGATATCTTATAAATCAATGAAAGTCGGCTTCATGCACGAAAAAGCATGACTCTTTGTAACTTTTCGCCGCTAATATTATTTATTATAACTGCCGCTATAAATGTGCAGCGATATTACGCTACAGGGAACTTAATTATATCACGTTGAACTTAAATTACGCTATTGGAATTTTTTACACCGCTCGATACTAGTGAACGAACATGAATTGTCTGACCGTGGCCTGCTTGGGCGGTGTCTATGTGTGCGTGGCTCGAGCGTGCAGTGCACGTGTGGTATGTGTGAGTGGCTCGAGCGCGTAGTGTACGTGTGGTATATGCGTGGCTCGAGCGCGTAGTGTACGTGTGGTATATGCGTGGCTCGAGCGCGTAGTGTACGTGTGGTATATGCGTGGCTCGAGCGCGTAGTGTACGTGTGGTATATGCGTGGCTCGAGCGCGTAGTGTACGTGTGGTATATGCGTGGCTCGAGCGCGTAGTGTACGTGTGGTATATGCGTGGCTCGAGCGCGCAGTGTACGTGTGGTATATGCGTGGCTCGAGCGCGCAGTGTACGTGTGGTATGTGTGCAGGAGAACCTGGTGGAGAGCAAGCAGCACCGGCTGGCGCGGTCGCTGCGCGGCGCGGCGCCGGGCCGCGACGGCAAGCCGTCCGCCGCCGAGCGCGACCAGCTCGCCGCGCTCGTGGCCGCGCCCGCGCGCCCGCTCTCCGCCGACGACCAGGACCTCATCTGGAAGTTCAGGTATCTCCCTTTGCCAAACATTGCTAGTACTAGGGCATTGTACAATACTAACTCCATGCCGATGGATCGCCGTGCAAGACGCCGCCACGTCGCCTTTAAGCTGGTGGGCGCCGGGCCGCCACGCCTCCCTTAAATAGTAGCAACGTTTTAAAATTGGTGTATCAACACTGGTACATCATAAAGCTAAAAGCCGACTTGGCTAGCTTTCATTCTCTTCTTGAGTCAGTCATTAAAAAGGTCAGAAAGACCGTTTAAAGAATTTTGGTTGACACGAAATGAAATCGAAGGAACCTGAATTGAATGGGCTCGAAGGACCAAAAAATTTAAGTGTAAATTTGATTTTTTGATTTGTTTTGTGATGTGAATGTGAAGTTATGAAAAATTTGGTTTCCAGATCAAATACATCATCATTCTCATACTCTCATATCGAGCGCCTCATCCCCCACGCGCAAGCATACGGATTTTAATGTTTATATTTCTGTACTTCTTTTGCAGATTCTATTTATCCTCACACCGCCGTGCTTTAACCAAGTTTCTGGAATGCGTCAATTGGAACCGACCAGGTGCGAGCATACTCTTTATTTAAATGACACTCATTTTGTGACGACAAATTAATAATTAATTAGATTTGTATTCATGAAAGAAGTAATAAAACTGCCCTATATAATACTAGCTTCCGCCCTCAGGCTTCGCCCGCGTGGAATTCGTTTAAACTTCACCCCCCTATTTCACCCCTTCGGGGTGGAATTTCCATAAATCCCCTCTTAGTGCTCCCGTACACTCACCAAGGAACATACTTATACTACAGCTTTTTCCTTTCAGTAGTTTCGGCTGTGCGTTGTCTGTCAGTCAGTCACTCGGTAACGCAAGAGTTTTATATATTAAGATTGAGTTGCATGATGCAGGCGAGGTGCGGCAGGCGCTGTCCATGATGCGGCAGTGGGCGCCCATGGACGTGGAGGATGCCTTGGAGCTGCTCACGCCCAAGTTCACGCACCCCGCCGTCAGGAAGTAAGCACCCTGTATACAATTACATACGTAGTTATTAGCGACGTGCAGTCAACGAGATTATGTGCCTATTTGTAACATACATATAGCAGGTAGTAATTTTACTTTTTTTATTAATTAAAAAAGCCACTTGTTTAAACCGCTAAGCCGGGCGCATTTCAGTATCACTAACACTAACCTTACACCATGCCTTACACATTACAGCATTAGACTGGTAAATAAGTAACTATCGGCAATTTTCTTAGTCAAGAAACGTACGAAAGCTGTTCCGCGTAAACAAAGAAAATGAGAAGGGACGACTATGATAAACACATCCATCTCTTTTATATACATTCATTGAATGTATACATATTTTACGTTTTTTGTTCAAAACAATAGCCGGTAGAACTATCGATCGCTCTCTCGCCGGTGCTGGCACACCTACCTTATTACAATATATTCCAGATACGCCGTCTCACGTCTAAAGCAGGCGCCCGATGAAGATCTGCTGCTATACTTGTTGCAGCTAGTCCAGGCCTTGAAGTACGAGGACTTCGCCGAGATACACGAAGGTTCGTACCACTTGGTATTGCGGCTTGACAGTAACAAGCTCAAAAGTAATAAATATTGGCTGAATGTTGTTTTTGTTCAGAAATTGTCGTATTTAATTTTGACGAGAAATTTGTTTAATTTAGAGTTATTTTAAAAAGGGTATTAAATAGTGAGTGAAAGTTATAAAAATTCAATAAATGCTTAATCGATTAATATTTCGTAAATGATTATTTTAAAACAAATCTTTAAAAATGTATGTATGAAAATGGTAGATAGTAGAGATACCAATATATTATACATCAGCAATAAAAGCCATACATTTATTAAAAAACAAATTTCAAATTTGGACTTAAGCCAAGCTCCGCCACGTGGGTACAGTGCCACAAACTTATCTGACCCGGTGAGGGAAGCGCTACCGTCTTTGTCTGACATTTGCATTAGTTCCAATTTTAGCCACCGGGTCAGATAACTTTGTGGCACTGTACGTGAATGTTTGACGATAAACCGTCCGTACTGTTGACAGAATACGCGCGCATCTGCGGCAAGGAGGTGGCGATGTACTCGGACGCGGACGGCAAGCTGCTCACCGGCGCGCAGCGCGGCAGCCAGGCCAGCCTGCTCTCCACCTCGGGTACGCACGCACACACACACTCATGCGCACATACACACGCTCACGCACACATATACACGCACGCATGCATTCTAAATTTACACACTCACGCACGCAAACGCACGCACATTGATGAGCTTTCTTTTGAGGTATTCCCGGAGTGCTTTGACATGGGATTCTTGAAGAAAGTTGTAAGAAGAGCTCTTCTTAAGAGCCAGCGTTGCATAAGCGACGATAAGCGCTTACCATCGGATGGCTCGTCCGCTTTTACGTTAGCTCTCCACAGACAATAAAAAAACATCTATACAGATCTACAGCGACAACGCACACACGCACGCGCCCGTGTACTCTTACACGTATATACGCACGCACACATAATAAATATTGACAACCTATAGGGTGGTTGCATTGTCAAACTTACCGCCAACGCGATTAAGCGACGCGCGAGACCCAAGCTTACAAATCTCTTATACCGTTTTATAGTGAAAATGATCCGCGCCGATAAACCGCGCAGATGTAACGTACATTTGTATTGTAGCGCGGTAAGTTTGACTATGCAATCACCCATAACGGTAATGAGCCTGCTCTACAGCCACATATGTAGCTACGCATGCACATAATATACATTTGGTATTGACAACCCTATAACTCCATCGATGGCGAGGCTGTATAACAAGTAGTGTTGCAGTGATCACGGCGAGCGAGATGAGCGGCTCCACCACGAGCCGCCAGTCGGAGGCGGAAGAGCCGGCCGGCGCCGAGTCGCGAGCGCACGGGAACGACTACGGGTGAGTGACTGTTACACGCCTCTGGGAGCCTAGTACTTTGTTACGCGCTAGTATAATACCTTGTATGTGCTCTATGAATAGTACCCAGAGGAAAGAGATTAAATCAAGGGATTAAAAGGTTTTTTAACTTACCTGTTAACGATTGAAAGTACAATATCTACTGGTATACATACGGAGTAAACAGTAAGGTCATTATAACTCGGCCGCTCTTAACTTCGTTTTCCGAGATGTTTACGCAGGTACAGTAACTGACCAATGAAAATATGCCGGCCATGACAGTGTTTTGTGATGCGCTACTTCATATTGGCGTACCTATCCTACCGCCCGCACTCCCCGCTTCCTACCACCATATTGGCCTTGGCGACATCTGCGCAGCCATTCGTAGCTATATTCAGAGCGGCCGAGTTATAATGAGCTTACTGTACGTGTCGATACAGATGCGAGCCCGGCGACCCCGAGCCGGCGGACCCGGACGATCAACAGCTGAGCCTGGCGGGGTTCCTGGTGGCACGCGCGTGCGCCAGCGCCGCCGTGGCCAACTACCTGTACTGGTACCTGCTGGTGGAGTGCGAGCAGCCCGCCGCCGGCCCGCGCGAGCGCGCCGCGCGCGACATGTACCTCGCCGTCATGAGGCGGCTGTCGCACCAGCTCGCTAACGGTGAGTTGGTGGGGGGAGGGAGGGTTGTTGTGTTGGTTGTAGTGGCGTTGACAGCTTGCAGAAGGGTTAGATGTAAGTTAAATTAATTCTGCGGTTGGTGGCCCCGTACATGAGTGCACCAGACTGACAGCCAACAAGGAGAGATGGCGCGACATCGTGAGGTAAGTGAAATCAGCCCCAAAAGTAAGTTCATGATGGCCACAACCGTTCCAACAAGAACGAATCGACTGAGAAGGATGCGTGTGATTGAAGTTAGATTTTTTTACAGTCTTAATAGCTAAAGTAAACCTTAAGCTAAATCAAAGCAGCTTAATGTTACTCCGAATTTACTACTTTAGAGAATCACATAACAAGGACAAAAAATTTAAAAATTTAAACCTTCAAGGCCATCGCATACATCCGTAACATCGTAACTATTCGCAGGCACTGCCGAACACCAGCGCATCCGCTCGTTCCTAGCACGGCAGCAGGTGTTCATCGACAAGCTGGTGCGGCTGGTGCGGCAGGTGGCGCGCGAGAGCGGCACGCGCGCGCGCAAGGCCGACCGCCTGCGCCGCCTGCTGGCCGACCCCGACGCCGTGCGCTACAACTTCGCCAGCTTCGAGCCCATGCCGTTCCCGCTCGACCCCAACGTCATCATCAAGGTAGTGTGGAGCTTGGACCTTATTCTAATGCAGCAAGAAAAAATAGACATACATACAGAAATCCAACTCATCTCCCATCAACCACTATCTAAACACACATTGCGTTCCCCAGGGCATAGTCCCGCAGAAGGCGCACCTGTTCAAGTCGGCGCTGATGCCGTCCAAGCTGACTTTCCTGACGGCGGCGGGCGCGGAGTACGCCGCCATCTTCAAGCTGGGCGACGACCTGCGCCAGGACCAGCTCATCCTGCAGATGATCACACTCATGGACAAGCTGCTAAGGAGGTGAGACGTCACATGCCGGACTATCTTTCTATGAGCTTAGATTTCTGATGAACACCTATAACGACACCGACGATCTCTAGGTTAGAACTATGTGGAGCTTTATTTTGTTCATTATCATCGCTGCTGTAACTATAATTCAGCTGAGGTCAAATTATTGTTTTAATTTGAAAGAAACATACCATGGTTCACCATATTTGCTGAAGATATGTACAGACTTTACAATACCTTCAAAAACATGATAATTAATTTATTTCTGTGCATATCACTATTCGTGCAGAATTCGAAGATTTCGAAGTCGGACTCCTCTGATCAGGAATTGAATATTAAATCAACTTGAATATCATAGAATTAAATAAACTTCTAGAAAAACGTAGAAAAATCATGCAACGTAAGTAAAGAACAGTACTAACCTACTATTCTTTACTTGTGTTGCATGTTGCATGCTTCAACAAAAAACAGATATGATTATTAAAACATTCCTTATTCCCCAGAGAGAACCTAGACCTGAAGCTAACCCCATACAAGGTCCTGGCGACGAGCTCGAAGCACGGCTTCCTGCAGTTCATCGAGTCGGTGACGGTGGCGGAGGCGCTCGCCAGCGAGGGCAGCATCCAGAACTTCTTCCGCAAGCACAACCCGTGCGAGGGCGCGCCCTACGGCATCCGGCCCGAGACCATGGACACCTACATACGGAGCTGTGCGGGCTACTGCGTCATCACCTACCTGTTGGGTGAGTGTGTGGCGATACAGCACACACGTCACACGGTGACGTCACTGAAACCTGAATCACGCTATCAAAGATTTCTACATCGCCCGCATATATACAACGTCTCGAGTACATTCACTCGGGGCCTCGGCCGCCCCCCAAGCATGTCGTCTCGCCTACAGGGAGATCTCCCTATTGCCAAAAGTGTAAAAGGCATTGTATTTATATGTTCTGTGAATGGACCAACTTGAAAGGAAACCATTCAGCAATGATCTTTATGTCTTGGTATTAAGGTTGAATTCTGATTGCGACCTGAGAGTAACTACGACTTGAATCAACCACCAAATAACTTGTTCTGTTCCGATTCCGATTCTTGTGAGTCAGTAATTCCTTACTTTCTATTTCTTTCTTGGGTAATAAAGCATCGCGTTACCGATGTAGTTGGCTTAAATAAAACTTATGAACAGGTAGCTCGTCTGTTCGTTTAGACGGGAATCTTTAGGTTGAAATATATTTCTAAGGTTCCATAATAAACGTGGCGTAACTCAGAGACATTATATCTGCATTTAATAATAATAATAATAACGCTTCACACTCATAGCCCCACACTAGGATTCCCTGTGTCGTGGGTGCCATGGACAACACACAAGACAATTACACACACCCAGACCGAGAACGGAAATTCAAATTCATCATTCAAATATCCGCCTCGCTGGGAATCGAACCCAGGACTCTCGGAACAGCGATCTGGCGTGTTAACCATTGCGCCATCCGGGTCGTCCAATTTGACAGAGAATGAGTACATATTGATAATAATTATTACTGCAGAAGTCTACTCAACAGAAATGCAGCATACCAAAACCTCTATTTTGCAGGCGTAGGCGACCGCCACCTAGACAACCTGCTCCTGACGCGGTCGGGCGCGCTGTTCCACATCGACTTCGGCTACATCCTGGGCCGCGACCCCAAGCCGCTGCCGCCGCCCATGAAGCTCAGCAAGGAGATGCTGGAGGCCATGGGCGGCCTGCAGTCCGACCTCTACCACGAGTTCCGCAAGCAGTGCTACACCGCCTTCCTGCATCTTAGACGGTACGGTGCAGCATATCGCTTTCTTCGAGGTCGGCAACGCGTTGGTGGCGTCCCTGATGTTGCCAATGTCCATGGGCGACGGTGATCACTTACCATCAGGTGACCCGTCTGCTCGTTTGCCTGCTTAGGCTATAAAAAAAACATTCGTCACCCTTTTAAATACTTTTATAAGGATCATCGGGGCCGTCGGTACTTGTATGAGCTCTCGAATGCAATACGGTGGCTTGTATGGTAAATAATAAGGTACATAGAAATTAAATACACGGATTGACTTCAACCCAGTATTCTAAACACCGGCCGTTCCTCGTTGAGGACGCTAAGAATATACTCCACTAAACTATCCTAGTGCGGATTGATGGAAGGGTTAGTAACCTAACACCATTTGGGAAGCTATGCCGCTCGAAGGAGTCCAGCGTAACTTAATGATTGCTATTAAATAGTAATAATCAAGACTTCATGTGCGCCCTGAAGCAAAGAATTTTGCTAGTCATATCCTACGTAGTGATTGCGCTATTAGAGCGACACAAACCTGTGGGCTGTCAGCGTTTCTCGGCTGAATGGAAGAGTTGTAAGTTGCATTGATGATGAGTAATAGTGACATTCCCCGTGCAGGCACGCCAACCTGATGCTGAACCTGTTCTCGCTGATGGCGGACGCGTCGGTGCCCGACATCGCGCTCGAGCCCGACAAGGCCGTCAAGAAGGTGCAGGACAAGCTCAGGTGAACTATGTTTTTAATTTAAAGATGGATGTTCGACGACACATCACCCTATAGAAACTGACGCGACGACACGACTGACGCTATCTATCCGTATGTCACTCACTGTACACGGTCATATTTTTTTTTATTGACCGTCGCTTTTTCCATTGTAGCTTTAGATATTATAGTGTTCTTTCGCAACGGTCACTTATAATATCGCTCGACCATTTCATGTGTCCTCTACTCGTTTACTGATTAACAAAAACATGCCCATTAAGTCCAAACAAAGCCGCAATGTATTCATCCATGCTTCCTGGTGCAGACTGGACCTGGGCGACGAGGAGGCGGTGCTGCACCTGCAGAACCTGCTGGACATGTCGGTGACGGCCGTCATGGCCGTGCTGGTGGAGCACTTCCACAAGTTCGCGCAGTACTGGCGCAAGTAGTACCCGCACTGCACTCTACCACAGCTGGCACAATGGCTGGTACGGTAACGCCGGGAGAGACTAAACTTGCCACGTTATATTTGCTCCAGTCCAACGTAACTCCGATGTAAGTCATTGGATAGCATTGATATACGAGCTGATGGCAGGTGTCCCACCGCCAGCGAGTCGGCGTGTAAAGCTCGGCTATATTCTCGCTCACGACATAAAAAAAGATATTATGACATTCTGTATAAATAAAAGGGATGCACATACGAACAGTGCTGCCAGTTCAGGCGAATTATCCGCCATTTAGGCTACCTGCAAAGAATAAAGCGACTTAGGCTGATTCAGAAAAAACCTGGATTTGTCCAATATTTGTAATTTTTAATGTAATTCGTAATATTTGTATGCTTCAATGCGATACTTAAGGCACGGTATTACGTCAAGTGAAGACTTTCTTACCGATTTGGCGATTTAGACTACTCGGTACGCCAAATTCGGCGACTCGAGTTCGCTGATGTCTGGCAACCCTGCATACGAGCGAGTACTCGCTGCCTGTTCAGACCGTCGGCAAGTACTCGCTCGCATACCCCATCCCATCTCGTTTATTTACACGGAATTTCATATCTCTGTACGTTTCTTGAGCGAGAAAATAGCCGATAGTCGACGGCGGTGGGACGCCTGCCTTATGTATTGTCCCTTATGATTCGATTTTGGATAGGTTTGCAGTTCGTGCGTACCGGTCAAGTGAATAATAATAATTATACCATATGGAACACAATATAATGCTCACATTTCATAGCTTTTATATGACTGCAATAGAAGTGGACTTGAAATAGGGTTGATATAATGTGTCAGACATTAAAACGAGTTAATAAATCTATTTCCAAGAAGAAAAGTATCCTAGGGACCCATGATGTAAGATATACGTATTATACTAAATATTGTCATCGGAATGTGTTCAACGGTTTCCGTAACTGACAATATTAAATAAATGTTGGTCTCTATTAAATAAAAATAGTTAATATAGATAGCAAATAAATTGCATAATGTAAAATGCAGCTATAATATTCGTGTATAAATGATAAAGAAATAACCAAACACCTAAGTTAAGATTAAGGGCTCATATACACGAACGGCACGATGTCAACGGCAGAGACAACTGCACCGGTTGGCGGCGGCCGTAGACATGTCAAAATTGCAATTGCAATCGTCGACATAGGTTGACGTCTGCCGCCGACACGTCGACGGCCGCCGCCAACCGGTGCAGTTGTCTCTGCCGTTGACATCGTGCCGTTCGTGTATATGAGCCCTAAGCCTCATTTAGATACTCGGCCGAATTATCGGCCTACTTTGTCACCGAATATTCGAGCACCAAAATATTCAGGAATATACCTATAATTTTCGTGACAATTCATATTTATTTCTCTTACTTAATTAAAAAAAACATAATGGACACACGAAAACAAACGGGAATTTCTATTATTCTTGCCAAAATACCTACAACTAACCAAAAACGACCAAATACTCGTTCAACTCATACCAAATATGCTCGAATAGGCCGTTCATATACTCATGTTTAACCGTCTTCAATCCTTGTCTTTGAGTATCTGAACGGGATGAAAGAAAAAACGACGAAACGGCTAAAGTGAAGGGCCGAATCCTTCAGCGTCCCGGGAGGACAAGACTATATCTAATACTGTATACACTGTAAGAAATAAGTAGTATAGATATAGAAGAAAATATAATACTTAATTTCATGTGTTACAAAGCGCGGCCCCTAAGCTTGTAATAATCCTGTATGTTGATTTCCTGTTATAATTTATAGGTACATACTTACATAAACTTTCCCTAAATAGTATTACGAGTCAATATACTATAAGTATCTTCTCTGAAATTTTATTTTTTATTGTAATTATAAAGTCATAAGTATTGTTGTTTTCGATTCAAATTTCAATTAAAATTTTATTTCATTTGTGTTTAATAATTTTTTTTAAATGTCTTTTTTAATGCAATAAAGTATTCTTATCATTGACATAATATAACTGTAAAAAATATAAACAATAATAAACTTTGCTATAATTATGACAAAATATACATAAATACATAAATACATAAATATGAATATTGTTGTTAGTACTTGTCCAATAGCTTTTGGTTCAAAATTATCCCAGTTACATGAAATTGTTATTAATGTATATATTACGATACACATTTGTAATTTTGTACTGTGATATTTTATGTATTGGTAATAAAATAAAATATTTTTCTAATATAAAAATTTATTTTATTTGATTTTGTGACACTTACCTAAAATAATATGAGGAAATCTATATAAAATTACACAGATAAAACAAATGTCTAAATATATTCATAATCATTATTTTCCCCTCAGATTCATAAAATCATAATATTCATAACCATATTGAAGAAGTGAAACACTCCCTCTTACTATTTATGAGTGGACTCAATTTAAAAAATGTTGACTGCTGCTGCAAAAAGATGACTAGTTTGGTCAAGTACCCAGCCCATATCACACATACCTTGAGGGGGGCCAATTCACAGAGGGTTTTCGTCTGTAGACATAAAGACTCAATCTGTATTCTATTTCCAACCAAATTAATTAAATAATGGAAGGAAAACTGGTTCGACTTAAACAAGTCAGTATGTGGATCTCTCGCCTGGTATCATGCCTGAGGACCAGCCAGGCTCTGACAATTTATGTTGGAAACTTGTTTATTTGCAAGTGGTGTGGAAATCTTCTACAATGTGATGTAGCCTTGATGTGAAGTCACTAGGACATGCTAATGTGTAAAATTTATTAGTTTAGCTATTACATAAAAAAACGAATTCGTTAAATAACACTATGTGTTGGCTGCCATCAAATCACTGCCACTGGCGATGCAATCACTAGATATATAAATCTTGCTTCCTGTTAATGTTTGGATAACATCACATGCTGCTATCTCTGCGTACGTCACTCCGCCTATCACATACACCAACACAGTCTTTGGTTTTAATGGGAACCCTACGACCTTGTGGTCGCTCTTGAGAATCTTCAGTAGAGATTTTGCATCTCTGTAGGCATTCTCCAAGTCCAACTGTTTTAAGTTTGACCCTTTATCACTTATCTCACTTTTGTATCTCTCAATTACAGCACCACCTACTTTTAACTCTGGTATTGCAGACAATTTGTTAAGAGCTTCTAACAGAGATTCTGATGTAAGCACTGCATTACACATAACAGCTATCAAGGGGATGTATCCTCCATTGAACACGTAACTAGGCGACTTTCCCGTCTCGGTATGTGATGGTAGCTGCTTTAATTTATTGGCTGTAGTTTGAAAATTTGTTTGCCATTTCGGTAACCTGTCACTTAAAGTGCCTAGGTTTGAAATATTTAACGATAGTTTGGGACTAGATGGCTGCACAAGCAACCCTGCATTTATTAAGTTATTGAACACATATAAGAAATTGTAGCCAAAGGCCAATAAATACTTACTAACTAGTGAATTATATTCATCGTAACTCAAACCCTGTGTTAAACTTAACAGGCACATGAGCCGAAGGCTGTTATAAATATGAATATCTGTGCCAAAATTCTCATCTATGTATGTGAAGTTAGCTTTTTTATTCCTATTATTTAACATTTCACTCTCAGTTAAAGTTAAATTCTCAAATTTATTATTCATCTCTGATATAATAGTCTCACACGCCAAAACATGATTGACGAGATTCTGTTTGAACATAGTGATTTGTTGAAGTTTATTTGCAACAAAATGTTTCATTTCCTTTATTCCAAGTGCTTTTATGTCTTCACTCTTTAACAGTTTTGCTTTTGAGCTTAGAACACTTAGCACTTCAGAGAAATGTCTGTGTTTAATTTCACCGTACAAACTATCTAATGAACTGTCAAGAGTCATGACAGCATTCTTGGTGGGCTTATCGTCTTCAGGGACCAACATGAGTTTTCCCTTTTTAATTTTTGTTTCTTTAACATTCAGATCCAAATGTCCACATTTAATGTTGAATATCTCATTAAGTAGTCCACTGTACGTAGCTGGGGTCAGTAAAGCGGATGCATAATCTTGGTCTCGGTCAATTATTATCAACCCTCCAATTTCGGAGGGCGCTTGTGGGGTGATGAAGTTTCTTGCGTATGCCTCTTTCTGTATCTCTAGGATATCTAATACACTAGCTGATAACTTCCCAACTGACAGTATTGCTTTTGGCTGTCCAGTTATGTGAAATAAACTCCACAAAGACATGGAAACGCTTGATAGTAAAGAATGGTTGTGTTCCACATAAAGCTGCTTAAATAAAAATGGTAATTCCAGACTTAGCAACTGCTCGTCTAAACTCATGAGCTCCCAGGCAAAAGAATGGAGGTTAACAATTCCATGAAGCCCTCTGTTTTCAAGTAAAGAATCAAAGTGATGCAAAACTTTAGGTACGATTATGATGTTAAAGTTATTTCCATCTCCCAGTGCCGAGTTTTGGCTGAGAAGGGACAAGATGTGGTCGAGGACACATTTATACTTCTGGATGCAGGCGGGGATGAAGTAAGTCCTGACAGTGTTGGCTGTAGCCCCCAGCTGGGGATCCATCTTGTATATCTTGTCGATTCCATTGTTTCTGTAAGAAAACATAAAAATTTTGATATACTACTAAAAATTGGTGATGAAATACATATCTGTTCCTAATAGACCTTTTGCAAATATACAATGCCTTACCTGAGCCAGTTGATGCCACATATCCTTTCCAAAGGTTTAATTAGAGCAGGATCTATAATGAAATCAGTCTTATTGCCGCACTGAGATAGAATGTTCTCCAATTTGCGTTGAGAAATAAGACTTAGGGATGCCAACTTTGCAGATAATGGGGCATCCATGGTTATCGTATTATGTTGCAGCTCATCTTCTTTATGCTAACCAAGACTCATGTCCTGGCATTGTAGTGGTAAATACATTGAATTTGCCGCTTAATGAACGTGCATTACATATAGAAACATCGTAAGGTAAGGTACGGAGCGTATATAAAATGTTCTGGAAATCTCTTAAAAAAATAACTTGATTTGAATTGATTTCAATAATTTTATTTTATTAGTTCAAAAGTTCAACTCGAAAATCGAAAATTAACAAGTGTCAATGTCAAGTCGAATCAAATGTCAATTTGACAATGTGGCTGTCAAATACAATACATGGCAATTTGGCATTGACAGTTGAAATATTATTGTTTTTTATAGAGTTTAACCAGCTTTGGCATAAAAATAATAAAGCCATGAACCTATCACCAGAGCCAATATCAAATATGCTGATCAATTTACAATTTCGTACATATAATTCATTACTTTTACATATTTCTTACTAAATGCATCAACTTTACTACAGCTAAAATGTATATTTAAAATGGTGATTAATACATAAAGGACAATTTTACGTTCCATTTCACGTATGGGTTGGTAAAAAGACGTTAGTGACATAAGGGGCCTTGACTCATGTTTCCGGTCATGCGTCGTTGTCGAATTCGCCACTTCCTCCCCTCTCCGCCACCTCGCTGCGGAGTATACCTATCGCTCGTCCGTCTGAGTTTAAATCGAAAAATTGTGAAATGGCTGCGAGATTAATAAGGAAAATTGTAAGTTCGTAGATCAGTGTGAAAAATACAATTTATGTTGCACTGCATGTAAATCTCACCCTTCTTAACCCTCGCAGGCTGCTAGCTAATTTCTTTTGCCATCCAAAAATAGCCCTATAGTTATGTCGAAGAATTACATAAAAGCGCTTTTGAAGCCTTTTCGTGAGAGTAAAGTTGTGGAAAGCGTGCTGAAACTGTTCGAGTCGGGGTCGAACGGTCGCGTCGGAGAGGTCGAGGGAGGGAAAAATGAGGTTAACATGATTTTATTGTTAATTTTGGTGTGTAGAGCGAGTGGAGGTTATACGTATGTATTGTGGTGTTAGGTGCCGGCGGGGCGGTCGGGGGCGGCGCAGTACAGCTCGGGGGTGCGCCGGGTGACGCTGATCCCGGGGCACGGCATCGGGCCGGAGATCACGGTGGCCGTGCAGAAGATATTCGAGGCTGCCAAAGTGCCCATCGAATGGGACGAGGTAGACGTCACAGCTGTTCGGGTAAGTCCCTTGTTTTTTATTCTAACTGGAAAATCTTCGTGTTTTTCATTCGTTATATTGCAATTACAGTTATTCAAACTGCTGTGCCAGTTCATTTTTATTTTGTTTTGTTTGTGTTAGTCAAAAATAGTAATTAATTTCCCTCACTTGGTGGTCATTATGGTAATTAACTTAATCTTTTCTATTGTACGCTTATTATTGTCCTGGGAGTTTTCTTCAGTACTAATTAAATTATCAAGTGGAGGAGTGAATTGGTATCATTTAAAGAAAATATATTGAGCAGGATCGTGTGTAATTTTGAATAAACCCAATAATTTCGTGTTGTTATAAACTTAAAAATACAACATAATTTTTTACATTCTTTTATATTTTGTTATTTGGTCAATATCTTTTATTTGGTCATATTATAATATTTTGGTCATATTATAATATTATTTGGTCATAATAAACTTATTGTGGTAATTAAAGACCTCCTTTTACATGATCATTCGAGTTTCTGAATTTAAATAAATAATTGAATGCTCATACACTCATATCCCCAAGCATAATTTATTCTTTTAATCTGCACTATTATGTCCATTGAATAGTAATTCTGTGCACACCAAATGCACACATACCAGGGGTCCTTCAAGATTATTTTCCTGTCCAAAAGTCTATTGTGCCAATCATTTTGATTTAAAAGATTTGTGTTTAATTGATTATTTACTTTAAGAAATGAAGCAAAGATTTTTTTTTCATAAATGTGTTGCTTTATTTCATGGAAAATATGTTCTGTCCTATTTTGTTTGCTTGGCATATTTATAGCATCATCATGTAATAACATTTTTAACCATAGTAATTATTTGCAGGGTCCCGATGGAAAGTTTGGTATTCCACAGAAAGCCATAGACTCAGTCAATGCAAACAAGATTGGCTTAAAAGGACCTCTGATGACCCCTGTCGGGAAGGGCTACAGGTCACTTAACCTGGCCCTAAGGAAAGAATTTGACCTGTATGCCAATGTCCGGCCCTGTAAGAGCTTAGATGGGTATGTATTCACAAACTCTTTATACTAACATGATAATAGGATACTCTTTACTAGTGTTACTTCACAAAAAGGATGTTTTCATTTTTTTTATATAACAGTTAAGTCTATAGTGAGTATTATAGACTGCAGTGTTGCAGTATTTTCTAAGATAAAAACTGGTTGTCTGTAAAGTCGGTTTACTGACGATAGTTGAATGTGACAACGTCTTAAGAAAATACTGATGGAATGATTGACAAATAATATCATCAAAGTAAACAAACGTCATGAAATCGTATTTAAAGTTATAGAAATTTATCAATAAAAATAAAGAAGTAATACAGGAAACATTTATAAAAAGGTAACATTTAAAATTTATAAATAGTCCCAGAAGTCAATAACAAAGTAATAATTGGATACATTACCAAAATATCTACCTCCAAAGTAATCAAGCTGCCGAACGCAAAGGCCGATTGTGCTTTTTATGTCTGTCTCTCTCGCTCTTAGGCGGGCTAACCATGCCCGAGTGGAAGGGACGCGTGCCTCTCACTCGCTCTCATTGTGAGCGCATAACGTGAGCGGAGCGTAACGCAGTTTCTTGAAGTGTCACCCGGCAAACCAATTTATAAGACGTTGTCACGTCAAAAAGCTTTATCAAAATATTAGGAGAAACCTTGCATCACACTGAATATTGAAAAAAAATGTGACTTGTCAAGACAAAAGAGTAAATATCTAGATTTAACATTTTTTTCATCAAAAACATTTATTATCATTTTACACAGCTTCAAAAATATATGGAAATTCATATTAACTTGTATCTAATAAACTCGGATAGCTCCCAAATTGTACTTAACACTTTATCTATGTACACAGGTGTCATATGATGATTTGAATTGTTTCCAATAAATATTTACAATGTTGACTAGAACATCTAGATGACATTGTTTGTAGTGTATATTGTTGTATCAGTGATGGCCCTGGACACTGATACACTATGAGTTCTCCATGGCCTCAATGACCTGGCACAGGTCTCTTGTAATTGGAGAAGCCTGAATTATCCTGGTGCCATGTGCTATTGGTTCTGTGGGCATGTTGCTGTTTCTATAATTTAGAAGGTTTAAATTGAACCTTTAACTTTCTTTTAAGTTGTTCTTGTAGATTCTAGCATACTTCATAATTGTGTTTTATATTAGGCATGTTCTTAAAGATATGGCTTCCATAATACATCACCGCCACTAAATTGATTGGTTTGGGAACTCACAATTTCAGAATGATATGTTTGGCTTGAAAAAATCAGTGATGATTATATCACCAGGCAGTTCTGTTAAGATTTGATTAAATGACACTAGATGTAAATAGAAAAATTATTTAGATCCATGGTAAGCTCCTTTTATTAGGAGCGTAACTGTATCTTATATCAAACATAATTGTGATATGTGTAATATAAGAATAAATTTTGATTTATTTAATCTATGTCAACATTAACACCTTATTACACCTGATATTGCGATGGTACTTATGTTTGGATAAAACTGTGTACCTAAGGTAGATTACAATTGTTAGGAATGCAACGATAGCATACTGATATTGTCGGTAATCCCCCAATCGGTCATGTTGGCGTGATTCTGATAATTCATTTACGTTATTTCGTTTTGTATCGTCCTGTCACATGACCGATCCTTATATAGGCTATTCAGGTCATTTGCACATAAATAGTGGCACTTTTTGTGTCAAGTATGGTTGAGAATAGTTCTAGACGTTCAGTTAGCTACTTTGAATAGTATTGCTATTAAATGTTACATGATTCCGTCGCAAGGTTGGAGAGCCAACCGAGAATTGAATTGTTTGACACATTTGGTATTTATAAAATAGCAGATTTGGACCCCTAGTTCATTTAATCCTTTTGTAGGTAATTATTATCACGTACTTGGCTTTTGCGTTTGTAAATAATAATAATAGTAGATTGTTACACAAGGGACGTAAGTAAGCTATTACAGAACAAGATCCAATTTGGCGCCAGTGCGAGCGCAGCTCGCATAGGGCGCTAATGGATCGCGTGCACCCGAGATATTTAGTCACACGAGCGAGCGCAGCGAGCGAGGGTGAATATAGTTCGAGGGTGTAATAGCTACTTGCAACCGAGGTAAGCATTCTACTTTATATCATTCTTGTGAGGTAAATAAAACATTGGTAATGCAAAATGAAATTTTAATTAGAATAATTAGCAAATTTAGAGAAAAAATCCACCAATCCGCATTGGAGCAGCGTGGTGGAGTATGCTCTAGGCCTCCTTAGTAATGAGGAGAGACCCGTGCTCAGTAGTGGGCCATTAGTGGGTTGTAGCTTAGCTTTTTTTTTAGAGAAAAAATAGAAAAAAATGGTTACTTATTATAATTAATTATAGTAATATTGCTGCTGATGAAGTGCTTGACATTGTTGTAAATAACTTAAATCCCTTTACGAACAAACTTCACAAACTTTCAGATCAAATGAAATGCCAGCATTTCCATTTTTTTTTCGTAAATAGTTTTCTATTTTTTTTTTACGGCTCTGAGTTCCAAGGAGTTTTGCATAGTTTGAAATGTATGGAAATTAAATGCCGCCATGTTCAGTGTTTTTTTTTTCAGTAAAAAGTTTTCTTACCATTTTATAAGAAAAGAGATTGTTTACCAAGGAGTTTTGCATAGCTTGAACTGTAATGTGAACATTACAATTCAAGCATAGTGCGACGTAATGTTGCCTTGAATTGCAAACACCAACTTACAAGGAGACTTTCCACCATAGTAATCCCTAGTTACTGAGCAAGTATGATATAATAATAATTTACATAACTGAAAATATAAAGAGGTTTATCCACCCACCAAATTGCTCGCGTTGGTCCCTGCTATATAATAAGAGGTAATGGCGGACAGTCCCTCCAGTGGAAGGTTTCTAAATGCCAAGTAATGCCAGTTGTTAAATCCTGGTGAAACCTACAGGGTTTTAGGGTATAAAATACTTGCCTGGCTTAATAATCACGGTCTTTTAAAAATTAAGCTTTTGTTTCTGTCGCACTATCGGAAAGCCACTGAATAATGCTGTCAGATCCCTTCCGATTACCAACATATGGATGATGATTTTGATTCTATTTATGTCCTTGGGCAACGGTAACCGCTTACCAACCATCAGATGCCTGGTCTGCTAACGATCCAGACATTAACACACAAAAATGCTGAGGAGGTTTTTTCGTTATTTATTCTATTCTATTTCCTATTTATTCGTTATTTATTTTCGTTATTTTGTTATCTCGTCATGATAAAATAGGCAACTTCTTGAAAAGGTAGACGAATAGAAATTTTATGTATTTTTGAAAATAGAATCTTTAACCTGCTAAACCAAAAGGTTCTTCTCGCAACAAGCAAGGTTTGAAATGATTGAAATTGAAGTCTTAAACATAAGTGTATAATAAAATTAAGTAAGTATGTCATCGATATTGCGTATCTTGACCGCGCATGACGGAGTGTCGAGACGTGATAAAATGATAAATAATAATCATCGATAAAAATCAATGTCAGTGTCATCGAGCAACACGTCGATAAAAATATTTTATCACTAGTAAATCCGCCCTCGCTTCGCTTCGGGGAACCAGTCCCTTCAAAAATCTTTATAAATTTTAACAAATTATGTTATTCCGATGTCTAAGCTATATTACTGCAATTTCATGAAAATCCGTTCAGTAGTTTTTGCGTGAAAGAGCAACAAACACACACACACATACATCCTTACAAACTTTCGCATTTATAATATTAGTAGGATAGGATTAGTAGGAAGTAGGATAGTAGGATAAGTGTAATAGGTAGTAGTAGTAGCTGATTACCCGAACTTCGTCTAAGTAGATAATATATTTTTAGCGGCCATAGCCATACGTACATACGAGTACGCTTTCTGCGGACTCATGTCACGAAAAAGACTGCACATTACAACGACGCGGCCATAGACCAACTAAAACGAAAACATTTAATAATTATGATAAAAACGTGTACGAGTAAAAAAGACGTATGACACCACCCATTTTCAAAAATAAATAAATAGTACATTTGTAGGTCCTTTTATTATGTTAATTAAACTTAAATAGAGTTCTATAAGATGGTACTTTAATACATAACTTTTATCTAATACTGCCTCTATGCCTATGTTA
Organism: Hesperia comma; assembly: GCA_905404135.1. Taxonomy (NCBI): domain Eukaryota; kingdom Metazoa; phylum Arthropoda; class Insecta; order Lepidoptera; family Hesperiidae; genus Hesperia; species Hesperia comma. The sequence goes on along the minus strand of FR990028.1, from coordinate 1,437,330 downwards.
CGGCCGTCTGGTTGAATAACCGACGTGAATACATTTATGTTATGTAAGTGGAACGGGGAGCCGCGTCCCGAGGACATCAAAAACTATTACTTCGGGCCGCCACATACAGTCGGAATTCCGAAACGGAATCCCGAAACGAAATTTCGATTTGGAACTGCGTAAATGCACCACACACATACGTGGTTTTTCCGTTCGGAATGACATAGACAACGGCGCATGTAGACCACAGAGTAAGTACATTTTTATTTTTACTGTCGACCATAGACTTGGTATATAACTATAGATTAGCAACTGAGTCACTTGAACCACAAAATAAAGATAATATTATAGTACAGAATTTAAACTCATGTATGTACCTCGATTTAGGTTATGTACGTGTGCGTTAGCGTTTGGGTTAACGATTCCGGTATGGTCTTGGATTGGTTTTTGTTATTTAAATTATTGGTATGGATTAAACGGGAAACAAAATTATAGTGAATATTAACTCAATATTTGCAACTAAACTCAGTGCGTTTTTGCGGCAGTTTCGGTAATATGTAATAATGTTAATATGATCATTTAAATTGGTTATTGCACCGCAGGGATCTCGTTTTAATCTATTTATTTAAATTTTTTTCTACTAAATAATGATTTTTTTATCTTTATTAGGTACTTACTTGAAATAAAATAACAATAGAGTACAATTTGAAGGTATACACTTTAAACGTACAAAGAACTTCCTACATTCTACGTTGACTTGTAATAAGTAACGAATCATTGAATTACAAGCACGTAAGGACTTATTGTACCTCTCTATAGCAACAGGATGTCAAAAAAATTATAATGTGCAATTTAACGTCGAATAAAAAAACTCTAAGATAATAATTATAATAACTCCGTTTCTTATCCATTTTTTAGGAAAAGTATCTTATTTGTGTATTGTAAATGTCATATTGCTGGAAATAACAACCGCGGTCCGAGTGGTCCGATGTGTTCCGATTTTTGGTGTATTTGAACCTTGTCTCTATGTGTGCGTTGTTTTTGGACACTTTGTATGAAGCTTGACATCTGTATTATCTAATTTGTGGTGTCATTATATTATTATAAGCATCCCATCCTAGTCTTTTCAGTTCATGTATGATCTTAAAAATTCTGACACTGAGGAAACTGAAATAATATAATAAATAAGAGTATTATTAAATATTACTGCACATTACTTAATATATATAAATTTTGATAAATGTAATTTTTAGGGAGATTTCTAAATATTTGAGGCAATTTTAAGGAGTTTTGACATTGGATTAGGCATAAATATTTTATAGAGTTGGTAACACTGGTCCTTGACTGTCATTCCGTACGGAAATTTCCGAATGTGTGTGGCGTCTCGTACTAAATGTATGGAGCCGTTGCGTCCGGAATTCCGAACGGAATGTCTATGATTCGGAATTCCGAATCATAGACAATTCCGTCAGGAAAAACTACCGTTTGTGTGTGACAGCGCCATACATTTGTATAGATTTCACTGCGTCAGGAATCCCGAATCGAAATTCCTTTTCGGGATTCCGTTTCGGAATTCCGCATGTATGTGGCCGGCCTTCAACCGAAGGAAGTTTAAGTGATAAATAGAACATCAAACGGTTACCCAGTGCATACCAGTTATACTTATAATAACAACAACCAGATTTACCGGACATGATTTAGGTATTCTTGCCAAATTTATATTCAAGCGTCAAAAAACCTTGGTAAATATTTTGTAGTAGTATTTATCATTATCACTATGATATGAATATGACATTCTTTACTGAAGCTCGTACACATAACCAATATTACCAGCGTTTAAACGTATTTTTCGGTGCCGAGGCTCGATTGGCGATCAGGCCCTTGACGATGTTCATCTGACTAGTAAATTACGAGTTATTCGTAGTAATGTGAACTTGAATTGACTTCGACGATATTGAAGCAATTAAATGTTTTTTTTTTGTATGTAATTTTATTATTCGATGTAAAACGAACGAAAACATACTGCATAGTTTTGAAGCAAATTTTTATTTATTACGACGACCCTGTAGCTTAGTTGGTAGCGACCCTGCGTGCAACGCGAAGGGTCCCGGGTTCGATTCCCGGCCGGGGCACATATTTGTGTGGCAGATAAATATTTGTACTCGTGTCATGGGTGTAATTGTAATGTGTTAGATTAGATGTATAGTCCATGCCCGCGCCACAGGTACCTGGTAACCTACTGCGGGGGTATGAGTGTGTTAGCGTTTATTTATTTATTTATTCTTTCCCCCGCAGCATCAAGACGCTATACGACAGCGTGGACGTAGTGACGATTCGCGAGAACACGGAGGGCGAGTACTCGGGCATCGAGCACGAGATCGTGGACGGCGTGGTGCAGTCCATCAAGCTCATCACCGAGGAGGCCAGCAAGCGCGTCGCCGAGTTCGCGTTCCAGTTCGCGCGCGACAACAAGAGGAAGAAGGTCACCGCTGTGCACAAGGCTAATATTATGTGAGTGGGGTGTGCTGTGTGCATAGTTCTGGGTTCCAGGGGGGCTAATCGGATTGCCGACGTAGGTTTTTTATAAGGTCATAGAACACCGGCTGTCCTTCTCCAATTCTCTCTTCTCCTCTCCTCCGCTCTTCTCCTTTTCCTCTCTCTTCTCTTCTCGTTGAGTTTCATCCAAGGTCACCGGTAGTCCTTCTCCTCTACTCTCTTCCTTACCCTCCGTTCTTCTTCTCTGCTTTCTCTCACCGTAGAGATTGTTGAAGCGACGCGTAATTTGATTTTAGAAGTGTTTGTAAAAAACTTTCTTCGAATAATCTTCATTTCATTTCTCCTGCAAATATATCGGTCGCAGGTTTCGTGGCGGAGTGAGCGTAAAGGGAGCTTATGTCTTTAGTAATATTATATTAGTTTACCGAGGTCGATAAACCTTGGGGTGTAGTCAGGACTTCACTTTAATTAAGAAACTTTGCACTCATCATTAATTAATGGTAGCTATAAAAGGGGTGTCAAATGCTGCTGCAAAATGCAACGCACTTTATAATGTAGGGTAGTAGGTAACCGATTTCATTAGGAGTATTATATGGAATATTGTCCCAAACGAATCTGTGAAAAATGTTAAATATTAACTCTGGTGTTATGTTAGAACTCTACAGAGAGTAAAAGACTTGCTAAGTGTATCTCTTTCTTTAATAAATTGGGTAATCTATTCAAAGAACCTAAACATTGCATATTTATAAGTTCTTTCAAACAATAATAATGAAGAGACTTCACGCCTGTTAGTTTTATTACTTAACGAAACAATTTGTTCAATTTGCATTGTCGCATATATCATGATAATGGATCCGTCCGTCTGTCTATTAGCGACAGCGGTGTCGTCTGACGGCTGTAACGTGAACTGGATCAATGGTAGTAATTGGCTTTGCGATAATGTAGGTAGCTTTATGAATAAGTGGAGTCTGAGCTACTGACCTTTTAATATGTTGAAGTGTTCTGGGGTCTGCTGTAGGCTTAGCTTAAAAAATCCTACGCGAATCTTCGATACTGTAGTGACATTGTAGCATTGATAAGATTGTATATTCTGTATTCATACTGTGATGTAAAATAAGCTGCTATCGGAGATTTGAATAGAATGATTTTATTATATATGGTCATGGGTCAACTACATGAAAACTATAGCAAATTAGTCAGAATCTTAATACCCCATGAAAACTTCTTCGATATTGTAGTCGTCCTAAAAACTCACTCAAGGAAGATCTTGAATGAATTTATAGTTCTTTCTACTCTTCTTTTTCTGTATTGTACATATACAATCAATATACTCGTGTGACCACACTGACTGTGTCCCTGTTGCAGGCGCATGTCGGACGGTCTGTTCCTGCGCTGCTGCCGCGACCTGGCCACCAAGTACCCGGACATCCGGTTCGAGGAGCGCTACCTGGACACCGTGTGCCTCAACATGGTGCAGGACCCCTCCAAGTTCGATGTGCTGGTCAGTACACCGATGTGAATATCTCTGCTTTGTTATGTTATTGTTACGTGTCAGGAGTATGGGGTTCGAGAAAATGCCAAAATGTACCACAAAGACTTTATTGTGTTCGTAGATACACAATTACACACTGTACACAGTACACACCACAACACTATACACGTAGGTACTCGTAAACACACTCGTCGAACACTGTATCGCACGTAGAAATCACTTCACTTCTCACTGGTATCGCTCGTAGGTATCGCTGGTATCTTCCTGGTTTCGCTTCCGAAACTAGAATGTCCGCACTTGATCGATCGCCCCTTTTTATACCACTCACGCACCATTCACGCCAATCCAGAACTTTCTCGCTAATTCCGGACGGACCCGATTCGTATAAAATTCGAGAACGTTCCTTGCAACCGAGTTTCGCCCGTATGACTATTGCCGTAATGGTCGAAGCGTCGTGCGTACGGGCAAGCGCGCTATTGTTCTATTGTTGACTCGACATGTTTATGGCCCCTATTGTTTATTGTTTTGCGAGGTGATACGCCAGGGCTGTCACATTGCCCCCCTCTTAGTCATGCTCGTCCCGAGCATTATTCGATCCATGAAATGGTGCCAATCTGTCCACGTGCACGATCTTCGGCTTTCTTCTGTCCCCCTGTCTGATCCGGTAGGTCACGTCGTTAATCTTCGTGACAACTGTGTAAGGGCCTTCCCATCGTGCTTGTAGCTTCGGAGACTTCCCTTTCCTCCGCAGTGGATTGTGCAACCATACAGAATCTCCCTCCTTGAAACCATGTTTCCGAGCATCGCGATCGTACCGGGTTTTCATCTTTTCGCTGGTCTTCAAACATTGCTCCCTTACAAGATCATGTGTCTCGTCCAATTGTTCCCGTAAGTCCGCGATGTATTCAACGGTTGGTTTCGGGGCATCTGGCGGTGTTCCGGTAAGCAAATCCATCGGCAGACGCATTTCTCTTCCGAAGTTAACTTTAGCCGGTGTAAATCCCGTAGACTCGTGTATGGCAGACCGATACGACATCAGGAACAGAGGAATGTACCGATCCCAGTCTCGCTGATGTTCCTCGACGACCTTGGCCAAGTGATTTTCCAACGTTTGGTTGAATCTCTCCACCATGCCGTCAGATTGAGGATGCGCCGGTGTGGTACGTGTCTTATTTATTCCCAAAAGTTCACACATCTCCTGGAATAACGTCGACTCGAAGTTCCTGCCTTGGTCGCTGTGTAACTCCAATGGTACACCAAAGCGGCATACTACCTCCTGGACAAGTTTCTTGGCCACGGTCTTCGCCTCTTGGTTCGGAGTTGCAAACGCTTCCGGCCATTTGCTGAAGTAGTCTTGAACCACGATGATGAATCTATTCCCGTCTTCAGACTGAGGGAATGGCCCAGCAACGTCTATGGCGATTCTCTCCCAAGGGGCTCCGACGTTGTACAGCTGTAGTTTCCCTTTGGATCTAGTGCGGGGCCCTTTCACTGAAGCGCACACTGTACACTTCCTGCACCAATCTTCGACGTCCTCTCGACACCGCACCCAATAAAAGCGTTCTCGTATCTTAACGAGGGTTTTCTTGATGCCGAGGTGCCCGCCGGAAGTGCCGTCGTGTACGAGCTTCAGCAAATCAGCCACTTTACTCCTGGGGATAACCATTTGCAGGGTTCTTTCCTTTCCGTTGAGTGATTCCCAGCTCCGGTAAAGCACGCTATTCTCTAATACAAGGCTGTCCCACTGAGCCCAGTATGCCTTAGTAGTTGTGCTTGAGGCTGACACATCACTCCACAGTGGCCTCTGTCCTTTGGCTTTCCACTCCATGATCGGGCTGAGGTCTTTGTCTTCCTTCTGAGCTTGGCTGATTTGCTCCCTTCCCCAAGACTCGTCTAGGTCCTGCATCCTTATCACCCTGACCTCCTCTTTACCCTCATGCTTGAAGCAACGTCGACCTTCTTCGGAGCATGGGCGTTGTGACAGGGCGTCGGCATTCTTCGGCTTGGGCGCCTTCGGGGTCTTCGTAGGAGGCTTGGCGGTCTTCGTTGCGGCCTGAGCAGCGGCGGCGGCTATTAGCTCCTGGGTGTCGACCTGGCTAGCCGTCGAGATTTTCGTAGGAGTCTTCGCGGTCTTCTTAGCGGCGGCAGCGGCGGCGGCGGCTTCTAGCTCCTGGGTATCGACTTGGGTAGCTGTCGAGGTCTTCGTAAGAGGCTTGGCAGTCTTCTTAGCGACGGCGACGGCTTCTAGCTCCTGCACTTGCGTAGCCCTCCACACCGATTTCGATTGTTTCCGTGTCCGGCAGCTAAGCCTAATATGACCTCGTTCACCGCATCCGTAGCAGATAGGCCCGGTACGAGGTTGAATCGTCGCTACGACTTCGCGCACCTTATAACCTTTACAGTCGCTTCGTACCGCTTCTACTTCAAGGGCGTGCGCTAAAGCTGCTTCCAAGGTTGCGTGATGACCCAAGCGCACCGTTGCTCTCACTTCGGGATCCCGTATGCCGCTGACGAAGGCCTCTAATACTTTGTCTTCGACGGGTGTGGAACTCGATGCATAGGCTCGGCGTACGAGGCGCTCGATCTCCGTAGCCCATTGTTGCAGTCCTTCGCTCGACCTCTGTGACCGGTCTTTGAGCTGCGCACGATATACATGCTCAAGGTGCTTCTCCCCGTATCGAGCTTCCAATGCCTTAAATAGCGACTCCAAGGTGCGTCGCTCGGCGGGCAGGTTCTCAAGGACCAGCAGTGCCTCCCCTCGAAGAGCTAAGGTAAGTGCCGCCAACGAGTGCTCGTCCTCCCAGCCATTCCCATTTGCAACTACCTCGAACTGATGCCTGAACGCCGTCCACGAGGTCGTGCCGTCGAAACTTGGGACCTTAAATTTCGGGGCCCCAGGACATGGGCTGGTTGCTGCCGTGCCCAAAACCCTTATTTTCTGCAGCTTGTTGTCCAAATCTCCGAGCCTAGTTTCGTAGGAGTTCATCGACGCACTGAGGCTGTTGATTGACGCGTCATGGCTTTTGAGGGCTTGGTCATGCTCGGATGTACGCACTTTTACCAATTCCAGGTCCTCCTTCATGACGTTTAAATCTCCCTGGAAACCATCCAGCTTTGCGTCGATCGCCTCCATGGTTTTGCGCTGGCTCTTCATGTCTTCGCGCAGGCTCTCCATTGCTTCGCGTTGGCTCCGCTGTATGGCTTCGCGCTGGCCCTCCATGGCTTCGCGCTGGCTCTCCAATTTGCTTTCCAGGCTCTTCATGGCTTCGCGCTGGCTCTCTATTGCTTCGCGTTGGCTCCGCTGCATGGCTTCCATCGCCTCGCGCTGGCTCCGCTGTATGGCCTCTAATAAAGAGGCCATATCGAATGCACTCGGTGTTGGTACTGATGCAGCTGATGTAGTTGAAGGTCCAGCGGTGGTCTCCGTTTCCATTCGGTCGCGCCCCGGCGACTCCATCCGCGCGGCATCCAATGCCGTCTGCCGCCGAGTACGAATCCCTTCTTCACTTTGAGGTACAACAGGCATTCCGCTTCTGTCACCAATTGTTACGTGTCAGGAGTATGGGGTTCGAGAAAATGCCAAAATGTACCACAAAGACTTTTATTGTACTCGTAGATACACAAATTACACGATGTACACAGTACACACTAAAACACTCTGCACGTAGATACTAGTAAACACACTCGTCGAACACTGTATCGCTCGTAGAAATCACTTCACTTCGCACTGGTATCGCTCGTAGGTATCGCTGGTATCTTCCTGGTTTCGCTTCCGAAACGAGAATGTCCGCACTTGATCGATCGCCCCTTTTTATACCACTCACGCACCATTCACGCCAATCCAGAACTTTCTCGCTAATTCCGGACGGACCCGATTCGTATAAAATTCGAGAACGTTCCTTGCAACCGAGTTTCGCCCGTATGACTATTGCCGTAATGGTCGAAGCGTCGTGCGTACGGGCAAGCGCGCTATTGTTCTATTGTTGACTCGACATGTTTATGGCCCCTATTGTTTATTGTTTTGCGAGGTGATACGCCAGGGCTGTCACATTATGTAGTCTCAAGTTATTCCTAGGTAACTGCAACGTAAATATGAATTACTAGCGGCCCGCCCGCGGTTTCACCCGCGTGGATCCCGTTCTCGTGGGAATATATGCATGTATTATACATAAAAACCTTCCTCTTGAATCACTCTACCTATTACAAAAAACCGCATCAAAATCCGTTGCGTAATTTTAAAGATTTAAGCATACAGACAAACAGACAAACAAACAGACGGACAAAAATAGCGACTTTGTTTTATACTATGTAGTGATATGGGTGCTGATTTGTCGTCCGTAGTCTTGTTGGTAGTGACCCTACAAAGTGAGAGGACCTGGGTTCGATTTCCGGCGAGGCTATACTTATCTTTGTAATATGAGGTAAATTAAAAGTAATGGTCGTACAAGTATTCTATAAATAAAATTACTGAGTACCAATTCATAAAACTTGTTATCACTGTCATCAATGCTACGCACGTATGCGAGACTGCGATACAACGATGCGTGCTTCGGGAATTAACAAGTTCACCGATCGCTCGTCGATGGAAACAATATAATTTTGATACATGTTAACAAGTGATAACAAATTCAGTTAGCGTAATATTAAAAGAGCCTAATAGCTACGTAACCCGTGAAATTATATGAATGAAATAAAATTGGATCCCCTTAACTTCCCCTAATTTTGGCGGTCATTAAATTTGTTTACCAAATCATTATATGAATAAAGTTTTATTGAGCATAATATGTATAACCGTGCGTGTTATTTGTATTCCAGGTGATGCCGAACTTGTACGGCGACATCATGTCGGACATGTGCTCGGGGCTGGTGGGCGGGCTGGGCCTCACGCCCTCCGGCAACATCGGCAAGAACGGCGCGCTCTTCGAGTCCGTGAGTAGCCCCGCCTTCCCCTACTAGCCGTGAGTGAGAGTGCGATGTATGAAAGTGATGTGACTACGAGACACAACAGGCTCGCAATAGTCGCAATTATTATACTAAGTCAAGTGTACTCACAATTACTATAGTATATGAGAGAAATAACGACTCCGTAGCCTAGTTGGTAGTGGCCCTGCCAACGAAGCGCGTCCCGGGTTAGATTCCCGGCAGAGGCAAATATTTGTCCTAGGATGGTATTTGTGGTGTCCATTCTGCCCGCTACTCACAGCATCCTAGTACTTCTACAAAATGATAAACTAGTGTGATTGTGATAATAATAATGAATAATGCTTAAGACTACTCTGTCCTCAGTTTTATCTTATAAAATACTGATTTGAATCGACACAATAATGTTGATATTACTATATCAATTTAGATATCGGATATATTAATATAGTATATGTAAGTTAATGGGCGAAGGTTACAGCATACGTTATCAGGTATCGCTAACGATATGCGGGTGAGGGTTTATCGCGCCCGTCGCTCGTGCAACCAGGAATTCCGTTTGTGAATGACCGAATGAGTCATAGCTATATCACGAAAATAAAATTGCTTATTTTCTTATAAATCTGTTTGGGGGATGTCCCCACTATTTCGTAACCAAAAACAACCAACGACTAGTTTTTAAATTAAGAAGTAGGAGAATATATCCAGGTATTAGACGTAGACTTAAAAAAAATAAGTAGTCTGATTTTATCGTTCGCGTCACCACGTTAGTACGCAAGAAAGTGAAAGGAGCTGCATCTGCGAATTTAAAGTTTATTGAAACTATCAAAAGATAGAAAGGCGTAAGTCTTAAAATAAACTTATTTGGTTTGACTGTGACACTAACAGGTGTTGGATTGCGATACATAATCATATTCATTGAAATAACCGCATGGACGAAACTTTGATGTGACGAAGCTTACACTTTTATCTGACGAAGCGTAGGTGGCAACACTATGGTATTTTTATTGGTGGACGGTTTAACACTTAAAAAATATAATACTTGATTATTGATAATTTCATTTTCCCGATTTTGTGTTAAAAAAAATTGTGTCACAAATAAGGGTGTATTTTAGATATTTTTTGTATATTTATTGGTGAACGTAGCGTTTAAAACACCAATAGCGCTTTTAATTTGTTAATCTGAAGGTCACGTTGGTTTTATAAATATACATTGGGATTTTCGAAAAAATTAGAAGAAAATTGATTATTTTGATAATTAGAATTGCATAAACGTGTCCTGAGTCACATTTGATTTCATAAGTAAGTGCCAAACTGCCAGTTGCAAAAAAACGAAAAAAAATCACTTTGCTAGAATGTTGAACTTATATCACAAGTATTACCTAAACAATTCAAATTTAACTGATATACTTGTATGTTATACAGCTCCTACCATAAAATAACATTTATCGGCCTTATGAACATTATAAAAAAAAGATTTTTTTTTGTCCATTTTGGTGTAAATCAAAAATTGATTTGATAAACAATACTTAATATTTTAATTAGTAAAGGCCTAAATCTGTCTGTTTAAAATACAAAAATATATAACATATGAATTGTGAACTGACTTTATGTTTGTGAATGTCTTGTTTTCTTGGCATAAAATCATTCAAGTTCCTGTATTGTTTGTTGCCATACTACAAAACTATGTGTGGTCACTGTCCAGTGTGTAAAATCGTATTAACCCTGAATTGAGTGTGACTGTAACCGACATGGTGCATGGTAAATCAATAACACCTACCCTATAAAATCATATTACCTACACCTATACCTATACCTACACCTATAAAATCATGATTTATCAATTTGAAGTAAAATAATCCAAGGCATTAATAATTATTACGGCTTAATTTTTTAAAATATTATTTGGTGATGGATTTATTAGTAATGCTCTTTGGAAATAATAATATCTAATGTACTACTTTACTTTTTGAGAAGTTAAATGGAAATGATGATTAAACTTTTCATTTTGCTCTCTGTTTTTTTCTGTCGGTCATAACCGCAGTACAGTGTGTCCATTCTAAAATTGAGAAGTATAGAAACAAAGGTGACAATCTCCACTTTTTTAGTTTTGTAAAAAATGAAAATAATCTGAAACTCAATTATGTTACTCTAATAGTATACTTTCAGAATGAATAAAACGTATATTCCTTTTAATTTATTACTAATATTACAGTAAAGATTATAAATAAATAATAACTAAACATTATACCACAAAACTCTACATCAACACAATCATCCCTAACCAAACATGTGTGTCGTTATGTTAACCCGTCGACCGCTGACCTGGCTGAACTAACCCTAACCCTAACCCTCCACTGCGCAGGTGCACGGGACGGCGCCAGGGATCGCGGGGCAGGACAAGGCCAACCCTACAGCGCTGTTACTGTCGGGAGTCATGATGCTGCGTCACATGGGGCACCATGACCACGCCAACCAGATCGAAGCTGCCTGCTTCACTGTCCTCCGGGAGGGCAAGGTGTTAACTGAAGATCTGGGCGGATCCAGCACTTGCACGGCTTATACCAATGAGATTATCCGGAACTTGCGCTAGGTGAAGAGATTGGAGGGTAGGAGGGGACAAGAGTGTGGGAGCGAGTTTTATTGCAATGAATTTGGTTGAACATCTCGAGAATGTTGTTACTTATTAATTACTGTTGAAATATTTAAATTAAATCTATTTAAATAGTAAAGAAATAAATAGAAAAATATTTTCTACAGGTGTAGGATACATTTTCTATTGATTCTTAGCTCTGATCATTAAGAAAAAGTCCCAGGAGTGTAATAATGACATCAAATGCTCACTTTGAAAGAAGTAAGTAAAAAAGAGACTAGTTTGATTTATACTATTACAAAATGAATAGATAAATCTTCGCCTTACTCTTATCGTAACTTGTAACTTTATGGGCATGCAGTAACTACCCAAATTAAATTCAACACATACGGTGCACATTAATACTTTATATGCTCAAAAGATAATCTTCGACAGTTGAATCAATGAACACGATTGCCAACAGAGATAAATAGCAATAATGTTCGTCCATAAGCGTGAGCGAGATAGCAATATTACCCGTACCTTTCCGAACAGTTCGTTGCGTGAAGCTCGCTCCCACGCGGTTGCGTAAGACGCTGCGGTAGACGTAGTGACGTCACACGATCGTGGTTCACCGAATGTAATAGTATTATTTGTTATTAATTTATTGTTTACTTCAAGTAGTGTAGACCGTCGAACATGGTTCGCGGGCTGCTATAAGGATAGGTGTAAACATCGTATTTAACTTTATTTTGGAATCGCAGTTGGGTAAAATCGATTGTAATATCTATGAGTACACAAATTAGTGATATAATTATATTGGATTGGTTTAAACAACATGGCTTATAGCCCGGCGGCTTGCGTTAATCCTAAGCGATCGACAAAGTTAAGCAACAGCGGGCGCGGTCGGTAGTCGGATGGGTGACCGTTAGTGGCAATAATTTCTTGAGCGCTTCCGTGCTTCGGAGGGCACGTAAAGCCGTCGGTCCCGGTTGTTATCGATAAATAGCAGTCGTTAAGCCGTGTCGGAGGCCTTCGGGCGGCTTGAAAACTTTCGACACTGGGTTGGCCACTAACCCCTCCACCAATCCGCATTGGAGCAGCGTGGTGGAGTATGCTCTTGGCCTCCTCAGTAATGAGGAGAGACCCGTGCTCAGTAGTGGGACAGTTATGGAATACGATGATGATGACATGAAGGTTTGGTTCTTTTCAAAATACATTCCCGCTATCGTAATTACCCACTGCACTATATATTTTATGACATGCATTTTATTAAAACAGTATTATTTCCCACCAGTTCTGCAATTTCTTTGTAAGGTACTGCTGATTAAGAAAGTTAAAAAAGTAACCATCAAACGATCCCGCAGCGTTCAAACAATATGTTAATAGTTAATTTAGATCAAATTGTTAACACATAGTTACTTAATCTGTAGTTTTGTATTATTGAATGAATGAGACAGTATTTCCTTAGGCGGGTAGGTACCAAAGATGTAAGTACTGAAACATTCGCCTTATGAATGCCTTTTAAAAAGATCTGCCGTTCAGTACTAAATGTAATATTTTTAACTACGTCATAGCTAAATTTCTCACATTTTTTACCTAAGTACTGGTCATTTGTACCAATATTTGGACAAATATATCAATGTCGACTCTCTGACTAAGTGACGGTCGATTGAATAATGACTTAAATACGTTTTCAATAATCTATCTATTCATAATCTCTGGATAATTTTATAAAAACGACTCATACTATAATCATGGTCGATAGACGATTGTTGACTTCGGTAGTTAATGTAAACAAACATTTTTTCGCTTAGTTCAAGTAAGTCAGTAATTCGACTGATTCTTTAGACAAAGTTTGTCCCTACCTCTATTACTATTATCCATTCTTTCAACTTACTAGAGAATTATGGATGGATAGAGCGACCATAACCATTAGTAGAAGTTAAAAGTTGACTCGACTTTCTGGAGATGTATGGTCGTAAATTTTCGCCATGAAGCATTTGATGTTACAAACTGTTATTGTAAGTTAATTTATTTGCTGTGTTTGTTACCGTTTAAGTGTCGATATGTCGTGATATAACGATGGCTGTTTAAGAGTGTATCTCAATTAGAATGAAATGGGGAGAATGTTGATATGAATTGATTTTTGCAACCAGGGATTGACACAAAACTGAAGGCAGTTGACGCTCTATAAATTAAGTATGTATCAAAATTTTTCTCAAAGAAAATTAGGCTGATGTTACAGATTTATAATTATTATTTATTATTATCTATTAATATTTATTTTTATTGAAAAATATCTAGCAGTTACATAAAGTGCCGCTTGAGTTGACTGGTTGCACATTGTACATTCCTAAATTCGTGATAGTATTATTTTTTAGTTCCTTAATTTGTGATCCAATTTAGTTAAATTAATGCGAGTGTCGTCAATTAATGTATCTTTGGACTATGTATATGCATTTTAATTTTGAATAGACCTCGATCGATGAGCTGCCAATATACATTATGTATTTTGTTTATTTATTTATGTAAGTAGAAGTGTTCACAGATCAGATACAATCTGACAATAATTTTTAAATGTATGTTTGTAAGACGATATATGCTTACGTTAAATAAAAACTATTTATGACATTTGAGTGATTATGTGCTTAATTATGTATTTGGAAATAGGAAATAAAGTCTAATTGATGATTTTTGTTTTATTCTTATTCATTAGTAAACCTTCCCTCGTTTTGCTTCATGATGCCGTAACCTGGCGTCCGTAAAACAATAATCGCCGTCGAAATAACCGTTGGTAAAACAGTACCATAAGGGTCGGGCCACATTGATCGACGGCCTTTCGCATTTTGCCGATTGAAAAGGAACACACTATTACTACGCATTATGCCGATCGCATGCGTACGGATGCGTTCGCTTCCGTACGGAGCTGTACGGAGCCGTTCGCTTCCGTACGGAACCTCACCACATTACCACAGTATATTAAATACAGTATGTCCTGTTGACCACACCATTTTACATCATTTTAATTTTATTATAACTACCAAACTGTTATTTTCCAGTGATGGGTTCAAATCATTCAATCGTGAAAATGGTAAATGAGTTTTGAGAACATAAAGCAAAAAAATATTTATATTAATTTGAAACTCATCAAGCAAGTGATTGTCTTAGAATATCGCTTCAAAAAGACGCCTAATTCTGGAAGCCAGGCCTTAACAGATTAAAAAATGAACAAGGAAATTATTGCCATCGTTTTTATACAACAAAAATACAAGAATATAAATAAATTTAAAGGTCACCATTAAAACGCAAAAATCATACTGTATTTTTATAATGTGGTACACCTGTTACGTCGTTCACCGTTGCCGTCGGCCGTCGATCGCCGTCGTTGGCCGTCGATGGTCGACGGCCGATCGCGTTTCGTGTCAGTTCGCCGCCGGAGCGCGTACGGCGCGTCGATGCGAAAGAATGCGTACGGCGTTCCATACTTTACGCTCTTTTTGTATGGACAAACCGTCGAGTCCGTCGATCGCCTTCGATCATTGTGGTGGCCCGACCCTAAGTTATTCCGACGGCGGTTACTTACTAACGCGGGTAGGTACATAGTAAATTTCATTTTAACAGAGGAAAAGTTATAGGACTGAAAACAGAAAGTTGTACCACAAATTAGATAATACAGATGTTAACATGTTAAGCTTCATACAAAGTCCGCAAAAACAACACACATAGCTACAACTGTGTTGACAATTTTTTTTAGCCGACAAACTAGCAAGCAACTCACATTCGCACGATTCGGATGTAATTAAAGCAGCAAACAAAAAACGATATCCTGGCTTTTGACTTTGTTGGATACACGTATGTTTGACGACATAATGTAAACTTCATATTTTATTTTAATTTTTTTTTCCTCCAGGTCCACGGCACAGCTCCCGATATCGCTGGCAAGGACTTGGCGAACCCCACTGCGCTCCTGTTATCCGCAATCATGATGTTAAGGCATTTGCAACTCAACGAGCACGCAGATAGGGTGCAAAACGCCTGCTACGAGGTGTTACGTGAGGGCAAAAGTCTCACTGGTGATCTCGGCGGTACCGGCAAGTGTAGCGAGTACACTAATGCCATTATCTCGAAATTAAAGTAGAGTTAATTTAGGACCGGGGTTTGGAAGTGTGAAAAATCTACCCAGACTTCGTTTAAATGTTGACATTTGAAATTATCGCCGGAAGAACTAAAATCGTTTCGAATGAGTGGGTAGGATAAAGTATTATTTATTTAAATATCGAATACCAAAGTACATTATAGTTCATGTAACTTTAAAATGATTTCGAATCATCGCTCCACTTATGGTTTCTGCATTATTACCTACTATTGTAATTATGAAGCCATATCCAAAACCCTTAGTTTTAAACTGTAAATATTGTTATAATATTTCCTGAGATTTTGTACTGGTCAATTTTATTGACAGCAAAACATGGACATGTTGAGTATCATCATATTGGAGTTTATTTATATTAAAACTGATAACTTATGAATACGTTGTTTGATTTACCTGTTTCCCAGATTTAGATCCGTGTAAAGAAAGTTACTTAATATTTTGGACAGGACAAATCTAAACTATTTATTTTACAAATATCAAATAAGTATACCTACCAAATCAAGTTGTTTTCGTATTCTATCATAACAATTTATTTGCAAGGTATCTTGCCTGCATTCGTTGCAAGCGAGTTTTTAAGAGAAAAAGGAGATTTTTTTTATTATTACATACTAGTAAATATGTCCTTTTTTAACCCCCGACGCAAAAAGAGGGGTGTTATAAGTTTGACGTGTCTGTGTGTCTGTTTGTCTGTGGCATCATAGTCCCCGAACGGATGAAGCGATTTCAATTTAGTTTTCTTTGTATTAAAGGGGACTTACGGGCGCGTGTTTTTAGATATGTTTGATGAAAATCTGTTCAGCCGTTTAATAGTTGTGGGGGGTGAAAGCGGGGAAGGAATAGCCGTATTCATGTGGGGTCTAAAATGAAAACGTAGGTACAGTAAGAGAATATTTATAACTTAATCCAGAATGTTATTAGTTATTACCTATAAAAAGTATAAAATAAAAAATTAAATTAAAAAACCCCCGACAAAAACCTTTAAAAAGTAAAAAATAAGTAATATCTTAAATAATACGTCGCGTCGAGTGACGAGGGCCGTTTCGTGTAAACACACGATGTCGCGCGGCGACCGGCGCGTACTTTTATCTATGGACCGGCGACGATAAAGATGTTATAATTATTTTTGCACGGGTAAGTAGGTATGATTTTAGTGCAAAGTAATAGTAGTGTTTGCTCGGTTCAGTAGTTAAGAAATGTTTTTGCAGATATTGTTTTTACAGTTATCAAATAGTGTACTTATCCTATTTTAAATTGGATTATTATTAGTATATATATTGGATATTATATTTAAAAATAAAGTCAAATTTAAACAAAAATATTTATTTCATAAAAACAGTAAATTAATAATTATTAGTAATGATATAGGTATATTAAGAATGAAAGAAAAAAAGAAATAAAATTTATTCCAAGTAGATTTTTACAATACAAGTACAAGATTTTTACAGGGAAAATAGAATAGTAAAACATTTACCTACCTATTTTAACGACTCACATTAAAAAAAATATTACTTCATTATAAAAGTAAATAATACAACAGTAATGATTATTTAATTCCTAAAACTTTTACAAAACGAGTACAATTTAGAATATCACATTTTCATACCTTCATCACAAATCGAAATAGAATGCCTCTATATAAACTTTACATTACTGGCCGCTCCTTAAGTTCCTGGGCCTTTCTAAGTACCTAACTTTATTCTGTTAGTACATATATATAGTTAGTACATACTTATAGCTACACGTAATGGCAATTCTGATAACATGGCGTTGTTCCTACCAGAGTTATTCACCTAACAAGATTCTAATACGAAACACGTAAATTTCAACAGCTAGTTTACAATATATGGTTATATTGTAACCGTTTGACAGAATGAATGACGGCCGAATTTCGACCGCAGAGCAGGCAAGTAGTTAAATATATAGTATAAAATATGTTGCAGGATATGGCATGTTGGAACTGCTCGTTCCGTATCGTCGATAATATATTAGAAACAGGTATGAAAATGCTATGTATCAGAGATGGCACTGTATGTGAAAAATGATTTTCGCTGTTTTCCTCCTTTTCTGTTGAAATTTTCCCTGAAATTTGTTTGCTACAAACCTCACGGAGCCCGAGACCTTTCCAACGAATGCAAAACCGTGGAAATCGGTTCGTGCGTTCTGGAGTTACTTATAGCGTCAGGAAGGAAACCCCGACTTATTTTTATATTATAGATTGGTTTTTACAAACGCTTTTTGAGAGTCAAACTACATCATCGTTTCAATAATTCCTTGCGATGTGTGATCTTGGAAGAAGAAGCAACAAGAAATTCCCAAAGAGGGGTTTTCCTATTATCTGTTTTGGATCTGTTTCTAATATATTATCGACGCAACGTTCTGGGTCTGATGACGGATGGATTTTACTCCTTTTTCAAATCTACCAAGGTGTGGTAATCCTTCCAACATTTCCCTACACACAACGGGACTCTGCACACTTCGCACATAAGTGTAACAACGACCCGTCGTTGTAAGGCAGTGCACCGAACGCAACGCTTTTGTTTGCGTTTTGCCTTACCAGGCCCCGGAACGACCTCCGTGTGAACTGGGAAGTGGTCCCCAGGTTGGAGGCGAAGAAGCGTTGTGCTCGGAACTCTGGATAGCACCGACGATTCGCGCGGGAATCGGCTCAATAGCCCTTCGGCAACCTTCTGCCTAAAAGCGCGATGGGAGTATACCTTACACATGGGGGTTTTGGAGTAAATTATGAAAGCGTTTAGGAGACTGGTGTTAAACAGCCTCTTAAACACTTTCATATACCATTTCTTCGTTCTAGTCCTCTCCATGGGGAACATGGAGATCTTCTTATCTTTAAGATCTACGCCTCCCATGTATTGGTTGTACTCCCTAATGGCTATAGGCTTTAGGACCGCCTGTCCAGCACGTGTCACCGGAACCATCTCATGTTGATGGTAAGTTGACAATACGGTGACTAGGCTTACGTCTTTCCACGCAACCAACGCGATGTCACCGCAGTGTCTGCTCACCACGGATCCACGCTCCATTTGATTTGGTTTCAAATCCTTTATAGCGTGGGGAACGTCACGTCGCCGGCGATTCAACGTACCCAATACGTCTGTACGCCGGGCTTTAAGGTATCTCGTTAAGGACAATAATTGGTAATACAAATTGTTCATAACGAGTACGTGACCTACATCCAGATACCCCTCCATGAGATCCAAAACAATCTTAGCAGTACTATTTTGGAACCCATGCAGGGGTTCTGCATACATGTCATCTCCTTTACCCGTGTACAGCCGGTATTGTAGTAAATATCCCGTGTCGGCTTCGCACAACTCAAAGGATTTAATACCAAATTGAGCAGCTTTAGACCGTATACACTGTTTCCAGCCCAGACGGCCCCTCCATAAAAGCAAAGACTCGTCTAAGCTTAGATGTTGCGACGGTGTATACAATTCTGCAAACTTTCGGTTGCAGTGATCCACTACTGGTGCAACTTTCGCGATTTTGCGGCTGTGACCCCTGCTGAACAACTCTTCGTTTGGCACAAAGTGCAAAAATCTGGTGATCAAGTAGAATCTGTGGCGTGGCATCAGTTTCCGAAAATCAGGCATTCCCAAGACCCCAGTTTCCCAGAAATCCTGAATCCTGGAGCGTGGGCCTAAAGACATCAAGATTTGAATGGCGAAGTACCTGTACAGTTCTTCGACCGTGATATCAGCCCAAGTCTCCAAGTGACTTGGAATCCCGGCGCTGTTATCAGGATCGGAGAGCTGTGAGATTACTTCCCATGCATATCTATTAGTCTCTTTGACCACCATCTCCATGAATTCAAGATCCCAAATCTTTAAAAAGATCTCCACGGGGTCATGAGAAGCGAAAGTTGGACCGGGCGCGCGTAAATACGACTCCTTCCGGCCTGTGAAAGACGTAAAATCTTTCGACCAGGAAAAAGTCGTATCCACGCGCGCAGCTGCTATGGACCTTGGTACTACCATTCCTCTCTCATTCGCGTCACTTTCATCCACTACACTCTCTTCCCTAAATTGTACATTCGCTACATTTACCACATCCGCATTGTCATCCATTTCGATCAGCTCACATTCCACTTGCACTTCAATCATACTTTCATTCGTTTCTACTACATTCACTATCTCCTCTTCACTACCGTAAGAATCCTCACCATCATCAGTATCCAGAACAATACGGCTTCGCAAGTCCCGCGCCAGTCTCCTCATGACCCTGTAGTCCTCGGCGGCATCAACGGCGTCGTTATCGCTGTTATCCTCCGACTCCATGGTCCCCTCGCGTTCACCATCGCTCCCCGAATCATTTAACATACTGACGATGTTTGAATTCAGGGAGCGACGACTCCTGGGGGTCCGCTGAAGCCTGGAGGGTTTCCGCTTTTTCGACGCCGTTGACGTTGGAGACGCTACCTCAGGGGTCCTCGATGGTATCCATGGCTAAAAAGAACATTTAAAACATTAGGAAACGATAATTTTACAGACATATAAGACGGACAGCTTGGTTTCTACTTACGCGAAGGTGCCCGCCCCCTGGCGTTACCCCGGGGGTATAGCACGGCAGAAGGCGATCCCTCACCGGCGAGCCACTTGGCCCGGCAGTTTCATCCTCAGCGGCGCTGCGCTGCCTTTTTGGGGTTGAAGCCATTTTCCTGTCAGTAGAAATAACAAAATGTAATGTAAAATAAGAAATGGTAAAATTCATATATTATGTAGGTAAGTAAAGTTTCATCTAAATCGGTTTTGAAGTCGGCAATACATCTAAACAAATTTATTTTTAATGTTTCTTAGATAAATTGTGAATATATCAAACCAGAAATACAATTAGTAAATGTAAAAAAAATACTGTTTTTCACGTAGAGACAAAGCATGTCTAATAAGTTATAAAGGGGATCCGCCAAAATTGACCCAGGCCCGGCGCCAAAGAAATGTATCTCAGTTTTAAGAGTAAATATAGTAAAAATATTGTATATTTTCGGTTTTCCTAAATTCACATGCTAACACATTTTTTTTGCCCGTTGAATTTTCATAGGCGCTCTATGTAAAAAATACATTTTTAAGAGAAACGTCATTATATTCATTGTACTATACCATTGTAATACTGTGATTATGGCATATAAGCATGTATAATGTATATTATATTTACATATTTTTCATTTGCAGTTATATTTTTATTTAGAAAAAAAAATAACTATGAAAAAATTACCTAGAAGTTCGAAACTATGAAAAAGTGGAAAATAATGAACTATGAAAAACTGCAAATAAAAGTAATTTCAGTATATATATATATAGTAGTTAAAAATAAATTAAAATATCCTATGATAATAATGTAAACGCAATTTACCTACAATAATAGTCGTGAGATGTAGTTGTAGTAGATAGTCCGGTCCGGAAACGTGGATGCAAGTCAATCTCACAGACGAGGTAGAGGAATCTGTATAAAAGTAGATTTTTATTTTGTAGTCATATGCATGTAGTATATATATACAGACATTATACAGACATCTATTTATGTATGGTATGTATGTTTATATAATTTAAAATAGTAGATTATTAAATATTTTAAAATTTAATTTTCCCATTCCCATCAATCGGTAATACCGCTCTTCGCGCATTTCGGCTTGGCCCAATGGTTAGCTGGTAGAGAATGCAATTAGCATTAAGCTCGCCATGTTGTACTATAATATTTTTATATGTATTGTGGTCAATAAAGTTTACATAAATAAATAAATAGTTAAAAGCGGTTATTTTAATTTTACAAACGGACACTCAAATTTTATTTATTTGTATTGATGTATATACTAAACTATATGCACCCGCTTTCGAATAAAAAAAGAATGATCAAAATCGGTTCACCTAGTAAAAAGATATGAAGTAAGTTAAAAATACAAGTAAAAAAAACACGCCGGCACAGATGAACGAACATAAAAACTTTTAAAATGAAGGTTACATGATCAAGATTTCTAATAGAGATGAAACGGATATCCGATATCCGGCCTATCCGGCGTCTTTAATACTATCCGGCCGAATACCGGATAACTACTATTCGGCCGGGTAGGAATCCGGCCAAATAAAAAAAATCTGGATAAAAAAATATATTTTTTAGGTAATTATTTGCTTTATTTAGTTAGTCTTAGTTTAACTGAAGAAATATAATTATTAGTTTTAAATTTATAATATCACAATAGTAAATGAATGTAATAGAAAAATAATTAATTAGTACTCATACTGCACTAAGGGCAAATTATAAAATTATAAGAAGAGCACAAATAAAATAATTACCTAAAATGATCACGCACATGTCTGCACTGCAATCAACACAATAAGACAATGAATGAATAGGGTACTTTCCGTAATGAATAATTGCTTTTTACAAAAAAAAAAATAACCGACTTCAATCTTGATAAGTAGAGATAACTCGAAAACTAATCGCCAGGTGGCGCTCAATTCAACATGTAAGTGTAAAGTTCTCGTCACTACAAATTAATGAAGCCCAAACACTAGATAACTGCAGTAAATCGTTGAGGAGTTCCCTCGACTGTCTTTCGGCTTCATCAGATCGACTTCAGATCTTCATGAAATGGTAGCGCTTTAATGTACTTATGATAACATGAACAAACACACTAGTTGTCCATACAATTTTCGAAAGTTCCCCTCGATTTCTCTGAGATGCCATCATCAGATCCTGGTTTCCTTATCAGGGGACCCCACTGCGCATATCTACTTTACAACAAAAAAAGAATTATCAAAATCGGCCCATAAACGACGAAATAATCGCTGAACGTACATAAAAAAAAAAGCATATATACGGTCGAATTGAGAACCTCCTTCTTTTTTGAAGTCGGTTAAAAATAAACTATGAAATTTGATAAAAATTAAAATTTATGTAGTAATATACTTTAAATATTCTGATTTTGAGTCGTAAAAGCACATAATTATTTTAATAAACAATATTAAAATTCGAAAATTTTAATCGGTGTCACGTGACCTAAAACACGAGAGGCATTGGTGTGACGTCATAAACGCAAAACAAAAACCAACCAACCAAACCTATTCCTCCAAGAACCAAACTGTCGGTTCAGTTTCGTGCATAACAACTTGAATGAATGCCGGTCATACATACAGTGCCACAAACTTATTTGACCCGGTAAGGGTGGCGCTACTGTCTTGGTATTTTTGTGTCAACAGTATAACATTTGCATTAGTTCCAATTTTGGCCACCCGGTCAGATAAGTTTGTGGCACTGTACAATTTACCATTATTACGTCATCAAAATGGCTCACAAGTGCTGACAGCGTTTTTCCGGAAATAAAAAAGAATTTATATTTTCTTTTATTTTAAGGTGAGAAAGCGTGTTTATTTTGCCGAAATATATTTTTTGTTGCTTTTTATTAGGAAAATCAAGTTTATTTTTCACTACCGAAAGTACTCTATTGCTAACTTCGCTCAACGAAATTAACGAAAAGACCTGAATCGAACCGACTCCACCCGATCGTTCGCGCGCCGCCTACGCAAGTGTGTGTATGTGGCTATGTGGGTTGCAGCAAACGGCTAAGTTCCGCCAGATATCCGGCGGCTGAATATCCGGATATCCGGACACATGGTTGGCCGAATATCCGGTATCCGGCCAAACTTCTATCCGTTTCATCTCTAATTTCTAAAGGAAATTTTCGTAAAAAAAATTGGTTGCCTGTAAAGTCGGTATACGGGCGAAAGTTTTACGTGACAACGACTTTGAGTGGTAAAATAATTTTAATGTGAATATTCATTCGTATAGTAGGAAGAAGGATGAAATAATAGTAACAATTTAAAACATTTATTTATACAAAGAATTATATTTAAAACATTGTAACACCATCCGCCATCTAGCGCTGCTAACCGTTAGACCATTAACCATTAGTCACAACTAAGTGAGGTAACAAACGAGATTACTCTACTTCTCCAGAGATGGCGCTGTACCATTTTCTGAAACACGCCAACGTGTGTACGCCGTAGCTACCATAAGTAATGTTAAGGAGGAAGGGACGCGTGCCTTTCACTTTTTATGTCTGTCTCTCTCGCTCTTAGGCGGGCTAACCATGCCCGAGTGGAAGGGACGCGTGCCTCTCACTCGCTCTCATTGTAAGCGCATAACGTGAGCGGAGCTACTAACGCAGTTTCTTGAAGTGCCACCCGGCAAACCAATTTATAAGACGTTGTCACGTCAAAATATCACTATATCCAGTAAGAAAAAGAATACCTTACCGGCCGGCCGGTTTAGGCCATTTTGAAATGAACGCACACATACAAGAGCAATGCGCTTCTGTGAGTGTAATTTGACTCCAGGTTTACATCAGTGTTGTCAACCGTACGATTTAAATCGTATTTGTACGACTTTTTTACCACAAATGCTGTGTACGATCATGACCTGAAATCGTACGCCCTATATACGATCTTTTTAGTCATACATGCTTCATGTAATTTTATCGATATATATAGATCTAAAGTTTAATAGCGTCATTGCAACATTTTTTTTCATGAACATATCCTTAATCCGTATAGTGGGTGCGTTCCAATGAGCGACCAAATTCAAAACGCAACCTTTTTCTATGGAAAATTGCATGTTTTAAGCGTTTTGCATGCTAAACTGGAACACACTAAATAATAGTAAGGAATATTGCTACAGAATGTAGCCTACAGTTATAAAAGTGTCTGAACTTTTTTTACGTGTTAAAAAAGTGGCGGAAGTTGGAATTTCTTCTGCTTCTTCTTTGTGAGGATTCTGTGATGTTAATGTTGTATGAAACAATTAATACTTCGGCAATGAGTACCGAATTAGGTAGTAACTAAATATATTATATTCCCTTATTTTTCATGTCGTTTTTGTGATATTAATGTTAATATATTAAATGATAATACTATGCTCAACTAAATATTATCCTTTTGTTCAAAAATTTTAGTGTACGATTTTTTACCTACAATTTCGGCCAAAATACAATCTTTTTAACTCTCATGATACGATCTTCTTCAAAATATAGTTGGCAACACTGGTTTACATTTCGAAGAATACATCGATAAAGGGGTTTGAGTAACTTTGTATGGACCAGTGACGTCATTTTTTTTTTGAGCGGCCACGAATAATTCTAATATCACTTCATAGTACCTACTATATTAAATATATACCTAATTATCTTTCATCATTTTTGTGCTAAATAATATCGGAGCTGAGATTTAAGCATTTAAAGATTTTCAAAATGTCGTCAATATCAGCTGATAAATTATGTTCTATGATACAAAAAACAACTTAGCTAGGTAGTAGGTAGATTTAATTGCCCACAAAGGGACACTGAAGTTTTAAAAACACTACCATCCATCATTTTTTATAGTTTCTTATAGATAACAATGATGTTGGCCCATTTTAAACGTTAGTATTAGAATATTCGATATGTACTTATGAGTTTTACTTAGGATTATCAAGTCATTCTCCGTATAACAAAGAAGTCAATAATTCAATGGCGTTTTAGGATTCCTTGCTGGCATGATATCAATGTGATAGGACATATAAAAATTAATAAAACCATACAATCATGCTTTAATCATCCACAAAAGTTTAACAGGCTAAAACGTATACACAACAGTAAGTGAAGCGAACTTCCTGCCGTGCCGAGTGACCGTTATAAAACACAAAGCGCAAATGGTAGGTTAGGTAAAGGGATGGTGTGTTGTGATTGGTCGAGCCAGGAGACGCTATCCGGCGCACGCGGCTTGCGGTGCGCTACCTATTCGATGTAAACAACCAATTCTAAACGATTTGGAATGTTTATTCTTTATTATGATTGCGAAAAATAATGATAGAGAAATCTAAAACAGCACAGTAAAATGTGATAACTTTTTCGATTTTTTGAGATCCGATATGGTTTGGAGCAATGTGCCCATAATAACTTTTAAGCGTTTTATTCTGATCTTTTATTATATATAAATTTTATTGATGGCCGCAGAAGTTCAAAATGACGCCAATTTTACCCAAACCAGTTTATTTTTTTAATGTAAAATTGGAGATTTTAACCGGGGGCCACTTTAAAATTCTTTAGTTTGTTACTCAAGGGTTACGTACTGTGAATCCCAGTAAATTATTTAGGCAATTTTTTTAAAATATCGACGAAAGATTCAGAACACGCCTGGCGTGTTCAAGTTCAAGGCATTGTGATAGAAATTCGCAAAAACACGCTAGGCGTGTCGGTGGCACTGAACGTGTTAACTTACCTATATCGATCAATAACATTATAAAGTAAAGATAATTAACAAAACTTACCGCTTTTCCTTGGATAATTAATATTACTAATTTCAGAAGGCGGGTCGACGCTATAGGTACTCTTCGTCAGAACGTCAGAACTGTGGTCAGAACAGTATCTATGCTATGTATTCAAAATCTTATTTTTCTCTATGGAATCAGTGTTGCCAACTATATTTTGAAAAAGATCGTATCATGAGCTCTATGATCATGAGAGTTAAAAAGATCGTATGTATTTTGGCCGAAATTGTAGAGAAAAAATAGTATACAAAAATTTTTCAACAAAAGGATGTTATTCATTTGAAAACAGTATAATCATTTAATATATTAATTAATATTAATATCACAAAAACAACATAAAAAATAAGGGAACATAATTTATTTAGTAACTCAAAAACTATTCGTCTGACGGAACCACGGAATACCGGAATACAGACATATTCCGTGGACGGAACTCAATTTTTTACGGGACCTAATCTAAAGCTTCAGCTTTCGATAAAAAAAAGATCAATATCGGAACTTTGACGTACATTTGGCGCATGACATGAATTCATGTCGTCGGGGCTCAACATAGAGATAGGAATATACTTAGACCTTATAGATCAATGGGGCTCAAGGGGTCAATAGTGGGCTGTCATGGGTTAAGATGATGATTACACAGATGGTACCTACTCAATTAGCCATGAGTCGTTTATAGCAATGATAGGTACTAATTTAATTAAATAATGCGTTGTTAATTTATAGTTTTTTAAAGGCCGTAAAAATGATAATCTGTCCTTATCTTTTATTGTAATGATTACTTTTATCTATACACATATTTGTATAGTCTGGTCTGTCACTGTCATTGTCACATGTCAACCTGTAAAATTAAATCTGTCGCTGTCATGTATTGAGTTGACTTGAGATGTCGTTTGCATTTGCACGTTGTTTACAATTTCATAACCTTAGTCCCATGTTTTGCGATATAAAATCTATGTATAAAATAAAATAAATAATATTTGTTATTATAGTGGAGAATTAATTACTTAAAAACATGGTAAAGAAGGTAAGCAAAATCAAACAATTGTAAAAAGTTCAACCTATCTTGAAAACTCATTCAAAATAAACTTGTTTCACGGTGTTAAAAAATTACTTCCAATAAATATTTGCAGGTGGCAAAGTCTTCAATATCAGAAGACGATGGTGACTCTAACATCACTAACGAGAACGGAAAAAGGCCGTCAGAAGAAGGAAAAGATGTAAAAAAGCGCTTAAAAACTAAGAGTTTGTACCGGCAACCGACAGTGAATGAACTCAACAGGCTTCAAGAGACTGAGAGTTTATTCAACTCAAACTTATTCCGCTTACAAGTGGAAGAAATACTCCAAGAAATAAAAGTAAAAGAGAAAACGACCAAGCGATTTCAAGAATGGTTTGCTAATTTTAAGAATCATCTGATGACTATCCCTGATGATGATACCGAGTATGACTTGACAGAGAAGACATTGTCCAAGCGTCTCAAAGTAAAAATACCTGTGAGCAGCAGGTTGGATAAAACAAAAGCCATGTTCAAGTTTCACAAGTTTTCGGACATTGAAGTTGTAGGTTCATGTTCTTTAGAGACAGCAATCAACTCCAAATTAATAGTTGATATTCAAATAACTGTTCCTGCTGAAAATTACACAAAAAACGACTCGATTAATTATCGTTATCATAAAAAACGAGCAGCGTATTTAGCGTATATTACTTCCCACATAAATAAATATGATGACGTTGAAGACTTGAAATTTTTATGTCTAAATGGTAGTGAAGGAAAACCGGTACTAGAACTAAAGCCGAAAGGCAAATTAGGGACTCAATTGTCTGTACGTATAAATCTAGCATGTGAAGAAGAAGCTTACAAGCTACATAGGTTTAGTCCAGTACGTAACAATTTAAGAGAAGCATGGATGTTTTCTGAAGAAACCCAAGAAAATAACGCTGAAATCGGTCCTCCAACTCCATATTATAATAGCAGTGTGTTAGCTGACTTAACAGCGTCAATAAATCATCAGTTCCTGAAAGAAATATTTGAGAATAGTGATAATTTACAACAAGCTGTGGTGCTGTTGAAGATATGGTTGCGACAACGTAAGCTTCAGGTATCTGGACAAATTGTGAGCTTGTTTGTAGCACACTTAGTGCTAACGAGAAGGATTAATAACATCATGAGCAGTTATCAAATTATACGTAATGTTTGGATAGCTTTAAGTAAGTATTAATTCATATTATAAGACAACAACTCCCCAGAATTTGTAACTCTTCAATAATGACATGTCAGAATTATATTCTAATTACACACAAATTCTATGTTTAACATTGTATAGTTGTAATGGTTACCATACATGGCTGCTACTCAATGGTTTCTATTTCCCATTCCTATTCATAAAACTGATACATTTAATTTCAGAATCATCAGAATGGGACACCAAAGGGATATCCCTTCGCAAAGAGACAGACACACCACCAATAGGTGTGTTTCTACAACATTTCCCGGTAGTGTTTCTAGACCGCACTGGCTACTACAATGTGTGCTGGCAGATATGTCGCGGAACGTACTGCGCGTTGAGGAGGGAGTCTGAGCTGGCTGTGGAAATGCTGGACAATGGGAAGATCAACAGCTTCATACCGCTGTTTATGACACCTGTTCTACCATTGATGCAGTTTGATCATATTTTGTTGTAAGCTTTTATTTTCTTCATATTTTTATGGTTGTTGTGTGTTATAGTACACTTAATGAAACTCTCGACAGATGAGAATAAAATGGTTAATTTCAATATTTGTACCATAGGAAAGTCATATGTTTCATCAGGAGAGAGAGCGATAAGTGTGATTAAACTAATACCATTGTAACACAACATACTTAGACAGGTCAGGATTAGTAGAATCTGAAAAGGTCTTTGAATATTTGATTGCTATCAGATAGATAAAATTTTAAGTGTTTAAAATGTGTATAAGTACCAACCACACTTCTTTAATTCTGATTGATTTCTTGATTTCTGAACACATCAGGACTTAATGATTTTTTTATTTAGGTTCAAAGACCTGGCTAAAATTAAAGAATCCGTTTTAGAACGGACTCCCAAGCAGGTCAGAGTGAACTATGGAGTGGACGAACTGGCTCTGGTCACAGATGTCATATACGCATTGCTGCGGAGAGGCCTGGGTGACCGCGTCCACTTGATACTGCAGACTGTTACTGCTGACTTCTCGTGGCATGTCAATAAAACCTTGGATAAAGCTAAGAAAGATGGGTAAGAAATTTTTAATGACTTAATTTCTAAATAAGTTAATTTGGCAATGTGATTAAACACAATTTTCGAAATTAAAACACGTTTTTGTTACACAAAACGGGACATATGTAATCAAATGTGTTTTTATTTTTTAGTTACGAACAGAAGCTTTCGTTTGGGTTTATACTGAATCCTGAAAATGCTATGAATATCGTGGACAAAGGGCCGCCGGCCAATCTTCCAGAAGCAGAAGAATTCAGGTAAACAAGCAGCTTATAATTCACAAGCTATTCACCGCCCTCTCCTTACCAACTCCGACCCGACATGGAATCGAAATTCAACCGTAAAAACCGATATAAGAGATATAACGAGATAAAGATGATAATTGAAAGCTTTCGTTAAGTTGTTTCATTATCGGGTTGTTATAATGCGCAGTCCCCAAGTGATCGTGGCTTGTTGCAGATCGTTCTGGGGCGCGCGGTCGGAGCTGCGGCGGTTCCAGGACGGGTCCATCACGGAGGCCGTGGTGTGGGCGGCCGACACGCCGTCCGAGCGACGCGCTATAGCCGGCCAGGTCGTCGACTACCTGATGCAGCTTAAATATGGTACTTATGTTCTTATTCTTAGTCTATTTATGGTCTAAGTCTAAGGCATCACTACATAGTATAAAACAAAGTCGCTTTCTCTGTCCCTTTGTGTCCTTAAATCTTTAAAACTACGCAACGGATTTTGATGCGGTTTTTTTAATAGATAGAGTGATTCAAGAGGAAGGTTTATATGTATAATAACATCCATTAAATAGTTATTGCACCCGTGCAAAGCCGGGGCGGGTCGCTAGTTTCTAATACAATGCTATTTATGTAAGCGACTAGGATGTTGTCAAAGTAAAAAAGCGACGCGTCTACGGTGGGTCTCCAGTCAGTGAACAGTGTCAGATACAGCGAATTTTGGATTGTGCTGCAGTCGTGTAGCTAATAAATAGCGTAGTGTGAGGAGGGCCTAAGTGGCTCAATAGAAAGCATGCAAATAATAATGGCCACAATAGATCAGTAATGCAGCTCATAGCCCGGCGGCTTGCGTCGATCCTAAGTGATCGACAAAGTTAAGCAACAGCGGGCGCGGTCGGTAGTCGGATGGGTGACCGCCAGTGGCAAAATTTCTTGAGCGCTTCCGTGCTTCGGAGGAGGAGGACACGTTAAGTCGTTGGTCCCGGTTGTTATTGATAAACCACATTGGAGGCCTTCGTACGGCATGAAAAACAAAATAAAAATGAAATAATTTTTGAAAAACTTGGTTTTTACAAACACATTTCGAACAATTACGTCATCGCTTCCACAAATCCTTATAGTGAGTGGTCTTATAACAAGAAAACTTTCAATACTGACCACTAACCCATTCACCAGTTTGGCCTTGCGCAGCGTGGTGGAGTATACTCAAGGCATCCTCAACAAAGACTAAACCCGTGCCCAGTAGTAGGCCGTTAATCGGTTGTAGCCGTAGAACCAGTTATTGCTTGACCAGAAAAATAAAAATGTCATGAGGGCGCTAAAGTTTCGTTTTTTATGGCAACAGCACAGACAACAGTAACCGTAGTAACGCTCGTGTTATTATTGTCATTTTGACAATTACTGTCGGAAATGTTTTTCATGGAAATAAATGTTATTTTCTACGAAATGTTATTTTAGCACATAGAAAACCACTATTATTTCACGAATATGAACAGTTTTTGTCATTTTACCACAAAATAGAAACTCAAAATAAAAAGACGAACATGAGACAAACTGTGACATTCAAACTCACTGTCAAGCAATTTACGATTGACGTTTAGAAACTAAGCGTTGCCAGTAAAATAAATTAGTTCCATGAGTTTACCGCAATATGGCGAGGTTTTTTATATTCCTGGTCAACCTATACTAACAATCAACTCTCCATCACTCAGATATCCCGGCCACCCAGCTATTCCACGTCGCCAACCAGCTAGACAGTCTCACAGCGCGCAAGGCGCTCGGCGGACTGCCGGCGGAAGTCTCGGCTACGCCCGTGCTACAGGCCTTCGACGAGCTACGCCGCGACCTGCGCGGGCTTACCGAGATGCCGCTTGATGTCAGTGCTGTTTATGGTGAGGGTGGTTGTTTTTAGTGCTCTGAATGTAATTATGAGGGTGGTTGCATAGTCAAGCTAACCGCCAGGGCGGTTAAGCAAGTCTCTTATACCGTTTTATAGTAAAAAAGACCCGCGCAGATGTAATAAACATTTGTAGCTTGGTAGACTCTCAAAGAAAAGCGCTCTTAACGGGCGCATTTCCTTGTCTCCAGATGTACCTAATCATAATCCGTGATTTTGGCAAAATGCTGCGATTGAAATTGTAATTTGTATTCATAGTGACATTTTACCTATCTGTGGTCTAAAGAACGATTATATTGATAGTACGGAAATTGAGCGAGACGCTTGTGAGACGTGACGTGTCACATTCATGATCATATCCAGCTCCTAATCCAGGGGATCAAGTCAAATATTTCAAAGGGAACAAGAACCGTAGGTGCTTCATTGTACATCAATCATTGTACGCCGAAAGGCAGAACATAGAGATCAAACATTTTAATACTGTACCAGCTTATAACCTATGTGCACAATAGATTCATTTGATTTGATTTGATTTGATTTCATTTCATTTAGGGCCGGCCACATTGATCGACGGCGATCGACGGTTTGTCCATACAAAAAGAGCGTAAAGTATGGAAAGCCATTCGGCTCGTCGATGCGAAAGGACGCGTACGGCTTTCCATAAGTACTTTACGCTCTTTTTGTATGGGCAAACCGTCGATCGCCGTCGATCAATGTGGCCCGACCCTTAAGGCCCGATTATCTTCCCCAGGAGTGTCCCCGGTGTTCAGCTACTGCGAGCCGTTCCCGGGCGCGGGCAGTGCCCCGGAGCCGCGGGCCTGGCGGCGCGGCAACGCCAGCCTGGTGAAGGACGGCCGGCTGCCCCACTATACGCCTGCCAACTGTGCTGTCGTGGAGCTGGGTGAGTTTGGTCAGGGTTTGGGAGCCTGTATGTCCCAGGAGTGTCCCCGGTGTTCAGCTACTGCGAGCCGTTCCCGTGGAGCTGGGTGACTTTGGATTTAGGGTTCTGTGCTTAATCATAATCATAATCATTCTTTATTGCATCATGCGTCATATTACATTTGATGTTCTTAAAACTAGTAGCCCAGCATGAGACCCTGTAAGGGCGTTGCAATGTCATTATACAGGGTGTTCCGTTATGAATGGATAATACAGCACCTGCGTGCTTCGATATAATGAGCTACTGAGCTTCGTTCTGAGGTATTCCCGGAGAGCATGGAGCATGAACATGGGGTTCTTCAAGAAAGATGTAAAAAGAGTTCTCCTTCAGGGCCGGCGTTGTCTTAGTGATTCTCCTGATGTTGCTCGTGTCCATAAGCGACAATGACCACATACCATCAGGTGGCTCGTCTACTTTTTCGTCAGCACTTCAGGCTATAAAAAAATTAAAAATGTGTAGCGGCGTGATACCTATAGTAATATAAACACGCGCCTCACATGAAATGCTAAACACGCACATCACCACAAGTACACTACGTCACACAAGTCGTACTGAGACTGGCTAATCAGAAGACTTATCCTTGAGCGCGCTATTGCAATCTCAGAAAATTATAACAACCACCAATGTATTGGTGACGTCCCATGTTTTGGCAATGCCCATGAGCAACTGTGATCGCTCACCATCAAATAAGTCGTCTGTTCGTCATAAAAAAACCTATCATAATGTTAACATTGCCCCCCCCCCCAGGCCACAGCGGCAAGTGGCCGGGCGACGTGGAAGCGTTCCGGTGCGTGAAGGCGGCGCTGGGCGCGCGGCTCGGCGAGCGGCTCGGCGCGCAGTGCGGCGTGCCGGCGCACGCGCACCGTGAGTACCTCGACGTGCTCAAACACGGCCGCGTGTTCCGGTTGCGGATCGCGCATCCTAAGGTAATGTTCTAATTTCTAATCTATCAGCTTGGACATAAATTTCTTATTGTAGCCGTAGTTAGTAGTAAGTTCTTCCTATGAGCTTGGACCTTATAACCTTTGTATTTTAGTAATATTTAGTGGGGGCAATCTGCAACTGTGGGTAGGAAAGAAAGCTTGTAACTTGCCGTTTCTTCTTCCAAAACCACTCACCGTAGAGGTAGAGATTTGTTGAACGATGGCGTAATTTGACTTGGACCAAAAGTGTTTGTAAAAAACCTGCTTTGAATAAACATTTCATTCTTTTTTTATTCATAGAGTTATATCTACCATCACCTGAGTCGGCGAAAATATGAAATTGCCTCTCAACTCACTTTGCAGTGTACCTTAATCACAGTATAACGATAGCAAACGCAGTAGTATAGACACTTAATGCCTTACTAATAAACGCTGTATAAAGTTATTCCATGTTTAAAATTATTAGTCCCTGTCATATGATTCTCTGAAGTCAAAGGTAAGAAAGAGACAAAAAAATTTAAACACTGAATAACTTTACACAGCGTTTATTAGTAAGACAGTATTTGTCCAAGTAGCGTTCAGAGTGTAATCAATACTCATGTGTGTGTCACAGGAGATAACATTGCTCCGAAGAGAGCTGGAGAACGGCGTGGTGAAGTTCAAAGAAAGCGAGGAGAGTGTGCGGTTACAGTGCGACACCATGTTGCTACCGCGGCTGCGCGGCGCTCTGCACGGGTGAGACAGGGAGAGAGAGAGGGAGACGTTGGGAGAGGAAGGGAAAAGTTGGTTGGGAGACGGAGAGCTTAAGGGAGATTTAGCTGACACACTAGCTGATGATGATAAATTGGTCCGGATGGAAAGTTGTCACCGCAAATTGTCATGAGTAATGCTTAAAATATCATTGGTGTGTTTCTGTCTAAAATTAGAAGTTGAGGATTTGCGTTGTTCCTGGCGCTTGAGCACTTGCTCAATAGTAAGCCCAGAGCATGAAGGGTTGCTATAAGCTCAAAATGGATTAAGCCTCTCTCACCCTTTTCAAATCAACTTCAAAAAAGGAGGAAATTCTCAATTCATCTGTATTTTTTATGTTTGTTACCTCAGAACTTATTAAAAAACTGGTTCTTATCGTGTTGTCCCATACGAATTTGAGTGACAACTCGGGAATAGTTTTTGTGTTATCTGTATTTGAAGTCGAAGTTGACGTTGGTTATTTTTTGTAAAAAGTTCTTAAAAGACTTAATATTGTTATTGCAGTCTTCACCAAAAGCACCCGGCATTCGGGCCGACAGCCTGTCTGTTCAAGCGCTGGCTGGCCGCCCATCTGCTTTCCCCGCCACACTTCCCAACCGTCGTAGCGGAGCTCCTCACGGCGGCCACGTTCGTCCACTGTTCCCCACTGACGCCGCCCGCGCAGCCCACGGTTGGGCTCGTCAGGGTGCTACGACGGCTGGTCGATACCGACTGGAGCAGGGAAATGATCGTGCTGGACTTCAAGGATATGACGCGTGAGTATATCACTGATATCACCATAAGTAGTAGCTGAACTATTCACGGTCGCCACGTTCGTCCACTGTTCCCCACTGACTCCGCCCGCGCAGCCCACGGCTGGGCTCGTCAGGAATAATTTTTTTGTTGTTTGAATGGGCTAATTTCAGGAACTATCGATTCGAGGAAGGTCGATTTATTGAGTAAGGCTTTAGACTATATAATATCTCGCTACGCATCAGTGAAAATTGTTGCAAAAATGGGATAAAATTTAATATTTGTAAACGTAAATAATAAGTCTCCTAAAACGAAGCGAGGGCGTCCACTAGTATGAAAAAATTGAGAAACCATGTACGATGCTTCGTATTTTGAATTCTAGAATTTTTTGGCATTTATTGTGTGTTGAAACATGAAGAGCCTTGCTACAAGTGGTTACCGTTGCTCCTGTGACTGACACCAAGCCTACTTGATGCCTTCCATCCTAAATCCAAACATCCTATTCCATCCTGGACTACACGTACCGTTACTCAAGTATTATAAAAATGTAATATAACTTTCAGGCGAAGAAATAACAGACCTGGAGCGTAAGTTCAACTCCCGCGAGACCGCCACGCCTTGCATGTACATAGCGACGGCGTACGACGGCGAGCTGCCCAGCGTGTGGAGCCACGCGGCCCCCACGGGGCACGTACTCCGCCGGGCACAGACGCTGGCTACGGCCACGCTGGAGTACGTAGAGCGGGCGCTGATGGTGGAGTACAAGGATAATATCTTGGTGAGTTAAGGATTTGACCAAAACACTCCACATATACATAGCGACGGCGTACGACGGCGAGCTGCCCAGCGTGTGGAGCCACGCGGCCCCCACGGGGCACGTGCTCCGCCGGGCACAGACGCTGGCTACGGCCACGCTGGAGTACGTGGAGCGGGCGTTGATGGTGGAGTACAAGGATAATATCTTGGTGAGTTAAGGATTTGACCAAAACACTCCACATATACATAGCGACGGCGTACGACGGCGAGCTGCCCAGCGTGTGGAGCCACGCGGCCCCCACGGGGCACGTGCTCCGCCGGGCACAGACGCTGGCTACGGCCACGCTGGAGTACGTGGAGCGGGCGTTGATGGTGGAGTACAAGGATAATATCTTGGTGAGTTAAGGATTTGACCAAAACACTCCACATATACATAGCGACGGCGTACGACGGCGAGCTGCCCAGCGTGTGGAGCCACGCGGCCCCCACGGGGCACGTGCTCCGCCGGGCACAAACGCTGGCTACGGCCACGCTGGAGTATGTGGACCGGGCGCTGATGGTGGAACACAAGGATAATGTCTTGGTGAGTTATGGATTTGATTGGAGATTGAAGATGGCCGGCGTAAAAGAAGAAAAATATTATTATTTGATGAAGCAATAGGTTAAACTCCCCGAACGGTTTTTTTACCGACTTCAAAAAAGGAATTCAAACAATTCGTGTGTATTTTTTTTCTCGTGTGTATTGGAGCGACATCTGGCTAGTGGTTTTTGAGTTATCTCGACTTTGAACTCGGTTTTCTTTTTCGTAAAAAGTTTTGTTCAATAAAAAGTCAGTTATTACAAAAATGTTATTTTAGTATGATAACGAAAAATGCAAAAGAGCATTTATTCCATGTGCATTAAAGTACAATATGCAATTTTATTTCTAGGACGCATTCGTGCCCTCGCTATCAGGCTACGACGTGCTGATATACCTGGACTGCTCGCTCGTACCGTACGCGACAGAGAGGGTGGATCGGCCGCCGCAACTGAAGTCCCCGCCGGAAGAGTTCGCTAGTGACGTCATACCCGTGGTGGAGTTCAATCCTGTTGAAAAGTACTTGGAGGAGCTTCGGGTGAGTGAGGACTTGAGGTCAAACAAAGTTAGCTCTTATGACAACGGTGGTAGGTTGAATATTGGAGATTTGTGTGCCTTTTATTGTATAGTTTGTTGTTAATATTGTTATTTTCCGAATGTATAGAATTAATATTCTTTGGTGGTTTGATCTAAAGTGTGCGAGTTCGCGTTGCACTGGTTTTTTACGATAAACTCATGTTGATATTATGATTTGGCTATTGAAATATACATGTTTATGAAAATAATAGCTGATGGGCACCTCAGTCGACCATTCGCATTTTGCACAAGAGTGCGTTAAATTTTCCCCGGTATTTTGGGGTTCTTTGTCCCTCATGCATGTAAAGCCGTGACGTATGTATGTATGTTATACTATACGGTATGGTGTATGTATGGTGTGGTATGGTGTGCAGGCGGCGTACAGCGAGTTCGCGGTGTTCTTCCACGACGCGTACGGCGGTGACGTCATCGCCGTGCTGTGGACGCCCGACGTGCATCTAGACAGGGAACTGCAGGTACATAACTACTGCTTTATACATTCACCTTTAGTTGTTGGTTGGCAAAAACGAGTCTAATACAAATATTATATGCTCCAGTCTATTACGTTGTTCATAATTAGCACAGAAAACTGGTTATGGTGTATTTGTTACTAAGTCAAGCCGCGTACCGGTCCACACACTTTATGTTGAGCCCCACCCGGGCTTTCTATTACGGTTGATAGCTTGATAGGCACTTGATAGATTGAACTATGGATGAAGTTTTTTTCAGTTTAAAGGAATTAATTTCCACTCATTATCAGATGAAATTTTGGTCAAGCACTATCTACCTGTTACCAAGTAAAGAGAAGTAAAATGTTAAAGTTAAGTAATGTTATTTTAATTTTACTTAATCTTAATTTTCGTTCAGTTCGCCGTTTATATCAAAGACGAAATAAATAATAAACTCTAAAAAATTAACTTTCATATTAGTTTATTGAGCACCGCAAATGGCTAACACGTCAAACGCATTACGTTTAACCCATCGTATAATTCAGATCGGGTCGGCGAATGCCCTGAAGCCAGTGACGGTGGACGGGGAGACGCGGTACCGCGTCAACTTGGAGGCCTTGGTGGAGGACTTCCGCCTGCTCGGGACAGGCCTCGTGCGGGATATAGTTGTCAACTCGTAGCTCGTTGTAAATAAAATGTATCTACATGATCTCTTGTCTTTTATTGTATCTTATACGAGAGGAGGTTGTTTGCAAATTAAACTTGTACTTTTACTTTACTTTGGAGTAAAACGAAGTAGCATTGTATGTTTGCGGTGTGTGTTGCGGTTTGTGGTGACACACCAGGTTTTGCAAGGATATTAGACAAATTATATTGAAACACTATGTATTAAAAATATTTATTGTACAATACAAATGTTATATAAACTAGAAGTAGGTCTATTGTTATTGTATGGTAAGCGTATCAAAAAATACATACACATAGTGAATACTAGTATCTAGTACCAGTATCCGCTATAGTAGGTAGTGGTACCTAATATAAGATACCGGTATCTAATACCGTAGATACCGGTACCCTGCACCTTCGATACCGGTTTATGTCATATTCGATACCGGTATATGAAAACACATACCGGTATCACACCCTAACGAAGTACGGCAGGGTGTCTAGCGGCGCGGGGTACCGTCGCAGCCAGACGCCGCCGGTGATAACATTAGTGGAGTCCTCGCCCGCGCGCCACAAGCCTTGAGGCAGGTATATGTCGCGCTCGCGGGCGTTGTGCTCCAGCACTGGGGCTACCAGGATGTCCGTGCCTAGGAGGTACTCTGCAACGATAAAGGACATTCTGATTTGTCTGATCCATCCATCATATTTGAGGATAAAAGGCATTCCTAATCCATTTGGGAACTTTTATTTATTTATTTATTTATTTATTTACACTTTATTGTAAAACCTACAACTAGGTAGTTACAAAAGGCGGACTTAATGCCTTAAGGCATTCTCTACCAGCCAACCCTTGGTGTAGGTGAGAAGTTGTGATAGGTGGTTACAACAAGTAATAAAAGTAGAAGAAAAAAAATAAATATTAAATACATGGCATATCTACATCAAAATACATAAGAATATTCGCATAATAATAAACAATACAAATATGATAAATATTATACATATAAATAAATAAATATTATATATATATATATAATAAAATATACATACTAACGTGTTATAAAGTAGAATAAGATAGGTACAACAACTAGGTGGCAGACTTCAAATAATATTCCCGGATAAGTCTTTTGAAGGAGAACTTAGACGTGGCCTTTCTGATTTGTACTGGCAGGGCATTCCAGAGTAGTATTGCCTGAAAGGTAAAGGAATAGTAATAGAAACAGCTGTTGATTGATGGAATATCCATTTTGAGATTTTCAGAAGAACGTAGTACTCTATCATGGGAGTCACACCGATACTGAAAGTTGCTTTTAAGATAGGTAGGAGTAAGTGGATCATTCAAAATAGAGTACAACAGGAGAAGAACTCTAGAATTGCGCCTTTGACGAATCGTGAGCCACTTTAATTGCTCACGATATTTGGAGAACTTCTCATGTTTTAATGTATTGGTAGGGGAAATCTGATGCCAGGGCGCATGGGGATCCTCTGGGTGGAGGACGGTATTTTTATTTCTATTTCGACATGAGTGTGGGTGAGAAAGTTTGACAGAAACTGTCCACGGATAAAGTGTAGGGGCTTTCGTTGCGACATAGAATCGTTTGCAAAACCCGTTTTATGTTTTGTATAATTGTTATGACGATCGGACCATTTGTATCTCTTGGTTACATAAAGATGTCATTGAATTACTCAAAGCAATCTTTATGTTCGATGATGAAAGCGTTTTTTGCGACTGTTTCCGTCATCAGAAGAACGGTTGTTTCGTTCATCTAAAATAACATAACGACAAATTCATAAAGTACATACGGTCAGCAATATCATGCGTGGCGGTATCGGCGGGGTCGGCCCACCACACGGGCGGGTTGACGGGCGCGCCGGTCTCCGCTGCGCGCGCGCACGCCGCCCGGATCGCCGGCGCGTACTGCGCGTGCAGGTCGACGTACTTCTTGCTGATTGCTATCGTCTGGAATGGAACGATGCTGATGTGAGTTTGCTGTGTGTATTCTACGTCATAATACAGCTTTAGGAAAGGGAGATCTCCCGCCAGATGAGGGAAGGATCTAGAGAGCAGCCGAACTCGTAATACGCGAGTGGTGTAGAAAACGTGATTCATGCTTGACCTGACGTTACCGAAGATATGTGTGATATGTTATGCGAGTCATGCAACATGCAACTAAGTCTTGTGAAGTACAGTTGTACTAAAAATTGTCAGAATAAATTTACGAAAGATCCCTATCGATTTTTTTTGGATAAATGATAAACTAAGAAATAACCAGCTTGTTCCTATTGTTTACCAACTTTTAACACAAAACATTACCATCATTCCACGAATAGTAAATTATTTACTCTCTGCGACCTACATATACCTAATTGTCTCGCTTTTAAAATAAAAAACTTTCCACCCCAAACCGAAAGCCATAAAGCTTATACCTACTTCATTATCAAAATCCCACGGCACGTATGAGAACTGCATGCTGGGCATGAATGTATTAGCCTGCAGCCACCTGATGAACAGCTCTTTAGCCGGCGGCTCGCTATACCCATTCCCGCCAATCATGTCGGGCAGCACCAGGGGGTACCCGTTCATGTTCAGCTGGAGCAGCGTGGTCACCAGTGTAGGTAGACCATTCTCGAACGTCCAGTACGAGTCCTTGTCTATCATGCGCACGAATACTGGCAGGTCTTGGGTTCTGTGGAGTTTGAGGAGGGTTTCAGTGTTTTTTCGAGACAACATGTTCATGTGACAACGTGAACGTGACAACATGGAGCTGAGAACCAGGGCCCGATTTAGGGGGGGGCAACCCGGGCAATTGCCCGGAGCGGCGAAATTGAGGGGCGGCAAAATTGGGGGCGAGCGGCGCGTCGGCGGCAAAAATTTAAAAGATGGTTAAACAAAAAAACCCACCCCTACGCAAAAGTTGTTAGAACATAATTTATTACTATTGACATGACTGAAATTTCACATTATATTTTAGTAGATTACAAAAATAAAACGTAGTCACACTGCGTCCTTCAATCTGTGCATGTTTTGCACGATAGGGCACACAGCACGATTGGGCATGACCGCCGTACGCGTTTACGCGGACGTGGACGGACAGCAAGATGGATGGTGCATAGTGTGCGTACAGGCCTTTAGTTTCGTGGGGTTTGGGGTTTCAAAGATACAAATACATTACTTTCACTCGCACTACGCTAGTCAGTTGCAGTTTCTTTATTCCTCTGTTGTTTTCTATTCTATTAATTGAATTTAACGCGACCAATTTCGAAATCGCGAGAAAAAAATCAGCTGTTCCATATATTTTGGTCGACCGGATAGTCATTTTACTATGGAACAGCTGATTTTATTAGCTGATTTGATTTAAGTATAATTGTTCCCGCATATGAGTTTTTCCCGTGTGAATCCTGATCCTGCGGGAATTCCGCGATAAAACGTAGCCTGTACATTGCTCCACAACTTCCTCTATCTCCAAGTGTAAGTCCCATAAAAATCTAAGCTCGCGACTTGGCGCGTAGGAGTTTTTCCCTCGTTAACCGTGATCCTGCGGGAATTCCGGGATAAAAAGTAGCCTGTACATTGCTCCACAATTTCCTCTATTTCACAATTTCCTCCCAGTGAAAGTCCCGTAACAATCTAAGCCCGCGAATTGGCGCATAAGAGTTTTTCCCACGTGAATCCTGATTCCGCGGGTATTCCGAGATAAAAAGTAGCCTATATGGTGCTCCAGAACTTCCTCTATCTCCCAGTGAAAGTCCCATAAAAGTTTAAGCCCATGCCTTCGCGCATAGGAGATTTCCCCGCGTGAATCCTGAATCCCGCCGGAATTTCGGGATAATTAAGTAACCTATGTGTTGCTTCAGAACAGAAAAGTAGCCTATATGATGCTCCATAGCCTCCTCTACCTCCCGCTGAAAGTGCCATAAATATCTGCACCCGCGACCTCGTTCCCGCATTTGAGTTTTTCGCGTGTTAATCCTGATCCTGCGAAAATTCCGGGATAAAAAGTAGCTTGTATATTGCTCCACAACTTCCTCTATCTCCCAGTGAAAGTCCCGTAAAAATCTAAGCTCGTGACTTGGCGCGTAGGAGTTTTTCCCACGTTAACCCTGATCCTGCGAGAATTCCGGGATAAAAAGTAGCCTGTACATTGCTCCACAATTTCCTCTATCTCCCAGTGAAAGTCCATTAAAAATCTGAGCCCGCAACTACGTTCGCGAAGCTTTTCTCGCGTGAATCCCGATCCCGCGGGAATTGCGGGATAAAAATATATGTTGCTCCAATAACCTCCTCTATCTCCCAGTGATAGTCCCATAAAATTCTAAACCCGCAACTTCGCGCGTTGGAGCATTTCACGCGTGAATTCTGATCTCGTGGGAATTCCGGGATAAAAAGTAGGCTATTATAATGGTCCACAATCTCCTCTATCTCCCAGTGAAAGTCCCGTAATAATCCGTAGAGTTAAAAATTCATCTTTATACATCAAGCTGTTTTCGATTAAGTAAATAACCTTTCAACCCTTATTATACCTATTTAGGGGTTGATTTTTAAAAACTTTGATACTTATGGGCTTTTCATTATTGCTTTTTATAATTCTAAATACCAATTTTCATAATATCTGGTCTACAATTGACGGATTTGCATACAAACTTTGAACCTCTATTAGACCCCCTTAGGAGTGGAATATCAAAAAATCCGTTCTTAGCGGATACCTTCTAACTATAAACTACCTCCCTGCCGATGTTCAGCGGTTTCTGAGATTTCGTGATGAGTGAGTCAGTGACCTTTCGCTTATATACAATGTGTTATTTCTTATTTTACACTTGATCAAAAAAATGAACGGATACTAGATAAAAAATTATCGATAAAAAATGGGAAGATTTTTTTTATGTCAGCTATTTCGAAAATAGCTAAAAAAATATTAAGGTGCCAAATTTTCAAAATAGCTGACATAAAAAAATCCATTTTTTATCGATATTTTTTTTATCTAGTATCCGTACATTTTTTATCAAGTGTAAAATTAACACATTGTATAGATAAATATCTTAAAACATAACTTATTTTGTTTTGTTTATCTTATTTTATTTTGTTTATCTTATTTTATTTTGTTTCAATAATATAGGTACGGAAAATTTGTATTTTTATAGGTTAAAATTACACCATCTATGGAATAACGTAAGGGCGGCAAATATTGTTTTGCCCGGAGCGGCGAAACAGCTGGATCGGGCCCTGCTGAGAACGTAGGAGCTGGTACGTCCCTCTCTGTTATATGAATATTGCAACTAGGAATCAAACCCGGGACTCCTCGTATCGCAGGCTAGATTGGGCTATGAAGACGTCCGAACGTAAATATGTTATATCTCACTTCATAATGTTGACGTGACTAATTAAGTTATGACATCTATAACCTATCCCGAACTATCTCTTATTTCGAGTTGTAGGTAAATTAAATAAACCCTTACCGATATCCGGTCCTCACTTCCACCATGGGTCCGAACTGCGCGACCGATCTGACATAGTCCGCTGTTATGACGCCTGGCTGGTCCATGATGTCACCTCGTAGTTGTGGAATCTACATACATAAAGATTCAGGTTATACTTACGGTTATAGTGTTTACTAAATTGATTTAAAACTACTAGTTTCCCCCAATCCCTGTTTTGCTCCCTCGAGGGGAGGAATTTCGAAAAATCCTCTGTTACTTCTTCCTTACATTCGC
Source organism: Hesperia comma (assembly GCA_905404135.1). Classification (NCBI taxonomy): domain Eukaryota; kingdom Metazoa; phylum Arthropoda; class Insecta; order Lepidoptera; family Hesperiidae; genus Hesperia; species Hesperia comma. The sequence goes on along the minus strand of FR990028.1, from coordinate 1,393,969 downwards.
CATTTCCCAAGGAACATGAATGCCTAATTTCAGTTTCAAGCGTTCAATAGTTTCGACTTTGCGTTGTCCGTACTCACTCAGGTCACTCATTAAAGGAAAATTTTATAATAATTGATTGATAAGGCTTGGTGGTTCTGACCTGTGGAGCCCAGCTTGACTCTCCGCCATCAAACTTAAAGCTGTCGATTCCGTATTTGCTCTGCAGCTCTTGCAAGCGGTCAGTGTACCACTGGCGGGCTTCTGGCTTCGTGAAGTCGATGTACGCTGTCGTGGTCTCGTTGTCGTTCCACCAGCTCGTTTCTACCGAGTTGTATTCAGAGGAAACTAGATAACTGTAAAAATATTTTTATGCCTGTTATAAGTGATTCAAATTTCATTTTAAACATTTATTGCTTTGGGTAGCTTGAATTGATTATGGTATCGCTATCGATGGAGTCTGCGGTGTCAGGAGCTAGGTAGCTACGTACCTGTTCTTAATCCATAAAAAAACTTAAGTATTTACTTAAAAGGAGAACAAAGCGCCATCCTTGTTCTTCTTTCTTTATTTTATTGTAATCGATTGGCACAATGACTTACCCATTATTTAAAGCTTCAGAATACCAAGGCTCGCAGCCTTTATTGATAAATGGATGTGTCCACAGCGTTACTCTAAACCCTTTTGCTTTCAGCTGGTCTACAGTATTCCGCATGTCTGGAAACCTGGTTTCGTCAACAGTCTGAGACCCGTAGCAATATTCCCAAAGATCATCGATCTCCAATTGGCTGTTAGGAAACCCATTATTAACGATCTCATCAGCAAATTTTAGTACTACATCGTGATTGATGTCACGTTTATATTTTGCCCATGTCGACCATACAGGATACGTGATCATCCTCTCATCGGGTACCCCTGAAGGTTTCTTTAGATATTCGTTGACAGCATATTCATGAGCCTTTCGCGCGTCTTCAAATATACCGAGCGCATAGACCAAGTCATTTCGTTCTCGCTTCTTCGAGTATGGAGGCTTTATCTGTGCAATGAAGCACGCTGCATTCTTCTCTAAATCATTCTGGTCAACGAACAAGGGAACCTTTTTGTCGAAGTAGTAAAACAGGCCGTCGGAGTTCAGCCAGTAAGGCTCGAAGATCGCGCTGTTGTCTGCCTCCTTAGGGATTATAGAATAGTCAGGAAGGATTAGTTTCTCAATGGGCCAGTATTGACGCTTCTGCTCCGGTCCGCCGTACCAGTGACTTGATCCTGTAAAATATATTTTAAATATTTTTCCATTTCCATCATATTACTTCACTAGCTCTCGTTTAATGATAGAAGATCGTAATTAACCAAAAGGCTCCTTGTTCACATTTAGTAGGTCTCTTGGGGTTTCATTCATAATTTACTATCATAAAAATATTTAGCGATTTATTTATTCGGGGTTTGTTTTGTCATGGATACTAAGTTGGACCGCCATTAAACAGAAACAATCTGATTAAATGAATTAATTCAATTGTTTCAGTTATTTTTTTTTCATAAAGGACTTTATTTACTTGATGTAACGACTCGTTCTGTGTTGTTGAAAGATTTTAAGTTTAACGTTCTTTTTACTTTCTGTGAGGAATTTGCTCATACAATCCTTACCAAGATTAATGCAGTCCTCCAACCGCTCATCCTTGGGAGCCTCCCAAGCGATGGTGACCACGTAACCCTTGTCCTCGCCAGCAACCTCGGCGGTAGACAGCCTCACCGTGGTGTCGTTGGCAAACTGGATCACCACGTCTTCAGTTTGTACCACATCCTTAATCTCACCGGCTCTTCGTCCTATCACTGATATTACTGTCGACACGCTTTCTGCGAACAGATGAAGTAATGAAGTGAGGTGATAACCATCTTAGGAATTGGAGTATTTATTGTAAGTGCGGGATTATTCAGTTTGATTTTATTTTAAAGAACCGGTGTCTTAGATATAAAAGTAGTCAGGAAAAGGCGTGTTCGCGTTCGAGTTTGTCAACTGGTTCTCGAACTTTTAAACTGTTAGTAAGATATTTTTTAGATTTTATTTTAAAAGCCAGCTAATATCTAGTAAACTATAAACAGGGAAGATTGGCTTTACCAAATCTGGATACTTAGTACACCTTCGAGCCAGGGCCCGATTTAGGGGGGGGCAACCCGGGCAATTGCCCGGAGCGGCGAAATTGAGGGGCGGCAAAATTGGGGGCGAGCGGCGCGTCGGCGGCAAAAATTTAAAAGATGGTTAAACAAAAAAACCCACCCCTACGCAAAAGTTGTTAGAACATAATTTATTACTATTGACATGACTGAAATTTCACATTATATTTTAGTAGATTACAAAAATAAAACGTAGTCACACTGCGTCCTTCAATCTGTGCATGTTTTGCACGATAGGGCACACAGCACGATTGGGCATGACCGCCGTACGCGTTTACGCGGACGTGGACGGACAGCAAGATGGATGGTGCATAGTGTGCGTACAGGCCTTTAGTTTCGTGGGGTTTGGGGTTTCAAAGATACAAATACATTACTTTCACTCGCACTACGCTAGTCAGTTGCAGTTTCTTTATTCCTCTGTTGTTTTCTATTCTATTAATTGAATTTAACGCGACCAATTTCGAAATCGCGAGAAAAAAATCAGCTGTTCCATATATTTTGGTCGACCGGATAGTCATTTTACTATGGAACAGCTGATTTTATTAGCTGATTTGATTTAAGTATAATTGTTCCCGCATATGAGTTTTTCCCGTGTGAATCCTGATCCTGCGGGAATTCCGCGATAAAACGTAGCCTGTACATTGCTCCACAACTTCCTCTATCTCCAAGTGTAAGTCCCATAAAAATCTAAGCTCGCGACTTGGCGCGTAGGAGTTTTTCCCTCGTTAACCGTGATCCTGCGGGAATTCCGGGATAAAAAGTAGCCTGTACATTGCTCCACAATTTCCTCTATTTCACAATTTCCTCCCAGTGAAAGTCCCGTAACAATCTAAGCCCGCGAATTGGCGCATAAGAGTTTTTCCCACGTGAATCCTGATTCCGCGGGTATTCCGAGATAAAAAGTAGCCTATATGGTGCTCCAGAACTTCCTCTATCTCCCAGTGAAAGTCCCATAAAAGTTTAAGCCCATGCCTTCGCGCATAGGAGATTTCCCCGCGTGAATCCTGAATCCCGCCGGAATTTCGGGATAATTAAGTAACCTATGTGTTGCTTCAGAACAGAAAAGTAGCCTATATGATGCTCCATAGCCTCCTCTACCTCCCGCTGAAAGTGCCATAAATATCTGCACCCGCGACCTCGTTCCCGCATTTGAGTTTTTCGCGTGTTAATCCTGATCCTGCGAAAATTCCGGGATAAAAAGTAGCTTGTATATTGCTCCACAACTTCCTCTATCTCCCAGTGAAAGTCCCGTAAAAATCTAAGCTCGTGACTTGGCGCGTAGGAGTTTTTCCCACGTTAACCCTGATCCTGCGAGAATTCCGGGATAAAAAGTAGCCTGTACATTGCTCCACAATTTCCTCTATCTCCCAGTGAAAGTCCATTAAAAATCTGAGCCCGCAACTACGTTCGCGAAGCTTTTCTCGCGTGAATCCCGATCCCGCGGGAATTGCGGGATAAAAATATATGTTGCTCCAATAACCTCCTCTATCTCCCAGTGATAGTCCCATAAAATTCTAAACCCGCAACTTCGCGCGTTGGAGCATTTCACGCGTGAATTCTGATCTCGTGGGAATTCCGGGATAAAAAGTAGGCTATTATAATGGTCCACAATCTCCTCTATCTCCCAGTGAAAGTCCCGTAATAATCCGTAGAGTTAAAAATTCATCTTTATACATCAAGCTGTTTTCGATTAAGTAAATAACCTTTCAACCCTTATTATACCTATTTAGGGGTTGATTTTTAAAAACTTTGATACTTATGGGCTTTTCATTATTGCTTTTTATAATTCTAAATACCAATTTTCATAATATCTGGTCTACAATTGACGGATTTGCATACAAACTTTGAACCTCTATTAGACCCCCTTAGGAGTGGAATATCAAAAAATCCGTTCTTAGCGGATACCTTCTAACTATAAACTACCTCCCTGCCGATGTTCAGCGGTTTCTGAGATTTCGTGATGAGTGAGTCAGTGACCTTTCGCTTATATACAATGTGTTATTTCTTATTTTACACTTGATCAAAAAAATGAACGGATACTAGATAAAAAATTATCGATAAAAAATGGGAAGATTTTTTTTATGTCAGCTATTTCGAAAATAGCTAAAAAAATATTAAGGTGCCAAATTTTCAAAATAGCTGACATAAAAAAATCCATTTTTTATCGATATTTTTTTATCTAGTATCCGTACATTTTTTATCAAGTGTAAAATTAACACATTGTATAGATAAATATCTTAAAACATAACTTATTTTGTTTTGTTTATCTTATTTTATTTTGTTTATCTTATTTTATTTTGTTTCAATAATATAGGTACGGAAAATTTGTATTTTTATAGGTTAAAATTACACCATCTATGGAATAACGTAAGGGCGGCAAATATTGTTTTGCCCGGAGCGGCGAAACAGCTGGATCGGGCCCTGCTTCGAGCACTAAGATTAGAATTTTGTATTCCTGTAATTGATAAAATGATACTCACTGCGTTCAGTTAGAACATTGAGGCCCCCTAGCGGATTCTTCTCCAGTCGCACCTTGAGCTCCGGCTTATCGATGACGTTTATATTGATGGCGTGCACGTATGCAAGCAGCAACGTGCTTATTACTGGAAAAAAAACGTGCGAGTTCAGATACTTACATAGTATACGCTGATAGGGACAGTTGCCCTCCCCCTTGGACCTCAGAAAAGTATCTACAGTTGTTGTACCCTTCAAAATCTTCATCCAAAATCCGATTTGATTGATCCGCGCGCCGTGTATCAGTACCATTGCCCGTCTCCCTAGATCAGGAGCTCGGTTCGCTCGGAGCCTTTACACTTAAACTTTGTCGTTTCGGGTACTCACGATTTTTGCAATTTAATTTCAGTAAATTTTTTTACTTATAACCCTACAAATATTTCCTTACATACATAAAAATTGCGATGGATTTGCATTGAAACACAGAAATCGTAAGTACCCATTGTAGTCTTAAACATAAGATTGCCTACTTCTCTTATATGTACAATTAACATAGAGTCATCTGTGTTGTGACAAGCTTAGTATAGCCACAAGTTATGCTTAGTTTTGTATGTATCTTCGCTACAAGTACACTTACACAGCTATAAGTTTAAGTAGTGTTTGTGTGAACTCGAGATTACCTATCCCTTGTTTAATAGATTGTCTCTGTAAATTATAATTGTGTATTCGATACAACGTCTGTCATTACCGCTGTAAGTTTTTGCGCAATAACGGCAACAATTAAATCTATTATGATCGGTGTTAGGTGAAGACTTTTCTTAGTATCGATTAATTACCTATAGTATCGAGGCATCAATGTTAATGCGAACACTTTTTACTATTGTTTTTCAATCTGTGATTATCAGGAAGTCTCCTGAAGTATTTGTAAATTATGTCGCTGTGTTACGTGGCCAGCAATAAAATTGTCTTTTTAAAAACAATTATTTAATACACAAAACGAAATAGAAATTGTAGGTATACAAAGAAATAGAAATTATAACTAAAGATACAGCGAGATGTTACAAGAATTAGGATTGGAGATTGAATGTGTCGGGTTTGAGGATACAAGAGTATATAAATGGTTTAGGAAGGAGGGGATAATGACTTGAGAGGTAGGAAGGAAGGTGTGGAGCCGGTTACACTTTATAGAGGCGACCATCTCAGACCTCAGGGGTAGCAACGCATCTGTGACCGAATTAGAACAAGACTCATACTAACAATAACTAACTGGACTATTACTAACATTAACTAACAGGACTAATTATCACTAACATCCCTTGTCCTCGCACTTATTAACAAACTAACCAACTAATATTCTAACACCATCCACTAACTGGACTAACCATCCTAGTCCCTTTGAGTCTAGTTCTAGGTCGGTCACAGTTGTTATGGGCGGCAGCGGAAGGGTGGTGCTGCTTGCTCGTTTGCTATCTTAATTCCATAAAAAAAAGAGGGTGAAGAGGGGTGTCAACCTAATTATCAATGGTACTTAATTATCTTTTATTTACTTATGACTAACAATGGTTTATTTACTTATTTACTAGACTTACGGTCCTAAAGGTTTGTAGATAGTAAAGTAAATAGAGTGGTTAGTAACATAGTCTAATAATAATAATAATAATATGAAGGGATGTGAAGGGGTATGTACGAGTAACCAGTTGATCGTTTTTTATTGCAAAAAATTATCAATCTTCTATTTGTGTTTGTAGATGACGAAATGACGTTGTACTTTTTTGGGTTTATTGGAAGGCGTTGATGCAAGTGCAACTTACATAGGTTATTAAAGTGTTATTATTATTAAATTGTAGGTGAAATATTTTATTATTGTTCCGTGATCTGTTCCACATACTTAAATTAGCAATTATTTTTATATAGGTAGTTATACATTTTTTTTGTAAAATGTGCTAAGAAGTTTCTTTCGCCGTTTCGTCTCCTCTATTCTGTTTAATTTTATTGCACATTTGCGAGACGTTGGATGCGTGAATTTTAATGTGAATTAAAATTTCGTGTTTATTTTATTATTTTTTTGATGGTATTTTTTATCCCTACCTACAATATTATAACGAAGTTTATAAATTTTTTGTATGATTAACAACAGAACTCAAAAACTTTTGGACCTATTAAAAATATCATTTACCAGTAAAATGTTATATTTAATATGCGATTATTTAACAAAAGTATTGATACCCACGGTAATTCCAATAATTTTCTCCGATCATGTACACCTAAAATTATAATAAGTAGCCTGTCTTATTTATCTTCTAGCTAATTAAAGCGTTTTTACAGGTTGGGTACTAAGCGAACGCTTCGTTTGGGGAAAAGCTTTACTGTTATTAAAAAAAATAGAACTTACGTACCTAGTATTCCGAGGCCCATGCTGGCGACTGCATCGGCCGCCCGACTGATGCCGTGGGCTCAGCAGACCCTCGTTATGTACGTGTTGACCCAGGCGTAGATATGTCATTAGTATCATTAACATTGCTTTAATCGCTGCCTTCATAAAGATCTGTTCTCATGGGATACAATTATTTTTGCACTTTTGATGGCGCGAAATATTTTAGTATGCTCATATTTAGGTGTCATCACCGCAACTCTTTACTGTCCAATTTCTAGGCAATGGGCTACTTTCATAGTGTGAGACAAGTGCAGATTTGTATACTTGAGACACCTCTGAGAACACCAAGGAGAACTCACAGTTTTATTTATTATTTATTTATTTATTCTCTTACATAATTCTACCTACTTCTATATCCGTTTATACTACTTGAGATCAAGTATTACACCGATGACAATCCCGTAGCCTAGGGTTCGATTCGATTCTCGGCCAGGGCAGTTACTTATGTAACAGATTAATTTATATTCTATTCTCGATGTGGTTAATGTTGTCCGCGCCAACCATTATGGTGGCAACCCTAGTGCCGTGGTATACCACTTCCAGGGGTGTAAGCGTTTATCTATAAAAATAAAATTAACAATACATTAATTAATCGCTTGTATTCCGTGCATTAGTTACATACTTACACGATATTATAACAACCGCCATGAAAATGCCCTAAGAATTCTCGTGTTATTAGTTGGTATTAGGTGTTGCTGCAACAATGGCTATGAAAAAAGATACGTTTTTTTATCGCGTTCACATTACATGACGCATTTATTTGGCGCTTCAAATCCATTATACCTAATCGATATTATTGCGAGAAAACAGCCGAAATATGCTTCATAGGATACAAAATAATAGAGACCATGTTACATCTGACAAACTTATATTATAAAATGCGACGAGCCCAAATCCAAAAATGGAAATAAAATAAAAAAAATATTTTGAAAGGAAATTTCTCTAAGGATTTCAGAGATGGTTGCGTTAAGTGTTTAACGCCTCATGTGGCGGGGAACGAGAATCGTCGTCAAACTGACAATAAAAAACCTTTGCTTATCTTTTAGGTATAGGAGAGGAGTTTCTCTTCATCTGCACGTAGTCACTCCACACAGGACACATCTGTTTTTGTATTTATTCGAAGAAAATGCTAATGAACTATTTACATCCGTTATTGTATGACGAGCATACGATGCTAGTCATAACTATGTACGCAGAGAACCATTTTCGCACGTTTAGATATAACGGATTGAATTAATTACAATATTCATTGTAATGTCAGGAAATTTGTAAAATTATAGCTCCCGTCTACAATTATCTATCCATTCAACTGCCCGTCAAACAACGTGGAAAAATGTATCAGTTAAACCTGTCTTAGGCAATTCTGATTTGCTGCATGGCCTAAGTGTTTCTTCATATTTGTATCAAACAAATGAAGTAGGTAGGTATGTACAGAGTAAAAAAATGCGCTTCTCAAGGAGCAAGTGTCAGATTTCACCTTAAATTTTTTATGTGAGTGGGTGATGAAGGTAGCGGTACCCATGCCTCAGACCTTGATGGATTACGCAGTGGATATAGATTAAATTAAATCTTAACTTAAATTAAAATAAAGCATTTATTTCCTTAAACAGCTAACAAATAAATTACAAATGATTCATAACATTCACAAATAATCCCATTAACACTACAGCTGCTGTAGCGCAACTCATCGCAGAGGAGTTGTGATCGTGGGAGCTCTCTCGCACGAAGTAAGGCAGCACGTCTAACGGTGCTGGGTGGTTCCTCAACCAGACTGGGCCGGTGTGGTTCCGTTCTTCGTCGCCCTCTTCGAACCAGGTCCCCGCTGGCAGGTAAATGTCACGGCTCCTGGCGCCGTTTTGGAGAACTGGGGCTACTAGTATGTTCTCACCCAGTAGATATTCTGAAAGTGATTGTTGGTATTCAGAGGGACGTGTCGTATGGTTTCTAGTGATATGCGAATTTTAATAAGAATGGCACATAAAAAACGGATAATGAAGTTGCATTAATAAAACGAAACCAATTAAGCCGGATAACTTCAATAAGTTTCTTCAATAATAATTTTGGTTGAAGACCTGAAAAGTAAATGATATGAGCAAACTATCAAGTGATCTTGCTGTATGTTTTGTGATAGCATCCCCAACGTCTCCTAAAACTGTCAGGTAACTAACTCCAAATAAAACTCTAACTGCAGTCTTCTAAAAATCCATATTTTACCATAAATCCATTAGCTTCTGATGTCATGAATTCATGTTAGGCGACAAATGTGATTTCCGCGCGCTCTGAAGCTGAAGGGTAAATGAACAAAAACGTCATATAAGTAGGTAATTTGTTGTATAAGTAATCTGCAGTGTGTCAAACCTGCCCATAACCCAAATCTTAGGAAATCGTGTTGAAAGTTACCGTCCCATATAGCCAAAGCATCCTCATCATTTGGAGCTATCCACCAGAGCGGCGGGTTGACGGGCGCGCCCGCGTCCACCGACGCCTGCATCGCCTCGTAGATGTGCTCCGCGTACTCCGCGTGGAGGTTGGCGTATTTCTTGCTGATTTCGACCGTCTGGAAGTAAATGGAAGTTTTGAGAGGAAGGTTCTTCTTTATGGTGTTCAGTCTTCAGTACCTATGTTAAATTAGGCAGTTGATCTGATGTTATTTGAAGCAGCCACTAAATGGCCTTGCCATGGTCACAAAATATTGTCATCAAAGACCTTATTTCTAAGGCATGTCATGGCTTTTGTGAAAATAGGAGGTTTAAAAATGAAGATTATGCCAATACCTCATTGTCAAAGTTCCAAGGAGCGAAAGAAAACTGCATAGTGGGCAAGAACGTGTTAGCTTGAACCCATCTTATGAAGAGCTCCTTAGTGGGTAGGTCAGCTTGTTCATGGTTCAGGTTGTAGCCGTTCCCGCCGATCATGTCGGGCAGCACCAGCGTGTAGCCGTTCAGGTTCATCTGGAAGGTGGTGGTCAGCAGCGTCGGTAGCCCGTTGTTGAGCCCCCAGATCGAGTCTCGGTCTACCATCCGTACGAAGATCGGGAGGTCTTGGGTCCTGGAGATGGAAGGAGAAATCAACATGAGACGTGTTACAATAGCATAGCATCTTTTCCAATGCAGTCAGCAATCATCAATGTTCAACTATTAGGGTAGGTAAACCAAATGGTGTAAGTCTTTGGGAGGAAGAAAAGTCTTAGCAAGATCGGATTTGTAAGCGACGACTGCGACGAGTATAGTTGAAAAATTACTGAGTAAAGTTTAAAATGATTCTTACATAAAGCCGGCACGGACTTCAACCATGTCTCCAAATCTGGCACAGGTTCTGGCGTACTGTTGGACGATGTGGTGTGGCTGCAGGTCAATATCTCCGGTTTGAACAGCTATCTGCAGCATAACAAATCTTTTGATATCATTAGAGTTTAAGTATAGGAATTCAACACCAGTATTAGAACGATTGGTACAATTTAAAACAGGTTTCAGCTCTAAATAAATTACAGCAATAATTGCTATAAATCATTAAAAAAAACTATTTAGACACCGTACAAATAAAAAAAAAATAAGGAACCTGTGGGGTAAAGCTGCTTTCCCCTCCATCGAACTTGACGCTGTCGATGCCATACTTGTCGATGAGACTCTTCACTCTATTGAACCACCACTCCGCGGCTGCAGGCTTGGTGAAGTCTACGAACCCTGGCGTGCTGCCGTTGTTGTTCCACCACGATGCGGCTGGGCTTCCGCTCTCATCCAGGAGTAGGTAACTGTAATCCGGAACCAATGTGATGATTATTGTCAAACGTCAGAGATAATAAATGAATGAAAAAATATACTTATTTAAAAATATTTTTTTTTACATTGGTTGTATTTTTTCTGACTTTTGGAATACATTAGAACATATTTAATTGAATAAGTACATACGTGATGTAAAGAATTAAAGAGTTTCTCATCTGGTGTCAACCCTGACCGTAGTATAGCGCTAGGTCATGCTTTTAAAAATACATTGGTATCGGAAGTAGAGCATACACATAAGGGAAGTTTAATAGCTACTCACCTATTGTTTAAAGCATCAGAGTACCATGGTTCACAATTACTATTTATAAAGGGATGTACCCAGATAGTCACTCGATAGCCTTGAGCTTTGAGTGCCTTAACGGTGTCCGTAAAGTTCGGGAATTTATTCTCGTCCAGGGTAAGAGAGCCGTAGCATGTTTCCCATAAATCGTCGATTTCTAACTGAGAATTGTTGAAACCGTAGTCTGTGATCTGACGAGCGAATTCCAAAACCTTAGCGCCGGTAACATCTTGGGAATATTGCGCCCAAGTGGACCAAATGGGATGTTGGACCATTCTGTAATCGGGAACGCCTGACGGCTTACCGAGGTAGGTTTTGACTGCATGTTTGTGAGCCGCTTTGACGTCGGAAAGGAGCCAGAAATCGTACGATAGTTCTGTGTGATTTCGTCTTGCAGAGTATGGATCGGCTAATTGGGCGCCGAAGCAAATATGGTTCGGGAGAATGTTGTGGTAGTCGACAAATAAAGGGACTTGGGGGTGGACGTAAATATACTCTCCTGCTGAATTAAGCCAGTAGCGCTCCACGATGGCTCCGTTGTCTTGTTCCTTTGAGATATAAGGCGAATATGTCTGCTGAGCATTTTCGATGGGATAAACTTGATCGACTTGCATTGGACCGGCATACCAGTGATTGTTACCTTGGAAGAAAATACACCATTTTAAACAAGTTAACTCATGAACCGTAAGAAGTGTGTAGATTAGAGATACAATATCGTTGATAAAAATGTGCAGTTACCAAAGTCTATGCAGTCTTCGAATCTGTTGGGAGCATAGGCGTTCCATTTGATTTTGATGCCCCTGGCCTGATGGACGCTGTCGTACAGGGTGTTGACGGTGAGATTCACGTTGCCGATGTGGACCTCCACGCCTCCCTCCACGTCCACGGTCGTGAAAGTGGAGATTATTGTTCGACCGATGTGCCCATACGTCACCTTATCTTCACCTGTAAATAAAGTGACGGCAGGGAAAGATCAACCGATGTTTTATTAACATTGTTTAACTGAAAATTATTTCAAAATAAAATAAAACATTTATATATCTGCTAACAGGCGATTACAGTCATTACGAATATTAGGATTCTAAAGTATGTATGTAGTTTTTTTCCAATCACATAGATACTATAGTACCTATACCTATGTACTTCCTAGTAGTTAGAATTCTTATGTACTCCTTGAATCAATCTAAGTAGTTTAGAACGTAAGATTAGATTAAATTGATTGACTGGTGTGTTAGTTTATTTCCTGACTGACAATTTAAACAAGAATCCTTACCCTTTATTAAGGCCAACAGAAACCCTCCTGTAACTTGGGGTTCCAAGGATAAGGTGACATCTTCAGCACGAATAGATACGGCGGCGGAGTACACCTGACTACTTAGGGCCAGAATACCTGGGAATTGTTAAAGAACGTATATAAGTAATTATTGAAAGTATATTTTCATGGGTGGCAATGGAAGGGTGGTAATTGCCTGCTCGTTTTTTAAACCAATCCCATTAAAAATCAGTAGGTAGATACTGCAGCGCGTCGGATTATCTCTTATTAATTGAAAGACCTTCTTATTTGGATTACTTAGTAGTTATGTTTTATAAGTAGGTAGTAGCAGTGCCGGATTTAAGCATAGGCAACATAAGCAGTTGCCTATGGGCCGCCACCACAAGTGGGCCGCCATCACACCACAAAAACATTAAATTAAATCGATAGAGGCTCAGTAGAGCGAGAGAGAAAAAAATACTGAGTTTTGTTACAAATAGACGAAAATCTTTTTTTAAGCGGGAAAAGTTGAACATTTAAATTTAAAACCACAAACTATTTGAGGGCCTCCACCACACGCTCTGCCTATGGGCCGCCGAGGTCTAAATCCGGCGCTGCCGTAGTAGAAAAATTAATTTCTACATTTTTATTTATTTTTATTACAGTCTGGTCGAATCATTTCATTACCTATCAGTCGCTCTAAGGGTGTTCAAGAGAACTCACACTAGCCAAAATATTAAAGGTATCTCATCTACTAAGATTCACTGGAGTTTAATTTTTTTTTACTTTCAACATCATGGTATTTGAAATTTTTTCGTATTGATGCATATTATATCAATAAAAAACTGAAAATTCATTGTATAAAATTAAACTTACCCAGAAATATAGCAACAGCCACCATGGTTTTTTGAAACCAACTGTCACATGTATTGTGAAAAAATTGAGATAAATCTTGAGATAGTTCAATATTGCATTGCTCGTTATCACCCAAGATCACGAATTTTGATAACACGATAACAGAGACTTCGCTACTGATTCGATTTATTGATTGTTGCATAACTATATTGATGATACAGTCAGATAAATGTCGTCGATGTATGATGTTCTTCTCATTGGAAAAGCTTTTCTGAAATGGTACGAAACACTGGCGTATTTAGGTAGGTAGGTAGTTAGGTAGTATTAGATAGTTAACAAGATACTTAACTATATTTACATATATGTTCGTCATGAAATAAATCTAAACTTACACAACTTAATATCACTCTTGGCTTTTAGTAAGTAACAAAGTGCGTTAACCGTTTTTTTACATAATCTTACCTATATCTCTACATCTGCTCTCTTCGTAGGAAAAAGTCGTGCGCTTTTAAGCATTGGCATTTTCTTTGGTGAAATCATAATATGGCCTTATAATTATGATGAAATCTAAGGAATGCAACATACATTGGCTTAGTAAGTAGATTTGAAAATTGACCTCAGTTTTTCGTTTGCACTAGGCTTTGAGGACTGCAGTTGTCATCTCCTACATTACCTATGACTTATTCTTTTGACCATATCCGGCGATTCATCAGTGCGGTACGACTACGATACGTCAGAAACCTACGATATGTCTACGATATTTCAGAAGCCATACTAACAATATCTTTAACCTTTTTGGACCCGCGCGCTCGAAACGTAAACAACCGCTAAGACCCGAGCGATGACGCGTAATCTGAGCGCGGTACTTGACTTTCACAAGTATGTCTATTATAATTATATGTTTACTTTGTTACGGGTACTTGCGGGCGATTTCGAGAGCCAAGGAGTTAAACTACGAGATGAAACAAAAAACAGAACACGAGAACGTGTTTATAATTTATAACAGGCCGTTATTTCGGAGGGAACTAGTAAACTCTGTTATGTTGACAATAAATATTTCTTATAAATATAATAATTGTGTGAGTGGCTTTATTTTTACATCCTTTTCTTCTACAGAATATGTAGATTCTAATAAGAAATAAAAACATTCTAATAAGAAATAAATACATTCTCATTTACACTCGCAAAGTCTTCGAAACTCGCGAAAAAAATTTGAACTTCGCGGAAATTCGCACGCGCGTTTACCTCATTTTCAAAAAAATATTGTAAAAATATTATAACGAATTCTTCAGATATTTTTACACTATCTTATAGATAAACTATTCAAGAATAGTATTACATGCTTACATATGGTTACTTAGGACATTTGTTTATCATAAAAAATGTAAACATCACAAAGGTAGGATAATTTCCCGTAATCGTAAGGGTTTCGTTTTAGTCAAATGTGTGTTTAGTAATCGTAATTTTTGGCTAAAGTAATATATTTTTCATTTAGGAAATGATATTCCGAACTCATTGATATATAATACAAGCACAGTTCTCTTACAAAGTCTTATCACAAACCGAGCTCAAAGCTTTTGTTATTGTTATTGTAAGAGTGTAATTTGACACCTTCCGTCAATTTGCGATGAATAACACGATAAAGAGTGAGTTTCATTAAAAACTAATGTTAAAAATAGATTCTACACGATTTTTCCAATTGGAATATGTGTTGTTTCTTATTGGAATACGAAACAATTAGTTTTAAAAATTATTTAGCTTTTATAACTATCAGACGAAAAAGTAACGGACACTTACCAAGACGAAATATATGTTTTGAATCAATTAAACACAAAAATCACCATTGTTTTCACTTATATCAATCTAAAACACTGTAAACTAAAGATATTAAACGAAATTTACACTTTTTTATCCGTATTTTATAAGAAATCATTAATTTTGTATCGCGCACTTCGGGTGAATAACCTCCAAACTAAACAAAGGGTTATGTAATAATTTTCTTCTATGGTCACAGAGAAAACATTATAGAGTGCGAGTTTGACTAATCGGCCACAGAGTAAATATTTTTTGAACATAGTTTCAAGTCTAATAAAGTATTCTAAATTCAAAAATACTCTTTGGACGCATGAGGCTGAATTCAGCCTACGGGTGGTGGGGCCTTGCGCGGATGAGGTTGAATTCATCCTCGCGAGGTCTAAAAGGTTCTTCATCATCTAATATCTTTAAACGAGCAATTCTTGTATATTTATTTATTTATATATATATAATCACGATCTCGGAAACGGCTGCAAAGATTTTCATGAAAGTTACAGATTAGGGGGTTTTCGGCTCAAGGAATCGATTTATCAAGGTCCCAGGTTCGAGAAAAGCTCGGTTCCCGAGATAAAGAGATTTTAAAAACATCATACTGACGTCATCTATGAAACATTAGGATAACTTCTATGAGGTACTGTTTGTAACGTGTTGAACTGACGCCATCTATGAAACATTAGGATAACTTCTATGAGATACGGTTTGTTTGTTTCAGTAGTATGAAACTAGATGGCGCTCGAATATATTTTTGTTCGGCTAATACTAAATATTAATATTCATTCTTACGTTGAAGCGCTATTTTTGCGTTATACCTACCTATTTTCTGTTTGAATAAAATTAAAAATCAGTGCGATTATCTCGCTTGACCTCGCAGGACGCGTAGTGATAGTTTAACGTGCGTTTGTGATATTTACGAGAATATTTGTAAATAAATGTTAGTTTTGTTATTATCGATTTAATAATATATTTTAATAAAGTTTTAAATAAATAATGGTCAGATCGATGAAATTACTATTGTTGTAAATAGAATCAATAAAATTTTAAGTACGCCTAACAACTTGCTCATTAAACTAAAAGTATATTTATTTATGTTGTTTAATTATCATAAACATTCAATACATTTTATCGCAAATAAAAATTTCAGTCGGGGACTGCCTAAGCCTGCGAAAAGTACGAAGGAAAGTTCAATGAATTTATCTAATTAAGTATGTACCTATTTAAAATGCAATTAATTCGCTCACACAGTTAACTTCTATGAGGTACAGTGGCGATTCCTGGTGTTTATAATTGGGGTGGCTCCAGCTTTTGTTATATAGGGTGTAGTGTTAAGTGCGCATAACCGGAAAACCATTTCTTCAGACAGACAATCTAACAAACTTGCAGTCTTTCATTAAGGAACCTACTTTGAAATCGCAAATAATTGCATTTTACAAAAAAAATAACCGACTTCAATCGTGATAAGTAGAGATAACTCAAAAACTACTCGCCAGATGGCGCTCAATTCAACATGTAAGTGTAAAGTTCTCGTCGCTACAAATTAATCAAGCCCAAACACTAGATAACTGCAGTAAATCGTTGAGGAGTTCCCTCGACTGTCTTTCGGCTTCATCAGATCGACTCCAGATCTTCATGAAATAGTAGCGCTTTAATGTACTTATGGTAACATGAACAAACACACTAGTTGTCCATACAATTTTCAAAAGTTCCCCTCGATTTCCCTGAGATGCCATCATCAGATCCTGGTGTCCTTATCACCGGACCCCACTGCGGATATCTACTTTAGAATAAAAAAAGAATTATCAAAATCGGTCTATAAACGACGAAATAATCGCTGAACGTACATAAAAAAAGCATATATACGGTCGAATTGAGAACCTCCTTCTTTTTTGAATTCGGTTAAAAAGAAATTTCATACAATTTGACATTTTTATTTTTGTATGAAATAGCTGATGTTTTTTCGCGATTTTAGGGTTGGTCCCATAGTGAAAGTCCATTTTCCACTATCAAACGGCAAACGATCTCGTCGTGAAAGGTCTTTCTAAAAGTTCTTGTATCACAGATTTTATTGAATCACTCATAATTTCATGTCATTTCATTATAAACTAATTACCTACTAAATAAAAAGTAAATTAAATCAATAGAAAGATAGAAACCGTAATCACAAATCTACACTATCACGAAAAACATGCGAAAACTCGCTAGGTAATGCGCCATTCCCAGCGCCAGACCCGCGTTTCAAACTCAGTGATACCACAGTATAATTTTACTATGGTGATATCGAAGAGGCGCGGGCGGCCGCGGGCCAACGACTTTGTATGGACTATGCATGCGCTAGCAGAAGCGCATGCCTCGGCCGCGCTCGGCGCCGACCGAACGGGAAGACAATCGCCGCGAGTCGCGTTCGTGATAGAAGACCGCAGCGCTCGTAAAATGTAATTATTGTACTTAGGTCTAAATAATTAGGTTGTAAATATATGATTTTTTACATTTTATTTAATGCTTAAAAATTATGGTATGGCGGCGCCATACGCGCCAACTTAGAGAAATCGCTACTGATGAGGTACTGTTTGTAACGTGTTGAAATTTCAGTAGTATGAAACTAGATGGCGCTGTACAACTTTGTGAAACACGCTGTTGAGATTCTTTGGCCGTAACATAAGTAAAATGAATTTTGTGCTCAGTGAACAGTTGTATGATTTGACTCCTGAATAGATGGCGGAATTCCTCGTATTTCTTGCGATTCATACTAAATATAATTTTCAACCGAGCAAAGCTCGGTCAACCAGGTATGTTAAATGAAAGAAGTGCGGAGAAAAATCTCATGCTCTCAGGATTATAAGAAACAAGGGCCGCGGGGTGTCCTTGTGGGTTATATCCGCCTCGATCCCTCGATGCAACATTTTTTTTCTAAATCCCTTTCAGTCTAGAGAAAAAGAGTGGAGAGAACTCGCGATCTCAAAATTTCCTTCCCTCTGGATACCGCAATACAAAAGGGCAATGTATCATCCGTAAGGAAACCTTAAAAATTTACATTGTTTTAGTTATTTACCTAATACGTCTATTTTTTCTAATGGTGTGTTACCTCAGAACTAAGTACGTGCTGGGTGAACATCTGAGGGTCAGTTTTTGAGTTATTATCAATAATGTGAATTTAATCTATGCTAATTTTTTACTGGTTGTTCCGATTTTGAAGATTCTGTTTTTGTTCGAAAGGTAGTGCTTGTCGTGTGGTACCTTATAAATTAGAGCGACATCTGGCAAGTGGTTTTTGAGTTATCTCGACTTTGAAGTCGGTTATGTTTTTGTAAAAAGTAAGTTATTTATTGTTTAAAAATTTATACTGCCGTGCCTGAGTAAATTTTGATTACAAGCTAAATTGAACTATAAGTAATATGCACAACTTAATTTTAGCAATTCCATGTTCTCGGCGAGTCAAGTATAGTTCCAATTAATTGATTTGTTTTAATTGACTATACTATATATACTATACTATATCACAAATTAATCCTTGCGGATGGATAAAGAAATTCGGATATCTTGGAATATTTTAAACTGAGGGTCTAAACTAGTCAGGCAAATCGACAAAACAATACATACCTATATATAGGTATACACGTGACACTATAAGAAACAAACTATTCCATAACACTAATAACAAAATCAATAAATAGAGAAACATCAACAAAGAACTCTTATTCGAGACGGAAACGTTCCGTCTAGAAACATATAAAGAAACAATCCATTTCTTAACACAAAAACTTTAATAACAAAATAATAAATAAAGAAGCATCAACAAACAGCTCTTAACTCGAGGTCGAAATGTTCCGTCTAGTCTAGTCTTCGAGCGTGAAGTAGGGCAACGGTGCCGGGTAGTTGCGCAGCCACTGCGGGCCCTAGATGTCGCGGGACACGGCGCCTTGTTCCAGCACTGGCGCTGCTAGGAGACGCTCGCCAAGGAGGAATTGACATTAAAAGAAACAACCATTTCTTAACACAAAAACTTTAATAACAAAATCAATAAATAGAGAAACATCAACAAAGAACTCTTATTCGAGGTGGAAACGTTCCGTCTAGTCTTCGAGCGTGAAGTAAGGTAAGACGTCCAGAGGCGCCGGGTAGTTCCGCAGCCACTGCGGGCCCTGGTGCAGCTGGCCGGTGGTGCCGTCGCGCCAGGAGCCGCGGGGCAGGTAGATGTCCCGGGATACGGCGCCTTCTTCCAGCACCGGAGCTGCTAGTAGACGCTCGCCGAGGAGGAACTCTGGAACAATCAAAGGCTGGTGAGTTGGTTTAAGTTTTGGCGTAGTTTTTTCTATGTAATTAAGGTGGGATACGTGCTTGCCGTGCCAACGTTCCATGACAACCGACCGATCAAAAAAACTTACAGATAATATGTCAATACGGACTACTCGTAGTAGTGGTGTTCGAATATTAGATGGTTAGCTTGTTACTAAGTGGGAGGACTGTGGCAGGGAATTTTAGTGATAGTCTTGTTTGTCGTTGTTAGTAATAGCAGATAAACTGTTAGCAAGAATTTCGTTCTATTTCGGTCGCAGATGGATTTCCCTTGAGAACTGAGATATAGGTATAAGTATATCAACTTACCGTCCCCAACAGCAAGAGCCTCCTGGTCGGTGGGGTCCAGCCACCAAATGGGCGGATTGACCGGTGTACCGTTCTGGACCGAGGCTTCCATGGCCGCCACGATCTCGTCCGCGTAGTCTGCGTGCAGCATCGTGTACTTGCGACAGATCTCTACTGCCTGCAACAATGAAGGATTTTATTTTACCACCTATCTCTATTGCAGTTAGTGGTAGGGAGGGCGGCGATAAATCTAGCATAAAGTACTTAAGGTTGTTACCATTCAAGAAAGCTTCGAAAATCCGATTAGAAGAATCAGGGAATCTAGACCCTTGCTACCTGGAGCTGGATCTGGAGCTGGTATGTAAACCGACCAACTGTCAAAGAGTATTTATCAAGAAAAGCAAAAGTGGTACTCAGATTGAGAATTAAATACGAAACTAATTGCTCCAGTATGATGGCAAAATCTCCTGAGCGCTTTCGTAGGACACGTTCAACCTTGGATCTCTTTGTTATAATTGGAAAGCTTATGAAAACCTCTATAAAAACCTGTGATTGTTGAATTGACTACTAACCCTTCCATTATCAGCACTGTACTTGCATTCAAGGAAGCTTAGTTACCTCTTCATCATGATCCCAAGGCACGAAGGAGTACTGCAGCGTGGGCATGAAGACGTTAGCCTGAAGCCACCGCACGAACAGCTCCTTACTGGGGGACTCGTTGTAGCCGTTCCCGCCGATCATGTCGGGGAGCACCAGGGTGTAGCCGTTCAGGTTCATGGCCAGCAGGGTGGTTACCAATGTGGCGAGACCGTTGTTGAAGCCCCAATACGTGTCTTTGTCTACCATCCGCACGAACACTGGGAGGTCTTGGGTTCTGGTTGAAATATTTGAAGTTATAAGTAAGTATAGGAATATTGGATTGGCAATATAATAATGTTAAAAAAAAACTTTCAAGGTGTGAAGATTTTAATTGTTTGGATTTAGGCTTATTATGATTAGGCGTATGATATTGGACTATCAGCCTTTTTTGATACTGACCTTAAAAATTATGATTTTAAATTCTAGCCGCGTTTTTAGCAACTTTGCTGAACGTATGATTTTTCTACTGTAGGTATCCTGTGTAACGGGTCCAAGATACAGTGTAACTCAAATATTTACCAATTAAGTAAATATATTATGTTTATTGAATAAGTATAATGAGGCACAAACCTCATTCCAGCTCTGATTTCAATAATGGGGCCGAACGGGGCTACAGCCCTCACGTACGACTGGACGATGTGGCCGGGGTGAAGGTCTATGTCTCCATTCTGAACGGGTATCTAAAATGCAAACAATATCAGTAGTGAGTCTGGTTTAAGTTCAGCGAGTTTTACAACTTTGAACAAATTCACGGTTAATAAACGTGAACTTTTCATTTACGCTTTTAAGAACAGGGGTTAAAATTTGTCAAACGTACACAATTTAAAGTTCAAGTTGTGATGCATATCCTAAATTATGTCGTTGTAACTGATGAATTACCTGAGGAGACCAACTGGATTCTCCAGCGTCAAACTTAATGCTGTCGATGTCGTAAGTCTCAATGAGATTGCGAGCCCGAGATGTCCACCACTCAGACGCTTCTGGGTTGGTGAAGTCGATGTAGCCAGGGACGGATCCATTGTTATTCCACCACGAGGAGTCTGGGCTACCTTCTTCATTCAGCACTAAGTATCTAAAAAAGATTTAAGGGAAGGTTATTAATACGATTG